>JAWZYU010000034.1:34033066-35273900 GCA_038380435.1 Ryuthela nishihirai | reverse complement strand
GTTGCCAGATCACTAATTTCAAAAAAAAAAAATCGTTGCCAGATATTTTTTCTTATTTCTGCAATCAACCATACTGTTCGGATACTTTTTTGAGCGACTGTACAAAAATCTATGGAAATAGAAATTCTCAATGATTTGTGGCGAAGACACGGGCTATGAGAGCCTGCGCTGACGTCATCAACTAGCTTCTTCACGTTGAATATGTGCTAAATTGGAGGAAGGTTAGTGGGGGGGGGGATGCAGAACTCACCAAACTAATCTTTAACCCTTTCAGGACCATAAGGTTTCTAATAGTAAATATTAGTATGTAACTGTTTATTTTAGTTTGTTTAGACGTAAAATAAATAAAAATCATAAGAAAAATACATAACAATGTGTAGTTTTTTCGGAATTTTATGGGAAATATTTTTCGCAATGGACTATAAAGGTAACACAAATTATAGTTAGGCTTATTATGCAATGTCTTTTATTTATTGGTTTATTAGAACAAAATGTTAACTAAGATAAGATAAAAGATAGATAAATACCCCCTCAAGCAGCTGCTTGCCACAGAGGTCTGACAGGAGCCTGTCAGTTTATATGCCACAGTAGAAGATCTGAGAGGATGGCAGGACCTCAGCAGATAAACAACACATACAACCATGCCTTACCCGGGGCTCGAACCCAGGTCCCGTAGATCAGTAGCCAAGCGCTCTAACCACTCGGGAATAATACAAAATTATGAAATAAAATTACTATACAAAATGATGTGCTAATTATTATATTCTGCGAAGCAATTTCTTTTGGTAGTGAGGCAAAGATGGACATTGCACATAGTACATATATTATGCGTCCTGACAGTTCTGTTTTTGTTTTCTAAACGTTCCCGTTTACGGAATTGCGTTCGGCATACGTTCTATTTTGACATTCTGTATAAAAAAATGCAGATAAGGTTATAATTAAATACGACAATCACCAATTTTAAAATGGGAAAAATGTTTCCCTTAGTCGTGAAAGGGTTAATGCTCACTGCAAACAGAATATCCAGATTAAAAGTGAGACCCTTTTGTGTAAGAGCCGCCTAGCGGTAAATTTTGTAAAGAAGCTTTAGAATACATTGTGCAATCTAATAACAACCTTGTGTTCAGGAATTCATCTTATTTGCGAATGATATGAACACCTGAACACAAAGTTATGAAAACTAGTGTTAAAAAGAAAATGAAAAAAATCTACAGCTTTGTGTTTTACATTTAAAAAAAAAACATCATTGCACAACAGAGGCAGATTAAAAAAATGAAACGAACACCTCTACCGATCCAACAAGGCACTGCAATAAAAATGAAAACATTCCAAAGTATTACCTCATCGTATTCGGTGATGGTATTGCACACCATCCCGCGGGAGATTCCCGTCCACACAATACTCACGCGGAGATGGGTGGGTGGGAACAAACAACCCTTTACCGCCACTTACGCCATCCCCCCCCCCGGTCGCCGTTTCACCTTTGTTTTACCTTTCTATTCCGTCTACAGAAACCTGTTGTAAATTAATCGGAAGAGGTTTTCATTTCGAACTTTCCCTTCACGGTTGAGGGGTCGGTGCTGTCGAGGGTTGGGGAGGAGGTGTAATGAAGGGTAACCAAAACCACAGGAGCAAGCCATTAGCACCAGTCCCAAGATGCTGTCATGCAAACTGGAAGAGGGTTTCCCACGATTCACGTAGCATCAGTGAATAAAACTCCACCAAAGGCGGCTTTTTCGTCTACGAATGGTTGATCACGTATGCGAAGAAACGCATCTACCAGAGTTCTAGCTCTGTCTCACTTAAACCCCCCTATCCCCCACTCCTTTCCCCCTATCCTCCCATTCCTTTCCCCCTATCCCCCCACTCCTTTTCCCCCTTATTCCCTGGGACGGGGGTGGCTCAGTCGGTAGCGCGTCAGGCTCGTAATCTGTAGTTCTCAGGTTCGAGTCCCAGCTGGGTCAGCGATGAGATTTATATCCGCAAAATTCCCCGCCCTGCCCACGGATGGGCTTGGAAAGGCCGCCGTCCGTCGGATGGGACTTTAAGCCGTGGTCCCGTGTACCGCAGAGCCATACCCTGTGCATGTTAAAGAACACGCTGGATGGCCTTAACGGGAGGCTACCATCTGTCTCCCAACAGCTGTTCCAGTGGGTCCCCTCCCCAGACCTTCTCTGAGCCTTCGGGGTCCATGTGACCTGGCCATTTAGCCCATGGTGTGCAAAAAAGTGCCGCTCAGAGGTAAAACAACCCAACCCAACCTCTTATTCCCCTATTGCAAGGATAATTCTGTGGGCTTTCGGCCACAACAGTCTTTGTTACTCGAATAAAAGTGACGGGTTATTGTTGACAGTTGGTGTTTTTTTTTTCTCCCCAGCTTTTCAGCTTCTAACAGGGTGAAGATTAAAATTTCAAAATTTTCGTTGTGATGACCTTTAATTTGACGATTAGATATGCGAAACGGAGCAGAAAAAAAAAACTTCCTTTCTGGAATAATACTGGAAATTTACGATACGTCAGTTGGGTTGTTTTACCTCTGAGCGGCACTTTTTTGCACACCGTGAGCGAAATAGCCAGGTCACATGGACCCCGAAGGGTCAGAGAAGGTTGGGGGAGGGGACGCGCTGGAACAGCTGTTGGGAGACAGATGGTAGCCTCCCGTCAAGGCCATCCAGCGTGTTCTTTAACGTTGGGTTGTTTTACCTCTAAGCGGCACTTTTTTGCACACCGTGAGCGAAATAGCCAGGTCACATGGACCCTGAAGGGTCAGAGAAGGTTGGGGGAGGGGACCCGCTGGAACAGCTGTTGGGAGACAGATGGTAGCCTCCCGTCAAGGCCATCCAGCGTGTTCTTTAACGTTGGGTTGTTTTACCTCTGAGCGGCACTTTTTTGCACACCGTGAGCGAAATAGCCAGGTCACATGGACCCCGAAGGGTCAGAGAAGGTTGGGGGAGGGGACGCGCTGGAACAGCTGTTGGGAGACAGATGGTAGCCTCCCGTCAAGGCCATCCAGCGTGTTCTTTAACGTTGGGTTGTTTTACCTCTGAGCGGCACTTTTTTGCACACCATGGGCTAAATGGCCAGGTCACATGGACCCCGAAGGCTCAGAGAAGGTTGGGGGAGGGGACCCACTGGAACAGCTGTTGGGAGACAGATGGTAGCCTCCTGTCAAGGCCATCCAGCGTGTTCTTTAACGTTGGGTTATTTTACCTCTGAGCGGCACTTTTTTGCACACCATGGGCTAAATGGCCAGGTCACATGGACCCCGAAGGCTCAGAGAAGGTTGGGGGAGGGGACCCGCTGGAACAGCTGTTGGGAGACAGATGGTAACCTCCGATCAAGACCATCCAGCATGTTCTTTAATGTTGGATTGTTTTACCTCTGAGCGGCACTTTTTTGCACACCATGTGTTAAATGGCCAGGTCACATGGACACCGAAGGGTCAGAGAAGGTAGGGGAAGGAGACCCATTGAAACAGCTGTTGGAGACAGATGGTAACCTCCGATCAAGACCATTCAGCGTGTTCTTTAATATGCAGAGGGTAAGGCTCTACCTACACGGGACTACGGCTTAACGTCCCATCAGAAAAACGGTGGTCTTTACAAGCCCATTGGTGTCCCCTACTGACACGCTATCGACTGGGATCAGAAAAGGGTCCGTTGAATGTAACGTTAAAGCTGTAGCCCCGTGTGCCGGAGAGCCATATCCTGTGCACGTTAAAGAACACACTCGATGGCTTTGATGGGAGGTTAGTATTTTCCATCTAACAGCTATCCAGTGGTCCTTTCCCCCAACCTTCTCTGAGAACTCGGGATCCTTGTGACCTGGCCATTTAGCCCATTGTGTGTAAAAAAAGTTCTAGCATCGAGATTTATCCAAACTAACCTCTAAGCTGCCCTCGATGAGAAAAGGGACACCGATGGGCTTGGAAAGGCCGCCATTCGTAAGATGGAACTTAAAACCGTGACACCATGTGCACGTTAAAGAACATCCTACAACCTAGATAGTCTTGACGGAAGGCTTACGTCTGTCTCCCAACAACTGTCCAGTGTTTCTCTTTCCCTAGTTTCCCCTGGGGCGGGGGTGGCTCAGTCGGTAGCGCTCCAGGCTCGTAATCTGTAGTTCCCAGGTTCGAGTCCCTGCTGGGTTAGCGTTGAGATTTATCTCCGCAAAATTCCCCGCCCTGCCCACGGTCAGTAGGGGACACCGATGGGCTTGGAAAGGCCGCCGTCCGTCGAATGGGACGTTAAGCCGTGGCCCCGTGTGCGGGAGAGCCATACCCTGTGCACGTTAAAGAACACGCTGGATGGCCTTGACGGGAGGCTACCATCTGTCTCCCAACAGCTGTTCCAGTGGGTCCCCTCCCCCAACCTTCTCTGAGCCTTCGGGGTCCATGTGACCTGGCCATTTAGCCCATGGTGTGCAAAAAAGTGCCGTTCAGAGGTAAAACAACCCAACCCTAGTTTCCCCTGAGTACTTGAGGTCATTGTGACCTGGCCGTATAGGTAACCTCCTATAACAGAAAGCTGATGACCAAGTTGTTTGGGTTACCTCTGAGCGGCACTCTTTTGAACACCAAGGGCTATTCCGGTATATAAAAGTGGATCAGAAAAGAATTTTCATAATTATAGACCAATTACTCTATTAACAATTTTTGATAAGATAATGGAAAAATACGTTGGAGATCGCTTGCAAAATTTTTTGAATAAAATAAATTTTCTGTCAAGTCAGCAATTTCGGTTCTGTAAAGGTATGGGAATGCAAAGTCTTTTGGAAGATCTTATTAATAATATAAATATTAATTTAAATATAGGAAAGAAATGCTTTGCGGTATTTATGGACTTAAATAAAGCATTTGATTCAGTTGACATTGATATCTTGCTACAGAAATTATATTTATTTGGCATAAGAGGGAATATTTTTGAATGGTTTAAAAGCTACTATTACATAGAGAAATAGTTATGAAAATAAATGATAATTTTAGCGATAAATTTCAGATCAATTTTGGAGTTCCACAAGGATCTATTCTCGGCCCTATGCTATTCCAAATATACATAAATGATTTGGCTAATATTAGTTTCGATAGTAAATTATATATGTATGCTGATGATACAGTGCTAATCAACTTCCACTCTGATTTAGAATACGCTATTTGCAATCTACAAAATGATTTTAATAAAGCAGTTAAATGGTTTGCTCTTAACAAACTGAGTGTAAACGAGAAAAAAACTAAATTTATGTGTATTGGTTCTCAACAACCTACACTTAATAGAAGAATTACTAAGCATCGAATAAGTTGTACTAGGCTGGATGGTTTATCACCTGGTATATGCAATTGTCCTAAAATAGAAGAAGTAAACGAAATAATTTACCTAGGCTTGAAAATGAATTCGAAAATGAAATGGAATAAACGTATTGACTGGATGTGTTCAAGACTACGATTTGTAGCATTTAAAATTAGGAAACTTAACTTATTTGTTGATACACAGATAACTCTTTTAGTATATAAAGCACTTTTTGAATCTATAATTAGATATGGAAAACAGTTTATGGGAAAGCCTATAAGACAGAATAAAATAAAATTAAAAGAATGCAATTTAGTCTGCTAAAAGGATTGTGTAATTCAGAAGTTAAATATTCCCTTACAACGAAAGATGATATATTCAGTTTGTTCAAAATTTTACCTATTGAAAGTTTATATGTGTTTGTTTCTGTTATCAATAACTTCTTTGATGATACCTATAAACAAAATATTTGCCACAATAAGTTCATTGGAAAAAAGCTATGGGATTTTTTGAAACAACCAAAATTTTATAATAATTACGGACGAAATTCCAAAGAATATCAAATTCCCTACCTATTTAACTTGCTTCCTAGAGAAATAGTTGACTTAAAAAAAAATTGAGATGTTAAAGAAAAATTATTTCAGTGGTTCACGAAAAAATGATGTTTTTATTTGGAAACTTTCATCATTTTGTCTTTTTCCTTTTTCATTTATTCTTTTTCTTTTCTCTCCTTCATTTTATGTACTGCTGATGTAATCTAGATCATTACTGTAAAACCATATATGTACATTCCCGCTGATAAGCTTCGGCTTAGTGGGATTTTTTTATATAGAATAATTATAGATAATTCTTATTGAAAATAAATTTGAATTTTAAAAAAAAAAATGCCAGGTCGCAAGGACCCCGAAGGCTCAGAGAAGATTGGGTGAGGTGACCCACGGGAACAGCTGTTGGGAGAAAGATGGTAGTCTCTCGTCAAGGCCATCCAGCGTGTTCTTTAACGTGCACAAAGTATGGCTATCTCTCGCACAAAGAGCCACGGCTTAACGTTCCATCCGATGGACGGCGGCCTTTCAAACCCATCGGTGTCCCCTATTGACCGTGGGTAGGGCGAGGAGTTTTGCGGAGATAAATCTCAACGCTGAACGAGCTGGGACTCGAACCTAGGAACTACAGGTTACGAGCCAGGCGCGCTACCGACTGAGCCACCCCTGCCCCACCTCCTAACTTCGTGAATCATTCAAAGTTTCCGATATTTGAATTTAAATTGAGAGAGCAAGAATGGGAATAAAAACGCTTTGAGTTATGATATGTTTTTATCCTAAACCTCTTTCAAAACATTGCGAAATAGCGATTCCCACGAAAAAAAGAGGGGGGGGGGGAAGACACAGCATGAAATAGAATTTTTTTTTATTTTTCATTTTTTTCGCTTCCTTTTCCTCTACAGGAAGAGCATTGTCGGGCATCATGTGATCATCACGCGATCACCGATCATCTTTTATGCCGGGATGAAAATTCGCCCAAATGGCGCTTTCACGACCCTGAATGCGGTTGCACACGTTACCACGACGACCAGAACTCAAAATAAACAAACGGCTTCAAAGGGAGCGAAACAGATCCTCCAATTTCTGTGTATTTCACGTGTGTTGCGTTGTCAAGGCCTCCACAGTAGCGGTTACAATAAACTGGCCGGAAATCGCTCTTCGACGTCATTGTCACGTGGCCGCGGACACGTGCTCGTGTGGCCAATGATTACGCAAATGGTAACTGACGTCTTTTAACAGTTAGAATGCAACGGATGCTTTTTGCGGGGGAGGGGATTGTGTTAAAAGGCGACAAATAAACGGTCAGTTTTCGGATGTTCACGCCCCTCAGCCGTGAAATGTATTCTTCGCTAGATAAATTCCTTTGTCGGAAATTTATTTAGTTTCGTATTTCGTTTTTGGGTCGATGTAATGAACAGGTGCAGTCAATGTGTATTGCCCGTTAACCTAATGAATTGCAGTTTGGCTCGTAGTCTGAGGTTTCTAAGTTCCAGTCCCACCTGGGACAGCGTTGAGATTTATCTCCCCTTAATCCTTTGTCAGAAAGGCGACATCGATGGGCTTGGAAAGGTCGCCGTCCGTCGGATGGGACGTTAAGCCGTGGCTCCGTATGCGGGAGAGCCACACCCTATGCACGTTAAAGAACACGCTGGATGGCATTGACTGTAGGCTACCATCTGTCCCCCAATAGCTGTTCCAGAGGGTCTCCTCCCCCAACCTTCTCTGAGTCTTCGGGGTCCTTGTGACATGGCCATTTAGCCCATTGTGTGCAAAAAAGTGCCTCTCAGAGTTAAAACAACCCAACCCATGCCTTACCAGGGGCGGGGGGGGTTGCTCAGTCGGTACCGCACCAGGCTCGTAATCTGCAGTTCTCAGGTTCGAGTCCCAGCTGGTTCAGCGTCGAGATTTATCTCCGCAAAACTCCCCGCCCTGCCCACGGTCAGTAGGGGACACCGATGGGCTTGGAAAGACCGCCATCCGTCGGATGGGACGCTAAGTCGTGGCCTCGTGTGCGGTAGAGCCATACCCTGTGCACGTTAAAGAACACGCTGGATGGCCTTGACTGTAGGTACCATCTGTCTTCCAGCAGCTGTTTCAGTGGGTCCCCTCTCCCAACCTTCTCCTATCTTCGGGGTCCTTGTGACCTGGCTATTTAACCCATGGTGTGCAAAAAAAGTGCGCTCAGAGGTAAAACAACCGAACCCAAACCAGGTTCGAGTCCCAACTGAGCCAGTGTTGATATTTATCTCCACAAATTACCAGCCTTGCCCATGGTCAGTAGGGGACACCGATGGCGGGAGGGGGGGGGGGGGGGTCCCTACTGACCATGTACGGGAGAGTCACGGTCAGTAGAGGACCCCCCCCCCCCTACAGTAAACTCCTCGCCCTGCTCTCGGTCAGTAGGAGATGCCGATGCGCTTGAAAGAGCTGTCGTCCATCTGATAGGACGTTAAGCCGTGTTCAAGAGAACCATACCTTGTGCACGATAGACAACACGTTAGATGACCTTCACTAGAGGCTACCATCTGTATCCTAGCAGTTGTCCAGTAGGTTTTTTCTTCTCCTTTCTCTCTGACTTCGAGGTCCTTGTGACCTGGACCATTTAGCCCATGGTGTGCAAAAAAATGACAATCAGAGGTAAAACAACCCAGTCTAACCTGCACGCGGATCCACGGCTTAACGTCCCATCTCTGTATAGTGGTGGGTCAGCGTTGAGATTTATTTCCGCAAAAATTCCCCGCCCTGCCCACGGTCAGTAGGGGACACCGATGAGCGTGGAAAGGCCACCGTCCGCCGGATGGGACGTTAAACCGTGGCCCCGTGTGTGGGACAGCCATACCCTGTGCACGTTAAAGAACACGCTGGATGGCCTTGACGGGAGGCTACCATCTGTCTCCCAACAGCTGTTCCAGTGGGTCCCCTGCCCCAACCTTCTCTGAGCCTTCGGGGTCCATGTGACCTGGCCATTTAGCCCATGGTGTGCAAAAAAGTGCCGCTCAGAGGTAAAACAACCCAACCCACGCTAAAGAACACGCTGAATGGCCTTGATGGGAGGATACCATGAAGCTGTCTCCCAACAGCTGTTCCAGTGGGTCCCCTCCCCCAACCTTCTCTGAGCCTTCGGGGTCCATGTGACCTGGCCATTTAGCCCATGGTGTGCAAAAAAGTGCCGCTCAGAGTTAAAACAACCCAACGTTAAAGAACACGCTGGATGGCCTTGACGGGAGGCTACCATCTATCTCGCAACAGCTGTTCCAGTGGGTCCCCTCCCCCAACCTTCTCTGAGCCTTCGGGGTCCATATGACCTGGCCATTTAGCCCATGGTGTGCAAAAAAGTGCCGCTCAGAGGTAAAACAACCCAACCCAACCCTAAGGTAGAGGAGGACAAAATAAAAAGAAAAAAATTTGTCTAGAAAAACGTGGAAAAGGCAGTAAAATAGAAATTTCAAGTTCACAGCCTGAAGCTTCTCTATTGATTCTACAGGGACAATTTTCACGATGACAAGTTACACGTTCACAAAATGACGGCGCCGTTGATTCACCAGACACGCCCCCCCCCCCCCCCCCACCACCACCACCACAGTTGTCATAAGGCGTACCGCAAACCTGTGATTACCGGTGACGCGTCCGTGTGGTAAAGGAACCATCTAAAGCCATTCATCTACCATTATGTGACAGCAACACACAACTCCCGTATTGCTTGGAAGCAAGCACGAGGCAAATTTATCACGTTATCTCTGTCATTGTGAGTTTCGGCCGTACTCCTTTTATTCGTGGATACTCTCATTTTCAATACAAATCAAACAAAAATCCCATTTTCGGAAGATATACCATTTTTATTTCTCTTCTGAAACCCTCTCTTTCACCCAACACAAAAGATCGTGTGCGCGTTCACAACAACAGTTGGCCCAACACCTCCGTGACGTGCCCAGCCGACATCCCTCCGAAAATTTCCACAACAAAAGATTCATATAACGAAATAGGCCACCTAACACACTCGGTTGCATAAAATGCAGTCGTCGTTGCCCTTGGCAACCGATATACATGTCTTGTTGCAACAACAGAGAGAATAGAAAGAAATGTTTCTTCTGTTTTATTTTACATTTTCCTTTTCTGAGGAAGATTTCAGCCAAACAAAAGAGAGCTCCGCTGCGCAGAAATTGGGAGTCTGTTTTGATCAACGTAGCCAAAAAAGAACGAAACTTCAGGTGCACGCGCTCCCACGAGAGTTTGCGATTTGCATCGCCGGGAATCTGGCAACGTCTGGAAGCTCGCGCGTCTGTCGCCAGGTAACGATCGCGAGCAAGCAACGAGCAGAGACGGATTGTTGCAACGAGAGCCGAGAAGAAAACAGAAATTTAAAAAAAATAGCTTTAATGAAATTCGCATTCTTACTGGAAAGTTTTTGAAATCAATGATATTTCGGAAGAGGGGAAATTGGGTTTTTGGGCATTTGATTATAAAACTTCAGCATTAATTGGAAGTAAAAAGTGCATAAAAGTAAAAGGAAGATGAAGAAATAATATTTAATTTAGCATTTCTGTTTTATTCAATGCCTCACCAGGTTCTGAGCTTGGTTGTTGGGTTGGGTTGTTTTACCTCTGAGCGGCACTTTTTTGCACACAATGGGCTAAATGGCCAGGTCACATGGACCCCGAAGGCTCAGAGAAGGTTGGGAGAGGGGACCCACTGAAACAGCTGTTGGGAGACAGATGGTAGCCTCCCATCAAGACCATCCAGCGTGTTCTTTAACGTGCACAGGGTATGGCTCTCCCGCACACGGGGCCACGACTTAACATCCCATCCGACGGACGGCGGCCTTTCCAAGCCCATCGGTATCCCCTACTGACCGTGGGCAGGGCGGGGAATTTTGCGCAGATAAATCTCAACGCTGATCCAGCTGGGACTCGAACCTGGGAACTACAGATTACGAGCCTGGCGCGCTACCGACTGAGCCACCCCCACCCCCACCCCCCTCTGAGCTTGGTTTTGGTTTGGTTATTTACCCTCTGGGCGGCACTTTTTGCAAATAATGGGCTAAAAGGCCAGGTCACAAAGACCCCAAGGTCTCAGAGAAGGTTGGGGGAAAGGAATCCATTCCACAGCTATTAGGAGATAGACGGAATCCTTCCGTCAAGACATTGCAGCGTGTTTTTAACGTGCACAGGATATGACTATCCTCTACACGTCCCATCCGAAGGAGAGCTGTTTTTCCATGTTCCTTAGGTTGGGTTGTTTTACCTCTGAGCGGCACTTTTTTGCACACCATGGGCTAAATGGCCAGGTCACATGGACCCCGAAAGCTCAGAGAAGGTTGGGGGAGGGGACCCACTGGAAGAGCTGTTGGGAGACAGATGGTAGCCTCCCGTCAAGGCCATCCAGCGTGTTCTTTAACGTGCACAGGGTATGGCTCTCCCACACACGGGGCCACAGCTTAACGTCCCATCCGACGGACGGCGGCCTTTCCACGTTCCTTACGTATCCCCTTTATGACCGAGGGTAAGGTAGGGGTTTAGCCGAGATAACGCTCTCATAGTTGGGACTCGAACCTGAGAACTACAGATTACGAGCCTGGCGCGCTACAGATTATGGCTCTCGAATCTACGGATGAATCTACCATGTTCCCACCCTATCTGTGAGAATGCTAGTAATCGGAACGGAGGTTGGGTTGTTTTACCTCTGAGAGGCACTTTTTTGCACACCATGGGCTAAATGGCCAGGTCACAAGGACCCCGAAAGCTCATAGAAGGTTGGGGGAAGGGACCCACTGGAACACCTGTTGGGAGACAGATGGTAGCCTCCCGTCAAGGCCATCCAGAGTGTTCTTTAACGTGCACAGGGTATGGCTCTCCAGCAGACGGGGCCACGGCTTAACGTCGCATCCGACGGACGGCGGCCTTTACAAGCCCATCGGTGTCCCTTATTGACCGTGGGCAGGGCGGGGAATTTCGCGGAGATAAATCTCAACGTTGACCCAGTTGGAACTCGAACCTGGGAACAGCAGATTATGAGCTTGGCGCGCTACCGATTAAGCCACCCCCGCCTCTCGGAACGGAGGTGAAGAAATATTAACGCACGATTGCACATATTTTTGAAGAAATATTTTCAAGACACTAAATCGAAGAGGAAAAAATTGTAGTTCAACGGCGATCTAGTCAATTAGCCCCTTCCCTTTTATTTTTGTTAGGCTTCATTATGGGTTTTGTTCCCCACCCCTGCCCCCTTAATTTTTTCTTCGAGTCTGACACTCATTAATCGAAAATATTGTCATTCTATATCCTCTTGGTAGCCAAAAAATCACCACATGATATTAATCAGTAAGCAAGCATAAGATATAACATAGTAGCTAATGAAATCGCTCTCTAACCAATCATCTCAGAAATCTTTCTCTAACAAATCATTGCTAGAAATATTTCTCTAACCAATCATCGGTAGAAATCTTTCTCTAACAAATCATTGCTAGAAACCTTTCTCTAACCAATCATTCTCATAGAAATCGTTCTCAAACCAATCATCACTAGAAATCTTTCTTTAACCAATCATCTCATAGAAATCTTTCTCAAACCAATCATCACATAGAAATCATTCTCTAACTAATCATCCCTAGAAATCTTTCTCAAACCAATCATCACATAGAAATATTTCTCTAACCAATCATCCCTAGAAATCTTTCTCTAACCATCATCTCATAGAAATCTTTCTCTAACCAATCTTTTTAAGAAATCTTTCTCTAACCATCATTTCATAGAAATCTTTCTCTAACCAATCATCTCATAGAAATCTTTCTCAAACCAATCATCACATAGAAATCTCTCTCTAACCAATCATCCCTAGAAATCTTTCTCTAACCATCATCTCATAGAAATCTTTCTCTAACCAATCTTTCTTAGAAATCTTTCTCTAACCATCATCTCATAGAAATCTTTCTCTAACCAATCATCCCTAGAAATCTTTCTCTAACCATCATCTCATAGAAATCTTTCTCTAACCAATCATCCTTAGAAATCTTTCTCTAACCATCATCTCATAGAAATCTTTCTCTAACCAATCATCTCATAGAAATCTTTCTCTAATCATTCTCATAGAAATCTTTCTCAAACCAATCATCACTAGAAACTTTTCTTTAACCAATCATCTCATAGAAATCTTTCTCAAACCAATCATCACATAGAAATCTTTCTCTAACTAATCATCCCTAGAAATCTTTCTCAAACCAATCATCACATAGAAATCTTTCTCTAACCAATCATCCCTAGAAATCTTTCTCTAACCATCATCTCATAGAAATCTTTCTCTAACCAATCTTTCTTAGAAATCTTTCTCTAACCATCATATCATAGAAATCTTTCTCTAACTATCATCTCATAGAAATCTTTCTCTAACCAATAATCTCATAGAAATCTTTCTCAAATCAATCATCACTAGAAGTCTTTCTTTAACCAACCGTCTCATAGAAATCTTTCTCAAACCAATCATCACACAGAAATCTTTCTCAAACCAATCATCACATAGAAATCTTTCTCAAACCAATCATCACATAGAAATCTTTCTCTAATCAATCATCTCTAGAAATCTTTCTCTCTAACCAGTGTGGAAGGGGTGGCGCAGCCGGCAGCGGGCTAGGCTCATAATCTCCGTTCCAATGCTTGATTCCCACTTGTGTCAACATGGAGATTTATCTCCACTAAACCACAAACATACCCTCGGTCACCAGGAGAAAATGATCGGCTTTTCGCACAGGATCTCAGTTCAATCAACTGAAGACACTGATTGCACACAGGCAAAGGCTTAACTTTTCATGCGCTGTCTGTCGCATGAGAAGTTAAGCCTTGGCCTATGTGCTAGAGAGAATCATACTCTGTGTGCGCTAAAAAGCATGCTTGATAGCCTTGAAGGGAGGCGACCATGTGACTCCTAACAGCTGTCCAGTGGGCCTCTTTCCCCCCCCCCCCAATCTTCTCTGAACTTCAGGATCCTTATGACCTGGACATCAGCCCGTTGTGCGCGAAAAAGGTGTCACTCAGAGGTAAAAGGTCAACCCAACCTATCAAATCATCACTCAGAAAATTATCAAATATCAATATCAAGTTAGAACAAACAATAAGACATCATCAAGTAAGCGAACAAATCATAAGACATCATCAAGAATCTGAACAAATAATAAGACATCAACAAGAAACTGAAGAAATCATAAGATATCAACAAGAAACTGAACAAATCATAAGACATCAACAAGAAAATGAACAAATCATAAGACATCAACAACAAACTGAACAAATCATAAGACATCAACAAGAAACTGAACAAATTATAAGACATCAACAAGAAACTGAACAAATCATAAGACATCAACAAGAAACTGAACAAATCATAAGACATCATCAACTAAGTAAGAAATCATAAGACAGTAAAGTAAGTGAACAAATCATAAGACATCATCAAGAAACTGAACAAATCATAAGACATCAACAAGAAACTGAACAAATCATAAGACATCAACAAGAAACTGAACAAATCATAAGACATCAACAAGAAACTGAACAAATCATAAGACATCATCAATTAAGTAAGAAATCATAAGACAGTAAAGTAAGTGAACAAATCATACGACATCATCAAGAAACTGAACAAATCATAAGACATCAACAAGAAACTGAACAAATCATAAGACATCAACAAGAAACTGAACAAATCATAAGACATCATCAATTAAGTAAGAAATCATAAGACAGTAAAGTAATTGAACAAATCATAAGACATCATCAAGAAACTGAACAAATCATAAGACATCAACAAGAAACTGAACAAATCATAAGACATCAACAAGAAACTGAACAAATCATAAGACATCAACAAGAAACTGAACAAATCATAAGACATCATCAATTAAGTAAGAAATCATAAGACAGTAAAGTAAGTGAACAAATCATAAGACATCATCAAGAAACTGAACAAATCATAAGACATCATCAAGAAACTGAACAAATCATAAGACATCAACAAGAAACTGAACAAATCATAAGACATCAACAAGAAACTGAACAAATTATAAGACATCAACAAAAAACTGAACAAATCATAAGACATGAACAAGAAACTGAACAAATCATAAGACATCAACAAGAAACTGAACAAATCATAAGACATCATCAATTAAGTAAGAAATCATAAGACAGTAAAGTAAGTGAACAAATCATAAGACATCATCAAGAAACTGAACAAATCATAAAACATCATCAAGAAACTGAACAAATCATAAGACATCAACAAGAAACTGAACAAATTATAAGACATCAACAAGAAACTGAACAAATCATAAGACATGAACAAGAAACTGAACAAATCATAAGACATCAACAAGAAACTGAACAAATCATAAGACATCATCAATTAAGTAAGAAATCATAAGACAGTAAAGTAAGTGAACAAATCATAAGACATCATCAAGAAACTGAACAAATCATAAGACATCATCAAGAAACTGAACAAATCATAAGACATCAACAAGAAACTGAACAAATCATAAGACATCAACAAGAAACTGAACAAATCATAAGACATCAACAAGAAACTGAACAAAACATAAGACATGAACAAGAAACTGAACAAATCATAAGACATCAACAAGAAACTGAACAAATTATAAGACATCATCAATTAAGTAAGAAATCATAAGACAGTAAAGTAAGTGAACAAATCATAAGACATCATCAAGTAACTGAATAAGTCATAAGATAACTTGTCATCAGGTAAGTGAACAAATAATAACATGTGATCAAGTAACATATGACATCAAATACCTGAACAATCATAGGACACCAAGAAAGTGAAAAAAAATCATCAAGTCATCATTAAATAGCTGCACAAATCATATGACATCATCAAGTAAGTGAAAAAATCAGAAGATCTCATTAAATAGCTAAACAAATCAGACATAGTCAAGTAACTAAATCATAAGACATCGTCAAGTAAGTGAAAAAATCAGAAGACATCGTCAAGTAAACGAACAAATCATAAGATAATCATAAAGTAAGTGAACAAATCATAAGACATCATCAAGTAAGCGAACAAATCACAAGCGCATCTAAACTCACAATAACTCCTTAAACTGTAATTTAATACTCTAGAAAAAAGGAATAGAGTTACTTCATCTAAAATTCACAAAAAAGTAGGGTTTAAGTCTCCTTAAGCAATATTTAATATTTTTTATCGGGATTTAAAAGAATTTTCAATGAAGCAAATAGGCTTCTCAGATATTAATTTTAGACGACGATCTTATTCAGATCTGTGATAAAGGAAAAAAAAAACCCTGTACATACCGTTGTACTGCAGTGCTTAGGAGCTTGTCTCAAAAAACAATCTTCGCTTAATTAAATGTTAGTGGGATTGGATTGTTTTCCTCTGAGCGGCACTTTTTTGCACACCATGGGCTAAATGGCCAGGTCACAGGGACCCCAAAGGCTCAGAGAATGTTGGGGGAGGGGACCCACTGGAACAGCTGTTGGGAGACAGATGGTAGTCTCCCGTCAAGGCCATCCAGCGTGTTCTTTAACGTGCACAGGATATGGCTCTTCCGCGCACGGGGTCACTGCTTAACGTCCCATCCGACGGACGGCGGCCTTTCCAAGCCCATCGGTGTCCCCTACTGACCGTGGGCAGGGCGGGGAATTTTACGGAAACCAACCAAAGTACAGATGTTTGTTATTATTAGTAGTAATTCAGAGAATTCAGTTACTTCATATATAAGCTTTTTATTAAAAAAAATATATGACAGAAGGGAAATTAAAGATTTCAAAATCTATTATATAAATCTCGTTTTTGAACGATATGGGTTCGGTATTTAGACAGTTATAGAAATTGAAACATTTAGCAAGTCAGCTCGTTCTGCAAAAAAAAAAATGGTTAAAATTAGCATAATTATTACGTGAACTGCTAAAAAACACGTGCTGGTAAAGTTTCGTATGGTGGTTATTGCTTTCGATTTAGCTTGTTTCTAGGGGGCGGAGGTTGCTCAGTCGGTAGCGCGTCAGGTTCGAGTCGCAGCTGGACCAGCGATGAGATTTATCTCCTCAAAACTCCTTTCCCTGTCCATGTCAGTAGGGGATACCGATGGGTTTCAAAAGGTCACCATCCGTCGGATAGGACATTTAAGCCGTGGCCCGTGGTCGGGAGAGCCATACCCTGTCCACGTTAAAAAACACGCTGGATGGCCTTGATGGGAGACTACCACTATCTCCTAACAGTCTGTCCAGTGGGTTCCTCCCCAATCTTTTCTTAGCCTTCAGGGTCCTTGTGACCTGGGCATTTGGGGCGGGAGTGGCTCAGACGGTAACACGCCAGGCTCGTAATCTCTAGTTCCCAGGTTCGAGTCCCAGCTAGGTCAGCGTTGAGATTTATCTCCGCATAAGTCCCCTCTCTGTCCACGGTCAGTATGGGACACCGATGGGCTTGGAAAGACCTTCCGTCGGATGGGGGTTAAGCCGTGGTTCCGTGTGCGGGAGAGTCATTCCCTGTGCACGTTAAAGAACACACTGAATGGTCTTGACGGGAGGTTCCCATCTGATTCGTAACAGTTGATCAGTGGGTCCCCTTCCCCTAATCTTTTCTGAGCCTTCGGGGTCCTTGTGGCCTGACCATTTAGCCCAATATGTGCAGAAAAGTGCTGCGCAGATATAAAACAACCCAACTCTGAACACGAAGTCACGACTTTACGTCCTATCCGGCAGACGACGTCCTTTTAAAGCCCATTGGTGCCCACTTTCTGACCCAGGGTAGGGATTAAGAGAAAATAAATCTCAACGCTGAACAGTTAGGAATCAAACCTGGGGTGGCTCAGTCGGAAGCGCGCCAGGCTCGTAATCTGTAGTTCCCAGGTTCGAGTCCCAGCTGGGTCAGTGTTGAGATTTATCTCCGCAAAAATTCCCCGCCTTGCCCACGGTCAGTAGGGGACACCGATGGGCTTGGAAATGCCGCCGTCCTTCGGATGGGACGTTAAACCGTGGCCCCGTATGCGGGAGAGCATACCCTGTGCACGTTAAAGAACACGCTGGATGACCTTGACGGGAGACTACCATCTGTCTCCCAACAGCTGTTCCAGTGGGTCCTCTCCCCCAACCTTCTCTGAGCCTTTGGGGTCCATGTGACCTGGCCATTTAGCCCATGGTGTGCAAAAAAGTGCCGCTCAGAGGTAAAACAACCCAACCCTACTCAAACCTGGGTACTGCATAATATGAGCCTGACGCGTTCCTCACTGGGTACCTCATTTATTACGATTTCATTCACTTGCAAATATGCACTACCAGTCTGAAGAGAGGTGGTTGTAAAAACATAACGTGAAACAAATCTATAACAAATTATTCATCAAACAACTGCTTGCCACAAAATTTGCTCTATGTCAAGTATAAAACTAATCAGCAAAATCTGCTTGCTCTACGTCAAGTTGTTTTACCCTCTGACCGGCAATGGCCAGGTCACATGGACCCCGAAGGCTCAGAGAAGGTTGGGGGAGGAGACCCACCTTCTCCCCTCTGGAACCCTCTCTCTCTGTTACCCACTGGAACAGCTGTTGGGAGACAGATAGTAGCCTCCCGTCAAGGCCATCCAGCGTGTTCTTTAACGTCCATAGGGTATGTCTCTCCCGCACACGGGCCACGGCCTAACGTCCCATCCGACGGACGGCGGCCTTTCCAAGCCCATCGGTGTCCCCTACTGACCGTGGGCAGGGCGGGGAATTTTGCGGAGATAAATCTCAACGCTGACCCAGCTGGGACTCGAACCTGGGAACTACAGATTACGAACCTGGCGCGCTACCGATTGAGCCACACCCGCAACGAAATGTTAGTGGGAATGCCCAAATTTTAAACACTGAATGTCTGTTGTGATTACCACTTTATCATATCAAATTTTTGCCTTAATATTAATATAAAAGTCCAATGGTATCCAAAGTTTTCCAGTCTAAATAAATATATGTCATTTAAAATATTTGAACTGGCAGCATTAGCTCAATAACTCTTTATAACCGAAAGGTTATAATTTAATTAGTTCCCAAATATTTTGCACTCTTATATGTGAATTAATTCCTGAACCGAGACTAGATTTATCAAAAAATATTAAGAGTGATGACAATGGCTTACCTGACCTCTGTTAACTCAACATTTCTAATCTCGATAACTCCCATTTTTATTACTATCTATGTTCCATTAACTACAATCCGTAACTGAATTTTAACCATTAATTTAACATAGGACAACTTGATAGCTACTTTAAATTGCCATTTGGGGGTATAATATCTTTTTCAATTTCATGCATAATTTCACGCATAATAACAAACTTATTTACACATAATTCACGCATAATACGAAAATAACATCAATTTCACGCATAATAACTCGATAACTTACAACTCCTTAGCCTTCAATTCCTTGAGGTTTCTTAACTAGCTATCCATTTTCAACTCAAAGCAAAATAACTCATTGTATTACTGATCTATTTACATTAATTAATTTACTACCTTTCTTAATTCCACGCACAAGAACAAGATATGCTTGAAAATGCTACTTTCCATTAATCGGGTTGGGTTGGGTTGTTTTACCTCTGAGCGGCACTTTTTTGCACACCATGGGCTAAATGGCCAGGTCACATGGACCCCGAAGGCTCAGAGAAGTTTTTTGACGTCCCATCCGACGGACGGCGGCCTTTTCAAACCCATCGGTGTCCCCTACTGACCGTGGGCAGGGCGGAGAAATTTTGCGGAGATAAATCTCAACGCTGACCCAGCTGTGACTCAAACCTGGGAACTACAGATTACGAGCCTGGCGCGCTACCGACTGAGCCACCCCCGCCCCACTTCATTAAAGAAGGAATTTGGGTTCAGTAGAGAACATTTCATTGACGGTCTGTGATGGATGAGAATGAACAACCTTTTCTTCTGCTAACTGCGAGGGCGGACGGGTCAACATTCCTCACCTCAGCTATCTCCGTGTTCTGTTCGAAGTTCTCTAGCACCTCCCTGCACGTCAGCAGGTTCCGCAGTTTTCGACGAAAGTCCTCCTCCATCTCCACTTCTCCATCTCTTCGAGCTCCCATTCCCATTCCGCAGCTGCCGCACCTCCTGCAGCATTCTCAGGCAAAAGGAAAACACACCTGTTTGCTATCTTCGTCACACTCGAAGCAGGTATCGGAAAAGGGGCGTACTTTATGTACCTCGGAGCCTGCTGCGTTACTGGGATCATAAGAGGCAGCAGCATCCTCTGCTTCTCTCACTCGCTCTGACCAGCAGGGGCTGTTTATCGTCAGAGCAGCTATTTTTGGCTTCACAACAAGCACGCAGCCGATTTCTGTTATCTTCGAAGGGGAGTAATTAGGCTTGGCAAGTCATCCACCCCGTCTGGGTCATCATGAAGACTTTTGAGAGGAGAGTGTAGTGAACGTAGAGGGAGCTCTCCCCCCCTCCATCCCCTCCGTGTCTCCTAAACACTCCAGTCGCATTGTTTGTTGTCGGTGCAAGAACAGTACAGTTGCCTCGACGCAAACATCAAACGGGACCGACGACTCCGAAGATTTAACCGAACACGATCTGTTTCGAGGATAAACGGCATCGGTTGATGACTAGTGGCACGAGGCGGGTGTTTCCCGCGTAGTAGACAACATTTTTGGAAGATGAGCTGCTGGCAAAAGTCGTGGGTGAAGTGTTCGTTCAACTGGCTCATTCTGACGCTGGCAATTACAAGCAGACTCTAAACTCTACGGTCACGGTTAAGGATATCTCTATTGGCGTCTACTGCTCTGGAAATAGAGATCAAGTTTATGTTTGTTTAGCAAAATTGGGTTTTTTTCTTTCTTTTGCTCATCGTAATTCTAGTTGCAGTTTTTTTTTTCTCTTAATAGCGTTTTGGCAACAGGAAGTCGAAGTCGACATGAAATGTTTTCAGCAACTAAGAAATAGAAAGTGTTTAAAGCAGACGTTTTATCTTGAAAGAGCGAGATGTAATTGTAAGATGTTTATCTGCACTCCTAAACAATGAAGATGGAATATGTCCAGTCGAATATGTACAGTCGCTCAAAAAAGTATCCGAACACTATGGTTGATGACAGAATTCAGAAAAAATATCTGGCAACGATTTTTTTTTTAGAAATTAGTGATCTGGCAACCTTCGTGTCACGTGATTACAGAATTCAGGAAAAATATCTGGAGCGTGTACAGCAACTGTACACGCTCCAGTTACCGTTCACAGCAAACTGGAGCGTGTTGCCAACTCCAGTTTGCACACGCTCCAATTTGCTGTGAACGGTAACTGCACATGCTCAATATTTCCGTGAATGAGCCCACGCGATCTAGTATCAAAATAATATGACCACCTACAGTCGCTCAAAAAAGTATCCGAACACTATGGTTGATTACAGAATTCAAAAAAAATATCTGGAAACGATTTTTTTTTAGAAATTAGTGATCTGGCAACCTTCGTGTCACGTGATTACAGAATTCAGGAAAAATATCTGGAGCGTGTACAGCAACTGTACACGCTCCAGTTACCGTTCACAGCAAACTGGAGCGTGTTGCCAACTCCAGTTTGCACACGCTCCAATTTGCTGTGAACGGTAACTGCACACGCTCAATATTTCCGTGAATGAGCCCACGCGATCTAGTATCAAAATAATATGACCACCTACAGTCGCTCAAAAAAGTATCCGAACACTATGGTTGATTACAGAATTCAGAAAAAATATCTGGAAACGAATTTTTTTAGAAATTAGTGATCTGGCAACCTTCGTGTCACGTGACACGAAGGTTGCCAGATCACTAATTTCTAAAAAAAATCGTTTCCAGATATTTTTTCTGAATTCTGTAATCGACCATAGCGTTCGGATATTTTTTGAGAGACTCTACCTTTTCTTAAACAATAAAATGCTGACGAATTGTGCGTGAGTGAAGGGGACTCACTTTTTAACCTGCGCCACGGTCCTTACAAACCTAGTTACACTGCTGGTTGTACTTGTATCATTAAAAGTATTTTGCTCTTTCTCTTTTTCATTAGCTACTTGCCTGTTTAAAAGGAGCGGGGGTGGCTCAGTCGGTAGCGCGTCAGGCTCGTAATCTGCAGTTCCCAGGTTCGAGTCCCAGCTGGGTCAGCGTTGAGATATATCTCCGCAAAATTCCCCGCCCTGCCCACGGTCAGTAAGGGACACCGATGGGCTTGGAAAGGCCGCCGTCCTTCGGATGGGACGTTAATTCGTGGCCCCGTGTGTGGGAGAGCCCTACCCTGTGCACGTTAAAGAACACGCTGGATGGCCTTGACGGGAGGCTACCATCTGTCTCCAAACAGCTGTTCCAGTGGGTCCCCTTCCCCAACCTTCTCTGAGCCTTAGGGGTTCATGTGACCTCGCCATTTAGCTCATGGTGTGCAAAAAAGGCCCGCTCAGAGGTAAAACAACCGAACGTTAAAGAACACGCTGGATGGCCTTGACGGGAGGCTACCATCTGTCTCCCAACAGCTGTTCCAGTGGGTCCCCTCCCCCAACCTTCTCTGAGCCTTAGGGGTTCATGTGACCTGGCCATTTAGCCCATGGTGTGCAAAAAAGTGCCGCTGAGAGGTAAAACAACCCAACCCAACTTGCCTGTTTAAAATCTAACACTTCACCGTCAATGAATAGATAATTTTTCAGTGATTCAAGGTTTACTACATCCCACGTTGATAAAAATCTATCGAATTAATCTCTTGTGTTTTATACCTAGAAGCTTATAAGCTTGATTTATTGGCTGCTTATCGAGCCATCAGCAAAAATAAAACTGCATTTAAGCGTCCCTTGACGTTTCCAAGCCAATCATTTCCAACGCTTATTGTAAGCAGATTGGACGTATTTAATAAATGTATAAAAAAAACTCGCGTGGCATTTATTGTTCCTGCCATGATCAACACTTTATTAACTTTCTGTTTTTGTAAACCTTGAGATTAAAACTTTTTTCTTTCAAACACTAACATATTTTGTGGTTCTAAAGTTTGTTTTTTTATGCCACCAACCAATTAAACTAGTAATATTAGAATTTTTTTAAAGCCAAGTACTGCTTATGTACAATGTCGGTAACACGGCCGGATTGGGTTGGTTGTTTTACAGTTCGGCGTCGCTTTTTTGCACCTAATGGGCTAAAGGCCAAGCTACAACGACCCCTAGGGTTCAGAGAAGGTTGGGGGGAGAAACTCACTGGACAGCTGTTGGGAAACAGATGGTAGCCTCTCGTCAAGACCATCCAGCGTGTTTAACGCGCACTAGATACGGCTTTCACGCACACAGAGCAGGGCTTAACGTCCCATCAAATGGACGGCGGCCTTTCCAAGCCCATCGGTATCCCCTACTGACCGTGGGCAGGGCGGGGAATTTTGCGGAGATAAATCTCAACGCTTACCCAGCTGGGACTCGAACCTGGGAACTACAGATTTCGAGCCTGGCGCGCTACCGACTGAGTCACCCCCGCCCCAGCGTCTTTTTGTGACAGTCATTGCTTATCTGTTAGGAAAAAAAATACTGAAATGTTACATGTTCTTTGTTATTTATAACATTCCAGCCGAACTTGTGGCAACAAATTTGAACATTTCCTGTCATTTGCTGCTTACGAACTTCACGTTGCTGATAGAGCAGATACCAGGCGATAAAACGATAATCTCTTTTGCTGTCAAAAGACTCAGACGTCTCTTCCGGTACATTTGGACGGTTGCCACGGCAAATGCCATCACTAATCAAAAGTTCGGATTTTGATTTTTAACTTTTTTTATTAAGTAGTTTTTTGTTCTTTCGCCAGTGGAGAAGGTCGTGATGTATGCTAATGGCGTCGCGATGCATTAATGCACATGTCGAAAGCGTTTTTCTGCTACAAAATTTTATACGGAAATAATTAGACGAATAATTATGGGGAAATAATTAGGCGAGTCGATTTGAGTCGATGAAATCTGGCAACTCACTTTGATGAATCTAATGTTTCCGTCTGTTGGAGAATGATTTAGAAAGGTAGGTTAGTACTTTTGATCTTGTTCGATGTTTCGTTTGTTTTTTTCTTTGTGTTTGTTTCTCAGTAACTTTCGACGGTTTATTAGATCGTTTTAATTTTTGGCACATATATTTGTATAAATACGTCCACTAAGTAATAATAAATGAATGCGATCTACAAAGTAGAAAGAAAATGGGGCTACGGTGCTCTGTAGTGACCTCAGCCGCCATGTTGGACTTTTCCCAGGAAAACCTGTAACGTTGAATTGCAATATGATATCCATTCGCATGTTGCAATGTTTATGACTCGTATATGATGTTTAAAATAGTTCTCTCTAATGAGATTATTTGTTTTGGGGTCTTTTCTTAAGTTCATTCTTTAGCGATGAGCGTTATTAAAGAATTTATTTTGGGGCTTTTTTTTTAAAGGGAAACGAGGTTTTGTTGTTTAGCGATAAAGGTTAATGAAATCTTTTGATGAGATTGTTTATTTTTGGGGCTTTTCTTCAGTAAGGAACAAAGAGCTATTGCTTAGCGATAATAGTTGTTAATAAAATCTGATTTTGATGAAACTGTTTAAATTTAGGGTATTTTTTAAGTGCGAAACGAGGGTTCATTTTGTAGCGATAAGTGTTAATAAAATCTTGTTTTGATGAGATTATTTTCAGTGGTTTTTTTAAGCGCAGAAACATGATTTTTTTCTGTGTAGCGTTGCATATTTATTTTATATATATCCTTAATTTTATATATATATTCTTTAAACGTGTCTCGAGGTAGATGCGGAACGAACTACTTTTTCATCGCGATGAAACAAAAACAAGATGGCGGCTGAGGGCCAAACACTACACCTCTGCCCAAAATGGTAGGGATAAAAGATATGCAACGACCACTGCTTTGACTTACAAATGTCTGGAGTCTCAGTCGGTAAGATTTTTAAATCAAATTAAGTAGAACCCTCGAAAACCATTAGTATAGCTCTTCTGCACTCTAAGCGATACATTTTTTGCACACAATGGGCTAAATGGTCAAGTCATAAAAGCTCTAAAGTTTGGAGTAAGGAGATCCATTGAACAGCTGTTTAGAAATGAAAGCCTCCCATCGAAGCCATCAAGAGCGTTCTTTATCGGGCACAAGGTACAGCGCTCCTGTGCACGGAGCTCCTGCTTAACGTACCATTTAACCGACGGTGATCTTTCCAAGCTCATCGGTGTCCCGTTTATCAGCGAGGGTGGGGATTAATGGAGATAAATCCTTGAAAAATCAAATTACGACCCTAGGATACTATCGATTGAGCCACCCTGGGACCACATTTAATGTCTCATCTAACGATGGAGATTCGAAGTCTATCGATGCCCCACTTTACACCAAGGGAGCGTTGAGAGGGTTAGTGGAAAAAATCTGGACCCAGGCACAATTCGAAATCGAACCTAGGAATAGGTTACAAGCCTGGCGTTAACAAAGTGAGCCAGCCACACCATTTATGAAACGAATAAACTGAAACTGGAGATGCAAAACGTCTAGTGTACGGGTTCTCAACGTAGGGTACGCGGGTTGGGTTGTTTTACCTCTGAGCGGCACTTTTTTGCACACCAAGGGCTAAATGGCCAGGTCACATGGACCCCGAAGGCTCAGAGAAGGATGGGGGAGGGGACCCACTGGAACAGCTGTTGGGATACAGATGGTAGCCTCCCGTCAAAGCCATCCAGCGTGATCTTTAACGTGCACAGGGTATGTCTCTTCCGCACACGGGACCACGGCTTAACGTCCCATCCGACGGACGGCAGCCTTTCCAAGCCCATCGGTGTCCCCTACTGACCGTAGGCAAGGCGGGGAATTTTGCGGAGATAAATCTCAACGCTGACCCAGCTGGGACTCGAACCTGGGAACTACAGATTACGAGCCTGGCGCGCTACCGACTGAGCCACCCCCGAACCCAGGGTACGCGGTAAAATTTTTTGGGTACGCCATGAGAGCTCAAAAGTCGCTAGATCTAGTAACAAAGTCGCTAAGTTGGCAACACTGCTGTGCAAAAATGTCATTTTTTGTGTTTATCAATATATGTAATTTATGAATACAAAATTTAATATGCATATATATATATGTGTTTTATTTTATTCCCATTGTTATACTATAACTATAGCTTTATCTATCTATACAAGGGGTACACCAGTTGCATACACATTTCTAGAGGGTACGTGAATCATAAAAGGTTGAGAACCACTGGTCTAGAGGAATCGGAGAACTCTCTGTCAAATGTTTTCACCCCTTGTGTAAAAATAACTTCAAAATGACAATAACCGGGATAACTCTCCCCCTCAACCATCCCCCTACCGAACTAGACAGAAAAGTAAAGTCATTTAATACAATGATTACTAATCAACAAGAAACTAATACGAGAACCATTCTTTTCGACGTTCCGCAATGCTGATCCAAGTAATAGCATTAAAATAACAGGTGGTAGGTATTGGGGTTGATTCCCGTGGTTTCTAGGGAGACACACCAAGTTGCACGCCCACAGTCTTAGTCAAATGAGCACTTAGTTTGTCTCCGAAACAGGTTTTTGTCTTGTTTTAACAGTCGTTTTTTTGTTGTTTTCCCGTACTCTACATTTTCTCTCGGTTAGTTTTTTGTGTTTTTTATCGCCGGCTCTCTTAACGGTCCAACGAACGCGTGAGAAAAGCGTCTCGGGCGAGTCTCAGAAACAGTACACGTGAAAAATAAGACTAAAGGAATTGATTAGAGATGTTGATGTTAAAAAAGGCGTAAAAGGGAACTGTTGTTGAGCAAGAGGCATACGGTAGGTCCACCGATTGGGGTGGGGGTTTGCTCAATCGGTAGCGCGCCAGCCTTGTGATCTGTGGTTCCCAGGTTCGAGTAGTTGGGTTGTTTTACCTCTGAGCGGCACTTTTTTTGTACACCATGGGCTAAATGGCCAGGTCACATGGACCCCGAAGGCTCAGAGAAGGTTGGGGGAGGGGGCCCACTGGAATAGCTGTTGGGAGACAGATGGTAGCCTCCCGTCAAGGCCATCCAGCGTGTTCTTTAACGTGCACAGGGTGGGGCTCTCCCGAACACGGGGGCCGGGGGTGGCTCAGTCGGTAGCGCGCCAAACTCGTAATCTGTAGTTCCCAGGTTCGAGTCCCAGCTGGGTCAGCGTTGAGATTTATCTCCGCAAAATTCCCCGCCCTGCCCACGGTCAGTAGGGGACACCGATGGGCTTGGAAAGGCCGCCGTCCGTCGGATGGGACGTTAAGCCGTGGTCCCGTGTGCGGGAGAGCCATACCCTGTGTACGTTAAAGAACACGCTGGATGGCCTTGACGGGAGGCTACCATCTGTCTCTCAACAGCTATTCCAGTGGGTCCCCTCCCCCAACCTTCTCTGAGCCTTATAACTTTTAAAATAAGCCTCTTATGAAAAAATATGACTAAAGGTAAATTAAAGATCTTACTTAGTTCTATTTAAATATCTATTTTCAAAAACATTCCTTCAGTATTTAAAGAGCTATATAAGAGTCGGGGCGGGAGTGGCTCAGTTGGTAGCGCGTCAGGCTCGTAATCTGTAGTTCCCAGGTTCGAGTCCCAGCTGGGTCAGCGTTGAGTTTATCTCCGCAAAATTCCCTGTCCTGCCCACGGTCAGTATGGGACACCGATGGGCTTGGAAAGGCCGCCGTCCGTCGGATGGGACGTTAAGCCGTGGCCCCGTGTGCGGGAGAGCAATACCCTGTGCACGTTAAAGAACACGCTGGATGGCCTTGACGGGAGTCTACCATCTGTCTCCCAACACCTGTTCCAATGGGTCCCCTCCCCCAACCTTCTCTGAGCCTTCGGGGTCCATGTGACCTGGCCATTTAGCCCATGGTATGCAAAAAAGTGCCGCTCAGAGGTAAAACAACCCAACGCTATATAGGTTTGAACATTTAGCAACAATGCTAGACAAAAGAATTTACCTTTGAAGTTAATTGAAACTGAAATAAGCCATTTCATAAATACTACATATTTTAAAAGTGTGTGTAAATAATTCCCTCCACATTCGTTTAATTTTTTTGATAGATAGAACATTTTTTAGAAATGTTTAAATCTCCATATCTCTTTAAATAGTGGAAGAATATATTATTGAAAAGCGAGATTTGGAGAGATTTTCTTCAGATCTTTAAAATATTCTCAGCCACGTTTTCTCGTATAACACTCATTTTAGAAGTTACAGATCTTCAAAATTAATTTACTATTGACAAAACATCGAGTGGGAAGGGTCATAAATTCAAGGATCATTGAGATATAAAGGTCTCACGAGCCGCTGCATAGGGGGGCTCAGTCGGTAGCGCTCCAGGCTCGTAATCTGGGTCAGCGTTGAGGTTTATCTCCGCAAAACTCCCTGCCCACGGTCAGTAGTGGACACCGATGGGTTTGGGAAGGCCACCGTCCGTCGGATGGGAAATTTATCCGTGGCACCGTGTGCGGGAGAGCTATACCCTGTGCACGTTAAAGAACACGCTGGATGGCCTTGACGGGAGGTTACCATCTGTCTCCCAACAGCTGTTCCAGTGGGTCCCCTCCCCCAAACTTCTCTGAGCCTTCGGGATCCTTGTGGCCTGGCCATTTAGCCCATGGTGTGCAAAAAAGTGCCGCTCAGATGTAAAACAACCTAACCGCTGCATGGGTTTGGCAAAGAGAGCATAAATATTCCACTGGCGTTATTTTTACTGTTGGATATGAGTAAGTTTTAACTGCCGGTGCCAATATCAAGTACAGTAAATCCCTGGGTATGCGTGCAATCGGTTTACGAGTTTTCGCTGATACGTGGGGATTTTAATCCCCGTTTTCGATTTACAAGCCAATTTTCACTTATACGATCTCCTTTCGTAAACCGATGGTTTGAGAGAGGAAGAATTTTAACTTGAAGGAATTTATCTTGAAGAATTTACCTGAAGGAATTTATTATGGGAAAAAAAGTAATAAACAATGCACTATTTTTTTTAATATGTGAAGAGAAGTATAAGTATGCCGTCCCATGGCAGAGTGGTTAGCGCGTTTGGCTGCTGATCAAAGGACCTGGGTTCGAGCCCCGGGTAAGGCATGGAATAGTGTTTTGTCTTTCTGCTGAGGTCCCGCCATCCTCACATACCTTCTACTATGGCGTATTAAACTGGCAGGCTCCTGTCAGCTCTGTTGTAAGCAGCTGCTTGAGGGGGGGGGGGGAATTTATATTATATAGTACATATAATACTTATTATAAAATAAATAAGTACTTGTGCTATATTTATAATAAGGATGGAGCCTAGTGTTTATGCATTTTCCATAGAACTTAATGATGTAACCATTGTTTATGCCTAGGCTAAGAATGTCATTTAAATACAAGGTTATAGTACTTTACTCTGTCCTCAGCCAACAGGTGTCATTGCTCATGTGGCGTATGACGTCGTAGTGTAAAGTATGATGAGGGGCGGGGGTGTCTCAGTCGGTAGTGCGCCAGGCTCGTAATCTGTAGTTCCCAGGTTCGAGTCCCAGCCGTTTCAGCGTTGAGATTTATCTCCGCAAAATTCCCCGCCCTGCCCACGGTCAGTAGGGGACACCGATGGGCTTGGAAAGGCCGCCGTCCGTCGGATGGGACATTAAGCCGTGGCCCCGTGTGCGGGAGAGCCATACCCTGTGCACGTTAAAGAACACACTGGATGGCCTTGACGGGCGGCTACCATCTATCTCCCAACAGCTGTTCCAGTGGGTTCCATCCCCCAACCTTCTCTGAGCCTTCGGGATCCATGTGAGCTGGCCATTTAGCCCATGGTGTGCAAAAAAGTGCCGCTCAGCGGTAAAACAACCCAGTATTAAAGAACACGCTGAATGGCCTTGACGGGAGGCTACCATCTGTCTCCCAACAGCTGTTCCAGTGGGTCCCCTCCCCCAACCTTCTCTGAGCTTTCGGGGTCCTTGTGACCTGGCCATTTAGCCCATTGTGCGAAAAAAAGTGCCGCTTAGAGGTAAAACAACCCAGTATTAAAGAACACGCTGAATGGCCGTGATGGGAGGCTACCATCTGTCTCCCAACAGCTGTTCCAGTGGGTCCCCTCCCCCAACCTTCTCCGAGCCTTCGGGGTCCATGTGACCTGGTCATTTAGCCCATGGTGTGCAAAAAAGTGCCGCTCAGAGGTAAAACAACCCAACCTGCCCTTTAATCTATAAAAAATTTTAAAAAAAGGCGAAGCGTAATATTTTATATTACATTTCGTCTGCTATTTACTAGCTATTACTGTGCTATTTAGAAAGGCAAAACGTAATAACCAGGGCTGGATTAAGCAATTGGAGACCCTGGAGCCAAATTCTGAAAAAGGGGGCCTTGGTGACAAGTTCTGAATAAGATCTCTGGAACTAAGTTTCAAATGAGAACTTTAGAGCCCTGTTCTGTTTGGGAGCCAAGTTCTGAATGAGAACCCTAGAGCCAAGTTTTTAAAGAGAGTCCTGAACCTAAGTTCTGAATGGAGCACTGCTCGTGCAAGGTACGGTTTTGTTTATGACAGACGACAAAATATAATGAAAATTACATTATTTTATGTAAAAAAAAATCAAATGGGAACCTCCTAGAGACTGCGCCATTTTTGCGATTTGGTTTTGAGCCATAGCTCCAACTTTGATCAGATCATGTTGGTACCTATTCAATTCAAAAATAATTTTTCATTTATCTCTTAAAACCAAAAATGTTGAATGTTTAAAAGGACAAGCAGACGACAAATGAAAATCAGTAACTTTTTTCTAAACTAGATAAAAAATAACCCTATGTTTATAGTTCCCACATGTATAAGCAAAATATGAAAGTATTAACATATTTAAATGTTTTTCGAATTTCAAAAGATGGCCAGAGTCCCCCTTTTTAATCCCCCGCCTCCTCCCCATTTTAGGGACATCCGTGGAAGAAGTAAGGGTCATGAGTTGAACTTGGGTGAAAGAAATGGAGAGAAATTTCGACACACAGGATCCAAGATAGTAGCACCACTAGAGAACTAAAAATATATCCTCTCAGCATGTCCCACCCTCATAAATATACATTACTCTTTTTTTTTTGCCTCGCTTTCGTTTTTTCTTTCAGGAAAGCCTTTCTGTTCTTGTCTTTTTGTTGATGTATGAGGGAAGTTCCTTTTGCGTGGAGCACACACACACAGTCAATGAAGTGTCTTTGATAAAATAACACTTGCCCCCACGATAGAAGTGTTGTGCCGCAGCGTCGCTGAGTGTGAAAGGGGGCAGGTCTGAGTGTTGTGTCTCCAGACGGTAGGAGGGATTTGTGACAGGTCAAGGGCCACAGGGTTATAAAGTAGCTTCCTCTCACAGCTTCTTTTTCCGTAGGATGAGATAAAAGGACAAAGATAGAAGGAGTGGACAATAGAGATGCATAATACCTGAGAAGGAAGGTTTGGTATGATGAATTAGACAATGGAAAAGTCGGGGTTTGGACTTGGGTGGGGGAAAATGTAGTAAAAGTAGTTTAAAGAGGAAATGTGGGCTCTTTGAAAGAGGGGCGTTCATGGGAGGACAGAGTTGCATCTGTATCCTGTCAATGTTTAAGAAGTTGAAGAAGCGTTACACCTGATTTTTCACAAGAGTTTTTACGATCGAAGGCTTTTTTTTTTTTGTAACTTCCGTTCGTAGATGAAATATTTTTGACGGATTTGGGTTCTGTTACTTTTGAGCGGCACGTTTTCTTGCACACACTGGGCTAAATGTCCAGGTCACAAGGATCCCAAGGGCTCAGAAACGTTGAGATAAGGGTAATCACCGGACAGCTGTTAGGAGACAGATGGAAACCTCCCGTCAAGGCCATCCAATCTGACGGACAGCGGCCCATCATCAATCATCCCATCTATCATCAATCATCCCATCAATCATCCCATCTGACGGACAGCGGCCTTTCCGAGCTAAGCGGTGCCCCTTTTCTGACCGACGGCTGAGCAGGAGTTTAGTGGAGATAAATCGCGGCACAGGCTCAGGTGGGATTCGAAGTGGTAACTACAGATGACGAGCCTGGCGTGCTACCGGCTGAACTACCCTACCACCACCCCATTTTCGACGGAACGAACAGTCCCCAATTCTACTGGCTTCGTTTGATTTGTTGGTCAATAATTTTCGAACAGTTCTATCGAGCATTCTCAATACAGGATGTCCAAAAATCCTGTATTGATGATTTCAATACAGGATGTCCAAAAAAATCCTTATATTAGGTCAAAGTAATAATGTTCAACTGTAAACGTATTCAGTTTTATTACACTTTATTTAACTGTAACGAATTCATACTAAGACATAGATGCTCAAACCCTGTTGCTTGCACATGGGCAATCGTATCTCTGAGTGACCGACGCAGTTTATGGAGAGGGGATGGGGATTGCTCAGTCGGTAGCATGCCAGACGTAATCTGCAGTTCCCAGGTTTCAGTCCCAGCTGGGTCAGAGTTGAGATTTATTTCCGCAACGTTACTAGGCCGCGATACAACCACATCGACAATTAGAGTTGAGATTTATTTCCGTCGAAAATGGGGTGGTGGTAGGGTAGTTCAGCCGGTAGGGTAATTACCCGCTCTGCCTACGGTCAGTAAAGAACACTGATGGGCTTGGAAATATTGTCGTCCGTCGGATTGGACGTTAAGCCGTGGCCCCGGGTGCGGGAGAGCCATACCTGTGCACGTTAAATAACACGCTGGATAGCCTGGACGGGAGACTACCACCTGTCTCCCAATAGCTGTTCCAGTGGGTCACCTCCCCCAGCCTTCGGAGTCCATGTGACCTGGCCATTTAGCCCATGGTGTGCTAAAAAGTGCCGCTCAGAGGTAAAACAAACCAACGTTAAAGAGCACGCTGGATGGTCTAGACGGGAGACTGCCACCTGGCTCCCAATAGCTGTTCCAGTGGGTCACCTCCCCCAGCCTTCTCTGAGCCTTCGGAGTCCATGTGACCTGGCCATTTAGTGGGGCGGGGGTGGCTCAGTCGGTAGCGCGCAAGGCTCGTAATCTGTAGTTACCAGGTTCGAGTCCCAGCTGGGTCAGCGTTGAGATTTATCTCCGCAAAATTTCCCCGCCCTGCCCACGGTCAGTAGGGGACACCGATGGGCTTGAAAAGGCCGCCGTCCGTCGGATGGGACGTTAAGCCGTGGCCCCGTGTGCGGGAGAGCCATACCCTGTGCACGTTAAAGAACACGCTGGATGGCCTTGACGGGAGGCTACCATCTGTCTCCCAACAGCTGTTCCAGTGGGTCCCCTCTCCCAACCTTCTCTGAGCCTTCGGGGTCCTTGTGGCCTGGCCATTTAGCCCATGGTGTGCAAAAAAAGTGCCGCTCAGAGGTAAAACAATCCAATCCAATTCTGGCCATTTAGCCCATGGTGTGCAAAAAAGTGCCGCTCAGGGATAAAACAACCCAACCCACTTTATGGAGAACGGACGGCGTTATCTTGCGTCATTCACTGTAGATGGTCTTTAATTCATCCTGTGTTCGATGACGGTTTTGGTACACATGTGGTTCTAGGTGGCATCAGAGAAAAAAAATCCAGGGAAGTCAAATCTCGGCTTACGGGTGGCCATTCCACTGCTCCACGTCGGCCTATCAATTTGTGGGGTAGTGTTTCATTCAACCAAGTTCAGACAGTTATGGCATGGCGGAACGGTGCCCCACCTTGCTGAAAGAAAACATTGCGTGCTAAGGGCATAGCCTCGAAGTAGGATACCGAAATGACATTTAACATTTGCAAATATAAGAGTTGCCAGTAACTAATGTCGGTATAAAAGTAAGGTCCTTTGATGTTGTCACCATGAATTACACACCCGAAAGATACCCTGGAATCGTTCTGTACGTATGCGACTTCAACTCGATATGGTTGTATCGCGGCCTACTAACGACAGTTGTGGCAGTTGGCTGTACCATTGAAGTGAATGCCTGCTTCATCGATGAAAATTATGTCAGCCAAGAGTAAGGTTGGGTTGTTTTACCTCTGAGCAGCACTTTTTTGCACACAATGGGCTAAATGGCCAAGTCACAAGGACCCCGAAGGCTCAGAGAGAAGGTCGGGGGAGAGGTCCCACTGGAGCATCTGTTGGTAGACAGATAGTAACCTCCCGTCAAGGCCATCCAGCGTGTTCTTTAACGTTGGGTTGTTTTACCTCTGAGCTACACTTTTTTGCACACAATGGGCTAAATGGCCAAGTCACAAGGACCCCGAAGGCTCAGAGAGAAGGTCGGGGGAGGGGTCCCATTGGAGCATCTGTTGGTAGACAGATAGTAACCTCCCGTCAAGGCCATCCAGCGTGTTCTTTAACGTTGGGTTGTTTTACCTCTGAGCTACACTTTTTTGCACACAATGGGCTAAATGGCCAAGTCACAAGGACCCCGAAGGCTCAGAGAGAAGGTCGGGGGAGGGGTCCCACTGGAGCATCTGTTGGTAGACAGATAGTAACCTCCCGTCAAGGCCATCCAGCGTGTTCTTTAGCGTTGGGTTGTTTTACCTCTGAGCTACACTTTTTTGCACACAATGGGCTAAATGGCCAAGTCACAAGGACCCCGAAGGCTCAGAGAGTAGGTCGGGGGAGGGGTCCCACTGGAGCATCTGTTGATAGACAGATAGTAACCTCCCGTCAAGGCCATCCAGCAGTTTCTTTAACGTGCGCAGGGTATTCCTCTTTACCGTGCAGACGGAGCCACGGCTTAACGTCCCATCCAACGGCAGCCTTTCCAAGCCCATCGGTGTCCCCTACTGACCGAGGGCAGGTCGAAGAGTTTTGTGATGATAAATCTCAATGCTAGTCCAGCTGGGACTTGAACCTGGGAATTGCAGATTATGAGCTTGGTGTGCTGCCGACTGAGCCACCCTCGTTACCAGATGTCAGTATTCTGAAAGAAGGACAGAAAAGGTCGAAATGGACAAAGTATGACATACTTTCAATTTGTGAAATAAAATATATTTTTTTCTACCAAGTTTTATTTCAAGTATTGACTAACAGTTTAGTCAGAAAAAGGCATAATTCTAATTATTTAGTACACTTCAAAATATATTTCTATTCATTATTTGATAAGCAATCAAGAGTTATTTGGCCTTAAGTGGCATAGTGATTAGTTATTATCTGCTGTTGCAGGGAGCAAACTTGATATATTTCGATTAACTACAACTGAGGTAGTGGTCAGCGATGACTTCGGTCTTGCTAGGTATGCTCTTGTATGAGAAGGCTTCTATAGAACAGGAGTAGTTCCTTAATTCCTTCGCTGTCCTTTTGAAATAAAACATGGCAACTTTCATAGTTCCAACTATCGGAGGACGAAACTAGGGTTTTATGCAATTTTCTAAAGGCGTACTTTTTTTCAATCTGATATGTAAATTGCACATATTGAGGTTACAGAAAATAGCAACTTTTACAACAAGAGAATTAATTAATTTAGCATTCACGATTTGCATTTACAATATATTTCACGATTAACAGTAAATGGATACAGATGATTTTCCAATTCCCCCTCCTGAGCAGTTTTTGTTCTAATCATGAAGTTCAAGAAATTTATAAAAAGAAAATGCAAAAAAGTTCCTTAATATTAATTTAAATAATGTTATAAGTTTATGCAAAAAGGAGGACATTTCATGTTTTTTTCAAAATTCCGGGAGGATACGAGATAAAAAAAAGAACATATCATTCTTTTGGAGGATGTTTAGTAACCCTAGCCAAGAGAGACTGTTGTTCCTAAGTTTTTCTAGTGTCCAATCCCAACTTCTCTCTGCGGTTCATGTCATCCTCATGCAACTCTTGTACCATTTGCATTTGGGGCGGGGGTGGCTCAGTTGGTAGCGCTCCAGGCTCTTAATCTGTTAGTTCCCAGGTTCGAGTCCCAGCTGAGTCAGCTTTGAAGTTTATCTCCCCAAAACTCCCCGCCCTGCCCATGGTCAGTAGGCCACCGTCCGTCGGATGGGACGTTAAGCCGTGGCGCCGTGTGCGAGAGAGTTATACCCTGTGCACGTTAAAGAACACGCTGGATGGCCTTGACGGGAGGCTACCATCTGTCTCCCAACAACTTTCCCAGTGGGTCCCCTCCCCTAACCTTCTCTGAGCCCTCGAGGTCCTTGTGACTTGGTCGTTTAGCCCATGGTGTGCAAAAAAGAGGTAAAATAACCCAACCATTTACATTTTGTGCGGGTGGAACCTGTTTCTTCTCAGAACTCTGGATACACCTGATTTTCCAATTCCAACCTCCTGTGTAATTTTTCTTACAGACTGTGGCGAGGGCTAACTTCGACTTTAGCCATAACATCCACAGTGTGGCCTTCATCTGTGGTACTATTCGAACAATTTGCTCTAGGTTTATCTCTCACCAGCAACCCGGCTGAAGGCTGTGCCGACCGGATTGGTCCCCCGGTTGGACATGGCTAAGGCCAACCGAGGTCGAAGATGCTGCTGGCCGGCTTGACTGCCGGTCGGATGGTGACGGTGTCGGAGGCCTCACCTATCAGGAGCTCAGTGGAGCTGTTCGAGGGCTCTGCTGAAAGGTCTGAGCCCGCCAAGTAGGCACGAACCCTCAAAAAAAGTCTGGGTCCTACTAAGAGTCTCCACCCCGGGTGCCGATCGAAATTGGATCTATATATCCTTGTACATTTGCAAACCGGGGAATATATTAAAGTAAGGTTTCTTCCGGTGGTCAGCTTTCCTTCTATAGGACTGCTGCCATGTGAGGCTGGGGTTGAGGTGCGCCTATAGGGCGTATTCCTTGCCCCCGGCTCTAGATAAGCACGGCTTTTCATAACCAGGTAGTGCTGTACAAGCGGAACCGGGAATTGCCATGGTTGCATAAGATCGCAACAAAAGAGATTCTCACCGAACACCTTCAGTCTCTTCAGAATAATAATGAGGGCATGACTTTGACTTCTCTTGATGGTAACCCGTAAAATTCCTCTCATGCTTCTCACTGAATTTTTACAGCAACATCAATAAGTACCATTCCACTTTCTCCTGGGATGTGAGACGATACCCCGTGCCTTTGTATAAGGACTAACGGGGCACCCTGTATATTCACAGAAAAGTACGATTCGCGTTCCATCCTGAAATCGTTTTGTTTTCTCTCTTCCTCCGATATTTTTTTCTTCCCATATTGAACATTTATAATCCTTTTCTGGGTTGGGTTGTTTTACCTCTGAGCGGCACTTTTTTGCACACCATGGGCTAAATGGCCAGGTCACATGGACCCCGAAGGCTCAGAGAAGGTTGGGGGAGGGGACCCACTGGAACAGCTGTTGGGAGACAGATGGTAGCCTCCCGTCAAGACTATCCAGCGTGTTCTTTAACGTGCACATGGTATGGCTCTCATGCACACGGGGCCACGGCTTAATGTCCCATCCGACGGACGGCGGCCTTTCCAAGCCCGTCGGTGTCCCCTACTGACCGTGGGCAGGGCTGGGAATTATCCTTTTCCGATACATAAAATTTTTTTAAAGTGTTCTTTAAATTATATAAGATTTACTGATATTGCATTTATAGTGTTTGTAAAATGAATATAATCGTTACATTTATAATCACCCTCTATAATGTTATATACTTATACTATTCTGAGAACAAAATTAAGTTTAAGATACATCAGCTATTGCAAATCCACTGCCGAAAATCATATATATTTGGTAACCGTTAGGCTAAGATGGCCTAGCTTGGTTTACTGCATAAATGCCTTTATTTCTGGTCTCAGAGGAATTTTCAGCATCTGTTGTTTCGTCCGCTGAAAGATCACTCAAAGATTTGGTCATGACTCCGGATGACGTCATAGCACAGACAGCAGATGACGCGCATGCGCGCAGTACTGTTTGTTCTGGCCTGTGGATGCAAGTAACGGAATGTTGTTGAAACTTTCCGAGAAGAGTTTCCAGACAGAGGCGCACATGGCAGACCCTTCCGTAAACCACCCCTGCATTGCGTCTCCAATATTTACAAATGCTGGTCGTATCCTGTACATTACCGATGCTGTGTAGAGTCCATGCTTCGGCAGAACAAGGCTTTATTGTGTGCGCCATGCTTCACTAAACCCGGCCGCGAGGCTGAGCTTTGAAACACGTGATACCCTCGTTTACACATAAGAACAACTGTCGAGCTATAGGAGAGTCGTTTTCGGTTTGTGAACATGGGTTTCGTTCTGGGTGATTATAATATTTGAGAAATGAAGGACGAAAACGATGTTAAAGTGTTAAAATGTTTTTTTTTTTCTTCTAAATAACTTTTTATCTTTAAATTGCAATATATCTGATATTTTTTTTTTTTTGGGGGGGGGGGGGGGGTTGTTTTGGGTGTGAGACTTGGATCGTACTACAATCTAGACAGAAATTATTGTGGAATAACAAAGGAGAGAGACGTGACTTATTAAAGGAGAGGAGTTAACCGGAAAAATGAGTTTCCGCGGAATCCGAACCCACGATTCCTAAAAACGTGAGACCCAGCAGGGTCAGCGTTGAGATTTATTCCTGCAAAACTCCCCACTCTGCTCACGGTCAGTAGGGAACACCGATGGGCTTGGAAAGGCCGCCGTCCGTCGGATGGGACGTTAGGACGGGGGCCCGTATGCGGGATAGCCATATCCTATGCATTTTAAAGAACACGTATCCTGTGCACTTGACGGGAGGCTACCATCTGTCTTTCAACAGCTGTTCCAGTGGGTCCCCTCCTTCAACCTTCTCTGATCTCTCGGGGTCCTTGCGTCCTGGCCATTTAGCCCATTGCGCGCAAAAAAGTACCGCTCAGAGGTAAAACACCCCAACCCAAAAACGTGTTAGATGTTCTTCCTAGTTCAGTTACGTCTCACAGGTGGTCTTAACGGGAGACTTTCATCTGCTCCTAACAGGTATCCAGTGGGTTTCCTTTCTCCAATCTTCTCTGTCCATTCCCCTGAGTCCATCAGAGGTGAAACAACCTAAAGCAAACTATTCTTAAATCCAGTTCGTGAAAATCCCGAGGTTGAGTATGCGTTTTTCTTTTGGTTTTATTAAGAAACCCTAAGAAGGTGTGTGGAGCGGGGGTGGCTCAGTCGATAGCGCGCCAGCCTCGTAATCTGTAGTTCCCAGGTTCGAGTCCCAGCTGGGTCAGCGTTGAGATTTATCTCTACAAAACTCCCCGCCCTGCCCACGGTCAGTAGGGGACACCGATGGGCTTGGAAAGACAGCCGTCCTTCGGATGTGACGTTAAGCCGGGGTCTCGTATGCGGAGAGCCATATGCTGTGCACATTAAAGAACACATCTTGTGCACTTGACGGGAGGCTACCATCTGTCTCCCAACAACTGTTCCAGTGGGTCCCCTCCACCAACCTTCTCTGATCCCTTGGGGTACTTGTGACCTGGCCATTTAGCCCATTGCGTGCAAAAAAGTGCCGCTCAGAGGTAAAAATAACCCAAATTCCGCCCACAAAGTTATGACTGGAATCTATAGTGCAATGCATGACAGGGTAGATCTGTGAGGAAGGCGAAACTTCAGTAGACAGACACCACCAAAAAAAGGCATGTCTTATACAGAACTCGATTTCCTTTGTTTTGTTCCGTAGCCAAGGGCGTAACTACTCTGTGACTAAGATGGCGGGGTGCCTTTTAACCCTCTTCCCTCTCTCCCTTAAGATTTTTGAAGGAAGAGGAGTAAGCTCTCCTTTGGCTCCACTTATTGTTAAGTGCCTGCTGAAAGGGAGACACAAGAATAAAAGGTTGAAAATAGTTGATTTAGATAAAGCGAAAAAAATTGAAAAGTGATCACGGATTTAAAAAAGTGACATTTTATTGACCACTCGTGCACGTATACTTATATACTTTTTTATTCAGATTAAAAATGGAACTGTTCCGAGAATAGTTTGAAAGGTGAAAAGCCTAAATCGTCCAGATTCTGTCGTAGACTCTGCCGTGGATGATTGAAGCCGAGTGTGTGTATTGCCCCCACCGAGATGGTGGCTGTCAACAGGCAATAGCCGTCTCCATAACAACCACACCCGGCCCCTGCGGCTTCCGGCAGACTCCCCCACGAGGCCTGCACGTGCGGGTGACACTTCCGGCTGGCGCACGCCCCTCGCGGGGGAGGCCGTAATGCGATCCCTGGCAACGGACATGCTCAAGGGTCATCTGCATCTTCCACTATCTGTCAGCATCACGATGACCCGATGCCGCCGCCTGCCGCTTCTCGTCTAGCACTACCCCACGTATTTCAAGAGGTCAAGGGTCGTCTGTCGCCGTTTGACCTGTCAGAAAGCTCTGCTGGGGAGAACGTAGTGCTTTCTCCCAGCTCTCATTCATGTCAACTCCAACTGCAGAGAGAGTAGCATCCTGCATTGCTAAGGAGAAGAAGAGCAGGGGGATGAACTGAAGATGGGAAAGTTGTGGTAAGAAGCTGAGTGGCTTGATTGTGAGGAAATACGTTCGGATTCTTTAGGATTGAAATTTAACATATCAGCTTAAAGGTAATCCAAGCAAAGAAGTTAATAAAATAAAAACAAGGATTATGACACGTGTAACTTATTTCAAGCGTTGATGATTATAATTATTACTAATCGGTTATTTCACTCTTCAATGGACTACGAAAATCTTAACGGTATTAATTCCTTCACGAAAAGAAGATATGTATTAGTTATTTCTTGAAAATACCTTATGAAACTTTACTCGAAAAAAGTGAGTACATCTGAGCAGCGCTCCTATGCACACTTTGGGCCAAATGGCCAGATCACAAGGACTCAGATTAGAGAAGGGAATCCACTGGACAGCTGTTAGGAGACAGATGAAAACTTCTGTCAAGGTCATCCAGCTTGTACTTTAATGTACACGTGTATGGCTCTCCTGTCCACATAGCTGTGGTGGCCGGACGGCGGCCATTCGAAACCCATTGGTGTCTTCTTTCTGACCGAGGGAGGGTGAAGATTTACCGCAGATGCGCAGCTAGGACTCCAAATTAAAATCATTTTTTTTTAAAGACAATATATAGTTATAACTTCAAACATATGTTCATTTTTTGCTCGCGAAATTGTTTGAAATTAGAAAACTTTGTCGTTTCCTAATTTCAAGTTAAATTAAGTAATTGTTTTCGACGTAAACATACGATGCTAAAAAGTTAAGTATCATATATATATAGGTATGCATTTAATTTTCGGTTTCATTAGCCATGTCCATCCTGCCCACGGTCAGAAGGGGACACCGATGGGCTTGGAAAGGCCGCCGTCCGTCGGATGGGACGTTAAGCCGTGGCTCTGTGTGCGGGACAACCATACCCTGTGCACGTTAAAGAACACTCTGGATGGCCTTGACGGGAGGCTACCATCTGTCTCCCAACAGCTGTTCCAGTAGGTCCCCTCCCCAAACCTTATCTGAGCCTTCGGGGTCCTTGTGACCTGGCCATTTAGCCCATGGTGTGCAAAAATGTGCCGCTCAGTGGTAAAACAACCCAACCCATAAACCGTGTAGACAGATAACTTTTCTGTCGTTTTGTTTGGCTTTATTTTTTCATTTTCGTTGTTTATTTTTTTGAAATTTTTTTTAAAGATTAATAAATTTAAGTAAATATTAAAACTGTTGATTTCCTGAAGAGAAGCTATGTAGCGTTACTGGAAAACGGAAATTTCTTTTGTAGCGAAGAAAATAAAATGTTGTAAGTAAAAAACAAACCTGGGAATAAGAGATTTCGAGACAGCCACCACACTTCGCTAAACAGACCGGTATTCAGCGATTATGATCTTCGAAATGTAAGCTTTTTTACATTATTCGTGGGAAAATGACTGAAAAAACTGATTTAAATCTTTTACTAGAGTATAGCAAAGTTCATTTCCAATCCAAAAAAAAAAGTGCATAATAATTATACGCAACTTTTATTTTAAACTGATATTATTTAAATTTAAAACGAATATTAAGCCTGACTATTCCAGTTGAATTATTCATCTATGTTTGGAGAAAATTTCCACAAAGTTCGTCCCAGTACGTTAACTTAATCTTTTTATGATTACCAATGACTCTTGGTAGCGTGTCAGGCTCGTAATCTGTAGTTCCCAGGTTCGAGTCCCAGCTGGGTCAGCGTTGAGATTTATCTCCGCAAAATTCCCCGCCCTGCCCACGGTCAGTAGGGGACACCGATGGGCTTGGAAAGGCGCCGTCCGTCGGATGGGACGTTAAGCCGTGGCCCCGTGTGTGGGAGAGCCATACCCTGTGCACGTTAAAGAACACACTGGATAGCCTTGACGGGAGGCTACCATCTGTCTCCCAACAGCTGTTCCAGTGGGTCCCCTCCCCCAACCTTCTCTGAGCTTTCGGGGTCCATATGACCTGGCCATTTAGCCCATGGTGTGCAAAAAAGTGCCGCTCAGAGGTAAAACAACCCAACCAATGACTCTTGGATTATTTTACCAAAAATTTGCGGTACACCTTTTGAGAAATACTTCAAGCAGTGGAAATCAACTCGCCAGTGCATTTTCTGATATGTCTTGTTATTTTCCAAGTTAGGAAAAATTACAAAGATAAATTCTTTTATGGGGAGAGAACGTCAACTATCACACTTTAATGCAGTCTAATTAATTTCGTTGAATTTTTTTTTTTTATAATGTACAGTCGCTCAAAAAAGTATCCGAACGCTATGGTTGATTACAGAATTCAGAAAAAATATGTGGCAACGATTTTTTTAGAAATTAGTGATCTGGCAACCTTCGTGTCACGTGACACGAAGGTTGCCAGATCACTGATTTCTAAAAAAAATCATTGCCAGATATTTTTTCTGAATTCTATCATCAACCGTAGTGTTCGGATATTTTTTTTGAGCGACTGCAGGTGGTCATATTATTTTGATACTAGATCGTGTGGGCTCACTCACGGAAATATTGAGCGTGTGCAGTTACCGTTCACAGCAACCTGGAGCGTGTGCAGTTACCGTTCACAGCAACCTGGAGTGTGTGCAGTAACTGCACACGTTCCAGTTTGTTGTGACGGTAAGTGGAGCGTGTACAGTTGCTGTACACGCTCCAGATATTTTTCCTGAATTCTGCAATCACGTGACACGAAGGTTGCCAGATCACTAATTTCAAAAAAAAAATCGTTGCCAGATATTTTTTCTGAATTCTGTAATCAACCATAGTGTTCGGATACTTTTTTGAGCGACTGTAGGTGGTCATATTATTTTGATACTAGATCGTGTGGGCTCACTCACGGAAATATTGAGCGTGTGCAGTTACCGTTCACAGCAACCTGGAGCGTGTGCAGTAACTGCACACGTTCCACTTTGTTGTGAACGGTAACTGGAGCGTGTACAGTTGCTGTACACGCTCCAGATATTTTTCCTGAATTCTGCAATCACATGACACGAAGGTTGCCAGATCACTAATTTCAAAAAAAAATCGTTGCCAGATATTTTTTCTGAATTTTGTAATCAACCATATCGTTCGGATACTTTTTTGAGCGACTGTACGTTAGAGCTTGAAAACTGTTCACCCTTTCATCCCACTTTTGTGGATGCGTTTCCTCTGACTTGTCATTAAAACAGCTGGCTGGTTAGATTTTTCCGAATTTCATCACCCATGGTTATAGATGGTCTTTGCACTTTTCTTCAAAAATATAAGAACACAACATACATAAATTGACACTTGTTACAGACAGAGGGTATTGAAGATTCATGCCGCCTTAAGTAAATGACGGTCTACTTTACCATTCACCAGTGGCTTGTTTTAAAAATATGTTGGTTTTCTTTAAGTATAAATAAAAAAAATAAATAAATACACCTTCAAGCAGCTGCTTGTCACAGAGGTCTGACAGGAGCCTGTCAGTTTATATGCCAGAGTAGAAGGTCTGTAAGGATGGCAAGACCTCAGCAGAAAAACAACACACACATCCATGCCTATACAAAAGATAATAGGTAAATTTTTAAAAGGGGGCAATTAATAAGTAAAAACTTGTAAATTTATTCTTTGTGGGGGATATTGAATAAAATCCACAATTCTGTCAGAGATATTTGGCTTTCTAAAATATAGTATTTTCTGAAACGTATGCATATTGAGGTGGGGTATATCCCACTACCATGTAAGAAATTCGGGGCGATTTTGAATATTTACCTTGCACCCTTCTTACCAACTTCCGGCCAACATGGACCACACAGTGATCACACACGCTACAATTTTCACTCCCAGAAGAATTTTACTCCAAATCTCTCCTCTCCCCACCCCCTTGGCACGAAACTTCAACCACCTCCTTCACTTTTAGGCGGCCTGCCGTCAGAAGCCTATCGCCAACATGTGGGGTCGCTAGCACTTCACCGTACTGGTCCCTACTTTTGACTCGCACAAAAAAAACTTTTTCTCGTGGACCAGATGATTAAAGGGCCAAGGTCCCTTTTACAAAATGGTCCAGTTTTTAAAGAAGGATGTTAGACTCACCAGTTCAATGGTTTAATTGTTATTGTTCGATTGTAAAAGCCTAGTTGATAAATTTATAAACTAAGAGATCAATGAAGAAGCTATTCATACTGTACATAATTGCCTTTTTTTTTGGGGGGGGGGAATTGTTTTTTAAACTAAAAAAAAACTAGCGTAACTTTCTTTTGCCACTTGTCGAAAAATTTCTACTTACCGTGTTACCGGACTAACCAGCGAGTTCTATTAGATTATAGGTTTTCAGTAGAGGATTTTGTAACACAGAAGATTTTCTTGCATCGTTTTATTCAAATATATTCATTCAACGCAGTCTCTGGTCTCGGGGAGGGGGTGGCTCAGTCGGTAGCGCGCCAGGCTCGTAATCTGTAGTTCCCAGGTTCGAGTCCCAGCTGGGTCAGCGTTGAGATTTATCTCCGCAAAATTCCCCGCCCTGCCCACGGTCAGTATGGGACACCGATGGGCTTGGAAAGGCCGCCGTCCGTCGGATGGATGGAGCCGTGGCTCCGTGTGCGAGAGAGCCATACCCTGTGCACATTATAGAACACGCTAGATGGTCTTGACGGGAGGCTACCATCTGTCTCCCAACAGCTGTTCCAGTGGGTGCCCTCCCCCAACCTTCTCTGAGCCTTCGTTCAGAGCATCAGACCCAATTATTCACACAAAATGGGCTAAATGGACAAATTATAAGAACTTTCAGGCTAATCTTCGTGGAATACTTTGTTTTTGCTTCATTACGTACCAATGACAATTCTCTGACGCAGAACATTATCCGCTATAAAAAACTCAATCCTAAACAGCTACCAAGTCTAACGAAAAAGTAGCATTATGCACAAAGTTCATGTTCAAAAATTTACATGCTTTTTTTTTTAGAAAGCAAAAGCATTTACTAATACATATTTGATTTAAACTTGGAAAATTAACAAAAATGTTCTGTATATACCAAAGTAACCTTGTTAGTAGCTACAGCTCTAAAATATGTATTTACAATACATTATTAAGCAACTAATTCCAGGTAACATAATATAATTTTTCATCTTTGAAGTTTGATGTTCCAAAGTGTTTCAATCAAAATTCGTGTCACGTGACACGAAGGTTGCCAGATCACTAATATCTAAAAAAATCGTTGACAGATATTTTTTCTGAATTCTGTAATCAACCATAATGTTCGGATATTTTTTTGAGCGACTGTACAGTGATGTGTATGCAGAAGAAATATTAAAAAAACATTTAAAAACAATCAAAATCAGTTCATCCCCATGCACCAAATTTCATTTGGAACTTATGGAGAAACTATGATTATTAATAATGCTGAACACTGTAATGAAATAAAATATGCATACCCATAGCTTGAAAATTAGTACTACCAAACACAATAATGACGGGGTGGCTCAGTCGGTAGCGCGCCAGGCTCGTAATCTGTAGTTCCCAGGTTCGAGTCCCAGTTGGGTCAGCGTTGAGATTTATCTCCGCAAAATTCCCCACCCTGCCCACGGTCAGTAGGGGACACCGATGAGCTTGGAAAGGCCGCCGTCCGTCGGATGGGACGTTAAGCCGTGACCCCGTGTGTGGGAGAGCCATACCCTGTGCACGTTAAAGAACATGCTGGATGGCCTTGACGGGAGGCTACCATCTGTCTCCCAACAGCTATTCCAGTGGGTCCCCTCCCCCAACCTTCTCTGAGCCTTCAGGGTCCTTGTGACCTGGCCATTTAGCTCATGGTGTGCAAAAAAGTGCCGCTCAGAGGTAAAACAACCCAACCCTGTAATGAAATAAAATATGCATACCCATAGCTTGAAAATTAGTACTACCAAACACAATAATGACGATCAGGCCATTTACTTTACTTCCACAGTCAAACTAAAGCATCGGTAATCATAAAAATATTTCAAAATAGCATTATAATTTAAAATTAGCCTTTGGAAATGGCAGAATTTTTTAAAAGAAATCTTGAAACTAATTATGATAAGTTTTTTTACAACATAAAAAATATTTGTATTACTAGTAAGATTTATACCCTGTACATTACTAAAGTTTAGTGATGCACAAATTTATGTTGTATAAAACATACTAGAAAGCTAGAACTTTACATTATTAGTTAAATAATTTGATTAATTTTAAGTAGTTTTATGCTGATTGATTATTCTCTTTCCATGTTCTGTAATATTTTTGTCTCCTTGTTTTTAAGCGTAATAAAAATATTTTGTAAGACTGTTAGCAACACGGCAGTTTTGTGAATAACTCACTCAAGTATCGTAATAGCTCTCAAATGATTATTTCTACACCGAAACAACAAATCCTATCATTTTAAGGTAATATTCAGTGGCAACAGATTTGACGGATCACGCACGAACATCGATGTATCCGGAAATTCTTATCTCGCGCGCACGTTCCATGCTTGCGCGGGAACCCAACACGACGAGTTTGACGATGATGCGCCAGATGAGTTGCCAACGCGACGATCCCGAGAGCACGTGCAGCTTCCAACAGTTGGCTGCAGGTGGTGGCTGACTCCAGTGTGGAGACTTTACATCCATCGGAAGTCACACGGGGGTCAAATGTCACATCCCGGACTTGTCCCTGCTTGTAACCCTTTCACGGTGAAAGCCTTAAAGCTCAGGCAGTGGTGAACAACATCAGTTAATGGGACTTTCTCCATTTATCATATACATCCTGAATTATCTCAAACTAAGAAGTTAGACGCCAATAGAAACTCACAGAATTACACTTGTATTTTTTTAATGTACAAGAATTCTTAGGCCTTTCATTCCAATAGTACTGACGGCCGTATGTACAAAACATGCGACTTAGACTCTGTTGTTTTACCTGTTTGGGATAACAAAGATCTCAAACTGTCTTGAGAGAAGGCATCTATTGTTAGGTGAGAGATGGTAGCCTCCTGTCAAGGCCATCCAACTTGTTCGTAACTTTCGCAAGGGTATGGCTCTTCTGCATACGTGGCCACGACTTAACATCCTATCCGGCGTACGACGGACTTTCGAAGTCCATTAATATACCCTTTCACACCGAAGATAGAATAGGGGTGAGTCGGGATAAAACTCAACGTCGGCATAGTTGGGATTCAACTATGGAACACCATGTTACGAGCCTTGCTCTGTGCAGACTCGGATACCTTCAGCTAAATAGTACTATGTATATTTCGTAACAGACTCAGCACCCAGAGCGAAATAATACTATCGTATTTCTTCGATTCTAAGACGCACTTTTTTCCCCGTATAAACGTCTCTAAAAACGGGGTGCGTCTTAGAATCGAAGAAATACGGTATATACATTTCATGACTGATTCAAACACCCTCAGCTAAATAGTACTATGTGTGTTTCAAAATGATTTCCAGACCAACTCAGCTGATTGTCTATATTTCATGATTTATTCAGACACCCTCAGCTAAATAGTACTACATATATATGTGTATATTTCATGACTGACTCGTCACACTCGGTTAAATAGTACTATGTCTATTCGTGATTGACTCATACCACCCTCAGCTAAATAGTACTATGCATACTTCAAGACTAATCCAGATTAAACTCAGCTATTTAGTACATATATATTCCGTGAATGAATTCGGACGACTCTGAGCTAAATAATACTATATATATTTCATGACTGACACAGATGTCTCTCAGCTAAATAGTACTGTCTATTTCGTGACTGACTCAGACCACCCTCAGCCAAATAGTACTATGTATATTTAGCGAATGGCCTATATCACATTTAGCTAAATAACACTTTGTGTATTTCACAACTGGCCTAGACCCCACTCAGCTAAATAGTTCTATGGCATATGTCATGATTGACCCAGACCAATCTCAGCTAAATAGTGCTATTTATATTTATGACATAGAGAACTATCAAACAGGCAGGATTGAGTAAAATATGACTCAAAGCCGTTGTAAGAAGCACAGTGCAAAATTATCCTAAAATTTTCTTGGCTCGTAATTATCCTAAAATTATCTTCGCTCTTTTTCATTTGGTCGTCCGTCTGTAGACATAAAACTTTTTTTTCTGTTCTTAGAGATAAAAAATTAGGTTGGTTAGATATCAGTGAAATATTATGATTTGTTTACTATTTTCTTTCCAGAACCTTCTGCCAGTTTTAATTTCCAGCGTTAGAAGTCGTAAAGTTGGAATGTAGTTAAATGACTTTGGTAAATAGTCTGTTTAATGCAGGAAGTTTTGAATTTGGATCGTGTGGTAAGTAAGAGATTTACACGAGCAGTAGTGATTTGTACTCTTCAGCTGTGCAAAGGATAATGAAACATCATGAAATAATGAGGTGGAAAAAAAAAAGCTCATTGTTTCATGAGTTCCATGTCTACGGGACTTATCCTGTGATTCTTTGCTACTCATGTAGGTTGGGTTGTTTTTACCTCTGAGCGGCACTTTTTTTGCACACCATGGGCTAAATGGCCAGGTCACATGGACCCCGAAGGCTCAGAGAAGGTTGGGGAGGGGACCCACTGGAACAGCTGTTGGGAGACAGATGGTAACCTCCCGTCAAGACCATCCAGCGTGTTCTTTAACGTTGGGTTGTTTTACCTCTGAGCGGCACTTTTTTGCACACCATGGGCTAAATGGCCAGGTCACATGGATCCCGAAGGCTCAGAGAAGGTTGGGGGAGGGGACCCACTGGAACAGCTGTTGGGAGACAGATGGTAGCCTCCCGTCAAGGCCATCCAGCGTGTTCTTTAACGTGCACAGGGTATGGCTCTCTCGCATACGGGGCCACGGCTTAACGTCTCATCCGACGGACGGCGGCCTTTCCAAGCCCATCGGTGTCCCCTACTGACCGTGGGCAAGGCGGGGAATTTTGCGGAGATAAATCTCAACGCTGACCCAGCTGGGACTCGAACCTGGGAACTACAGATTACGAGCCTGGCGCGCTACCGACTGAGCCACCCCGCCCCCTACTGATGTAGTGAAACATTTTTATTTCAAGAATTAAAGAAAAAATATTTTTGGGGGATTGGAAAATTCCTATTTATATTTTACGAATCTTCCATTAGTTCGAATTTTCATCGCTGGAGGTTGTAAATTTTGGAAAGTAACAGACTTCATATTTGAAAATGAGCATTTCATATTTTTCAGGGTGGATCTACTTATTATTGTTTCACAGATATCACAAATTTAGTAGCTTTAAAGTCTAAAAATAATTTAAATGCTCAAGTTACAACTGCAAGCATCCAGTTGCATATCAGCTATTCTTGTAAAAATGTGATTAATCTACACTTTAGGTGATGTACACTTTAGGTGATGTACCATGATGTGCCCATGATGTGCTCTAGAGGGGGCTCAGCCGGCAGCAGGCCAGGCTCATAATCTGTAGTTCACAGGTTCGAGTCCCAGTCGGGCCAGCGTTCAGATTTATCTCCGCAAACTCTCCGCCCTGTCCACGGTAGTAGGGACGCCGATGGGCTTCGAAAGACCGCCGTCCGTCGAATGGGACGTTAAGCCTTGGCCCCGTGTGTGGGAGAGCCATACCCTGTGCACGTTAAAGAACACGCTGGATGCCTTGACGGGAGGCTACCATCTATCTCCTAACAGCTCTTCCAGTGGGTCCCCTCCCCCCAACCTTCTCTGAGCCTTTGGGGTCCTTGTGACCTGGCCACTTAGCCCATGGTGTGCAAAAAAGTTTCTCTCGGTAGTGAAACACCATGGGCTAAATGACTAGGTCACAAGGACCCCGAAGGCTCAGAGAAGGTTGGGGGAGGGGACCCACTGGAACAGCTGTTGGGAGACAGATGGTAGCCTCCCGTAAAGGCCATCCAGCGTGTTCTTTAACGTGCACAGGGTATGGCTCTCCCACACACGGGGCCACAGCTTAACGTCTCATCCGATGAACGGCGGCCTTTACCAAGCCCATCGGTGTCCCCTACTGACCGTGGGCAGGGCGGGGAATTTTGCAGAGATAAATCTCAACGCTGACCCAGCTGGGACTCGAATCTGAGAATTACAGATTCCTGGTAGAGGGAGATTAGTTAAGAGCTTCAATGCACATGAACACCAGCTACTCCTTCCCCGGGAGGAGGATGCTAACTGAACTTTTTTAAAGAGTGAAATGAAAAATTTCAATTTGTTTGGATAGTTAATAGCGAAATTCACTGCCCGGCCAAATTAGAGTGGGGGGCCGTGGTGGCTCAGTCGGTAGCGCGCCAGGCTCGTAATCTGCAGTTCCCAGGTTTGAGTCCCAGCTAGGTCAGCGTTGAGACATCTCCGCAAAATTCCCCGCCCTGCCCACGGTCAGTAGGGAATGCCGATTGACTTAGAAAACCCTCCGTCCGTCGGATGGGACGTTAAGCCGTTGCCCGTGTGTAGGAGAGCCATCCCCTGTGCACATTAAAGAACACGCTGGATGGCCTTGACGGGAGGCTACCATCTGTCTCCCAACAGCTGTTCCAGTGGGTCTCCTCCCCCAACCTTCTTTGAGCCTTCGGGGTCCTTGTGACCTGGTCATTTAGCCCATGATGTGCAAAAAAGTGCCGCTCAGAGGTAAAACACCCCAACCCAAAATATTAGAGAATTCCCAATGTAATGGCACGTATAGCCCTAACTTCTTCAATACGTTCTAAAATACATATTTAATGGGAAAATGTTACTGAAAAATAAAGCTCATAATCAAGTCTTTTTAAATCATTTTCAACAATATTCGTTCAGTATTTAAAGAATTATGAAAACTGGAATATTTAGCAATAAATTATCTTGTTTAATAAGTCGTTCGTAATTATTTAATATTAAAATGATCATTATCCAAACTTCTAAAATGTATATTTATTTTATTAAATTATTCAAAACATCACTTATTAAGTTTTAATTAATTTCTGAAGTTGCCTTATGGCACACTACTTTTGTGAAATATTCTAGCTTCCATAACTTAATAATTAATTTTAATTTTGTTGAAAAATCGATATTCAAATAGATTTGGTTATGATCTTTAATTTATCCTCTGTCACATTTTTTAATTAAATGCATATTTCAGAAGTTACCATCCCCTTTCACATAATATGGTAATTCTATGATATTTTGGATATTAGTGTATTAATTGTTGTGATCTATCGAATCTCCCATTAGTTCGAATTTCCACGGTTAGCGGCCGCTAACCGTGAAATTCGAAAAATAGAAAGCTCTACTTGAAAGCGAGTATTCGTCCATGTTCGCCAGAGGTGATCTGACTCTAAGGATACGTGTGATATACTTCCGCTGCGGTCGCGGTTTACAAAACATCCCTGCAAACGAAAACATTTTTTGATACGCACGCGAACGAAGTTAAATATTGCGCCAAGTCATGCAATTCGGTAGTCAAATCACACTTCCGTAAAAAATTGTTTAGCCCGTTGTACCGCGTCGGACACACCACCAAAAAAAAAGGGGTTCTATATAAATAATGGCGAAATTCCTCGCTTCGAATTCCAATCACGCAGTGGCCAATAATCGCACGCGCGTGCGGGAGGGAGAATTAACCGTGACCGCGCGTATCCTTAATTGTTCTTCGATGGATATTATTTTTAGAGTTTTTTTTGTCCTTTCGATGAAATGAGAAGCCAAAATTAGCAGTTCGTCCATATCATGCGTTCCAGTTCAAGCTGTTGTAGCTAGAAGAAGTTTTTCTTCTTGAATGTTTCGTCATCAATATTTTCCTTGGCTGCTCAAGTTCTGAAAAAGCAAACAAATTGGCTAAAAATATACTAAGTGCACCCGTTTTAGTCCAAACATTGTCAGAATTGCAATTCGAGGAGTTATGTGGTATGTTAAATACGTTACATTTTGAACAAGTGGAAGACAGCTAAATCTCTAATATCCGTTGCATGTTTATAAAGTTTGCTTATGACCAATAGCAGATTGCTGTACTTTTGCTACTTTTGGTTCTAGGAAGGCTAATTGCTGTAGTCAAAGATAACGACGGTTCATGTGTGTCTTTTTTTACTTATGAGCTGCATTTTCGGGCTCACAATGGACCAAATGGCTAGGTCTCTGGGTGGGTGTATGATTAGGTATCTGCTGGACTCGGATAAACATGGAATGGAAAGAGATCAATTGGACAGGAATTTTATAGTGATCCACTGGACACAGACTGGGTAAGGATCCACTGAACCATGGATTTGATAAGGATCCACTGGAGCATGGATTTGATAAGGATCCAATGGGCCTGAATTGCATAAGAATTCACTGGACCGTGGATTGATAAGGATCCACTGGACCATGGATTTGATAAGGATCCACTGAAGCATGGATTTCGTAAGGGTCTACTGAACCTGGGTTTGATAAGGTTCCACTGGACCATGGATTTGATAAGGATCTACTGGACCATGGATTGTATAAGGATCCACTGGACGCAGATTGGGTAAGGATCCACTAGGCCATAGATTTGGATAAGGATCCACTAGACAGGAGACAATTTGTGGTAGGCGGCAAACTTAAATATGGAGCTTCGGCGCACTCCGAAGTACGACCTTCAACTTTTGCAGCAACCAAGAGCAAAACGTTGAAATTCAGCGGTATCCCTAACTATGACTGTCAACTTTGTTAGCATCCTTAATCACGTTTTTCGCATTAAACAGTAGCTACCGTATCCAAAGCAGGAGGGGAAGATTATCAAGAGCAAAGTCAAAAGGTTTTATTTCCATGACCGTTCCAGTGGCCAAGTGGTTAGCATTATTAACTGAGTATCAAAAGGGACCAAGGCTCAAATCGCGAAATGAAAGTTCTGTATGTATGTCCTCTATCTGTTGACATATTGTTTTTCTTACAGATCTTCATTGATTATAATGACAAGCTTCTGTTCAAACCTTCATGGCGAGTACCCACTTGAAGTATATATATTTCAATTTTCCCAAATATATCATCTCGATTAAGAAAAGCAGATCTAAAGCACAACTTGGGTTGTTTTACCTCTGAGCAGCACTTTTTTTGCACACCATGGGCAAAATGGCCAGGTCACATGGACCCGAAGGCTCAGAGAAGGTTGGGGAAGGGAACCCACTGGAACAGCTGTTGGGAGACAGATGATAGCCTCCCATCAAGGCCATCCAGCGTGTTCTTTAACGTGCACAGGGTATGGCTCTCCCACACATCCCATCCGACGGACGGCTGTCTTTCCAAGCCCATCGGAAAGCACAGGTTAAGAAAATAAAAATTCGCCATCTTCTACATCAAATAACCAATGAAGCAGTTTTTTTCTTTCTCTAGGATAGCTCTCTGACAATGCCAACAGTACAGAATATCACACACACACATATACAGAAAATGCATCGAACCTAAGAAGAAAATTCTAAACAAGAGATTTTGCCTCACTAAAACAAAAGAACCGATCACATTGTCCACGAAAACAAAGAGAAAAGGACTTCAGAGTGACTCCACGATCACCTTGTATAGAGATATAAACCAATTTACATGCCATTGCTTCGCTAAGTCATGAAAACATCTGCTTAAATTGTTCACCTAATTTCAAGAAGCTACAACCTATTTCTCTTTTATCTCCGTACATGTCTTTTTTTTCCCTTCTTATTTCTTTCCTCTGATTCCTGTCATCTGAAATTGTCAGCCTTTGTGGTTACGGATTCCTTTTGTGTAGAAAACAAGAGAACTTGGTTACGGATTCGTTCTTCAAAGGCATTAATGTATGTAATCCACATTTCCGCTCTTGCTGGACCGTGAAGTGTCGGTGAAATCAGTTGGTTTCTAGCGTGTCGTTTCTTTTCTTCCAAGGGGATGGCCACACAGGAAGACGTTTAGCGTTGTCAGACCTTCTGGCGTCTAAAGCGCGAAACCATTTACAGAAATGGGTTGGGTTGTTTTACCTCTGAGCTGCACTTTTTTGCACACCATGGGCTAAGTGGTCAGGTCACAAGTATCCCGAAGGCTCAGAGAAGGTTGGGAGAGGGGACCCACTGGAACAGCTGTTGGGAGACAGATGGTAGCCTCCCGTCAAGGCCATCCAGCGTGTTCTTTAACGTTGGGTTGTTTTACCTCTGAGCGGCACTTTTTTGCACACCATGGGCTAAATGGTCAGGTCACAAGGATCCCGAAGTCTCAGAGAAGGTTGGGGGGAGGGGACCCACTGGAACAGCTGTTGGGAGACAGATGGTAGCCTCCCGTCAAGGCCATCCAGCGTGTTCTTTAACGTGCACAGGGTATGGCTCTCCCGCACACGGGGCCACGGCTTAACGTCCCATCCGACGGACGTCGGCCTTTCCAAGCCCATCGGTGTCCTCTACTGACCGTGGGCAGGGCGGGGAGTTTTGCGGAGATAAATCTCAATGCTGACTAAGCTGGGACTCGAACCTGGGAACTACAGATTACGAGCCTGGCGCGTTACCGACTGAGCCACCCCCGCCCCCACCTTTAATTACACACGAGAACAACACTGCTCTAAAGAACTGTATTTTGTTAATATTGTGTAACAGTGTCTAAAGTATTTATATAACTACCCTATTTCGCCAATTCACGTGTTTACCATTAAACCACCCGACAGCTTTAAAATTGCATTATCGCTTAACTTGTCTAAATAAGTGAAAAGCCGTGAAATTATTTTTGCTTAAACAATTAGTCTGTTTAAACAATTATTACTCTAAACATTATTATATTAAATTATGAAAATATTCGAACATAAAAATGGTAATAATTCTAAATGTAATTATATTAGAAAAAAACTTGACATAAAATCAGAATTATTCTATATGTAATTGAATTACAAAAAAAAAATCATGAGGTAACAAACAATTTTAAATATAATTATATTAAAATTATGAAGAATTGAAATTAAAATTTTTTTAATATACTTACATTAATGTATGATATATTTTATCATAAAATGAGAATAACTGTAAGTGTAATTGTATTAAATATCAAAATAATTGAAATTATTTTTTTCTAGGGGCGGGGGTGGCTCAGTCGGTAGCGCGCCAGGCTCTAATCTGTAGTTCCCAGGTTCGAGTCCCAGCTGAGTCAGCGTTGAGATCTGTAGTTCCCAGTTTCGAGTCCCAGCTGGGTCAGCGTTGAGATTTATCTCCGCAAAATTCCCCTCCCTGCCCTCGGTCAATAGAGGACACCGATGGGCTTGGAAAGGCCGCCGTCAGTCGGATGGGACGTTAAACGGTGGCCCCGTGTGCGGGAGAGTCATACCCTGTGCACATTAAAGAACACGCTGGATGGCTTTGACGGGAGGCTACCATCTGTCTCCCAACAGCTGTTCCAGTGGGTCCCCTCCCCCAACCTTCTCTGAGCCTTCGGGGTCCTTGTGACCTGGCCATTTAGCCCATGGTGTGAAAAAAAGTGCCTCTCAGAGGTAAAACAATCCAACCCTGTGCACGTTAAAGAACACGCTGGATGGCCTTGACGGGAGACTACCATCTGTCTCCCAACAGCTGTTCCAGTGGGTCCCCTCCCCCAACCTTCTCTGAGCCTTCGGGGTCCATGTGACCTGGCCATTTAACCCATGGTGTGAAAAAAAGTGCCTCTCAGAGGTAAAACAATCCAACCCTGTGCACGTTAAAGAACACGCTGGATGGCCTTGACGGGAGGCTACCATCTGTCTCCCAACAGCTGTTCCAGTGGGTCCCCTCCCCCAACCTTCTCTGAGCCTTCGGGGTCCATGTGACCTGGCCATTTAGCCCGTGGTGTGCAGAAAAGTGCCGCTCAGAGGTAAAACAACCCAACCTGAACCGTAGGGGATAAGAAAATTCAACTTTTTTAAGGGATAAACGAGATATGCTTTTTGCCTTTTATAGTGTAATAATACATTTTTCAATCGCTCATTAGTACGAGTTACTATTGTTAAAGGGTGAAAAATTAGGAAAATAATAAATTCTAATGTTGACCAGCAGTAATATTGGTTACCAATACTTTTATCACGTCCTTTTTTGTTTACACTATTATTATTACTACTAATGATAGTTACTGAACTTTTTGTATTGTTCATTCTTTCAATTTATTTTTAAAGGTGTTTTTTAATTATCTAATAATAAATTAGACTTAAACCTAAGAAATAGGTTAATAAATTTAAAACTTATTTCATAGATAGATTATAGAGTACAGTCGCTCAAAAAATATTCGAACGCCGTGGTTGATTACAGAATTCAGAAAAAATATCTGGCAAGTTTTTTTAGAAATTAGTGATCTGGCAACAAGTACAGTCACTCAAAAAAATATATCCGAACACTATGGATGATTACAGAATTCTGAAAAAATATCTGGCAACGATTTTTTTAGAAAGTGATCTGGTAACCGTGTAACACGAGGCTTGCCAGATCACTAATTTCTAAAAAAAAATCGTTGCCAGATATTTTTTCTGAGTTCTGTAATCAACCGTAGTGTTCGGATATTTTTTTGAGCGACTGTTGATTTAAAATTAGTATCAGAGCAAAGGAAATATAAAGGCAGATATAAATTTACTCAATTTATAGATTGAGAGTAAATTTAAAACCAGTTTCAGATATATATTATAGAATAAATTTTAAGCTAATTTTACGAAACATATTATACTGTAAAAGTAAAAGCAGCTTCAGAAACATACAGTAAATTTTAAAGTAGTTAATTATGCAGTAAATTTAAAAGTATTTTCAGGAACATATCATAGCGGAAATTTAAAAGTAGTTTCGAAATTAGATATTACAATAAATTTAAAAGACGACTTAGATCATTATCAGGATAAATGTTGAGCACAGAATTACAATTTAAAATTCAGTTACATTGTTTATGATCGATATACTAGAATCAAATTTCCGTTAAAAAGAAATAGGAAAGTTATTATTCCGAATTGCTTTGAGTGTCGTCCCAGCTGGATCAGCGTTGAGATTTATCTCCGCAAAATTCCACGCCCTGCCCACGGTCAGTAGGGGACACCGATGGGCTTGGAAAGGCCGCCGTCCGTCGGATGGGACGTTAAGCCGTGGCCCCGTGTGTGGGAGAGCCATAACCTGTGCACGTTAAAGAACACGCTGGATGGCCTTGACGGGAGGCTACCATCTGTCTCCCAACAGCTGTTCCAATGGGTCACCTCCCCCAACCTTCTCTGAATCTTCGGGGTCCATGTGACCTGGCCATTTAGCCCATGGTGTGCAAAAAGAGTGTTGCTGAGATGTAAAACAACCCAACGTTAAAGAACACGCTGGATGGCCTTGACGGGAGGCTACCATCTGTCTCCTAACAGCTGTTCCAGTGGGTCCCCTCCCCCAACCTTCTCTGAGCTTTCGGGGTCCATGTGACCTGGCCATTTAGCCCATGGTGTGCAAAAAAAGTGCCGCTCAGAGGTAAAACAACTCAACCCAAAACTTTGAGCGTCGATTAGAAGGTATTGAAAGCAGTGGAAGCCTTTCCTCAAAAGATATTTAGCCAATTGTGTTTTGGACTCACAAAGGAAAAACAGCTGTTAAGGTCAATCCGTTACCTTCAACCCTTGCTTTGGTCACAAACAACAATTCCTATTCCCCCATCGCAAATCTTAAAAACGAAAAAAAAAATCTTTTCAACTCCACCAGATGGTTGTGTTTCTATAGACGCAAATGAATTGTTTTGTTTGTTAGCCTTGTCGACTTGTCACCGTTCGTTAGTTGACCTCTAACCCGACGCCGCTCCGCTAAAGAGGACCACCTCCAAAAAACGGAGAGAAAAAAGAGGAACGGCTGTCGGTTGACGAGTTGGCAGGTCAAGCCACACCATGTAGTTGTGTACCGAATTCACTGTGTACTCAGTTTCGGACATTGTTGACCGACTGCGCCGTCAAGCAAGGAACTCGTAGAAGGCGTACGTGATCAGGAGGCGTCATGGTTTGTTGAGAGCACTGGCGAGACCCGGTTCGATTCGTTTGCCGAAGGGCTGCTGCTCCACAGGACACATGGAAGGGTGTGAACCGTGCATTATTGCAGTGAGGTATGAGGCAATGTTTGTTTTTTTCTTCTCGAAGCAGCAACATATGGAGCTGTATGGTGAAAGATCCTACAAGGGCAATCTGATGGATGTTGTTGTTTGGGACTTCGAGAGGGTTGGGTTGTTTCACCTCTGAGCGGCACTTTTTTGCACACCATGGGCTAAATGGCCAGGTCACATGGACCCCGAAGGCTCAGAGAAGGTTGGGGGAGGGGACCCACTGGAACAGCTGTTGGGAGACAGATGGTAGCCTCCCGTCAAGGCCATCCAGCGTGTTCTTTAACGTGCACAGGGTATGGCTCTCCCGCACACGGGGTCACGGCTTAACGTCCCATCCGACGGACGGCGGCCTTTCCAAGCCCATCGGTGTCCCCTACTGACTGTGGGCAGGGCGGGGAATTTTGCGGAGATAAATCTCAACGCTGACCCAGCTGGGACTCGAACCTGGGAACCACAGATTACGAGCCTGGCGCGCTACCGACTGAGCCACCCCCGCCCCTACTTCGAGAGGAGATATGTGGAGTGTTCTGAGGAAGGTCGAACTCGGGTTCGGATCCCTAGGGTTGTTTTACCTCTGAACGGAACTTTTTTGCACTAAATGGCCATGCCACAAGGACCCCGAAGGCTCACAGATGGTTGGGGGAGGGGACCCATTGGAACAGTTCTTGGGAGACAGATGGTAGCCTCCCTTCAGGGCCATCCAGCGTTTTTTTTAACGTGCACAGGGTATGGCTCTCCGGTACACGTGGCCACGGCTTAACATCCCATTCGACGGCCTTTCGAAACCCATCGGTGTCCCCTACTGACCGTGGGCAGGGCGGGAGATTTGCGGAGATAAATCTCAATGCTGACCCTCGAACCTGGGAACTGCAGATTATGGTCCTGGTACGCTACCGACTGAGCCACCCCTGCGCCCACTGGAACAGCTATTAGGAGACAGATGGGATCCTCCCGTCAACGCCATCCAGCGTGTTTTAATGTGCATAGGATATGGCTCTCCCTCACACGGTGCCACACCTTCATGTCCCATCCGACAGGGGGCAGGAGTGGCTCAGTCGGTAGCGCGCCAGGCTCGTAATCTGTAGTACCCAGGTTCGAGTCCCCGCCCTGCCCACGGTCAGTAGGGGACACCGATGGGCTTGGAAAGGCCGTCGTCCGTCGGATGGGACGTTATGCCGTGGCCCCGTGTGCGGGAGAGCCATACCCTGTGCACGTTAAAGAACACGCTGGATGGCCTTGACGGGAGGCTACCATCTGTCTCCCAACAGCTGTTCCAGTGGGTCCCATCCCCCAACCTTCTCTGAGCCTTCGGGTCCTTGTGACCTGGCCATTTAGCCCATGGTGTGCAAAAAAGTGCCGCTCAGAGGTAAAACAACCCAACCCAACCCCTGGATGGCCTTGACGGGAGGCTACCATCTGTCTCCCAACAGCTTTTCCCGTTGGTCCCCTCCCCCAACCTTCTCTTAGCCTTCGGGGTCCTTGTGACCTGGCCATTTAGCCCATGGTGTGTAAAAAAGTGCCGCTCAGAGGTAAAACAACCCAACTCAAGGTTTGATCTCTGCGTGTCTTCTGTTTGACGTTGAACAACACGTCAGAAGTCAAATTTTGGATTTTCCCCGAGATCGACAACCCGGATTACCCCTAGGTGCAAATTTTAGAGCTCTACCATATTTGCATCGTAGTTAGAATTAACGTTATCCGCTGTCAGTCAGTAGGGGACACCGATGGGCTTCAAAAGGCCGCCGTCCGTCGGATGGGACGTTAAGCCGTGGCTCCGTGTGCGGGAGAGCCATACCCTGTGCATGTTAAAGAACCGCTGGACTCCAACACCATCTGTCTCCCAACAGCTGTTCCAGTGGGTCCCCTCCCCCAACCTTCTCTGAGCCTTCGGGGTCCATGTGACATGGCCATTTAGCCCATGGTGTGCAAAAAAATGCCGCTCAGAGGTAAAACAACCCAACCGGATCATCTGTTGATTTGTACCAGACCTGATCTGGAAAAAAAAAATAAAGGTGAATTTTTCCTCCGTTTTAGAGGTTTTTAAAAATTTCCTTGCAAGATGCGTGAAAGTTGCATAATTCAATAATTTATTGGCCCCCTTGGCCTCCCCAATCCCACTAGATTCAGCCCTGATGTGTACTAAGAAATACGAACTACAATCCGACTATCTTTGTGCCATTTTAAACTCGAATACCACTCTTACCTACAGTTCTTCTGCCACTACTAGTCTTCTTGCTCTCCAATATCACTAGCCCCTTCACCAGCAACAACAACAGAAAAAAAAAACCACAAGACACTCAAGTTCAATGTTGACGACTTCATTCACGGAACTCTGTCTACAACATTCGTCACTCAAGTCTCGGAGACATTCTCTTACCCTCCCCCTTACAAGATGACGTCTCGTGGCACGTGTCCAATGTCTATCCCCTCCTCCTCATCCCTCCTCGGGAGGGTCTCTCTCCACGTCTGGTGACGAGGTGGTGTAACCCATTCACACAAACCCTGGAACGAAGTAACCGCCCAAAAAGACAGTCCTACTGACACAATAGGCCTCTGTTACTATAGCTGGCAGAGAGCAAAGATTTGGGTAGACAGGATCACTTTAAAAAAAAATCACTTCACTGTGAAGTCTCGCTTCTTGGAAAGTTTGATGAACTGTTACTGTACGGAAAGAAAAAAAAAACTTGTCGACATTTTGGATTAGGAATGGTGGTGTATAAAGAATATTTATTTTCATTTTATATTATTTTATATATTTATTCTTCATACACCACGTTACGAGAGGCGGGGGTGGCTAATTCGGTAGCGTGCCAGGCTCGTAATCAATAGTTCCCAAGTTCGAGTCCCAGCTGGATCAGCGTTGAGATTCATCTCCGTAAAATTCCCCGCCCTGCCCACGGTCAGTAGAGGACACCGAAGAGCTTGAAAAGGCCGCCGTCTGTCGGATGGAACGTTAAGCCGTGGCCCCGTGTGCGGGAGAGTCGTACCTTGTGTACGTTAAAGAACACTCTGGATGGCCTTGACGGAAGGCTACCATCTGTCTCCCAACAGCTGTTCCAGTGGGTCCCCTCCCCCAACCTTCTCTGAGCCTTCGGGGTCCTTGTGGCCTGGCTATTTAGCCCATGGTGTGCAAAAAAGTGCCGCTCAGAGGTAAAACAATCCAATTTGGCCATTTAGCCCATTGTGTGCAAAAAGTGCAGCTCAGGGATAAAACAACCCAACGTTAAAGAACACGCTGGATGGCCTTGACGGGAGGCTACCATCTGTCTTCCAACAGCTGTTCCAGTGGGTCCCCTCCTCGAACCTTCTCTGAGCCTTCGGGGTCCATCTGACCTGGCCATTTAGCCCATGGTGTGCAAAAAAGTGCCGCTCAGAGGTAAAACAACCCAACCCAATAGGCCACCTTTCACCATCCTTCTCGGAGTCCTAAGGGTCCTTGTAACCTGACCATTTAGTCCAATGTGTGAAAAAATGCCAAGAGGTAAAACAACCCAAGCTATTAATTTCGATATCGTCTGAGCCCTTATACTCGGACATGTTTTATCCAATGTCTATTTTTACAACCAGTCTTTGATTTTTTTTTTTGTTACATTATACTGGCCATTTTAATAAGAAAAAAGGAACCTCATCAAGAAGCTGCTTACACCAGAGGCGTGACAGGAGCCTCTCAGTATATACGTCATAGCAGATGATTTGTGACATTCGTTTTGTTTGGACCCTTTTTCGTAGATTCGTTATGCATGATTAAATTTTTACAATTTTGTGGGACATTTCACATAAAATTATAAATAATGAAAGAAATCATTTATTGTCCCAAATTTTGATCCTGGGGAAAAAAAATCATTTGACCACCTACTGCAAATTTTGTTCCGATAAAGAAATCCTTTAGACATGTGTCCTGATTTTTATTCGGAAAAAATTTCTTTAACCATAAATAAATTATTAAGTACCCCCTCAAGCAGCTGCTTGCCACAGAGTTCTAACAGGAGACTGCCAGTTTAATATGCCATAGGGTTGGGTTAGGTTACCTCTGAGCGGCGCTTTTTTGCACACCATGGGCTAAATGGCCAGGTCACAAGGACCCCAAATATCAGATAAGGTTGGGGAGAGGGGACCCACTGGAACAGCTGTTGGGAGACAGATGGTAACCTCCCGTCAAGGCCATCCAGCGTGTTCTTTAACGTTGGGTTGTTTTACCTCTGAGCGGCACTTTTATGTATACCATGGGCTAAATGGCCAGGTCACAAGGACCCCGAAGGATCAGAGAAGGTTGGGAGAGGGGACCCTCTGGAACAGCTGTTGGGAGACAGATGGTAACCTCCCGTCAAGGCCATCCAGCGTGTTCTTTAACGTGCACAGGGTATGGCTCTCCCGCACATGGGGCGATGGCTGAACGCCCATCCAACGGACGGCGGGCTTTACCAAGCCTATCGGTGTCCCCTACTGACTGTGGGTAGGGTGGGGAATTTTGCGGAGATAAATCTCAACGCTGACCAAGCTGGGACTCGAACCTGGGAACTACAGATTACGAGCCTGGCGCGCTCCGATTGAGCCACCCCCGTCCCACGCCATAGGAGAAAAAGGTCTGTGAGATCTTACCTGGGGCTCAATAGCCAAGCGCGCTAATCTGAATTTTCGTCCGAAAAATCCCTTGACCATGTGTTCCCAATTTGGGTTCGGGAAAGACCCTTTGATCATGTATGGTTCAAATTTTTATTTCGGAAAAAAAAAAAATCCTTTGGCCATGTGACCCGAATTTTAGTTCGGGGGCGGGGGGGGATCTTTGATCATCTGTGTTCGGAATTTTGGTTCCTAAAAACTCCTTTGACCATGTGTCACGAATTTTGATTCGGACTTAACGAGATCTAAGATTAACGAGATTCAGGCTTAACAATACCAATTTCAAAAGCCATGGAAATGAAGAGGCTCATTCCTAAACCGAAGCTTAACGAGAACAATAAACACGAGAATCCTCCAAAAGTGAGCGAACCGAGATGCTCTTCTCATCCCACTCCCTCTCTGCTACCTAGGGAGCGCGAGAGGCAGAGACTCAACCTCCCTCCGACTCACCCATTAAAGCCAACGCGTGCCCGCTACTACGTAAAAAAAAAAGTACGAGCGCATTCGAGACCGGAGGCGTTGTGATGAATTCCAAGTCATGGCTGAACTTTGATCTACGGCCCGATGACCTGTGCTTAAGACGATGCTGGCACATCCGGCACACGTGACTGGACCTGCGGACCGAGCACGAGACCCACGGGAGGAGTGGGGGGGAGGGAGAAGGAATTTCTGGGAGATGAAGGAATGGCGGTTGAGTCGGAATTTTGGGCTGGGATGGATTTGTTATGCGAACTAGTTTTGAAAGTGGGACAACGTTGTCTACGGATTTGATGACATGAATCTTAGTATTTGCAAGTTCACAATGTAAATCTAGCTTAGAAAATATGCTCGTAATGCTGATAAGGAAGACTTTTTCTTTTTACGTAATTATTGAAAAATTCTTTTTGAGCTGAATAAGTTCTAAACGAAATACGATATCAGTTTTAAAATCCCCCTAAAAGCTTTAATTTATATCGTTAGAGGGCGCTTAATGCAGAAAATGCAGAACTTGAAGTAATATTGGAAATAATATAATTATGCTGGAAATTCTGATCAAGAACTAATACCCATATAATTTATTAACAGTAGTATAATTTATCATAGATCATTGGCTAAAATATACAGAGCAACTGGACCTACAGGAAGCCACTAATAGCATTCATCTGGTGGAATGGAATACTTCCAGTGCAAGGACAGAATAATTAGGTAGGTTGGTTGTTGATTGTTTTTCTCTATTTTTTCGGGGAGGGACGGTTCTTTTTACCTCTGAGCGGTACTTTATTGCACACAATAGGCTAAATGGCCAGGTCGCAAGGACTCCGAAAGCTCAGAGAAGGTTGGGGGAGGAGACCCACTGGAACAGGTGTTGGGAGACAGATGGCAACCTCCCGTCAAGGCCATCCAGCGTGTTCTTTAACGTTTGGTTGTTTTACCTCTGAGCGGCATTTTTTTGCGCACCGTGGGCTAAATGGCCAGGACACAAGGACCCCGAAGGCTCAGAGAAAGTTTAGAGAGGGGACCCACTGGAACAGCTGTTGGGAGACAGATGGTATTCTCTTATTAAGGGTTGGGTTATTTTACCTCTGAGCGACAATTTTTTGCACACCATGGGCTAAATGGCCAGGTCACATGGACCCCGAAGGCTCAGAGAAGGTTGGGGGAGGGGACCCACTGGAACAGCTGTTGGGAGACAGATGGTAGCCTCCTGTCAAGGCCATTCAGCGTGTTCTTTAACGTTGGGTTGTTTTACCTCTGAGCGGCACTTTTTTGCGCACCATGGGCTAAATGGCCAGGACACAAGGACCCCGAAGGCTCAGAGAAAGTTGAGAGAGGGGACCCACTGGAACAGCTGTTGGGAGACAGATGGTAGCCTCCCGTCAAGGCCATCCAGCGTGTTCTTTAACGTGCACAGGGTATGGCTCTCCCGCACACGGGGCCACGGCTTAACGTCCCATCCGACGAACGGCGGCCTTTCCAAGCCCATCAATGTCTCCTACCACCGTGGGCAGGGTTGGGATGTGAAAGATACAATGAAAGATACGCTGCAACGCCCAGCCGAAAGTTACAAAGTGTAATTTATATGTTTCTATTCATATATTCGGATGGATCTAGGGGGATGGCACGAGGATCATGCTCCCTCCCCTCGAGAATGCTAGATTCATTGGTTTCCCCCACTCCCTTATTTTTTTTTAATCTGTAGTTCCCAGGTTCGAGTCCCAGCTGGGTCAGCGTTGAGATTTGTCTCCGCAAAATTCCCCGCCCTGCCCACGGTCAGTAGGGGACACCGATGGGCTTGGAAAGGCCGCCGTCCGTCGGATGGGACGTTAAGCCGTAGCCTCGTGTGCGGGAGAGCCATACCCTGTGCACGTTAAAGAACACGCTGGATGGCCTTGATGGGAGGCTACCATCTGTCTCCCAACAGCTGTTCCAGTGGGTCCCCTCCCCCAACCTTCTCTGAGCCTTCGGGGTCCATGTGACCTGGCCATTTAGCCCATTGTGTGCAAAAAAGTGCCGCTCAGAGGTAAAACAACCCAACCCTTATTTTTTTCTACATTCGGGCCGTAATCATATATATATATGCGTGCGGTGCTCAAAAAAATGGAAACAGTTTTATGTAATCTGAATAAAAAATCGCATTTCGAACTGAATGACTTTTTCAATATGATTTTTAATGGAAAATATTGTCAATGTGAAGTAAAATCTCAATGAAATTTATCAAAATCTCGATTTTAAACAGTATTTGTTCAGTATTCAAAGCGTTATGAATATACTGGAATATTTAATAAGCTACAAAAAAATTTCATTAAAGCAGGTTAAGAGATCATAGTTGACTGTAGTAAAGTAACGTCACAATCAACTATGATCTCTGATTTCCTTACCTGTTTTAATTAAATTTTGAGATAATTTTTATGTAGCCTGTCAAATATTCCAACTTTCATACTCTTTGAATAAATAAATATCATCTCAAGCAGCTGTTTGTCACAGAGTTTTACATTATTAGTAGAGAATATCTGTATAGTACTAATAATAGATTACTATTTATATTTTCAAAGCATCCGTTAGTACGATTTACTACCGTTTAAAGGTGCAAAATTCGGAAAACGAAAGCATTATTTTCTTATATATTATATCTTATATATTATATTATCCTATATTCTCCATACATGACATGTTACTTTTCTAATTTTTTGTATATTTAAACTGACTCCGAACTGGTTAAGAAATCTTTGTTGTTGGTTTGTTTTACCTCTGAGCGACATTTTTTTGCACACAATGGTCTCAATGGCCATGTCACATGGACCCGGAAGGGTCAGAGAAGATTGGGTAAGGGGACCAACTGGAACAGCTGTTGGGAGACAGATGGTAGCCTCCCGTCAAAGCCATCCAACGTGTCTTTTAACGTTGGGCAGTTTTATCTCTGAGCGGCACTTTTTTGCCCACAATGGTCTAAATGGCCAGGTCACAAGGACCCTGAAGGCTCAGAGAAGGTTGGGAGAGGGGACCCACTGGAACAACTGTTGGGAGACAGATGATAGCCTCCCGTCAAGGTCATCCAATGTGTTCTTTAACGTGCACAGGATATGGCTCTCCCGCACACGGGGCCACGTCTTAACGCCCCATTCGACGGACGGTGGCCTTTCCAAGCTAATCGGTGTCCCCTACTGACCGTGGGCAGGGCGGGGAATTTTGCGGAGATAAATCTCAACGCTGCCCCAGCTGGGACTCGAACCGGGGAATTGCAGATTACGAGCCTGGCGCGCTACCGACTGAGCCACCCCCGCCCCAAGAAATCGTTGTTATCAACGTATATATATATTAGTATTCTAACGTTCCGGGAATTCGAAACAAGACAACTGAAATAAGTACTTCGTCATAAATGACAATCACAAGACGAATCCTTAGCCTTCACCGCTAGTGAGGAATATCAGATCAGTGAGGGGCGGGGGTGGCTCAGTCGGTAGCGCGCCAGGCTCGTAATCTGTAGTTCCCAGGTTCGAGTCCCAGCTGGGTCAGCGTTGAGATTTATCTCCGCAAAATTCCCCGCCCTGCCCACGGTCAGTAGGGGACACCGATGGGTTTGGAAAGGCCGCCGTCCGTCGGATGGGACGTTAAGCCGTGGCCCCGTGTGCGGGAGAGCCATACCCTGTGTACGTTAAAGAACACGCTGGATGGCCTTGACGGGAGGCTACCATCTGTCTCCCAACAGCTGTTCCAGTGGGTCCCCTCCCCCAACCTTCTCTGAGCCTTCGGGGTCCATGTGACCTGTCCATTTAGCCCATGGTGTGCAAAAAAGTGCCGCTCAGAGGTAAAACAACCCAAACAACCTCAGATCAGTGAAACCATCTCACGTACTTGTATGCCTTCCTCTTCCCGCAAGTAGTGCACACCTTTCGCTCAAATTATCCTCTGTGTGTTGATCGCATAAAACTGAAGCCCAAGGTTACAACTTTGGGTGTGGTGAGCCAAAATTTCAGGAACTGATTCCCTCTGGAATAGATGCACCTGATCGTTGATAATGAACATCGTTTGGTCAAAATCCACCCTAGAATAACATCTCTCGTGTACGCATGTCAAATGGGAAAAAATTTCAAATTCTAAAACAATCAAACTCTTTGATGAGACTTGTTAATTCTGTTTGTATTCCGTTCGTTTGCAACATCAAATCCCAGAAGGGTGTAGCACGTGTTGCTGCAAGGCAACTCTGGAGCTTTAAATCACAACTCCTTCCCCTTAATTGCTCCATTAAAATTAAGCTGAGACTCTGGCTTTACAGGCAGGGTTCGAGAGCATCCCACTCGCACGTTTGCCGGCGTGGGTGCCTCAACACTTCAGTAGTAAATTATTCAGGGCGTTGTTTCTGTCCACCCCTTCATCAGTTTCTTCCTTTCTGGTGTCTCTTGCAGACTTGTTTCTAACGAAGGAGGATTCAGCCAACTGATGATGATGGTTAGTGCACGCAGCACCTGCAAGGCAAACGAGGAAGTACAGATCTTTCGGAGGTCTTAGACCTCGTTTTCGGGTTTGTGATAAAGAATCGGCTAACGTCAAGAAAGGTGACAATTAGAAGTGTCAAACGTTCGCTTTGTCGTTGTAGGAGAGTGTGGGGCGGGTGTGGCTCAGTCGGTAGCGCGCCAGGCTCTGTAGTTTCCAGGTTCGAGTCCCAGCTGGGTCAGCGTTGAGATTTATCTCCGCAAAATTCCCCGCCCTGCCCACGATCAGTAGGGGACACCGATGGGCTTGGAAAGGCCGCCGTCCGTCGGATGGGACTTTAAGCCGTTGCCCCGTGTGCGGGAGAGCCATACTCTGTGCACGTTAAAGAACACGCTGGATGGCCTTGACTGGAGGCTACCATCTGTCTCCCAACAGCTATTCCAGTGGGTCCCCTCCCCCAACCTTCTCTGAGCCTACGGGGTCCATGTGACCTGGCCATTTAGCCCATGGTGTGCAGAAAAGTGCCTCTCAGAGGTAAAACAACCCAACCTGTAGGAGAGTTGTTTATACCGTTTTTTCAAAGTGGTTGTTAGTATCGATAGCAACTTTGTTGAATTGTTTGAGGTCCAGATCTCAACGTGGGGAAGGAGACAAAAAAAAAACCTTGGTGTGGGTGATGCAAATGACCAGAAAACACACCAGATGTGGTGGAGGAAATAAATGACTATAGAAATGGAGGGGGGGGACAAATGACAGGATGAAAATACTAGAGGGGGGATGCAAATGACCGGGGAAAAACTACTGGTGTATGTGGGGGGGGAGGGGGGTCCGATGACTGAAAAACACTACAGATGACGGGAATGAATGACCGGGAAAAAAGTAACACTACAATCAACCTCTTAGGTGGGGGGAGGGGAACGAATAACAGGAAGAAACACTAAAGGTGGGTGGTTAGAAACAAGTGACAGAAGAAAAAAATAGAAGGAACGAGCAAATGACCGGAAAAAAACACTGGATGTGCTGGGGGGGAGGGCAAAAAAACGCTAGAAGCGAGGAAATGATTAGAAGAAAACTAAAAGTGAGGAGGAAACAAATGACTCTATTAAACCAGAACGGCCGAGAACGCAGTTACGATTTTTCTTTGAAAAATTATTGTTACTAAATCTTGAAATAAAATTTCGATTATCTGACTTTCTGTATCGGAATTCGAATCTGGAAACAACAGATCATGAATTGGGTGCGCTACTGACAGAGCTAATCCTTGCTACGTTCTTTTGGAGATCCTTTCAGATTTTTATTTATTTATTTTTGGTTGCTTGGTTCGTTTTGGAACTGTTGGATGGATCATTCTGATTTCCATTAAATAAAATCTTTGTGAAAAACAATATATCTGATTCGACGATACACTAAATCAATCTTTTAGAAGAGTGGTTCACAACATTTGCCTGTCAATGAGCCGCACAAAACTTGTTTTCTGAGCTTGCGGACCGCAGTAAAGAAAATTGTAAATAATTAGCGATATTACAGCGATCAAATAAGATCCTAGATATATCTTTGGGTCAATTCTTTTGGATAAACACTGTTTTGCCTAATTTTGTGGGGCGGGGGTGGCTCAGTCGGTAGCGCGCCAGGCTCGTAATCTGTAGTTCCCAGGTTCGAGCCCCAGCTGGGTCAGCGTTGAGATTTATCTCCGCAAAATTCCCCTCCATGCCCACGGTCAGTAAAGGACACCGATGGGCTTGGAAAGGCCGCCGTCAGTCGCATGGGACGTTAAGCCGCCCCGTGTGCGGGAGAGCCATACCCTGTGCACGTTAAAGAACACGCTGGGTGGCCTTGACGGGAGGCTACCATCTGTCTCCCAACAGCTGTTCCAGTGGGTCCTCTCCCCCAACCTTCTCTGAGCCTTCGGGGTCCATCTGACCTGGCCATTTAGCCCATGGTGTGCAAAAAAGTGCCGCTCAGAGGTAAAACAACCCAACATTAAAGAACACGCTGGATGGCCTTGACGGGAGGCTACCATCTGTCTCCCAACAGCTGTTCCAGTGGGTCCCCTCCTCCAACCTTCTCTGATCCCTTGGGGTCCATGTGACCTGGCCATTTAGCCCATGGTGTGCAAAAAAGTGCCACTCAGAGGTAAAACAACCCAACGTTAAAGAACACGCTGGATGGCCTTGACGGGAGGATATCATCTGTCTCCCAACAGCTGTTCCATTGGGTCCCCTTCCCCAACCTTCTCTGAGCCTTCGGGGTCCATGTGACCTGGCCATTTAGCCCATGGTGTGCAAAAAAGTGCCGCTCAGAGGTAAAACAACCTAACTGCATATCCCATTCCCTATTCATTCTTCCAGATATTCAAGTCTTAAACTCTTACGATCATTTCGATCTGCATGTAACTAGGGAATTAATCCACCTGAATATGTTAACTATCATTTAATACAATTTGTATTTTAGCTTTCTTGTAACCGCCTAGCAAAGAATATAATTCTTATTATAAAACGAAAAAGTGTCAGACTAAAAACAAATAATGGAAACACTTACCAAGGATGAACAGTCCGCAAATTTCAAGATTTCCACCTTTGTTGACGATGGCTTGCCGAATGCCCGATGGTCTTCCGAATACTTCCGAAAGATTGCGAATCACACAAAAAGAAAAATCACACGCGCACAAAATAGTACTATCAATATCGAATTGATCACCGTCAAATCCTGTTTATGGAAAAATATCTGCGAAAATCAAAAGAAAGATTAAAAAAAAAACCTTAAATTCTTTTATATGTATCGATACGAGAAATCAGACTTTTTTTATTTCGAGAAAGTGCTGAACTTTCACATATACGAAGTTCACAACTAAGATGAAAACACACTCCAAACGTTTCTACTGTTTCAAGAGATTTTGCAGTTTCAGCTCCAGGATTCAAGTCTCGGGTGATTACAGTATCTGTTTGCAGCTACAGCACTAGAATTAAATTCTCAAGGAATTGCAGTAGGCGTTCAGTAATCCCAGATCCAGGATGCAGTTTTTAAAACTTTTATGTTCACACGTTTGCAGCTCCAGATCCAGAATCTAATTTTTTTAAGTTTGAAGCTCTGGATTCAGAATCCAATTTTCGGTAAACTACGTTGCACGTTTGCAGCTCCAGATCCAGAATCTAATTTTTTTTTAGTTTGAAGCTCTGGATTCAGAATCCAATTTTCGGTAAACTACGTTGTACGTTTGCAGCTCCAGATCCAGAATCTAATTTTTTTGAGTTTGAAACTCTGGATTCAGAATCCAATTTTCGGTAAACTACGTTGCACGTTTGCAGCTCCAGATCCAGAATCTAATTTTTTTTAGTTTGAAGCTCTGGATTCAGAATCCAATTTTCGGTAAACTACGTTGCACGTTTGCAGCTCCAGATCCAGAATCTAATTTTTTTGAGTTTGAAGCTCTGGATTCAGAATCCAATTTTCGGTAAACTACGTTGCACGTTTGCAGCTCCAGATCCAGAATCTAATTTTTTTGAGTTTGAAGCTCTGGATTCAGAATCCAATTTTCGGTAAACTACGCTGCATGTTTGCAGCTCCAAATCGAGAAAGAATCCAGTTTTCATTAAAAATAAAGCTACGTTACACCGTTTGAAATTTCAGATTCAGAATTCAATTTTCAAAACCCTGTGTTACACTTTTGCAGTTGCAGATCCGAACTTTGCAGTTGTTATATTAAATCACAAGAATAAGTAGTCAAGAATCTGAAAAAAAAGGCAGAAAAAAAAAACCATAGAAAAGTTCTTGCACAAAACAACTATCGATCAACAAAACTAACCTTATGTACGGCATGTATTTTTAATCAAATGACCTTTCATCTCTTCATCACGAGACACTTCTCACTTTCACAGAAATGCGCACTTCCAGAATTTTTTTTTATCACTCTCGTTAGTCCACGAACTACCGATGCAATAACTACTGAGACCAAACCTCACGTGCTCTCGCAGCCGGACACATGTCAAGGTACCGGTTACTATGGGAACAGGTGGAGGACTGAGAGCAACGAAGCGGCCGGGACCTGTTCCACCGGTGACGACACAGCTCAGAGTCACCGCCTCTGTCTGCCGTGAGCGCCCGATTAATCCGTCGATTAGGACGCTTCACGAGTGATGTTTAAGGAGTAGGCGGGGACGGGCCTGCTGGCGTGGGAATGGGCAGTGGCTGGAGACGAAAGGAAGAAGAGAATTCCTGGCCACTCGGACCGCTACTTGTGCTGGATGCAGAGACGGGACAAAGCGGAACGGACTTGCTGGTGGCTTGTTCCAGTTGAGCGAATGCCTGTTCGCAAACGAAGGGTTATGCGTGAGTGGGGAAATAAGAAAGAACCGAGAATAATAAGTCTAAAAATAAAAAGAGTTTATTATTAGTAGTGGTCGTGGTGTTAACGTGTTGTTGTTCTTTGCATTGGTGATGATAAGGTTGGGTTGGGTTGTTTTACCTCTGAGCGGCAATTTTTTGCACACCATGGGCTAGATGGCCAGGTCACATGGACCCCGAAGTCTCAGAGAAGGTTGGGGGAACAGCTGTTGGGAGACAGATGGTAGCCTCCCATCAAGGCTATCCAGCGTGTTCTTTAACGTGCACAGGGTATGGCTCTCCCGCACACGGGGCCACGGCTTAACGTCCCATCCGACGGACGGCGGCCTTTCCAAGCCCAACGGTGTCCCCTACTGACCGTGGGCAGGGCGGGGAATTTTGCGGAGATAAATCTCAACGCTGACCCAACTGGGACTCGAACCTGGGAACTACAGATTACGAGCCTGGCGCGCTACCGACTGAGCCACCCCCTCGAACGAAGGGTTATGCGTGAGTGGGAAAATAAGAAAGAACCGAGAATAATAAGTCTAAAAATAAAGAGTTTATTATTAGTAGTGGTCGTAGTGTTAACGCGTTGTTGTTCTTTGCATTGGTGATGATAACTGTTGGTTTTTGCTGATGATATTAATGAAGATAATGGCGTTTATCTCTGATTGGGATTGGGGCGGGGGGTGGCTCAGTCGGTAGCGCGCCAGGCTCGTAATCTTTACTTCCCAGGTTCGAGTCCCAGCTGGGTCAGCATTGAGATTTATCTCCGCAAAATTCCCCGCCCTGCCCACGGTCAGTAGGGGACACTGATGGGCTTGGAAAGGCCGCCGTCCGTCGGATGGGACGTTAAGCCATGGCCCCGTGTGGGTGAGAGAGACATACCCTTTGCACGTTAAAGAACACGCTGGATGGCCTTGACGGAAGGCTACCATCTGTCTCCTAACAGCTGTTCCAGTGGGTCCCCTCCCCCAACCTTCTCTGAGCCTTCAGGGTCCATGTGACCTGGCCATTTAGCCCATGGTGTGCAAAAAAGTGCCGCTCAGAGGTAAAACAACCCAACCCAACTCTGATTGGGAACGATAGCAAAATTTTGTTCATGTTATTGATCATTGTTGATAGCGTTATCCAGCGCAGCTTAGGATTTTAATACCATCCTCAAGTTTCTGTTTAAGTTTATTTCCTCCCCCCCCCCCCCGAACGAATATTTTTTTTTCTCTATAGAATGATCAAATATTTCGATCGATATTTATGATATCCTTAATATTTTCACCATGATGAAATTTTTTTGCCGATATTGACGATTCATTTTGCATTTGATGATCATCGAAATTTCCGCAAATATTGATGATAATAACCTTATTTTATTTTCAAATGCTTTAGCCGATATTTTAGCCGATTTAATGATTTTTCGCAAAGATGATAACTTTTTCCCCTTCGATGATGATTAAATATTTTTGCTAATACCAATGAAAATATCCTTATTTTCTTTTTTTAAGAGGAACAAAAGCTTTCTGCTGTATTGATGATGATATCATTAATGTTTTTCGGGACAGTGAAAAGTTTTCTCCCGATGTTGATGCACCAGGCTCGTAATCTGCAGTTCCCAGGTTCGAGTCCCAGCTGGGTCAGCGTTGAGATTTATCTCCGCAAAATTCCCCGTCCTGCCCACGATCAGTAGGGGATACCGATGGGCTTGGAAAGGTCTCCGTCCGTCGAATGGGACGTTAAGCCGTGGCCCCGTGTGCGGGAGAGCCACACCCTGAGCACATTAAAAAACACGCTGGATGGCCTTTACAGGAAGCTACCATCTGTCTCCCAACAGCTGTTCCAGTGGTCACCTTCTCTGAGCCTTCGGGGTCCTTGTAATCTGCCCATTTAGCCCATGGTGTGCAAAAAAGTGCCGCTCAGAGGTAAAACAAACCAACGTTAAACTTATATCAGTGGTCGTTAGTCCACGAACTACCGATGCAATAACTACTGAGACCAACCCCACGTGCTCTCGCAGCCGGACACATGTCAAGGTACCGGTTACTATGGGAACAGGTGGAGGACTGATATACACGCTGGATGGCCTTGACGGGAGGCTGCATCTGTCTCCCAACAGCTGTTCCAGTGGGTCTCCTCCCCCAACCTTCTCTGAGCCTTCGGGGTCCTTGTGACCTGGCCATTTAGCCCATTGCGTGCAGAAAAAGTGCCGCTCAGAGTTAAAACAACCCAACCCGATGTTAATGATTTTTTTTATCAATCATGACGGCCAAAACGTTTTAATCAATACCAATGATAATATCCTTATTTTCTTTTCCAAGAGGATCAAAGGCTTTCGCCGATATTGATGATGATATTTGTTTTGATGTTCAAAGATTTCTCTCGATATTAATGATGACATCATTTTTTTTTGCACTCCAAAAATGATCCACGATTTCTGTTAATTCTGACGATGGCATATTTTAAGCATTTTGAACTTCTATTGGGATGATGTCATTGTTCTTGCTAAAGAAAAAAGGTGATGCGATAATATCGAAAATGAAGACTGCGCTTGGGAGATAAACTTATTGTCTCTGGCATTAATGATGATGGCATTAATGACGTCATGAAAAATCTCTCTTCTCACCTCCATTGACATTTATTGTTAGCAATATCATCATTGTCCTCAACTCCCATACGAAAGGAAAACTTATTAGTCATCGTCACAACCCCTTCTTCATTGTCGTTAATATCTCTCTGGCACTTAGAATTAGGCTTTGGCCTGCCCTAAAATATTAGAATATATTCATTTTAGGTCAACGGGAATCTAATTCGATGCTCTTTAACTTCTAAAATGTTCATTTAATTGAGAAATGTGACGAGAAAAATAATAATCATGATCATATGCCAGCTGGGTCAGCGTTGAGATTTATCTCCGCAAAATTCCCCACCCTGCCCACGGTCAGTAGGAGACACCGATGGGCTTAGAAAGGCCGCCGTCCGTCGGATGGGACGTTAAGCCGTGGCCCCGTGTGCGGGAGAGCCATACCCTGTGCACGTTAAAGAACACGCTGGATGTCCTTGACAGGAGGGTACCATCTGCCTCCCAACAGCTGTTCCAATGGGTCCCCTCCCCCAACCTTCTCTGAGCCTTCGGGGTCCATGTAACCTGGCCATTTAGCCCATGGTGTGCAAAAAAGTGCTGTTCAGAGGCAAAACAACCCAACCCTTTACATTAAAGAAGCCGAAACAAAATTTTGATACGGTCATAAGCTTCTTTACCGTCACAGTTCTTATTTTTGTAAAAAATCTCTGGTCACTCTCCCTAAATTCCAATCCCTCCCGGTTGCTTTCAGCTAATTACAAGCTTGGCGTAGGTAAAACACTGAATGTTTATGCAAAATAATTTTTTATTAATAAGAGGAATAAACAGTTTTCCTTCCTTTTTTAAAATAAATGACCCCAAAGCAGCTGCTTGACACAGAGGTCTGACAGAAGAATCTTGGTTTAATTGCCAGAGAGGTCTGAAAGAAGAATGACAAGAGTATCTCGGTTAAATAAGCCACAGAGGTCTGACTGAAGAATTTCGGTTAAATAAGCCACAGAGGTCCGGCAGAAGAATCTCGGTTAAATAAGCCACAGAGATCCGGCAGAAGAATCTCGGTTAAATAAGCCACAGAGGTCTGGCAGAAGAATCTCGGTTAAATAAGCCACAGAGGTCAGACAGAAGAATCTCGGTTAAATAAGCCACAGAGGTTAGACAGAAGAATCTCGGTTAAATAAGCCACAGAGGTCTGATAGAAGAATCTCGGTTAAATAAGCCACAGAGGTTAGACAGAAGAATCTCGGTTAAATAAGCCACAGAGGTCTGGTAAAAGAATCTCGGTTAAATAAGCCACAGAGGTCTGACAGAAGAATCTCGGTTAAATAAGTCACAGAGGTCTGACAGAAGAATCTCGGTTAAATAGGCTACAGAGGTCTGAGAGATTTATTTTCTGAGATTTCTGATATTTTCTGAGACATGAATCTCGGTTAAATAGGCCACAGAGGTCTGAGAGATTAATCTCGGTTAAATAGGCCACAGAGGTCTGAGAGATGAATCTCGGTTAAATAGGCTACAGAGGTCTGAGAGAAGAATCTCAGTTAAATAGGCGAGAGGTCTGAGAAAGGAATCTCGGTTAAATAGGCTACAGAGGTCTGAGAGAAGAATCTCGGTTAAATTGGCCACAGAGGTCTGAGAGAAGAATCTCGGTTAAATAGGCCACAGAGGTCTGAGAAAAGAATCTCGGTTAAATAGGCTACAGAGGTCAGACAAGAATCTCGGTTAAATAGGCTACAGAGGTCTGAGAGATGAATCTCGGTTAAATTGGCCACAGAGGTCTGAGAGATGAATCTCGGTTAAATTGGCCACAGAGATCTGACAGAAGAATCGGTTAAATAGGCCACAGAGGTCTGAGAGATGAATCTCGGTTAAATAGGCTACAGAGGTCTGAGAGAAGAATCTCGGTTAAATAGGCCACAGAGGTCTGAGAAAAGAATCTCGGTTAAATAGGCCCCAGAGGTCTGAGAGAAGAATCTCGGTTAAATAGGCCACAGAGGTCTGAGAAAAGAATCTCGGTTAAATAGGCTACAGATTTCTCAGAAAAGAATATCGGTTAAATAGGCTACAGAGGTCTGAGAGAAGAATCACGGTTAAATAGGCCACAGAGGTCTGAGAACAGAATCTCGGTTAAATAGGCCCCAGAGGTCTGAGAGAAGAATCTCGGTTAAATAGGTCACAGAGGTCTGAGAGAAGAATCTCGGTTAAATAGGCCACAGAGGTCTGAGAACAGAATCTCGGTTAAATAGGCCCCAGAGGTCTGAGAGAAGAATCACGGTTAAATAGGTCACAGAGGTCTGAGAACAGAATCTCGGTTAAATAGGCTACAGAGGTCTGAGAGAAGAATCTCGGTTAAATAGGCCACAGAGGTCTGAGAAAAGAATCTCGGTTAAATAGGCCACAGAGGTCTGACAGAAGAATCTCGGCTAAATACGCTGGCGAAGATTTGTGAGGAAGGCAAAACAACCTCAAACAGAAAGACAACGCAATAAAGAAACATCCATGCCCTATCCGGGGATCGAACCCTTATCCTGTTCGATCAGTTTCCAAAAACGCTAACCACTAGACTCGCTGTACGGCAGTTCATCGAGAAGAATTTCAACAGAAAATTAGATATCTCCGGTACTTTATCAAAATGATTAGTTAGAGTGGGAAAGGGAGGAGGGGAGAGAGATAGAGAGATATTTCCTCGCCATGCCAATGCTATAAAAATGCTACTGAGACAAAAAAAAAACAGTTTTGACGTCTCTTACGGAAGACTAAAAAGAGAGATATGAACATCAGGAAAAAAAAATTGCAATGACGACAATGACCTGACCTGCTCAATGGGGCTCCTGAACGCAATGGATGACTGGACACAAGCTCTCATTACGGCGATCACTGCTACTTGGGAACCTTTGAGAGGTCTTCTTTCCCTCCAGTCCGCTACAACAATGTCATCATTAATCACCCCCCCGTTGTCATGGAAACAGCTTCCCCTCACAGTTCCTTTTCTGGAATCTTTTACTGCTACTACATGTCAGGCTGGTTGCTGACTCTCAATCACAACTAAGTGTCGGTCATTCAGTGCCATCATTTTTTAAGTATTTTTCGATGAATTATTAATCTTTCTGTTTATTACACAATGATAAATTTACTAATACATGATCGTGTTCTGCATTTTCTAAGAGACGCTTGTTTGCAGATACAGCTTTAAAATTTACACTATTCTATCAAATATTAGAGAATTTCCAAGTTATGTCAATAGGAATCTAATTTTTAAGCTCTATAACTTCTAAAATAGGCATTTAATGTGTAAAAATGTCACTGAAGATATTTAAAAAATAATAAATCAATTTAAATTTCGATTTTTAACAATACTCGTTCGATATTGGGGCGGGGGTGGCTCAATCGGTAGCGCGCCAGGGTCGTAATCTGTAGTTCCCAGGTTCGAGTCCCAGCTGGGTCAGCGTTGAGATTTATCTCCGCAAAATTCCCCGCCGTGCCCACGGTCAGTAGGGGACACCGATGGGCTTGGAAAGGCCGCCGCCCGTCGGATGGGACGTTAAGCCGTGGTCCCGTGTGTGGGAGAGCCATACCCTGTGCACGTTAAAGAACACGCTGGATGGTCTCGGGGGAGGTCACGCGGGAGGCTACCATCTGTCTCCCAACAGCTGTTCCAGTGGGTCCCCTCCCCCAACCTTCTCTGAGCCTTCGGGGTCCATGTGACCTGGCCATTTAGCCCATGGTGTGCAAAAAAGTGCCGCTCAGAGGTAAAACAACCCAACCCACAACCCAAACTTTTAAAATGTGTATTTATTTTATTAAATAGTTTTAAGCAATACTTAGCAAGTTTTAATTAGTTTCGGAAATAATTTCATGTGATGCATTATTATTGTAAAATATTCCAACTTCCATAAAACTTTAAATACTGAACGAATCTTGTTGAAAATCGAGATTTAAATAGATTTGATTATGATCTTTAATTTATCTTCAGTCACATTTCTCCATTAAATGCATATTTTAAAAATTATAGAGCTTCGAAATTAGATTCCCATTCACAAAACTCGGAAATTTTCTAATATTTTGGTAGCAAAGTGTAATGACACAGAGCATTCTACAGAACGATTTAAAAAAAAAAGGGTTCTGATAATTAACGCACTTGACCCCTTGCGAATTTCTTCATAGAAATTAGAGGTCCTAGAATTATAATCCTGATATAACGAGATTTCCCCCCCCCCCAAAAAAAAAGGGGGCGGGGGTGGCTCAGTCGGTAGCGCGCCAGGCTCGTAATCTGTAGTTCCCAGGTTCGAGTCCCAGCTGGGTCAGCGTTGAGATTTATCTCCGCAAAATTCCCCGCCCTGCCCACGGTCAGTAGGGGACACCGATGGGCTTGGTAAATGCCACCGTCCGTCGGATGGGACGTTAAGCCGTGGCCCCGTGTGCGGGACAGCCATACCCTGTGCACGTTAAAGAACACGCTGGATGGCCTTAACGGGAGGCTACCATCTGTCTCCCAACAGCTGTTCCAGTGGGTCCCCTCCCCCAACCTTCTCTGAGCCTTCGGGGTCCATGTGACCTGGCCATTTAGCCCATGGTGTGCAAAAAAGTGCCGCTCAGAGGTAAAACAACCCAATGTTAAAGAACACGCTGGATGGCCTTGACGGAAGGCTACCATCTGTCTCCCAACAGCTGTTCCAGTGTGTCCCCTCCCCCAACCCTCTCTGAGCCTTCGGGGTCCATGTGACCTGGCCATTTAGCCCATGGTGTGCAAAAAAGTGCCGCTCAGAGGTAAAACAACCCAACCCATCTGGATCAACGTTGAGATTTATCTCCGCAAAAATTCCCCGCCCTGCCCACGGTCAGTAGGGGACACCGATGGGCTTGGAAAGGACGCCGTCCGTCGGATGGGACGTTAAGCCGTGGCACCGTGTGTGGGAGAAGCCATACCCTGTGCACGTTAAAGAACACGCTGGATAGCCTTGACGGGAGGCTACCATCTGTCTCCCAACAGCTGGTCCAGTGGGTTCCCTCCCCCAACCTTCTCTGAGCCTTCGGGGTCCATGTGACCTGGCCATTTAGCCCATGGTGTGCAAAAAAGTGCCGCTCAGAGGTAAAACAACCCAACCCATCTGGATCAACGTTGAGATTTATCTCCGCAAAACTCCCCACCCTGCCCACAGTCAGTAGGGGACACCGATGGACTTGGAAAGGCCGCTGTCCGTCGGATGGGACGTTAAGCCGTGGCTCTGTGTATGGGAGAGTCATACCCTGTGCACGTTGAAGAACCTTGTCGGGAGGCGACCATCTGTTTTCATAACAGCTGCTCCAGTGGGTCTCCTCCCCCAACCTTCTCCGAGCCTTTGGGGTCCATGTGACCTGGCCATTGTCGATCAGAGGTAAAACAACCCAACTTGACGTAGAGGAAGCAGATTTTGCTGATTAGTTTTATACTTGACATAGAGCAAATTTTATGGCAAGCCGTTGTTTGATGAATAATTTGTTATAGACTTGTTTCACGTTATGTTTTTACAACCACCTCTCTTCAGACTGGTAGTGCATATTTGCAAGTGAATAAAATCGTAATAATGATGAGGGACCCAGTGAGGAACGCGTCAGGCTCATATTATGCAGTACCCAGGTTTGAGTTGGGTTGGGTTGTTTTACCTCTGAGCGGCACTTTTTTGCACACCATGGGCTAAATGGCCAGGTCACATGGACCCCGAAGGCTCAGAGAAGGTTGGGGGAGGGGACCCACTGGAACAGCTGTTGGGAGACAGATGGTAGCCTCCCGTCAAGGCCATCCAGCGTGTTCTTTAACGTGCACAGGGTATGGCTCTCCCGCACACGGGGCCACGGCTTAACGTCCCATCCGACGGACGGCGGCCTTTCTAAGCCCATCGGTGTCTCCTACTGACCGTGGGCAGGGCGGGGAATTTTTGCGGAGATAAATCTCAACGCTGACCCAGCTGGGACTCGAACCTGGGAACTACAGATTACGACCCTGGCGCGCTACCGACTGAGCCCCCTCCCCCCCAGGTTTGAGTCCTAACTGTTCAGGGTTGAGATTTATTTTCTCTTAATCCCTACCCTGGGTCAGAAAGTGGGCACCAATGGGCTTTAAAAGGACGTCGTCTGCCGAATAGGACGTAAAGTCGTGACTTCGTGTTCAGAGTTGGGTGGTTTTATGTCTGCGCAGCACTTTTCTGCACATATTGGACTAAATGGTCAGGCCACAAGGACCCCGAAGGCTCAGAGAAGATTAGGAGAAGGGAACCCACTGATCAGCTGTTACGAATCAGACGGGAACCTCCCGTCAAGGCCATTCAGTGTGTTCTTTAACGTGCACAGGGTAAGACTCTCCCGCACACGGGACCACGGCTTAACCCCATCCGACGGAAGGTCTTTCCAAGCCCATCGTGTCCCATACTGACCGTGGACAGAGAGGGGACTTATGCGGAGATAAATCTCGACGCTTACCTAGCTGCGACTCGAACCTGGGAACTAGAGATTACGAGCCTGGCGCGTTACCGTCTGAGCCACCCCCTCCCCAAATGCCCAGGTCACCAGGACCCTGAAGGCTAAGAGAAGATTGGGGAGGAATCCACTGGACAGACTGTTAGGAGATAGTGGTAGTCTCCCATCAAGGCCATCCAGCGTGTTTTTTAACGTGGACAGGGTATGGCTCTCCCGACCACGGCCCACGGCTTAAGTGTCCTATCCGACGGATGGTGACCTTTTGAAACCCATCGGTATCCCCTACTGACATGGACAGGGAGAGGAATTTTGAGGAGATAAATCTCATCGCTGGTACAGCTGGGACTCGAACCTGACAACTGCAGATTACGAACCTGACGCGCTACCGACTGAGCAACCTCCGCCCCCTAGAAACAAGCTAAATCGAAAGCAATAACCACCATACGAAACTTTACCAGCACGTGTTTTTTAGCAGTTCACGTAATAATTATGCTAATTTTAACCATTTTTTTTTTTTCAGAACGAGCTGATTTGCTAAATGTTTCAATTTCTATAACTGTCTAAATACCGAACCCATATCGTTCAAAAACGAGATTTATATAATAGATTTTAAAACCTTTAATTTCCCTTCTGTCGTATATTTTTTTAATAAAAAGCTTATATATGAAGTAACTGAATTCTCTGAATTACTACTGACAATAACAAACATCTGTACTTAAGTTGGTTTCCGTAAAATTCCCCGCCCTGCCCACGGTCAGTAGGGGACACCGACGGGCTTAGAAAGGCCGCCGTCCGTCTGATGGGACGTTAAGCAGTGACCCCGTGCGCGGAAGAGCCATATCCTGTGCACGTTAAAGAACACGCTGGATGGCCTTGACGGGAGGCTACCATCTGTCTCCCAACAGCTGTTCCAGTGGGTCCCCTCCCCCAACCTTCTCTGAGCCTTCGGGGTCCATGTGACCTGGCCATTTAGCCCATGGTGTGCGAAAAAGTGCCGCTCAGAGGTAAAACAACCCAACGTTAAAGAACACGTTGGATGGCCTTGACGGGAGGCTTACCATCTGTCTCCCAACAGCTGATCCATTCGGTCCCCTCCCCCAACCTTCTCTGAGCCTTCGGGGTCCTTGTGACCTGGCCATTTACCCCATTGTGTGCAAAAAAGTGCCGCTCAGTTCTGTACTTAAGTTGCTGCGGAGCGTAGACGACATCTACACTCCGCAGCAACTGAAGTACGCTCCGCTTATATGTAGATATGTACATAAAATACTCCATTGGGGGCTGCTATAAGTTTACATGACCCACCTTGTTCTTCCCTACACTTCCCCTAAATCCGTCCTTATCTCTGCTAAGGGGCGGGAGTGGCTCAGTCGGCACGCGCCAGGCTCGTAATCTGCAGTTCCCAGGTTCGAGTCCCAGCTAGATTAGCGTTGAGATTTATCTCCGCAAAATTCCCCGCCCTGCCCACGGTCAGTAGGGGACACCGATGGGCTTGGAAAGGCCGCCGTCCGTCGGATGGGACGTTAAGCCGTGGCCCCGTGTGTGGGAGAGCCATACCCTGTGCATGTTAAAGAACACGCTGGATGGCCTTGACGGGGGGGGGCTACCATCTGTCTCCCAACAGCTGTTCCAGTGGGTCCCCTCCCCCAACCTTCTCTGAGCCTTCGGGGTCCATGTGATCTGGCCATTTAGCCCATGGTGTGCAAAAAAGTGCCGCTCAGAGGTAAAACAACCCAACGTTAAAGAACACGCTGGATGGCCTTGACGGGAGGCTACCATCTGTCTCCCAACAGCTGGTCCAGTAGGTCCCCTCCCCCAACCTTCTCTGAGCCTTCGGGGTCCATGTGACCTGGCCATTTAGCCCATGGTGAGCAAAAAAGTGCCGCTCAGAGGTAAAACTACCCAACCTAAATCCGTCCTTATCTCTGCTAAAGGTAAAATTATCATCCCCAAACACTTTTTTTTTTCCTCCTGAAAGCTCCATATCTGGGAGTCTGTACATGTTGGTTTATGGCATCGAAGGCTAAGTGTGTCCCAGACAGGCAGAGGTGTGTCGCGCCCACACCGGTCTCTCGACCACCCGATGCAAGGACAACCAGATTGGCACGGCGCGCGCCCGTCGTGCGGCTGTAGTGACAAAAAAAATGACCTACAAGAACGGAAAAGTATTACAAAGTAACCAAACTCTTTCAATCACCAATAGTAAAAACGATGTTATCCACAGTCCTCGTGATTCAAATTCCTCCATCCTATACCAACACTTTCTCTAAGCGACTAAGTATGAAAAAAAATAAGTTTTTATCATTTTAAACTGTGGGTGGGAGAGGGGATAAAAAGCGTCCTTGACCAAACAGTGTCACCATCCTCCACACACGCGTCGTGCGCACGCCACTCTGGACTGCCACCTCTTTCAACGCCTACATTTTACCTCCGTGACTGATCATCTCTGTAAGGCTCTTCTTCTGCCACCCCCTTTTACATCCCCCCACTTTTACTTCGACTTCATGATTCTCCTGAGTCGTGATTAGCTACTTTACTACGGCGACGTCATTCTCTGGCGCGTGAACGAGAGAGTTGTGTTCGTTATCTCGGCTCGTACGATTCACTTTAGAGAAAGGGATACGATTGCCCTTGAGTGCGGCTTGTGTAATCATCCTTTGCTATTACGTAAAAGAAAAATGCCCACAAAAGGATAAATTTTTGCTGATTCCTCTGCCTCTAAAGTAGGCCTTGTAATGAAATAAAATTACATCTCAAAGAGCTGCTTGTCACATAGTTATTCTAAGAGTCCTGTTAGGTTGGGTTGTTTTACCTCTGAGCGACATTTTTTTTTTGCACACCATGGGCTTAAATGGCCAGGTCACAAGGACCACGAAGGCTCAGAGAAGGTTGGGGGAGGAGACCCACTGGAACGGCTGTTGGGAGACCGATGGTAGCCTCCCGTTAAGGCCATCCAGCGTGTTCTTTAACGTTGGGTTGTTTTACCTCTGAGCTGCACTGTTTTGTATACCATGGGCTAAATGACCTGGTCACAAGGACCCCGAAGGCTCAGAGAAGGTTGGGGGAGGAGACCCACTGGAACGGCTGTTGGGAGACAGATGGTAGCCTCCCGACAAGGCCATTCAGCGTGTTCTTTAACGTGCACAGTGTATGGTTTTCCCGCACACGGGGCCACGGCTTAACATCCCATTCGATGGATAGCGGCCTTTACAAACCCATCGGTGTCTCCTACTGACCGTGGGCAGGGCGGGGAGTTTTGCGGAGATAAATCTCAACGCTGACCCAGTTGGAACTCGAACCTGGGAACTGCAGATTACGAGCCTGGCGCGCTACCGACTGAGACACCCCCGCCCCAACTCTTACAGGTAAGAAGTATAAAAATGAATTATTTTTTAAGCAGCTGCTTGCCACAGAGGTCTGACAGGAGTTTGGAGTTTAATGCGGTGTAGAGAATATCTGTGAGGGTTGTTTGGGTTAGGTTGTTTTACTTCTGAGCGGCAGTTTTTTTTTTGCACATAATGGGTTAAATGGCAAGGTCACAAGGATCCTAAACGGCAGAGAAAGATGGTGAAGGAGACGCACTGGATATACTGTTGCATACAGATGGTAGCCTCTATGCAAGGCCATCCAGCGTGTTCTTTAACGTGCACATCGTATAGCTGTCCTGCACATGGGGCTACAGCTTAAGGTCCCATCCGACGGGCGATGCCCTTTACCAAGCCCATCGGTGCCCCCTACAGACCATGGGCAATGCGGGGGGAGTATTGCAGAGATAAATCTCAACGCTGACCCAGCTGAGTCAGCATTGAGAAACTGAAAACTGGAAAGCACTTCGTTCTCCAGATGAAACACGCTGGATGGCCTTGACGGGAGGCTACCATCTGTCTCCCAACAACTGTTCCAGTGGGTTCCCTCCCCCAACCTTCTCTCTGCTTTCGGGGTCCATGTGACCTGGCCATTTAGCTCATTGTGCGCAAAAAAGTGCCACTCAGAGGTAAAACAGCCCAACTCCTACTGACCAAAGGCAGGGCGAAGAATTTTGTGGTGGAAATTAATTTCAGGTTGGGTTGTTTTACCTCTGAGCGGCACTTTTTTGCACACCATGGGCTAAATGGCCAGGTCACATGGACCCCGAAGGCTCGGAGAAGGTTGGGAGAGGGGACCCACTGGAACAGCTGTTGGGAGACAGATGGTAGTCTCCCGTCAAGGCCATCCAGCGTGTTCTTTAACGTGCACAGGGTATGGCTCTCCCGCTCACGTGGCCACGACTTAACATCCCATCCGACGGACGGCGTCGGCCTTTCCAAGCCCATCGGTGTCCCCTACTGACCGTGGGCAGGGCGGGGAATTTTGCGGAGATAAATCTCAACGCTGACCCAGCTGGGACTCGAACCTGGGAACTACAGATTACGAGCCTGGCGCGCTACCGACTGAGCCACCCCCGCCCCCATTTAATTTCAGGTGGGACTCGAATCTGAGAACTTCAAGTTGCGAGCCTGGCGCACTACAGTCTGAGTTACACATCTGATTTAAACACAACAGTCTCATTCTTCCGTCATAGTATGAAATTGCAGAACGCAGCCAACGAAAAATACATCTGGAAACTCAAGTATCACATGCTGTATTGTTACGCTATCTCGTTATGTTTCCCATTTTGTCCAAACCGGAACGTATAAAGCATTTAAAAAAAAATATTATAAAAAGAACTTATTCATTTTTTCACATATCTATGGCTATTTCTTTGACCATCAGTTTCAACAAAAGAGATAAAAAATAAAAACCTAAAAAACACTCATTGCGAAACTTCAACTAGCATTGAAGAGTCAACAGGTTACTTCAAATGTGAAAAGAAACCACTTCGTTCTCCAGATGGAAATACGAGATAGAAGAGTAATAATAGAGACATTCCTACACTTCGAAAAGATTGAAGACAGCCGATATAAAAGAGCATTCTCCAGTATTTCAACAGCTTTTTTTTTCGAACAAAGGCTCCCTAGTTTCGCGAATGAACTCAACTGTTGCAAAACCCAGAAAGACCGACAGCAGACTGGCTTCCTGTTACTGTCTACAGAAGGACATGAGATAACTGAAAGAGAGAAAAAGACTTAAAACAAAAACATTCCGTCAAAAGTTCATTGTTCGACTAATTATCGTCACAGCAGAGAGAAAAAGCACGTCACTGAAAATGGGTGTCAGCCACAGCTGAGAGCAAAAAAAAAACAGGCGTTGCTCCCTACCAGTGAGAAGTTTACACCTCCAATTTCGCTTGCTAATAACTCTAGCTGGTAATTTTTAAACACTTCGACTCAAATAAACTAATAGTTGCTTTTTTTTTTTCATAAAAAGTCTCATTATTTCAAAAACTAGACCAGGGGTTCTCAACGTGGGGTACGCGGTAAACTTTTTTGGGGTACACCGTGAGAGCTCAAAAGTCGCTAGATATATATGTTACGTATATGTTTTATTTCATTCCCATTGTTATACTATAACTATAGTTTTATCTATCTATACAAGGGGTACGCCAGTTACATACACATTTCCAGGGGGTACGTGAAGCATAAAAGGTTGAGAACCACTGATATATATGTTTTATTTTATTCCCATTGTTATACTATAACTATAGTTTTATCTATCTATACGAGGGGTACGCCAGTTACATACACATTTCCAGGGGGTACGTGAAGCATAAAAGGTTGAGAACCACTGATATAAATGTTTTATTTTATTCCCATTGTTATACTATAACTATAGTTTTATCTATCTATACAAGGGGTACGCCAGTTACATACACATTTCCAGGGGATACGTGAAGCATAAAAGGTTGAGAACCACTGATATATATGTTTCATTTTATTCCCATTGTTATACTATAACTATAGTTTTATCTATCTATACAAGGGGTACGCCAGTTACATACACATTTCCAGGGGGTACGTGAAGCATAAAAGGTTGAGAACCACTGATATATATGTTTTATTTTATTCCCATTCTTATACTATAACTATAGTTTTATCTATATATACAAGGGGTACGCCAGTTACATACACATTTCCAGGGGATACGTGAAGCATAAAACGTTGAGAACCACTGATGTATACGTTTTATTTTATTCCCATTGTTATACTATAACTACAGTTTTATCTATATATACAAGGGTACGCCAGTTACATGCACATTTCCAGGGGGTACGTGAAGCATAAAAGGTTGATAACCACTGATATATATGTTTTATTTTATTCCCATTGTTATACTATAACTATAGTTTTATCTATATATACAAGGGTACGCCAGTTACATGCACATTTCCAGGGGGTACGTGAAGCATAAAAGGTTGAGAACCACTGATATATATGTTTTATTTTATTCCCATTGTTATACTATAACTATAGATTTATCTATCTATTCAAGGGGTACGCCAGTTACATACACATTTCCAGGGGGTACGTGAAGCATAAAAGGTTGAGAAACACTGATGTATATGTTTTATTTTATTCCCATTGTTATACTATAACTATAGTTTTATCCATATATACAAGGGTACGCCAGTTACATGCACATTTCCAGGGGGTAAGCGAAGCATAAAAGGTTGAGAACCACTGAACTATACGATTAAGCCCGTTGAAATGGGCCATGTTTTATATTGTTACTTTTATATATATTATTCATTCCAATTTTTTTTCAATATCAATTCCATTTATTATTCCATTTTGCATTTCGTACAATTTACATTTTGTGAAATTTGAGTTTACACATAACTGAAAATTATTAATATGTTTGAGCTGTACAAATTCATAATACAATTCTTTTATATGTTTAATAATACATTTGTTAAGTAATAAAATATATGATACTCTTAAACATCTATTTGTTATTACAATTAATATTTGGAATATCAATCATCCACAGGAAATCAAAACTCGACTGTGGAATTGCTATTTTATGAAAATATAATTTAATTAAAATTTATTTATTTTTAAGTGAAAATTAAATTTTTTATTTTATAATGACTATTGATTCATAAATAGTTCCAATATTAATCACATTTATATAAAACAGCAATTTTACAATAATTTAATCATTTTTCTGAAGAATTATTTCAATGTCAATAATTTCAATCCATATTTTTAATAATTTTTAAAATTTATATATTTTAATCTCTTTTTACTTTTTTCGGCAATTTGTTAAAATTTTTTGGTGCTAAATATATATAATGTGTCTGTATAATATTTTTCTTAGGGTGAGCAACAATTGGATTAATTTCCAATTGAATAATCAATAACTAAAGAGAAAAGGAGACAAAAATGCACTCTTGTTTATAATAATTGTAAACTCCCATCAAACTTTTTAAAAAGTTTTTTTAGGATTAGTGTAATGGATGATGATGATGAGTGTAATTAATTGATAATTATTATTTATTATTAATTTTTGCTTTGATTCATTTGCAATCAATATTTAAAGAAACAAATTATCTCTTTTTGTATTTGCAAATTTTGAATAAATCTTATAATTTTTTAAATATGTATGTGTTATTATAATCACTGGTCTTCATAAATTAAGGAATAACTCTCTGTTATATCAATGAAAGGCTAACCTCAACTCTATAACTTCCAAAATAAGTTTTTTTGTTTTGAAAATGCAGATAAAGATCTCAATCAAATAAATCAAAATCTGGATTTTCAACAATATTCACTCAGTATTTAATGAGTTATGGAAGTTTGAATATTTAATTCAATAACAAAGCCAGCCACAAAAATTGACTTCAGAAGTTAATTAAAACTTAGTAATAAGTATTGTATCAAAGTGTTTAATAAAATAAGTTTCTATTTTAGAAATTTGTGTAAAGAATTCTTTCACTATTCTTCCAATCCAATGCAATCCAAATCCACAAATGAAAATTCCTACATCTAATAACTTGATAGATGTAGACTCATTCAGACAAAATTTTAGTGAAAAGAAAATTTCTCTTTTTTATATATATATATTTTCTATTATTTTGTATTTTTTTTCATTTTTTTCTCTACATAATTATTTTTCATTTATATAGATATATTTTTATTTTTTTACAATTTATCTAAAATAATATTTCTAAGAAATTGAATTAATTATTTATACAGAATAGGTTTAAGATTCTTACTGGTAAGTTCTTAAAATATTTTTAAAGTTATATATATAAATATTGTATGCTTTTAGTTTATTAAAATAAGATTTTCTTTCTGGTTCGTAATTTTTACAATTAAATATTATGTGTTCTATGGTTTGTTTTACATTACATTCACTATTCTCCAGTTTTGTATAAGTTCCTTAAGACTGGCATTGCTATTGTTAAATATTCAAAACTTCCATAACTCATTAAATACTGAACGAATATTGTTGAAAATCCAGATATTGATTTATTTGATTGAGATCTTTATCTGCAATCACATTTTTCAAAACAAAAAAACTTATTTTGGAAGTTATAGAGTTGAGGTTAGCTTTTCATTGATCACATATCATTCATCCACATTCATCCAATCACATATTTTAAAAAAAATAACTTATTTTAGGACTTATAGAGTTTCGACCTTAGCTCCCCTTTGACATAACATAAGGTTATCCTTAATTTATGGAAACCAGTGTAGTTAACAATGTGATTTCGACCCTTGGCTTAATAGAAAGATTTTATTTCTTTTATTACTTTTTTTTTTTATCATTTGTCTCCCAACAGCTGTCCAGCGGGTCCCAACCTTTACTGAACACTCGGGGTCCTTGAGATCTGGCCATTTAGCCCATTATGTGCAAAAAAGCGCCGTTCAAAGGTAAACAACGCAACCCATAAATAGTTAATAATGATCATGATTATTATTATTTTTAAAAATACACTCTAATCATTCGTGTATCTCTATTCTCTCCGTTTTCCAACCTTTCAGAAGGGCGGGGGTGGCTCAGTCGGTAGCGCGCCAGGCTCGTAATCTGTAGTTCCCAGGTTCGAGTCCCAGCTGGGTCAGCGTTGAGATTTATCTCCGCAAAACTCCCCGCCCAGCCCACGTCAGTAGGGGACACCGATTGGCTTGAAAAGGCCGCCGTCCGTCGGATGGGACGTTAAGCCGTGGCCCCGTGTGCGGGAGAGCCATACCCTGTGCACGTTAAAGAACACGCTGGATGGCCTTGACGGGAGGCTACCATCTTGTCTCCTAACAGCTGTTCCAGTGGGTCCCCTTCCCCAACCTTCTCTGAGCCTTCGGGGTCCATGTGACCTGGCCATTTAGCCCATGGTGTGCAAAATAAGTGCCGCTCAGAGGTAAAAAAACCCAAACTTTTGTCGAAATATATCGAAATACGTTACTTTTTAAATGATTGAAATAATTTTAACTGATTGGCATTGTGATTATTATTATATTCATCTGAGTCATTCTAACAACAGCACCAAAAGAATTAATAAATTAATAAACGATTTTACATCACATAATTAAATTATCACGATAGTGTTCCCAAATTTCAATTTTCCAGTTCTCTGCGAATAGTTCTTGTTATGGGTTTTGAAGTACTGCAAGTAGTCATCTCTATCAGCTGATGAATTGTAGCAGCGCTCTTTTGCCATATAGTTCGTACCAACGAACTCTTGTTCCTGTCGGGGCGGGGGTGGCTCAGTTGGTAGCGCGCCAGACTCGTAATCTGCAGTTCCCAGGTTCGAGTCCCAGCTGGGTCAGCGTTGAGAATTATCTCCGCAAAATTTCCCCGCCCTGCCCACGGTCAGTAGGGGACACCGATGGGCTTAGAAATACCGCCGTCCGTCGTATGGGACGTTAAGCCGTGGCCCCGTGTGCGGAAGAGCCATACCCTGTGCACGTTAAAGAACACGCTGGATGGCCTTTACGGGAGGCTACCATCTGTCTCCCAACAGCTGTTCCAGTGGGTCCCCTCCCCTAACCTTCTCCGAGACTTCGGGGTCCATGTGACCTGGCCATTTAGCCCATGGTGTGCAAAAAAGTGCCGCTCAGAGGTAAAACAACCCAACCGTCCGTCGGATGGGATGTTAAGCCGTGGCTCCGTGTGCGGGAGAGCCATACCCTGTGCACGTTAAAGAAAACGCTGGATGGCCTTGACGGGAGGCTACCATCTATCTCCCAACAGCTGTTCCAGTGGGTCCCCTCCCCTAACCTTCTCCGAGACTTCGGGGTCCATGTGACCTGGCCATTTAGCCCATGGTGTGCAAAAAAGTGCCGCTCAGAGGTAAAACAACTCAACCGTCCGTCGGATGGGACAGTAAGCCGTGGCCCCGTGTGCGGGAGAGCCATACGCTGTGCGCGTTAAAGAACACGCTGGATGGCCTTGACGGGAGGCTACCATCTGTCTCCCAACAGCTGTTCCAGTGGGTCCCCTCCCCTAACCTTCTCCGAGACTTCGGGGTCCATGTGACCTGGCCATTTAGCCCATGGTGTGCAAAAAAGTGCCGCTCAGAGGTAAAACAACCCAACCGTCCGTCGGATGGGATGTTAAGCCGTGGCTCCGTGTGCGGGAGAGCCATACCCTGTTCCTGCTGTTCCAGTGGGTCCCCTCCTGCAACCTTCTCTGAGCCTTCGGAGCCCCTGTGACTTGGCCATTTAGCCCACTGTGTGCAAAAATGTACCGATCAGAGTTAAAACCACCAAACCCATATTTCTCTTGCATAAGCGAATATGATTTTGTTTTGGTAATTTTCACCTATATCATCTGCGTACTTCTATTTGAGTACCCCTGGCGTAGAATAGCCGAGTGGTTAGCGCGCTTGGCTACTGACCTAAGGGACCTGGGTTTGAGCCCCGGTAAGGCATGGATGTATGTGTCGTTTTTCTGCTGAGGTCCTGCCATCCTCTCAGATCTTCTACTGTGGCATATAAACTGACAGGCTCCTGTCAGACCTCTGTGGCAAGCAGCTGCTTGAGGGGGTATTTTTTTAGCCGTCCCATGGCCGAGTGGTTAGCGCGCTTGCCTACTGATCTAAGGGACCTGGGTTCGAGCCCCGGTAAGTCATGGATGTATGTGTCGTTTTTCTGCTGAGGTCCTGCCATCCTCTCAGATTTTCTACTGTGGCATATAAACTAACATGCTCCTGTCAGACCTCTGTGGCAAGCAGCTGCTTGAGGGGATATTTATTATTATTATTTAGAATGTAATAAAATAAAACTATTATAAATTTGATTATCACCCTCACAGACTCATAAAGTACAGTTGCTCAAAAAAGTATCCGAACACTATGACTGATTACAGAATTCAGAAAAAATATCTGGCAACGATTTTTTTTAGAAATTAGTGATCTGGCCACCTTCGTGTCATGTGATTACAGAATTCAGGAAAAATATCAGGAAAAAATCTGGAGGAAATTCAGGAAAAATATCTGGAGCGTGAACAGCAACTGTACACGCTCCAGATATTTACGTTTCACAGCAATATTGAGCGTGTGCAGTTACCGTTCACAGCAAACTGGAGCGTGTGCAGAACTGCACACGCTCCAGTTTGCTGTGAACGGTAACTGCACACGCTCCAGTTTGCTGTGAACGGTAACTGCACACGCTCAATATTTCCGTGAGTGAGCCCACACGATCTGGTATCAAAATAATATGACCACCTACAGTCGCTCAAAAAGGAAATATCCGAACACTATGGTTTGATTATAGAATTCAGAAAAAATATCTGGCAACGATTTTTTTAGAAATGAGTGATCACTCATTTCTAAAAAAATCGTTGCCAGATATTTTTTCTGAATTCTATAATCAATCATAGTGTTCTGATACTTTTTTGAGCGACTGTACTAGATACTTTGTAAGCATTCTTCTTTGCGAAGCAAATAGCAATATCAACAAAACTCTCTTTCCATTTTGCCTCTTTAAATGGTGTTCATTAACACTACGCGGAAACGAACAGAGCCTAATATATGAGGCATTGTTTTTTTAAATTACCTGCTTTCTTCTTCAGGGGTGTAATTCTCAGTAAACAGAATGTTGGTGAGTTATAACTGGGAACAACACCTGCGAAAGTAGTTTGAATTGCTGGCTTATAAATTGTCCGCATGTTACACAAATACCCTCTCAGAATTAATAGACTAGTTCAGTTAGAAAAGGGGCGGGGGTGGCTCAGTCGGTAGCGCGCCAGGCTCGTAATCTGTAGTTCCCAGGTTCGAGTCCCAGCTGGGTCAGCGTTGAGATTTATCTCCGCAAAATTCCCCGCCTTGCCCACGGTCAGTAGGGGACACCGATGGGCTTGGAAAGGCCGCCGTCCGTCAGATGGGACGTTAAGCCGTGGCCCCGTGTGCGGGAGAGCCATACCCTGTGCACGTTAAAGAACACGCAGGATGGTCTTGACGGGAGACTACCATCTGTCTTCCAACAGCTGTTCCAGTGGGTCCCTTCCCCCAACCTTCTCTGAGCCTTCGGGGTCCATGTGACCTGGCCATTTAGCCCATGGTGTGCAAAAAAGTGCCGCTCAGAGGTAAAACAACCCAACCCGTAGTTGCCAGATTCGAGACCCATTTGTGCCAGCATTGAGATTTATCTCCGTTAAACCACCACCACCGACCTGCCCTCTGTCAGACATGAGACACATAAGCTTGGAAGGATCGCCGTCCGACGGATGGACGTTAAGCCGTGTTTCTGTGTGTGGGAGAGCCATAGCCTATGCACAGTAAAGAACACGCTGGATGGCCTTGACGGGAGTCTGCCATCTAGTTAGAAAGTTTACTAGTTGTAGGTTTTAGGTAGCTCGCGCGAAGTCACTTGTTGAGCACCTAGTTTCTTGTACATTCTTGTATTTATTACTCAGGTCTTATTCTCAACCCCCCACCCTCCAAGCTAAATTATCGGAACCGCCCCTCCCCCGAGAAAAAAAAACACACAAAAAAAGAAACGACCGAGCAACGCTGGGCATTGTGTTGAATCCGTACTAAAGTGTCGGATGCACTAAATAATAAAAATTATGCCTACAACCAATGTGGTTACCAGCTTTGACGTTTTATCCTTGAATGCAAGATTAGTTACTTATGTCATCGTCTAAATCTCGTTCTCTGCACTCCCTCAAGTTTTATCTTTCCCTTTTTACAAGGATCACCATGGAGATTTCAATTTTGAAAGGTGGAACCCTGAGTTGGGTTGGGTTGTTTTACCTCTGAGCGGCAATCATCCAGCGTGTTCTTTAACATGCACAGGGTATCACTCTCCCGCACAAGGGGCCACGGCTTAACGTCCCAGGCGCCCTTTCCAAGTCCATCGGTATCCCCTACTGACCGTGGGCTGGGAGGAGACATATGACCGAAGATAAATATTAGATATCATTTAAGCTGTCTGGATTTCGATTTTGGACAATATCCTTTCAGTACTTAGAGTTACAGAAGTTTGAATAGTGAACAACAGAGATGTCAATCATAAGAATTCACTTCAGAAGTTAATTAAAACTTTAAAAAAAAAGTATTGTTTCAAACCGTTTAATAAAATAAATGTATATTTTAGAATTTTGTTCAAATTGTTCTTTTAATAATTGTCAGTTTTACATAAGTTTCTTAGACCTGACTTTGCTGGGGCGGGGATGGCTTAGTCGGTAGCGCGCCAGGCTCGTAATCTGTAGTTTCCAGGTTCGAGTCCAGCTTTGAGATTTATCTCCGCAAAATTCCCCGCCCTGCCCACGGTCAGTAGGGGACACCGATGGGCTTGGAAAGGCCGCCGTCCGTCGGATGGAACGTTAAGCCGTGGCCACGTGTGCGGGAGAGACATACCTTGTTCACGTTAAAGAACACGCTGGATGGTCTTGACGGGAGGCTACCATCTGTCTCCCAACTAGTTGTTCCAGTGGATCCCCTTCCCCAACCTTCTCTGGTCCTTGTGACCTGGCGATATAGCCCATGGTGTGCAAAAAAGGGCCGCTCAGAGGTAAAACAACCCAACCTGACTTTGCTGCTGCTAAGTATTGGCGTTTCCATAGCTCCAATACTTAGCAGCAGCAAAGTATATACAGGGTGAATCTGAAAAAGTGGGCAAAACTTTACGGGGTGGTAGAACGCAGCTATACGAGCAATATTCGTCATAGAAAGCATGGGCGGAACGCAAACGGCGAGCCGCTAGGTGGCGTTGGAAATGGTATAAAAGGTTCGGTCCTCGCACCCAACGGCATTTCTACCGTGGATTTCCGAGAGGATGGCTGGTTATGCTAACCACGAAATGGCGGATATGCACTTTGTGTACGGTGCGGCGGACGGGAATGCAAGTGAGGCACAGAGTATCTCCTCTCCTTCTTGTGTTCATTCTTTAAATGTGACAGTGGAAAACTACCTTTTAACTTCTCACCGCTTCCGTTCCGACCATACATTCAATGACGAATATTGCTCGTATAGCTGCGTTCTACCACCCCGTAAAGTTTTGCCCACTTTTTCAGATTCATCCTGTATATTATAATATCACCTGGTATATGCAATTGTCCTAAAATAGAAGAAGTAAACGAAATAATTTACCTAGGCTTGAAAATGAATTCGAAAATGAAATGGAATAAACATATTGATTGGATGTGTTCAAGACTACGATTTGTATAGCATTTAAAATTAGGAAACTTAACTTATTTGTTGATACACAGATAACTATTTTAGTATATAAAGCACTCTTTGAATCTATAATTAGATATGGGATAGCAGTTTATGGGACAGCCTATAAGACAGAATTAAATAAAATTAAAAGAATGCAATTTAGTCTGCTAAAAGGATTGTGTAATTCAGAAGTTAAATATTCCCTTACAACGAAAGATGATATTTCAGTTTGTTCAAAATTTTACCTATTGAAAGTTTATATGTGTTTGTTTCTGTTATCAATAACTTCTTTGATGATACCTATAAACAAAATATTTGCCACAATAAGTTTACTAGAAAAAAGGCTATGGGTTTTTTGAAAGAACCAAAATTATAATAATTACGGACGAAATTCCAAAGAATATCAAATTCCCTACTTATTTAACTTGCTTCCTAGAGAAATAGTTAACTTAAAAAAAATTTGTGATGTTAAAGAAAAATTATTTCAGTGGTTGACGAAAAAATGATGTTTTTATTTGGAAACTTTCATCATTTTGTCGGTTTGCTTTTTCATTTATTCTTTTTTTTTTCTCTCCTTCATTTTATGTACTGCTGATGTAATCTAGATCATATCTGTAAAACCATATGTGTACATTCCCGCTGATAAGCTTCGGCTTAGTGGAATTTTTTATATAAAATAATTATAGATAATACTTATTGAAAATAAATTTGAATTTGAATACTTATTTTTAAATTATATATATATTAAAATATATATACTTAAAATTAAATATTATAATATATATACAATATTTGTTGGGTATTTAAGGAGTTAAATATTTAAGGAGTTTAATACCATTTAAGGAGTTAAATACCCAACAAATATTGTTGAAAATCAAGCTTTAGAAAGATTTGAATGAGATTTTTACTATAAAAAGCTTATTGTAGAAATTAAGGATCGTTGACTTAACATTGGAATGTTTTCATTTTTTTTTTGTCTAGTATCTGTATTCGCTTAGTTATCAGTATACTTACTAGGTTGGGTTGTGTTGTTTTATCTCTGAGCGGCACTTTTTTTCACACCATGGGCTAAATGGTCAGGTCACATGGACCCCGAAGGCTCAGAGAAGGTTGGGGAGGGGACCCACTGGAACAGCTGTTAGGAAACAGATGGTAGCCTCCGGTCAAGGCCATCCATCGTGTTCTTTAACGTTGGGTTGTTTTACCTCTGAGCGGCACTTTTTTGCACACAATGGGCTAATGGCCAGGTCACATGGACCCCGAAGGCTCAGAGAAGGTTGGGGGAGGGGACCCACTGGAACAGCTGTTGGGAGACAGATGGTAGCCTCCCGTCAAGATCATCCAGCGTGTTCTTTAACGTGCACAGGGTATGGCTTTCCCATACACGGGGCCACGGCTTAACGTCCCATCCGACGGACGGCGACCTTTCCAAGCCCATCGGTGTCCCCTCTTAGTAGAGCAAACAAGTTGATTGATAAATCAATACCAGCATTGTAAAACCTCAGAAATTAGGTATTTATCTAAAGGAAATCTAATTCTACAATGCGCCAAGACCTACTCTACTAATTTTTATCTTCCTTATCCTATTAGCTCGGATCCCTAATTAAAACGAGAATAGTTGATCCTATCCTTTTATTTTCCTAACTTTGAAAACGGTAATTCCAAATACATCTATTCTTCTCTTCCCTCTATAAACACGTACCAACACACGTTATCAAAGTGACTCCTTTCACATCAAATTACATCATCACAAATCCTTCCAGTGATTATTTTTTGTTTTGTTTTGCTATAAACACTTCAAATAGGCGGCCTCGTATTCGTACACCTCTGGAACATTCTCACAAGAGACTCCAGTCCGAAATAGCGTCACGCACACAATTAAAAGCTTTTTCTCACATCGCTTTTTGGTGTAGGGCCCGGTTTTTATTGGTTTTAGCCCAAGCACGTTCTTCCTGTAAAAAGACCAATCAATCTTAAAACAATTAGCGTTAGGTTTTGTGCTTTCTCATAGTCACAATGACTGTCTCGATCTCCACAGTGCTGCGATGCTGGTTTGGCCGGTTTCGAAACAATGTATTGTTAGTTGCCGTGGGAGAGATATATCGCTATGCCGGTTCGTAATGGCAGATCCAGCGGAGATCGCCAAGCTCCTTGGCGGTGCCGACGAGTAGTCGTAGATGGTGTAAAAACGGTCCGTGCGAATCCGAGCAAATTAGTGCATGCGCGTTGTTAGCGCAGGCGTTCCCATAGAAGTCTGGGAAAAACGGAAGGCGAAAAATAGTTAGAGCCAAGCACTGCATCCTGATGATCTGAATCCTGTTGTTTGCTTTTTCAGCAGAACAACTGATGCTAGTGACCCGATTTGTAGCGATAGATAGCACGGAGGTTTAAAGATGACTAGTGATTTGCTGATCGGTTTTAAAAGTCTCTTTCATTCTTATTGGTGGATTACTGCACAGGCGCATTAGCCGCTCGCTTTTGAGACCGCAAAATCATTTATTTTTTTCTTTCAACGTTTGATTACTTAATATTTTTTATTTAATTTAATTTTTTTTTAAATTAATGTTTTACATTATTATGAAATATTAGTCAAACATTTCACTCAGTATAATTTGCTTCATACCCATTTGGTTGCGACAGGCTCGTAATCTGTAGTTCCCAGGTTCGAATCCCAGCTAGGTCAGCGTTGAGATTTTTCTCCGCAAAACTCCTCGCCCTGCCCACGGTCAGTAGGGGACACCGATGGGCTTGGAAAGGCCGCCGTCCGTCGGGTTGGACGTTAAGCCATGACCCCGTGTGCGGGAGAGCCATACCCTGTGCACGTTAAAGAACACGGTGGATGGCCTTGACGGGAGGCTACCATCTGTCTCCCAACAGCTGTTCCAGTGGGGGCGTGGGTGGCTCAGTCGGTAGCGCGCCAGGCTCGTAATCTGTAGTTCCCAGGTTCGAGTCCCAGCTGGGTCAGCGTTGAGATTTATCTCCGCAAAATTCCCGCCCTGCCCACGGTCAGTAGGGGACACCGATGGGCTTGGAAAGGCCGCCGTCCGTCGGATGGGACGTTAAGTCGTGGCCCCGTTTTCGGGAGAGCCATACCCTGTGCACGTTAAAGAACACGCTGGATAGCCTTGACGGGAGGCTACCATCTGTCTCCTAACAGCTGTTCCAGTGGGACCCCTCCCCCAATCTTCTCTGATCCCTCGGGGTCTTTGTGACCTGGCCATTTAGTCCACAGTGTGCAAAAAAAAGTGCGCTCAGAGGTAAATCAACCCAACCCATCTCGTTTTTACCTATGTGAATACCAAATAATGTGTTTTTTACGAAATGCACTACAAAAAAAGATATTTAAATTGGTTTGTAATTTTTTTGTTTGTATTTCGATATGTGCAAGTGTATTTATACAGTAATACATTAAATATTGTATTTTTTCATTTCTCTAATTTCACTTATTTAACTTGCTGATACATTATTTTCCAATTCGCAAGTTAAATTTTTTGTACATTTTCTCAATGTGCAGAATGTGTGTGTTTCTGAGTGCAGAATAAGCATCTGTTTAAGAGTTTAATTTTTTTTTAAAGAACACACTGAATTGTCCTGATAGGAGAAATTCCTCCCCCCCCCCAAAGTAATTCGGAGTTGGAAAAATCTAAGGAGTTCTCAAAATTCGAAGCTACTTGATGAAATCCAGGTGAGTTGTGAAAATTTGGATTCTTTTTGTTTAAATTAAGGGGAGTTCGCAAAATTCCACACCACTTAGTAGAATACAGATGAGTTGTTAAAATTACCTTATATTTCCGCAGATAAGACGACCTTCAGATAAGACGAGGTATAAATTTTCGTCAAAGTTTTATAGTTTTAGCATATATCTGTCCTATAAGACGACCCCAAACTATCAACGGCCTATGAATTTAGTTTCGATCGGCGATCATCATCTGGATAATAATACTGTATAGCGTTCCCGTGGCCGAGTGGTTAGCGCGCTTGGCTACTGATCTACGGGACCTGGGTTCGAGCCCCATATAAGGCATGGATGTTCGTATTGTTTTTCTGCTGAGGTCCTGCCATCCTCTCATACCTTCTACTCTGGCATATAAACTGACAGGCTCATGTCAGACCTCTGTGGTCAGCAGCTGCTTGAGGGGGTATTTATATTATATATATTTATTTTTTACTATTACAATGTAATGTATTATTTACTATTACAATGTAATGTATTATCATATAGCGTATTTAAATAATATGATAGAGTTTTCGATAAGTTGTAGTAATTTTCAAGATCAGTCGCAGTCGGTGGTGAGTGATTTGTTTTATTTTATAATGGTTACAATTTATATAAATTTCAATCTAATTTTTTTTGTATCTGTCCTATAAGACGACCCGGATTTTGAGGGACTTTTTTATGATTCAACTATCGTCTTATCTGCGGAAATATACGGTATATTTTTTTCTTCTAAAATTATGGCGAGTTGACAAAATTTTAGGGAGCTGCACCCTCCTCCCCCAACCCCAGGAACTAAATCCAAGGTACGTTCCTGACAGAAATGTAATTAAATTCATGTAAAGCAGCTGCTTAAGGGGTATTTATTTTTTATTTAAAGTACTTACAATCTCAGTTGGCAAAATTTGATTTCCGAGTTGGAAAATTTTTATTTTTTTCTCACCCTTACCCCCCACAATAACCCCTTCGCTACCACAATAACCCCTTCCTGATTGGGGCGGGGGTGGCTCAGTCGGTAGCGCGTCAGGCTCGTAATCTCTAGTTCCCAGGTTCGAGTCCCAGCTGGGTCAGCGTTGAGATTTATCTCCGCAAAATTCCCCGCCCTGCCCACGATCAATAGGGGACACCGATGGGCTTGGAAAGGCCGCCGTCCATCGGATGGGACGTTAAGCCGTGGCCCCGTGTGCGGGAGAGCCATACCCTGTGCACGTTAAAGAACACGCTGTATGGCCTTGACGGGAGGCTACCATCTGTCTAAACAGCTGTTCCAGTGGGTCCCCTCCCCCAACCTTCTCTGAGCCTTCGGGGTCCATGTCACCTGGTCATTTAGCCCATGGTGTGCAAAAAAGTGCCACTCAGAGGTAAAACAACCCAACGTTAAAGAACACGCTGGATGGCCTTGACGGGAGGCTACCATCTGTCTACCAACAGCTGTTCCAGTGGGTCCCCTCCCTCAACCTTCTCTGAGCCTTAGGGGGGCCATGTGACCTGGCCATTTAGCCCATGGTGTGCAAAAAAGTGCCGCTCAGAGGTAAAACAACCCAACCCATGTTAGCTCGGTTGGCTACTGATCTTAGGGACCTGGGTTCGAGCCCCGGGTAAGGCATGGCTGTTTGTGTCGTTTTTCTCCTGAGATCCTGCCATCCTCTCAAGACCTTCTACTATGGCATATAAACTGACAGGTTCCTGTCAGACCTCTGTGGCAAGCAGCTGCTTGAAGGGGCATTTATTTTCATTTCATATAACTCGAAACATTTTCAGTTAAACTGTAAATTCTAGGCAAAACTCGCTGAAGAACCAAACCACAAGAATTTCTGAATTAGTACAAAATTAGCTAACATTAAGACAAATTGGTTTCGCCTTTCACCACGTGAGTGACGTAAAGAGGAAACGGCGTGCCCTTATTGGATGCACACCTTTCCTCTGGTTACAAAGCAAGAAGGGGTAGGGTATGTTTTCAAAGAAATACATCCATACCAGGGATGCAAGTAATCTAGTCCAAACCAAGAAGCAGACAAGGAAGATTCCAACATCCGAAGAGCTCAACGACTGGAGGATAAAAATAGTATGTGCACGGTCAGGCTGCGAGGGAGGAACAACTCCCCCTCCACATCTGGGTGGTGGAAAAGTGGGGGTTGGGTATGTGGAGAGATGTCTGTGCTTGAGGTCGTGGAAAGTAAACTTGTGCTTCAGGAGAAAGTTTGTATTCTTTTTTCCATTACAAGTTCAGCTACATCTCTGTGAAAGAGACAAGATTGTGTTATAAAGAGTTGGGTTGAGTTGTTTTACCTCTGAGCTGCACTTTTTTGCACACCATGGGCTAAATTGCCAGGTCACAAGGACCCCGAAGGCTCAGAGGGTTGGAGGAGGGGACCCACTGGAACAGCTGTTGGGAGACAGATGGTAGCCTCCCGTCAAGGCCATCTAGCGTGTTCTTTAACGTTAGGTTGTTTTACATCTGAGCGGCACTTTTTTGCACACCATGGGCTAAATGACCAGGTCAAAAGAACCCCGAAGGCTCAGAGAAGTTTGGGGGAGGGGACCCACTGAAACAGCTGTTGGGAGACAGATGGTAGTCTCCCGTCAAGGCCATCCAGCGTGTTCTTTAACCTGCACAGGGTATGGCTCTCTCACACACTTGGCCACTGCTTAACATCTCATCCAACGGACGGCAGCCCTTCCAAGTACATCGGTGTCCCCTACTGACCGTGGGCAGGGCGGGGAATTTTGCGGACAGAAATCTCAATGATGACCCAGCTGTGACTCGAACCTGGGAACTGCAGATTACGAGCCTGGCGCGCTACCAAATGAGCCACCCCCGCCCCAATATAAAGAGTTAAAGTTGGTTTGTCCTTATTAACTCAATCGTGAAATTAGAGAGGGCGCTGCCCTAACCGGATGATAGATCCTGTTCCATATGCTGCAAAGTTTGATGTGATCATTAGGGACATAATTGCTTTTTTTTTTTTCAGAGAAGTGTTCAGTTTCAACAGTGCTTGCGCTACATACAATCTGTTGTTTCATTGTGTCTGTTTTAGTCCATGCTTTTTTCAGTTCTTATTGACTATGGAGTCTTTGTGTTCGCTGTTTTATTTCTGAGTGGCAATTTTAGCTGACACTGGACAGGTCACAATGCCCCCAAGGTCTCAGGGTTGTGTATTTTCCCCACTTGCCCTCGGTCAGAAATCCGATGGCCGTATTCCATTGGATGTTATGCACGTAAAGAGCAGGCTGAATCGCCTTGACGACAAACTTCCATCTGCTACTAACAACTATTCAGTGGGTTCCCTTTAACCAGCTCTGAATACGTGGGGTCCTTGTGACCTGGCCATTTAGCCCATTGTGTGCGGAGGGAGGAGGTTGACTCAGTCGGTAGCGCGCCAGGCTCGTAATCTGTAGTTCCCAGGTTCGAGTCCAGCTGGGTCAGCGTTGAGACTATATCATGCCCACGGTCAGTATGGGACACCGCTGGGCTTGGAAAGGCCGCCGTCCGTCGGATGGGATGTTAAGCCGTGGCCCAGTGTGCAGGTGTACGTGGCCATCACTCTGTTCGTAAAAGAACACGCTGGATGGCCCTTGACGGGAGGCTACCATCTGTCTCTCAACAGCTGTTCCAGTGGGTCCCCTCTCCCAACCTTCTCTGAGCCTTCTGGGTCCATGTGATCTGACCATTTAGCCCATGGTGTGCAAAAAGTGCCGCTCAGAGGTAAAACAACCCAACCCATGTGACCTGGCTATTTAGCCCATTGTGTGCAAAAAAAGTGCCGCTCAGAAGTAAAACAACCCAATCCAGTAGAGTTCTCAACTACGTGTAATACTGACAAGCAGCTGCTCAGGGGTAATTTTTTTAATATAATTCCAATACGAACAACTGCAACAGTTAACCTCAACCGGAAGTACGACACGAACTAGCTTTATCTACACATCCGCTGCTCTTCAGAATGCATATCAGATGTACCCAAATTATTTAAAATAGATAAACACCAATAATTGCATGGGATGAATCCCTAATTTGTATCTGATACTATCATCTTCTGAAATTAGAGACATGCATCGACTACAACATTCGCATTGCATGTGTAAGTTAAGTGAAGCATTCCTTCCTCGTTAATAATAATAATGCCCATCACTTCGTATTCGCCCAGCATCCTGGAGAGCCATCTTTCCAGCACAGCATCTCCATCATATATCGCCTGTAACACCAGCACTATTCTTTTGTTGCTTCTTGCATGCTTCTACGGGAACTGTTTTTTGCCCCGATCTGATATTTGCGCTGCATCCGAGTTTCACCTATCTATCGCTCTCTCACTCTCCGTCTGTCCAAGGTCACTTAAAGGTCACTGGTCCGACGCTTCTCGGCAGCCAGATAAGGGTGCTAAAATGTCATGCATGACTGCTCGAGTGTGACCAGTGACTGTCTTAAGGAGGGATGCGAGTTCCGGATGTGAGCTCCCCCCCACCCACCCACCATCTTTTCGTCACCCCCTTAGCTCTGACCTTGTACTTCTGATGCTCAGGGCCGACCGAGCAGGTGAATCGGACCAACCTGCTTCTTGGCCGGTAGCCAGATTGTGTTGTATGTATCGTGTGGTGTTCAGAGTTTGATACAGCTTCAACAAGGGAGTTGGATGGGGGGGGGGAGAGAACGGCCACCGTATTAGATTCCGTTCCAGTATCCTTTGCTTTGTTGCTAGGTGAACGTCTCTCACATCTTGGGCTTCGCGTTGGACTATTAATTATTGAAATTATCGATCCTAATTGGTACTGAAAGATGAAAATTCGAGGAAAGCGACAGAATGGGCATCCATTACTGCTAACTGTCGTGGCGAAGCGTAGAGTATGGAAAACGAAAGCATGCTGACGCTTAGGGTTGTGTTGTTGGGTTGTTTTACCTCTGAGCGGCACTTTTTTTGCACACCATGGGCTAAATGGCCAGGTCACATGGATCCCGAAGCTCAGAGAAGGTTGGAGGAGGGGACCCACTGGAACAAGCTGTTGGGAGACAGATGGTAGCCTCTCGTCAAGGCCATCCAGCGTGTTCTTTAACGTGCACAGGGTATGGCTCTCCCGCACACGGGGCCACAGCTTAACGTACCATCCGACGAACGGCGGCCTTTCCAAGCCCATCGGTGTCCCCTACTGACCGTGGGCAGGGTGGGGAATTTTGCGAAGATAAATCTCAACGCTGACCCAGCTGGGACTCGAACCTGGGAACTACAGATTACGAGCCTGGCGCGCTACCAACTGAGCCACCCCCGCCCCACAGACGCTTAGGAGTATTTACTTTAGATGTAGGGGCGAGGAAGAGAAGGATGGGATTGTTTTACCTCTGAGTGGCACTTTTTTTGCACACCATGGGCTAAATGACCAGGTGACATGGACCCCGAAGGTTGGGAGTGGGACCCACTAGAACAGGTGTTGGGAGACAGATGGTATCCTCCCGTCAAGTCCATCCATTGTGTTCTTTAACGTGCACAGGGTATGTCTCTCCCGCACACGGAGTCACGGCTTAACGTCCCATCCGAAGGACGGCGGCCTTTCCATGCCCATCGGTGTCCCCTACTGACCATGGGCAGGGCGGGAAATTTTGCGGATATAAAACTCAACGCTGACCCAGCTGGGGCTCGAAGCTGGGAACTACAGATGGCGAGCCTGGCGTGCTACCGACCGAGCCACCCGCGCCCCGAGACCTAAGGCTGTTTTAGGTTATTTTATATATTTCCAGAAATAAACAGAATGTTTATTTAGATATTTCCAGTGGGAAGCCATAAATGCTTTTTTACCTATTTCCAGAGAAGATAAAATGCTTACTTATTTCCTGGGGGATATACAAAATGCAATTTTATTTATTTGCAGGAAGAAAAATGCTCGAGAGCCTAGGATAAGGACAGATATTCTTTCTTTGTGTTGTCTCGCAAACATCATGCCGGACCAGGGGCTCGAAACCAGGTACCTTAGATCATGATGCCTTACTAGGGAATCGAAACCAGGTACCTTAGATCATGATGCCTTACTAGGGGATCGAAACCAGGTACCTTAGATCATGATGCCTTACTAGGGGATCGAAACCAGGTACCTTAGATCATGATGCCTTTACTAGGGGATCGAAACCAGGTACCTTAGATCATGATGCCTTTACTAGGGGATCGAAACCAGGTATCTTAGATCATGATGCCTTTACTAGGGGATCGAAACCAGGTACCTTAGATCATGATGCCTTACTAGGGGATCGAAACCAGGTACCTTAGATCACGATGCCTTACTAGGGGATCGAAACCAGGTACCTTAGATCACGATGCCTTACTAGGGGATCGAAACCAGGTACCTTAGATCACGATGCCTTACTAGGGGATCGAAACCAGGTACCTTAGATCACGATGCCTTACTAGGGGATCGAAACCAGGTACCTTAGATCACGATGCCTTACTAGGGGATCGAAACCAGGTACCTTAGATCACGATGCCTTACTAGGGGATCGAAACCAGGTACCTTAGATCACGATGCCTTACTAGGGGATCGAAACCAGGTACCTTAGATCACGATGCCTTACTAGGGGATCGAAACCAGGTACCTTAGATCACGATGTCTTACTAGGGGATCGAAACCAGGTACCTTAGATCACGATGCCTTACTAGGGGATCGAAACCAGGTACCTTAGATCACGATGCCTTACTAGGGGATCGAAACCAGGTACCTTAGATCATCATGCCTTACTAGGGGATCGAAACCAGGTACCTTAGATCATCATGCCTTACTAGGGGATCGAAACCAGGTACCTTAGATCATCATGCCTTACTAGGGGATCGAAACCAGGTACCTTAGATCATCATGCCTTACTAGGGGATCGAAACCAGGTACCTTAGATCATCATGCCTTACTAGGGGATCGAAACCAGGTACCTTAGATCATCATGCCTTACTAGGGGGACTCGAAACCAGGTACCTTAGCTCATGATACCTTACTAGGATGCTCGAAACCAGGTACCTTAGCTCATGATACCTTACTAGGATGCTCGAAACCAGGTACTTTAGATCATGATGCCTTACAATGGGGCTCGAAACCAGGTACCTTAGATCATGATGCCTTACTAGGGGGGCTCGAAACCAGGTACCTTAGATCGTCATGCCTTACTAGGTGGCTCAAAACCAGGTACCTTTACCTTAGATCATCGTGCCTTACTAGGGGGCTCGAAACCAGGTACCTTAGATCATCATGCTTTACTAGGGGGCTCGAAGCCAGGTACCTTAGATCATCATGCTTTACTAGGAGGCTCGAAACCAGGTACCTCAGATCATGATGCCTTACTAGGGGGGCTCGAAACCAGGTACCTTAGATCATCATGCCTTACTAGGGGGCTCGAAACCAGGTACCTTAGATCATCATGCCTTACTAGGGGCTCGAAACCAGGTACCTTAGATCATCATGCCTTACCCGCGGTTCGAACCCAGGTACCTTAGATCAATAGCCAAGCGCGTTTTAAACACAGGGTCTAAAGGGATTAAATCAGATCAAAATCTTAAAGGTTTATCTCTTGTTGACGTCCCGTGATCGGGACGGTCCAAGAGATAAACCTTGAGAGAGAAACCTTTCTCAGCAGATAAGCAGCGTACGCGAGAGAAAAAACATCCATTCGGTATCCGAGATTGGAGCTTAGATTCCTGGGGTGAGGGTTGGCTCAATCGATAGCGCGACAGGCTTATCTGCAATTCTCGGGTTCGAGTCCCAACTGTCACCGTCTTTAAGATTTTTCTTTGCTAAACCATTTCCCTCTCCTCGGACGGTAGTGCGCCAGGCTCGTAATCTGTAGTTCCCAGGTTCGAGTCCTAGCTGGGTCAGCGTTGAGATTTATCTCTGCAAAACTCCCCGTCATGCCCACGATCAGTAGGGAACACCGATGGGCTTGGAAAGGCCGCCGTCCGTTGGATGGGACGTTAAGCCGTGTTCGGGAGAGCTATACCTTGTGCACGTTAAAGAACACGCTGGATGGCCTTGACAGGAGGTACCATCTGTCTCCCAACAGCAGTTCCAGTGGGTCCCCTCCCCCAACCTTCCCTGAGCCTTCGGGGTCCTTGTGACCTGGCCATTTAGCCCATGGCGTGGAGAAAAGTGCCGTTCAGAGGTAAAACAACCAAACATTAAAAAACACGCTGGATGGCCTTGACGGGAGGCTACCATCTGTCTGCCAACGGCAGTTCCAGTGGGTCCCCTCCCCAACCTTCTCTGAGCCTTCGGGGTCGATGTGACCTGGCCATTTAGCCCATTGTGTGCAAAAAAGTGCCGCTCAGAGGTAAAACAACTCTTTAAATGCTAATTGTTTTTGAAACTCGAGGTTTACATAGATTTGATTGAGTTGGGTTGGGTTGTTTTACCTCTGAGCGGCACTTTTTTGCACACCATGGGCTAAATGGCCAGGTCACATGGACCCCGAAGGCTCAGAGAAGGTTGGGGGAGGGGACCCCCTGGAACACCTGTTGGGAGACAGATGGTAGCCTACCGTCAAGGCCATCCAGCGTGTTCTTTAACGTGCACAGGGTATGGCTCTCCCGCACACGGAGCCACGGCTTAACGTCCCATCCGACGGACGGCGGCCTTTCCAAGCCCATCGATGTCCCCTACTGACCGTGGGCAGGGCGGGAATTTTGCGGAGATAATTCTCAACGCTGACGCAGCTGCGACTCGAACCTGAGAACTACAGATTACGAGCCTGGCGCGCTACCGACTGAGACACCCCCGCCCCGTTTTGATTGAGACTTCATTCACATTTTTCAATGGAAGGCGTATTTAACAAATCACGAACATGGTTCTGTTCCTAATACAGTAGCTAAGGAATGTGTGTGTGTGTATATATATAGATACATGTGTTGTTTTGACATTGATTCCTTTCACGATAATGTCACAGCACTTGAGTGGGGTACATTTCTTCTGTTCGTCGCAGAGAAACCATCAGATAAAATGGCTTCTCTCCCAGCTGCACCTATGATGCTCTTCGCTGACGAAAAAGCAAAATCTCTATGAACAAGAGGAAGACGTTTTGGTGGTGAGAGAAAACAATAAAAAATGGTAGTAGAGAAAAGACAGAAATATCTTGAGTGATCGAAAAAACAGTTGAAAAATGTCATGAAGCATACGGAGACATTTACGGATTGCATTGTGTGAAATAAATGAGGTTTTAAGTTTTTTTAGCTCGTATTCAAGAAACGAGTTCATAGCTCGTTTTTTTGGCTCGTTTCAAGAAAAATGAACCTCTAAGCCTTTTAGCTCGTTTTCGAAAAACCAACTCCCATGCCTTTTCAACCTCGTTTTCAAGGATTGGATTGGATTGTTTTACCTCTGAGCGGCACTTTTTTGCACACCATGGGCTAAATGGCCAGGTCACATGGACCCCGAAGGCTCAGAGAACGTTGGGGGAGGAGACCCACTGGAACAGCTATTGGGAGACAGATGGTATCCTCCCGTCAAGGCCATCCAGCGTGTTCTTTAACGTTGGGTTGTTTTACCTCTGAGCGGCACTTTTTTGCACACCATGGGCTAAATGGCCAGGTCACAAGAACCTCGAAGGCTCAGAGATGGTTGGGGGAGGGGACCCAATGGAACAGCTATTGGGAGACAGATGGTATCCTCCCGTCAAGGCCATCCAGCGTGTTCTTTAACGTTGGGTTGTTTTACCTCTGAGCGGCACTTTTTTGCACACCATGGGCTAAATGGCCAGGTTACAAGGACCCCGAAGGCTCAGAGATGGTTGGGGGAGGGGACCCAATGGAACAGCTGTTGGGAGACAGATGGTAGCCTCCCGTTAAGGCCATCCAGCGTGTTCTTTAACGTGCACAGGGTATGGCTTTTCCACTCACGGGGCCAGGATTTAATGTCCCATCCGACGGACGGCGACCTTTCCAAGCCCATCGATGTCCACTACTGACTTTTTTGTAATTTTGCAGAGGAGGAAGGCAAGCGTTACAATAGAATCAAAAAAAATAAAAGGGAAGGGCCACAAGAGACTGGATTTATATTTTGATATTTGGCTTCCATTACCTTTACTGGCATTTTCAAAGGGGAGTAGGTGAAGATCACTTTGCGCCCCCCCCCCCCCCCAGATTCAACCCTAGATACTTGATAGGTACAATATAGTATTTTAAATATATGCTGATTGTATAGATCAGGCTTTTAATTATACAGCTTGAAACCAAGATATGTAATCAGTACATTTTTCCCAGTTAATTTCCGGATTTTTCCCGATTTTCGATAATGCATAACGTACCCAGTTGAGTTTAGTCCAGATTAACTCATTTCTTAGTAATTCTAAACAAACCAATTTCCTACTTATAACCTTGTGCATCGCTGCCAAAAAGCAAATTACTCGGATCCTCCAAATGTCTGGGTTCGGGGTTGATTGCTTAGTATTAAGTCTAACTATATGAATCTGAGAAAAAATTAATCCTACCTTTTATTTTGAAGCCCTGGGGGCTTTAAGACAAACTCCACTACTGTCACCTCTACCTGATGTAACACCAACCTCCAGAATTCTCGAAGACATAAGCCCACATTCAACAATTACAGCAAAAACCCTCAAAGATGCAACGGTTACCACCTCGCTATGCATCCCAGACGGTTGCCATAGCAACGCGAGGAATCGCAGAGGAGAGGGGGAGCTTCTGCTGCTGACCCGAGGAACGACTTTCGACTGTTCGTGCAACAGCCGCTTGAAAGAGAAGAGTGGATGCACGTGTCTGGTGGCCACGTGGGCCAAGATCACTTCCAGGAGCATGTAACGGCACCCCCCTCCCTTACACTTTACAGGTGGAACGGGCACGTGGAATTCAGGATGTTGCACAAGAGCAGGGTTTACTCTCAGCATGTGTCGTCATCAAGAGCGTAATCAAGAGCTTAATTATCTCCAAGGAAATCTTACGGAGAAAACATTTTGGTGTCATCTTTAAAAGAAATTGTATCATTAATACACTTCCATACAAAAATATTAGAGAATTTTCAGGTTACATCCAAGTTGGGTTGGGTTGTTTTTACCTCTGAGCGGCGCAAATGGCCAGGTCACAAGGACCCCGAAGGCTCAGAGAAGGTTGGGGGTGGAGACCCACTGGAACAGATGGTTGTTGGGAGACAGATGGTATCCTCACATCAAGGCCATCCAGCGTGTTCTTTAACGTTTGGGTTGTTTTACCTCTGAACGGCACTTTTTTGCAAACAATGGGCTAAATGACCAGGTCACAAGGACCCCGAAGGCTCACAGAAGGTTGGGGGAGGGGACCCACTGGAACAGCTGTTGGGAGACAGATGGTAGCCTCCCATCAAGGCCATCCAGCGTGTTCTTTAACTTTGGGTTGTTTTACCTCTGAACGGCACTTTTTTTGCAAACAATGGGCTAAATGACCAGGTCACAAGGACCCCGAAGGCTCAGAGAAGGTTGGGGGAGGGGACCCACTGGAACAGCTGTTGGGAGACAAATGGTAGCCTCCCGTCAAGGACATCCAGCGTGTTCTTTAACGTACACAGGGTATGTCTCTCCCGCACACGGGGTCACGGCTTAACGTCCCTTCCGACGGACGACGGCCTTTTCAAGCCCATCGGTGTCCCCTACTGACCGTGGGCAGGGTGAGGGTTTTGCGGAGATAAATCTCAATGTTCGCACAGTTGGGACTCGAACCTGGGAACTGCAGATTACAAGCCTGGCGCGCTACCGACTGAGCCACCCCCGCTCCAGATATTCTACAATACTATATTGGTAAGGCAGGGTATTATTTTTTTTTTGTTTTTTTTTATGAAAATTTAGATTGAAGTTAAAGATCTCAAACTACCTAAATCACGTTCTGAAAACATCTTCAAATATAGAGAAACTCGGAATAATAACGAAACTGCTGAAAATATGCTAAATTTTTTTGAAAGGAGCATGAACTAATTGTCTGAACTGGATCTTTTCGTTTTTGGATTTACTCTGTCGTTCTCTCTGTTCGTTCCTTCTTCAATAATTCAAACTATTGGATAAAACATTTTTAATAACTGAAATTCTTCAAACATGGTAGGTTTCAAATTCAAAAATGAACTAAAATCCACCTTTCCAAAGTAAGGCTGAAGATCGCAATCAGGCCTTCCGTCAAGGCCACCCAACGTGTTCTGTAACGTACAGTCGCTCAAAAAAAGTATCCGAACACTAGGGTTGATTACAGAATTCAGAAAAAATATCTGGCAACGACTTTTGTTTTAGAAATTAGTGATCTGGCAACCTTCGTGTACAGTCGCTCAAAAAAGTATCCGAACACTAGGGTTGATTACAGAATTCAGAAAAATATCTGGCAACGATTTTTGTTTAGAAATTAGTGATCTGGCAACCTTCGTGTACAGTCGCTCAAAAAAGTATGCGAACACTAGGGTTGATTACAGAATTCAGAAAAAATATCTGGCAACGATTTTTGCTTAGAAATTAGTGATCTGGCAACCTTCGTGTACAGTCGCTCAAAAAAGTATCCGAACACTAGGGTTGATTACAGAATTCAGAAAAATATCTGGCAACGATTTTTGTTTAGAAATTAGTGATCTGGCAACCTTCGTGTACAATCGCTCAAAACTATCCGAACACTAGGGTTGATTACAGAATTCAGAAAAAATATCTGGCAACGATTTTTGTTTAGAAATTAGTGATCTGGCAACCTTCGTGTACAGTCGCTCAAAAAAAAAAGTATCCGAACACTAGGGTTGATTACAGAATTCAGAAAAAGAATATCTGGCAACGATTTTTGTTTAGAAATTAGTGATCTGGCAACCTTCGTGTACAATCGCTCAAAACAGTATCCGAACACTAGGGTTGATTACAGAATTCAGAAAAAATATCTGGCAACGATTTTTGCTTAGAAATTAGTGATCTGGCAACCTTCGTGTACAGTCGCTCAAAAAAGTATCCGAACACTAGGGTTGATTACAGAATTCAGAAAAAATATCTGGCAACGATTTTTGTTTAGAAATTAGTGATCTGGCAACCTTCGTGTACAGTCGCTCAAAAAAAGTATGCGAACACTAGGGTTGATTACAGAATTCAGAAAAAATATCTGGCAACGATTTTTGCTTAGAAATTAGTGATCTGGCAACCTTCGTGTACAGTCGCTCAAAAAAGTATCCGAACACTAGGGTTGATTACAGAATTCAGAAAAATATCTGGCAACGATTTTTGTTTAGAAATTAGTGATCTGGCAACCTTCGTGTACAATCGCTCAAAACAGTATCCGAACACTAGGGTTGATTACAGAATTCAGAAAAAATATCTGGCAACGATTTTTGTTTAGAAATTAGTGATCTGGCAACCTTCGTGTACAGTCGCTCAAAAAAGTATCCGAACACTAGGGTTGATTACAGAATTCAGAAAAATATCTGGCAACGATTTTTGTTTAGAAATTAGTGATCTGGCAACCTTCGTGTACAATCGCTCAAAACAGTATCCGAACACTAGGGTTGATTACAGAATTCAGAAAAAATATCTGGCAACGATTTTTGCTTAGAAATTAGTGATCTGGCAACCTTCGTGTACAGTCGCTCAAAAAAGTATCCGAACACTAGGGTTGATTACAGAATTCAGAAAAATATCTGGCAACGATTTTTGTTTAGAAATTAGTGATCTGGCAACCTTCGTGTACAATCGCTCAAAACAGTATCCGAACACTAGGGTTGATTACAGAATTCAGAAAAAATATCTGGCAACGATTTTTGCTTAGAAATTAGTGATCTGGCAACCTTCGTGTACAGTCGCTCAAAAAAGTATCCGAACACTAGGGTTGATTACAGAATTCAGAAAAATATCTGGCAACGATTTTTGTTTAGAAATTAGTGATCTGGCAACCTTCGTGTACAATCGCTCAAAACAGTATCCGAACACTAGGGTTGATTACAGAATTCAGAAAAAATATCTGGCAACGATTTTTGTTTAGAAATTAGTGATCTGGCAACCTTCGTGTACAGTCGCTCAAAAAAAAAAGTATCCGAACACTAGGGTTGATTACAGAATTCAGAAAAAGAATATCTGGCAACGATTTTTGTTTAGAAATTAGTGATCTGGCAACCTTCGTGTACAGTGGCTCAAAAAAGTATCCGAACACTAGGGTTGATTACAGAATTCAGAAAAAAAATATCTGGCAACGATTTTTGTTTAGAAATTAGTGATCTGGCAACCTTCGTGTACAGTCGCTCAAAAAAAGTATCCGAACACTAGGGTTGATTACAGAATTCAGAAAAAAAATATCTGGCAACGATTTTTGTTTAGAAATTAGTGATCTGGCAACCTTCGTGTACAGTCGCTCAAAAAAAGTATGCGAACACTAGGGTTGATTACAGAATTCAGAAAAAATATCTGGCAACGATTTTTGCTTAGAAATTAGTGATCTGGCAACCTTCGTGTACAGTCGCTCAAAAAAGTATCCGAACACTAGGGTTGATTACAGAATTCAGAAAAAAAATATCTGGCAACGATTTTTGTTTAGAAATTAGTGATCTGGCAACCTTCGTGTACAGTCGCTCAAAAAAGTATGCGAACACTAGGGTTGATTACAGAATTGAGAAAAAATATATGGCAACGATTTTTGCTTAGAAATTAGTGATCTGGCAACCTTCGTGTACAGTCGCTCAAAAAAGTATCCGAACACTAGGGTTGATTACAGAATTCAGAAAAATATCTGGCAACGATTTTTGTTTAGAAATTAGTGATCTGGCAACCTTCGTGTACAATCGCTCAAAACAGTATCCGAACACTAGGGTTGATTACAGAATTCAGAAAAAATATCTGGCAACGATTTTTGTTTAGAAATTAGTGATCTGGCAACCTTCGTGTACTGTCGCTCAAAAAAAAAAGTATCCGAACACTAGGGTTGATTACAGAATTCAGAAAAAGAATATCTGGCAACGATTTTTGTTTAGAAATTAGTGATCTCGCAACCTTCGTGTACAGTCGCTCAAAAAAGTATCCGAACACTAGGGTTGATTACAGAATTCAGAAAAAAAATATCTGGCAACGATTTTTGTTTAGAAATTAGTGATCTGGCAACCTTCGTGTACAGTCGCTCAAAAAAAGTATCCGAACACTAGGGTTGATTACAGAATTCAGAAAAAATATCTGGCAACGATTTTTGTTTAGAAATTAGTGATCTGGCAACCTTCGTGTACAGTCGCTCAAAAAAAGTATGCGAACACTAGGGTTGATTACAGAATTCAGAAAAAATATCTGGCAACGATTTTTGCTTAGAAATTAGTGATCTGGCAACCTTCGTGTACAGTCGCTCAAAAAAGTATCCGAACACTAGGGTTGATTACAGAATTCAGAAAAATATCTGGCAACGATTTTTGTTTAGAAATTAGTGATCTGGCAACCTTCGTGTACAATCGCTCAAAACAGTATCCGAACACTAGGGTTGATTACAGAATTCAGAAAAAATATCTGGCAACGATTTTTGTTTAGAAATTAGTGATCTGGCAACCTTCGTGTACAGTCGCTCAAAAAAGTATCCGAACACTAGGGTTGATTGCAGAATTCAGAAAAATATCTGGCAACGATTTTTGTTTAGAAATTAGTGATCTGGCAACCTTCGTGTACAATCGCTCAAAACAGTATCCGAACACTAGGGTTGATTACAGAATTCAGAAAAAATATCTGGCAACGATTTTTGCTTAGAAATTAGTGATCTGGCAACCTTCGTGTACAGTCGCTCAAAAAAGTATCCGAACACTAGGGTTGATTACAGAATTCAGAAAAATATCTGGCAACGATTTTTGTTTAGAAATTAGTGATCTGGCAACCTTCGTGTACAATCGCTCAAAACAGTATCCGAACACTAGGGTTGATTACAGAATTCAGAAAAAATATCTGGCAACGATTTTTGCTTAGAAATTAGTGATCTGGCAACCTTCGTGTACAGTCGCTCAAAAAAGTATCCGAACACTAGAGTTGATTACAGAATTCAGAAAAATATCTGGCAACGATTTTTGTTTAGAAATTAGTGATCTGGCAACCTTCGTGTACAATCGCTCAAAACAGTATCCGAACAATAGGGTTGATTACAGAATTCAGAAAAAATATCTGGCAACGATTTTTGTTTAGAAATTAGTGATCTGGCAACCTTCGTGTACAGTCGCTCAAAAAAAAAAGTATCCGAACACTAGGGTTGATTACAGAATTCAGAAAAAGAATATCTGGCAACGATTTTTGTTTAGAAATTAGTGATCTGGCAACCTTCGTGTACAGTCGCTCAAAAAAGTATCCGAACACTAGGGTTGATTACAGAATTCAGAAAAAAAATATCTGGCAACGATTTTTGTTTAGAAATTAGTGATCTGGCAACCTTCGTGTACAGTCGCTCAAAAAAAGTATCCGAACACTAGGGTTGATTACAGAATTCAGAAAAAAAATATCTGGCAACGATTTTTGTTTAGAAATTAGTGATCTGGCAACCTTCGTGTACAGTCGCTCAAAAAAAGTATGCGAACACTAGGGTTGATTACAGAATTCAGAAAAAATATCTGGCAACGATTTTTGCTTAGAAATTAGTGATCTGGCAACCTTCGTGTACAGTCGCTCAAAAAAGTATCCGAACACTAGGGTTGATTACAGAATTCAGAAAAAAAATATCTGGCAACGATTTTTGTTTAGAAATTAGTGATCTGGCAACCTTCGTGTACAGTCGCTCAAAAAAAGTATCCGAATACTAGGGTTGATTATAGAATTCACAAAAATATCTGGCAACGATTTTTGTTTAGAAATTAGTGATCTGGCAACCTTCGTGTACAGTCGCTCAAAACAGTATCCGAACACTAGGGTTGATTACAGAATTCAGAAAAAAAATATCTGGCAACGATTTTTGTTTAGAAATTAGTGATCTGGCAACCTTCGTGTACAGTCGCTCAAAAAAAGTATGCGAACACTAGGGTTGATTACAGAATTCAGAAAAAATATCTGGCAACGATTTTTGCTTAGAAATTAGTGATCTGGCAACCTTCGTGTACAGTCGCTCAAAAAAGTATCCGAACACTAGGGTTGATTACAGAATTCAGAAAAATATCTGGCAACGATTTTTGTTTAGAAATTAGTGATCTGGCAACCTTCGTGTACAATCGCTCAAAACAGTATCCGAACACTAGGGTTGATTACAGAATTCAGAAAAAATATCTGGCAACGATTTTTGTTTAGAAATTAGTGATCTGGCAACCTTCGTGTACAGTCGCTCAAAAAAAAAAGTATCCGAACACTAGGGTTGATTACAGAATTCAGAAAAAGAATATCTGGCAACGATTTTTGTTTAGAAATTAGTGATCTGGCAACCTTCGTGTACAGTCGCTCAAAAAAAGTATCCGAATACTAGGGTTGATTATAGAATTCACAAAAATATCTGGCAACGATTTTTGTTTAGAAATTAGTGATCTGGCAACCTTCGTGTACAGTCGCTCAAAACAGTATCCGAACACTAGGGTTGATTACAGAATTCAGAAAAATATCTGGCAACGATTTTTGTTTAGAAATTCGTGATCTGGCAACCTTCATGTACAGTCGCTCAAAAAAGTATCCGAACACTAGGGTTGATTACAGAATTCAGAAAAATATCTGGCAACGATTTTTTTTAGAAATTAGTGATCTGTCAACCTTCGTGTCACGTAATTACAGAATTCAGGAAAAATATCTGGAGCGTGTACAGCAACTGTGCACGCTCCAGGTGTAACGCTCAGAGGTAAAACAACCCAACCCAGTGGGTCCCCTCCCCCAACTTTCTCTGAGCCTTCGGGGTCCTTGTGACCTTGCCATTTAGTCCATGGTGTGCAAAAAGTGCCGCTCAGAGGTAAAACAACCCAACCCATTGGGTCCCCTCCCCCAACTTTCTCTGAGCCTTCGGGGTCCTTGTGACCTGGCCATTTAGTCCATGGTGTGCAAAAAAGTGCTGCTCAGAGGTAACCCAACCCACTGGGTCCCCTCTCCCAACTTTCTCTGAGACTTCGGGGTCCTTGTGACCTTGCCATTTAGTCCATTCTGTGCAAGAAGCAGGTCCGAATATTGTGGAAATTTTTGTTTCATTTCTGCAGACATTTCTCACTTACGCTTGTTTGATACATTTCTTCCTCTCTTGACAGCCAATAATCATAAAACCACATTTTCATCCCCTCTACTTTGTTACATCATTGTGACAACCTGATTTAAATTGTGACGTCTGAATGAAGAAAAAAAAAGAACACGAATAAACCACTTACTTCGATCGACTGGAGGTCTATTATTGACGTTACCAGACCATGAACCGAAAAAGGAGAAGTCTCGTTCTAATATTTATTGTTCTGTTTCTTTGCCTTGACAGGGAAGCTTTGAGAAAAAAAAAATTCGAAACTCTGTCAAGATTTATGTAATGTAAGAACGTAGAAAAATTGTGTTGTTTTACCTCAGTGCGGCCCTTTTTTGCACACGATGACTGGTCAGGTCATAGGGGTTCTGAGAAAGTTTTGGAAAGGGAACCTTATGAAGGTTAAAAAAACACACTGGATAGTCTTGCCGGGGGGGGGGGATCCCGTTTGTATCTTAACAGCTGATCAGTGGGTTCCCTTTTCCCAGCCTTCTCTGAGCTCTTGGAGTACTTGTGACCTGGTCATTTAGGGGCGGGAATGGCTCAGTCGGTAGCGCGCCAGGCTCGTAATCTGCAGTTCCCAGGTTCGAGTCCCGGCTGGGTAAGCGTTGAGATTTATCTCCACAAAACTCCCCGCCCTGCCCACGGTCAGTAGGGAACACCGATGGGCTTAGAAATACCTCCGTTCGTCGTATGGGACGTTAAGCCTTTGCCCCGTGTGCGAGAGAGCCATACCCTGTACGCGTTAAAGAACACGCTGGATGTCCTTGAATCTGTCTCCCAATGGATGTCCTTGACTGGAGGCTACCATCTGTCTCCCAATGGCCAGGTCACAAAGATACCGAAGGCTCAGAGAAGGTTGGGGGAGGGGACCCTCTGGAACAGCTGTTGGGAGACAGATGGTAGCCTCCCGTCAAGGCCATCCAGTGTGTTCTTTAACGTTGGGTTGTTTTACCTCTGAGTAGCACTTTTTTGCACGCCATGGACTAAATGGCCAGGTCACAAGGACCCCGAAGGCTCAGAGAAGGTTGGGGGAGGGGACTCACTGGAACAGCTGTTGGGAGACAGATGGTAGCCTCCCGTCAATTCCAGTGGGTCCACTCAATTCCAGTGGTCAATTCCAGTCCTCCCCCAACCTTCTCTGAGCCTTCGGGGTCCATGTGACCTGGCCATTTAGCCCATGATGTGCAAAAATGTGCCGCTCAGAGGTGATACAACCCAACTGATAAGCAGGAAGAGCATCCGCAGACGGATGCAGAATCACCAAATTTCCTTTATCTCTGTCTTCGTCCGAATGAACGTCTCGTTTGGTTAATGTTCTCTGTCACTTGATGATATGTGGAACATCTCTCAGCTGTAACAGCCATCGTTAATCGCGGTCCCTTCGTATCCAATAGCAAGCCTTCTCTACCTCACTTTCGTTCATCTGCTGTCTTCTTTGATTTCTGTCAACAGTGTTCTTCTCTTTGTCGGCAGGCGTAAAGAAGAGAAAGATTAGGTTGAATTGTTTTACCTCTGTTTGTGATTCACTTTTTCTTCATCATGTGCTAAATAGTCAGGTCACGAAGAACTCAAAAGCTTAGAGTTGATAAAGAGAGGAAATATCCACTGCATAGATGTTTGGACGCAGATAGAAGTGTCTTTAACGTGTGTACATGCCTGCTTGAGGGGCGCGCGGGTGGCTCAGTAGGTAGCGCGACACGCTGGATTCCCAGATTCAAGTCCTAGCTGGGTCAGCGTTGAGATTTATCTCCGCAAAACTCTCCGCCCTGCCCACGGTCAGTACCGAAGGACTTGGAAAGGCCGCCGTCCGTCGGATGGGACGTTAAGCCGTGGCCACGTGTGCGAGAGAGCCATACACCGTGCACGTTAAAGAACACGCTGGATGGTCTTGACGGGAGGCTACCATCTGTCTCACAACAGTTGTTCCATTGGGTCTCCTCCCCCAACCTTCTCTGAGCCTTCAGGGTCCATGTGACCTGGCCATTTAGCCTGTGGTGTGCAAAAAAGTGCCACTCAGAGGTAAAACAACCCAATATTAAAGAACACGCTGGATGGCCTTGATGGGAGGCTACCATCTGTCTCCCAACAGCTGTTCCAGTGGGTCCCCTCCCCCAACCTTCTCTGAGCCTTCAGGGTCCATGTGACCTGGCCATTTAGCCCGTGGTGTGCAAAAAAGTGCTGCTCAGAGGTAAAACAACCCAACTTGCTCGAGGAGACATGTCTTAATTCCCCATCCGTCGGACGATGGACTTTCCAAGTCCATCGGTGCCCCTTTCATCTCGAGAGCATAGATTATTATTATTTATTACATTTTGAATTTTTTGGTTCTATTAAAAAGTTAATTTATAAGAAATTGAGTGTAAATAATTTTTTTTTCAACTCAATTTTTCAAGTGTTCCTTGTCTACAGGACTTTTCCTGTGATAATTTATTACCGAATGGTTAATTTATAATTTTTTTTTATTAAATATCACATAAAAAATTGTTTTGGTGTGGGGAAGAGATTGCCAAAGTGAGTAGCGATTGAGACCAGTTCCCATGTTCCAGTCCGAGCTATGACAGCATCGAGTTTTATCCCTGCCAACTTACCACTCTGTTTTCGGAAAGATCTAATCTGCATTTTTCGGGTTCCAAGCCCACCTGGGCCAACGTTGAGATTTATCCCCACTAACTTCCACCCTGCCTCTTTGATGAAGGAGGACACCATTGGGATTCGAAGGATAGCTATCTGTCTGTGAACTATTGTGCCGTGTGCGGGATGTTTCACCTCTGAGCGGCACTTTTTTGCACAACATGGGCTAAATGGCCAGGTCACAAGAACCCCGAAGGCTCAGAGAATGTTGGGGGAGGGGACCCACTGGAACTGCTGTTGGGAGACAGATGGTAGCCTCCAGTCAAGGCCATCCAGTGTGTTCTTTAACTTGGGTTGTTTTACCTCTGAGCGGCACTTTTTGCACACCATGGGCTAAATGGCCAGGTCATATAGACCCACGAAGGCTCAGAGAAGGTTGGGGGAGGGGACCCACTGGAACAGCTGTTGGAAGACAGATGGTAGCCTCCCGTCAAGGCCATCCAGCGTGTTCTTTAACGTTAGGTTGTTTTACATCTGAGCGGCACTTTTTTGCACACCATGGGCTAAATGGCCAGGTCATATGGACCCACGAAGGCTCAGAGAAGGTTGTGGGGAGGGGACCCACTGGAACAGCTGTTGGGAGACAGATGGTAGTCTCCCATCAATCAAGGCCATCCAGTGTGTTCTTTAACGTGCACAGGGTATGGCTCTCCCACACACGGGGCCACGGCTTAACGTCCCATCCGACGGACGGCGGCCTTTCCAAGCCCATCGGTGTCCCCTACTGACCGTGTGCCGGGCGGGGAATTTTTTCGGAGATAAATCTTAACGCTGACCCAGCTGGGACTCGAACCTGGGAACTACAGATTACGAGCCAGGCGCGCTACCGACTGAGTATTATCTCGTACGTGATTTTCTGCTGAATTCCATTGCCTTCATTACGCATGCTCCTGGCCCTCGCGCTCCAACGATGAGCCCCTTTCGAAGTCAGTCAGATCAGCCTTTTTAGCCATGTCGCAGTTAACTTTGATATCCATCATGCCTTTACGGCTTTTATAGGACTTCGTACTGACGTAGAATACTGATGTCACTAAGAACATTTATATTCATTGGTATGTTTCGTGTTAGGTTCATAATAATTTGGTCAAACAGTGTAGTAGGTTTAAGTTAACTCTGCTAAAATATCCTTAAAATCGTATGATAATGAAGATGAGTAGTGATGTTTGTTTGATGCTTTTGTGCTAATTAGATAAAGATATTACTTTTCATTAACTTTCCTTTCAAACTTTCCTTTCATTCTCAGATTGAAAGGAAATTTCCACGATTCCTTTCAAACTTTCCTTTCATTATCAGAGTGAAAGGAAATTTCCACGATTCCTTTCAAACTTTCCTTTCATTATCAGAGTGAAAGGAAATTTCCAGGATTCCTTTCAAAATTTCCTTTCTTTATCAGATTGAAAGGAAATTTCCACGATTCCTTTCAAACTTTCCTTTCATTATCAGAGTGAAAGGAAATTTCCAGGATTCCTTTCAAAATTTCCTTTCATTATCAGGGTGTAAGGAAATTTCCACGATTCCTTTCAAACTTTCCTTTCATTCTCAGATTGAAAGGAAATTTCCAGGATTCCTTTCAAACTTTCCTTTCATTATCAGAGTGAAAGGAAATTTCCAGGATTCCTTTCAAACTTTCCTTTAATTCTCAGATTGAAAGGAAATTTCCAGGATTCCTTTCAAAATTTCCTTTCATTCTCAGATTGAAAGGAAATTTCCAGGATTCCTTTCAGCCTTTCCTTTCATTATCAGATTGAAAGGAAATTTCCACGATTCCTTTCAAACTTTCCTTTCATTATCAGGGTGAAAGGAAATTTCCACGATTCCTTTCAAACTTTCCTTTCATTCTCAGATTGAAAGGAAATTTTCAGGATTCCTTTCAAACTTTCCTTTCATTCTCAGATTGAAAGGAAATTTCCAGGATTCCTTTCAAACTTTCCTTTCATTTTCAGATTGAAAGGAAATTTCCAGGATTCCTTTCAAACTTTCCTTTCATTATCAGAGTGAAAGGAAATTTCCTTTCATTATCAGAGTGAAAGGAAATTTCCTTTCATTATCAGAGTGAAAGGAAATTTCCACGATTCCTTTCAAACTTTCCTTTCATTCTCAGATTGAAAGGAAATTTCCAGGATTCCTTTCAAACTTTCCTTTCATTCTCAGATTGAAAGGAAATTTCCAGGATTCCTTTCAAACTTTCCTTTCATTATCAGAGTGAAAGGAAATTTCCAGGATTCCTTTCAAAATTTCCTTTCATTATCAGGGTGTAAGGAAATTTCCACGATTCCTTTCAAACTTTCCTTTCATTCTCAGAGTGAAAGAAAATTTCCACGAATTTCCAGTATTCCTTTCAATCTTTCCTTTCATTCTCAGAGTGAAAGGAAATTTCCAGGATTCCTTTCAAACTTTCCTTTCATTATCAGATTGAAAGGAAATTTCCACGATTCCTTTCAAACTTTCCTTTCATTCTCAGATTGAAAGGAAATTTCCACGATTCCTTTCAAACTTTCCTTTCATTCTCAGATTGAAAGGAAATTTCCAGGATTCCTTTCAAACTTTCCTTTCATTCTCAGATTGAAAGGAAATTTCCACGATTCCTTTCAAACTTTCCTTTCATTATCAGAGTGAAAGGAAATTTCCACGATTCCTTTCAAACTTTCCTTTCATTCCCAGATTGAAAGGAAATTTCCAGGATTCCTTTCAAACTTTCCTTTCATTATCAGATTGAAAGGAAATTTCCACGATTCCTTTCAAACTTTCCTTTCATTATCAGGGTGAAAGGAAATTTCCACGATTCCTTTCAAACTTTCCTTTCATTCTCAAATTGAAAGGAAATTTCCAGGATTCCTTTCAAACTTTCCTTTCATTCTCAGATTGAAAGGAAATTTCCAGGATTCCTTTCAAACTTTCCTTTCATTCTCAGATTGAAAGGAAATTTCCAGGATTCCTTTCAGACTTTCCTTTCATTCTCAGATTGAAAGGAAATTTCCAGGATTCCTTTCAAACTTTCCTTTCATTATCAGATTGAAAGGAAATTTCCACGATTCCTTTCAAACTTTCCTTTCATTATCAGGGTGAAAGGAAATTTCCACGATTCCTTTCAAACTTTCCTTTCATTCTCAGATTGAAAGGAAATTTTCAGGATTCCTTTCAAACTTTCCTTTCATTCTCAGATTGAAAGGAAATTTCCAGGATTCCTTTCAAACTTTCCTTTCATTTTCAGATTGAAAGGAAATTTCCAGGATTCCTTTCAAACTTTCCTTTCATTATCAGAGTGAAAGGAAATTTCCTTTCATTATCAGAGTGAAAGGAAATTTCCACGATTCCTTTCAAACTTTCCTTTCATTCTCAGATTGAAAGGAAATTTCCAGGATTCCTTTCAAACTTTCCTTTCATTCTCAGATTGAAAGGAAATTTCCAGGATTCCTTTCAAACTTTCCTTTCATTATCAGAGTGAAAGGAAATTTCCAGGATTCCTTTCAAAATTTCCTTTCATTATCAGGGTGTAAGGAAATTTCCACGATTCCTTTCAAACTTTCCTTTCATTCTCAGAGTGAAAGAAAATTTCCACAAATTTCCAGTATTCCTTTCAATCTTTCCTTTCATTCTCAGAGTGAAAGGAAATTTCCAGGATTCCTTTCAAACTTTCCTTTCATTCTCAGATTGAAAGGAAATTTCCACGATTCTTTTCATTCTCAGAGTGAAAGGAAATTTCCAGGATTCCTTTCAAACTTTCCTTTAATTCTCAGATTGAAAGGAAATTTCCACGATTCCTTTCAAACTTTCCTTTCATTATCAGGGTGAAAGGAAATTTCCACGATTCCTTTCAACCTTTCCTTTCATTCTCAGATTGAAAGGAAATTTCCACGATTCCTTTCAAACTTTCCTTTCATTCTCAGATTGAAAGGAAATTTCCACGATTCCTTTCAAACTTTCCTTTCATTCTCAGATTGAAAGGAAATTTCCACGATTCCTTTCAAACTTTCCTTTCATTCTCAGATTGAAAGGAAATTTCCACGATTGCTTTCAAACTTTCCTTTCATTCTCAAATTGAAAGGAAATTTCCACGATTCCTTTCAAACTTTCCTTTCATTCTCAGATTGAAAGGAAATTTCCACGATTCCTTTCAAACTTTCCTTTCATTCTCAGATTGAAAGGAAATTTCCACGATTCATTTCAAACTTTCCTTTCATTCTCAGATTGAAAGGAAATTTCCACGATTCCTTTCAAACTTTCCTTTCATTCTCAGATTGAAAGGAAATTTCCACGATTCCTTTCAAACTTTCCTTTCATTCTCAGATTGAAAGGAAATTTCCACGATTCCTTTCAAACTTTCCTTTCATTCTCAGATTGAAAGGAAATTTCCACGATTCCTTTTCAAACTTTCCTTTCATTCTCCTGCAGGCATTGATTTATAAAAAGCGCCTCCAAAAACTGTTATGTTCAAGTAGCCTCACTTACAATCCCAAGACCTGGTCTAATGGTTATAGCGTACCTGACGACTAAAGACCAGCACGGCATGTCCTTGTGTAAGTGTTTGTATGAGAAACGAGAACAAGCCTAATATACTTCTAGGTTATCTCTGTCCTTTGTATACGAAAGTACAGTCGCTCAAAAAAGTATCCGAACACTACTATGTGACACAACCTTTGTGTCACATCCGAACACTTACACAACCTTTGTGTCACATCCGAATACTACACAACCTTCGTATCACGTGACACGAAAGTTGCCAGATCACAAATTTCTAAAAAAATCGTTGCCAGATATTTTTTCTGAATTCTGTAATCAACCATAGTGTCGGATACTTTTTTGAGCGACTGTAGGTGGTCATATTATTTTGATACTAGATCGTGTGGGCTCACTCACGGAAATATTGAGCGTGTGCAGTTACCGTTCACAGCAAACTGGAGCGTGTGCAGTTACTGCACACGCTGCAGTTTGCTGTGAACGGTTTTTTTTTTTTTTCGATTGGTAACTGGAGCGTGTACAGTTGCTGTACACGCTCCAGATATTTTTCCTGAATTCTGTAATCACGTGACACGAAGGTTGCCAGATCACTAATTTCTAAAAATAATCGTTGCCAGATAGTTTTTCTGAATTCTGTAATCAACCATAGTGTTCGGATATTTTTTTGAGCGACTGTACCTTCTTCCTTTTTAAAAATTATGTCAAAATTCTACGTTTTTTTTTAACATGGTAATCCCACAGTTTTACAAACGAGAGTAAAGGACATTAACCACACACGTAAAATTAAAAAATATACTATATGCGTATAGATTTCGCAGTACTGTGGATAAAAATTATTTGTTTTTTCACCCGACCTCCCACCCGGGAAAAAAATAAAACATTTGTCTCCGGGGAATCAGAAACAAAATGGAACAAAAGATACTTTTGTAACTATATCAACATTTTTTGGTTTTATTAGAAACCAAAATATTTTTGTGTATATTACTATAGAATCTTTTGCTTTTAGCAAAATGGGTAAAAATTGTTTGTATCATTCTGTTGTGTCAAAAACATTCTCTTGTTTTTTCACCAGAAGAATAAAAGGATCTTTTGCATTTGACAAAATACAGTAAAAGAAATCTTTGGTTTTTGGCTGAATAGAATGATAGATTCTTTTGTTTTTGAAAAAAAGACTGAAAGATTCTGCTTTCACAAAATAGAGTAGCAGATTTTTTTTTTTTCGATATAAAAGACTTTTTTTATTTTTAACAGAATAGAATAAAAAATCTTTCGATTTTGAGAAAATAATGACAAAATAGTGTCATAGTTTTTTTGTATTTGACAAAATAGTTTTATAGATTCTTTTTGAGTTTGACAAAAAATGACAAAATAGTTCATAGATTTTTTATTTTACAAAATTGATTCACAAATTCTTTTGTTTTTTGACAAAATAGAGCAAAAACTTCTTTTATTTCTGACTCTACCTCCACAAAATTATTTTAATTTTTCTCCTCCTCGGGCAAAATTTCTTATTTCGATTGCCATCCATCCCACAATTTTATTTAGCCATTGTTATATTTGATAAGAAGAATACCCACAATGAAAAACGAAATTGCTGATTGACCTTGGAGCCCTCAATCTCTGAATTGGACCCTACGAACATGCACTCCTTATTCTACTTCAAAAAAAAATAAGAGAGTAAAAAGTCAAAAAAAAAAACACCATTGTTCAACTACATTTAATTTTTTCATTCTCAAGTTCTATTTTTTCGTTAGGCCTAACTTCTTCTGTCTATTGACATTTGACGTGAAAGGTGTGTACCTATCGTGCAGAAAACCGTCTATCTGTCACGAAACCGCGATCCCTCACGCAATCCCTTCTTCTCCTTGCCTCCCCACCCCGAGTCCCTCCCACACAATCCTCGATGATTTCGAAATAGATGCCGCCATTCCATCAACTTTATCTCTGCTGCATAAAAAACACAATCAAAAGAACTTCAGACCGTTTATCCAACGCCTGTTGATGAGAATTCCGATATCTCTCACGCGATCCTTCCACACGTTATCTTCCGTTCAGCCACGTGATTCCGTTAGAGATTCTGTTTGCCTATAGCCAGTCACTTGCAGCATCGCATTATGGTGCAGCAGTAGGACCCTAGGTCTGGGAAATATTAGAGTCCTTTCTTCTAAAATCACGAACTTCATTCAATGTGGACAGTGAGAAAGTGAGTCCTGATATGACTGGGGCCAGGACTTAGGTTGAGCAACAATTCAATGTGGGCAGTGAGTCCTGATATGACTGGGGCCAGGACTTAGGTTGAGCAACAATTCAATGTGGGCAGTGAGTCCTGATATGACTGGGGCCAGGACTTAGGTTGAGCAACAATTCAATGTGGGCAGTGAGTCCTGATATGACTGGGGCCAGGACTTAGGTTGAGCAACAATTCAATGTGGGCAGTGAGTCCTGATATGACTGGGGCCAGGACTTAGGTTGAGCAACAATTCAATGTGGGCAGTGAGTCCTGATATGACTGGGGCCAGGACTTAGGTTGAGCAACAATTCAATGTGGGCAGTGAGTCCTGATATGACTGGGGCCAGGACTTAGGTTGAGCAACAATTCAATGTGGACAGTAAATCCTGATATGACTGGGGCCAGGACTTAGGAAGCCTTATACGTTAAGTTATTAAGTCCTGGCACGTTAACAATGAGTCCTGATATGACTGGGGCCAGGACTTAGGTTGAGCAACAATTCAATGTGGGCAGTGAGTCCTGATATGACTGGGGCCAGGACTTAGGTTGAGCAACAATTCAATGTGGGCAGTGAGTCCTGATATGACTGGGGCCAGGACTTAGGTTGAGCAACAATTCAATGTGGGCAGTGAGTCCTGATATGACTGGGGCCAGGACTTAGGTTGAGCAACAATTCAATGTGGACAGTAAATCCTGATATGACTGGGGCCAGGACTTAGGAAGCCTTATACGTTAAGTTATTAAGTCCTGGCACGTTAACAATGAGTCCTGATATGACTGGGGCCAGGACTTAGGTTGAGCAACAATTCAATGTGGGCAGTGAGTCCTGATATGACTGGGGCCAGGACTTAGGTTGAGCAACAATTCAATGTGGGCAGTGAGTCCTGATATGACTGGGGCCAGGACTTAGGTTGAGCAACAATTCAATGTGGGCAGTGAGTCCTGATATGACTGGGGCCAGGACTTAGGTTGAGCAACAATTCAATGTGGACAGTAAATCCTGATATGACTGGGGCCAGGACTTAGGAAGCCTTATACGTTAAGTTATTAAGTCCTGGCACGTTAACAATGAGTCCTGATATGACTGGGGCCAGGACTTAGGAAGCCTTATACGTTAAGTTATTAAGTCCTGGCACGTTAACAATGAGTCCTGATATGACTGGGGCCAGGACTTAGGAAGCCTTATACGTTAAGTTATTAAGTCCTGGCACGTTAACAATGAGTCCTGATATGACTGGGGCCAGGACTTAGGAAGCCTTATACGTTAAGTTATTAAGTCCTGGCACGTTAACAATGAGTCCTGATATGACTGGGGCCAGGACTTAGGAAGCCTTATACGTTAAGTTATTAAGTCCTGGCACGTTAACAATGAGTCCTGATATGACTGGGGCCAGGACTTAGGAAGCCTTATACGTTAAGTTATTAAGTCCTGGCACGTTAACAATGAGTCCTGATATGACTGGGGCCAGGACTTAGGTTGAGCAACAATTCAATGTGGGCAGTGAGTCCTGATATGACTGGGGCCAGGACTTAGGTTGAGCAACAATTCAATGTGGGCAGTGAGTCCTGATATGACTGGGGCCAGGACTTAGGTTGAGCAACAATTCAATGTGGGCAGTGAGTCCTGATATGACTGGGGCCAGGACTTAGGTTGAGCAACAATTCAATGTGGACAGTAAATCCTGATATGACTGGGGCCAGGACTTAGGAAGCCTTATACGTTAAGTTATTAAGTCCTGGCACGTTAACAATGAGTCCTGATATGACTGGGGCCAGGACTTAGGAAGCCTTATACGTTAAGTTATTAAGTCCTGGCACGTTAACAATGAGTCCTGATATGACTGGGGCCAGGACATAGGTTGAGCAACAATTCAATGTGGGCAGTGAGTCCTGATATGACTGGGGCCAGGACTTAGGTTGAGCAACAATTCAATGTGGGCAGTGAGTCCTGATATGACGAGCCAGGACTTAGGTTGAGCAACAATTCAATATGGGCAGTGAGTCCTGATATGACTGGGGCCAGGACTTAGGTTGAGCAACAATTCAATGTGGGCAGTGAGTCCCGATATGACTGGGGCCAGGACTTAGGTTGAGCAACAATTCAATGTGGACAGTAAATCCTGATATGACTGGGGCCAGGACTTAGGTTGAGCAACAATTCAATGTGGGCAGTGAGTCCTGATATGACTGGGGCCAGGACTTAGGTTGAGCAACAATTCAATGTGGACAGTAAATCCTGATATGACTGGGGCCAGGACTTAGGAAGCCTTATACGTTAAGTTATTAAGTCCTGGCACGTTAACAATGAGTCCTGATATGACTGGGGCCAGGACTTAGGTTGAGCAACAATTCAATGTGGGCAGTGAGTCCTGATATGACTGGGGCCAGGACTTAGGTTGAGCAACAATTCAATGTGGGCAGTGAGTCCTGATATGACTGGGGCCAGGACTTAGGTTGAGCAACAATTCAATGTGGGCAGTGAGTCCTGATATGACTGGGGCCAGGACTTAGGTTGAGCAACAATTCAATGTGGACAGTAAATCCTGATATGACTGGGGCCAGGACTTAGGAAGCCTTATACGTTAAGTTATTAAGTCCTGGCACGTTAACAATGAGTCCTGATATGACTGGGGCCAGGACTTAGGTTGAGCAACAATTCAATGTGGGCAGTGAGTCCTGATATGACTGGGGCCAGGACTTAGGTTGAGCAACAATTCAATGTGGGCAGTGAGTCCTGATATGACTGGGGCCAGGACTTAGGTTGAGCAACAATTCAATGTGGGCAGTGAGTCCTGATATGACTGGGGCCAGGACTTAGGTTGAGCAACAATTCAATGTGGACAGTAAATCCTGATATGACTGGGGCCAGGACTTAGGAAGCCTTATACGTTAAGTTATTAAGTCCTGGCACGTTAACAATGAGTCCTGATATGACTGGGGCCAGGACTTAGGAAGCCTTATACGTTAAGTTATTAAGTCCTGGCACGTTAACAATGAGTCCTGATATGACTGGGGCCAGGACTTAGGAAGCCTTATACGTTAAGTTATTAAGTCCTGGCACGTTAACAATGAGTCCTGATATGACTGGGGCCAGGACTTAGGAAGCCTTATACGTTAAGTTATTAAGTCCTGGCACGTTAACAATGAGTCCTGATATGACTGGGGCCAGGACTTAGGAAGCCTTATACGTTAAGTTATTAAGTCCTGGCACGTTAACAATGAGTCCTGATATGACTGGGGCCAGGACTTAGGAAGCCTTATACGTTAAGTTATTAAGTCCTGGCACGTTAACAATGAGTCCTGATATGACTGGGGCCAGGACTTAGGTTGAGCAACAATTCAATGTGGGCAGTGAGTCCTGATATGACTGGGGCCAGGACTTAGGTTGAGCAACAATTCAATGTGGGCAGTGAGTCCTGATATGACTGGGGCCAGGACTTAGGTTGAGCAACAATTCAATGTGGGCAGTGAGTCCTGATATGACTGGGGCCAGGACTTAGGTTGAGCAACAATTCAATGTGGACAGTAAATCCTGATATGACTGGGGCCAGGACTTAGGAAGCCTTATACGTTAAGTTATTAAGTCCTGGCACGTTAACAATGAGTCCTGATATGACTGGGGCCAGGACTTAGGTTGAGCAACAATTCAATGTGGGCAGTGAGTCCTGATATGACTGGGGCCAGGACTTAGGTTGAGCAACAATTCAATGTGGGCAGTGAGTCCTGATATGACTGGGGCCAGGACTTAGGTTGAGCAACAATTCAATGTGGGCAGTGAGTCCTGATATGACTGGGGCCAGGACTTAGGTTGAGCAACAATTCAATGTGGACAGTAAATCCTGATATGACTGGGGCCAGGACTTAGGAAGCCTTATACGTTAAGTTATTAAGTCCTGGCACGTTAACAATGAGTCCTGATATGACTGGGGCCAGGACTTAGGAAGCCTTATACGTTAAGTTATTAAGTCCTGGCACGTTAACAATGAGTCCTGATATGACTGGGGCCAGGACTTAGGAAGCCTTATACGTTAAGTTATTAAGTCCTGGCACGTTAACAATGAGTCCTGATATGACTGGGGCCAGGACTTAGGAAGCCTTATACGTTAAGTTATTAAGTCCTGGCACGTTAACAATGAGTCCTGATATGACTGGGGCCAGGACTTAGGAAGCCTTATACGTTAAGTTATTAAGTCCTGGCACGTTAACAATGAGTCCTGATATGACTGGGGCCAGGACTTAGGAAGCCTTATACGTTAAGTTATTAAGTCCTGGCACGTTAACAATGAGTCCTGATATGACTGGGGCCAGGACTTAGGTTGAGCAACAATTCAATGTGGGCAGTGAGTCCTGATATGACTGGGGCCAGGACTTAGGTTGAGCAACAATTCAATGTGGGCAGTGAGTCCTGATATGACTGGGGCCAGGACTTAGGTTGAGCAACAATTCAATGTGGGCAGTGAGTCCTGATATGACTGGGGCCAGGACTTAGGTTGAGCAACAATTCAATGTGGGCAGTGAGTCCTGATATGACTGGGGCCAGGACTTAGGTTGAGCAACAATTCAATGTGGGCAGTGAGTCCTGATATGACTGGGGCCAGGACTTAGGTTGAGCAACAATTCAATGTGGGCAGTGAGTCCTGATATGACTGGGGCCAGGACTTAGGTTGAGCAACAATTCAATGTGGACAGTAAATCCTGATATGACTGGGGCCAGGACTTAGGAAGCCTTATACGTTAAGTTATTAAGTCCTGGCACGTTAACAATGAGTCCTGATATGACTGGGGCCAGGACTTAGGTTGAGCAACAATTCAATGTGGGCAGTGAGTCCTGATATGACTGGGGCCAGGACTTAGGTTGAGCAACAATTCAATGTGGGCAGTGAGTCCTGATATGACTGGGGCCAGGACTTAGGTTGAGCAACAATTCAATGTGGGCAGTGAGTCCTGATATGACTGGGGCCAGGACTTAGGTTGAGCAACAATTCAATGTGGGCAGTGAGTCCTGATATGACTGGGGCCAGGACTTAGGTTGAGCAACAATTCAATGTGGGCAGTGAGTCCTGATATGACTGGGGCCAGGACTTAGGTTGAGCAACAATTCAATGTGGACAGTAAATCCTGATATGACTGGGGCCAGGACTTAGGAAGCCTTATACGTTAAGTTATTAAGTCCTGGCACGTTAACAATGAGTCCTGATATGACTGGGGCCAGGACTTAGGAAGCCTTATACGTTAAGTTATTAAGTCCTGGCACGTTAACAATGAGTCCTGATATGACTGGGGCCAGGACATAGGTTGAGCAACAATTCAATGTGGGCAGTGAGTCCTGATATGACTGGGGCCAGGACTTAGGTTGAGCAACAATTCAATGTGGGCAGTGAGTCCTGATATGACGAGCCAGGACTTAGGTTGAGCAACAATTCAATATGGGCAGTGAGTCCTGATATGACTGGGGCCAGGACTTAGGTTGAGCAACAATTCAATGTGGGCAGTGAGTCCCGATATGACTGGGGCCAGGACTTAGGTTGAGCAACAATTCAATGTGGACAGTAAATCCTGATATGACTGGGGCCAGGACTTAGGTTGAGCAACAATTCAATGTGGGCAGTGAGTCCTGATATGACTGGGGCCAGGACTTAGGTTGAGCAACAATTCAATGTGGACAGTAAATCCTGATATGACTGGGGCCAGGACTTAGGAAGCCTTATACGTTAAGTTATTAAGTCCTGGCACGTTAACAATGAGTCCTGATATGACTGGGGCCAGGACTTAGGTTGAGCAACAATTCAATGTGGGCAGTGAGTCCTGATATGACTGGGGCCAGGACTTAGGTTGAGCAACAATTCAATGTGGGCAGTGAGTCCTGATATGACGAGCCAGGACTTAGGTTGAGCAACAATTCAATATGGGCAGTGAGTCCTGATATGACTGGGGCCAGGACTTAGGTTGAGCAACAATTCAATGTGGGCAGTGAGTCCCGATATGACTGGGGCCAGAACTTAGGTTGAGCAACAATTCAATGTGGGCAGTGAGTTGTTCATCAGTGAGCCAGAGACAGAAAGCGTATATCCAGTTAATTGTTCATCAGTGACCAGAGACAGGAAGCCTATATCCAGTTAATTGTTCATCAGTGACCAGAGAGAAGAAGCCTATATCCAGTTAACTGAATGTAAAGAATATGGAAGCAATGCTTTGAAGCATCCTTTTGCTTTGCTGATTTAAGCTGATTACTTTTTAGTTCAGCATAGAATTATAAACATTTTTTGTGCAATTAAGATTATGCAAACAAGGGTTGGGTTGTTTTACCTCTGAGCGGCACTTTTTTGCACACCATGGGCTAAATGGCCAGGTCACATGGACACCGAAGGCTCAGAGAAGGTTGGGGGAGGGACCCACTGGAACAGCATTTGGGAGACAGATGGTAGCCTCCCGTCAAGGCCATCCAATGTGTTCTTCAACGTGCACAGGGTATGGCTCTCTCCCACACACGGGGCTACGGCTTAACGTCCCATCCGACGGACGGCTGCCTTTCCAAGCCCATCCGTGTCCCCTACTGACCGTAGGCAGGGCGGGGAATTTTGCGGAGAGAAATCTCAACGCTGACCCAGCTGGGACTCGAACCTGGAACAACATCAAATTTACATAATTTCCGGTAAACTCTGTTTTAAAATTGTAGTAGTCGCGTTATAGGCAACGGAAGAAACATAAATCATGAGAGATAAAAAAAAAAAGCCTCGTCCACGGTAAAAAAAAAGAATTCCTTTAAAGAAACAATACTGTGTATTAATTCCCAGAGGGCTTGTTCTCCAGACATGACTAACCAACAGCAGAGTCCCTTAGGCCTTACCACCAGCTAACCTCTCCAACAGTTTCCTGTCTAATCAAACCGACACGTCTATTCGCATTGTCTGCAGCGTAAGTCGTGATTAATGGACTAGGACTTGCTTTCGTTGCAGATTGCCTGAACTAGCTGCAAAATTATAAGGCTTCCGATGTGTAATTGCGGGAATGTCATTAACTTTAAACCGGGTAAGTGCTGCTTATTGGCGAAAAATGGCGGAGGAAGAAAACAAACCGAAAAAAAAAAAAAAAACCTACGGCTAGGGTATTTAAGTAAAACTAGAAAGAAAAATGTTTTATTTCAAGGTAACGATAGTTGCGGTAATGCAAGTCAGTGGAACACTCGGAGATCCTCGAAAGCTTCCTGCTCTCTTACACTAACTCTCTCTTTCACGAGAGTTCAAACTAATTTCGTATTTTGCTTTATTTTCGCAACTTTACTGCCGACAATTTGAACAAATGTGAAGAAAAGGGGGAAAAAAAAGGTTTAATTTATCGGAAGTATGGGAGCATTTATTTTGAAGAATTTAAGAAGGTTATTTAGTGTAGGCGATGGTTTTTTTTCGCCTTGCATTGCTACACAAAAAGTGGCACGTAACAGTAGAGAGAAAAAGAAATGCATTTTCACGAAACGGTTGCCCCGTGAGCAAATTCCTGATCATCCCCACAATTCTCTTTGCTTTATTTCTTTTGCTCGTCATTATTAGAGGCTGGAGTTTGCTCATTTAGGTAGCGCGGGGGCGGGGGGGCTTAGTCGGTAGCGCGCCAGGCTCGTAATCTGTAGTTCCCAGGTTCGAGTCCCAGCTGGGTCAGCGTTGAGATTTATCTCCGCAAAATTCCCCGCCCTGCCCACGGTCAGTAGGGGACACCGATGGGCTTGAAAAGGCCGCCGTCCTTCGGATGGGACGTTAAGCCGTGGCCCCGTGTATGGGAGAGCCATACCCTGTGCACGTTAAAGAACACGCTGGATGGCTTTGACGGGAGGCTACCATCTGTCTCCCAACAGCTGTTCCAGTGGGTCCCCTCCTCCAACCTTCTCTGAGCTTTCGGGGTCCATGTGACCTGGCCATTTAGCCCATGGTGTGCAAAAAAGTGCCCAACCCAATTCTCTTCCCACCCGACACCCCTCTGAAAGGCCTTGATGCAAAGGCCAGATGTCCCACCCGACACCCCTCTGAAAGGCCTTGATGCAAAGGCCAGGTGTTCCATCTAACACCCCTCCACTCCCACTCTCCACACACGAAAAGCCCTGCTTATGTAGTTTTACATTTTCTCGAGTATTTGCATCATCTTGAATTCTACTCGCCATTTTGGTAGACCCAGTTTGTTTTTGATTTCGCGAAGTTCGCTCAGAGTAATTTTTCCATCTTTAAAACAATTGTTCATAAAACTATCTTCCCCAATCCCTTAAAAAAAGGTTTCTTTCAAAAACTGTTCAGCTGTTTAATTGGCTATTTAGCCTATTGTGTGCAAAAAAGTGCCGCTGAGAGGTAAAACAACCCAACCTTTTCTGAGCCTTCGAGATCCTTGTGACCTGACCATTTAGCCCATGGTGTGCAAAAAAGTGCCGCTCAGAGGTAAAACAACCCAACCTTTTCTGAGCTTTCGAGGTCCTTGAGGCCTGGCCATTTAGACCATGGTGTGCAACAAAGTGCCGCTCAGAGGTAAAACAACCCAACCTTTTCTGAGCCTTCGAGGTCCTTGTGACCTGACTATTTAGCCTATTGTGTGCAAAACAGTGCCGCTTAGAGGTAAAACAACCCAACCTTTTCTGAGCCTTCGAGGTCCTTGTGGCCTGGCCATTTAGCCCATGGTGTGCAAAAAAGTGCCGCTCAGAGGTAAAACAACCCAACCTTTTCTGAGCCTTCGAGGTCCTTGTGGCCTGGCCATTTAGCCCATGGTGTGCAAAAAAGTGCCGCTCAGAGGTAAAACAACCCAACCTTTTCTGAGCCTTCGAGGTCCTTGTGACCTGACCATTTAGCCCATGTGTGCAAAAAAGTGCCGCTCAGAGGTAAAACAACCCAACCTTTTCAGAGCCTTCGAGGTCCTTGTGACCTGACCATTTAGCCCATGTGTGCAAAAAAGTGCCGCTCAGAGGTAAAACAACCCAACCTTTTCTGAGCCTTCGAGGTCCTTGTGACCTGACCATTTAGCCCATGGTGTGCAAAAATGTGCCGCTCAGAGTAAAAAACCCAACCTTTTCTGAGCCTTCGAGGTCCTTGTGGCCTGGCCATTTAGCCCATGGTGTGCAAAAAAGTGCCGCTCAGAGGTAAAACAACCCAACCTTTTCTGAGCCTTCGAGGTCCTTGTGGCCTGGCCATTTAGCCCATGGTGTGCAAAAAAGTGCCGCTCAGAGGAAAAACAACCCAACCTTTTCTGAGCCTTCGAGGTCCTTGTGGCCTGGCCATTTAGCCCATGGTGTGCAAAAAAGTGTCGCTCAGAAGTAAAACAACCCAACCTTTTCTGAGCCTTCGAGGTCCTTGTGGCCTGGCCATTTAGCCCATGGTGTACAAAAAAGTGCCGCTCAGAGGTAAAACAACCCAACCTTTTCTGAGCCTTCGAGGTCCTTGTGGCCTGGCCATTTAGCCCATGGTGTGCAAAAAAGTGTCGCTCAGAGCTAAAACAACCCAACTCCCACACAGTTAGGACTCGAACATGGGAATGCAGATTATGATCTTGGCGCAGTACCGACCTAGCCAACTGCCGCTCCATTTGACACGGAAAACTCTATTTCCTGACATACATTTTTATCACTTCTTCCTCTTTTTTACTTCTTCGCCCCCCCACCCCGCCTCCCCAACAACCCCAACCTCTTCTTTCAGTGAAACAATAAGAATTCCTTAACCGCACTTTTCCAACAGTAGCGACAGCCAAAGACTATGATTTGTATCCTAAGAACACGACCAGAAACAATGCCAAGTTGCTTGGTGGGCAGTCGCTTTCAAAACAATCGCAGAATGGACAAAAATCTCCGTTCAAGTGATCCAGCCACGGCTTAAGAAAGTGGAGGGTTTCCACACAGAGGGGGAAGGCTGTAGGGGGAGGTACCACAGGGGGGGGGGAAGATTTTCGCCATCGTACTTCAGTCTACATATCCTGGGCAACGGAGCGTTTCAACAAGTTACACCCTACCACAATCCGAGTCGTCAACATCGAAAATAATGAAGACCAATTGGTTCCAGTTTGTTGACTTCCAAGTGAGCATGAATTAAGGAAATGGGTCCTCCTGTCTTGTGAGTGTGGGTCTGTATCCCCCAGTGGCCTCATCTGTGTGTCTCGTGACGAAGAAGAATCCCGAAACTGTTCAGACCAATATTGGAGAGTTTTTCTTTTGTGCGTCCCGGGCAAATATACAGCTACTGCTCAGAAATATGGAAACATCTCCAAGATACGTAACATCTTGAATTAACTTTATGGGGAAAATGTTACTGGAAGTAAAGATTTCAATTAAAATGTAAATCTCGATTTTCAACGGCATTCGTTCAAGACGCGTGAAGACTTCAGAAGTTTGAACATTTAAAAACGGCAACGTCGCTCATAAATTATTATTTCAGTGAGTTAATTGAAACTTTTGGTTAGTCTCTTCATTCTATTCCTCCTCATCTTTTTGGATATCCTCCTCAATTTATACCTTCCCATCTCTTTGGATATACTTTTCATCCTATCCCTTCCCATCTCTTTGGATATACTTTTCATCCTATCCCTTCCCATCTTTTTGGATCCTCTTCCTTATGTAAGTTTCCATCTTTTTGAATATACTCTTCATTCTATTAGCCTCCCCATCTTTTTTCGATATCCTCTTCAATTTATACCTTCCCATCTTTTTCGATATACTTTTCATCCTATCCCTTCCCATCTTTTTGGATCCTCTTCCTTATATAACTTTCCATCTTTTTGAATATACTCTTCATTCTATTAGCCTCCCCATCTTTTTCGATATCCTCCTCAATTTACATCTTCCCATCTCTTTGAATATACTTTTCATCCTATCCCTTCCCATCTTTTTGGATCCTCTTCCTTATATAACTCTCCATCTTTTGGAATATACTCTTCATCCTATTAGCCTCCCCATCTTTTTCGATATCCTCTTCAATTTATACCTTCCCATCTTTTTCGATATACTTTTCATCCTATCCTCCCCATCTTTGTGGACATCCTCTTCATTCTATAACTCCCCATTTTTTTATCTTCTTCATTCCATTCCTCCCCATCTTTTTGCATGCCCTCTTCATTCTATAACTCCTCATATTTTTTATCCTCTTCATTCTATTCCTCCTCATCTTTTTGGATATCCTCCTCATTCTATTCCACCTCATCTTTTTGGATATTCTCTTCATTCTATTCCACCCCATCTTTTTGGATATCCTCTTCATTCTATTCCTCCCTATATTTTTGGATATCCTCTTCATTCTATTCCTCCCCATATTTTTTGGATATCCTCTTCATTCTATTCTTCCCCATATTTTTTGGATATCCTCTTCATTCTATAACTCCCCATATTTTTTATCCTCTTCATTCTATTCCTCCCCATATTTTTTTAATCCTCTTCATTCTATTCCTCCCCATCTTTTTGGATATCCTCTTCATTCTATAACTCCCCATCTAATTTTTTCCCCCCGATATCCTCTTCATTCTATTCCTCCCCATATTTTTGGATATCCTCTTCAGTCGATTTCTTCTCATCTGTTTCTTTTTGTATGTCTTCATCCCATTCTTCCCCATCTGCTTTAACGCTCTCTTCACTTTCCTCAGTTCTATATTACAATCATCTATTTCGATATCCTCACTAGTATAAAATCTTCAACAGACAAATACAAAACATCGAGATTTTCGTGAACGATACTTAGCATTGGACAAATCCGTTCATCAGCGACCCTCCCCCATCCAAAGCATCGCCTGCTGTTGATCACTTCTCACGACCTCCGGCGTCCACACAATCAACAGAAGCAAACTTCGTTCGTGCTTTTTGACTGCGACAGATCTGCGCCACAATATTTACACCAAAGCTCCAGTTCAATCTCATCGCGGAGTCCACACACTGCCTTTCGTCTGTTCAGTTGGTCTTCAACCTTTTCCCACGAGTCACCCACGATTCGACTCGCTTCTCATATCTCGCCTTTCGAGGCTGAAAACATGTGACGTCACATTTGCCGTGACGTCGCATGTTGAGACGGTGTGACTGCTAGTTTTGTCTCATCTCAGTGAGCTCCAATCTTCTCCGACATTTCAGCAATAATCGCCCATTTCCGATAACAACAATAGCATATTTTGGCCACCAGATGGCAGCTCGGTAGCTTTGCCATCCCTAAGTTTGCATGCTCGGATGTAAAAATTTCGAAAATTGAAGAAAGAAACTAAGGAGAACCTTGAAAGTGATACAGCTGGTCTCTTTCCTCAAATTCGTTCATTTTCCTACCCATACTCTGATGAATTAAACAAATTTTTATCTTTTTTTTTTCAGCACAATTTCCTAGGGAATGAGACTTAAAGCCCAAACACACAGATATCTCATTTGATTATTATAAATTTGTTAATAGCACATTTACTCTTTCAAACGAGGTAGTGTGAAAGATGATGAGTAGTCACTCTCCTTGTATTCACTGATCAGCATCGCACGAGCAAAAGATGACTGATCAGAGTCTCATGGACAAATGATGACTGGTAAAGCATCACACGAGCAAAGATGACTGATCAGCGTCACATGGACAAAAGATGACTGGTAAAGCATCACACGAGCAAAGATGACTGATCAGCGTCACATGGACAAAAGATGACTGGTAAAGCATCACACGAGCAAAGATGACTGATCAGCGCACATGGACAAAAGATGACTGGTAAAGCATCACACGAGCAAAGATGACTGATCAGGGTCACATGGACAAAAGATGACTGGTAAAGCATCACACGAGCAAAGTTGACTGATCAGCGTCACATGGACAAAAGATGACTGGTAAAGCATCACACGAGCAAAGATGACTGATCAGCGTCACATGGACAAAAGATGACTGGTAAAGCATCACACGAGCAAAGATGACTGATCAGCGTCACATGGACAAAAGATTACTGGTAAAGCATCACGTGAGCAAAGTTGACTGATGAGCGTCACATGGACAAAAGATGACTGGTAAAGCATCACACGAGCAAAGATGACTGATCAGCGTCACATGGACAAAAGATTACTGGTAAAGCATCACGTGAGCAAAGTTGACTGATGAGCGTCACATGGACAAAAAATGACTGGTAAAGCATCACATGAGCAAAGATGACTTCAATTTCCTAGTGAAGTTGCAGTCTCTTCAATTTCCTAGTGCAGTTGCAGTCGGTTTAATATCCTAGTGCAACTGCAGTCGGTTCAATATCCTAGTGCAACTGCAGTCTCGTCATTTTCCTAGTGCAGTTGCAGTCGTTTCAATTTCCTAGTGCAGTTGCAGTCGCTTCAATTTCCTAATGCAGTTGCAGTCGCTTCAATTTTTTTAGTGCAACTGAAGTCTCTTCATTTTCGTAGTGCAGTTGCAGTCGATTCAATATCCTAGTGCAACTGCAGTCTCTTCATTTTCCTAGTGCAGTTGCAGTCGTTTCAATTTCTTAGTGCAGTTGCAGTCGCTTCAATTTCCTAGTGCAGTTGCAGTAGCTTCAATTTCCTAGCACAGTTGCAGTCGGTTCAATATCCTAGTGCAACTGCAGTCTCTTCATTTTCCTAGTGCAGTTGCAGTCGTTTCAATTTCGTAGTGCAGTTGCAGTCTCTTCATTTTCCTAGTGCAGTTGCAGTCTCTTCATTTTCCTAGTGCAGTTGCAGTCGTTTCAATTTCCTAGTGCAGTTGCAGTCGTTTCAATTTCCTAGTGCAGTTGCAGTCGCTTCAATTTCCTAGTGCAGTTGCAGTAGCTTCAATTTCCTAGTGCAGTTGCAGTCTCTTCAGGTTCCTGGTGCAGTTGCAGTCGTTTCAATTTCCTAGTGCAGTTGCAGTCGTTTCAATTTCCTAGTGCAGTTGCAGTCGTTTCAATTTCCTAGTGCAGTTGCAGTCGTTTCAATTTCCTAGTGCAGTTGCAGTCGCTTCAATTTCCTAGTGCAGTTGTAGTAGCTTCAATTTCCTAGTGCAGTAGCTTCAATTTCTTAGTGCAGTTGCAGTCTCTTCAGTTTCCTGGTGCAGTTGCAGTAGCTTCAATTTCCTAGTGCAGTTGCAGTCTCTTCAGTTTCCTGGTGCAGTTGCAGTAGCTTCAATTTCCTAGTGCAATAGCTTCAATTTCTTAGTGCAGTTGCAGTCTCTTCAGTTTCCTGGTGCAGTTGAAGTAGCTTCAGTTTCCTAGTGCAGTTGCAGTCGTTTCAATTTCCTAGTGTAGTTGCAGTCTCTTCAGTTTCCTGGTGCAGTTGCAGTAGCTTCAATTTCCTAGTGCAGTTGCAGTCGGTTCAATATCCTAGTGTAGTTGCAGTAGCTTCAATTTCCTAGTGCAGTTGCAGTCGGTTCAATATCCTAGTGCAACTGCAGTCTCTTCATTTTCCTAGTGCAACTGCAGTCTCTTCATTTTCCTAGTGCAACTGCAGTCTCTTCATTTTCCTAGTGCAGCTGCAGTCTCTTCATTTTCCTAGTGCAGTTGCAGTCGTTTCAATTTCCTATTGCAGTTGCAGTCGTTTCAATTTCCTAGTGCAGTTGCAGTCGCTTCAATTTCCTACTGTAGTTGCAGTAGCTTCAATTTCCTAGTGCAGTATCTTCAATTTCCTAGTGCAGTTGCAGTCTCTTCAGTTTCCTGGTGCAGTTGCAGTAGCTTCAATTTCCTAGTGCAGTATCTTCAATTTCCTGTTGCAGTTGCATGCTCTTCAATTTCCTGGTGCAGTTGCAGTAGCTTCAATTTCCTAGTGCAGTTGCAGTCTCTTCAATTTCCTGGTGCAGTTGCAGTAGCTTCAATTTCCTAGTGCAGTTGCAGTCTCTTCAATTTCCTGGTGCAGTTGCAGTAGCTTCAATTTCCTAGTGCAGTTCCTGGTGCAGTTGCAGTCTCTTCAGTTCCCAGTGCAACTGCAGTCTCTTCATTTTCCTAGTGCAGTAGCTTCAATTTCTTAGTGCAGTAGCTTCAATTTCCTACTGTAGTTGCAGTAGCTTCAATTTCCTAGTGCAGTATCTTCAATTTCCTAGTGCAGTTGCAGTCTCTTCAGTTTCCTGGTGCAGTTGCAGTAGCTTCAATTTCCTAGTGCAGTATCTTCAATTTCCTGTTGCAGTTGCATGCTCTTCAATTTCCTGGTGCAGTTGCAGTAGCTTCAATTTCTTAGTGCAGTTGCAGTCTCTTCAGTTTCCTGGTGCAGTTGCAGTAGCTTCAATTTCCTAGTGCAGTTGCAGTCGTTTCAATTTCCTAGTGCAGTTGCAGTCGCTTTAATTTCCTAGTATAGTTGCAGTCTCTTCAGTTTCCTGGTGCAGTTGCAGTAGCTTCAATTTCCTAGTGCAGTTGCAGTCGGTTCAATATCTTAGTGCAACTGCAGTCTCTTCATTTTCCTAGTGCAACTGCAGTCTCTTCATTTTCCTAGTGCAGTTGCAGTCGTTTCAATTTCCTAGTGCAGTTGCAGTCGCTTCAATTTCCTAGTGTAGTTGCAGTAGCTTCAATTTCCTAGTGCAGTATCTTCAATTTCCTAGTGCAGTTGCAGTCTCTTCAATTTCCTGGTGCAGTTGCAGTAGCTTCAATTTCTTAGTGCAGTTGCAGTCTCTTCAGTTTCCTGGTGCAGTTGCAGTAGCTTCAATTTCCTAGTGCAGTTGCAGTCTCTTCAGGTTCCTGGTGCAGTTGCAGTAGCTTCAATTTCCTAGTGCAGTAGCGTCAATTTCTTAGTGCAGTTGCAGTCTCCTCAGTTTCCTGGTGCAGTTGCAGTAGCTTCAATTTCCTAGTGCAGTTGCAGTCTCTTCAGTTTCCTGGTACAGTTGCAGTAGCTTCAATTTCTTAGTGCAGTTGCAGTCTCTTCAGTTTCCTGGTGCAGTTGCAGTAGCTTCAATTTCTTAGTGCAGTTGCAGTCTCTTCAGTTTCCTGGTGCAGTTGCAGTAGCTTCAATTTCCTAGTGCAGTTGCAGTCGGTTCAATATCCTAGTGTAGTTGCAGTAGCTTCAATTTCCTGGTGCAGTTGCAGTCGGTTCAATATCCTAGTGCAACTGCAGTCTCTTCAGTTTCCTGGTGCAGTTGCAGTAGCTTCATTTTCCTAGTGCAGTTGCAGTCGTTTCAATTTCCTAGTGCAGTTGCAGTCGTTTCAATTTCCTAGTGCAGTTGCAGTCGCTTCAATTTCCTAGTGTAGTTGCAGTAGCTTCAATTTCCTAGTGCAGTATCTTCAATTTCCTAGTGCAGTAGGTTCGAGTCCCAGCTGGGTCAGCGTTGAGATTTATCTCCGCAAAATTCCCCGCCCTGCCCACGGTCAGTAGGGGACAACGATGGGCTTGGAAAGGCCGCCGTCCGTCGGATGGGACGTTAAGCCGTGGCCCCGTGTGTGGGAGAGCCATACCCTGTGCACGTTCAAGAACACGCTGGATGGCCTTGACGGGAGGCTACCATCTGTCTCCCAACAGCTGTTCCAGTGGGTCCCCTCCCCCAACATTCTCTGAGCCTTCGGGGTCCATGTGACCTGGCCATTTAGCCCATGGTGTTCAAAAAAGTGCCGCTCAGAGGTAAAACAACCCAAATCCTAGTGCAGTTGCAGTCTACTCAATTTCCTGGTGCAGTTGCAGTAGCTTCAATTTCCTAGTGCAGTTGCAGTCTCTTCAGTTTCCTGGTGCAGTTGCAGTAGCTTCAATTTCCTAGTGCAGTAGCTTCAATATCCTAGTGCAGTTGCAGTCGGTTCAATATCCCAGTGCAACTGCGGTCTCTTCATTTTCCTAGTGCAGTTGCAGTCGTTTCAATTTCCTAGTGCAGTTGCAGTCGTTTCAATTTCCTAATGCAGTTGCAGTCGCTTCAATTTCCTGGTGCAGTAGCTTCAATTTCCTAGTGCAGTTGCAGTCGGTTCAATATCGTAGCGCAACTGCAGTCTCTTCATTTTTCTAGTGCAGTTGCAGTCGCTTCAATTTCCTAGTGCAGTTGCAGTCTCTTCAGTTTCCTGGTGCAGTTGCAGTAGCTTCAATTTCCTAGTGCAGTTTCGGTCTCTTCAGGTTCCTGGTGCAGTTGCAGTAGCTTCAATTTCCTAGTGCAGTAGCTTCAATTTCTTAGTGCAGTTGCAGTCTCTTCAGTTTCCTGGTGCAGTTGCAGTAGCTTCAATTTCCTAGTGCAGTAGTTTCAATTTCCTAGTGCAGTTGCAGTCTCTTCAGTTTCCTGGTGCAGTTGCAGTAGCTTCAATATCCTAGTGCAGTAGCTTCAATTTCCTAGTGCAGTTGCAGTCTCTTCAGTTTCCTGGTGCAGTTGCAGTAGCTTCAATTTCCTAATGCAGTAGCTTCAATTTCCTAGTGCAGTTGCAGTCTCTTCAGTGTCCTGGTGCAGTTGCAGTAGCTTCAATTTCCTAGTGTAGTTTCAGTCTCTTCAGTTTCCTGGAGCAGTAGCTTCAATTTCCTAGTGCAGTTGCAGTAGCTTCAATTTCCTAATGCAGTTGCAGTCTCTTCATTTTCCTAGTGCAGTTGCAGTAGTTTCAATTTCCTAGTGCAGTTGCAGTAGTTTCAGTTTCCTAGTGCAGTTGCAGTAGTTTCAATATCCTAGTGCAGTCTCTTCATTTTCCTAGTGCAGTTGCAGTCTCTTCAATTTCCTAGTGCATTTGCAGTCTCTTCATTTTCCTAGTGTAGTTGCAGTCTCTTCAGTTTCCTGGTGCAGTTGCAGTAGCTTCAATTTCCTAGTGCAGTAGCTTCAATATCCTAGTGCAGTTGCAGTCGGTTCAATATCCCAGTGCAACTGCAGTCTCTTCATTTTCCTAGTGCAGTTGCAGTCGTTTCAATTTCCTAGTGCAGTTGCAGTCGTTTCAATTTCCTAATGCAGTTGCAGTCGCTTCAATTTCCTGGTGCAGTAGCTTCAATTTCCTAGTGCAGTTGCAGTCGGTTCAATATCGTAGCGCAACTGCAGTCTCTTCATTTTTCTAGTGCAGTTGCAGTCGCTTCAATTTCCTAGTGCAGTTGCAGTCTCTTCAGTTTCCTGGTGCAGTTGCAGTAGCTTCAATTTCCTAGTGCAGTTTCGGTCTCTTCAGGTTCCTGGTGCAGTTGCAGTAGCTTCAATTTCCTAGTGCAGTAGCTTCAATTTCTTAGTGCAGTTGCAGTCTCTTCAGTTTCCTGGTGCAGTTGCAGTAGCTTCAATTTCCTAGTGCAGTAGTTTCAATTTCCTAGTGCAGTTGCAGTCTCTTCAGTTTCCTGGTGCAGTTGCAGTAGCTTCAATTTCCTAGTGCAGTAGCTTCAATTTCCTACTGCAGTTGCAGTCTCTTCAGTTTCCTGGTGCAGTTGCAGTAGCTTCAATTTCCTAATGCAGTAGCTTCAATTTCCTAGTGCAGTTGCAGTCTCTTCAGTGTCCTGGTGCAGTTGCAGTAGCTTCAATTTCCTAGTGTAGTTGCAGTCTCTTCAGTTTCCTGGTGCAGTAGCTTCAATTTCCTAGTGCAGTTGCAGTCTCTTCATTTTCCTAGTGCAGTTGCAGTAGTTTCAATTTCCTAGTGCAGTTGCAGTAGTTTCAATATCCTAGTGCAGTTGCAGTCGCTTCAATTTCCTAGTGCAGTTGCAGTCTCTTCAGTTTCCTAGTGCAGTTGCAGTCTCTTCAATTTCCTAGTGTAGTTGCAGTCTCTTCAGTTTCCTGGTGCAGTTGCAGTAGCTTCAATTTCCTAGTGCAGTAGCTTCAATTTCTTAGTGCAGTTGCAGTTTCTTCAGTTTCCTGGTGCAGTTGCAGTAGCTTCAATTTCCTAGTGCAGTTGCAGTCTCTTCAGTTTCCTGGTGCAGTTGCAGTAGCTTCAATTTCCTAGTGCAGTAGCTTCAATTTCCTAGTGCAGTTGCAGTCTCTTCAGTTTCCTGGTGCAGTTGCAGTAGCTTCAATTTCCTAGTGCAGTAGCTTCAATTTCCTAGTGCAGTTGCAGTCTCTTCAGTTTCCTGGTGCAGTTGCAGTAGCTTCAATTTCCTAGTGTAGTTTCAGTCTCTTCAGTTTCCTGGAGCAGTAGCTTCAATTTCCTAGTGCAGTTGCAGTAGCTTCAATTTCCTAATGCAGTTGCAGTCTCTTCATTTTCCTAGTGCAGTTGCAGTAGTTTCAATTTCCTAGTGCAGTTGCAGTAGTTTCAATTTCCTAGTGCAGTTGCAGTAGTTTCAATATCCTAGTGCAGTCTCTTCATTTTCCTAGTGCAGTTGCAGTCTCTTCAATTTCCTAGTGCATTTGCAGTCTCTTCATTTTCCTAGTGTAGTTGCAGTCTCTTCAGTTTCCTGGTGCAGTTGCAGTAGCTTCAATTTCCTAGTGCAGTAGCTTCAATATCCTAGTGCAGTTGCAGTCGGTTCAATATCCCAGTGCAACTGCAGTCTCTTCATTTTCCTAGTGCAGTTGCAGTCGTTTCAATTTCCTAGTGCAGTTGCAGTCGTTTCAATTTCCTAATGCAGTTGCAGTCGCTTCAATTTCCTGGTGCAGTAGCTTCAATTTCCTAGTGCAGTTGCAGTCGGTTCAATATCCTAGCGCAACTGCAGTCTCTTCATTTTTCTAGTGCAGTTGCAGTCGCTTCAATTTCCTAGTGCAGTTGCAGTCTCTTCAGTTTCCTGGTGCATTTGCAGTAGCTTCAATTTCCTAGTGCAGTTTCGGTCTCTTCAGGTTCCTGGTGCAGTTGCAGTAGCTTCAATTTCCTAGTGCAGTAGCTTCAATTTCTTAGTGCAGTTGCAGTCTCTTCAGTTTCCTGGTGCAGTTGCAGTAGCTTCAATTTCCTAGTGCAGTAGTTTCAATTTCCTAGTGCAGTTGCAGTCTCTTCAGTTTCCTGGTGCAGTTGCAGTAGCTTCAATTTCCTAGTGCAGTAGCTTCAATTTCCTAGTGCAGTTGCAGTCTCTTCAGTTTCCTGGTGCAGTTGCAGTAGCTTCAATTTCCTAATGCAGTAGCTTCAATTTCCTAGTGCAGTTGCAGTCTCTTCAGTTTCCTGGTGCAGTTGCAGTAGCTTCAATTTCCAAGTGTAGTTGCAGTCTCTTCAGTTTCCTGGTGCAGTAGCTTCAATTTCCTAGTGCAGTTGCAGTCTCTTCATTTTCCTAGTGCAGTTGCAGTAGTTTCAATTTCCTAGTGCAGTTGCAGTAGTTTCAATATCCTAGTGCAGTTGCAGTAGTTTCAATATCCTAGTGCAGTTGCAGTAGCTTCAGTTTCCTAGTGCAGTTGCAGTCTCTTCAATTTCCTAGTGTAGTTGCAGTCTCTTCAGTTTCCTGGTGCAGTTGCAGTAGCTTCAATTTCCTAGTGCAGTAGCTTCAATTTCTTAGTGCAGTTGCAGTTTCTTCAGTTTCCTGGTGCAGTTGCAGTAGCTTCAATTTCCTAGTGCAGTTGCAGTCTCTTCAGTTTCCTGGTGCAGTTGCAGTAGCTTCAATTTCCTAGTGCAGTAGCTTCAATTTCCTAGTGCAGTTGCAGTCTCTTCAGTTTCCTGGTGCAGTTGCAGTAGCTTCAATTTCCTAGTGTAGTTTCAGTCTCTTCAGTTTCCTGGTGCAGTAGCTTCAATTTCCTAGTGCAGTTGCAGTAGTTTCAATATCCTAGTGCAGTCTCTTCATTTTCCTAGTGCAGTTGCAGTCTCTTCAATTTCCTAGTGCATTTGCAGTCTCTTCATTTTCCTAGTGTAGTTGCAGTCTCTTCAGTTTCCTGGTGCAGTTGCAGTAGCTTCAATTTCCTAATGCAGTTGTAGTCGCTTCAGTTTTTTTAGTGCAGTTGCAGTCTCTTCATTTTCCTAATGCAGTTGCAGTCTCTTCATTTTCCTAGTGCAGTTGCAGTAGTTTCAATTTCCTAGTGCAGTTGCAGTAATTTCAATTTCCTAGTGCAGTTGCAGTAATTTCAATTTCCTAGTGCAGTTGCAGTAGCTTCAGTTTCCTAGTGCAGTTGCAGTCTCTTCATTTTCCTAGTGTAGTTTCAGTCTCTTCAGTTTCCTGGTGCAGTAGCTTCAATTTCCTAGTGCAGTTGCAGTAGCTTCAATTTCCTAATGCAGTTGCAGTCTCTTCATTTTCCTAGTGCAGTTGCAGTAGTTTCAATTTCCTAGTGCAGTTGCAGTAGTTTCAATTTCCTAGTGCAGTTGCAGTAGTTTCAATATCCTAGTGCAGTAGCTTCAGTTTCCTAGTGCAGTTGCTTCAGTTTCCTAGTGCAGTTGCAGTCTCTTCAATTTCCTAGTGCATTTGCAGTCTCTTCATTTTCCTAGTGTAGTTGCAGTCTCTTCAGTTTCCTGGTGCAGTTGCAGTAGCTTCAATTTCCTAATGCAGTTGCTTCAGTTTTTTTAGTGCAGTTGCAGTCTCTTCATTTTCCTAATGCAGTTGCAGTCTCTTCATTTTCCTAGTGCAGTTGCAGTAGTTTCAATTTCCTAGTGCAGTTGCAGTAATTTCAATTTCCTAGTGCAGTTGCAGTAATTTCAATTTCCTAGTGCAGTTGCAGTAGCTTCAATTTCCTAGTGCATTTGCAGTCTCTTCATTTTCCTAGTGTAGTTGCAGTCTCTTCAGTTTCCTGGTGCAGTTGCAGTAGCTTCAATTTCCTAATGCTGTTGCAGTCGCTTCAATTTTTTTAGTGCAGTTGCAGTCTCTTCATTTTCCTAATGCAGTTGCAGTCTCTTCATTTTCCTAATGCAGTTGCAGTCTCTTCATTTTCCTAGTGCAGTTGCAGTAGTTTCAATTTCCTAGTGCATTTGCAGTCTCTTCAATTTCCTAGTGCAGTTGCAGTCTCTTCAATTTCCTAGTGCAGTTGCAGTCTCTTCAATTTCCTAGTGCAGTTGCAGTCGCTTCAATTTCCTAGTGCAGTAGCTTCAATTTTCTAGTACAACTACAGTCTCTTCATTTTCCAAGTTATCCTGTCTTAGCCTTCATATCGTCTCTGCTTCATTCTCGACTTCTAATTGTTGGACGATTATTAAAACAACAACACGACACTCTTTTCACAACTCTACGAATGCCAAATTCGTGACCATTTAACAAAAAATGCCCCCGGCACTCCCTCCTCCGATATTTTCGAAAGCCATGCGTGATCCCTTCCTGCCCAATAGCAGTCATCTATTCCCGAACCAGTTACCCAGCTTGGTTGCCATTGTTTCTCTTGCAATGACAGCCGTCGTAATTGCCTTGGCGAAATGGCACCCTCCTCCCCCTCAGACCCTCCCCTCCCACCACCACCTCTTCTTCGGATGACTTCATCATATCTTATCAAATAGGGAAAAACTCGTCTAAAAAAAAAAGCACAAGTCAGAACAGAAAACATTTAATGTCTCCTGGAGGAAATCTCTTTCTTGCGATCCGCAGTTTCGTCAGTCCAGACTCACGTAAATAACGAAAACTGGAGCAGAAAGACCAATTCCAGAGTACAAGGAGGTTGTAATGACTGCACGTGATGACCTCCCCACCACGTTTCTACCCTCCCTCCCTCTCATCTTGCAATCTCCCTTTCTCAATCGGAAGATTCGCTACAAACCTAGTCCCTATTTATGGATTACGCCCCGTGAGTCTGGAACTTCCTGATATTTACTACCTCATTGCATCACTCCTTCTCGAGCTTAGGTTAGGAAGCTGACTTGCCTCGCTACAAACCAATTTCTGTCTGGAGTTTACTTTTCATTGTCGGTATACTTTTAAGCAGCCATGCCTACTTCCGGTTTGGGGGGGAGGGAGCAGAAAGGGGAGGGGGGGACGAGTAGATGACCAGACCGTGGGACTGTCTTCTGCAACACGGCTACTGACCCTACACGTGAACGAACAGTTGGATGAAAGAGTTGACGGATGCGTTGCTAGGCGACGTGCGCAACAATAACACCAGGAGCTTCTCCAAGGGGTGTGTCTCTATGCGTTGTTGTGAGGGGGGGAGGAGGAGGAGGGTCTTCTTTGTTGACTGACACCCCACCCAGCGTCTAGCTTAGGCGGATAAATATCATTGCTCTGATCTCAAAACAAACAAACAACAAGACAGACCTCCTTTTTTTCGCTCTAAATAAGGAAACACGGTGACCTGGCCTGACCTTACGATCTCTGACACACTTTACCTCCTTGTACAGTGATTACTATGGTTTCTGCTTTCAGTTCTACTGCAGTTTGCGAATTCAAATCGATTTGGTGTGTCCCAGGTCATTTTTATGTCTTTTCCACCGAGCGAAAGAACAAAGGATCGGAAATGATTTCAGATCCTTCTTTCCTTGTCCGTTCCTTCAATTCGTCTCGTGCAATCGTCGTCTGTTCTGCTCGTGCTTATGTAAATATATCTCCGTCTCCTCTTTCTGGGGCGGGGGTGGCTCAGTCGGTAGCGCGCCAGGCTCGTAATCTGTAGTTCCCAGGTTCGAGTCCCAGCTGGGTCAGCGTTGAGATTTATCTCCGCAAAATTCCCCGCCCTGCCCACGATCAGTAGGGGACACCGATGGGCTTGGAAAGGCCTCCGTCCGTCGGATGGGACGTTAAGCCGTGGCCCTTTGTGCGGGAGTTACTATACTCTGTGCACGATAAAGAACACGCTGGATGGCCTTGACGGGGGGCTACCATCTGTCTCCCAACAGCTGTTCCAGTGGGTTCCCTCTCCCAACCTTCTCTGAGCCTTCGGGGTCCATGTGACCTGGCCATTTATCCCATGGTGTGCAAAAAAGTGCCGCTCAGAGGTAAAATAACCCAACGTTAAAGAACACGCTGGATGGCCTTGACGGGGGGCTACCATCTGTCTCCTAACAGCTGTTCCAGTGGGTCCCCTCCCCCAACCTTCTCTGAGCATTCGGGGTCCTTGTGACCTGGCTATTTAGCCCATGGTGTGCAAAAAAGTGCTGCTCAGAGGTAAAACAAACCAACGTTAAAGAACACGCTGGATGGCCTTGACGGGAGGCTACCATCTCTCTCCCAACAGCTGTTCCAGTGGGTCCCCTCCCCCAACCTTCTCTGAGCCTTCGGGGTCCTTGTGATCTGGCCATTAGCCCATGGTGTGCAAAAAAAGTGCCACTCAGAGGTAAAACAAAAAAAATTATACCCCCCTCAAGCAGATGCTTGCCACAGAGGTCTGACAGGAGCCTGCCAGTTTATATGCCATAGTAGAAGGTCTGAGAGGATGGCAGGACCTCAGCAGAAAAACGACACGTACATCCATGCCTTATCCGGGGCTCGAACCCAGGTCCCGTAGATCAGTAGCCAAGCGTGCTAACCACTCGGCCACGGGACGGCAACCCAACGTTAAAGAACACGCTGGATGGCCTTGACGGGAGGCTACCATCTGTCTCCCAACAGCTGTTCCAGTGGGTCCCCTCCCCCAACCTTCTCTGAGCCTTCGAGGTCCTTGTGACCTGACCCATTTAGCCCATTGTGTGCAAAAAAGTGCCGCTCAGAGGTAAAACACCCAACTATTCAACTCTAAAGAGCGAATTTTAGTTAGCCAATCAAGAACCATCTAGGTGCTGTTCATTGAGAGAAAGGGTGACTGCCTACTCCTACTCCCTCATGCCTGACCTTGACCCCAACCGCACGAGCTTCTCGACGTGGGTACATTGATGAACTAATGGTTTGCTTTAGGGGCAGGGAACGACTTCGCGCTGCAGCCGTAGGTGCTCTAGTCTACAACAGAAGCATGGAATGGAGTGTTAATTACCTACTCATTTCCATTTAATAGCTATATACGCCCCTAATTCCGATTCAGACACAATCCCAATTGAATTTCCAGTGGTAGGTACGTGGAGAGGTTTCTGTGTCTTTATCCGTCAAGCTTGACGGTCGTTAATTCGAAAACTGCGGTTATTATGAAGTGACAAGCTGCGAACAATTTACACTCAGGTTTCTTTCTTTCCGATGCAAGTTTGTTTCTGTTGTTGTCTGGCGACGATTAGATGATCGTTAAAATGTACTATGTTTTGAAATCAAAAATATTGTTAAATGAAGGAAAGTCTGAAACAGTTTTCGCTCAAAAAAAAAAGAATTCCTTTGATGTACAGGTGTTGTTCTTCTGTTGGGTTGTTTTACCTCTGAGCGGTACTTTTTTGCACACCATGGGCTAAATGACCAGGTCACAAGGACCCCGATGGCTTAGAGAAGGTTGGGGGAGGGGACCCACGGGAACAGCTTTTGGAAGACAGATGGTAGCCTCCCGTCAAGGCCATCCAGCGTGTTCTTTAACGTTGGTTTGTTTTACCTCTGAGCTGCACTTTTTTGCGCACCATGGGCTAAATGGCCAGGTCACATGGACCCCGAAGGCTCAGAGAAGATTGGGGGAAGGGACCCACTGGAACAGCTGTTGGGAGACAGATGGTAGCCTCCCGTCAATGCCATCCAGCGTGTCTTTAATGTTGGGTTGTTTTACCTCTGAGCTGCACTTTTTTGCGCACCATGGGCTAAATGGCCAGATCACAAGGACCCCGAAGGCTCAGAGAAGGTTGGGGGAGGGGACCCACTGGAACAGCTGTTGGGAGACAGATGGTAGCCTCCCATCAAGGCCATCGAGCGTGTTCTTTAACGTGCACAGGATATGGCTCTCTCCCGCACACAGGCCACGTCTTACCGCCGTCCGTCAGATGGGACGTTATTTCCAAGCCCATCAGTGTCCCGTACTGACCGTGGGCAGGGCGGGGAGTTTTGTGGAGATAAATCTCAACGCTGACCCAGCTGGGACTCGAACCTGGGAACTGCCCATCCGACGGCGACGTCCATCTGATGGGACGTTAAGCCGTGGTTCCGTGTGGGAGAGAGCCCCCTGAGTGGTTAGCGCACTTGGCTATTGATCTAAGAGACCTGGGTTCGAGCCCCCCGAGTGGTTAGCGCGCTTGGCAACTGATCTAAGGGACCTGGGTTCGAGCCCCCCGAGTGGTTAACGCGCTTGGCTACTGATCTAAGGGACCTGGGTTCGAGCCCCGGGTAAGGCATGGATGTGTGTGTGACGTTTTACTGCTGAGGTCCTGCCATCCTCACAAACCTTCTACTATTACATATAAACTGATAGGCACCTTATTCCAGCACTGCCACAGAGGTTTGCCACAGAGGTCTCCTGTCAGACCTCTGTGGCAAGCAGCTGCTTGAGGGGGTATTTATTTTTATTTTACGTACAATTCAGGAATCAAGCGATATAACATTTAAAAAAAAATGAGATTACTTAAGTGTTCCAACCTGATCGACTAGTAAAAAGGTTAAATATCCTCTTTCCATTTCCAATTTCGGCAAATAAAAATTTAAAATTTTTTTATACGTTCCATCAACTGTCAACTTATCTGTGACGAAATATAGACGTATCTTGGAGACGTGCAATTTAAAAATCTTCAGCTTAATAGTCTTCTTTATTGCTAGCAGATTGGTGACATTATCTGAAGGACAATCGGTGATGTCACCTATTGTACGAAATTTGAACCATTCTAGTCCATATAAATTCCTTTTCAATCTTTACTTAAATATCAGGAAAATTGGCCCCATATACAAAGTACGCTTCGCCAAAGCCATCAGTGGAAAACTACGGTCTGCCAAAGCCCTTTCTGTGCAAGGAATACAAAGTAAAAACTCAACCTCAGACGATTCATTCCAAAAGAGAACGAAAATTAGCCAACCGTGAAACTGTATTACAATTTTAAATTTATTCTCAATATTCGCGGTTGCGCAGACACGCTTTGTTGGCCGGTTGCCATGGAAACTCGCGAGACAACGTGCATCGCTTACAGAACATTGTATAAAAACACTAAAGATGATACTGAGAGAGCGATAGAAAGTAATTTCACGTTGCAGTGCTGGAAATAATGGTCTTTTTTACTGGACCCATTATTCCTTGTCTTCCAGAGCATGGAATCTGGCCGCAAAAAAATAGTGTAAGCCATTCATATAACGTAGGAAAGAATGAACATGGTGATGTATAGAGACTGTGCCAGTAAGCTAACATGGATTTCCAGGTCTGCTTAAGCTCTCGAGGAGATAGTGGACACATTGTAGCACTGGTTTTTGCCAGAAAGATGTTTTTTGATGTAACGTATGCTTCAAGCTTGGTTACCTTAGCATAACACTTGAAAGAAATAAAGCTTAGAAAGGTCAGGGAGTAAAGCCACATTTCAAAACCATTTTATACTCATACAATTGGGGCGGAGGTGGCTCAGTCGGTAGCGCGCCAGGCTCGTAATATGTAGTTCCAAGGTTGAGTCCTAGTTGGGTCAGTATTGAGATTTATCTCCGCAAAATTCCCCGCCCTGCCCACGGTCAGTATGGGACACCGATGGGCTTGGAAAGGCCGCCGTCCGTCGGATGGGACGTTAAGCCGTGGCCCCGTGTGCGGGAGAGTCATACCCTGTGCTCGTTAAAGAACACATTGGATGGCCTTGACGGGAGGTTACCATCTGTCTCCCGACACCTGTTCCAGTGGGTCCCCTCCCCCAACCTTCTCTGAGCCTTCAGGGTCCTTGTGACTTGGCTATTTAGCCCATGGTGTGCAAAAAAGTGCCACTCAGAGGTGAAACAACCCAACGTTAAAGAACACGCTGGATGGCCTTGACGGGAGGCTACCATCTGTCTCCCAACAGCTGTTCCAGTGGGTCCCCTCCCACAACCTTCTCTGAGCCTTCGGGGTCCTTGTGACCTGGCTATTTAGCCCATGGTGTGCAAAATAATGGCACACTGAGGTAAAACAAAACAACCCACCAAACGTTTCAAATTTCCAGCATGAATGGATCGTTTTCAATACTTGTTTAAATTCTTTCCGCGACTAGAAAATAAAAATAATAAATACCGCGTTTACGCAGCTGCTTCCCACAGAGGTCTGACAGGAGCCTGTCAGTTTATATTCCATAGCAGATGCCACAGAGGTCTGACAGGAGCCTGTCAGTTTATATTCCATAGCAGATGCCACAGAGGTCTGACAGGAGCCTGTCAGTTTATATTCCATAGCAGATGCCACAGAGGTCTGACAGGAGCCTGTCAGTTTATATGCCATAGCAGATGCCACAGAGATTTGACAGGAGCCTGTCAGTTTATAAGCCATAGCAGATGCCACAGAGATCTGACAGGAGCCTGTCAGTTTATATTCCATAGCAGATGCCACAGAGGTCTGACAGGAGCCTGTCAGTTTATATGCCATAGCAGATGCCACAGAGATCTGACAGGAGCCTGTCAGTTTATAAGCCATAGCAGATGCCACAGAGATCTGACAGGAGCCTGTCAGTTTATATTCCATAGCAGATGCCACAGAGATCTGACAGGAGCCTGTCGGTTTATATGCCATAGCAGATGCCACAGAGATCTGACAGGAGCCTGTCAGTTTATAAGCCATAGCAGATGCCACAGAGATCTGACAGGAGCCTGTCAGTTTATATGTCATAACAGATGCCACAGAGGTCTGACAGGAGCCTGTCAGTTTATATGCCATAGCAGATGCCACAGAGGTCTGACAGGATCCTGTCAGTTTATATGCCATAGCAGATGCCACAGAGATCTGACAGGAGCCTGTCAGTTTATATGCCATAGCAGATGCCACAGGGGTCTGACAGGAGCCTGTCAGTTTATATGCCATAGCAGATGCCACAGGGGTCTGACAGGAGCCTGTCAGTTTATATGCCATAGCATATGCCACAGAGATCTGACAGGAGCCTGTGAGTTTATATGCCACAGTAGAAGGTCTGTGAGGATGGCAGGACCTCAGCAGAAAAACCACACAAACGTCCATACCTTATCCGGGACTCGAACCCACGTCCCTTAGATCAGTAGCCAAGCGTACTAACCACTCGGCCACGGGACGGCTTTTCACGACTGAAGGTTGCTACTAAAGCTTTTCAGGAATTTGAAAATGCGAATCCTAATATTTCATAAATATTTATACAAAAAAAAGATTTTTACATATATCTATAACAAAAAAGTTGAATTTTTAAGAACGGCCAAACAGATCACAAGAGAAACATTTGCTCGTTTATTCCTTTATTTTTTTAAGCGAGCTAATAAAAAAATGATTAGAAATGAGAAACATGTAGTGTAGATATACTATATACCAGGAATCTATTTAAACTGTCATAAAATTTGTGAGTCTGTCAAAGCCTTATCTTCGACTCTATCCATCTTAACTGACGGACCACCAAGGCATCAATTTATGTATTTAATTATTCAAGAGTCCGTCCCGTGGCCGAGTGATTAGCACGCTTGGCTACTGATCTAAGGGACCTGGGTTCGAGCCCCAGGTAAGGCATGGATATTCGTGTTGTTTTCTGCTGAGGTCCTGCCATTCTCTCAGATCTTCTGCTGTGGCATATAAACTGACAGGCTCCTGTCAGACCTCTGTGGCAAGCAGCTGCTTGAGAGGGTATTTATTTATTTATTATTTATTTATTAGCTTTTAGCCTGAACAGATAGCAATTCTCTGTAATTAACACTTCATTGGGAAGTCTGATCAATAAAAAATAAAATAAAAATTGCTTGTTTAATGAATTATACTTCTATGTAAAATCAATGAAAAATAACTTTAAAAATTTCCTATCGTTAAAATATCAAATTTTGAGCAATATTCGTTTAATACAGGGTCATTATAAAAGAATGCCTATATTTTGAAGTTGGGTTGGGTTGTTTTACCTCTGAGCGGCACTTTTTTGCACACCATGGGCTAAATGGCCAGGTCACAAGAACCCCGAAGGCTCAGAGAAGGTTGGGGGAGGGGACCCACTGGAACAGCTGTTGGGAGACAGATGGTAGCCTTCCGTCAAGGCCATCCAGCGTGTTCTTTAACGTCCACAGGATGTCTCTCCCGCACACGGGGCCACGGCTTAAAGTCCCATCCGACGGACGGCGGCCTTTCCAAGCCCATCGGTGTCCCCTACTGACCGTGGGCAGGGCGGGGTATTTTGCGGAGATAAATCTCAACGCTTACCCAGCTGGGACTCGAACCTGGGAACTACAGATTACGAGCCTGGCGCGCTACCGACTGAGCCACCCCCGCCCCATATTTTGAAGTACTATATTCTACTAAAGAACTAAGTTGCAAAAGTAACTGTGTGTACAAAATGTTAAGAAACTCTCAAAGTTTCTTCGGGTGGGTGTGTCAGTTAGTAGTGTGTCAGGCTCGTAATCTGCAGTTCCCAGGTTCGAGTCCCAGCTGGGTCAGCGTTGAGATTTATCTCCGCAAATTTCCCCACCCTGCCCACGGTCAGTAAGGGACACCAAGGGCTTGGAAAGGCCATCCGTCCGTCGGATGGGACGTTAAACCGTGGAGAGTCATTCCCTGTGCACGTTAAAGAACACGGTGGATGTCCTTGACGGGAGGCTACCATCTGTCCCCCAACAGCTATACAAGTGGGTCCCCTCCTCCAAACTTCTCTGAACCTTCGAGGTCCATGTGACCTGGCCATTTAGCCCATGGTGTGTAAAAGAGTGCCTCTCAGAGGTAAAACAAACCAACGTGTGCACGTTAAAGAACAGGCTGCCCTCTGTCTCCCAACAGCTGTTCCAGTGGGTCCCCACCCCCAACCTTCTCTGAGCCTTCGGGGTCCATGTGACCTGGCCATTTAGCCCATGGTGTGCAAAAAAAGTGCGCTCAGAGGTAAAACAACCCAACCCACGTTAAACAACACGCTGGATGGCCTTGACGGGAGGCTACCATCTGTCTCCCAACAGCTGTACCAGTGGGTCCTCTCCCTCAAACTTCTCTGAACCTTCGAGGTCCTTATGACCGGGCTATTTAGCCCATGGTGTGCAAATAAGTGCCAGTCAGAGGTAAAACGACCCAACAACTGTCAGACCTCTGTGGCAAGTGGGCACTTTGAATACAAATTTATCTCTTTTTTTTTAACCAAAAAAAAGCCACTTTGTTTTTTTACACATACATATTTAAAGCGAAATCGAACACCTAATCGTAAAGGACCGAAAAAAAAAGAAAAAAAAATGCCAAAAAGGATTTACTCGATGAATTCTGTCAGCCAATGTGCTAATCATAACCAACACTGTAATTACGGCCTAAAATCTGCACATCTGTTTCGCGTCTTGTTCAAGTGAACAGGTTCCCCACATTGGCTACGACGATATGCCTCTTAGGGTGTGTCTTAATTACCTGCTCCGTGAGTCATTTCTCTCGGATAATAAATTATTAATAACAAGTTCACTAATCAAATTATACCTAAACATTTAGAGCGATTAGATAAGCCTTGTAAAGTCTAGACTAAAGGAAAACCCAGTTGTATTGATCCAATTTCTGAGGACCATTTATCATGAATGATTTAAATGAACAATGCATCGCGTTTAACTGAAGGATTAACTGAAAGCAAAAGAAATATTTTGGTGTTTTTTACTTCTTTTGTTGACACCGATGACCTTGGAAAGATCGCGGTTCCTCGGATGGAACGTTAACCCATTAGAGGGAGAGCCATACCCTGTGGATGTTAAAGAACACGCTGGATAGCCTTGACGGGAGGCTCCCATCTGTCTCGCAACAGCTGTTCCAGTGGGTCTCTCTCCCCAACCTTCTCTGAACCTACGGGGTCCTTGTGACCTGTCCGCAGAATTCCTCGCCTTGCCCACGGTCAGTAGGGGACACCGATGGGCTTGGAAAGGCTGCCGTCCGTCGGATAGGACGTTAACCTGTGGCCAGATGTGCGGGAGAGCCATACCCTGTGCACATTAAAGAACATGCTGGATGGCCTTGACGGGAGGCTACCATCTGTCTCCCAACAGCAGTTCCAGTGGGTCCCCTCCCCCAACCTTCTCTGAGCCTTCGGGGTCCATGTGACCTGGACATTTAGCCCATTGTGTGCAAAAAAGTGCGCTCAGAGGTAAAACAACCCAACCCAATCCAGCCCCCCCCCCCCCCCTGGTTTTGATGGGAAGCTGTCCTCTATTGGACTCTCTCCCTTCTCCAACCGTTTGGGTGCTTGTGACTTGGCCATTTAGCCCATTGCCTACAAACTTGTAAACGCTCAAAGTTACAATAATCTAATATATATTTTTGCAGTAAGATTCTCCCACTAATACGAGCAAAAAAATCGAATTTCTGAGTGGTTTCAGCTTCACACAAACTACTGGCAGTGCCACAAAGAAATCCACGAATATAAAGCAAAACGGACACCAAAATCTGAAAATTAATCATTAAAAATTCTCTTATACACTCTCAGACAGCAGGCAGGTATTTCCTGCTCAAAATTTATGATACCTGAGGCAATCTGCTCATCGCACTGCCTCCCTGACTACCTCCCCACTAGAAGTGTGCCCCTCCCCCACTCTCGACGCCATGTGGACTTAACGCCAGACATCCGTCTGGTCTTGAAAACACAAGTTTGTAAGCTCTGTCACTTGCATCTCTTTGATCATACGTTAGCCACAGGAAACATTAGCTGAGTTGAGTTGCTGTTCGTGCAAGAGGACATTTCCTGCTTGTTGTCACCCCACCGGGGTCTCTACACCCCCTGACAGATGCTTCGTCCCCTCCCCTTATCTCTCTCCGTGTGTCGGCCGCAATTAAACTATTACGTATATCTTTGTCTTAGTTGAGGAGACTGACGCCATCTAGTGAGGACGACGGAAACTAATACGGATCCTCCTTTCGGAGGATCCGTATTAGTTTCCGTCGTTTAGTGTTCAGAAACAATGGGAACTGTTTAGAAAAGAGACTAATATGCAGAAACATTAAGAGCTCCTTCGGAAATATATGGATGTTCTGAAACAATAAAGATTCACTCGAAAACATACCGATGTTCAAAAACAGTAAGGATTGCTTCGAAAACAGACCAAAAGAAATGAGGATTGCTTCGAAAATAGACCAAAAGAAATAAGGAAGCTGCGAAAACAGACCAAAAGAAATAAGGATAGCTTCGAAAACAGACCAAAAGAAATAAGGATAGCTGCGTAAACAGACCAAAAGAAATAAGGATAGCTGCGAAAAAAGACCAAAAGAAATAAGGATAGCTGCGAAAACAGACCAAAAATAAGGATAGCTACGAAAACAGACCGAAAGAAATAAGAATTGCTTCGGAAACAGGTCAAAAGAAATAAGGATAGCTGCGAAAACAGACCAAAAGAAATAAGGATTGCTTCGAAAACATACCAAAAGAAATAAGGATTGCTTCGAAAACAGACCAAAAGAAATAAGGATTGCTTCGAAAACAGACCAAAAGAAATAAGGATAGCTGCGAAAACAGACCAAAAGAAATAAGGATTGCTTCGAAAACAGACCAAAAGAAATAAGGATTGCTTCGGAAACAAACCAAAAGAAATTAGAATTGCTTCGGAAACAGACCAAAAGAAATAAGGATTGCTTCGGAAACAGACCAAAAGAAATAAGGATTGCTTCGGAAACAGACCAAAAGAAATAAGAATTGCTTCGGAAACAGACCAAAAGAAATAAGAATTGCTTCGGAAACAGACCAAAAGAAATAAGAATTGCTTCGGAAACAGACCAAAAGAAATAAGGGCGCTTTCGAAAAAAGACCAAAGAAATAAGGGCGCTATCGAAAACAGACCAAATGAAATAAGGGCGCTTTCGAAAACAGACTTATATTCAGAAACATTAAGGGCTCCTTTAGAAATAAGCTGATGTTATGAAACAATAAAGATTCCTTCGAAATCAAATCTCGTCAAATGACATTTCTCATGTACACGTAAAATATTCACGTATCATCGTCATTGTATATTTATGTTTATTCAAATCGAATTATGTTTTTCGAATCATTTTAATCCGTTGAAAGTGATTTGTTAGAAACAACAAATCTTGATGTCACTAACGATTTCGCTAACCTAAAGGCAGGAAAAATTAACTTAAGGCAGCCTTAAGGTAAGAAAAAATAAAATACATATTCTCTTTTTAGGTAAAGATTTGCTTATACAGTAGATGTAAGAATAATCTTTATGAATACTTATGTACAGTCGCTCAAAAATAATCCGAACGCTATGGTTGATTACAGAATTCAGAGAAAATATCTGACAACGATTTTTTTAGAAATTAGTGATCTGGCAACCTTGTACACGAAGGTTGCCAGATCACTAATTTCTAAAAAAAGTTGCCAGATATTTTCTCTGAATTCTGTAATCAACCATAGTTTTCGGATATTTTTTGAGCGACTATAACTGTCTTTGTTGCATACTCTAACATTACTTTTGAAGCATATTCCATAAAATAATTTTAAATTGAAAACTGAATAATTTAACTCTAAAAAGCACATTTTTAATATTTTTCCAATAACCCTGGATCAGGCACTGGATTTTAACAATCCCCCCTTCCCCCCCCCAAAAAAAATTAGGTGGGTGGGACATCGATCTAAAGAAAATATTCATCTCATACCCGACAAAAAAACAAAATCACCCAGTGGAATATTTATTTTAACAATGTGGTATTTAGGATGATTAAAAAAAAAGAAATTTTTAAATAAATTAAAGATCATGACCAGATCTATTTAAATCTCGATTTTTTGTAATTTTCTTTTAGTATTTATAATCACGGAAGTTGAATATTTATTTAACAATAAATCATCTTTTTTATAAAAATTATTCACAATTGTGTAAATATCGAAATAATCATTATGGAAACTTCTTAAAATCTATATTTTGTTAAATGGTTTGAAACAATAATTATTAAAGTTTAAATTAATTTCTGAGGTAAATTTTTTTGACTCATTACTCTTCTGAAATATTCCAGCTTCCATAACTCTTTAAATACTGAACGAATATTGTCGATTGGATTGGATTGTTTTACCTCTGAGCGGCACTTTTTTGCACACCATGGGCTAAATGGCCAGGTCACATGGACCCGAAGGCTCAGAGAAGGTTGGGGGAGGGGACCCGCTGGAACAGCTGTTGGGAGACAGATGGTAGCCTCCCGTCAAGGCCATCCAGCGTGTTCTTTAACGTGCACAGGGTATGGCCCTCCCGCACACGGGGCCACGGCTTAACGTCCCATCCGACGGACGGCGGCCTTTCCAAGCCCATCGGTGTCCCTTACTGACCGTGGGCAAGGCGGGGAAATTTTGCGGAGAAAAATCTCAACGACTGACCCAGCTGGGACTCGAACCTGGATATTGTCGAGAATCGAGATCTGAATAGATTTGATTATGATCTTTAATTTATCTTCAATCACATTTTTTCATTAAATGCATATATTAGAAGTCATAGAGCTTCGAAGTTAGATTCACATAACATGAAATTTTCTAATATTTTGTTAGGACAGTGTATTTCACTGAAACTAATTATTATTCCCTACAGCCACAAAGCTCAAAACATTTCCAAACCTTGGCCCTTCAACCCAGGGTCAAAGTCTCCTGACGTCAACGCCCCCTGCTGCTTACAATCGAATTCAATCTCTGCGAGTGACCATAATTCCATTTGTGGCGGGAATTCGTCCCGAGTGATTTACGCACCAAATCCGTCCCCGGCGTGAACACAGAAAATCTGTCCAATCCTCTCGTAGTAAAGACAAGAGAAAAAAAAAAGCCACTTAAGTATCAACTGATATCAGCACTAAATACCAAAACCATCACCCAAGTGGACAAGTCTGATTTCTGCCGAAAGCTTCCGCATGTATGCATTCAATATACCGTCGTTTAGTTGGTTTTGTTAGTTCATCTATTCACCTCCCCTGTTTTCAACCTCCCCACATTTCATCTACCCCCGTGGCTGTTAGGGGGTTATGATGGTCGCGGGATCATCTATCATACCAACCCCCGAGGCAAACGGACATTAACTGTTAATTTCCGGTAAGTGTTGAATTGCCGTTTCTGTGCTCTTCCGGTTTTAATGACGCAATCATCGGAAATGGGCTCTTCACGTGAGGCTGAAGGGCCAGTTGGGTAATATCGCCGTAAATTGGACATCGAGAAAGTTGATGCTCTTTGAAGAGCAATCTGGGATGGTCTGAGATTTTTTTCCCCTCTTGTTTGTGGTTTAGAAAGAGTAGTATATTTCTCTAGTTTATTTTTCGGCGCCGTTGTATTTAATGAAACAGCGAGTTAGGAAATTTTAAAACGTTTTTTATGTTTTAAATTAAAACTATTCTCGTCATGGACACACTCAAAGTCGGTGCAATTAGATTCGATATTTTTGATTGAACTTGAAGTTTAAAGCTTTCGGATTGCAATGTACAAACCAAGGGTTCATAGGCTACCCCTTTTATAGATAGATAAAACTATAGATAAAACAATGGGAATAAAATAATATATATACACATTAAATTTTGCATTCATAAATTACATATATCGATTAACAAAAAATGATATTTTTGTACAGTAGTGTTGCCAATTTAGCGACTTTGTTACCAGATCTAGCGATTTTTGAACTCTCATGGCGTACCCCAAAAACTTTTATCGCGTACCCCACGTTGAGAACCCCTACTATAGAATCTAGAACAGAGGGTTCTCAACCTTTTATGCTTCACGTACCCCCAGGAAATGTGTATGTAACTGGCGTATCCCTTGTACAGATAGATAAAACTATAGTGATAGTATAACAATGGGAATTAAATAAAACGTATATATCAGTGGTTCTCAACCTTTTATGCTTCACGTACCCCCAGGAAATGTGTATGTAACTGGCGTACATCTTGTACAGATAGATAAAACTATAGTTATAGTATAACAATGGGAATAAAATAAAACATATATATCAGTGGTTCTCAACCTTTTATGCTTCACGTACCCCCTGGAAATGTGTATGTAACTGGCGTACCCCTTGTACAGATAGATAAAACTATAGTGATAGTATAACAATGGGAATAAAATAAAACATATATATCAGTGGTTCTCAACCTTTTATGCTTCACGTACCCCCAGGAAATGTGTATGTAACTGGCGTATCCCTTGTACAGATAGATAAAACTATAGTGATAGTATAACAATGGGAATAAAATAAAACATATATATCAGTGGTTCTCAACCTTTTATGCTTCACGTACCCCCAGGAAATGTGTATGTAACTGGCGTATCCCTTGTATAGATAGATAAAACTATAGTGATAGTATAACAATGGGAATAAAATAAAACATATATATCAGTGGTTCTCAACCTTTTATGCTTCACGTACCCCCTGGAAATGTGTATGTAACTAGCGTACCCCTTGTATGGATAGATAAAACTATAGTTATAGTATAACAATGGGAATAAAATAAAACATATATATCAGTGGTTCTCAACCTTTTATGCTTCACGTACCCCCTGGAAATGTGTATGTAACTGGCGTACCCCTTGTACAGATAGATAAAACTGTAGTTATAGTATAACGATGGGAATAAAATAAAACATATATATCAGTGGTTCTCAACCTTTTATGCTTCACGTACCCCCAGGAAATGTGTATGTAACTGGCGTATCCCTTGTACAGATAGATAAAACTATAGTTATAGTATAACAATGGGAATTAAATAAAACATATATATCAGTGGTTCTCAACCTTTTATGCTTCACGTACCCCCAGGAAATGTGTATGTAACTGGCGTACCCCTTGTACAGATAGATAAAACTATAGTGATAGTATAACAATGGGAATAAAATAAAACATATATATCAGTGGTTCTCAACCTTTTATGCTTCACGTACCCCCAGGAAATGTGTATGTAACTGGCGTATCCCTTGTACAGATAGATAAAACTATAGTGATAGTATAACAATGGGAATAAAATAAAACATATATATCAGTGGTTCTCAACCTTTTATGCTTCACGTACCCCCTGGAAATGTGTATGTAACTGGCGTACCCCTTGTACAGATAGATAAAACTATAGTGATAGTATAACAATGGGAATAAAATAAAACATATATATCAGTGGTTCTCAACCTTTTATGCTTCACGTACCCCCAGGAAATGTGTATGTAACTGGCGTATCCCTTGTAGAGATAGATAAAACTATAGTGATAGTATAACAATGGGAATAAAATAAAACATATATATCAGTGGTTCTCAACCTTTTATGCTTCACGTACCCCCAGGAAATGTGTATGTAACTGGCGTATCCCTTGTAGAGATAGATAAAACTATAGTGATAGTATAACAATGGGAATAAAATAAAACATATATATCAGTGGTTCTCAACCTTTTATGCTTCACGTACCCCCTGGAAATGTGTATGTAACTGGCGTACCCCTTGTACAGATAGATAAAACTGTAGTTATAGTATAACGATGGGAATAAAATAAAACATATATATCAGTGGTTCTCAACCTTTTATGCTTCACGTACCCCCTGGAAATGTGTATGTAACTGGCGTATCCCTTGTACAGATAGATAAAACTATAGTTATAGTATAACAATGGGAATTAAATAAAACATATATATCAGTGGTTCTCAACCTTTTATGCTTCACGTACCCCCAGGAAATGTGTATGTAACTGGCGTACCCCTTGTACAGATAGATAAAACTATAGTGATAGTATAACAATGGGAATAAAATAAAACATATATATCAGTGGTTCTCAACCTTTTATGCTTCACGTACCCCCTGGAAATGTGTATGTAACTGGCGTACCCCTTGTACAGATAGATAAAACTGTAGTTATAGTATAACGATGGGAATAAAATAAAACATATATATCAGTGGTTCTCAACCTTTTATGCTTCACGTACCCCCAGGAAATGTGTGTGTAACTGGCGTATCCCTTGTACAGATAGATAAAACTATAGTTATAGTATAACAATGGGAATTAAATAAAACATATATATCAGTGGTTCTCAACCTTTTATGCTTCACGTACCCCCAGGAAATGTGTATGTAACTGGCGTACCCCTTGTACAGATAGATAAAACTATAGTGATAGTATAACAATGGGAATAAAATAAAACATATATATCAGTGGTTCTCAACCTTTTATGCTTCACGTACCCCCTGGAAATGTGTATGTAACTGGCGTACCCCTTGTACAGATAGATAAAACTATAGTGATAGTATAACAATGGGAATAAAATAAAACATATATATCAGTGGTTCTCAACCTTTTATGCTTCACGTACCCCCAGGAAATGTGTATGTAACTGGCGTATCCCTTGTAGAGATAGATAAAACTATAGTGATAGTATAACAATGGGAATAAAATAAAACATATATATCAGTGGTTCTCAACCTTTTATGCTTCACGTACCCCCTGGAAATGTGTATGTAACTGGCGTACCCCTTGTACAGATAGATAAAACTGTAGTTATAGTATAACGATGGGAATAAAATAAAACATATATATCAGTGGTTCTCAACCTTTTATGCTTCACGTACCCCCTGGAAATGTGTATGTAACTGGCGTATCCCTTGTACAGATAGATAAAACTATAGTTATAGTATAACAATGGGAATTAAATAAAACATATATATCAGTGGTTCTCAACCTTTTATGCTTCACGTACCCCCAGGAAATGTGTATGTAACTGGCGTACCCCTTGTACAGATAGATAAAACTATAGTGATAGTATAACAATGGGAATTAAATAAAACGTATATATCAGTGGTTCTCAACCTTTTATGCTTCACGTACCCCCTGGAAATGTGTATGTAACTGGCGTACCCCTTGTACAGATAGATAAAACTGTAGTTATAGTATAACGATGGGAATAAAATAAAACATATATATCAGTGGTTCTCAACCTTTTATGCTTCACATACCCTCTGGAAATGTGTGTGTAATTGGCATACCCTTTGTATAGATAGATAAAACTATAGTTATAGTATAACAATGGGAATAAAATAAAACACATATATATATAGCATATATCAGCGACTTTTGAGCTTTCACGGCGTACCCCAAAAAATTTTACCGCGTACCTCACGTTGAGAACCCCTAGTACATACAATTTATATTTGGGTCTTAATTACATGGTTTGATGATTTCAAAGTACCTGGTGAGTGGAAGATCATCCATTTAGTTTTATCGTTATTTATATATATTAAATTACTATTCAGTCATCTCACCAAGCAATTATAGTCATCCTGTAATTCTCTTATAGTCGCGTCCATAAAAATTGTACTACTTTGAAAAGAGTTTTCGAAGAAGTTGTTTAAGTGACTTTGCTTTTGTGCAATGCGCAGGTGTCAGCGTAGATTGCCGATGTTTGCTAGTTTTTGTGGGAAACTAGTCTTTTGGTTGTTTAAGGGAATTTGTTGGGTTGTTTACCTCTTAGCGGCACTGTTTTCCATACAATGGGCTAAATGGCCAGGTTCACAAGGACCTCGAGTTGGGTTGGGTTGTTTTACCTCTGAGCGCCACTTTTTTGCACACCATGGGCTAAGTGGCCAGGTGACATCGACCCCGAAGGCTCAGAGAAGGTTGGGGAGGGGACACACTGGAATAGCTGTTGGGAGACAGATGGTAGCCTCCCGTCAAGGCCATCCAGCGTGTTCTTTAACGTGCACAGGGTATGGCTCTCCCGTAAACGGGGCCACGGCTTAACGTCCCATCCTACGGACGGCGGCCTTTCCAAACCCATCGGTGTCCCCTACTGACCATGGGCAGGGCGGGGAATTTTGCGGAGATAAATCTCAACGCTGACCCAGCTGGGACTCGAACCTGGGAACTACAGATTACGAGCCTGGCGCGCTACCGACTGAGCCACCCCCGCCCCCCTTACATCAGTATCCAAGCGCGGTATCCACTCAGCCACGAGATGGCTGTCGTCAAATAATTACAACGTAAATTCTGTAATAATACGTTCTTTGCTTCTGATTTTTGTATTGTGATATGTAGTGTTGAGAGTATTGAATAAAGAAATATCTATCAATCCAGGGGGCTGTATAGTGGGGTGTAAGGGAACCATACCCTCCCCTTAAGAATGCTCCTAAGGGTAATAGAGGCAAATATTAGTAAACTTATTTATAGTTTATGCATTTTGTAAGAAATTGTGTAGTCTGGACTACTACCGACTGTACCAACCCCTCCTCATTTTAATTTTTATTTTTAAGTTAGGCAGTATAAATTTAATACTCATCCGATATATAGGTACTGTACTACAATATATTGAAAACCCACTTATTTTGTAGTCGGTAGCGCATCAGGCTCGTAATCTGCAGTTCCCAGGTTCGAGTGCCAGCTGGGTCAGCGTTGAAATTTATCTCCTCAAAACTTCCCGCCTTGCCCACGATCAGTAGGAGATACCGATGGACTTGAAAAGGCCGCCGTCCGTCGGATGGGACGTTAAGCCGTGGCCTCGTGTTCGGGAGAGACATACCCTGTGCACGTTAAAGAACATGCTGGATGGCCTTAATGGGAGGCTACATCTGTCTCCCAACAACTGTCCCACTGGGTCCCGTCCCCCAACCTCTGAGCTTGTGACCTAGCCATTTAGCCCATTGTGTGCAAAAAAAGTGTCGCTCAGAGGTAAAATAACCCAACCTTGTGACTTGGCCATTTAGCCCATTGTGTGCAAAAAAGTGCCTCTCAAAGGTAAAACATTCCAACCTTGTGACTTTGCCATTTAGCCTATTGTGTGCAAAAAAGTGCCGTTCAGAGGTAAAACAACCCAACCTTGTGACCTGGCCATTTAGCCCATTGTGTGCAAAAAAGTGCCTCTCAAAGGTAAAACATTCCAACCTTGTGACTTGGCCATTTAGCCTATTGTGTGCAAAAAAGTGCCGTTCAGAGGTAAAACAACCCAACCTTGTGACTTGGCCATTTAGCCCATTGTGTGCAAAAAGTGCCGCTCAGAGGTAAAACAACTCAACCTTCTGACTTGGCCATTTAGCCCATTGTGTGCAAAAAGTGCCGCTCAGAGGTAAAACAACCCAACCTTCTGACTTGACCATTTAGCCCATTGTGTGCAAAAAAAATGCTGTTCAGAGGTAAAATAACCCACCCAACTCATTTTGTGACAAAATATATCAACAGGACATAATTATGTCTGAGAAACGGATTGTTCCAATGTCACAAAGTTGAAACTGCCTCTGTGTCTTGTCACGTGACGTGACAAAGCAATCCGAGAAATGAACTTAAAGCGTCCTTGAAAGAGCAGAAGCAGCAAAGGAATCAGCGATGTGTTTCTCGGAAACTCTTCTCAGGTTTCTTTTTCTTCTTCTTCTCTGTCCTATTTTCCCACACCCCCTTACCCTAATTCCTGACCACCCCCAACCTCTTGTCTCGCGATATCTGGCGACTCCAAGCGGCCGAAATGCTTCACAGAGAAATCGTTAGTAACGATAACAGCGAACGGAAGAAAAATATTTCGGAAAACTAACAAACCGTGAACGAAGCGCGGGAAAGACAGAGAAAACGGATTTTTCGATCCGTGTGACTTCAAAAAAAAAAAAGTAGCAACAAAAGACGATGACGTCACACGCGTCGTATGAGGGTCACGTGCATTTCGCGCGACTTTGGAAAACAGTGTTTTTTTTTACGGTTCGTTTTTGTTTTCTGTCCGATATCACCCATTTATTTCCCTCGAGGTGGAGCGGGGGTGGCTCAGTCGGTAGCGCGCCAGGCTCGTAATCTGTAGTTCCCAGGTTCGAGTCCCAGCTGGGTCAGCGTTGAGATTTATCTCCGCAGAATTCCCCGCCCTGCCCACGGTCAGTAGGGGACACCGATGGGCTTGGAAAGGCCTCCGTCCGTCGGATGGGACGTTAAGCCGTGGCTCCGTGTGCGGGAGAGCCATACCCTGTGCACGTTAAAAAACACGCTGGATGGCCTTGACGGGAGGCTACCATCTGTCTCCCAACAGCTGTTCCAGTGGGTCTCCACCCCCAACCTTCTCTGAGCCTTCGGGGTCCATATGACCTGGCCGTTTAGCCCATGGTGTGCAAAAAAGTGCCGCTCAGAGGTAAAACAACCCAACGTTAAAGAACACGCTGGATGACCTTGACGGGAGGCTACCATCTGTCTCCCAACAGCTGTTCCAGTGGGTCCCCTCCCCCAACCTTCTCTGAGCCTTCGGGGTCCATATGACCTGGCCATTTAGCCCATGGTGTGCAAAAAAGTGCCGCTCAGAGGTAAAACAACCCAACTTTCCCTCGAGTTTGGATGTATTCCGAAAGGTGGCGCTGCTCTCGAAGCTGAAAAGGACTTCGCTTACCTGGGATTTGTCTTTCTATCTCTGTGGCTCGTGCACTTTCCCACACAAATCTAGGCCTCTGGAGTAGCTGAAGAGAGAGAGGCACTTAGTCATTCTATGTGCTGTCATCTGTATATAATCCGGTTGTTTCTGATGGGGAGGGTTATATAATAAGTAAAAATGTGACTTGAGTCGATCGTTGGAGATCGGTACCTGAGTCATGTTTTTGTCAAACACGGTGCTGTTGAGATGTCGGAATATACGGTGTTGTTTTTTACCGCTTTTTATCACCCATTTGATATTTCAACGGATTTCAGAGTTCGGTTGGGTTGTTTTACGTCTGAGCGGCACTTTTTTGCACACCATCGGCGAAATGGCCAGGTTACATGGCCCCCGAAGGCTCAGAGAAGGTTGGGGGAGGGGACCCACTGGAACAGCTGTTGGGAGACAGATGGTAGCCTCCCGTCAAGGCCATCCAGTGTGTTCTTTAACGTTGGGTTGTTTTACCTCTGAGCGGCACTTTTTTGCACACCATGGGCTAAATGGCCAAGTCACATGGCCCCCGAAGGCTCAGAGAAGGTTGGGGGAGGGGACCCACTGGAACAGCTGTTGGGAGACAGATGGTAGCCTCCCGTCAAGGCCATCCAGTGTGTTCTTTAACGTTGGGTTGTTTTACATCTGAGCGGCATTTTTTTGCACACCATGGGCGAAATGGCCAGGTCACATGGACCCCGAAGGCTCAGAGAAGGTTGGGGGAGGGCACCCACTGGAACAGCTGTTGGGAGACAGATGGTAGCCTCCCGTCAAGGCCATCTAGCGTGTTCTTTAACGTGCACAGGGTATGGCTCTCCCGCACACCGGGCCACTGCTTAACGTCCCATCCGACGGACGGCGGCCTTTCCAAGCCCTTCGATGTCCCCTACTGACCGTGGGCAGGGCGGGAAATTTTGTGGAGATAAATCTCAACGCTGACCCAGCTGGGACTCGAATCTGGGAACTACAGATTACGAGCCTGGCCGCTACCGACTGAGCCACCCCCGCCCCACCGATTTCAGATGAAATGAGTTCATGTGGCACTTCTTTAAGAGTTAAAGATGAAATTTGATGGGTTTTCGTTTTTTTATGTAGTGTTGTTTTACTTCTGAGGAAATTTTTTTTTTTTGCACACAATGAGGTTGGGAGAAGTTGATCACTTCTGAGCCAGTGGCGTAATTAGGATGGGGCGGGGGTGGCTCAGTCGGTAGCGCGCCAGGCTCGTAATCTGCAGTTCCCAGGTTCGAATCCCAGCTGGGTCAGCTTTGATATTTATCTCCGCAAAACTCCTCGTCCTGCCCACGGTCAGTAGGGGACACCAATTGGCTTGGAAAGGCCGCCGTCCGTCGGATGGGACGTTAAGCCGTGGCCCCGTGTGCGGGAGAGCCATACCCTGTGCAAGTTAAAGAACACGCTGGATGGCCTTGACGGGAGGTTACCATCTGTCTCCCAAGAGCTGTTCCAGTGGATATCCTCCCAAACCTTCTCTGAGACTTCAGGGTCCATGTGACCTGGCCATTTAGCCCATGCTGTGCAAAAAAGTGCCGCTCAGAGGTGAAACATCCCAACGTTAAAGAACACACTGGATGGCCTTGACGGGAGGCTACCATCTGTCTCCCAAGAGCTGTTCCAGTGGTTCCCCTCCCCAAACCTTCTCTGAGACTTCAGGGTCCATGTGACCTGGCCATTCAGCCCATGGTGTGCGAAAAAGTGCCACTCAGAGGTAAAACAACCCAACACAACTCTCATCTTATTTTCCGAGAAGTGAGCTTCCATATCGTCCCACCCTGTCCACCAACTTATTTTTTATTAATCTCCTTTCCACGAACTGCAATCCACTGATGCATCCAAGTCACGCAAAACGCTTAAGATCGCGAATCCTCTCGGTTTCTCTGCGCTCAACTCTTTCGTGATGTGGAGAACTTAATTCAGGGCGTTCGCTAGACAAGCCTTAAGTACGCTGACTAATGAAGTATAGCGACGAACTTGCAATGTAATTAGTTCGGCCCTGCATTGCCCTTTCAAGGTTTATCAGTTGATGTGTTTGTTGTTAGACGTTACGAACGGTTGTGGTGAGACTGGAGAATTTCCGAGGTAAGACGCACGTGCCTGCTGGTGTACGGCAGCCAGAAATAGTGTAATTTTCTTGGAAATGCTTTCTACTTGATTGGAATAATAAAATTATATGTTTGGATCAAGAAAGAGACAATCTTATTGATTTATGACCTTGGATAATAGTCGAAAGTTAAATGTTGGTCTTTTGAAGCGACGTTGGGAAATGTTACTTGGTGATCAAGATATTTAGGTTAGATATAGTGTGTTGATTATTTGTTTTATTTCTTAGCACACATTTTTTTGGTGGGTGGGGGGTGGGCAGAGTAGTCTAAATGGCCAGGCCAAAAGGACACAGAAGGCTCGAAGAATGTTGGGGGAAGATATCTACTGGACAGATGTTAGGAGACAGATGGTAGCCTCCCGTCAAGGCCATCTAGCGTGATCTTTAACGTTGGGTTGTTTTACCTCTGAGCGGCACTTTTTTACACACCATGGGCTAAATGGCCAGGTCACAAGGACCCCGAAATCTCAGAGAAGGTTGGGGGAGGGGACCCACTGGAACAGCTGTTGGGAGACAGATGGTAGCCTCCCGTCAAGGCCATCCAGCGTGTTCTTTAACGTGCCCACGGTATGGTTCTCCGGTATCCGGCTTAACGTCCCATACGACGGACGGCGGTCTTTCCAAGCCCATTGGTGTCCGCTACTGACTAAGGTCAGGGTGGATGTTAGCGGAATATAATTCTCGATGCTCGTACAAATGGGACTCTAACCTGGGAACTGAGGGCGGGGGTGGCTCAGTCGGTAGCGCGCCAGGCTCGTAATCTGTAGTTCCCAGGTTCGAGTCCAGCTGGGTCAGCGTTGAGATTTATCTCAGCAAAATTTCCCGCCCTACCTACGGTCAGTAGGGGACACCGATGGGCTTGGAAAGGCCTCCGTCCGTCGGATGGGATGTTAAGCCGTGGGTCCGTGTGTGGGAGAGCCATACCCTGTGCACGTTAAAAAACACGCTGGATGGCCTTGACGGGAGGCTACCATCTGTCTCCCAACAGCTGTTCCAGTGGGTCCTCTCCCCCAACATTCTCTGAGCCTTCGGGGTCCTTGTGACCTGGCCATTTAGCCCATGGTGTTCAAAAAAGTGCCGCTCAGAGGTAAAACAACCCAATCCAACTCAATATTGGAAACGTGAAAGCCCGATGAAGATTAATTTCCACAGAATTGGTGAAGGAAGTGAATGAAGTGAATATGGACCGATCCATCAGCCCTATCCAATATCCTCTCCATTATGTATCCTCATTCTTTTCACCTCTGATCTTCGGATCCGACTCCCTGATGATCCCAGCCTTCACGAGGGTTATTTGCTCCGGAGGTGTTCTCCTCCGCTGATCCCGTACAGGATGCTGCACGCGGTCTCTCCCTTTCTATCAGAGGAGAAGGAGATATTGCGACAGACAAGTTATACGGCTGCTTGAACCGTCCTCCGCATGATCAGTCAAGGAGGCCTTTTAAGAGAGGACGTTGTTATGGGAACCGAACTCCGGTACCTCCTCCACCACCATCACACAGACCACTAGTTGCCGTTAAATAGATCTAATTAATGTTTCATCCTCCTGGAAAGAGGCGAAGTGAATTCGGCCGTTACATTCACGGGTTCGTGTCCCATCCCTTTCAGGTCATCTTGATGATGACAACAAAACGTAACGTCGTTCTTTCGTTCCTCAGAGGATATCCTTTCTATGACAGCTCATGCTTTGCCAAGTTTCCTCTCCTCTTTCTCCCCCCCCCCCTCTTCTTTCTCCTCCCCCCCTCCTCCTCCCTCCCTGGGAATCGTTTTATCTCATAGGGTTTGCAGAAAAAGACATCTTGTGGTCAGTAGCACCGATGAAGCCAGACGATGGGAGAGATCTGCATCCGAAACGAGGTTCTTCCACTTGACCTGTGAGTCCTTATTTCTCATTTTTGGTCACGTGCGAGTGCTGTATGAAAACAAGAGCCTCCGATCCATGAAGGACAAAACTGATGGAGGAATAACTTCACTGTGATTCAGTCGGCCAGGCTCGTAATGTGCTAGCTAACACAGGTGCAACTCCCACTTGGGTCAGCGTCGAGATTTATCTCTGCAAAACTTCCCCGCCCTGCCCACGGTCCGTAGGGGATACCAATTGGCTTGGAAAGGCCGCCGTTCGTCAGATGGGACCTTAAGCCGTGGCTCCGTGTGCGGGAGAGCCACACACTGTGCACGTTAAAGAACAGGCTGGTTGGCTTTGTCGGGAGGCTACCATCTGTCTCCCAACAACTGTTCCAGTGGGTCCCCTCCCCCAACCTTCTCTGAGCCTTCGGGGTCCATGTGACCTGACCATTTAGCCCATGGTGTGCAAAAAAGTATCGCTCAGATGTAAAACCACCCAACATTAAAAAAACGCTGGATGGCCTTGACGGGAGGCCACCATCTGTCTTCCAACAGTTGTTCCAGTGAGTCCCCTCCCCCAACCTTCTCTGAGCCTTCGGGGTCCTTGTGACCTGGCCATTTAGCCCATGGTGTGCAAAAAAGTGCCGCTCAGAGGTAAAACAATTCTACGTTAAAGAACACGCTGGGTGGCCTTGACGGGAGGCTACCATCTGTCTCCCAACAGCTGTTCCAGTGGGTCCCCTCCCCCAACCTCCTCTGAGCCATCGGGGTCCATGTGACCTGGCCATTTAGCCCATGGTGTGCAAAAAAAGTGCCTCTCAGAGGTAAAACAACACAGCCGGTTCTCCTATATTCGCAAAGCCACTCCAGGTTCTAAATCCCATCTCATTCCAAGTTGGAACACTGAGCGCCAAATTTGGAACATATCGGTCAGGTGTCTTGCGGGAATTACATAGCCCCGAAATCAGTTTAAATAAAGAACTTAAAAATTTGCGTAGTAATTTATCCTCGGCAGATAATAAACACACAATGTGTCAGCAACTAAAAGACAAAAATGCAGCATTTTTAACTGGTGCCCTCACCTATACCGTTATATTTAGTTACGATGATTATTTTAGCTTCAATTTTTCAGTCACTTGCATTGCTACTGAAATATTTTATAACGGTAGAAATGATCTTCCCAAGCTGTAAAAACAATTTAATATTTCAAAAATATCTGAAACCGAATTCCGGAGACATTTATTCGTCGCGAACAGAGGCTTTAATCCGTGGACAATTACCGAAAAACGGAGACGTATGATCACCCTAACGAAATGTCATAGGACAAAACTTTGTAGGTAAGTAATGTCATAGGACAAAACTTTGTGGGTACGAAATGCCATAGAACAAAACTTTGTGGGTACGAAATTCCATAAGACAAAACTTCGTAGAGGGGAAATGTCTTAGGGACAAAACTTTGTAGGTGTGAAATGTCGTAGGACAAAACTTTGTAGAAACGAAATGTCAGGGGAAAAACTTCGCAGGGGTGAAATTTCATAGGGACAAAACTTTGTAGGGACGAAATGTCATAGGACAACACTTTGTAAGAACGAAATATAATAGGACAAAACTTTGTAGGTACGAAATATCATAGGACAAAACTTTGTAGGAACGAAATGTCATAGGGCAAACTTTTGTAGGAACGAAACGTCATAGGACAAAACTTTGCGGGAACGATGTCATAGGACAAACTTTGTAAGAACGAAATTTCGGGAAAAACGTCGTAGAGGTGAAATGTCATAGGGACAAAACTTTGTAGGTGTGAAATGTCATAGGACAAAACTTTGTAGAAACGAAATGTCAGGGGAAAAACTTTGCAGGGGTGAAATTTCATAGGGACAAAACTTTGTAGGAACGAAATGTTATAGGACAACACTTTGTAAGAACGAAATATCATAGGACAAAACTTTGTAGGTACGAAATGTTATAGGACAAAGCTTTGTAGGTACGAAATATCATAGGACAAAACTTTGTAGGAACGAAATGTCATAGGACAAACTTTGTAGGAACGAAAAGTCATAGGACAAAACTTTGCAGGAACGAAATGTCATAGGACAAAACTTTGCAGGAACGAAATGTCATAGGACAAACTTTGTAAGAACCAAATGTCGGGAAAAACTTCGTAGAGCTGAAATGTCATAGGGACAAAACTTTGTAGAAACGAAATGTCAGGGGAAAAACTTCGCAGGGGGGAAATTTCATAGGGACAAAACTTTGTAGGCGAAATGTCATAGGGCAACACTTTGTAAGAACGAAATATCATAGGACAACACTTTGTAAGAACGAAATATCATAGGACAAAACTTTCTAGGTACGAAATGTTATAGGACAAAGCTTTGTAGGTACGAAATATCATAGGACAAAACTTTGTAGGAACGAAATGTCAGGACAAACTTTGCAGGAACGAAAAGTCATAGGACAAAACTTTGCAGGAACGAAATGTCATAGGACAAACTTTGTAAGAACGAAATGTCGGGAAAAACTTCGTAGAAGTGAAATGTCATAGGGACAGAACTTTGTAGGTGTTAAACTTTGTAGGTGTCAAATGTCATAGGACAAAACTTTGTAGAAACGAAATGTCAGGGGAAAAACTTCGCAGGGGTGAAATTTCATAGGGACAAAACTTTGTAGGGACGAAATGTCATAGGACAACACTTTGTAAGAACGAAATATCATAGGACAAAACTTTGTAGGTACGAAATGTCAGGACAAAGCTTTGTAGGTACGAAATATCATAGGACAAAACTTTGTAGGAACGAAATGTCATAGGACAAACTTTTGTAGGAACGAAACGTCATAGGACAAAACTTTGCAGGAATGAAATGTCATAGGACAGACTTTGTAAGAACGAAATGTCGGGAAAAACGTCGTAGAGGTGAAATGTCATAGAGACAAAACTTTGTAGGTGTGAAATGTCATAGGACAAAACTTTGTAGAAACGAAATGTCAAGGGAAAAACTTCGCAGGGGTGAAATTTCATAGGGACGAAATGTCATAGGACAACACTTTGTAAGAACGAAATATCATAGGACAACACTTTGTAAGAACGAAATATCATAGGACAAAACTTTGTAGGTACGAAATGTCATAGGACAAAGCTTTGTAGGTAAGAAATATCATAGGACAAAACTTTGTAGGAACGAAATGTCATCGGACAAACTTTTGTAGGAACGAAACGTCATAGGACAAAACTTTGCAGGAACGAAATGTCATAGGACAAACTTTGTAAGAACGAAATGTCGGGAAAAACTTCGTAGAAGTGAAATGTCATAGGGACAAAACTTCGTCGGACAAAATGTCAGAAAAACTTCGTGCAGAATAAATATCATATAGAGAAAACTTGGTAGGAGCGAAATGTCATAGAAACAAAGCTTCATGGAACCAGTTTCAGAGCTTTAAGTGAGTAATTAGGTTTGTATATTTAGTGAAATGCGTTTCCCAAAAGTGTCTCGTAGCAGAAGTTACTTTCACGTGCAAGTGTAGGAAGCTAACCATAGGGGTTGGGTTGTTTTACCTCTGAGCGGCACTTTTTTGCACACCATGGGCTAAATGGCCAGGTCACAAGGACCCCGAAGGCTCAGAGAAGGTTGGTGGAGGGGACCCACTGGAACAGCTGTTGGGAGACAGATGGTAGCCTCCCGTGAAGGCCATCCAGCGTGTTCTTTAACGTGCACAGGGTATGGCTCTCCCGCACACGGGCCACGGCTTAACATTCCATCCGACGGACGGCGGCCTTTCCAAGCCCATCGGTGTCCCCTACTGACCGTGGGCAGGGCGGGGAATTTTGCGGAGATATATCTCTACGCTGACCCAGCTGGGACTCGAACCTGGAAACTACAGATTACGAGCCTGGCGGTCTACTGACTGAGACACCCCCGCCCCTCGAACCATAGGGGACATCAGCTAGAAATATTTCTAGAGAATTAAAAAATAAATAAATACTTTCTCAAGCAGCTGCTTGCCGCAGAAGTCTGACAGGAGCCTGTCAGTTTATATGCCATAGTAGAAGATCTGAGAGGATGTCAGGGTTGGGTTGTTGGGTTGTTTTACCTCTGAGCGGCACTTTTTTGCACACCATGGGCTAAATGGCCAGGTCACATGGACCCCGAAGGCTCAGAGAAGGTTGGGGGAGGGGACCCACTGGAACAGCTGTTGGGAGACACATGGTAGCCTCCCGTCAAGGCCATCCAGCGTGTTCTTTAACGTGCACAGGGTATGGCTCTCCCGCACACGGGGCCACGGCTTAACGTCCCATCCGACGGACGGCGGCCTTTCCAAGCCCATCGGTGTCCCCTACTGACCGTGGGCAGGGCGGGGAATTTTGCGGAGATAAATCTCAACGCTGACCCAGCTGGGACTCGAACCTGGGAACTACAGATTACGAGCCTGGCGCGCTACCGACTGAGCCACCCCCGCCCCAAGAGAGGATGTCAGGACCTCAGCAGAAAAACAACACAAACATCCATACCTTACCCGGGGGTTCGAACCCAGGTCCCTTAGATCAGTAGCCAAGCGCACTAACCACTCGGGGGGCTCGAACCCAGGTCCCTTAGATCAGTAGCCAAGCGCGCTAACCACTCGGGGGACTCGAACCCATGTCCCTTAGATCAGTAGCCAAGCGCGCTAACCACTCGACCATGGGACAACAGACTTTATCATTCCTCGACAACTTTCGATGCATGAAGAGCAAATATTTCTTTTTGAAATAGCAGAAACGGAGAGAAAAGAATAATAAACCAATAAATATCACACATTTTGTAAGAGTATTTTTTAAAAGGTCTTTAAAACGGAAGGTTGTGTACTGGCAGGCCCCGATCTAGGAAAAAAAAGCAACGGGGGAGGGGCAGAAAACATAACCGAGCCTGAAAATATAAAGAGGGGGAGGGGGACAGGAGACTTTTTTTCCAATGCCATGTAGCATTTTCCCATCAGTTTTGCGGGTTTTTTTTTAATTGAAAAATGCATCAAATATAAATAAGTTAGTATTTTTTGGGGCTTTTTAACCCTTACGCCCATTTTGAAACGGGGCATAGCCTTCTTGCTCCCCCCCCCCTTCCCGCCTCGTGTACTGGCATCACGTGCTGCGATGATGTGGCAGTAAGTTGCAGTTCAATCAAGTCACCTCCCGGTACTTAATTTTTCAAGGTTTCATGACATTTCGATCTTTTTTTTTATTTTAATCTTCAAAATACTTTTACTTTATGAGAGTTTACGGACAGTTTTTTTGTTGTTTTACTTCCGAGTGATTTACTATTACACTCTCCTTTTTTAGAAATGGCTAAAAATTTCTTAAAAAATGCACAAAATGTCCCCAAGTTTAATAGTTCTTTGCCTCCATTACACTTACTAGCATTTTCAAATGGGGAAGATCTTGCTCTACCCCCCCCCCCCCCCGCCCGATCCAAACACTACCATTAAAAGAAGTATCGGACGAATCGTACTATTAGACGAATAGTCCAAAGGGGACAATTCGTCCAATCTCGTTTGATCCAAAGGGGACAATTCGTCCAATGCCGTTTGTTCCAAAGGGGACAATTCGTTCAGCGAATGGCTTTGGAACAAACGGCATTGGACGAATTATCCCCTTTGGAACAAACGGCATTGGATGAATTGTCCCCTTTGGAACAAACGGCATTGGACGAATTGTCCCTTTGGAACAAACGGCATTGGACGAATTGTCCCTTTTGGATCAAACGAGATTGGACGAATTGTCCCCTTTGGATGAAACGAGATTGGACGAATTGTGTCCCCTTTGGAACAAATGGCATTGGACCAAGCGTCATCAGACGAAATGTCCCGGACCGTTTCTAAATATTCCGGTGAGCAAGTGGTTAGCGCGCTTGGCTACTCATCCTCTTACCCAGCCGGGTTCGAGCCCAGGATAAAGTACGTACGTTCTATATTGTCTTTCTGCTGAGGTGTCACCTTTCTCACAGATCTCCTCCGTGTCGTATTAAACTGACAGCCTCCTCTCACATCTCTGTAGCAAGCACCTGCAATGGTTTATAATGCGAAAATAGAACTCTCACGTCATTTCTTTTTAGTTTTTTTTCGAAACTTTTTATTTCCCTGTTGTGGAGATTAAAATGAACCTTAACGAAGATAAAATTGAAATATTTCCCTGATTCCCCTGATTCTTTTATTAATTCATATTATTTTTTTTTTTTTTGGGGGGGGGGGGGGGGAATCTGTTTTTTTTAGACCCTCCTAGTAGTTATGTCCTTACCTTCAAAGAAGATATGGTGAGGGATCACTGGATTATGGCCTCTCGCCATCCCCCGGGGCAGGGGTGGCTCAGTCGGTAGCGCGCCAGGGTTGTAATCTGCAGTTCCCAGGTTCTAGTCCCAGCTGGGTCAGTGTTGAAATTTTTCTCCGCAAAATTCCCCGCCCTGCCCACGGTCAGTAGGGGACACCGATGGGCTTGGAAAGGCTACCGTCCGTCGGATGGTACGTTAAGCCATGGCTCCGTTGGCGGGAGAGCCATACCCTGTGCACGTTAAAGAACACGCTGGATGACCTTGACGGGAGGCTACCATCTGTCTCCGAACAGCTGTTCCAGTGGGTCCCCTCCACCAACCTTCTCTGAGCCTTCAGGGTCCTTGTGACCTGGCCATTTAGCCCATGGTGTGTAAAAAAGTGCTGTTCAGAGGTAAAACAATCCAACTCTGTGCAAGTTAAAGAACACGCTGGATGGCCTTGACGGGAGTCTACCATCTGTCTCCCAACAGCTGTTCCAGTGGGTCCCCTCCACCAACCTTCTCTGAGCCTTCAGGGTCCTTGTGACCTGGCCATTTAGCCCATGGTGTGTAAAAAAGTGCTGTTCAGAGGTAAAACAATCCAACTCTGTGCACGTTAAAGAACACGCTGGATGGCCTTGACGGGAGTCTACCATCTGTCTCCCAACAGCTGTTCCAGTGGGTCCCCTCCCCCAACCTTCTCTGAGCCTTCGGGGTCCTTGTGACCTGGCCATTTAGCCCATGGTGTGCAAAAAAGTGCCGCTCAGTGGTAAAGCAACCCAACCCAGTCTCTCCTTTTGGCCAGAGTTGAGATTTATCTCCGTAAAACTCCCCGCCCTGCCTTAGGTCATTAGGGGTCACCAATGAGCTTGGAAAGGCGGTCGTCCGTCGGATGGGACATTAAGCCTACGTCCTCAGCCCGTTGGAGAATACGCCGAATGGACTTGATGAGAGGTTACCGTCTGTCTCCTAACATTCTCTGAGCCCTTGGTGTCCTTGTGATCTGGCCATTTAGCCCATTGGGTGCATAAAAAGTGCCGCTCAGAGGGTTGGGTTGTTTTACCTCTGAGCGGCACTTTTTTTTTGCACACCATGGGCTAAATTGCCAGGTCATAAGGACCCCGAAGGCTCAGAGAAGATTGTGGGAGGAGATCCACCGGAACAGCTATTGGGAGACAGATGGTAGCCTCCCGTCAAGGCCATCCAGCGTGTTCTTTAACGTGTGTAGGTTATGGCTCTCACACACGGGGCCATGGCTTAACGTACCATCCGACGGACGGCGGCCCTTCCAAGCCCATCGGTGCCCCATACTGACTAAGGGCAAGGCGGAGTTGGGTTGTTTTACCTCTGAGCGGCACTTTTTTGCACACCATGGGCTAAATGGCCAGGTCACATGGACCCCGAAGACTCAGAGAAGGTTGGGGGAGGGGACCCACTGTAACAGCTTTTGGGAGACAGATGATAGCCTCCCGTCAAGGCCATCCATCGTGTTCTTTAACGTGCACAGGGTAGGGCTCTCCCGCATATGGGGCCACGGCTTAACGTCCCATCCGACGGACGGCGGCCTTTCCAAGCCCATCGGTGTCCCCTACTGACCGTGGGCAGGGCGGGGAGTGTTGCGGAGGTAAATCTCAACGCTGACCCAGCTGGGACTCGAACCTGGGAACTACAGATTACGAGCCTGGCGCGCTACCGACTGAGCCACCCCCGCCCCAGGCAAGGCGGGGAATTTTGCGGTGATAAATCTCAACGCTGATCCAGCTGGGACTCGAACCTGTGGCCGCTCAGAGGGAAAACAATTCTCCAATCAAAACAGTCCCCACCCAAAATTGAAAGAATAATACAACTTTCGTTTTGGGCGGTGCTTTAAAACGTCATCTGGTCCATCGCATTCACCAACAGACTTCTCATTAACTTACACACGTCTTCACCACCAGCAGAGAGGAGAACCTTGAAACGAAAAAAATGATTCCAAGTTTCGCACCGTCAGTGAAGAGAGACAGAACAACCAAGAGGGAGTGAAAGAAAGGACCACTTTTACACTCTACATACTCTCAGTTTTTCGTCATTAATTCGAGGCGTGGGTGTGTGTCTTGTCCTTTATGGCCGAACTCACACGACAAAACAGAAGTCCCTCCCAACCTATTTGTTCCCCTTCTAAAAAGTGCCACTTTTAATTACTTGTCTTTCCGGTAATTTTGATGATGTTCGGGACATCTCTGACGGCCTGAAAACACCCGAAAAAGATGTTCGTGATTATTACCAGTCCCAGTTCTGTCTCCCGTTTTTTTCCACACTTCAGTAACGCCATCTAGAATCTCTAGAACGAGATCTCGATCTCAGTAGTCCGCGCCGCACCACGGAAACACGGTCCGTGCGTGAGATTTCCTGTTGCCACCGTAATCACCGTAATAGCGCGTCCTCGGTCGTCGGAATCTCCTTCTGACATCGCCGCCAATTCCGCACAGACTTCCCATCTCGGACATTTAAAAATTAAAGCGATGTCTATTGTTTGCTAATCTTCTTTTTGGCCCGTTCGGCCCCAGTGAAGATATTTCGACAATAAGGTGGTGCAAGACGCGGTGGCAGCGCCATCTGTTGTTACCTTTAGTAATAGTATTGTTCCGATTCACTGTCATTTTATTTGCATTGTTGGATTGTTTTACCTCTGAGCTGCACTTTTTTGCACACCATGGGCTAAATGGCCAGGCCACAAGGACCCCGCAGGCTCAGAGAAGGTTGGGGGAGGGGATCCACTGGAACAGCTGTTGGGAGACAGATGGTAGCCTCCCGTCAAAGCCATCCAGCGTGTTTTTTAACGTGCACAGGGTATGGCTCTCCCGTACACGGAGCCACGGCTTAACGTCTTATCCGTCGGACGGCGGCCTTTTCAAGTTTTGGGGATTTTTGCGCTTTTTTTTAGTATTGCGGAGATAAATCTCAACGTTGACACAGCTGGGACTCTAACCTGGGAACTGCAAATTACGAGCCTGGCGCGGTACTAACTGAGCCATCCCCTCCCCACTGATCTTGGTGAATTAAAAACACCAAAGCGAATGGAACTTTGAAATTCACTCCTTTTGTTGTATCACCAGCGAAAGCTGTCCACGTGAAGTGGTTCAGCGTTGAGATTTATATCCACAAAACTTCACTGTCAGTATGGGATACCGATGGGCAAAAAAGTGCCGATGGAAAGGCCGTGGCTCCGTGTGCGGGAGAGCCATACCCTGTTCACGTTAAAGAACACTGGATGGCCTTGACGGGAGGCTACCATCTGTCTCCCAACAGCTGTTCCAGTGGGTCCCCTCCCCCTACCTTCTCTGAGCCTTCGGGGTCCATGTGACCTGGCCATTTTAGCCCATAGTGCGCAAAAAAGTGCCGCTCAGAGGTAAAACAAACCAACGTTAAAGAACACAATGGATGACCTTGACGGGAGACTACCATCTGTCTCCCAACAGCTGTTCCAGTGGGTCCCCTCCCTCAACCTTCTCTGAGCCTTCGGGGTCCATATGATCTGGCAATTTAGTCCATTGTGTGCAAAAAAAGTGTCGCTCAGAGGTAAAATAACTCAAGCCAACTCATACGCAGTCCTGTCCACATGTACAGTCGCTCAAAAAACTATCCAACACTATGGTTGATGACAGAATTCAGAAAAAATATCTGGCAACGATTTTTTTTAGAAATTAGTGATCTGGCAACTTTCGTGTCACGTGATTACAGAATTCAGGAAAAATAGCTGGAGCGTGTACAGCAACTGTACACGCTCCAGTTACCGTTCACAGCAAACTGGAGCGTGTGCATTTACTGAACACGCTCCAGTTTGCTGTGAACGGTAACTGCACACGCTCAATATTTCCGTGAGTGAGCCCACACGATCTAGTATCAAAATAATATGACCACCTACAGTCGCTCAAAAAAATCCGAACACTATGGATGATTACAGAATTCAGAAAAAATATCTGGCAACGATTTTTTTCAGAAATTAGCGATCTAGCAACCTTCGTGTCACGTGACACGAAGGTTGCCAGATCGCTAATTTCTGAAAAAAAATCGTTGCCAGATATTTTTCCTGAATTCTGTAATCAACCATAGTGTTCGGATACTTTTTTGAGCGACTGTATGTGGTTGGCAACCCATAAAAAAAAAATAAATACCCCCTCAAGCAGCTGCTTGCCACAGAGGTCTGACAGGAGCCTGTCAGTTTATATGCCATAGTAGAAGGTCTGAGAGGATGGCAGGACCTCAGCAGAAAAACGACACAAACAGCCATGCCTTACCCGGGGCTCGAACCCAGGTCCCTTAGATCAGTAGCCAAGCGTGCTAACCACTCGGCTATATTTAAACCTGCCCCTCCTCTTACCATAACTTGAAGCACACACGCTTGAAAACGATTCCCTCTCGACCACGTGCTTGACGAGCGCGCTCGTGTCCTAGTCGCGTGCAATTGCGCACACCAGAGCTATTGTTGCACCTTGTTCGTACAGATCCGGAACTCAACGTGAGCATCAACCGACAATGCCGATGCTTTGCAGCATGCGGATCTGAAAAAACACGGAAACCAAACGGGATCAGTGGACACAAGAGCACCGGATTGTTTTGTCTTTGGGTTGGGTTGTTTTACCTCTGAGCGGTGGGGCGGGGGTGGCTCAGTCGGTAACGCGCCAGGCTCGTAATCTGTAGTTCCCAGGTTCGAGTCCCAGCTGGGTCAGCGTTGAGATTTATCTCCGCAAAATTCCCCGCCCTGCCCACGGTCAGTAGGGGACACCGATGGGCTTGGAAAGGCCGCCGTCCGTCGGATGGGACGTTAAGCCGTGGCCCCGTGTGCGGGAGAGCCATACCCTGTGCACGTTAAAGAACACGCTGGATGGCCTTGACGGGAGGCTACCATCTGTCTCCCAACAGCTGTTCCAGTGGGTCCCCTCTCCCAACCTTCTCTGAGCCTTCGGGGTCCTTGTGACCTGGCCATTTAGCCCATGGTGTGCAAAAAAGTGCCGCTCAGAGGTAAAACAACCCAACCTCTGAGCGGCACTTTTTTGCACACCATGGGCTAAATGGCCAGGTCACATGGACCCCGAAGGCTCAGAGAAGGTTGGGGGAGAAGACCCACTGGAATAGCTGTTGGGAGACAGATGGTAGCCTCTCGTCAAGGCCATCCAGCGTGTTCTTTAACGTGCACAGGGCCACGGCTTAACGTTCCATCCGACGGACGGCGGCCTTTCCAAGCCCATCGGTGTCCCCTACTGACCGTGGGCAGGGCGGGGAATTTTGCGGAGATAAATCTCAACGCTGACCCAACTGGGACTCGAACCTGGGAACTACAGATTACGAGCCTGGCGCGCTACCGACTGAGCCACCCCCGCCCCGGATACTAGAGCAACGGATTGTTTAGTAAGAATGCTGTGCTATTTACTTTTCAGTAAAAGTTTCTCTTTTTAAATGCACAATGGAAGATTGTTGTTTAGCTGTTGTACGATCAGGAGCGTAGCCATGGGAGGAGGTTACTCCCCCCCCCCCCCCAAAGTAACTCAGAGTTGGCGAAATTCGAAGCGACTTCGTAAAATCTAGGTGAGTTGTGAAAATTTGTAATTTTTTTTTGGGGGGGGGGTTGTCAAAATCGAGGCAACTTGGCAAATCTAAGGCAGTTTGGAAAATGGAGAAATGGCAAGTTTTAGAGCAGTTGGCAAAATTCGAAGCCACTTATTAAAATACAGGTGAGTTGGCAAAATCGGGACAACTTGGCAAAATCTTAGGGATTTGGGAAAATTCGGATTGACTTGGCAAAACCTTGGAGAGTTGGCAAAATTCAGAGTGATTTGGCGAAATCTTGGAGAGTTGACAAATTTTGAGTGGCTTGGCAAAATCTTGGGGAGTTGACACAATTCGGAGTGACTTGGCAAAATCTTGGGGGTTGACACAATTCGGAGTGACTTGGGAAAATCGTGGCGAGTTCGCAAAACTCAGGTGAGATGTAAAAATTAGGATTTTTTTTCCTGTAAAATTATGGCTAGTTGACAAATTCTACGAGAGTTGGCAAAATCTAGAGGCAGTTGGCAAAATCGTGGAGAGTTGACAAAATTCAGGTGAGATGTAAAAATGGCAATCTTTTTTCTTTAAGATTATGGTGAGTTGACATAATCGATGCAACTTCGCAATATCTAGGAGAGTTGGGAGATCTTGGAGGAGTTGGCAAAAATCAGGCATGATGTAAAATTGGAAATTTTTTTCTGTAAAATTGTGGCGAGATTGGCAAAACTAGGTCAAGTGGCAAAATTCAAATCCATTTGATAAAATACGGGCGATTTGTGAAAATTAGGATTGTTTTTGTGAAATTAAGGAAGGTTCATAAAATCGAGAAAACTTGGCAAAATCTAGGGAAGTTGGCAAAACTGGAAACCAATTGTTAAAGTACAGGTGAGTTGTAAAAATTGGGATTGGTTTTGTGAAATTAAGGAGAGTTAGAAAAATCGAGAACTCTTGACAAAATCAAGGGTAGTTGGCAAAATTCGAAGCCACTTGGTAAAATACAAGGTATGAAAATTGTGCTTTCTTGTGCAATTAAGTAGAGTTGATAAAATTCGAAGTGGGTTGGGTTGTTTTACCTCTGAGCGGCACTTTTTTGCACACCATGGGCTAAATGGCCACGTCACATGGACCCCGAAGGCTCAGAGAACGTTGGGGAAGGGGACCCACTGGAACAGCTGTTGGGAGACAGATGGTAGCCTCCCGTCAAGGCCATCCAGCGTGTTCTTTAACGTGCACAGGGTATGGCTCTCCCGCATACGGGGCCATGGCTTAACGCCCCATCGGACGGACGGCGGCCTTTCCAAGCCCATCGGTGTCCCCTACTGACCGTGGGCAGGGCGGGGAATTTTGCGGAGATAAATCTCAACGCTGACCCAGCTGGGACTCGAACCTGGGAACAACAGATTACGAGCCTGGCGCGCTACCGACTGAGCCAACCCCACCCCAAATTCGAAGTGACTTGGCAAATTCAGAGATGTAAAAATTGCGATTTTTTTCTGTAAAATTACGGCGAGTTCGCAAAATCTAGAGTAGTTTGCGAAATTCGAATCCACTTGGTAAAATATAGGAGAATTGTGAAAATTGAGATTTGTTTTGTGCAGTTCAGGAGTGTTGGACAAATTGAGGAGAATTAGCAAAATGTAGGGCAGTTGTCTTTCACTATTCTTCAGTTTTGTATAAGTTTCTTAACACTGGCATTACCCTTGTTAAGTTTTAAATTTACCTTGTTCAATATTCAAACTTCCATAACTCATAAAATACTGAACGAATATTGCTGAAAATCCAGATATTGATTTACTTGATTGAGATCTTTATCTGCAATCACATTTTTCAAAACAAATGAACTTATTTTAGAAGTTATATAGCTTTGACGTTAGCTTCCCATTGACTTAACAGAGGGATTTTCCTTAATTTATGGAAACCAGTATATTTCGCCAATTCAAGTGTTTACCTTTAAACTGCCGTACAGCTTTAATAGTACATTATCGCTAAACCTGTCTAAATATCAAGTGAAAAGCCGTGAAATTATTTATGCTTAAACCAGTGGTTCTCAACCTTTTATGCTTCACGTACCCCCTGGAAATGTGTATGTAACTGACGTACCCCTTGTGTAGGTAGATAAAACTACAGTTATAGTATAACAATAAAATAAAACATATATATCAGTGGTTGTCAACCTTTTATGCCTCACGTACCCCTTGGAAATGTGTGTGCAACTGGCGTACCCCTTGTATAGATAGATAAAACTATAGTTATAGTATAACAATGGGAATAAAATAAAACATATATATCAGTGGTTCTCAACCTTTTATGCTTCACGTACCCCCTGGAAATGTGTATGTAACTGGCGTACCCCTTGTATAGATAGATAAAACTATAGTTATAGTATAACAATGGGAATAAAATAAAACATATATATCAGTGGTTCTCAACCTTTTATGCTTCACGTACCCCCTGGAAATGTGTATGTAACTGGCGTACCCCTTGTATAGATAGATAAAACTATAGTTATAGTATAACAATGGGAATAAAATAAAACATATATATATAACACATATCTAGCGACTTTTCAGTCGGTAGCGCGCCAGGCTCGTAATCTGTAGGTCCCAGGTTCGAGTCCCAGCTGGGTCAGCGTTGAGATTTATCTGCGCAAAACTCCCCGCCCTGCCCAGGGTCAGTAGGGGACACCGATGGGCTTGGAAAGGCCGCCATCCGTCGGATGGATGGAGCCGTGGCTCCGTGTGCGAGAGAGCCATACCCTGTGCACGTTAAAGAAAACGCTGGATGGCCTTGACAGGAGGCTACCATCTGTCTCCCAACAGCTGTTCCAGTGGGTCCCCCCCAACCTTCTCTGAGCCCTCGGGGTCCTTGTGACCTGGCTATTTAGCCCATGGTGTTAAAAAAAGTACCGCTCAGAGGTGAAAGAACCCAACCCTGATTTCTTTCAACGTAAACGTATTTTTCAATCATTTTTTTCCTGGGGGGAAGAAACAATTTTCCCTCTTGACTCACCCCTCTCACTCCCTTCCGACATCCACGGTTTTCCCTTCAGGTTCTTTCATATCATATTTAAAAAAAATTCCTCGAGAACATTGATATAATAACAGACGCATTTATCTTTAACGTATAATTACGAAAAACGTTTAAATTCGAAATAATCTAGCTGTCCTTAACACGTTAAAACTGCGGCTGCTAAAACCTGGTACACAATCCTAAGGAATGCTTATCTATTACAATGAGAGTGGCTGACCTTACAATTCTGGTCTTTGGCTATTTAAAGCATTGGGAACCTTTTGTGACATTTAATGATTGGCGAGAAATTTAATTTAATTGCACCGCGTCGAATTCCTTAATCTTCTAATTATATATCCTTGGAAAGTGGTTTTACCTTTTCTATTATTGCTGATTTTGAATCGGTGAGCTTTGTGGTAATGATGCAAGGGGGTACCAATTCCCCTCCTTCGAAATTCGTTCCTCTTATTCCTCGCGCTTTAATCGAGACCAGTTGCTATCTAGATGCCAACAAAACAGTATAAATATAACATTAAATCTTATATTCTTGTCAAACTCGTCCTATGAGCTGCAGAGTATATGAAATGGGTGTGTTTCCCTATATTTCATTTTTCATTTGGTTAATTAGAAATGACTGAATATCAAAAATTGAGATTTAATGCTGTGCGAATTTAGGATTGTCACTCCTCCGGTTTGGAATCCAATGATCTGGTTTTTTACCGCTTCTCACGGTCTTGTATTGAAAGTCTGCAAAAGGAAGTGGAAGGAAACTTCAGGGTTTTTTTTTTAAAGCAATTTTTCTTTTACATGGGCTGGGTTGTTTTATCTCTGAGTGGCACTTTTCTGCACACCATGGGCTAAATGGCCAGATCACAAGGACCCCGAAGGCTCAGAGAAGGTTGGGGGCGGGGACCCACTAGAACAGCTGTTGGGAGACAGATGGTCGCCTCCCGTCAAGGCCATCCAGAGTGTTCTTTAACGTGCACAGGGTATGGCTCTCCCACACACGGGGCCATGGCTTAACGTCCCATCCGACGGACGTCGGCCTTTCCAAGCCCATCGGTGTCCCGTATTGACTGTAGGCAGGGCAGGGAGTTTTCCGGAGATAAATCTCAACGCTGAGACAGCTGGGACTCGAACCTGAGAACTGCAGATTAAGAGCCTGGCGCGCTACCGACTGAGCCACCCCCACCGCCCCCTTTTTTTTACACGGACTTTATGACGTGAAGTAGACGCTGGTTTCCGTTACGTGTGTCTTCCGAATGTTTCCTAGAACAAAAAATGTTGTTTTGCCGCCTTTTGAAAAACATATAATGGCATTTTCTTCTCATTTGAAAACGGTAAAATGACAATTTTGTTCACTTTTCAGAAATGTATTACTTAGACCACCATAGTGTTCGGATACTTTTTTGAGCGACTGTACACGAAGGTTGCCAGATCACAAATTTCTAAAAAAAATAGTTGCCAGATATTTTTTCTGAATTCTGTAACCAACCATAGTGTTAGGATATTTTTTCAGCGACTGTACACGAAGGTTGCCAGATCATTAATTTCTAAAAAAAAATCGTTGCCAGATATTTTTTCTGAATTCTGTAACCAACCATAGTGTTAGGATATTTTTTGAGCGACTGTACACGAAGGTTGCCAGATCATTAATTTCTAAAAAAAAATCGTTGCCAGATATTTTTTTCTGAATTCTGTAACCAACCATACTGTTAGGATATTTTTTGAGCGACTGTACACGAAGGTTGCCAGATCATTAATTTCTAAAAAAAATCGTTGCCAGATATTTTTTCTCAATTCTGTAACCAACCATAGTGTTCGGATATTTTTTGAGCGACTGTACACGAAGGTTGCCAGATCATTAATTTCTAAAAAAAATCGTTGCCAGATATTTTTTCTCAATTCTGTAACCAACCATAGTGTTCGGATATTTTTGAGCGACTGTAACGGTTGCCAGATCACTAATTTCTAAAAACAATCGTTGCCAGATATTTATTCTCAATTCTGTAACCAACCATAGTGTTCGGATATTTTTTGAGCGACTGTACACGAAGGTTGCCAGATCATTAATTTCTAGAAAAAAATCGTTGCCAGATATTTTTTCTGAATTCTGTAACCAACCATAGTGTTCGGATATTTTTTGAGCGACTGTACACGAAGGTTGCCAGATCATTAATTTCCAAAAAAAAAAATCGTTGCCAGATATTTTTTCACAATTCTGTAACCAACCATAGTGTTCGGATATTTTTTGAGCGACTGTACACGAAGTTTGCCAGATCATTAATTTCTAAAAAAAGAATCGTTGCCAAATATTTTTTCTCAATTCTGTAACCAACCATAGTGTTCGGATATTTTTGAGCGACTGTAACGGTTGCCAGATCACTAATTTCTAAAAAACATCGTTGCCAGATATTTATTCTCAATTCTGTAACCAACCATAGTGTTCGGATATTTTTTGAGCGACTGTACACGAAGGTTGCCAGATCATTAATTTCTAAAAAAAAAAAATCGTTGCCAAATATTTTTTCTCAATTCTGTAACCAACCATAGTGTTCGGATATTTTTGAGCGACTGTAACGGTTGCCAGATCACTAATTTCTAAAAAACATCGTTGCCAGATATTTATTCTCAATTCTGTAACCAACCATAGTGTTCGGATATTTTTTGAGCGACTGCACACAAAGGTTGCCAGATCATTAATTTCTAAAAAAAAATCGTTGCCAGATATTTTTTCTGAATTCTGTAACCAACCATAGTGTTAGGATATTTTTTGAGCGACTGTACACGAAGGTTGCCAGATCATTAATTTCTAAAAAAAATCGTTGCCAGATATTTTTTCTCAATTCTGTAACCAACCATAGTGTTCGGATATTTTTGAGCGACTGTAACGGTTGCCAGATCACTAATTTCTAAAAAACATCGTTGCCAGATATTTATTCTCAATTCTGTAACCAACCATAGTGTTCGGATATTTTTGAGCGACTGTAACGGTTGCCAGATCACTAATTTCTAAAAAACATCGTTGCCAGATATTTATTCTCAATTCTGTAACCAACCAGAGTGTTCGGATATTTTTTGAGCGACTGTACACGAAGGTTGCCAGATCATTAATTTCCAAAAAAAAAATCGTTGCCAGATATTTATTCTCAATTCTGTAACCAACCATAGTGTTCGGATATTTTTTGAGCGACTGTACACGAAGGTTGCCAGATCATTAATTTCTAAAAAAAAAAAATCGTTGCCAAATATTTTTTCTCAATTCTGTAACCAACCATAGTGTTCGGATATTTTTTGAGCGATTGTACACAAAGGTTGCCAGATATTTTTTCTCAATTCTGTAACCAACCATAATGTTCGGATATTTTTTGAGCGACTGGAACGGTTGCCAGATCACTAATTTCTTTAAAATATCGTTGCCAGATATTTTTTCTCAATTCTGTAACCAACCATAGTGTTAGGATATTTTTGAGCGACTGTAACGGTTGCCAGATCACTAATTTCTAAGAAAAATCGTTGCCAGATATTTATTCTCAATTCTGTAACCAACCATAGTGTTCGGATATTTTTTGAGCGACTGTACACGAAGGTTGCCAGATCATTAATTTCTAGAAAAAAATCGTTGCCTGATATTTTTTTCTCAATTCTGTAACCAACCATAGTGTTCGGATATTTTTGAGCGACTGTAACGGTTGCCAGATCACTAATTTCTAAGAAAAATCGTTGCCAGATATTTATTCTCAATTCTGTAACCAACCATAGTGTTCGGATATTTTTTGAGCGACTGTACACGAAGGTTGCCAGATCATTAATTTCCAAAAAAAAAATCGTTGCCAGATATTTTTTCTCAATTCTGTAACCAACCATAGTGTTCGGATATTTTTTGAGCGACTGTACACGAAGGTTGCCAGATCATTAATTTCCAAAAAAAAAATCGTTGCCAGATATTTTTTCTCAATTCTGTAACCAACCATAGTGTTCGGATATTTTTTGAGCGACTGTACACGAAGTTTGCCAGATCATTAATTTCTAAAAAAAGAATCTTTGCCAAATATTTTTTCTCAATTCTGTAACCAACCATAGTGTTCGGATATTTTTGAGCGACTGTAACGGTTGCCAGATCACTAATTTCTAAAAAACATCGTTGCCAGATATTTATTTTCAATTCTGTAACCAACCATAGTGTTCGGATATATTTGGAGCGACTGTACACGAAGGTTGCCAGATCATTAATTTCTAAGAAAAGAATCGTTGCCAAATATTTTTTCTCAATTCTGTAACCAACCATAGTGTTCGGATATTTTTTGAGCGACTGTACACGAAGTTTGCCAGATCATTAATTTCTAAGAAAAGAATCGTTGCCAAATATTTTTTCTCAATTCTGTAACCAACCATAGTGTTCGGATATTTTTGAGCGACTGTAACGGTTGCCAGATCACTAATTTCTAAAAAACATCGTTGCCAGATATTTTTTCTGAATTCTGTAACCAACCAGAGTGTTCGGATATTTTTTGAGCGACTGTACACGAAGGTTGCCAGATCATTAATTTCTAAAAAAAATCGTTGCCAGATATTTTTTCTCAATTCTGTAACCAACCATAGTGTTCGAATATTTTTTTGAGCGACTGTAAATAAGAGTATTGTACCCTCATTCGAAAGTTTATAGTGGCTTTCAAAAAAGTAAATCGGTATTTTGGCCCCTTTGCACAAAAAGCTATATTTTGTCTTCTTTCAAAAAGTGGAAAAAATGATTTCAAAAAATATGAAATATAATATTTTTTCCCCTTTTGTGAAACGTAATTTGCACTTTGTCTGTTTTTCGAAAGCAGAAAAGAAATCGGTATTTTACTCTTTTTTGTGACATGTAAAGAGATGTTTTTCACTCTTTCCAAATGTAAAATGGTATTTTCCCCTCTTTTCAAATGCAAAATGGTATTTTTCCTCTCTTTTCAAATGCAAAATGGTATTTTCCCCTCTTTTCAAATGCGAAATGGCATTTTCCCCTCTTTTCAAATGCAAAATGGTATTTTCCCTTTTTTCAAATGCAAAATGATATTTTTTCCTTCTTTTCAAATGCAAAATGGTATTTTACCCACCCAACCTCTTTTCAAATGCGAAATGGTATTTTTCCTCTCTTTTCAAATGCAAAATGGTATTCTTCCCTTTTTTCAAACGCAAAATGGTATTTTCCCCTCTTTTCAAATGCAAAATGGTATTTTCCCCTCTTTTCAAATGCAAAATGGTATTTTCCCCTCTTTTCAAATGTAAAATGGCATTTTCCCCTCTTTTCAAATGCAAAATGGTATTTTCCCTTTTTTCAAATGCAAAATGATATTTTTTCCTTCTTTTCAAATGCAAAATGGTATTTTACCCACCCAACCTCTTTTCAAATGCGAAATGGTATTTTTCCTCTCTTTTCAAATGCAAAATGGTATTCTTCCCTCTTTTCAAATGCAAAATGGCATTTTCCCCTCTTTTCAAATGCAAAATGGTATTTTCCCTTTTTTCAAATGCAAAATGATATTTTTTCCTTCTTTTCAAATGCAAAATGGTATTTTACCCACCCAACCTCTTTTCAAATGCGAAATGGTATTTTTCCTCTCTTTTCAAATGCAAAATGGTATTCTTCCCTTTTTTCAAACGCAAAATGGTATTTTCCCCTCTTTTCAAATGCAAAATGGCATTTTCCCCTCTTTTCAAATGCAAAATGGTATTTTTCCCTCTTTTCAAATGCGAAATGGCATTTTCCCCTCTTTTCAAATGCAAAATGGTATTTTCCCTTTTTTCAAATGCAAAATGGTATTTTACCCACCCAACCTCTTTTCAAATGCGAAATGGTATTTTTCCTCTCTTTTCAAATGCAAAATGGTATTCTTCCCTTTTTTCAAACGCAAAATGGTATTTTCCCCTCTTTTCAAATGCAAAATGGCATTTTCCCCTCTTTTCAAATGCAAAATGGTATTTTCCCCTCTTTTCAAATGCGAAATGGCATTTTCCCCTCTTTTCAAATGCAAAATGGTATTTTCCCTTTTTTCAAATGCAAAATGATATTTTTTCCTTCTTTTCAAATGCAAAATGGTATTTTACCCACCCAACCTCTTTTCAAATGCGAAATGGTATTTTTCCTCTCTTTTCAAATGCAAAATGGTATTCTTCCCTTTTTTCAAACGCAAAATGGTATTTTCCCCTCTTTTCAAATGTAAAATGGCATTTTCCCCTCTTTTCAAATGCAAAATGGTATTTTCCCCTCTTTTCAAATGTAAAATGGTATTTTCCCATCTTTTCAAATGCAAAATGGTATTTTCCCCTCTTTTCAAATGCAAAATGGCATTTTCCCCTCTTTTCAAATGCAAAATGGTATTTTCCCCTCTTTTCAAATGTAAAATGGTATTTTCCCCTCTTTTCAAATGCAAAATGGTATTTTCCCTTTTTTCAAATGCAAAATGATATTTTTTCCTTCTTTTCAAATGCAAAATGGTATTTTACCCACCCAACCTCTTTTCAAATGCGAAATGGTATTTTTCCTCTCTTTTCAAATGCAAAATGGTATTCTTCCCTTTTTTCAAACGCAAAATGGTATTTTCCCCTCTTTTCAAATGCAAAATGGTATTTTCCCCTCTTTTCAAATGCAAAATGGTATTTTCCATTTTTTCAAATGCAAAATGATATTTTTTCCTTCTTTTCAAATGCAAAATGGTATTTTACCCACCCAACCTCTTTTCAAATGCGAAATGGTATTTTTCCTCTCTTTTCAAATGCAAAATGGTATTCTTCCCTTTTTTCAAACGCAAAATGGTATTTTCCCCTCTTTTCAAATGCAAAATGGCATTTTCCCCTCTTTTCAAATGCAAAATGGTATTTTTCCCTCTTTTCAAATGCGAAATGGCATTTTCCCCTCTTTTCAAATGCAAAATGGTATTTTCCCTTTTTTCAAATGCAAAATGGTATTTTACCCACCCAACCTCTTTTCAAATGCGAAATGGTATTTTTCCTCTCTTTTCAAATGCAAAATGGTATTCTTCCCTTTTTTCAAACGCAAAATGGTATTTTCCCCTCTTTTCAAATGCAAAATGGTATTTTCCCTTTTTTCAAATGCAAAATGATATTTTTTCCTTCTTTTCAAATGCAAAATGGTATTTTACCCACCCAACCTCTTTTCAAATGCGAAATGGTATTTTTCCTCTCTTTTCAAATGCAAAATGGTATTCTTCCCTTTTTTCAAACGCAAAATGGCATTTTCCCCTCTTTTCAAATGCAAAATGGTATTTTTCCCTCTTTTCAAATGCGAAATGGCATTTTCCCCTCTTTTCAAATGCAAAATGGTATTTTCCCTTTTTTCAAATGCAAAATGGTATTTTACCCACCCAACCTCTTTTCAAATGCGAAATGGTATTTTTCCTCTCTTTTCAAATGCAAAATGGTATTCTTCCCTTTTTTCAAACGCAAAATGGCATTTTCCCCTCTTTTCAAATGCAAAATGGTATTTTCCCTTTTTTCAAATGCAAAATGATATTTTTTCCTTCTTTTCAAATGCAAAATGGTATTTTACCCACCCAACCTCTTTTCAAATGCGAAATGGTATTTTTCCTCTCTTTTCAAATGCAAAATGGTATTCTTCCCTTTTTTCAAACGCAAAATGGTATTTTCCCCTCTTTTCAAATGCAAAATGGCATTTTCCCCTCTTTTCAAATGCAAAATGGTATTTTCCCCTCTTTTCAAATGTAAAATGGTATTTTCCCCTCTTTTCAAATGCAAAATGGTATTTTCCCTTTTTTCAAATGCAAAATGATATTTTTTCCTTCTTTTCAAATGCAAAATGGTATTTTACCCACCCAACCTCTTTTCAAATGCGAAATGGTATTTTTCCTCTCTTTTCAAATGCAAAATGGTATTCTTCCCTTTTTTCAAACGCAAAATGGTATTTTCCCCTCTTTTCAAATGCAAAATGGCATTTTCCCCTCTTTTCAAATGCAAAATGGTATTTTTCCCTCTTTTCAAATGCGAAATGGCATTTTCCCCTCTTTTCAAATGCAAAATGGTATTTTCCCTTTTTTCAAATGCAAAATGGTATTTTACCCACCCAACCTCTTTTCAAATGCGAAATGGTATTTTTCCTCTCTTTTCAAATGCAAAATGGTATTCTTCCCTTTTTTCAAACGCAAAATGGTATTTTCCCCTCTTTTCAAATGCAAAATGGCATTTTCCCCTCTTTTCAAATGCAAAATGGTATTTTTCCCTCTTTTCAAATGCGAAATGGCATTTTCCCCTCTTTTCAAATGCAAAATGGTATTTTCCCTTTTTTCAAATGCAAAATGATATTTTTTCCTTCTTTTCAAATGCAAAATGGTATTTTACCCACCCAACCTCTTTTCAAATGCGAAATGGTATTTTTCCTCTCTTTTCAAATGCAAAATGGTATTCTTCCCTTTTTTCAAACGCAAAATGGTATTTTCCCCTCTTTTCAAATGCAAAATGGCATTTTCCCCTCTTTTCAAATGCAAAATGGTATTTTTCCCTCTTTTCAAATGCGAAATGGCATTTTCCCCTCTTTTCAAATGCAAAATGGTATTTTCCCTTTTTTCAAATGCAAAATGATATTTTTTCCTTCTTTTCAAATGCAAAATGGTATTTTACCCACCCAACCTCTTTTCAAATGCGAAATGGTATTTTTCCTCTCTTTTCAAATGCAAAATGGTATTCTTCCCTTTTTTCAAACGCAAAATGGTATTTTCCCCTCTTTTCAAATGCAAAATGGCATTTTCCCCTCTTTTCAAATGCAAAATGGTATTTTTCCCTCTTTTCAAATGCGAAATGGCATTTTCCCCTCTTTTCAAATGCAAAATGGTATTTTCCCTTTTTTCAAATGCAAAATGATATTTTTTCCTTCTTTTCAAATGCAAAATGGTATTTTACCCTCCCAACCTCTTTTCAAATGCGAAATGGTATTTTTCCTCTCTTTTCAAATGCAAAATGGTATTCTTCCCTTTTTTCAAACGCAAAATGGTATTTTCCCCTCTTTTCAAATGCAAAATGGCATTTTCCCCTCTTTTCAAATGCAAAATGGTATTTTTCCCTCTTTTCAAATGCGAAATGGCATTTTCCCCTCTTTTCAAATGCAAAATGGTATTTTCCCTTTTTTCAAATGCAAAATGATATTTTTTCCTTCTTTTCAAATGCAAAATGGTATTTTACCCACCCAACCTCTTTTCAAATGCGAAATGGTATTTTTCCTCTCTTTTCAAATGCAAAATGGTATTCTTCCCTTTTTTCAAACGCAAAATGGTATTTTCCCCTCTTTTCAAATGTAAAATGGCATTTTCCCCTCTTTTCAAATGCAAAATGGTATTTTCCCCTCTTTTCAAATGTAAAATGGTATTTTCCCATCTTTTCAAATGCAAAATGGTATTTTCCCTTTTTTCAAATGCAAAATGATATTTTTTCCTTCTTTTCAAATGCAAAATGGTATTTTACCCACCCAACCTCTTTTCAAATGCGAAATGGTATTTTTCCTCTCTTTTCAAATGCAAAATGGTATTCTTCCCTTTTTTCAAACGCAAATTGGTATTTTCCCCTCTTTTCAAATGCAAAATGGCATTTTCCCCTCTTTTCAAATGCAAAATGGTATTTTCCCCTCTTTTCAAATGTAAAATGGTATTTTCCCCTCTTTTCAAATGCAAAATGGTATTTTCCCTTTTTTCAAATGCAAAATGATATTTTTTCCTTCTTTTCAAATGCAAAATGGTATTTTACCCACCCAACCTCTTTTCAAATGCGAAATGGTATTTTTCCTCTCTTTTCAAATGCAAAATGGTATTCTTCCCTTTTTTCAAACGCAAAATGGTATTTTCCCCTCTTTTCAAATGCAAAATGGCATTTTCCCCTCTTTTCAAATGCAAAATGGTATTTTCCCCTCTTTTCAAATGTAAAATGGTATTTTCCCATCTTTTCAAATGCAAAATGGTATTTTCCATTTTTTCAAATGCAAAATGATATTTTTTCCTTCTTTTCAAATGCAAAATGGTATTTTACCCACCCAACCTCTTTTCAAATGCCAAATGGTATTTTTCCTCTCTTTTCAAATGCAAAATGGTATTCTTCCCTTTTTTCAAACGCAAAATGGTATTTTCCCCTCTTTTCAAATGCAAAATGGCATTTTCCCCTCTTTTCAAATGCAAAATGGTATTTTCCCCTCTTTTCAAATGTAAAATGGTATTTTCCCATCTTTTCAAATGCAAAATGGTATTTTCCATTTTTTCAAATGCAAAATGATATTTTTTCCTTCTTTTCAAATGCAAAATGGTATTTTACCCACCCAACCTCTTTTCAAATGCGAAATGGTATTTTTCCTCTCTTTTCAAATGCAAAATGGTATTCTTCCCTTTTTTCAAACGCAAAATGGTATTTTCCCCTCTTTTCAAATGCAAAATGGTATTTTCCCTTTTTTCAAATGCAAAATGATATTTTTTCCTTCTTTTCAAATGCAAAATGGTATTTTACCCACCCAACCTCTTTTCAAATGCGAAATGGTATTTTTCCCCTCTTTTCAAATGCAAAATGGTATTCTTCCCTTTTTTCAAACGCAAAATGGTATTTTCCCCTCTTTTCAAATGCAAAATGGCATTTTCCCCTCTTTTCAAATGCAAAATGGTATTTTCCCCTCTTTTCAAATGTAAAATGGTATTTTCCCCTCTTTTCAAATGCAAAATGGTATTTTCCCTTTTTTCAAATGCAAAATGATATTTTTTCCTTCTTTTCAAATGCAAAATGGTATTTTACCCACCCAACCTCTTTTCAAATGAAAAATGGTATTCTTCCCTCTTTTCAAATGCAAAATGGTATTCTTCCCTTTTTTCAAACGCAAAATGGTATTTTCCCCTCTTTTCAAATGCAAAATGGCATTTTCCCCTCTTTTCAAATGCAAAATGGTATTTTTCCCTCTTTTCAAATGCGAAATGGCATTTTCCCCTCTTTTCAAATGCTAAAATGGTATTTTCCCTTTTTTCAAATGCAAAATGATATTTTTTCCTTCTTTTCAAATGCAAAATGGTATTTTACCCACCCAACCTCTTTTCAAATGAAAAATGGTATTCTTCCCTCTTTTCAAATGCAAAATGGTATTCTTCCCTTTTTTCAAACGCAAAATGGTATTTTCCCCTCTTTTCAAATGCAAAATGGCATTTTCCCCTCTTTTCAAATGCAAAATGGTATTTTCCCCTCTTTTCAAATGTAAAATGGTATTTTCCCATCTTTTCAAATGCAAAATGGTATTTTCCATTTTTTCAAATGCAAAATGATATTTTTTCCTTCTTTTCAAATGCAAAATGGTATTTTACCCACCCAACCTCTTTTCAAATGCGAAATGGTATTTTTCCTCTCTTTTCAAATGCAAAATGGTATTCTTCCCTTTTTTCAAACGCAAAATGGTATTTTCCCCTCTTTTCAAATGCAAAATGGCATTTTCCCCTCTTTTCAAATGCAAAATGGTATTTTCCCTTTTTTCAAATGCAAAATGATATTTTTTCCTTCTTTTCAAATGCAAAATGGTATTTTACCCACCCAACCTCTTTTCAAATGCGAAATGGTATTTTTCCTCTCTTTTCAAATGCAAAATGGTATTCTTCCCTTTTTTCAAACGCAAAATGGTATTTTCCCCTCTTTTCAAATGTAAAATGGCATTTTCCCCTCTTTTCAAATGCAAAATGGTATTTTCCCCTCTTTTCAAATGTAAAATGGTATTTTCCCATCTTTTCAAATGCAAAATGGTATTTTCCCCTCTTTTCAAATGCAAAATGGCATTTTCCCCTCTTTTCAAATGCAAAATGGTATTTTCCCCTCTTTTCAAATGTAAAATGGTATTTTCCCCTCTTTTCAAATGTAAAATGGTATTTTCCCATCTTTTCAAATGCAAAATGGTATTTTCCCCTCTTTTCAAATGCAAAATGGCATTTTCCCCTCTTTTCAAATGCAAAATGGTATTTTCCCCTCTTTTCAAATGTAAAATGGTATTTTCCCATCTTTTCAAATGCAAAATGGTATTTTCCCTTTTTTCAAATGCAAAATGATATTTTTTCCTTCTTTTCAAATGCAAAATGGTATTTTACCCACCCAACCTCTTTTCAAATGCGAAATGGTATTTTTCCTCTCTTTTCAAATGCAAAATGGTATTCTTCCCTCTTTTCAAATGCAAAATGGCATTTTCCCCTCTTTTCAAATGCAAAATGGTATTTTCCCCTCTTTTCAAATGTAAAATGGTATTTTCCCATCTTTTCAAATGCAAAATGGTATTTTCCCATCTTTTCAAATGCAAAATGGTATTTTCCCATCTTTTCAAATGCAAAATGGTATTTTCCCTTTTTTCAAATGCAAAATGATATTTTTTCCTTCTTTTCAAATGCAAAATGGTATTTTACCCACCCAACCTCTTTTCAAATGCGAAATGGTATTTTTCCTCTCTTTTCAAATGCAAAATGGTATTCTTCCCTTTTTTCAAACGCAAAATGGTATTTTCCCCTCTTTTCAAATGTAAAATGGCATTTTCCCCTCTTTTCAAATGCAAAATGGTATTTTCCCCTCTTTTCAAATGTAAAATGGTATTTTCCCATCTTTTCAAATGCAAAATGGTATTTTCCCCTCTTTTCAAATGCAAAATGGCATTTTCCCCTCTTTTCAAATGCAAAATGGTATTTTCCCCTCTTTTCAAATGTAAAATGGTATTTTCCCATCTTTTCAAATGCAAAATGGTATTTTCCCTTTTTTCAAATGCAAAATGATATTTTTTCCTTCTTTTCAAATGCAAAATGGTATTTTACCCACCCAACCTCTTTTCAAATGCGAAATGGTATTTTTCCTCTCTTTTCAAATGCAAAATGGTATTCTTCCCTTTTTTCAAACGCAAAATGGTATTTTCCCCTCTTTTCAAATGCAAAATGGTATTTTCCCTTTTTTCAAATGCAAAATGATATTTTTTCCTTCTTTTCAAATGCAAAATGGTATTTTACCCACCCAACCTCTTTTCAAATGCGAAATGGTATTTTTCCCCTCTTTTCAAATGCAAAATGGTATTCTTCCCTTTTTTCAAACGCAAAATGGTATTTTCCCCTCTTTTCAAATGTAAAATGGCATTTTCCCCTCTTTTCAAATGCAAAATGGTATTTTCCCCTCTTTTCAAATGTAAAATGGTATTTTCCCATCTTTTCAAATGCAAAATGGTATTTTCCCCTCTTTTCAAATGCAAAATGGCATTTTCCCCTCTTTTCAAATGCAAAATGGTATTTTCCCCTCTTTTCAAATGTAAAATGGTATTTTCCCATCTTTTCAAATGCAAAATGGTATTTTCCCTTTTTTCAAATGCAAAATGATATTTTTTCCTTCTTTTCAAATGCAAAATGGTATTTTACCCACCCAACCTCTTTTCAAATGCGAAATGGTATTTTTCCTCTCTTTTCAAATGCAAAATGGTATTCTTCCCTCTTTTCAAATGCAAAATGGCATTTTCCCCTCTTTTCAAATGCAAAATGGTATTTTCCCCTCTTTTCAAATGTAAAATGGTATTTTCCCATCTTTTCAAATGCAAAATGGTATTTTCCCATCTTTTCAAATGCAAAATGGTATTTTCCCATCTTTTCAAATGCAAAATGGTATTTTCCCTTTTTTCAAATGCAAAATGATATTTTTTCCTTCTTTTCAAATGCAAAATGGTATTTTACCCACCCAACCTCTTTTCAAATGCGAAATGGTATTTTTCCTCTCTTTTCAAATGCAAAATGGTATTCTTCCCTTTTTTCAAACGCAAAATGGTATTTTCCCCTCTTTTCAAATGTAAAATGGCATTTTCCCCTCTTTTCAAATGCAAAATGGTATTTTCCCCTCTTTTCAAATGTAAAATGGTATTTTCCCATCTTTTCAAATGCAAAATGGTATTTTCCCCTCTTTTCAAATGCAAAATGGCATTTTCCCCTCTTTTCAAATGCAAAATGGTATTTTCCCCTCTTTTCAAATGTAAAATGGTATTTTCCCATCTTTTCAAATGCAAAATGGTATTTTCCCTTTTTTCAAATGCAAAATGATATTTTTTCCTTCTTTTCAAATGCAAAATGGTATTTTACCCACCCAACCTCTTTTCAAATGCGAAATGGTATTTTTCCTCTCTTTTCAAATGCAAAATGGTATTCTTCCCTTTTTTCAAACGCAAAATGGTATTTTCCCCTCTTTTCAAATGCAAAATGGTATTTTCCCTTTTTTCAAATGCAAAATGATATTTTTTCCTTCTTTTCAAATGCAAAATGGTATTTTACCCACCCAACCTCTTTTCAAATGCGAAATGGTATTTTTCCCCTCTTTTCAAATGCAAAATGGTATTCTTCCCTTTTTTCAAACGCAAAATGGTATTTTCCCCTCTTTTCAAATGCAAAATGGCATTTTCTCCTCTTTTCAAATGCAAAATGGTATTTTCCCCTCTTTTCAAATGTAAAATGGTATTTTCCCCTCTTTTCAAATGCAAAATGGTATTTTCCCTTTTTTCAAATGCAAAATGATATTTTTTCCTTCTTTTCAAATGCAAAATGGTATTTTACCCACCCAACCTCTTTTCAAATGCGAAATGGTATTTTTCCTCTCTTTTCAAATGCAAAATGGTATTCTTCCCTTTTTTCAAACGCAAAATGGTATTTTCCCCTCTTTTCAAATGCAAAATGGTATTTTTCCCTCTTTTCAAATGCGAAATGGCATTTTCCCCTCTTTTCAAATGCAAAATGGTATTTTCCCTTTTTTCAAATGCAAAATGATATTTTTTCCTTCTTTTCAAATGCAAAATGGTATTTTACCCACCCAACCTCTTTTCAAATGAAAAATGGTATTCTTCCCTCTTTTCAAATGCAAAATGATATTCTTCCCTCTTTTCAAATGCAAAATGGCATTTTCCCCTCTTTTCAAATGCAAAATGGCATTTTTCCCTCTTTCCAAATGTAAAATGGTATTTTCCCCTCTTTTCAAATGTAAAATGGTATTTTACCCACCCACCCTCTTCTCAAATGCAAAATGGTATTTTTTCCTCTATTCAAATGTAAAATGATATTTCACCCTCTTTTCAAATGCAAAATGGTATTTTTGCCCTCTTTTCAAATGCAAAATGATATTTTCCCCTCTTTTCAAATGCAAAATTGTATTTTTTCCCTCTTTTCAAATGCGAAATGGTATTTTCCTCTCTTTTCAAATGCAAAATGGTATTCTTCCCTGTTTTCAAATGCAAAATGATATTTTCCCCTCTTTTCAAATGCAAAATGGTATCCATTTTTGCATCAAATGCAAAATGGTATCCAAAACCATTTTTTTTTTCAAATGCAAAATGGTATTTTCCTCTCTTTTCAAATGCAAAATGATATTTTTCTTCTTTTCAAATGTAAAATGGTATTCTTCCCTCTTTTCAAATTCAAAATGGTATTTTTCCGCTCTTTTCAAATGCAAATGGTATTTTTTCCCTTTCTTCAAATACAAAATGGTATTTTATACACTTTTGAGAAATATCAAATGGAATGTTATCCTCTTTCCATAATCGTAATAATGACAATTAGTCCTCTTTTGTGAAAAACGAAAGCAGTGCCTCTTCCATTATGTGGAAAAAATTTCTACCTCTCAAATCAAGCATAGTGTAATCTATAAACCCTACTAGGAAGTGAGCACAATTTTTAGCTCTGAATTGATGCATAGTGTGGTCATAATCCCCAACTAAGAAGTGGCAGAATATTTAGCTCTGAATCGAACAAAGCATAGTGTGGTCATAAGCCCCTACTAAGATGGCAGCTTTTTTTGCTCAGAAATGAAGCCTAGTGCAGTCATACGGCGCCATTGAGAGAGGGGCAAAAATATCTTCTAAATTTCGGTTTCATTTCGAATCATTAGACACAGCTTACATCTTCATCACTTGTGTTCTACCGTCTCTTTCTCATCCACCCGCAACGTCACGTGACCAGGAGCACTCCCCGGAGTTTCGGGCTTCGAGTACTGTGTTTGTGGTGTGTGTTTGTATCCGCATGACGGGGGGTCTCTCGCCAACTGCAGGGGAAGTCGACATCTCAGTGACTCGATTCAATCGAGCATGGCCCCATCGCACGCTGAGGGTTTCGCATAATAAACTCCCGTTCGCGGGATGCAAGCAGGTGTCCCGCTTTCGCGAGGTTACGTCACCGGGTCGTTTTCCCGCCAAATGAACGTGGTGCGTAATAAAGAAATCCTACCGATTACAATACAGATTAAAAATTCACTATAATCACTGTTGTGAGGGGCTGTGTACGTAATTGAAAGATACATCTGCTCGTCCAACTGGTTTAAATCGATATCTGCTGCTCCTGAAAGGTTTAACTTTGGTAAACTCTAGGAGTAGGATGTGTAATGCGTTTCTGCTGAGTTGTTTTGGTCTTGAGTGAGGCTTCTTGTCTGCCTAATCAGCTAAATTACTGAGTCACAAGGGCAGGAGTTGCCACTGGGTATCACGCCAGTCTGACAATCATCAATTCCCCAGTTCTAGTCTCAAAGGTAACTTAGTTTAATATTTTCTCCCGTTCTCTCCTCGGTGAGAAAAGGGACAGGCCAAAGAGGCTGTGGGGCGGGGTTGGCTCAGTCGGTAGCGCATCAGACTCGTAATCTGCAATTCCCAGGTTCGAGTCCCAGCTGGACCATCATTGAGATTTATCTCTGTAAAACTCCTCGCCATACCCACGGTCAGTACGGAATACCAATGGGCTTGGAAAGGTCTCCATCCGTCGAATGGGACGTTGCCTTGCCCTCGGGTGTGGGAGAGCCATATGCAGCGCACGTTAAAGAACACTCTGGATAGCCTTGACAGGAGGCTATCATTTGTTTCCCAACAGCTGTTTCAGTGGGTTCCCTTCCACAACTTTCTCTGAATCTTTTGAATTCTTAAAACCTGGCCATTTAGTCCATTATGTGCAAAAAAGTACCGCTCACAGATAAAACCATTAAGCCGTACCACTTTGTGCAGCAGAGCCATAATTTCTGCACGTTAAAGAATATTTTAGATTGCCTTCAAGGGAGGCTTCCAGTAGAACCCCTTCGCCAATATTCCCCTGGTATATAGGGGTCCTTGTGACCTGGTTACTTAGCACATTGTGTGAACTGCAAAACTCCCTGCCCTGCCTACGGTCAGTATGGGACATTGATGGGCTTGGAAAGGTTGCCACCCGTCGGATGGGACGTTAAACCGTGTAACCGTGTGAGAGAGAGAGAGCTATACCCTGTGCATGTTAAAGAACACTCAGGATGGCCCTGACGGGTGGCTACCATCTATCTCCCAAAAGTTGTTCCAGTGGGTCCCTTCCCACAACATTCTCTGAGCCTTCGGGGTCCTTGTGACCTGGCCATTTTGCCTATGGTGTGTGAAAAAGTGCCACTCAGAGGTAAAACAACCCAACATTGTGTGAAAAGAAAGTGCCTCTTATAAGTAGAACAGCAATCCATCTACGTCACAACACTGTAAACGGTATGGAGAGGTAAAGATAATTTTCGACGCATCAAACCATTTCTCACTTCTCCTTGAACTACTTTTGTACTGATTGAAAACTTAGATTTGACATTCTGATAAAAACTGAACAGAATTGCAAATGAGTCAAATTGAGTCACACAGGTCTTCATTACATAGTTTATTGTAAAACATACTTTTGTTGGAAAATTGATGAGGAAAAAAGCAAAATTTTGAACATATATCGCAAGCATTCTATTAACCAGCAAATTTTAAGTTTTAGTGGTATAGTATGATGGACAAGAAGTCTAGGAAGGAATAGAACAGAGAGAGCAATAATTTGGCGTTTACACCGAAAGGATTTGTGGAAATGCTACTTCTTCTTTAAGAGATAAATTAAAAATTCTTTTTGTGTTTTATAGGTATAAAATACCCCCTCAAGTAGCTGCTTGCCACAGAGGTCTGATAGGAGCCTGTCAGTTTGTATGCCATAGTAGACTGTCTGAGAGGATGGCAGGACCTCAGCAGAAAAACAACACAAACATCCATGCCTTACCCGGGGCTCGAACACAGGTCCCTTAGATCAGTAGCAGATCAGTAGCCAAGCGTGCTAACCACTCGGCCATGGGACGGCTAGTAATGAAATAGTACTATTGAAATTTTCCCAATTGCCCATTAGTTGGAATTTCCATTGTCTAAAGCTGCCTAATCTAATAAATAAAATCTTCAAACGCGCCCTCTAACGGTGGAGAGAAGTTGGCAAATATCACATTATTGGTGAAATGTAGCAAACGATCAATTATTAGTAGATATTCAAATTTTTGATGGTAGAATGTAATGGTCTAGTGCAGTGGTTCTCAAACCTTTATGCTTCACGTACCCCCTGGAAATGTGTATGTAACTGGCGTACCCCTTGTATAGATAAATAAAACTATAGTTATAGTATAACAAATGGAATAAAATAAAACATATATATCAGTGGTTCTCAAGCTTTTATGCTTCACGTACCCACTGGAAATGTGTATGTAACTGGCGTACCCCTTGTATAGGTAGATAAAACTACAGTTATCGTATAACACTGGGAATAAAATAAAACATATCTATCAGTGGTTCCCAACCTTTTATGCTTCACGTACCCCCTGGAAATGTGTATGTAACTGGCGTACCCCTTGTATAGATAGATATAACTATAGTTATAGTATAACACTGGGAATAAAATAAAACATATATATCAGTGGTTCTCAACTTTTTATGCTTCACGTACCCCTTAGAAATGTGATGTAACTGGCGTACCCCTTGTATAGATAGACAAAACTATAGTAATAGTATAACAATGGGAATAAAATAAAACATATATATCAGTGGTCCTCAACCTTTTATGCTTCACGTACCCCCTGGAAATGTGTATGTAACTGGCGTACCCCTTGTACAGATAGATAAAACTATAGTGATAGTATAACAATGGGAATAAAATAAAACATATATATCAGTGGTCCTCAACCTTTTATGCTTCACGTACCCCCTGGAAATGTGTATGTAAGTGGCGTACCCCTTGTATAGATAGATAAAATTATAGTTATAGTATAACAATGGGATTAAAATAAAACATATATATCAGTGGTTCTCAACCTTTTATGCTTCACGTACCCCTTGTATAGATAGATAAAACTACAGTTATAGCATAACAATGGGAATAAAATAAAACGTATATATATCAGTGGTTCTCAAACTTTTATGCTTCACGTACCCCCTGGAAATGTGTATGTAACTGGCGTACCCCTTGTCTAGATAAATAAAACTATGGTTATAGTATAACAATGGGAATAAAATAAAACATATATATCAGTGGTTCTCAACCTTTTATGCTTCACGTACCCCCTGGAAATGTGTATGTAACTGGCGTACCCCTTGTATAGGTAGATAAAACTACAGTTATCGTATAACAATGGGAATATAATAAAACATATATATCAGTGGTTCTCAACCTTTTATGCTTCACGTACCCCCTGGAAATGTGTATGTAACTGGCGTACCCCTTGTATAGATAGATAAAACTACAGTTATAGCATAACAATGGCAATAAAATAAAACATATATATCAGTGGTTCTCAACCTTTTATGCTTCACCTACCCCCTGGAAATGTGTATGTAACTGGCGTACCTCCTGTATAGATAGATAAAACTATAGTTATAATATAACAATGGGAATAAAATAAAACATATATATCAGTGGTTCTCAAACTATTATACTTCACGTACCCTCTGGAAATGTATATGTAATTGGCGTACCCCTTGTATAGATAGATAAAACTATAGTTTTAGTATAACAATGGGAATAAAATAAAACATATATATCAGTGGTTCTCAACGTTTTATGCTTCACGTACCCCCTGGAAATGTATGTGTAACTGGCGTACCTCCTGTATAGATAGATAAAACTATAGTTATAGTATAACAATGGGAATGAAATAAAACATTTATATCAGTGGTTCTCAAACTATTATACTTCACGTACTCTCTGGAAATGTGTATGTAACTGGCGTACCTCCTGTATAGATTGATAAAACTATAGTTATAGTATAACAATGGGAATAAAACATATATATCAGTGGTTCTCAACCTTTTATGCTTCACGTACCCCCTGGAAATGTGTATGTAACTGGCGTACCTCCTGTATAGATAGATAAAACTATAGTTATAGTATAACAATGGGAATAAAACATATATATCAGTGGTTCTCAACCTTTTATGCTTCACGTACCCCCTGGAAATGTGTATGTAACTGGCGTACCTCTTGTATAGATAGATAAAATTATAGTTATAATACAGCAATGGTTATTTTTACTTTGTTGGTAGGTCTAGCGTTTTTTGAGCTCTTACGACATACCCTAAATTTTTTCCCGGTACACCACCTTGAGAATCAGTAGTCTATTGACTTACATTGTGATTAATGATTTACCGCCTTACACCCAACTAGTGTTAAAATGCTTTTTTTCCTTTGATAGGTAAATGAGTAATTTTCTAATAAAAGATTGATATGCGTATATAAATGACTTAAGGATATCTAGCCCATTTAAATTTATTTTGCGAGGCACAAGATATTTAAGGAAATTTCGGGTCTTTTTTGATCACCAGTTTACTTTGTAGTTTCCAGGTCGTCTTCAATACTGACCTTGAGTGAAGTGGAACTTCCGATCAGTCTTCACGAAAATGGAAGTTGCCATCGGTGGAATTTCCGAAAAGTTCTGAAAAAAACAGTCGGTAGCGCGCCAGGCTCGTAATCTGCAGTTCCCAGGTTCGAGTCCCAGCTGGGTCAGCGTTGAGATTTATCTCCGCAAAAATTCCCCGCCCTGCCCGCGGTCAGTAGGGGACACCGATGGGCTTGGAAAGGCCGTGGCCCCGTATGCGGAAGAGCCATACCCTGTCACGTTGAAGAACATTCTGGATGGCCTTGACGGGAAGCTACCATCTGTCTCCCAACAGCTGTTCCAGTGGGTCTCCTCTTCCAACCTTCTCTGAACTTCGGGGTCCTTGTGACCTGGCCATTTAGCCCATGGTGTGCAAAAAAAGTGCAGCTCACAGGTAAAACAACAAAGCCACTGTTAGATGGTATTAAATGCAGAACATACATCATCGACCGATCATAGCAGATGATGATGTTGTGGTTAGCATAACTGACATGTTTCTAGGAGACGTGGTTCGAATCCCACTGACGGCGAAGCCAATTCTTTTTCAGCTTATTTTTTCATGAGTTCCATGTCTACAGGGCACATCCTGGGATTTTACTACCGTTATTATTATTATTATACTATATTCGTAAACTGGAACCTGATAACCTTTTAAAAAAAAATTCCTCCGTTCTCTTTATCTCTTCTGTCCATAACTCCTTCCATCAATGAAGAACCCATTATTCCAGACAAGTCCATCACTCAAAATCCTCTAAAGTCTCCTCCTCACACATCTCCAGCATCAATGAATACCTTGACTGGGAAGGGGACGATCCCGGCCCCTCCTCCCTCTACCTCTCCCTCCCTCTGGCAGCTGCTCTCTATCGTCCACGTGGAGAAGACATTATTCGTCCTCTTGACTTACTATGTACCTCAGCACGACATCTTGTCTCTTCTTACACCACTTGAGCACCTAGGTCAGGTTATTATTTGCTCGATTTCGATTCAGGAGGTCTAGTCAACAGCAACGCATGTCTCGAGGTCTCTCTCTGAGCCTTTAAATCGACTACTTCAACATTTTTTTCCTCCATTCACAGTTTTTAAACTGTTAAAAAAACAGATCCTTTAAAAATAAAACGTTTAAGTCAAACAGCAACTTCAGACTGATCTCTTATTTCGGTTCTTATAGCAATTTTCACATCCTTTTCAGCTTTATCCTCTAGAAAAGTTAGCGATGAGAATGTGGCTGCAGAACTTGAAGTTCCCAACATCCGGATACAACAAAAACCTTTAAGAACATCCTCATCTTCATATAGATGTCAAGGAAAGGACGTATTCTCACACAGGAAATTTCGAAGAGGAGAAGAGAAGTGACTTAAGGATATCTAGCCCATTTAAATTTATTTTGCGAGGCACAAGTTCTTTAACGAAATTTCGGATCTTTTGTGATCAGCAGCTTAGTTTGTAGTTTCCAGGTCGTCTTCAAAATTGACCTTGAGTGAAGTGGAACTTCCGATCAGTCTTCACGAAAATGGAGGTTGCCATCGGTGGAATTTCCCATGAATATTGGGGGAAACTGAAAGTTTTCATCTGTGGGACTTTTCGATGGTTTTTGAAAGTTGTCATTGGTGGGACTTTTAGTTAATCTTTGGGAAACTAAAAGTTGTCATCGTTGGGACTTTTGGTTAATCTTTGGGAAATTGAAAATTGTCATCGGTGGGACTTTTGGTTAATCTTTGGGAAACTGAAAGTTGTAATCGGTGGGACTTTCGGTTTATCTTGGGGAAACTGAACGCTGCTATTGGTGAAATTGCCATTGAAATTTGGGGAAACGGAAGGACGAATTAAAATATTTTCTCTTTCATTTCTTTTTGTTTTTTTTTAAATTGTCATCCCATATACGGCAGAGGCAATTGGTATTTCTAGTTTAAAGTAAACACTGTGATAGAATAGCCCTGGAATGATGAAATAGCTTTAACAACCGGTTTAGGCCCAGCATAACGACTCAACAAACCACACTACCTGGTAAACTTATTTTGAGCATTGCATCGCGCGCGAAGTACCACAAAACATGACAATGCATGAAAAATTTCTTACTGTCGTTAGTATTCTACGTCACTACGAAGTCCTAAAAAAGCCGTAAAGGTATGGTGGAAAGCAAAATCAAGTGCATCATGGGTAAAAAGCCTGATCTGATGAGGCTGGGTGGCTCAGTCGGTAGCGCGCCAGGCTCATAATCTGTAGTTCCCAGGTTCGAGTCCCAGTTGGGTCAGCGTTGAGATTTATCTCCGCAAAATTCTCCGCCCTGCCCACGGTCAGTAGGTGACACGTTGGGTTTGGAAAGGCCGCCGTCTGTCGGATGGGACCTTAAGCCGTGACCCCGAGTGCGGGAGAGCCATACCCTGTGCACGTTACAGAACACGCTGGATGGCCTTAACGGGAGGCTACCATCTGTTTTCCAACAGCTGTTCCAGTGGGTCCCCTCCCCCAACCTTCTCTGAGCCTTCAGGGTCCTTGTGACCTGGCCATTTAGCCCATGGTGTTCAGAAAAGTGCCGCTCAGAGGTAAAACAACCCAACACAATCTTTGATCTTACCATTTAGCTAATTGTGTTCACAAACGCGACTGTCAAAGCTGAAACAACCCAACTCCACTCAGCCCATATCCCAAATTTGCCGGCCTACCGAAAAAAAAAAAATTCAAATCTATTCGAGAAAAAAAATCAACCAATATTGATTTTACTCCACTACCAAAAAAAAAGTTGGATTTCAACATACTCCACGACTCAATAATAAAAACAGACCTAATAATAATGAAAACAATTACAATGACAATTAATAGTAAAAAGTATTCGTAACAACCGTAGAGACGAAAACACTTTTCCTCAAATTAAATATTGTAGGATGCAGGTGATGGAGACAACGACAGTGAAATTAGCCGTGAAAAGGTTTTCAAACAACCAGCTGCACGCACAGCCTCAAAAACGAAATACGAACACCCCGTTTTCTACCCCCCACCCCCACCCCCCACCATAAGCCTCTTCCTTCCTCCCTCTACAGTCTCCCTGGATCTCTGTTCATAACATTACATGCTACAATGCCACTAATTACTTCTTTACCAAAAAGGAGAAAGACAAACCATCTGTTCAGCCAATTGTCTCTCTCTCCAGGCAGGTGAATCTTTTGTCGATTCAGATTCGCACTGTATCTCGGCGACCAATCAACCTCCAACGTTCGGTATCGGACGTCTACTAGCGTCGGGAGTCGATGTAAGGTACCGTGACATTTACGAGTATTGTCGAGACACCGTCGCACGTGAGGATTTTTTTTTTTGAGAATGATGTGTTGTTTAATGTTAGCCGTAAATTTCGTGAGTGTTTGAAAATCAACCGAGGCGTGTAAATGTCGTATGAACTCTGATTTCTTTTATTTTTTTTATTTTTCGTTCCTATTGTGGTTTTGTTTAATTGAGTGGGTAATTGAGTGAGCAATTATGATGCCGAGCTTTGTTAGGTGTAGCCATGGCCACACCTGCAGTTTTGCTGCGTTGTAAAGTTAAATCTCTTTTTAGAAGGCTGAATTTTGCTGCATCGGTGGATTGGAGAGTTACGCTTCAAACTACAGGAATCAGGTGTTAAGTTCTCCCGAGTGTCATTTCATCCGGTGGAGTATTTTGCTTTCACCTGTGTTTGGACACCTGACCTTGCCACTTTTGAGGTTTTTTCCGAGGTCTGACTAAAATAAGAAAGGATTGGGTTGTTTTAACTCTTAGCTGCACTTTTTTGTACACAATGGGCTAAATGGCCAGGTCACAAGAACCCCGAAGGATTTATCAAGAAGAAAGTCAGAGAAGGTTGGGGGAGGGGACCCACTGGACAGCAGCTATTAGGAGACAGATGGTAGCCTCCCGTCAAGGCCATCCAGCGTGTTCTTTAACGTGCACAGGGTATGGCTCTCCCGCACACGAGGCCACGGCTTAACGGTTTCATCCGACGGACGGCGGCCTTTCCAAGCCCATCGGTGTTCCCTACTGACCTTGGGCAGGGCGGGGAATTTTGCGGAGATGAATATCAACGCTGACCCAGCTGGGACTCGAACCTGGGAACTTCAGATTGCGAGCCTGGCGCGCTACCGACTGAGCCCCCGTCACGATCTACAGTTCCTAAGTTCGAATCCCAGCTGGGTCAGCGTCCAGTTTTATCTCCACAAAACTCCTCGCTCAGTAGGGGACGCCGATGGGCTTGGAAAGGCCGCTGTCCGTCGAATGGGACGTAAAACTGTGGCTCCGTGTATGGGAGAGCCATACCCTCTTCACCTTAAAGAGCATGCTGGATGGCCTTGACGGGAGGCTACCACCTGTCGCGTGCATCCTATCCTCTAACCTCCTCTGATTCCTCGGGAACCTTGTGACCTGGGCATTTAGCTCATTGCTAGCAAAAAAAGTGCCACATTTGCCAAGATTGGTGGACGTTTTATGAGACCATTGCCATTCTCCATACACTTGGAATATAGTGCCCCCGTGATTTTCCTCGAATTCCATCACCTCCGTTATGAATGCTCCTGCCCATCTCCTTCTCTATCATAGTCTTTTTCCTCCCGCATTTGCCTACGTTTAACGGATGTTTTTTGAGACCGTTGCCATTCTCCATACACTTGGGATATTGTGCCCCCGTGATTTTCCTCGAATTCCATCACCTCCGTTATGAATGCTTCTGCCCATCTCCTTATCTATCATAGTCTTTTTCCTCCCACATTTGCCTACGTTTAACGGGTGTTTTTTGAGACCCTTACCATTCTTCATACACTTGGGATATTGTGCCCCGTGATTTTCCTCGAATTCCATCACCTCCGTTATGAATGCTCCTGCTCATCTCCTTCTCTATCAGTCTTTTTCCTTCCACATTTGCCTACGTTTAACGGATGTTTTTTGAGACCCTTGCCATTCTCCATACACTTGGGATATTGTGCCCCCGTGATTTTCCTCGAATTCCATCACCTCCGTTATGAATGCTCCTGCCCATCTCCTTCTCTATCATAGTCTTTTTCCTCCCACATTTGCCTACGTTTAACGGATGTTTTTTGAGACCCTTACCATTCTCCATACACTTGGAATATTGTGCCCCCGTGATTTTCCTCGAATTCCATCACCTCCGTTATGAATGCTCCTGCCCATCTCCTTCTCTATCATAGTCTTTTTCCTCCCACATTTGCCTACGTTTAACGGATGTTTTTTGAGACCGTTGCCATTCTCCATACACTTGGGATATTGTGCCCCCGTGATTTTCCTCGAATTCCATCACCTCCGTTATGAATGCTCCTGCCCATCTCCTTCTCTATCATAGTCTTTTTCCTCCCACATTTGCCTACGTTTAACGGATGTTTTTGGGACCCTTACCATTCTTCATACACTTGGGATATTGTGCCCCGTGATTTTCCTCGAATTCCATCACCTCCGTTATGAATGCTCCTGCCCATCTCCTTCTCTATCAGTCTTTTTTCTCCCACATTTGCCTACGTTTAACGGATGTTTTTTGAGACCGTTACCATTCTTCATACACTTGGGATATTGTGCCCCGTGATTTTCCTCGAATTCCATCAACTCCGTTATGAATGCTCCTGCTCATCTCCTTCTCTATCAGTCTTTTTCCTCCCACATTTGCCTACGTTTAACGGATGTTTTTTGAGACCGTTGCCATTCTCCATACACTTGGGATATTGTGCCCCCGTGATTTTCCTCGAATTCCATCACCTCCGTTATGAATGCTCCTGCCCATCTCCTTCTCTATCATAGTCTTTTTCCTCCCACATTTGCCTACGTTTAACGGATGTTTTTTGAGACCCTTACCATTCTCCATACACTTGGGATATTGTGCCCCCGTGATTTTCCTCGAATTCCATCACCTCCGTTATGAATGCTCCTGCCCATCTCCTTCTCTATCATAGTCTTTTTCCTCCCACATTTGCCTACGTTTAACGGATGTTTTTTGAGACCGTTGCCATTCCCCATACACTTGGGATATTGTGCCCCCGTGATTTTCCTCGAATTCCATCACCTCCGTTATGAATGCTCCTGCCCATCTCCTTCTCTATCAGAGTCTTTTTCCTCCCACATTTGCCTTCGTTTAACGGATGTTTTTTGAGACCGTTGCCATTCTCCATACACTTGGGATATTGTGCCCCCGTGATTTTCCTCGAATTCCATCACCTCCGTTATGAATGCTCCTTCCCATCTCCTTCTCTATCATAGTCTTTTTCCTCCCACATTTGCCTACGTTTAACGGATTTTTTTGAGACCTTTGCCATTCTCCATACCCTTGGGATATTGTGCCCCCGTAATTTTTCTCGAATTCCATCACCTCCGTTATGAATACTCCTGCCCATCTCCTTCTCTATCAGTGTTTTTCCTCCCACATTTGCTTACGATTAACGGATGTATTTTGAGACCGTTGCCATTCGTCATACACTTGGGATATTGTGCCCCCGTAATTTTCCTCGGATTCCATCATCTTCGTTACGGATGCTCCTGCCCATCACTCTCCAACAATGAGTCCCTTTTCTGAGTCAGTCAGATCATCCTTTTTACCCATATTGCACTTGATTTTGCTTTCCACCATGTCTTTACGTCTTCTGTAGAGCTTCGTGCTGATCTGGCAACCTTCGTGTCACGTGACACGAAGGTTGCCAGATCACTAATTTCTAAAAAGAACCGTTGCCCGATATTTTTTTCTGAACTCTCTAATCAACCGTAGTGTTCCGATACTCTTTTGAGCGACTGCTAAATTGCATGGTCTGGTTGGACCTCCGTAGCCCATGGCTGCTTGAGGATGATGATGACACATCACCAGTGGTGAATATGTCCTTATTGAATTTTTTCCTTACGATATGTGGCGGGCGTGGCTCAGTCGGTAGCGCGCCACGCTCGTAATCTGTAGTTCCCAGGTTCGAGTCCCAGCTGGGTCAGCGTTGAGATTTATCTCCGCAAAATTCCCCGCCCTTCCCACGGTCAGTAGGGGACACCGATGGGCTTGGAAAGGCCGCCGTCCATCGGATGGGACGTTAAGCCGTGGTCCCGTGTGCGGGAGAGCCATACCCTGTGCACTTTAAAGAACACGCTGGATGGCCTTGACGGGAGGCTACCATCTGTCTCCCAACAGCTATTCCAGTGGGTCCCCTACCCCAACCTTCTCTGAGTCATCGGGGTCATTGTGACCTGGCCATTTAGCCCATGGTGTGCAAAAAGTGCCGCTCAGAGGTAAAACAACCCAACCCTTACGATATTCTTTTTTTAGCTTTGCCCCCCCCCCCCAATTTTCCAACTACATTCTTGATCGTAAAAAGCCAAACTCCAGTGTGGCACGGATCTATCTTCTGTTACTTTCTGAAACATCACAAAGATCAAACAATAAAAGCGAACGAAATACATTAAATAACCACCTTTATTTCCAGATCGATAACAGTACGAACCCAGCACACGGCTGTGTCGCAACGATCGCTTTAGTCGACACCATTTTAATCATAACATACTGCTGGCCACGTGCCGATGAAACTCCACTCGAATGAGAGAATAGCAGAACTGTCACGTGTCAATGACGAAACCCATGTGACGCGTGCACGAGCGTATGATCTCCAAACGGCAAGTGTCGCGATTCGACCAATCAGAACGCGTTCCTTTCGCTTTCAAAGTAACGATTTTATTATGGAGGTGTAAATTATAGAGTCGAGGTGATTGTGGGCTAACGGAATGGAAAAAAAAATGTCATTTTGCTAATGTTTTCGTGAATATTTCACGTCCTTTTCTGTCCCACAGTGGATCCTTTATCATAGTGTGGTAAATGTGGAAATGAATGTGGGTTATGTAATTACACTTTCAAGGTTTGCGAACCGTGTCTTTCATACATATCTGATCAGGGCTTTTGTCATTCCTTTGTACCACGAAAAATAATGCTGCTGATGTAATATAAATGAGCAACTGCGAAGGCTTTTTTTACTTGTAATCTTTGTACTTTTAAACAGTAATGTTCAGCTATAACAGCTGAACTTTGAAAAGTAATCCTTAATTTATCGAGACACGTGTGTTTCAAGACCCGAACTCGTAATCTGTAGTTCCCAGGTTCGAGTCCCAGCTGGGTCAGCGTTGAGATTTATCTCCGCAAAATTCCCCGCCCTGCCCACGGTCAGTAGGGGACACCGATGGGCTTGGAAAGTCCGCCGTCCGTCGGATGGGACGTTAAGCCGTGGCTCAGTGTGCGGGAGAGCCATACCCTCTGCACGTTAAAGAACACGATGGATGGCCTTGACGAGAAGCTACCATCTGTCTCCCAACAGCTGTTCCAGTGGGTCCCCTCCCCAACCTTCACTGAGCCTTCAGGGTCCTTATGATCTGGCCATTTAGCCCATGGTGTACAAAAAAGTGCCGCTCAGAGGTAAAACAACCCAATGTTAAAGAACACGCTGCATGGCCTTGACGGGAGGCTACCATCTGTCTCCCAACAGCTGTTCCAGTGGGTCCCCTCCCCCAGCCTTCAGGGTCCTTGTGACCTGGCCATTTAGCCCATGGTGTTCAAAAAAGTGCCGCTCAGAGGTAAAACAACCCAACGTTAAAGAACACGCTGGATGGCCTTGACGGGAGGCTACTTTCTGTCTCCCAACAGCTGTTCCAGTGGGTCCCCTCCCCCAGACTTTAGGGTCCTTGTGACCTGGCCATTTAGCCCATGGTGTGCAAAAATGTGCTGCTCAGAGGTAAAACAACCCAACGTTAAAGAACACGCTGGATGGCCTTGACGGGAGGATACCATGAAGCCCAACAGCTGTTCCAGTGGGTCCCCTCCCTCAACCTTCACTGAGCCTACAGGGTCCTTGTGACCTGGCCATTTAGCCCATGGTGTACAAAAAAGTGCCACTCAGAGGTAAAACAACCCAACTTCGTTTACAAAGAGAATGAAGTTTTTAATTTACTGACAATCCGAAGTAATAGATGATTGGAAAGATGAAAATTTTACCGGTAACTATACGGCATAAAAAGAATTTCTCATTTATCCTTTACAATGAAAAGTTTCTCCTCCCCCCCCATGAAAAGAATGGATGAATCATTGCAGTTATGTAATATCCCTTCCAAAGCTCGTGGCCATGACTAGGACTGAGTTTCGGAGAGAGTTGAGAATAAGATTTAAGCAGGGTTTACCAATTATTGAAATATTCTACCAGACGGGAAAGGTTAAAATGACAGTCTATATGGAATTAGTATTTTGCAGTAGTTGTTTTTTTAACTTAATTTTAGTGTCGGATATAAAATATGGGGCTAAAATAAAATGCGAAGACAGCTGTTTTGGGTTTTAAGTTTGAGATTTAGTATAAGACGAAAGGATCATAGACGAACCCAGGGAAGGCCCTTTCTGTACAGTCGCTCAAAAAAGTATCCGAACGCTATGGTTGATGACAGAATTCAGAAAAAATATCTCGCAACTATTTTTTTAGAAATTAGCGATCTGGCAACCTTCGTGTCGCGTGATTACAGAATTCAGGAAAAATATCTGGAGCGTGTACAGCAACTGTACACGCTCCAGTTACAGTTCACAGCAAACTGGAGCGTATGCAGTTACTGCACACGCTCCAGTTTGCTCTGAACGGTAACTGCACACGCTCAATATTTCCGTGAGTGAGCCCACACGATCTAGTATCAAAATAATATGACCACCTACAGTCGCTCAAAAAAGTATCCGAACGCTATGGTTGATTGCAGAATTCAGAAAAAATATCTCGCAACTATTTTTTTAGAAATTAGCGATCTGGCAACCTTCGTGTCGCGTGATTACAGAATTCAGGAAAAATATCTGGAGCGTGTACAGCAACTGTACACGCTCCAGTTACCGTTCACAACAAACTGGAGCCTATGCAGTTACTGCACACGCTCCAGTTTGCTCTGAACGGTAACTGCACACGCTCAATATTTCCGTGAGTGAGCCCACACGATCTAGTATCAAAATAATATGACCACCTACAGTCGCTCAAAAAAGTATCCGAACGCTATGGTTGATTGCAGAATTCAGAAAAAATATCTCGCAACTATTTTTTTAGAAATTAGCGATCTGGCAACCTTCGTGTCGCGTGATTACAGAATTCAGGAAAAATATCTGGAGCGTGTACAGCAACTGTACACGCTCCAGTTACCGTTCACAACAAACTGGAGCCTATGCAGTTACTGCACACGCTCCAGTTTGCTCTGAACGGTAACTGCACACGCTCAATATTTCCGTGAGTGAGCCCACACGATCTAGTATCAAAATAATATGACCATCTACAGTCGCTCAAAAAAATATCCGAAGACTATGGTTGATGACAGAATTCAGAAAAAATATCTGGCAACGATTTTTTTTTTGGAAATTAGTGATCTGGCAACCTTCGTGTCGCGTGATTACAGAATTCAGAAAAAATATCTGAAGCGTGTACAGCAACTGTACACGCTCCATTTCACAGCAAACTGGCCGTTCACAGCAAACTGGAGCGTATGCAGTTACTGCACACGCTCCAGTTTGCTGTGAACGGTAACTGCACACGCTCAATATTTCCGTGAGTGAGCCCACACGATCTAGTACCAAAATAATATGACCACCTACAGTCGCTCAAAAAAGTATCCGAACACTCGGATAGACTACGGACACTTGTCATGGTTGATGACAGAATTCAGAAAAATATCTGGCAACGATTTTTTTAGAAATCAGTGATCTGGCAACCTTCGTGTCACGTGACACGAAGGTTGCTAATTCACTAATTTCTAAAAAAAAAATCGTTGTCAGATATTTTTTCTGAATTCTGTCATCAACCCTAGTATTCGGATATTTTTTTTTGAGCGACTGTATCTTTCCATGTTGCAAAGGTTACTAGCCCGTGGTGTGCAAAAAAGTGCCGCTCAGAGGTAAAACAACCCAACCCAAATTACAAAAGTTACTCTCTTATAAAAGCTACCCAACTCTTCTACCACGTCGTGAATGAAAAGATATGTTGAACGCTTCCTAACTTTGGTAATAAGCTTTCTACAGAAAAATATCACTACACATTAATCGAAGAACAGAGAGCTCAGTTCTGTATCGAACCTATTCAAAATATTTTTTAACGAAAACTTTCGAGAACGTTTGTTTAATATTTAAGGTTGTTGCTATTGGTTGATGTTTTACGTCTGAACTGCACTCAATGGGTTAAATGGCCAGGTCACAAGAACCCTGAAGACTCAGAGAAGATTATGGGAAGGGTACCCACTGTGATGTCAAGGTAGATGTTAGAAACAGATGGTAGCCTCCGTCAGGGCCATCCAGTGTGTTCTTTAACGTGCACAGGGTATGTCTCTCCCGCCAACGGAACCATGGCTTAACGTCCCATCCGACGGACGGTAGCCTTTCCAAGCCCATCAGTCTCCCCTACTGACCGTGTGCACGGCTGGGAATTTTGCAGAGGCAAATCTCAACGCTGACCCAGCTGGGCCTCAGTTTGAGTTGGGTTGTATTTACCTCTGAGCGGAATTTTTTTGCACACCATTCGCTAAATGGCCAGGTCACATGGACCCCGAAGGCTCAGAGAAGGTTGGGGGAAGGGACCCACTGGAATAGCTGTTGGGAGACAGCTTCATGGTATCCTCCCGTCAAGGCCATCCAGCGTGTTCTTTAACGTTGGGTTGTTTTACCTATGAGCGGCACTTTTTTGCACACCATGGGCTAAATGGCCAGGTCACAAGGACCCCGAAGGCTCAGAGAAGGTTGGGGGAGAGGACCCACTAGAACAGCTGTTAGGAGACAGCTTCATGGTATCCTCCCGTCAAGGCCATCCAGCGTGTTCTTTAACGTTGGGTTGTTTTACCTCTGAGCGGCGCTTTTTTGCACACCATGGGCTAAATGGCCAGGTCACATGGACCCCGAAGGCTCAGAGAAGGTTGAGGGAGGGGACCCACTGGAACAGCTGTTGGGAGAGAGATGGTAGCCTCCCGTCAAGACCATCCAGCGTGTTCTTTAACGTTGGGTTGTTTTACCTCTGAGCGGCACTTTTTTGCACACCATGGGCTAAATGGCCAGGTCACAAGGACACCGAAGGCTCAGAGAAGGTTGGGGGAGGGGACCCACTGGAACAGCTGTTGGGAGAGAGATGGTAGCCTCCCGTCAAGGCCATCCAGCGTGTTCTTTAACGTTGGGTTGTTTTACCTCTGAGCGGCACTTTTTTGCACACCATGGGCTAAATGGCCAGGTCACATGGACCCCGAAGGCTCAGAGAAGGTTGGGGGAAGGGACGCACTCGAATAGCTGTTGGGAGACAGATGATAGCCTGCCGTCAAGGCCATTCAGCGTGTTCTTTAACGTGCACAGGGTATGGCTCTCCCACACACGGAGACACGGCTTAACGTCCCATCCGACTGACGGCGACCTTTCCAAGCCCATCGGTGCCCCCTACTGACCGTGGGCAGGGCGGGGAATTTTGCTGAGATAAATCTCAACGCTGACTCAGCTGGGACTCGAACCTGGGAACTACTGATTACGAGCCTTATTTGAATATTGAACATTTGAAATATTGAACATTTATAATCCTTTTCTGGGTTGGGTTGGGTTGTTTTACCTTTGTACAGCAGTTTTTTGCACACCATGGGCTAAATGGCCAGGTCTCATGGACCACGAAGGCTCAGAGAAGGTTGGGGGAGGGGACCCACTGGAATAGCTGTTGGGAGACAGATGGTAGCCTCCCATCAAGGCCATCCAGCGTGTTCTTTAACGTGCACTGGGTATGGTTCTCCCGCATACGGGGCCACAGCTTAACGTCTCATCCGACGGACGGCGGCCTTTCCAAGCCCATCGGTGTCCCCTACTGACCGTGGGCAGGGCGGGGAATTTGCGGAGATAAATCTCGATATTGACCCAGCTGGGACTCGAACTTGGGAACTGCAGATTACGAACCTGGCGCGCTACCAACTGAGCCACTACTAGGGTACTGGCGCGCTACCAACTGAGCCCTTGTGGGTAATCATTTTTTGTTTTTTGCCGTTTTCAACTTTTCCCATTGTCAGAGGGCGCTACTAAAAAATCTATTGGGAGATTTGGAAAGAGCCAATCGGGATATTTTATTCATACCTATCCAACCCAAGAATAATTTTTAATTTTGCTCTAAAAACAAAAAAAGTTCATGTCTACAAACGAAAAGGTTTGCATTAGGGAATTCCATTTTATTTTAAGGTTCGTATAAACGAGGAATGAGCTTCCCATGTACGAGAAAATTCTTTTTTTTTTTTTAGGTTCGTATAAATGAGGGATAAGTTTCTCACGTATTAGAATAAATATTATTCCACGTATTAGAATTCCATCTTTATTTAAGTTTGTATAAATGGGGGATAAGCTTCTCACATATGAGAAAATTCCTTCTTTTCAAGGTTCGTATAAACGAGGAATAAGCTTCCCACATATGAGAGAATTCCGTCTTTTTAAGTTTCACATAAAAGAATGATAAGCTTCAAAGGTATGAGAGAATTCCATCTTTTTCAGATTTATATAAACGAGAGATAAGTTTCCCACATATCAGGAAATTCTGTCTTCTCAAAGTTCTTATAAACGAGGGATAAGCTTCCCAAATGAGAGATCTCTCGTTTATATAAATTATAACATTATATCTCTTTTATATAATTATATAAATTTATTATAATACAGAATTCTGTCTTTTGAAGTTTCATATAATCGATGGATAAGCTTCAAAGGTATGAGAGAATTTCATCTGTTTCAGATTCGTATTAACGAGGAATAAGTTTCCCACATATGAGAAAATTCCGTCTTTTCAAAGTTCGTATAAACGAGGGATAAGCTTCCCACATATGAGAGAATTCCGTCTTTTTAAGTTTCACATAAACGAGGGATAAGCTTCAAAGGTATGAGAGAATTCCATCTTTTTCAGATATATATAAACGGGAGATAAGTTTCCCACATATCAAAAATACCGTCTTTTCAAAATTCTTATAAACGAGGGATAAGCTTCCCACATATGAGAGAATTCCTTTTAAAGTTTCATATAAACGAGGGATAAGCTTCAAATGTATGAGAGAATTCCATCTTTTTCAGATTTATATAAACGAGGGATAAGTTTCTCACATATAAGAAAATTCCGTCTTTTCAAAGTTCTTATAAACGAGGGATAAGCTTCCAACATGAGAGATCTCTCGTTTATATAAATTATAACATTATATCTCTTTTATATAATTATATAAATTTATTATAATAGAGAATTCTGTCTTTTTAAGTTTCATATAATCGATGGATAAGCTTCAAAGGCAGTGGCGGCTCGTAGCTAAAATTAGTGGGGGGTGCTGCTCCAGAAAATTTTTAGACTTTGTTTTAAAATTGTGTAAAAGGAAACAAACATGTATAAAAAGAAAATTTATTCAGAAACTTGATAAAATCCTAAAAGAACAAAATCAAACATTTTTTTACTTACTTTAACCTAAATTGTTACAGTTCAAGCTTAATCTATTCATTTAAAAATGAAATCCATTCTTCTTGTTTTAATTTGCACGAAAAAAAAATGAATCAAATAGAATAGCTGGAAGCAGGATAATAATCTAATTCTACACTTTATCACATTCAAGAATATGGTACACGGTTTTTAAGCACAACACACGCGGAGTAAAAAAAAACTACCTTCAACCAGCACGCCAGGGTCGGCACTGCGGGAACGACAGTGCTCTCTCTCCCTTGCAGCCTCGCGTGTAGCTTCCTATGTGCGCATGCACACAACAGTCAAACACCTCGCCGCTAGTACTGTGAAGCGCACAGTTCCATACAAAGATTTTTGTATCTTTTTCATAAACTGGGGGATGGCTACTGACATTAAGCTTAAGGATTATATATTGTACAAGTATAAAGAAAGAATTAAAGAAAAAAGGACTCATTATATTTAATGTTATCGATAATATCAAGTTGAAATTGGGGGTGCTGCAGTTCCACAGTGCCTATACGCGAGCCGCCACTGTTCAAAGGTATGAGAGAATTCCATCTGTTTCAGATTCGTATAAACAAGGAATAAGTTTCCCACATATGAGAAAATTCCGTCTTTTCAAAGTTTGTATAAACGGGGGAAAAATTTCCCACATATGAGAAAATTCCGTCTTTTCAAAGTTCGTATAAACCAGGGATAAGCTTCCCACATATGAGAGAATTCCGTCTTTTTAAGTTTCGCATAAACGAGGAATTAGCTTCAAATGTATGAGAGAATTCCATCTTTTTCAGATTTATATAAACAAGAGATAAGTTTCCCACATATCAGAAAATTCCGTCTTTTCAAAGTTCTTATAAACGAGGGATAAGCTTCCCACATATGAGAGAATTCCATCTTTTTCAGATTCTTATAACAAGGAATAAGCTTTCCACATACGAAATAATTTAAGGTTCGCATAAACGAGGGATAAGCTTTCCAATTATTAAAGAATTCCTTCATTTCAAGGTTCATGAATGAGAGATAATCTTCCTAACTATTGGTAAGTCGTATTAGAGAATCCCGTCTATTTTAAAGTTCGTACAAACGAGGGATCAGCATCCCAAGCTGGTGGAATGGATCTTTTGCAGCTGTTAACGTAGGAATGAGATGATCAGCATTCATGACTGCTGCTACTGTTTCCATCCTCTTTAATCCTGCCTCAGTTCAAACACAGCTTGACTTCGTCTCCCTGGCTATCCCGATGATCCCTTCTGCACGAAGTCCAACAACCTTCGCCGCAGAATCCGATCCCGTTTCTAATCCACAGGGCGCCCAGAAAAAAGAAAGGTTCGCCTTTGCGCAAACAGCAAAACCGCCACAACTCAGACCGAGTCGGTCGACGAAACCGCAAACCGTTTCGCCACTCGAAATCCTAATATTTATATTCCCCCATTGTCAACGAAGCCAGATTAAAAGAGAAGCCACTGTCCACTCTTGAAAAGATATCTTCATCCAGCAAATGCTTGAGGGTAAACACGTCTATGCAAAGTAACCAATACGGAGGATAGAGGGAATCGAACGGGGGTTTTTTGTGGGTGGGGATAATAATAGTCTGGCTGCTAAAAGACGTGCAAACACACCGGCATTTCACGACAATGGGTTTGAAGCGGTGGCATGGGACAAGCCGTAAGCAAAAAACAAAGCCCGATACCTCAGACCCAAAAAGGATCATATAGACATGCGGCACTGCACTACCACGTGACTCCGCTGGATGCCGCACGTGCGCGTGCAGCTGCCTCCCTCGCTCCATCTGCAGCGGGCCTCCGCATTCGCTCTATTGTCTGCAGAAGGGACGGAAAAAAACCTCCCTGAAAAAAAGCGGCAAACAGCGCATGCGCCAAAAGACTCGATCTGCAGGTGTGTGTGTGTGTACGTGAAAGACGAGGGTGTCGAGAAAGAGGAGATTAGGATAACCCAGTGCTCCCCCCCCCCCAACAAAAACCTACTCCAACGCCCCCTCATCGCTTGTGTTTTATCCGGAGATTTGGGGGGCCTTTACGTCACAATGCGTTGTGGATGGTTGGCAGTCAGTAGCGAATACAAAAATCGACGCTGAGAGGTTCAGAAAGTTCGGGATGGGGATGGGGGGGGGGTGAAAAAAAACCGAACTGGTTTGTTTCAGAAGGGAACGGATGCGGAACTTGCGTTACGGTTGAACTTTGACCTGGGTTTTCGACGATCAGCTGTTCGGGACGCGGTGTGGTCACACTGCAGAGGGTTTTCTCTCTCTATCTCGCTGTGCATTGCGGTTCGTTAGGGCGATAGAACAATTGCTACGGAGCTGCGTCCCCCGTAGTTGCATTTGCCGCCTGTGGAATCGGAAATCTGTCAAGTTCAGTGGGTGAGGGGGGGAAGGAAGAGGGGGAGGGCAGAGAACAAGACGAGGGATTTGTCCATTTATCAAAACGCTGTGAAACGTGTCTTGAAAGTTGACTGTAATTACCTGATTCTTTTGGCGCCAATCAGTTTCCTGCCTGTTGATGATTGGAAGTCCGTTACCTAGACAACGGGCCGTAGTGGTATCCAGTGGTCCCGCGGATATTCACTACAGCAGTTTCCGTAGCAGAAGAAAGATAGTGGGTGGCGGGAGATTGAGAAGACACATTAACCTAAGTAAACAGTAAAAAGAAAATGTGAAGATGATGATGTTGATCGAAGGTTCGAGTCCCAGCTGGGCCAACGTTCAGATTTATCTCCATAGAACTCCTCGCCCTGCACATGGTCAGTAGGAGATACCGATGGGGTTAAAAAGGCCGCCGTCCATCGGATGGGATGTTAAGCCGTAACACCGTGTGCGGGAGAGCCATACTCTACGAACGTTGGCTTTTGTGTAGATGGCTCAGTCGGTAGCGCGCCAGGCTCGTAATCTGCAGTTCCCAGGTTCGAATCCCAGCTGGATCAGCGTTGAGATTTATCTCCGCAAAATTTCCCGCCCTGCCCATGGTCAGTAGAGGACACCGATGGGCTTGGAAAGGCCGCCGTCCATCGGATGGGACGATAAGCCGTAGCCCCGTGTGCGGGAGAGCCATACCTTGTGCACGTTAAAGAACACGCTGGATGGCCTTGACGGGAGGCTAACACCTGTCTCCCAACAGCTGTTCCAGTGGGTCCCCTCCCCCAACCTTCTCTGAGCCTTCGGGGCCCTTGTGGCCTAGCCATTTAGCCCATGGTGTGCAAAAAAGTGCCGCTCAGATGGTAAAACAATCCAATCCAACAACTTATCAGACATACCTGGAACGAGTGTTAAAAAAATAAATAAATAAATAGCCCCTCAAGCAGCTGCTTGCCACAGAGGTCTGACAGGAGCCTGTCAGTTTATATGTCATAGTAGAAGATCTGAGAGGATGGCAGGACCTCAACAGAAAAACGACACATACATCCATGCCTTATCTGGGGATCGAACCCAGGTCCCTTAGATCAGTAACCAAGTGCGCTAACCACTCGGCCATGGGACGGCTGAACGAGTGTTAAGAGTAAAAAATTGTTCTTCCACTCTTTCTGACATTTCTGATGAGATCTTCGCAGCATTGAATAATTTAAACTATACATCCTATTCGCGTTGGTTTACTGTGAGACCGTAACTGCTGTGGTCCGGGTTTGAGCAACACTTCTAACAGAAGGCTTTGGATTGGATTGTTTTACCTCTGAGCGGCACTTTTTTGCACACCATGGGCTAAATGGCCAGGCCACAAGGACCCCGAAGGCTCAGAGAAGGTTGGGGGAGGGGACCCACTGGAATAACTTGGGAGACAGATGGTTGGGTTGTTTTACCTCTGAGCGGCACTTTTTTGCACACCATGGGCTAAATGGCCAGGCCACAAGGACCCCGAAGGCTCAGAGAAGGTTGGGGGAGGGGACCCACTGAAACAGCTGTTGGAAGACAGATGATAGCCTCCCGTCAAGGCCATCCAGCGTGTTCTTTAACGTGCACAGGGTATGGCTCTCCCGAACACGGAGCCACGGCTTAGTCGACTGAGCCACCCCCGCCCCTAACAGAAGGCAGGTGAGCCGAGTTATGACGTCACCGTATGTAGTCCTATAATGTAGATAATTCCTATGCATTTGTTTCTATTATTATTACTGGTGTACTTTTATACTATTCTTTTTATAATGTTTTTTTTATAAATATACACAGTCGTATGAGAATAATATAACCACCTACCATACATATACTATGGTAGGTGGTCATGTTATTCTGATACGACTGTGTGTACTATTATAAAGAAAATTTTTTTGGATTGATTAGTAATTATCATAATGCTAATGAATAGGAATTATTTTTCTTCTAAATAATCTATATTTATAAATAAGCATTAGTATAAAAGTACGCCACTGATTACAACAGAAATACATTATTCTGACGTCATAAGCTGGTCCACAGGCCTTCTGTTGTAGGAGGTGTTGGTTTGAGTCCCTGGATGGTATGAGGCGGGAGTGGCTCAGTCGGTAGCGCGCCAGGCTCGTAATCTGTAGTTCCCAGGTTCGAGTCCCAGCTGGGTCAGCGTTGAGATTTATCTCCGCAAAATTCCCCACGCTGCCCACGGTCAGTAGGGGACACCGATGGGCTCGGAAAGGCCGCCGTCCGTCGGATGGGACGTTAAACCGTGGCCCCGTGTATGGGAGAGCCATACCCTGTGCACGTTAAAGAACACACTGGATGGCCTTGACGGGAGGCTTCCATCTGTCTCCCAACAGCTGTTCCAGTGGGTCCCCTCCTCCAACGTTCTCTGAGCCTTCGGGGTCCATGTGACCTGGCCATTTAGCCCATGGTGTGCAAAAAAGTGCCACTCAGAGGTAAAACAACCAGCTAACCAAATCCATAAATTAAGGAACAGCCCTAATGTTAAGTCAATGGGAAGCTAATTTCAAAGCTCTATAAATTCTAAAATAAGTTTTTTTGTTTCGAAAAATGTGATTGCAGATAAAGATCTCAACCAAATAAATCAATATCTCGATTTTCAACAATATTCGTTCAGTATTTAATGAGTTATGGAAGTTTGAATATTTAACAACAGCAATGCCAGTCTTAAAAAACTTATACAAAACTGAAGAATAGTGAAAGAATTCTTTACACAAATTTCTAAAATGGAAATTTATTTTATTATAACACTTTAATACAATACTTATTACTAAGTTTTAATTAACTTCTGGAGTCAATTTTTTTGTGGCTGGCTTTGTTATTGAATTAAATATTCAAACTTCCATAACTCATTAAATATTGAGTGAATATTGTTGAAAATCGAGATATTGATTTATTTGATTGAGATCTTTATCTGCAATCACATTTAGGAAAAAAAGAAGCTTATTTTAGAAGTTATAAAGCTTCGACTTTATCTTCCTTTAACATAACATAGAGTTATTCTTAATTTATGGAAATCAGTGTAGTTTGACGCATCAGAGCCTGTGTTGATCTTGTGAACCCCAAAAACCCCAAAAAACCAACCATTCAACCAATCTACACATATTATCTGTTGACATATAATTAAAGAAGTAATTTTTCTGGAAAAAAAATTATTTCAACTGTCAAGGGAGGTTGGGTTGGGTTGTTTTACCTCTGAGCGGTACTTTTTCGCACACCATGGGCTAATGGCCAGGTCACATGGACCCCGAAGGCTCGGAGAAGGTTGTGGGAGGGGACCCACTGGAACAGCTGTTGGGAGACAGATGGTAGCCTCCCGTCAAGGCCATCCAGCGTATTCTTTAACGTGCACAGGGTATGGCTCTCCCGCACACGGGACACGCCTTAACGTTCCTTCCGACGGACGGCGGCTATTCCAAGCCCATCAGTGTCCCCTACTGACCGTGGGCAGGGCGGGGAATTTTGCGGAGATAATCTCAACGCTGACCCTACTGGGACTCGAACCTGGGAACTACAGATTACGAGCCTGGCGTGCTACCGACTGAGCCACCCCCGCCCAACTTTTCTGGGAAAAAAATTATTTCAACTGTCAAGGGAGGTACCACCCTTAATTTGACATCGATATTAATGTCGTGGGTTCGTATCCCACCACGTTTTCAAAAAAAAGTGCTAATTGAAAAAAAAAAGTATTTCGCTATATCTCAACAGAAAGCACGTAACGCATAGCTGATGCAACAGTGGTGTAAAAACTCGTAATTATTGTTCTGGATTATTCAAAGGAAACTCCTTAAGCTGTTATTTTCTCTCTGTCTTTTAAAAGAAATAAGTGTAATTTTCATTTCTACTGGCCTAACAAAGAATAAAAAAATTATTAAATAACACCAATTTTTGTTTCATACTATTAAATTGATTTTGAAACAAAAAAATTAACATTTCAACGAATGCTGTAGTTTGTAACAGCATTTGAATCTGGAAATCAATTGGTGCCTCGTGATTTTTAGGATGTGACTTCGACCACTATTTAGCCTCGAACGCAATGCCGGATCTGATGTTTTTTTTAACATTTCTGAGCTCTCTAGTCCGTAATAAATATATATGCAATTATCAGCTCTCTATCTGACTGATTCCGTTATATACAGATTATCAGCCTTCTCTCTCTCTTATATATGTATTTTATATTAATATAATGTTTGAATATATAATAAATTTATATATGAACTTCATATTACTATAATATTTGAATATGTAATGATCTTACATATGAACTTTATATTAATTAATATTTGAATATGTAACGATCATATATATGAATTTTATATTAATATAATATTTGAATATATAATGATCTTACATATGAACTTCATATTAAATAATATTTGAATATGTAATGATCTTATATATGAATTTTATATTAATATAATATTTGAATATGTAATGATCTTACATATGAACTTCATATTAATTAATATTTGAATATGTAATGATCTTATATGTGAACTTCATATTAATTAATATTTGAATATGTAATGATCTATATATGAATTTTATATTAATATAATATTTGAATATGTAATGATCTTACATATGAACTTCATATTAATTAATATTTGAATATGTAATGATCTTATATGTGAACTTCATATTAATTAATATTTGAATATGTAATGATCTATATATGAATTTTATATTAATATAATATTTGAATATGTAATGATCTTACATATGAACTTCATATTAATTAATATTTGAATATGTAATGATCTATATATGAATTTTATATTAATATAATATTTGAATATGTAATGATCTTACATATGAACTTCATATTAATTAATATTTGAATATGTAATGATCTTATATATAAATTTTATATTAATATAATATTTGAATATGTAATGATCTTACATATGAACTTCATATTAATTAATATTTGAATATGTAATGATCTTATATATGAATTTTATATTAATATAATATTTGAATATGTAATGATCTTACATATGAACTTCATATTAATTAATATTTGAATATGTAATGATCTTATATATGAATTTTATATTAATATAATATTTGAATATATAATAAATTTATATATAAACTCTTATTAATATAATATTTGAATATGTAATGATCTTATATATGAACTTCATATTAATTAATATTTGAATATGTAATGATTTTATATATGAATTTTATATTAATATAATATTTGAATATATAATAAATTTATATATAAACTCTTATTAATATAATATTTGAATATGTAATGATCTTATATATGAATTTTATATTAATATAATATTTGAATATAATAAATTTATATATGAACTTCATATTAATATAATATTTGGATATGTAATGAATGATCTTTTACATGATTTTAATATTAATATAATATTTGAATCTATAATATATATATATGAACTTAATATTAACATAATATCTGAATATGTAATGATCTTATATATTAATTTTATATTAATATAATATTTTTAATATGTAATGAAGTATATGTATTTATTATATATTCATAGAATTAAGCGTTTGTTAACGAATTTCAAATGTCCCTTTCCATTTTTGTAACATATGAGTTACTATTTCTTTGTCTGTTATTTGTTTCTTCAAGAAAAGAGACTGAAAAATTTTTCCTAGTTTGGTATTCTGAAGTGCATTAATTAAATAATATATTTAATATTTATTAAGTAATATATTTTTTATATAAAATATAGAGCTGAGTTCAGTCTCGGCCTTTGTGGAACTCAAAATATGAAAGGCGATTTTGGGGTCCGACTCAAAATAATTTTAATTTAAAATATTTCTTGTAATTGAGTGGAAAAATATGTAAAAACATAACTTCTTTTATTATAATATCTAATCGTTAAACCAGCCCTTAGTAATTAAAAAGAAGAATCATATGGTTTTTGATTTTTTTTTAGTATTTTCTATCTTTAATAAATTTATACGGCTTTAATAAATATTATCTTTAATAATTTTATAATTTTTAATAATAATTATCTTTAATAAATGTATAAAATGGCTCTTTCCGTTTTTTGATGACGTTATCCACGAATGTAATAAAATGGTTTTAATTAATAATCGAATAAAATAAATAATAATATTGAAGTTATTAAATTATTAAAATATTAATGAAAATTATGGTTAGCGCGCTTGGCTACTGATCTGAGGGACCTGGGTTCGAGCCCCGGGTAAGGTATGGATGTTAGTGTTGTTTTTCTGCTGAGGTCCTGCCATCCTCTCAGACCTTCTACTATGGCATATAAACTGACAGGCTCCTGTCAGACCTCTGTGGCAAGCAGCTGCTTGAGGGGGTGTATATATGATAAGCCAGATATTTTTTTTTTCAAATCGGGCTAGGACTCAACAATTGCAGAAATGGTTCGGGCTCTGGTAACTAAAAATGCACCCGTTAAAGTGACATAAAAATCACTAGTCAGTATAAATATATACGGGGGCGGGGGAGTGGCTCAATCGGTAGCTCGCCAGGCTCGTAATCTGCAGTTCCCAGGTTCGAGTCCCAGCTGGGTCAGCGTTGAGATTTATCTCCGCAAAATTCCCCGCCCTGCCCACGGTCAGTAGGGGACACCGATGGGCTTGGAAAGGCCGCCGTCCGTCGGATGGGACGTTAAGCCGTGGCCCCGTGTGCGGGAGAGTCATACCCTGTGCACGTTAAAGAACACGCTGGATGGCCTTGACGGGAGACTACCATCTGTCTCCCAACAGCTGTTCCAGTGGGTCCCCTTCCCCAACCTTCTCTGAGCCTTCGGGGTCCTTGTGACCTGGCCATTTAGCCCATGGTGTGCAAAAAAGTGCCGCTCAGAGGTAAAACAACCCAACCCAACCCAGCTGGGTCAGCGTTGAGACATCTCGCAAAACTCCCCGCCCTGCCCATGGTCAGTAGGAAACATCGATGGGCTTGGAAAGGCCACCGTCCATCAAATGGAACGTTAAGCCATGGTCCCATGTGCGGGAGAGCCATACGCTGTGCACGTTAAAGAACACTTTGAATGGCCTTAACGGGAGGCTACCATCTGTCTCCCAACAGCTGTCCAACCCCCAACCTTCAAGACCAACCAGCAACCCCTCCCCCAACCTTCTCTGAACCTTCGGGGTCCATGTGACCTGGTCATTTAGCCCATGGTGTGCAAAAAAGTGTCGCTCAGAGGTAAAACAACCCAACCCAGTATAAATATATATATATTTCTTACCAGATATATTTCACAACACACAATATGAGTTAAAGCAATGCAATAATAACATGCCATTGCATTGCTTTGCAATGAGTATAAGAACATGCTATCTTATAGTTTACTACCAGTATTTATCAAGGGAAAAATAATTCTTAAAAAACACTAGCCCTATTTCTTGACATATCTAAAGCTTTTGATACAGCTAGACATGATATTTTATTACAGAAATTATATTTCTTAGGAATTAGAGGAAATTTATGGTGATAGTTTAAATCTTATTTATCTGACCACTATCAAATAGTTTCTATTAATAATAATTGAAAATACTAAAATACTGATTAATAAAGGAGTTCCACAAGTATCTATTTTAGGACCTATTTTATTTTTAGTTTATATAAACGATTTTTTTTATTAAAATTTAAAAGGAAAATCAATTTTATATGCTGATGATACAGTTCTTGTTTACAGAAAAGGAAATCAACATGATTTATTTCTTGATATTTATAATGATTTACATATTATTGCAACTTGGTTTAACAAAAATGGATTAAAAATTAACTCTGAAAAAACAAGCTTTTTGTATTTTTCACTCACCCCGACAACTTTTTTTAGTAAATTACAATTTCATAGTATGCATTGTATCAACAAAATTTCTTGTGAATGCCCTGAAATGAAACAGATTACGACTACGAAATATTTGGGAGTTTTAATAGACAGAAATTTGAAATGGAAATCACATATTAATATGTTAGTAAATAAGGTACGGTTTTACTTAGTCAGATTTTACCATTTAAGAAAAATTATCTCTGCAAGATTTTTAATTACTCTTATTTCACTTGGATACAATCTCTTTTAAAATATGGTTTGACTACCTGGGGGACACTTATATGAATATTATTGAATGTGTTAGTAAAGTACAATATAAATTCTTAAAACTTATGACATTTCATAATAAAATCTATATAACTAAAGTTATTAATGATTATAAAATTCTTAGTTTGAGATCTTTATATATATAAGCTGATTTTATTTTAAAAAATCCAACACTTGTACAAGTTAAATGTAAAGAGTATGCTACTCGTCAATCTGGTCTTTTATTTGTAATCCCTCCGAGTGGTTAGCACGCTTGGCTACTGATCTAAGGGACCTGGGTTCGAGCCCCGGACTAGGCATGGATGTGTGTGTCGTTTTTCTGCTGAGGTCCTACCATCCTCTCAGATCTCTTGCTGTGGCATATAAACTGACAGACTCCTGTCAGACCTCTGTGGCAAGCAGCTGCTTGAGGGGGTATTTATTTTATTTTTTTTTAAAGTAAAAAAAGAAATAGCTCATAAGCACTTTTTATTTTTAGCTCCTAGAATATTTAATTCCTTACCTAAAGAAATTAGAAATGAACGTTCATGTAATGTTTTTAAATTAAAAGTGAAAAATATTATTTTTACTTCTTCAAATATTGATTATTACTTTAAAGTTATAAAATAATATTTTGTTTTTAACATGATGACAGATATTTTTTTGTCACTAAAGACATTTCTCTGAATGTAACAATTCATTTTGGCACCCTAAATGAGCAAATTGCTCAAAGGTCTGCTAATAGGTAACTTTTATTTTTATTTATTTATTTTGTTTATATTTTATTCTTTTTGACTTCCGATAATATTGTTTTCTGTTTATATATGCAAGTCTTTGTATTGTATTGCTATTTTTTTCTTATTAAATTATTATATTATTAAAAAAAAATAAAAGATATCTTCTGAAAATGTCTGAAATAATTGATAGACTTTCCAGAGTATTTTCCTTCATAATTGAACTAATACGTCGAAAAATCTCTTCAATTTAATATTTATAATATGCTTTTGACATAATATTTTTCCAAAATATCAATTTGAAGAAACAAGTACCACTAAAAACACTTATTAAATGCTGAAATTAGTTATAATTTTTTTATGAAATTATGGTATAAAAACATCTTAAAAAGTAGTAACGTTCCAGCTGCATCAGCGATAATTTTTTCAGATGTTTTTAACAATTGTTGAAGTATATTTTTACAGGTAATCTGTGAATTTAACATGGATTGATTTTTAATGAAAACGAATTTTTCAAATTACACTTAGAGCAGCAGAAACAATTCTCTACTTAAAAACATACATTTCTAACGAGGTAACGAAGGGTAAAAAATAACATCTCATATTTTAATGGAATCTAAAAAATATCTTGATTAAAAAACAAAAATTACGTTTTTAATTATTAGTATGGATTATCAAAATCGTTTAGGTATGTATCTAGAGGGTGGATTAAAAAAATACAAGAAATGAGCCAGATTCAGTATATTGATTAGGGGCGGGGGTGGCTCAGTCGGTAGCGCGACAGGCTCGTAATCTGTAGTTCCCAGGTTCGAGTCCCAGCTGGGTCAGCTTTGAGATTTATCTCCGCAAAAATTCCCCACCCTGCCCACGGTCAGTAGGGGACACCGATGGGCTTGGAAAGACCGCCGTCCGTCGGATGGGACGTTAAGCCGTGTCCCCGTGTGCGGGAGAGCCATACCCTGTGCACGTTAAAGAACACGCTGGATGACCTTGTCAGGAGGCTACCATCTGTCTCCCAACAGCTGTTCCAGTGGGTCCCCTCCCCCAACCTTCTCTGAGCCTTCGGGGTCCACGTGACCTGGCCATTTAGCCTATGGTGTGCAAAAAGTGAAGCTCAGAGGTAAAACAACCCAAGTATATTGATTACCATATCTGAACGGCGCCTGTCGGTAACCGGGTCTCACTTTCAATCTGTATATTAAGTTTTTTACTGCACTAAATGTTTGTTTTGCGAGTTCTGGCATCTCCCCCCACCACCACCACCACCAACACCTTAGCACAGACTCAATAACGAAAAATTGCCCGGCATTGCTCAGGTTCTTTCTGACGTCAGAGAGCGTTTTCATAACATGTCGCATCTTCGCAAACTGTCGATACTTATTTCAACAGATTTTGGTATTCTGTGATGTACTTTACCGAAAGGTCCCAAATTTCGTAGGCGGGTTCCTTCTGTGTGACCCCGTGTTGGATAAAAAAAAAATCCCATCCCTAGCTGCAATAGGAAGTCTTAAAATAACAATGCTTTTGGAAATGTGGGGAATCTGGCAACGGCAGTAGATTTAAATGCTATTTTAACTTTTTATTTTGACAGTTAGGGAGCAGTAAATGGCAACAATAAATCTGACAGTGATGTTTCCCGTACGAATAGTATGGTAAATATTTTTGCTTCTAGCAAGCCCACTTTTTAGATTTGTGACTTGAAATTTGGCACTGCAACTCAGACTACAATCAGAAACATTATCTGAGAATTTGAAGCTTCTACTGTGATTTCCTCATGAGTTATGACTGCCACAGAAACACACAGTCATTTTTTTATTATTAAAGATTAGTTTTATGAGTTGCAAGTTCTTTTGCAATGAACAGCCGTTAAACGGAAGTGAATTAAAGGAAGCTATGTAGGCTTGTCACCCATGCAAATTATATGCAAATAGATAAGTAAACTGGCATTGTTATTAATTAACAACCTATTGTTATCCATTAATTAACCGTTGTTAAAATACAATATTATGACGTTTGGTTTCTCCCTCTAACAACGTTATTGTAATCCACGATCGAAATTATATTTTCATTTTTTTAATGCGCCAAATTTTAAAACCGGAACCGATAAAAATGTTCGTTCTTCTGCTGAGGTTTCGTCTGACTCACAAGAACTTCTCTAAGGCGTGTAAGCAGACAGTCCCCTGGCGGAGATTTATCTCCGCAAAATTCCCCGCTCTGCCCACGGTCAGTAGGGACACTGATGGGCTTGGAATGGCCGCCGTCCATTCGATAGGACGTTAAGGCGTGTCCCCGTGTGCGGGAGAGCCATACCCTGTGCACGTTAAAGAATACGCTGGATGGCCTTGACGGGAGGCTACCATCTGTCTCCCAACAGCTGTTCCAGTGGGTCTCCTCCCCCAACCTTCTCTGAGCCTTCGGGGTCCATGTGACCTGGCCATTTAGCCCATGGTGCGCAAAAAAGTGCCGCTCAGAGGTAAAACAAACCAACGTTAAAGAACACGCTGGATGGCCTTGACGGGAGACTACCATGTCTCCCAACAGCTGTAACAGTGGGTCCCCTCCCCCAACCTTCTCTGAGCCTTCGGGGTCCTTGTGACCTGGCCATTTAACCCATGGTGTGCAGAAAAGTGCCGCTCAGAGGTAAAACAACCCAACGTTAAAGAACACTCTGGATGGCCTTGACGGGACGCTACCATCTGTCTCCCAACAGCTGTTCCAGTAGGTCCCCTTCCCCAACCTTCTGTAAGCCTTCGGGGTGTTTGTGACCAGGCCATTTAGCCCATGGTGCGCAAAAAAGTGCCGCTCAGAGGTAAAACAACCTACTTTAAAGAACACGCTGGATGGCCTTGACGGGAGGCTACCATCTGTCTCTCAACAGCTGTTTCAGTGGGTCTCCTCCCCAACCTTCTCTGAGCCTTTGGGGTCCTTGTGACCTAGCCATTTAGCCCATGGTGTGCAAGAAAGTGCCTTTCAGAGGTAAAACAACCCAACGCTCCTGGCAGACCACTGTGGCAAGCAGCTGCTTCAGGGGGTATTTATGTACAATTGTAAAGTTTTTAAAAATCTATCGGGACACCGATAGAAGCTTTTTGAAACTGGTAGATACGGGTTACCTTATTTTAAATGCAAAATTACACACATAAAAGAGTTCTTTCTATGTCTGCATGGGGCGGGGGTGGCTCAGTCGGTAGCGGGCCAGGCTCGTAATCTGCAGTTCCCAGGTTCGAGTCCCAGCTGGGTCAGCGTTGAGATTTATCTCCGCAAAAATTCCACGTCCTGCCCACGGTCAGTAGGTGACACTGATGGGCTTGGAATTGCCGCCGTCCGTCGGAAGGGACGTTTAGGCGTGTCCCGTGTGCGGGAGAGCCATACCCTGTGCACGTTAAAGAACACGCTGGATGGCCTTGACGGGAGGCTACCATCTGTCTCCCAACAGTTGTTCCAGTGGGTGCCCTCCCCAAACCTTCTCTGAGCCTTCGGGGTCCATGTGACCTGGCCATTTAGCCCATGGTGCACAGAAAAGTGTCGCTCAGAGGTAAAAACAACAACAACAACTTTATCTGCAATCTCTTCTGCAATCTATTGCGAAAAAACCTTTTAAGGTTGTTTTATTTATGAAACAAGTAACAGACTAAGAAATAATAAAATATTTTTTGCATCTACTGACATATTATTATACCAATGGAAAACGATATTTTTTGGGGGCGGGGGGGGGGGCTCAGTCTTTTTAAAACATGTATTTTTATTAACATCTGTGTTGATTATTAATTTTTTGGCATTTTTAGAAGAAAAATTATAGATTTGCAGAACTATTGTGTAATATTTGAACTGCTTAACACTTTAAATACTAAACGAACATTGCCGAAGAAAAAAAAATCAATATTTAGAGAGTTTATATCTCCTGTGACACATTTCCAGAAAAAAAAATTAATTTTAAAATCTTACATAATTTTTTAAAAGCGTTCCTCATTGCTTAAGATGTGGCCTAATCTTGTTTGAAATAAAATTCCACTCTTTTGCATATCGGCGTATAAATCTGGAAAGTTAGAATCCAAGTGTGGGGCGGGGGTGGCTCGATCGGTAGCGCGCCAGGCTCGTAATCTGTAGTTCCCAGGTTCGAGTCCCAGCTGGGTCAGCGTTGAGATTTATCTCCGCAAAATTTCCCGTCCTTCCCACGGTCAGTATGGGACACCGATGGGCTTGGAAAGGCCGCCGTCCGTCGTATGGGACGTTAAGCCGTGGCTCGTGTATTCAAGAGCCATCCCTGTGCACGTTAAAGAACACGCTGGATGGCCTTGACGTGAGGCTACCATCTGTCTCCCAACAGCTGTTCCAGTGGGTCCCCTCCCCCAACCTTCTCTGAGCCTTCGGGGTCCATGTGACCTGGCCATTTAGCCCATGGTGTGCAAAAAAGTGCCGCTCGGAGGTAAAACAACCCAACCAACCCATCTTGTTTGAAATAAAATTCCACTCTTTTGCATATCGGCCTATAAATCTGAAAGTTAGAATCCAAGTGAGGGCGCCACCATCCAGCAGGTGTCTGCTGTGTTCGTGCAGCCAGTGACGTCAGCGCAGGTGTCGCTAATGGCTGACCGCGGCAGATCGATCGTCTGATGGTTGGCCGACATAAACGACTGACTTTTGCAGTAATTTTAGCAAACAAACTGAACTTTTAGGACCAGATAGTGGAACGTCCACACGCGATAACAAAATGGAAATAAAAATAATGCTTTTCTTTTTGGAGATAAATAGGACATTAAAAAAAAGATTAATATGACGTAGAGATAGTCGTTGAAGGTTTGTTGAAATCAATTTCCGAATTTTCAGACGTATTATTATTTTTTATGTTTCGATTTAATTTTTAGCGATGATATTACACGATTGTACATTCGTTTTACGCGGTACGAATTATATTTTATTTATGTAGATATAATACATATTATGATGTAGCAATGGTATAGCATCAAGGAAGATTAGTATTACATTTCATCCCAAAGGAAGAAATCAACTGAATTTTTTTAATGGATATAATTTATTTTCAAGAATAAATAGATGATAGTAAATGTTTCCTATATTAATAAAATCGTCGTCTGTAACAAGTTATATTTATGCAAAACTCCCGCCCTGCCCATGGTCAGTAGAGGACACCGCTGGGCTTTAAAAGGCCGCCTTCCCTCGGATTGGACGTTAAGCCGTGGTCCCGTGTGCGGAGAGCCATACCCTGTGCACGTTAAAGAACATGCTGGATGGCTTTGACGGGAGGCTACCATCTGTCTCCCAACAGCCATTCCAGTGGGTCTCCTCACCCAACCTTCTCTGAGCCTTCGGGGTCCATGTGACCTGGCCTTTTAGCCCATGGTGTGCAAAAAAGTGCCGCTCAGAGGTAAAACAACCCAACGTTAAAGAACACGCTGGATGGCCTTGACGGGAGGCTACCATCTGTCTCCTAATAGCTGCTGTCCAGTGGGTCCCCTTCCCCAACCTTCTCTGAGCCTTCGGAGTCCATGTGACCTGGCCATTTAGCCCATGGTGTGCAAAAAAGTGCCGCTCAGAGGTAAAACAACCCAACGTTAAAGAACACGCTGGATGGCCTTGACGGGAGGCTACCATCTGTCTCCCAACAGCTGTTCCATTGGGTCCCCTCCCCCAACCTTCTCTGAACCTTCGGGGTCCATGTGACCTGGCCATTTAGCCCATGGTGTGCAAAAAAGTGCCGCTCAGAGGTGAAACAACAACCAACCAACAAGTTTTATTTATATTTTCTCGCGACATCGTAATGAAATGTTGCCTGTTTTGAATCGGCAACGAGTTCTGACTTGTTTAGACTGAATTTTTCAGACTGGTAAAAACTGTCTTTTATCTAGAACAACAAGTTTTGTTAGCAACAAGTTTAACTCTGTAGACTATTATGTAGGATAAATACAGCTGATTCATAAGTACTCTATTTCATAAAATATCATATAAATACTAATTTTACAAAATAAAACACTAAGTGTTGGTACAAAGGCTTATTTTTCTAGTTTATATTCAGTTCAGTAATATATTCATTCATATTCGATAGTGTACAGTCGCTCAAAAAAATATCCGAACACTATGGTTTATTGCTGAATTTAGAAAAAATATATGGCAACGATTTTTTTTTTAGAAATTAGTAATCTGGCAACCATCGTGTACACGAAGGTTGTCAGATCACTAATTATAATGATTTAATATCTGGCAAAGATTTTGTTTTTAGAAATTAGCGATCTGGTAATCTTCGTGTCACGTGACACGAAGGTTGCCAGATCACTAATTTCTAATAAAAAATCGTTGCCAGATATTTTTTCTGAATTTTGTAATCGACCATAGTGTTCGGATATTTTTTTGAGAGACTGTACCTTTCCTTAAACAATAAAATGCTGACGAATTGTGTGTGAGTGAAGGGGACTCACTTTTTAACCCGCGCCACGGTCCTTACAAACCTAGTTACACTGCTGGTTGTACTTGTATCATTAAAATTTTTTTGCTCTTTCTCTTTTTCATTAGCTACTTGCCTGTTGGGGCGGGGGTAGCTCAGTCGGTAGAGCGCTAGTCTCGTAATCTGTAGTTCCCGGTTCGAGTCCCAGCTGGGTCAGCGTTGAGATTTATCTCCGCAAAATTCCCCGCCCTGCCCACGGTCAGTAGGGGACACCGATGGGCTTGGAAAGGCCGCCGTCCGTCGGATGGGACGTTAAGCCGTGGCCTCGTGTGTGGGAGAGCCATACCCTGTACACGTTAAAGAACACGCTGGATGGCCTTGACGGGAGGCTACCATCTGTCTCCCAACAGCTGTTCCAGTGGGTCCCCTCCACCAACCTTCTCTGAGCCTTCGGGGTCCTTGTGACCTGGCCTGTAATCAACCAGAGTGTTCGGATACTTTTTTGAGCGACTGTACAACGTTTGTGAAGTCATGGAGAAAACTTGGACCGGAAGTTGGGAACTGTGTAGAAAGTACCAAAGACGACAACACGGAAGTATCGAATGAGCATGCGCCTGGCGAAGATATGACGGATAATGAAAATATTTCGCTGTTTAATAACTTTAAACTGCTGTCTGGATGTGACACACTTGAAGAAGATGACATTCAAAAATGGTTAAAAGGTGATGAATAGTTGGAAAATGAAACACTGAATGATGACGAAATTATCCATGCAGCCTGCCAAGAAGGGAACGGAGAAGAAGCGGAGAATGAAGAAGAGGACAATGAAGAGGAAGAAGAGAAAGTTAGCCATATTGAAGGAAAAGAAGCTTTGGATGTTGAATAATAACAGGCCTCATCTGCGATTGATGTGATCTTTATTAAAAAATGGCAAAACTTTGTCAAGTTCAAAAAACAAAAGAAAATCACGGACTTTTTCAAGTGAGTTGTTGGGTTGTTTTACCTCTGAGCGGCACTTTTTTGTACACCATGGGCTAAATGGCCAGGTCACATAGACTCCGAAGGCTCAGAGAAGGTTGGGGGAGGGGACCCACTGGAACAGCTGTTGGGAGACAGATGGTATCTTCCTGTCAAGGCCATCCAGCGTGTTCTTTAACGTTAGGTTGTTTTACATCTGAGCAGCATTTTTTTGCACACCATGGGCTAAATGACCAGATTGCAAGGACCACGAAGGCTCAGAGAAGGTTGGGGGTTGGGTTACCTCTGAGCGGCACTTTTTTGCACACCATGGGCTAAATGGGCAGGTCACATGGACCCCGAAGGCTCAGAGAAGGTTGGGGGAGGGGACCCACTGGAACAGCTGTTGGGAGACAGATGGTAGCCTCCCGTCAAGGCCATCCAGCGTGTTCTTTAACGTGCACAGGGTCTGGCTCTCCCACACACGGGCCAACGGCTTAACGTCCCATCCGACGGACGGCGGCCTTTCCAAGCCCATCGGTGTCCCCTACTGACCTTGGGGAAGGCGGGGAATTCTGCGGAGATAAATCTCAACGCTGACCCAGCTGGGATTCGAACCTGGGAACTACAGATTACGAGCCTGGCACGCTACCGACTGAGCCACCCTTGCCCCGAAGGTTGGGGGAGGGGATCCACTGGAATAGCTGTTGGGAGACAGATGGTAGCTTCCCGTCAAGGCCATCCAGCGTGTTCTTTAATGTTGGTTTGTTTTACCTCTGAGCGGCACTTTTTTGCGCACCATGGGCTAAATGGCCAGGTCACATGGACCCTGAAGGCTCACAGAAGGTTGGGGGAGGGGACCCACTGGAACAGCTGTTGGGAGATAGATGGTAGCCTCCCGTTAAGGCCATCCAGCGTGTTCTTTAACGTGCACAGGGTATGGCTCTCCCGCACACGGGCCACGGCTTAACGTCCCATCCGACGGACGGTGACCTTCCCAAACCCATCGGTATTCCCTACTGGCCTTGGACAGGCACCTTTTGCCGCAAGAAATTTGTAGAAATAAATCACAACGATGGCCCAGGAGGGACTCGAACCTGGGTACTGTAGATTAACCCCCCCCCCCCCCACACACACACACACACACACACACACCTCCGACTGAGCCACCCCCGCCCCTTGTTCTGTGTAAAAAAGACTTTTATAAGACTTTTTTTTTCAAAGAAATAATCTACATCTAATATAAAAATAAAAGGAATATCAGGACAAAAGATAATATTCTTGTGTGCTACTTAATATGAGAAATTATGGTTGTTATAAAAAGCCTTTTATTTTCTAAAAAAAAATGCCTAATATCCAAGGAATGGACGAGGCAAACCCAGATAAATGTACTTATTTTATACGAACAACGAGACATTACTTGTTTGCTTTTTTTTTTTTGAAAGAAAACTTAATGATCCACTAGCGTGCAAAAGTTGGCCATTTTTGACTGATGACGTTCAGTTAATTCGCGTGACGTTACATCACCGTTCACGTGATGTTTGTTGTGTAACTGCATGCTCACGCACATGCAGTATTGTACTGCATTGCATCGAAATAACAGAGAAGCAGCTCGTTTACAGTTACATAAGGGGACAGTCGTTTGCTAAATGTTTGAAGGATTCTTCAGCGTATTTATTCGCCGTTTTCAAGTCGCGTTCTGTTGTTTTACCTCTGAGTCGCTCAGTCGGTAGCGCGCCAGGCTCGTAATCTGTAGTTCCCAGGTTCGAGTCTCTGCTGGGTCAGCGTTGAGATTTCATCATCATCATCATCATCATCCTCAAGCAGCCATGGGCTACGGAGGTCCAACCAGACCGTGCAATTTAGTTCTCCAAGCAAATCTATCCTGAGCTACATCTACTGCATCTGGCCACTGCACACCAATTCTAACAAGGTCCTGTTTGACATTGTCTGCCCACCGCATCCTAGGTCTCCCCCTCCTTCTGAGGCCTTTAGGCACACTGTTCATAACCCTATTCGCCAATCTATAATTATTCATACGGGCAACATGGCCAAACCAACGGAGTCTCTCTCTGCAAAATATGCTGCTTAAAGGAGGTTGCAAACTCCTTTGCCTAACCTCATCATTAGTTACAAAGTTGAACCACCTAATGCCCAAGATACTGCGTAAGCATCTGGAATCAAAAGCATCTAGTTTCCTGTTATCTTGTTTACAAAGTGTCCAAGTTTCACTACCATAACTAACCCTAGAAAGAACCAAACTATTATACAGTCTAATTTTAGTCTTTAGGTGTATACGCCTATTTCTCCACACTCTCCACAGGTTCTTAAAAGTCCCGGCAGCAATCCCTATTCGTCTGTTAATCTCATGCCGCACATCACCATTATCTGTTACATAGCTCCCAAGATAATTAAACTGTGACACCTGCTCAAGACTGCAACCATTCAGATTAACTGAATCACAGCCTGCCTGACCAATTTTCATCACTTTAGTTTTCTCTCTGTTTATAACCAAACCTACTCTACTACCAGTCTCATCAACAGCTCGAATGAAAGAGTTCATCTCATCAACATCATTTGCCAAAAGGGCTAAATCATCAGCATAATCTAAATCAGAAATTTTCGTATCTCCAGCCCATTTAAGGCCAAAATCTTTCCCTTGAAGTGAATTTCGCATAACATAATCAATAACCAAGCTAAAGAGAAAAGGAGACAAAATGCACCCTTGTCGAACACCAGAAGTAATGCTAAACCAATTGCTACAAGCCTTACCAACTCTCACACACGACTCAGTGTTATTATAGAGAGCTTTCATTATGTTAACTAACTTGTCTGGTATACCATATGATCTCACAATCAACCACAAATTATGACAATCAACAGAGTCGAAAGCCCTTTTGAAATCAACAAAGCTAGCAACCAAAGGTTTCTGAAACTCTAAACATTTCTCAAGAATCTGCCTAAGTGAAAATATCTGATCCACACATCCCCTACCACATCTGAATCCACATTGCTCATCATGCAATTGACTGTCAACCAGATTCTTAATTCTATTAAGCACAATCATGGAAAGAACTTTACCTGGAACAGAGAGTAGGCTGATACCCCTATAGTTATCACAAGAACTGCGATCACCTTTTTTGAAAATAGGGATAACAATAGCTCTGGTAAAATCCTTAGGAACCATGCCTTTATCATAAAAGATATTCAGAATTTCAGTCATCCAAGTGGTAACCGAAACATTCCCAGCTCTAAGCATTTCCGTAGTAATTTCATCTACCCCTGGGGATTTATGAAGTTTAAGTTTAGAAACAGCCAAAATAACTTCAGATTGTGTTAGAGGGCCAACATTAAAGCCACCAATGCATCTATCATCATTGCAAACAATGGGAGTAGAACTAACTACATTGTTTAGAACTACAACGTTGAGATTTATCTCCGCAAAATTCCCCGCTCTGCCCACGGTCAGTAGGGGACACCGATGGGCTTGGAAAGGCCGCCGTCCGTAGGATGGGACGTTAAGCCATGGCCCAGTGTGTGTGACAGACATACCCTTGAACGTTAAAGAACACGCTGGATGGACTTGACGGGAGGCTACCATCTGTCTCCCAACAGCTGTTCCAGTGGGTCTCCTCCCCCAACCTTCTCTGTGCCTTTGCGGTCCTTGTGACCTGGCCATTTAGCCCGTGGTGTGCAAAAAAGTGCCGCTCAGAGATAAAACAACCCAACGTTAAAGAACACGCTGGATGGCCTTGACGGGAGGCTACCATCTGTCTCCCAACAGCTGTTCCAGTGGGTCCCCTCCCCCAACCTTCTCTGAACCTTTGAGGTCCTCGTGACCTGGCCATTTAGCCCGTGGTGTGCAAAAAAAGTGCCGCTCAGTGGTAAAACAACCCCACAACTTAATTAACTAACTAAACAAAAAAGAGACCAAACATCACCATTAACTCCCACGAAATCACTCGTTCCAGAAACTAATCGAGTCACCGTTAGAAAAAAAACATCCAACAAACTTCCCCCCAAAAAATAGGCGATTGCAATGCGAAATTCCTCTGGCATGCAGACGACTCTGGCATGCAGACATTTCAGGTCTTTTAGCTCACCATGGGGTAAATAGCATAGCCCTCAAATCACTTTCCGGCCGGAACAGGCATAATAACCGTTAGCCCCCTCTCCCCCCCCCAAATACACGGGTCCTGCAATTGCGTAGAACTTCCATATGCTTCTGGCAGAAGACGTCTGGCATCAGATAGCAATCACGACTCTACCTCCAAAGACATCTGCTATTTCATCATTCATTACCTCTTCGTTGACATCCTTCAGCCTCTGTCACGTGACATTCTCAAACTCCTATAGACCATTCCCCCCCCCCATTATTTTTATTATCAATCCCTGATGTTTTTTTTCTCGGGTCGTCCATTTTTTTTTTGTACTTATCTATTCTCTCCCATTCCGTGATTGAGTTTACATTCTTATCCACCACCAGGGGGAGTCGGAGTAGCGGCGCGCACGTGTCTGGCAGACGCATCGAAAGGTGTCTTTCAGAGGGGGCGCTGCAAACCGATACCTCTTCGCTCTCATTTCGGCAGGTGATGCTGTGCGGTGGCCAAGTCTTCCGCCGCAGATCGCCGCGCGAAATCCTATCAAATGTCTCTTCCGTTGGAGCATGCAGATAAAAAAAAGGTGGCAAGCAGCGAGGACATATATTAGCTCGAGCAATTGCAGCTTGATCGACAACCACGTAGATAACCCACACAACCGTTGCTAGCCGTGTGTGTCGGGGTACAGATAGGGGAAAGACTGCGCATGTCTCTCAATTTCTCTTGTACCTAACTACATCTGCTGGTAGCGTATATCTGCCATGCACTGGCCATTCATTGTGCAAAGACCCGTCCGTACAAGTTCCCACGACCCCAAGGGGTGGCCGAATCGATACTGGCAATCGATATATGAGACGTCGCTTCGCTGTTGGATGCCCCACGTGGTTATTTTAGTTGGTCGCCGTCTAAATTGGCCGTAGTCACAATACACACACGTCTTTTCTACATTGCACCTGGATTTTTTTGTTCGGCGATGGTGGATGCTTGGATGCGACTCCGTTGGGTTCACGCTGCGACCACGTGAGGGCATCACGTGGCTGACGTAATTACCGGTGCTCAGTCAGATGCGTGGTCGTGAAAACTAAACGTGATGTAATGTAAAAAAGAAATGGTTGTTTGGAGGGATCAGTAAACAGCGAAACCGCAGCGGTAAGCGTTAGACCGTAACCTTGCGTACAAAGTGGTCAAAAAGTCACTTTAACGGAATAATAATGATGGTGGTTTGTCGCGATAAAATATAAACTGCTTTATAGGCAGCAAAAAGGGTCGGGTTCGGTTGTTTTACCGCTGAGCAGCACTTTTTGTACACCATGGGCTAAATGGCCAGGTCACATGGACCCCAAAGGCTCAGAAAATTGGGGGAAGGGACCCACTGGAACAGCTGTTGGGGGACAGATGGTAGCCTCCCGTCAAGGCCATCCAGCGTGTTCTTTAACGTTGTGTTGTTTTACCATTGAGCTGCATTTTTTTGCACACCATGGGCTAAATGGGCATGTCTCAAGGACCCTGAAGGCTCAGAAAGGTGAGGGAGGGGACCCACTGGAACTGCTGTTGGGAGACAGATGGTAGCCTCCCGTCAAGGCCATCCAGCGTGTTCTTTAATGTTGGGTTGTTTTACCTCTGAGCGGCACTTTTTTGCACACCATGGGGTAATAGCCAGGTCTCAAGGACCCCGAAGGCTCAGAAAGTTGGGGGAGTGACCCACTGGAACAGCTGTTGGGAGACAGATGGTAGCCTCCCGTCAAGGTCATCCAGTGTGTTCTTTGACGTGCAGATGGTATGGTTCTCCCGCACACTGGGCCACGGTTTAACGCCCCATCCGACGGACTGCGGCCTTTCCAAGCCCATCGGTGTTCCCTACTGACCGTGGGCAGGGCAAGGGATATTGTGGAGATAAATCTCAACGCCGACTCAACTGTGATTCGAATCTGCGGATAGGGGTGAGGGATGACTGCCCCTCAACCCCCTCTGCGAATGCTAGTAACTGATTTCAGGTTTTATATATATTTTTTTACAGAAATTTGCTTAAAAAACAAACAGTATCACTATGAGGAAAATTATATCTGAACGGCATTCAGATTCATTCCTGATCTGCTCCTGACGACAAATTTTTTTTTGAACGTTTACACGAAAGTTGCAAACAATCTGTTTGGGCTAGATATTTGTTATTTTAGTGGTGGAATGTGTTGATCAAGGGGATTACATTGGCAGCAACAATTATTCCCTTCGGATGACGCCAGGCTTGTAATCTGTAGTTCCCAGGTTCGAGTCCCAGCTGGGTCAGCGTTGAGATTTATCTCCGCAAAAAATTCCCCGTCCTGCCCACGGTCAGTAGGGGACACCGATGAGCTTGGAAAAGCCGCCGTCCGTCGGATGGGACGTTAAGCCGTGGCCCCGAGTACGGGAGAGCCATACCCTGTGCACGTTAAAGAACACGCTGGATGGCCTTGACGGGAGGCTACCATCTGTCTCCTAATAGCTACTGTCCAGTGGGTCCCCTCCCCCAACCTTTTCTGAGCCTACGGGGTCCATGTGACCTGGCCATTTAGCCCATGGTGTGCAAAAAAGTGCCGCTCAGAGGTAAAACAACCCAACGTTAAAGAACACGCTGGATGGCCTTGACGGGAGGCTACCATCTGTCTCCTAATAGTTGCTGTTTAGTGGGTCCCCTTCCCCAACCTTCTCTGAGCCTTCGGAGTCCATGTGACCTGGCCATTTAGCCCATTGTGTGCAAAAAAGTGCCGCTCAGAGGTAAAACAACCCAACGTTAAAGAACACGCTGGATGGCCTTGACGGGAGGCTACCATCTGTCTCCTAATAGCTACTGTCCAATGGGTCCCCTAGCCCAACGTTCTCTGAGCCTTCGGGGTCCATGTGACCTGGCCGTTTAGCCCATGGTGTGCAAAAAGGTGCCGCTCAGAGGTAAAACAACCCAACGTTAAAGAACACGCTGGATGGCCTTGACGGGAGGCTACCATCTGCCTCCTAATAGCTGCTGTCCAGTGGGTCTCCTACCCTAACGTTCTCTGAGCCTTCGTGTTCCATGTGACCTGGCCATTTAGCCCATGGTGTGCAAAAAAGTGCCGCTCAGAGATAAAACAACCCAACCCAACTGAAGCTGAGGAAGCTTCTCATATACCCATTATATTATAAAGATGAAAACCACAAAACCATTCCCCTTAAGTAATAAATGAGTTTTGTGACATATCTGTTCATTAAAGTGTGAAGCAATGAAATAAGATATTTTCTCCAAGATACGAAGTTCGTAAATAATTAAATTTTATTTCTCCCTACTAGTAATAGAACTATTTACTTTCCTTAAGCCTAGCCTTAAGTTTCCATGGTCTCCTCCGATGAATAACAACATCATGGTGGATTAATAATTGATGCAAGAGATATTATTTTCTAAAACAACAATTCAAAATCATTGAATCGCCTTTAACATTTTTCTCTTGTTGGGCAGATGCTTAAAATATTTAAATTGTATTTATTGTATTTTATAGGTTAAAAAATTTCTCTTTGGTAAACAATTTGCAAATGATGAGGATTGTTATCTGTGAAGTTACCTTTGAAAATAAAAACGGAAACAACTTTTACAGAAACCACTGTTTGCTATGTTCTTCTGTTTCGAGCGGTGGAGTCGTAAATTTAAGAATTGCTCTCAACTCTACGATGATGAGTTTTTTCAATGCCGTTTGGGAAACATCATATTGAAGTTGGGATGTAAAAGAAATACAAGGATTGCTTCACTGATATCATTTTGGTTGGGTTGTTTTACCTCTGAGCGGCACTTTTTTGCACACCATGGGCTAAATGGCCAGGTCAAATGGATCCCGAACGCTCAGAGAAGGTTGGGGGAGGGGACCCACTGGAACAGCTGTTGGGAGACAGATGGTAGCTTCTCGTCAAGGACATCCAGTGTGTTCTTTAACGTGCACAGGGTAAGACTCTCCCACACACGGGGCCACAGTTTAACGTCCTATCAGACGGACAGCGTTCTTTCCAAGCCCATCGGTGTCCCCTACTGACCGTGGGCAGGGCGGGGAGTTTTGCGGAGATAAATCTCAACGCTGACATAGCTGGGACTCGAACCTGGGAGCTACAGATTACGAGCCTGTAGAAGGATAGAAAATCCCTCATTCAAAACTTTTCTCCAAGACCTCCATTTCTTTAATCCTGTCGCCAGTATAAAATGTTGAACTAACTGTAAAGGTGATATTACGAATTGCACAAAATACAATTAATTGTAGAGGTGCTCTTTCTAATTTCCTAAAATGCAAATTAATTGCAAAGGTGCATTTTATATATTAAGTCAATATTAATAAAAGAATATAACGAAGCATAAGAATTCAGCAATTTATAGCAAAATTGAGTATGTATATGTTACTGTGAAAGACCGATATCTGGCAAATGTCGATATTCTACGGTGAATGTCATTATTCACATAGTCGCTTGGTGTAAATAAATAAATAAATAAATACCCCTTCAAGCAGCTGCTTGCCACAGAGGTCTGCCAGGAGCCTGTCAGTTTATATGCCACAGTAGAAGATCTGAGAGGATGGCAGGACCTCAGTAGAAAAACGACACATGCCCGAAATATTTGCTAAATATCATTATTTCTCACTTACACCGGCAAATGTCGAATGTGAATGTTGAATAAAAATATTTTTGTTACGTTAAGACAAAAATGCAACTTTTTAAATCATACTTTATTATTAAAACATATTACGATACATGTCAAAATAAGAGACACATTTCACAACTGCATTTAGTCGTGCAACATTTCTTTTTGCAATTACAGTGTGTATAGCCTTGCCCTGCACTTCTCGAATTAGTTGCAGCTGCTTCTCTCAGCGACATTTCTTGAGAAAAAATCTCATCTATGGAAAGTAACTTTTCTTTACAAATTACGAACTGATTACGGGTATAAAGCTGCTTGAGGGTGCCATTTTTGTTTGCTAATTTATAAAAGTCGGAGTCTTCTATTCCAACAACAACCGCCAACACATTTCGGGCATCTGTACGACCACGGTCGCATCAGGGACTTGTATTCGTGCGGTATCACCAATTTGAGCAGGAGGAAATTTTCGTTTTGAGGTTCGTAACATTTTCGTTGCTTGCAGTATAAGATTCTCTTTCGCGGCCGCTCTTTTTATAGAAACAAACGCGTGTTGTTCAATCAGAGCTTGATATGAAGACGTGGTAGGTTGCAGCTCCTCTTCAATATTTTCTTTTGGAATGTGGTTTTCGGTATGGTCGCTGCTCAAATTTTCTTCAAAAGTATTAACAATTTCTTCGAGCTGTACTACGGTTTCAATATTTGCGATTTGCTCGCCAGGCAAAGATCACGATGCCATGCCTCTTTTTGGTTTAACGCCAAACAGGGCTTCATAAGGACTTTGGCGTATTCCTTCGTGGTATGTTCTGTTCTTGGCAAATTGAACAATGGGCAAACCATCTGACCATTTATTTGTATAGTTACGAATGATCCTGCTCATCTCCTTCTCTGCCTCGTATTAATATTAGTCAAGTCATTTTGTGTTTCTGACACCCTCAAATAAGTTCATATGACGTCATTTTAAACCTCTATTGTTTGGAACCAAAATGGGTAAAAGCAGTTGAAACATCTGCTGCTGGCACTTTTTCTTCTTTAGTTATACCATTTCTTCATTACTGATCGAAAAACTATGTTTTGGCCAATTTGTCTCCCTTAGTTAAACACTCGTTGAGTTCCAAACTTTTAACAGATTTTCGATTAACAACTCTTTTTCTATTACTAAAAAGAAATTTATAAAAATGGGGTGGCCCTTAAAAGGGCCGTTTTCATTCCATAGGAGTACGAGAAGGAATTTTTTTATACACACTGTTATTTTGAATTATAACATAAAGAAAAATTCAAAAACCAATTACATTGTTAATATCCTAATGCATCACAGAAATTTAGACTAGCGATTTTTTTAACTATTGGTTATTTTAAAATCAATTTACTATGTATCAAAGGCTCCGAGAACACACGAACACGAGCAGCAGCAGGACAATCTTTTGCGTATTGCTCGGAGTATCCTCCGGAAACCTCCTCGAACACCCCTTCCTCGTTCACCCCTTCCTCGTTCGGTCTCTCTCCTCTCCTTCACCAGCAAGCGCTCCACATAAGAATGGGACTGCTGCTCAGCTGCTGACATTGATTGAAGGCTTTCAGAGTTATTCACTGCAGCTGTTGTTTCTGCAGGTCCAATGGAAGCACCTAATTCAGGGGCTGACCAGAATGTTTCGTTATCTTCCTTGTTGTATAACAGAAAGCAATCATCAATCGTTGTTTGGCACTGGGAAGGCTTCAGTTGATCGCCTTCTTGCTCTTCACCAAAACAAGATGATGCAGAATGGAAAGATTCACTGCTGCTTCGAAATCCAATATTAAAATCTTGAATTGGATATATCCATGGTGTCCTTGGACCGTCAAAGTCTGTCTTCGGAACAGATAGGTATCTGGTAATCCACATCAGATTAAATTCGTTAATTTTATTGGCATTCATTTTCAGCAAGAGGCTGTCTGATGTGCTTTTCGTTATCATTAAATATTCCGGTTCCTCTTCACGGCAAATATCATTGAGGATCCAGTAATTTTCCATTTCTCTGCTCATGGTTGAGCAACTTCCACCTGGGAAGTGGATGCACAAAGAATCATAAGAGCTGTCACTTTGTCTTAAAGGACTGCTTTGCACCGACATGACGAAAATACAACGACTCGTAAATCTAGCGACCCGTAAATTATCTCACAACTCTTGCTTCTTCACAGCGAGACTTCGAAAATTCGAATAAGTGCTGCTAGAAAATTTCCTTCTTTAACAATATCAGCTTCAATTGTTTGCTGATTTCAACAATGAGGCATTTTTTCGATCCAATCTGTTTCCTGTTAAATCGTTATTATTACGTAACATATTCCTTTAATAATATTGTTTAACATCTAATAAAGATGTATACGAAACAAATTTTCTCTAAATTGTTTAGTTAAAAGCACTTTGATTAGCAATATGTATTTCCAAAAATATAAAAAATAAATAAAACTGATTTTTTTTTACTTTCCCTTTCACCTCCTCTCGTAATTTCAATTGCATATATAGGGAACAGATGTGGAAATAAGTTTTGCAATAACCATACATGGTTATCGTACTTGACTATTATTCCAGTGCGCATGTCCTTAAGTTTTTCAATGTTGTATTCCTTGGATTCAATTGTTTTACCTCTGAGTTGCACTTTTTTGCACCCCATGGGCTAAATGGCCAGGCCACAAGGACCCCGAAGACTCAGAGAAGATTGGGGGAGGGGACACACTGGAACAGCTGTTGGGAGACAGATGGTAGCCTCCCGTCAAGGCCATCCAGCGTGTTCTTTAACGTTGGGTTGTTTTACCTCTGAGCGGCACTTTTTTGCACACCATGGGCTAAATGGCCTGGTCACATGGACCCCGAAGGCTCAGAGAACGTTGGGGTAGGGGACCCACTGGACAGCAGCTATTAGGAGACAGATGGTAGCCTCCCGTCAAGGCCATCCAGCGTGTTCTTTAACGTTGGGTTGTTTTACCTCTGAGCTGCACTTTTTTGCACACCATGGCCAGATCACAAGGACCCCGAAGGCTCAGAGAAGGTTGGGGGAGGGGACCCACTGGAACAGCTGTTGGGCGACAGATGGTAGCCTCCCGTCAAGGCCATCCAGCGTGTTCTTTAACGTGCACAGGGTATGTCTCTCCCGAACACGGTGCCACAACTTAACGTCCCATCCGACGGACGGCGGCCTTTCCAAGCCCATCGGTGTCCCCTACTGACAGTAGGCAGGGCGGGGAATTTGCGGAGATAAATCTCAACGCTGACCTAGCTGGGACTCTAACCTGGGAACTACAGATTACGACCCTGGCGCGCTACCGACTGAGCATCCCCGGCCCAACTCAACAGGTATTAATAACTTCTTTCTTCTAGAAGAGCCAATCTAAAATAGAAAAGCAAGATTGAAATGAGTTAGTTTTTTCCTGAAGCATTTTCCCACAATTAATTTCAATTACAGTCTGTTGATGTCACATGCACTTCGTTCAAAAAGAAGCAACTTCAACTTGACGAAAGCATTTATTCCAGTTCAAGCTCTGCTAGGCTCTTTCTCCTAATGTTATAAAACCACGTAAATTGCTACGAGAGATTTTTATTTAATGGAACATGTGATTATTCAATTTTGTCGTCAACAATTCCTTCTAATTTCCTAGACCAATCAGATATACAACATTCAATTCGGAATGAAGTATGGAATTTCCTTCCAGATTCTGTTGCCACCGATTATTTAGAAACTCGTATTTTATTTACAAAAATCGCTCACATTTAGAAATACTCTCTAGTTATTCTAGCATAAAAAAACGGTATCAAATAATACAATAGCCGTAATTCTTGGCTATTGCAAGGTGAACACGGATTGGGTTGTTTTACCTCTGAGCGGCACTTTTTTGCACACCATGGGCTAAATGGCCAGGTCACATGGACCCCGAAGGCTCAGAGAAGGTGGGGGGAGGGGACCCACTGGAACAGCTGTTGGGAGACAGATGGTAGCCTCCCGTCAAGGCCATTCCAGCCTGTTCTTTAACGTGCACAGGGTATGGCTCTCCCGCACACGGGGCCACGGCTTAACGTCCCATCCGATGGACGGCGGCCTTTCCAAACCCATCGGTGTCCCCTACTGACCGTGGGCAGGGCGGGGAATTTTGCGGAGATAAATCTCAACTTCGAGTCCCAGCTGGGACTCTAACCTGGAAACTACAGATTGCGAGCCTGGCGCGCTACCGACTGAGCCCCCTCCCCCCGCCCCCCAGGTGAACACGGAGTGAACCAACACCTCCTATAACACGAGACCAATGGACCAAATTTTTGACGTCTAAATAGTAAGACTGCTTAGATATAATAATTATAAGACTACTTATAGTACGTCTTCTAAGTAGTCCTACTATATAGCCAATTCTTATATTTTTTTATTCTAATATTATTACTGGTGAACTCTTGTGCTTATTTTTATATTAATGTTTTTCTATAAATATATTTTATTTAGGATTGGGTTGAGTTGTTTTACTCTGAGCTGCACTTTTTTGCACACCATGGGCTAAATGGCCAGGTCACATGGACCCCGAAGGCTCAGAGAAGGTTTGGGGAGGAGACCACTGGAACAGCTGTTGGGAGACAGATGGTAGCCTCCCGTCAAGGCCATCCAGCGTGTTCTTTAACGTTGGATTGTTTTACCTCTGAGCGGCACTTTCTTGCACACCATCATCATCTTTCTTTAACGTGCACAGGGTATGGCTCTCCCACACACGAGGCCACGGCTTAACGTCCCATCCGACGGACGGCGGCCTTTCCGAGCCCATCGGTGTCCCCTACTGACCGTGGGTAGGGCAGGGAGTTTTGTGGAGATTTTATTTTAGGAAGAATATTATTCGTTTTTATTATTAAATATAACAAAGCTAATTTCACACATTCTAGATGCTTACGCAGTATCTTGGGCATTAGGTGGTTTAACTTTGTAACTGATGATGAGGTTAGGCAAAGGAGTCTGCAACCTCCTTTAAGCAGCATATTGTGCAGAGAGAGACTCCGTTGGTTTGGCCATGTTGTTCGTATGAATAATTATAGATTGGCGAATAGGGTTATGAACAGTGTGCCTAAAGGCTCAGAAAGAGGGGGAGACCTAGGATGCGGTGGGCAGACAGTGTCAAACAGGACCTTGTTAGAGGGGCAGGGGTGGCTCAGTCGGTAGCGCGCCAGGCTCTTAATCTGCAGTTCCCATGTTCGAGTCCCAGCTGGGTCAACGTTCAGCTTTATCTCCGCAAAACTCCCCGCCCTGCCCACGGTCAGTAGGGGACATCGATGGGCTTGGAAAGGCCGCCATCCGTTGGATGTGACGTTAAGACGTTGTCCCGTGTGCGGGAGAGTCATACTCTGTGCACGTTAAAATATACGCTGGGTGGCCTTGACGGGAGGCTACCATCTGTCTCCCAACAGGTGTTCCAGTGGGTCCCCTCCCCTAGCCTTCGGGGTCCTTGTGACCTGGCCATTTAGCCCATGGTGTGCGAAAAAGTGCCGCTCAGAGGTAAAACAACACAACACAGACCTTATTAGAATTGGTGTGCAGTGGCCAGATGCAGCAGATGTAGCTCAGGACAGATATGCTTGGAGAACTAAATTGCACGGTCTGGTTGGACCTCTGTTTGCCCATGGCTGCTTGAGGATGATGAATGAATTCAAATAAATTTTCTCCTAAATAAAAATAAATAAATAATCCTAAATATAATAAATCTACCAGTAATAATATTAGATTCAAAAATATAAGACGTGGCTATATCGTAGGACTACATAAGCTGACGTCATAAATTTGGTCCTCTGGCTTTCTGTTATAGAAATTAAACAACTCACACCAACCCGCACCGAAATCTACTACATCTGTCTGGTAAGGGTGATGAAACTCTGAGCATAAATTTTTTCACAAACAACAGAAAAGAAAGTTGAGCTTAGAATTACTCTATATGTGAAAAACACAAGAACAAAAAATGATTAATGCTATGTACAGTCGCTCAAAAAAGTATCCGAACACTACGGTTGATGACAGAATTCAGAATAAATATCTGGCAACGATTTTTTTTAGAAATTAGTGATCTGGCAACCTTCGTGTTACGTGATTACAGAATTCAGGAAAAATATCTGGAGTGTGTACAGCAACTGTGCACGCTCCAGTTACCGTTCACAGCAAACTAGAGCGTGTGCAGTTACTGCACACGCTCCAGTTTGCTGTGAACGGTAACTGCACACGCTCAATATTTCCGTGAGTGAGCCCACATGATCTAGTATCAAAATAATATGACCACCTACAGTCGTTCAAAAAAGTATCCGAACACCATGGTTGATTACAGAATTCAGAAAAAATATCTGGCAACGATTTTTTTTTTTTTGAAATTAGTGATCTGGCAACCTTCGTGACACGTGACACGAAGGTTGCCAGATCACTGATTTATAAAAAGAAAATCGTTGCCAGATATTTTTTCTGAATTCTGTCATCAACCATAGTGTTCGGATATTTTTTTTTGAGCGACTGTAAGAGCAGTTCTGCATTGATCATTCATTAACAAGTTTTTTTTTTTCGATGATATAAACATTAATAATTAAATTACTGAATAGATAAAAAGTGGTGGCTAAATCTGTTTCATGCGCAGTGCGTAACGAGATTCAAAAGCATCTCTGCATAGCTATGATGCGATTGATGTTATATATGATAAAGATGAGTTTTTGTGCTCAATTCAGACAAAGTTTAGAACAAACATACAAAATAGTTTCATATTTCACCTAATCGGGACGTTTGTAAAAGGGGCGGGGTGGCTCAGTCGGTAGCGCGCCAGGCTCGTAATCTGTAGTTCCCAAGTTCGAGTCCCAGGTGTGTTAGCGTTGAGATTTATCTCCGCAAAATTCCCCGCCCTGCCCACGGTCAGTAGGGGACACCGATGGGCTTGGAAAGGCCGTCGTCCGTCGGATGGGACGTTAAGCCGTGGCACCGTGTACGGGAGAGCTGTACCCTGTGCACGTTAAAGAACACGATGGATGGCCTTGACGGGAGGCTACCATCTTTCTCCCAACAGCTTTCCAATGGGTCCCCTCCCCCAACCTTCTCTGAGCCTTCGGGGTCCATGTGACCTGTCCATTTAGCCCATGGTATGCAAAAAAGTGCCGCTCAGAGGTAAAACAACCCAACGTTACAGAACACGCTGGATGGCCTTGACGGGAGGATACCATCTGTCTCCCAACAGCTGTTCCAGTGGGTCCCCTACCCCAACCTTCTCTGAGCCTTCGGGGTCCATGTGACCTGGCCATTTAGCCCATGGTGTGCAAAAAAGTGCCGCTCAGAGGTAAAACAACCCAACGTTTGTAAAAACTGAAGCGTAAAAAAACAAGATTGACAGAGGAGGTTGTGTTTTGATTTTGGAACAACACATATCAGTAGGGCAGTAAAAAATTTCCTTGCAAAATTATGCCCAGAGGTGCATGATTAAGGCACTAAAGAGGTGAAAGGTCATCGGCTTCAAAGATAATGACAGGTGCTTTCATGAGATATTGGGTACACTGACTCAGGCTACTGTCCTTTAAAGTTATCAATGTTAAGCTTGAACCTTCCTGAGATTTTCATCGTTCCTGGTTACGCTTCAAGTACTCTATAACAAGGATATCAGGCTGTAGTTTCCATAGCAACCATTGCCATTCATCCGGCGTCGTCAGTGATGAGGAATTTCCATTGTGATGATCTGGGATGGCTTGGTTGTAATACAAATGCTCTTGCAAGCAGTGTTCATAACCCCGACATTGGAGGCTAGGTATAACGTGGATTGGGTTGAAAGTAGCAGGTGAGGCAGGGGGGCGGGAAATTTTGGAAGTTGAATATCAGAGGAGGAAGTTGAAGCATTATGGGAAATTCTCGAGGTCATAGCGTGCCAGAGAGCTGTAATTTACTCACGATTATTGCAATAATGTGTTCTTCATAAGGTTGGGTTGAGTTGTTTTACCTCTGAGCGGCACTTTTTTTGCACACCATGGGTTAAATGGCCAGGTCACATGGACCCCGAAGGCTCAGAAAAGGTCGGGGGAGGGGACCCACTGGAACAGCTGTTGGGAGACAGATGGTAGTCTCCCGTCAAGGCCATCCAGCGTGTTCTTTAACGTGCACAGGGTAAGACTCTCCCGCACACGGGCCACGGCTTAACGTCCCATCCGACGGACGGCGGCCTTTCCAAGCCCATCGGTGTCCCCTACTGACCGTGGGCAGGGCGGGGAATTTTGAGGAGATAAATCTCAACGCTGACCCATCTGGGACTCGAACCTGGGAACTACAGATTACGAGCCTGGCGCGCTACCGACTGAGCCACCCCCGCCCCTCTTCATAAGGTAGTCGCTTGGTTCATTAAAGTACAGTCAAAAGTCGATGGAAGGTGTTGTTGTTGTTTTTGGCAAAAGGAGTCGGTTTGTGGATTAAAAATAAATAAATACCTCAAGCAGCTGCTTGCCACAGAGGTCTGACAGGAGCCTGTCAGTTTATATGCCATAGTAGAAGATCTGAGAGGATGGCAGGACCTCAGCAGAGAAACGACACAAACAGCCATGCCTTACCCGGGGCTCGAACCCAGGTCCCTTAGATCAGTAGCCAAGCGCGCTAACCACCCAGCCATGGGACGGCTACTAAGAGCAAAATATAAAAATAGACCCCATCGTAACAACTTTTCGAACACTTATTCTGCTGTAGGTCAACGTGAATACAGACGAAAATTGGGGGCGGTGGTGGCTCAGTCGGTAGCGCACCAGGCTCGTAATCTGCAGTCCCCAGGTTCGAGTCCCAGCTGAGTCAGGGTTGAGATTTATCTCCGCAAAATTCCCCGCCCTGCCCACGGTCAGTAGGGGACACCGATGGGCTTAAAAAGGCTACCGTCCGTCGGATGGGACGTTAAGCCGTGACCCCGTGTGCGGGAGAGCACTCCCCCAACCTTCTCTGAGCCTTCGGGGTTCTTGTGACCTGGCCATTAAGCCCATTGTGTGCAAAAAACGTGCAGCTCAGAGGTAAAACAACCCAACCCTTTACATAAAAATATTACCGCGAGTTGAAAATGTTAATTTGCTTAGCTCTAAACCGGATTTATAAATAGCTTAGTCAGACCTCTGTGGCAAGCAGCTGCTTGAAGAGGTATTTATTTATATTTTTTTCCCTTATTGTTATGAGTGGTTAGCGCGCTTGGCAACTGATTTAAGGGACCTGGGTTCGAGCCCCGGGTAAGCATGAATGTATGTGTCGTTTTTCTGCTGAGGTCCTGCCATCCTCTCAGATCTTCTACTATGGCATATAAACTGACAGGCTCCTGTCAGACCTCTGTGGCAAGCAGCTGCTTGAGGGGGTATTTATTATGATTTGCCCAATGAATTCAAATTTTCTCTCAGAGCTGGATTCTTTTACTACTGAGCCATGATGTACCCAGTCTGCGTACGGGCAGGAGTAGCCTCAGTCGGTGCCGCGCCAGACTCGTAAATCTGCAACTCCCAGGTTCGAGTCTTAAGGTTAGGTTGTTTTTACCTCTAAGCGGCACTTTTTTGCACACAATGGCCAGGTCACATGGACCCCTAAGACTCAGAGAAGGTTGGGGAAGGGGCCCCACTGGAACAGCTGTTGGGAGACAGATGGTAGCCTCCCGTCAAGGCCATCCAGCGTGTTCTTTAACGTGCACAGGGTATGTCTCTCCCGCACACGGGGCCACGGCGTAACGTCCCATCCGACGGACGGCGGCCTTTCCAAGCCCATCGGTGTCCCCTACTGACCGTGGGCAGGGCGAGGAATTTTGCGGAGATAAATCTCAACGCTGACCCAGATGTGACTCGAACCTGGGAATTACAGATTACGGGCCTGGCGCGCTACCGACTGAGCCACCCCGCCCCCTCCACGTCCGGTGATCCAAAACCCGAGATACAAAACTTGACTCGAAATTAATCTTAACACTATGTAGTTTCGTAATCATCGATATATCCATTTCATAGACGCTCTCAAATCAATCAGGATTAGCAGTGGTGCCAACAACCCTACTTGAATTCTGAACACGAATTGTACACTAGATATCAGTTTACGATTCAGGAATATAGAACGACCGCCCGAAGGATTAATCTCGATTTCTTCCAATACGGACATTTGACAGCAAACAAAACTTCCATAATTACCAGGTGAAAATTCTCTCCACGCAAAAACCTACGCATATATGATCATTGTTAACGCCAACTAACTCTATCTGCTCGATCAACGAGCACGCGACACATGCTGACGTATACACAAACCCGTGTTGCCAGATGGGCATGACTAAATTCAAATGCTCAGATTTACCCAATCCGTCGACAGATGAATCAATAAATTAGTACATCCTAGGAATAATGATTAAATTCACAGAAAGTAACATGGATCAAATTCTGTACATCAGGTTATACTAACAATCATTTCTTTCCATAAAATGATTATCATACATGCAATTTATACTTTTCCGATATTTTGAATTCCTTTATATCTTTGGTGGATTTACATATCGGTTTTAAACTACTTGTGTCTAGAAAGATTAAAATATAATTTGAAATTCAACATAACAAAAATACAAGACTTCAAAACCAAGGTTATTACAAATTGCCAAATTTTCGAAATAATTACTGTAAACATACCTCCGAATATCAAGTATCACTTATATTTAATGCTATTCCAAAAGAATTACTAAATATAGATTCTTTTAGAAGACTTAAAATGGAATTAAAAAATTATTTGGTATTTTCTAGTTAGCTGATTTTTATGTGTTGTATTTTGTGGATTTATTTGATGTACACCATTTTTGTGGCTGAATGACCTATGTTTAATATAATTTATTCATTTTCCTGCAGATAAGCTATTTAGCTTTGCGGGTCAAAGTGTAAATGTATCTGTATTCTTTACTCTTATAAATAAAAATTATATTCTTTAAAAAAAAAAGCGTTATTTTAATGATTTTATGTAGTTTATGTTGGCGACAGGGAAGGCCACATAATTTTATTTAATTGATATCACTTGTGTTTCGTGAATAAATCTGATAATATATTATAAATTTAACGGATAGAAGCTGAACGTGAGTTCTAAAGAATATTCAGCAAAAAATATTCTAAAATAACGTAATTTATTACAAAAGTATGAAAAGAACATTTATATGAACTAAATTCAACTAACAACACAAATCTTTATCTTCATCAGTATGAAAATAAACCTTCAAAAGAATATAGCACCTAATCACTATTCCTACAAATAGTTGTTTCTTAATAATTCTTACAATTTTAAATAACTATGTTATAATTACTCAAAACATAAAATAAGGAATTTTAGAATACTCAATAATTGGCATAATCATATTTGCGAATAATCTTGTAAACTACCAAGAATAACTTACCAATTCCTTACACTTGGGGTTCTCAACATGGGTACCGTACCCCTTAGGGGTATGCGATAAAATTTTTTGGGATAAGCCGTGAGAACTCAAAAGTCGCTAGATTTATGTTATATATATACGATTTATTTTATTCCCATTGTTATACTATAACTATAGTTTTATCTATCTATACAAGGGGTATGCCAGTTACATACACATTTCCAGGGGGTACATGAAGCATAAAAGGTTGAGAACCACTGATATATATGTTTTATATTATTCCCATTGTTATACTATAACTATAGTTTTATCTATCTATACAAGGGGTACGCCAGTTACATACACATTTCCAGGGGGTACGTGAAGCATAAAAGTTTGAGAACCACTGATATATATGTTTTATTTTATTCCCATTGTTATAGTATAACTATAGTTTTATCTATCTATACAAGGGGTACGCCAGTTACATACACATTTCCAGGGGGTACATGAAGCATAAAAGGTTGAGAACCACTGATATATATGTTTTATTTTATTCCCATTGTTATACTATAACTATAGTTTTATCTATCTATACAAGGGGTACGCCAGTTACATACACATTTCCAGGGGGTACGTGAAGCATAAAAGTTTGAGAACCACTGATATATATGTTTTATTTTATTCCCATTGTTATAGTATAACTATAGTTTTATCTATCTATACAAGGGGTACGCCAGTTACATACACATTTCCAGGGGGTACGTGAAGCATAAAAGGTTGAGAACCACTGATATAAATGTTTTATTTTATTCCCATTGTTATACTATAACTATAGTTTTTCCTATCTATACAAGGGGTACGCCAGTTACATACACATTTCCAGGGGGTACGTGAAGCATAAAAGGTTGAGAACCACTGATATAAATGTTTTATTTTATTCCCATTGTTATAGTATAACTATAGTTTTATCTATCTATACAAGGGGTACGCCAGTTACATACACATTTCCAGGGGGTACGTGAAGCATAAAAGTTTGAGAACCACTGATATATATGTTTTATTTTATTCCCATTGTTTACTATAACTATAGTTTTATCTATCTATACAAGGGGTACGCCAGTTACATACACATTTCCAGGGGGTACGTGAAGCATAAAAGGTTGAGAACCACTGATATATATATGTTTTATTTTATTCCCATTGTTATACTATAACTATAGTTTTATCTATCTGTACAAGGGGTACGCCAGTTACATACACATTTCCAGGGGGTACGTGAAGCATAAAAGGTTGAGAACCACTGATATATATGTTTTATTTTATTCCCATTGTTATACTATAACTATAGTTTTATCTATCTATACAAGGGGTACGCCAGTTACATACACATTTCCAGGGGGTACGTGAAGCATAAAAGGTTGAGAACCACTGATATATATGTTTTATTTTATTCCCATTGTTTACTATAACTATAGTTTTATCTATCTATACAAGGGGTACGCCAGTTACATACACATTTCCAGGGGGTACGTGAAGCATAAAAGGTTGAGAACCACTGATATATATGTTTTATTTTATTCCCATTGTTATACTATAACTATAGTTTTATCTATCTATACAAGGGGTACGCCAGTTACATACACATTTCCAGGGGGTGCGTGAAGCATAAAAGGTTGAGAATCACTGATATATATGTTTTATTTTATTCCCATTGTTTATTATAACTATAGTTTTATCTATCTATACAAGGGGTACGCCAGTTACATACACATTTCCAGGGGGTACGTGAAGCATAAAAGGTTGAGAACCACTGATATATATGTTTTATTTTATTCCCATTGTTATACTATAACTATAGTTTTATCTATCTATACAAGGGGTACGCCAGTTACATACACATTTCCAGGGGGTACGTGAAGCATAAAAGTTTGAGAACCACTGATATATATGTTTTATTTTATTCCCATTGTTATAGTATAACTATAGTTTTATCTATCTATACAAGGGGTACGCCAGTTACATACACATTTCCAGGGGGTACGTGAAGCATAAAAGGTTGAGAACCACTGATATAAATGTTTTATTTTATTCCCATTGTTATACTATAACTATAGTTTTTCCTATCTATACAAGGGGTACGCCAGTTACATACACATTTCCAGGGGGTACGTGAAGCATAAAAGGTTGAGAACCACTGATATAAATGTTTTATTTTATTCCCATTGTTATAGTATAACTATAGTTTTATCTATCTATACAAGGGGTACGCCAGTTACATACACATTTCCAGGGGGTACGTGAAGCATAAAAGGTTGAGAACCACTGATATATATGTTTTATTTTATTCCCATTGTTATACTATAACTATAGTTTTATCTATCTATACAAGGGGTACGCCAGTTACATACACATTTCCAGGGGGTGCGTGAAGCATAAAAGGTTGAGAACCACTGATATATATGTTTTATTTTATTCCCATTGTTTACTATAACTATAGTTTTATCTATCTATACAAGGGGTACGCCAGTTACATACACATTTCCAGGGGGTGCGTGAAGCATAAAAGGTTGAGAACCACTGATATATATGTTTTATTTTATTCCCATTGTTTACTATAACTATAGTTTTATCTATCTATACAAGGGGTACGCCAGTTACATACACATTTCCAGGAGGTACGTGAAGCATAAAAGGTTGAGAACCACTGATATATATGTTTTATTTTATTCCCATTGTTATATTATAACTAAATGACCAGGTCCATGTGACCTGGCCATTTAGCCCATGGTGTGCAAAAAAGTGCCGCTCAGAGGTAAAACAAACCAACCCAACCTGGAATGTTCGATTCCGAGCTCGTTTAGAAAGATTAAGATATATGACTTGAACACAAACTATATTTGCAGGAATTCAGGCCTCTAAACCACATTTAAATTTTTTGTGCTAATGCTTGCTTACTGATCTAAAGGACCTGGGTTCGAGTCCCAGGTTAAGGCATGGAAGTTTGTATTGTCTTTCTGCTGAGGTTCCTCCTTCCTCACAGATCTTTTTCTATCGAGTATAAACTGACAGGCTCCTGTCAGACCTCTGTGGCAAACAGTTGTTTGACGGGATATTTATTTTTATTTTTTATTTATAATTACAAACTTCAATTTTTTTCTTAAACTTCAAATTTAGAATTTTTAAAGACAAACTTAGAATCTCAATGCTATCTGTAATATAAAATCATATAAACTGTAAGTTCTTTAAAAATATATATAAATGCTGGAAGGGTATATGCTAATAAGCGAAGGAATAACTAAATAAATAAAAAATCAAGCAGCTGCTTGCAACAGAGGTATCACAGGAGCCTACAGTTTAATATGCCATAGAAAAAGATATGTGAGGAAAAGAAGACCTCAGCAGAAAGATAACACAAACATCCATGCCTTAACCCGGGGCTCGAACCCAGGTCTCATTGATCAATAGCCTAGTGTAAGGGTTCTCAACGTGGAGTACACCGTGAGAGCTTAAAAGTCGCGAGATCTAGTAACAAAGTAAAAATAACCATTGTTATACTATAACTATAGTTTTATCTATCTATGTAAGGGGTACGGCAGTTACATAGACATTTCCAGTGGGTACGTAAAGCGTAAAAGTTTGAGAACCACTAGCCTAGTGGGCAAACAACTAAATTATATTTATTAATTTCAATTACTGAAATTTGAATAAAAGGTCAACCTTTTATTTTTCAGGTTGAGAACTATTGTCCTAGTGGACAAACCACTAAATAATATTTTTTAATTTCAGTTACTGAAATTTGATTAAAAGGTCAACCTTTTATTTTTCAGGTTGAGAACCATTGGCCTAGTGGACAAACCACTAAATAATATTTTTTAATTTCAGTTACTGAAATTTGATTAAAAGGTCAACCTTTTATTTTTCAGGTTGAGAACCATTGGTCTAGTGGACAAACCACTAAATAATATTTATTAATTTCAATTACTTAAATTTGATTAAAAGGTCAACCTTTTATTTTTCAAGTTGAGAACCATTGGCCTAGTGGACAAACCACTAAATAATATTTATTGATTTCAGTTACTGAAATTTGATTAAATGGTCAACCTTTTATTTTTCAGGTTGAGAACCATTGGTCTAGTGGACAAACCACTAAATAATATTTATTAATTTTACTTAAATTTGATTAAAAGGTCAACCTTTTATTTTTCAAGTTGAGAACCATTGGCCTAGGGGACAAACCACTAAATAATATTTATTGATTTCAGTTACTGAAATTTGATTAAATGGTCAACCTTTTATTTTTCAGGTTGAGAACCATTGGCCTAGTGGACAAACCACTAAATAATATTTATTAATTTCAGTTACAGAAATTTGATTAAAAGGTCAACCTTTTATTTTTCAGGTTGAGAACCATTGGTCTAGTGGAGAAACCACTAAATAATATTTATTAATTTCAGTTACTGAAATTTGATTAACAGTTCAACCTTTTATTTTTCAGGTTGAGAACCATTGGTCTAGTGGACAAACCACTAAATAATATTTATTAATTTCAGTTACTGAAATTTGATTAAAAGGTCAACCTTTTATTTTTCAGGTTGAGAACCATTGGTCAAGTGGACAGACCACTAAATAATATTTATTAATTTCAATTACTGAAATTTGATTAAAAGGTCAACCTTTTATTTTTCAAGTTGAGAACCATTGGCCTAGTGGACAAACCACTAAATACTATTTATTAATTTCAGTTGCTGAAATTTGATTAAAAGGTCAACCTTTTATTTTTCAGGTTGAGAACCATTGGTCTAGTGGACTAACCACTAAATAATATTTATTAATTTCAATTACTGAAATTTGATATAAAGGTCAACCTTTTATTTCTCAGGTTGAGAACCATTGGTCTAGTGGACAAACCACTAAATACTATTTATTAATTTCAGTTGCTGAAATTTGATTAAAAGGTCAACCTTTTATTTTTCAGGTTGAGAACCATTGGTCTAGTGGACAAACCACTAAATAATATTTATTAATTTCAATTACTGAAATTTGATTAAAAGGTCAACCTTTTATTTTTCAAGTTGAGAACCATTGGCCTAGTGGACAAACCACTAAATAATATTTATTAATTTCAGTTACTGAAATTTGATTAAAAGGTCAACCTTTTATTTTTCAGGTTGAGAACCATTGGCCTAGTGGACAAACCACTAAATAATATTTATTAATTTCAGTTACTGAAATTTGATTAAAAGGTCAACCTTTTATTTTTCAGATTGGGAACCATTGGTCTAGTGGACAAACCACTAAATAATATTTATTAATTTCAATTACTGAAATTTGATTAAAAGGTCAACCTTTTATTTTTCAGGTTGAGAACCATTGGTCTAGTGGACAAACCACTAAAAACTATTTATTAATTTCAGTTGCTGAAATTTGATTAAAAGGTCAACCTTTTATTTTTCAGGTTGAGAACCATTGGTCTAGTGGACAAATCACTAAATAATATTTATTAATTTCAATTACTGAAATTTGATTAAAAGGTCAACCTTTTATTTTTCAGGTTAAGAACCATTGGTCTAGTGGACAAACCACTAAAAACTATTTATTAATTTCAGTTGCTGAAATTTGATTAAAAGGTCAACCTTTTATTTTTCAGGTTGAGAACCATTGGTCTAGTGGACAAATCACTAAATAATATTTATTAATTTCAATTACTGAAATTTGATTAAAAGGTCAACCTTTTATTTTTCAAGTTGAGAACCATTGGTCTAGTGGACAAACCACTAAATACTATTTATTAATTTCAGTTACTGAAATTTGATTAAAAGGTCAACCTTTTATTTTTCAGGTTGAGAACCATTGGCCTAGTGGACAAACCACTAAATAATATTTATTAATTTCAGTTACTGAAATTTGATTAAAAGGTCAACCTTTTATTTTTCAGATTGAGAACCATTTGTCTAGTGGACAAACCACTAAATAATATTTATTAATTTCAATTACTGAAATTTGATTAAAAGGTCAACCTTTTATTTTTCAGGTTGAGAACCATTGGTCTAGTGGACAAACCACTAAAAACTATTTATTAATTTCAGTTGCTGAAATTTGATTAAAAGGTCAACCTTTTATTTTTCAGGTTGAGAACCATTGGTCTAGTGGACAAATCACTAAATAATATTTATTAATTTCAATTACTGAAATTTGATTAAAAGGTCAACCTTTTATTTTTCAGGTTAAGAACCATTGGTCTAGTGGACAAACCACTAAATACTATTTATTAATTTCAGTTGCTGAAATTTGATTAAAAGGTCAACCTTTTATTTTTCAGGTTGAGAACCATTGGTCTAGTGGACAAATCACTAAATAATATTTATTAATTTCAATTACTGAAATTTGATTAAAAGGTCAACCTTTTATTTTTCAAGTTGAGAACCATTGGCCTAGTGGACAAACCACTAAATAATATTTATTAATTTCAGTTACTGAAATTTGATTAAAAGGTCAACCTTTTATTTTTCAGATTGAGAACCATTTGTCTAGTGGACAAACCACTAAATAATATTTATTAATTTCAATTACTGAAATTTGATTAAAAGGTCAACCTTTTATTTTTCAGATTGAGAACCATTGGTCTAGTGGACAAACCACTAAATACTATTTATTAATTTCAGTTACTGAAATTTGATTAAAAGATCAACCTTTTATTTTTCAGGTTGAGAACCATTGGTCTAGTGGACAAACCACTAAATAATTATTAATTTCAATTACTGAAATTTGATTAAAAGGTCAACCTTTTATTTTTCAGGTTGAGAACCATTGGCCTAGTGGACAAACCACTAAATAATATTTATTAATTTCAGTTACTGAAATTTGATTAAAAGGTCAACCTTTTATTTTTCAGGTTGAGAACCATTGGCCTATTGGACAAACCACTAAATACTATTTATCAATTTCAGTTACTGAAATTTGATTAAAAGGTCAACCTTTTATTTTTCAGATTGAGAACCATTTGTCTAGTGGACAAACCACTAAATAATATTTATTAATTTCAATTACTGAAATTTGATTAAAAGGTCAACCTTTTATTTTTCAGGTTGAGAACCATTGGTCTAGTGGACAAACCACTAAAAACTATTTATTAATTTCAGTTACTGAAATTTGATTAAAAGGTCAACCTTTTATTTTTCCAGTTGAGAACCATTGGTCTAGTGGACAAACCACTAAATAATATTTATTAATTTCAATTACTGAAATTTGATTAAAAGGTCAACCTTTTATTTTTCAGGTTGAGAACCATTGGTCTAGTGGACAAACCACTAAATAATATTTATTAATTTCAATTACTGAAATTTGATTAAAAGGTCAACCTTTTATTTTTCAAGTTGAGAACCATTGGCCTAGGGGACAAACCACTAAATAATATTTATTGATTTCAGTTACTGAAATTTGATTAAATGGTCAACCTTTTATTTTTCAGGTTGAGAACCATTGGCCTAGTGGACAAACCACTAAATACTATTTATTAATTTCAGTTACTGAAATTTGATTAAAAGTTCAACCTTTTATTTTTCAGGTTGAGAACCATTGGCCTAGTGGACAAACCACTAAATAATATTTATTGATTTCAGTTACTGAAATTTGATTAAATGGTCAACCTTTTATTTTTCAGATTGAGAACCATTTGTCTAGTGGACAAACCACTAAATACTATTTATTAATTTCAATTACTGAAATTTGATTAAAAGGTCAACCTTTTATTTTTCAGGTTGAGAACCATTGGTCTAGTGGACAAACCACTAAATAATATTTATTAATTTCAGTTACTGAAATTTGATTAAAAGGTCAACCTTTTATTTTTCAGGTTGAGAACCATTGGCCTAGTGGACAAACCACTAAATAATATTTATTAATTTCAATTACTGAAATTTGATTAAAAGGTCAACCTTTTATTTTTCAGGTTGAGAACCATTGGTCTAGTGGACAAACCACTAAATACTATTTATTAATTTCAGTTACTGAAATTTGATTAAAAGTTCAACCTTTTATTTTTCAGGTTGAGAACCATTGGTCTAGTGGACAAACCACTAAATAATATTTATTAATTTCAATTACTGAAATTTGATTAAAAGGTCAACCTTTTATTTTTCAGGTTGAGAACCATTGGTCTAGTGGACAAACCACTAAATACTATTTATTAATTTCAGTTACTGAAATTTTGATTAAATGGTCAACCTTTTATTTTTCAAGTTGAGAACCATTGGCCTAGTGGACAAACCACTAAATACTATTTATTAATTTCAGTTGCTGAAATTTGATTAAAAGGTCAACCTTTTATTTTTCAGGTTGACAACCATTGGTCTAGTGGACAAACCACTAAATACTATTTATTAATTTCAGTTACTGAAATTTGATTAAAAGGTCAACCTTTTATTTTTCAGGTTGAGAACCATTGGCCTAGTGGACAAACCACTAAATAATATTTATTGATTTCAGTTACTGAAATTTGATTAAATGGTCAACCTTTTATTTTTCAGATTGAGAACCATTTGTCTAGTGGACAAACCACTAAATAATATTTATTAATTTCAATTACTGAAATTTGATTAAAAGGTCAACCTTTTATTTTTCAGGTTGAGAACCATTGGTCTAGTGGACAAACCACTAAATAATATTTATTAATTTCAATTACTGAAATTTCATTAAAAGGTCAACCTTTTATTTTTCAGGTTGAGAACCATTGGTCTAGTGGACAAACCACTAAATAATATTTATTAATTTCAATTACTGAAATTTGATTAAAAGGTCAACCTTTTATTTTTCAAGTTGAGAATCATTGGCCTAGGGGACAAACCACTAAATAATATTTATTGATTTCAGTTACTGAAATTTGATAAATGGTCAACCTTTTATATTTCAGGTTGAGAACCATTGGTCTAGTGGACAAATCACTAAATACTATTTATTAATTTCAGTTACTGAAATTTGATTAAAAGTTCAACCTTTTATTTTTCAGGTTGAGAACCATTGGCCTAGTGGACAAACCACTAAATAATATTTATTGATTTCAGTTACTGAAATTTGATTAAATGGTCAACCTTTTATTTTTCAGATTGAGAACCATTTGTCTAGTGGACAAACCAATAAATACTATTTATTAATTTCAGTTGCTGAAATTTGATTAAAAGGTCAACCTTTTATTTTTCAGGTTGAGAACCATTGGCCTAGTGGACAAACCACTAAATAATATTTATTGATTTCAGTTACTGAAATTTGATTAAATGGTCAACCTTTTATTTTTCAGATTGAGAACCATTTGTCTAGTGGACAAACCACTAAATAACATTTATTAATTTCAATTACTGAAATTTGATTAAAAGGTCAACCTTTTATTTTTCAGATTGAGAACCATTTGTCTAGTGGACAAATGACTAAATAATATTTATTAATTTCAATTACTGAAATTTGATTAAAAGGTCAACCTTTTATTTTTCAGATTGAGAACCATTTGTCTAATGGACAAACCACTAAATAATATTTATTAATTTCAGTTACTGAAATTTGATTAAAAGGTCAACCTTTTATTTTTCAGGTTGAGAACCATTGGCCTAGTGGACAAACCACTAAATAATATTTATTAATTTCAATTACTGAAATTTGATTAAAAGGTCAACCTTTTATTTTTCAGGTTGAGAACCATTGGTCTAGTGGACAAACCACTAAACACTATTTATTAATTTCAGTTACTGAAATTTGATTAAAAGTTCAACCTTTTATTTTTCAGGTTGAGAACCATTGGTCTAGTGGACAAACCACTAAATAATATTTATTAATTTCAATTACTGAAATTTGATTAAAAGGTCAACCTTTTATTTTTCAGGTTGAGAACCATTGGTCTAGTGGACAAACCACTAAATAATATTTATTAATTTCAATTACTGAAATTTGATTAAAAGGTCAACCTTTTATTTTTCAGGTTGAGAACCATTGGTCTAGTGGACAAACCACTAAATAATATTTATTAATTTCAATTACTGAAATTTGATTAAAAGGTCAACCTTTTATTTTTCAAGTTGAGAATCATTGGCCTAGGGGACAAACCACTAAATAATATTTATTGATTTCAGTTACTGAAATTTGATTAAATGGTCAACCTTTTATTTTTCAGGTTGAGAACCATTGGTCTAGTGGACAAATCACTAAATACTATTTATTAATTTCAGTTACTGAAATTTGATTAAAAGTTCAACCTTTTATTTTTCAGGTTGAGAACCATTGGCCTAGTGGACAAACCACTAAATAATATTTATTGATTTCAGTTACTGAAATTTGATTAAATGGTCAACCTTTTATTTTTCAGATTGAGAACCATTTGTCTAGTGGACAAACCACTAAATACTATTTATTAATTTCAATTACTGAAATTTGATTAAAAGGTCAACCTTTTATTTTTCAGGTTGAGAACCATTGGTCTAGTGGACAAACCACTAAATAATATTTATTAATTTCAGTTACTGAAATTTGATTAAAAGGTCAACCTTTTATTTTTCAGGTTGAGAACCATTGGCCTAGTGGACAAACCACTAAATAATATTTATTAATTTCAATTACTGAAATTTGATTAAAAGGTCAACCTTTTATTTTTCAGGTTGAGAACCATTGGTCTAGTGGACAAACCACTAAATACTATTTATTAATTTCAGTTACTGAAATTTGATTAAAAGTTCAACCTTTTATTTTTCAGGTTGAGAACCATTGGTCTAGTGGACAAACCACTAAATAATATTTATTAATTTCAATTACTGAAATTTGATTAAAAGGTCAACCTTTTATTTTTCAGGTTGAGAACCATTGGTCTAGTGGACAAACCACTAAATAATATTTATTAATTTCAATTACTGAAATTTGATTAAAAGGTCAACCTTTTATTTTTCAAGTTGAGAATCATTGGCCTAGGGGACAAACCACTAAATAATATTTATTGATTTCAGTTACTGAAATTTGATTAAATGGTCAACCTTTTATTTTTCAGGTTGAGAACCATTGGTCTAGTGGACAAATCACTAAATACTATTTATTAATTTCAGTTACTGAAATTTGATTAAAAGTTCAACCTTTTATTTTTCAGGTTGAGAACCATTGGCCTAGTGGACAAACCACTAAATAATATTTATTGATTTCAGTTACTGAAATTTGATTAAATGGTCAACCTTTTATTTTTCAGGTTGAGAACCATTGGCCTAGTGGACAAACCACTAAATAATATTTATTAATTTCAATTACTGAAATTTGATTAAAAGGTCAACCTTTTATTTTTCAGATTGAGAACCATTTGTCTAGTGGACAAACCACTAAATAATATTTATTAATTTCAATTACTGAAATTTGATTAAAAGGTCAACCTTTTATTTTTCAAGTTGAGAATCATTGGCCTAGGGGACAAACCACTAAATAATATTTATTGATTTCAGTTACTGAAATTTGATTAAATGGTCAACCTTTTATTTTTCAGGTTGAGAACCATTGGTCTAGTGGACAAACCACTAAATACTATTTATTAATTTCAGTTACTGAAATTTGATTAAAAGGTCAACCTTTTATTTTTCAGGTTGAGAACCATTGGCCTAGTGGACAAACCACTAAATAATATTTATTGATTTCAGTTACTGAAATTTGATTAAATGGTCAACCTTTTATTTTTCAGATTGAGAACCATTTGTCTAGTGGACAAACCACTAAATAATATTTATTAATTTCAATTACTGAAATTTGATTAAAAGGTCAACCTTTTATTTTTCAGATTGAGAACCATTTGTCTAGTGGACAAACCACTAAATAATATTTATTAATTTCAATTACTGAAATTTGATTAAAAGGTCAACCTTTTATTTTTCAGGTTGAGAACCATTGGCCTAGTGGACAAACCACTAAATAATATTTATTAATTTCAATTACTGAAATTTGATTAAAAGGTCAACCTTTTATTTTTCAGATTGAGAACCATTTGTCTAGTGGACAAACCACTAAATTATATTTATTAATTTCAATTACTGAAATTTGATTAAAAGGTCAACCTTTTATTTTTCAGATTGAGAACCATTTGTCTAGTGGACAAACCACTAAATAATATTTATTAATTTCAATTACTGAAATTTGATTAAAAGGTCAACCTTTTATTTTTCAGATTGAGAACCATTTGTCTAGTGGACAAACCACTAAATAATATTTATTAATTTCAATTACTGAAATTTGATTAAAAGGTCAACCTTTTATTTTTCAGATTGAGAACCATTTGTCTAGTGGACAAACCACTAAATAATATTTATTAATTTCAATTACTGAAATTTGATTAAAAGGTCAACCTTTTATTTTTCAGGTTGAGAACCATTGGTCTAGTGGACAAACCACTAAATAATATTTATTAATTTCAATTACTGAAATTTGATTAAAAGGTCAACCTTTTATTTTTCAAGTTGAGAATCATTGGCCTAGGAAACAAACCACTAAATAATATTTATTGATTTCAGTTACTGAAATTTGATTAAATGGTCAACCTTTTATTTTTCAGGTTGAGAACCATTGGTCTAGTGGACAAACCACTAAATACTATTTATTAATTTCAGTTACTGAAATTTGATTAAAAGGTCAACCTTTTATTTTTCAGGTTGAGAACCATTGGCCTAGTGGACAAACCACTAAATAATATTTATTGATTTCAGTTACTGAAATTTGATTAAATGGTCAACCTTTTATTTTTCAGATTGAGAACCATTTGTCTAGTGGACAAACCACTAAATAATATTTATTAATTTCAATTACTGAAATTTGATTAAAAGGTCAACCTTTTATTTTTCAGATTGAGAACCATTTGTCTAGTGGACAAACCACTAAATAATATTTATTAATTTCAATTACTGAAATTTGATTAAAAGGTCAACCTTTTATTTTTCAGGTTGAGAACCATTGGTCTAGTGGACAAACCACTAAATAATATTTATTAATTTCAATTACTGAAATTTGATTAAAAGGTCAACCTTTTATTTTTCAAGTTGAGAATCATTGGCCTAGGGGACAAACCACTAAATAATATTTATTGATTTCAGTTACTGAAATTTGATTAAATGGTCAACCTTTTATTTTTCAGGTTGAGAACCATTGGTCTAGTGGACAAACCACTAAATACTATTTATTAATTTCAGTTACTGAAATTTGATTAAAAGGTCAACCTTTTATTTTTCAGGTTGAGAACCATTGGCCTAGTGGACAAACCACTAAATAATATTTATTGATTTCAGTTACTGAAATTTGATTAAATGGTCAACCTTTTATTTTTCAGATTGAGAACCATTTGTCTAGTGGACAAACCACTAAATAATATTTATTAATTTCAATTACTGAAATTTCATTAAAAGGTCAACCTTTTATTTTTCAGATTGAGAACCATTTGTCTAGTGGACAAACCACTAAATAATATTTATTAATTTCAATTACTGAAATTTGATTAAAAGGTCAACCTTTTATTTTTCAGATTGAGAACCATTTGTCTAGTGGACAAACCACTAAATAATATTTATTAATTTCAATTACTGAAATTTGATTAAAAGGTCAACCTTTTATTTTTCAGATTGAGAACCATTTGTCTAGTGGACAAACCACTAAATAATATTTATTAATTTCAATTACTGAAATTTGATTAAAAGGTCAACCTTTTATTTTTCAGATTGAGAACCATTTGTCTAGTGGACAAACCACTAAATAATATTTATTAATTTCAATTACTGAAATTTGATTAAAAGGTCAACCTTTTATTTTTCAGATTGAGAACCATTTGTCTAGTGGACAAACCACTAAATAATATTTATTAATTTCAATTACTGAAATTTGATTAAAAGGTCAACCTTTTATTTTTCAGATTGAGAACCATTTGTCTAGTGGACAAACCACTAAATAATATTTATTAATTTCAATTACTGAAATTTGATTAAAAGGTCAACCTTTTATTTTTCAGATTGAGAACCATTTGTCTAGTGGACAAACCACTAAATAATATTTATTAATTTCAATTACTGAAATTTGATTAAAAGGTCAACCTTTTATTTTTCAGATTGAGAACCATTTGTCTAGTGGACAAACCACTAAATAATATTTATTGATTTCAGTTACTGAAATTTGATTAAAAGGTCAACCTTTTATTTTTCAGATTGAGAACCATTTGTCTAGTGGACAAACCACTAAATAATATTTATTAATTTCAATTACTGAAATTTGATTAAAAGGTCAACCTTTTATTTTTCAGATTGAGAACCATTTGTCTAGTGGACAAACCACTAAATAATATTTATTAATTTCAATTACTGAAATTTGATTAAAAGGTCAACCTTTTATTTTTCAGGTTGAGAACCATTGGTCTAGTGGACAAACCACTAAATAATATTTATTAATTTCAATTACTGAAATTTGATTAAAAGGTCAACCTTTTATTTTTCAAGTTGAGAATCATTGGCCTAGGGGACAAACCACTAAATAATATTTATTGATTTCTGTTACTGAAATTTGATTAAATGGTCAACCTTTTATTTTTCAGGTTGAGAACCATTGGTCTAGTGGACAAACCACTAAATACTATTTATTAATTTCAGTTACTGAAATTTGATTAAAAGGTCAACCTTTTATTTTTCAGGTTGAGAACCATTTGTCTAGTGGACAAACCACTAAATAATATTTATTGATTTCAGTTACTGAAATTTGATTAAATGGTCAACCTTTTATTTTTCAGATTGAGAACCATTTGTCTAGTGGACAAACCACTAAATAATATTTATTAATTTCAATTACTGAAATTTGATTAAAAGGTCAACCTTTTATTTTTCAGATTGAGAACCATTTGTCTAGTGGACAAACCACTAAATAATATTTATTAATTTCAATTGCTGAAATTTGATTAAAAGGTCAACCTTTTATTTTTCAGATTGAGAACCATTTGTCTAGTGGACAAACCACTAAATAATATTTATTAATTTCAATTACTGAAATTTGATTAAAAGGTCAACCTTTTATTTTTCAAGTTGAGAACCATTGGCCTAGTGGACAAACCACTAAATAATATTTATTAATTTCAATTACTGAAATTTGATTAAAAGGTCAACCTTTTATTTTTCAAGTTGAGAACCATTGGCCTAGTGGACAAACCACTAAATAATATTTATTAATTTCAATTACTGAAATTTGATTAAAAGGTCAACCTTTTATTTTTCAGATTGAGAACCATTTGTCTAGTGGACAAACCACTAAATAATATTTATTAATTTCAATTACTGAAATTTGATTAAATGGTCAACCTTTTATTTTTCAGATTGAGAACCATTTGTCTAGTGGACAAACCACTAAATAATATTTATTAATTTCAATTACTGAAATTTGATTAAAAGGTCAACCTTTTATTTTTCAAGTTGAGAACCATTGGCCTAGTGGACAAACCACTAAATAATATTTATTAATTTCAATTACTGAAATTTGATTAAAAGGTCAACCTTTTATTTTTCAAGTTGAGAACCATTGGCCTAGTGGACAAACCACTAAATAATATTTATTAATTTCAATTACTGAAATTTGATTAAAAGGTCAACCTTTTATTTTTCAGATTGAGAACCATTTGTCTAGTGGACAAACCACTAAATAATATTTATTAATTTCAATTACTGAAATTTGATTAAATGGTCAACCTTTTATTTTTCAGATTGAGAACCATTTGTCTAGTGGACAAACCACTAAATAATATTTATTAATTTCAATTACTGAAATTTGATTAAAAGGTCAACCTTTTATTTTTCAAGTTGAGAACCATTGGCCTAGTGGACAAACCACTAAATAATATTTATTAATTTCAATTACTGAAATTTGATTAAAAGGTCAACCTTTTATTTTTCAAGTTGAGAACCATTGGCCTAGTGGACAAACCACTAAATAATATTTATTAATTTCAATTACTGAAATTTGATTAAAAGGTCAACCTTTTATTTTTCAGATTGAGAACCATTTGTCTAGTGGACAAACCACTAAATAATATTTATTAATTTCAATTACTGAAATTTGATTAAATGGTCAACCTTTTATTTTTCAGATTGAGAACCATTTGTCTAGTGGACAAACCACTAAATAATATTTATTAATTTCAATTACTGAAATTTGATTAAAAGGTCAACCTTTTATTTTTCAGATTGAGAACCATTTGTCTAGTGGACAAACCACTAAATAATATTTATTAATTTCAATTACTGAAATTTGATTAAAAGGTCAACCTTTTATTTTTCAAGTTGAGAATCATTGGCCTAGGGGACAAACCACTAAATAATATTTATTGATTTCAGTTACTGAAATTTGATTAAATGGTCAACCTTTTATTTTTCAGGTTGAGAACCATTGGTCTAGTGGACAAACCACTAAATACTATTTATTAATTTCAGTTACTGAAATTTGATTAAAAGGTCAACCTTTTATTTTTCAGGTTGAGAACCATTGGCCTAGTGGACAAACCACTAAATAATATTTATTGATTTCAGTTACTGAAATTTGATTAAATGGTCAACCTTTTATTTTTCAGATTGAGAACCATTTGTCTAGTGGACAAACCACTAAATAATATTTATTAATTTCAATTACTGAAATTTGATTAAAAGGTCAACCTTTTATTTTTCAGATTGAGAACCATTTGTCTAGTGGACAAACCACTAAATAATATTTATTAATTTCAATTACTGAAATTTGATTAAAAGGTCAACCTTTTATTTTTCAGGTTGAGAACCATTGGTCTAGTGGACAAACCACTAAATAATATTCATTAATTTCAATTACTGAAATTTGATTAAAAGGTCAACCTTTTATTTTTCAAGTTGAGAATCATTGGCCTAGTGGACAAACCACTAAATAATATTTATTGATTTCAGTTACTGAAATTTGATTAAATGGTCAACCTTTTATTTTTCAGGTTGAGAACCATTGGTCTAGTGGACAAACCACTAAATACTATTTATTAATTTCAGTTACTGAAATTTGATTAAAAGGTCAACCTTTTATTTTTCAGGTTGAGAACCATTGGCCTAGTGGACAAACCACTAAATAATATTTATTGATTTCAGTTACTGAAATTTGATTAAATGGTCAACCTTTTATTTTTCAGATTGAGAACCATTTGTCTAGTGGACAAACCACTAAATAATATTTATTAATTTCAATTACTGAAATTTGATTAAAAGGTCAACCTTTTATTTTTCAGATTGAGAACCATTTGTCTAGTGGACAAACCACTAAATAATATTTATTAATTTCAATTACTGAAATTTGATTAAAAGGTCAACCTTTTATTTTTCAGATTGAGAACCATTTGTCTAGTGGACAAACCACTAAATAATATTTATTAATTTCAATTACTGAAATTTGATTAAAAGGTCAACCTTTTATTTTTCAGGTTGAGAACCATTGGCCTAGTGGACAAACCACTAAATAATATTTATTAATTTCAATTACTGAAATTTGATTAAAAGGTCAACCTTTTATTTTTCAGATTGAGAACCATTTGTCTAGTGGACAAACCACTAAATAATATTTATTAATTTCAATTACTGAAATTTGATTAAAAGGTCAACCTTTTATTTTTCAGATTGAGAACCATTTGTCTAGTGGACAAACCACTAAATAATATTTATTAATTTCAATTACTGAAATTTGATTAAAAGGTCAACCTTTTATTTTTCAGATTGAGAACCATTTGTCTAGTGGACAAACCACTAAATAATATTTATTAATTTCAATTACTGAAATTTGATTAAAAGGTCAACCTTTTATTTTTCAGATTGAGAACCATTTGTCTAGTGGACAAACCACTAAATAATATTTATTAATTTCAATTACTGAAATTTGATTAAAAGGTCAACCTTTTATTTTTCAGATTGAGAACCATTTGTCTAGTGGACAAACCACTAAATAATATTTATTAATTTCAATTACTGAAATTTGATTAAAAGGTCAACCTTTTATTTTTCAGATTGAGAACCATTTGTCTAGTGGACAAACCACTAAATAATATTTATTAATTTCAATTACTGAAATTTGATTAAAAGGTCAACCTTTTATTTTTCAGATTGAGAACCATTTGTCTAGTGGACAAACCACTAAATAATATTTATTAATTTCAATTACTGAAATTTGATTAAAAGGTCAACCTTTTATTTTTCAGATTGAGAACCATTTGTCTAGTGGACAAACCACTAAATAATATTTATTAATTTCAATTACTGAAATTTGATTAAAAGGTCAACCTTTTATTTTTCAGATTGAGAACCATTTGTCTAGTGGACAAACCACTAAATAATATTTATTAATTTCAATTACTGAAATTTGATTAAAAGGTCAACCTTTTATTTTTCAGGTTGAGAACCATTGGTCTAGTGGACAAACCACTAAATAATATTTATTAATTTCAATTACTGAAATTTGATTAAAAGGTCAACCTTTTATTTTTCAAGTTGAGAATCATTGGCCTAGGGGACAAACCACTAAATAATATTTATTGATTTCTGTTACTGAAATTTGATTAAATGGTCAACCTTTTATTTTTCAGGTTGAGAACCATTGGTCTAGTGGACAAACCACTAAATACTATTTATTAATTTCAGTTACTGAAATTTGATTAAAAGGTCAACCTTTTATTTTTCAGGTTGAGAACCATTTGTCTAGTGGACAAACCACTAAATAATATTTATTGATTTCAGTTACTGAAATTTGATTAAATGGTCAACCTTTTATTTTTCAGATTGAGAACCATTTGTCTAGTGGACAAACCACTAAATAATATTTATTAATTTCAATTACTGAAATTTGATTAAAAGGTCAACCTTTTATTTTTCAGATTGAGAACCATTTGTCTAGTGGACAAACCACTAAATAATATTTATTAATTTCAATTGCTGAAATTTGATTAAAAGGTCAACCTTTTATTTTTCAGATTGAGAACCATTTGTCTAGTGGACAAACCACTAAATAATATTTATTAATTTCAATTACTGAAATTTGATTAAAAGGTCAACCTTTTATTTTTCAGATTGAGAACCATTTGTCTAGTGGACAAACCACTAAATAATATTTATTAATTTCAATTACTGAAATTTGATTAAAAGGTCAACCTTTTATTTTTCAGATTGAGAACCATTTGTCTAGTGGACAAACCACTAAATAATATTTATTAATTTCAATTACTGAAATTTGATTAAAAGGTCAACCTTTTATTTTTCAGATTGAGAACCATTTGTCTAGTGGACAAACCACTAAATAATATTTATTAATTTCAATTACTGAAATTTGATTAAAAGGTCAACCTTTTATTTTTCAGATTGAGAACCATTTGTCTAGTGGACAAACCACTAAATAATATTTATTAATTTCAATTACTGAAATTTGATTAAAAGGTCAACCTTTTATTTTTCAAGTTGAGAACCATTGGCCTAGTGGACAAACCACTAAATAATATTTATTAATTTCAATTCTTGAAATTTGATTAAAAGGTTGAAACCATAGTGAAATAATTATCAATATTTTTCTTTTTGTACATTATTATTTAAAAAATTTAGAATGAATTAAACGGGGGACGAATCTTAGAAGAAATCCTGACCTCTACATTGTTGGCGAAACCCTGAGTTGTACATAAGCGACGAGAAATTGAGCCTCGCGGTTCAGAATGTGGTAAATATGGCATCCTGCATTAAGAAGGTCTGACCTGAATAACAGAAATACAAAAGCAAAGGGATTAATTAAATTCCTTGTCATGTTTATCCAAAGCAGGCAAAAAATAGACAAGAACCGGTCAGTAACAACCACATTCTCGATTTGTCAAAAAGACGAGGGTTGGGTTGTTTTACCTCTGAGCGGCACCTTTTTGCACACTATGGGCTAAATGGCCAGGTCACATGGACCCCGAAGGCTCAGAGAAGGTTGGGGGAGGGGACCCACTGGAACAGCTGCTGGGAGACAGATGGTAGCCTCCCGTCAAGGCCATCCAGCGTGTTCTTTAACGTACACAGGGTATGGCCCTCCCGCACACGGGGCCACGGCTTAACGTTCCATCCGACGGACGGCGGCCTTTCCAAGCTCATCGGTGTCCCCTACTGACTGTTGGCAGGGGGGGAATTTTGCGGAGATAAATCTCAACGCTGACCCAGCTGGGACTCGAACCTGGGAACTACAGATTACGAGCGTGGCGCGCTGCCGACTGAGCTACCTCCGCCCCATCAAAAAAAAGACAATAACGTCTTCAAGAATAAAATATCCTTTTCTGTGTTTACCTTTAATAACGATCCCCTTTCCTTCCCCCCCCCCCCGCACGAAAATCCCTACCAAACAGGAAATGCACCACAAACCCTTCTCGAATCAGCTGCAGAAAGAAAACTCCGAAGTCCTGTTGCCAGAGAACACTCGCGACCCCTTGCGGTCACGACCTTGACCAGCAGAGGGAGCCGATTCAGGTCATGACCGACGTGGGAGGACACTCCGACCCCCCTTCCTTGACGTCTGGGTGCAAAAGATCAGGCAGACAACCGAACTTTCGAGCCGAACCAACATTAACGCGCAGACGCTATCCGGTGCTCTAATTTCCTGCTGACCCTGGTAAGCTCTCGCCAGCTGGTGGAGAGTGACCTCCACTTCTGCATCAGCTGGTCAGGTTGTCTGCGAGTCACGTGACTACCCCTTCGCTCCAGGTGCTTCGGAACGCTCGCATTGCTCATCCTCGCGCGTGGAGGGGCTCTCTGCACGCGCGAGTCCGTGCTCTTCACGAGAAAAACACCCGCAAGCTCCATCCTTGACCCGATTTACCTCCCGCGGGGCCGAATTTAGATCTCCGGACTCTTTTGAGTCGCGGATTCGTGTTCTCCGTCGGAAAAACTTCGACGGTGAAGAGTTGAGGACTCGTGGACGCGCGCGCGAGTTCGGTCTTTTTTTTTTCAACCCATCTGGACGAACCAGGTGTCTGGGAAAATGAAATTCACACCATCAACAGAACACTTACAACTGAGTTGTGTTTATGTACAAGGAGAAGAACTTGTAGTCGGGATTATTTATTGTTTTTTGGCAGATGTTTTATTTTTGCGTAAGGAGCAGCTGCAAATCTGCAAAATGCTGTGAGTTTAAAATCAAACCGTATTGCGTTTTAGTTTAGACTTGTCCGTTGTATTTTTGGCTACATTTATGAAATTGTTTTTTTTTCTTAGAACTCCCACACTCAGGGCAAAACTAAATTTTTTTCAGTAAAAATATTTCTGGAATTTTGTGTTTGTAGGTTGGGTTATCTCTGAGCAGCACTATTTTGGCACACCATGGGCTAAATGACCAAGTCACAAAGACCCCGAAGGCTCAGAGAAGGCTGGGGGAGAGGACCCACTGGAACAGCTGTTGGGAGACAGATGCTAGCCTGCCGTCAAGGCTATCCAGCGTGTTCTTTAACGTGCACAGGGTATGGCAACCTTCGTGACACGTGACACGAAGGTTGTCCTTAGTGATCTGTGAACCTTAGTGATCTGACAACTTTCGTGTCACGTGACACGAAGGTTGTCAGATCACTAATTTCTAAAAAAAATCGTTGCCAGATATTTTTTCTGAATTCTATAATCATCCATAGTGTTCGGATACTTTTTTGAGCGACTGTAGGTGGTCATATTATTTTGGTACTAGATCGTGTGGGCTCACTCACGGAAATATTGAGCGTGTGCAGTTACCGTTCACAGCAAACTGGAGCGTGTTCAGTAACTGCACACGCTCCAGTTTGCTGTGAACGGTAACTGGAGCGTGTACAGTTGCTGTACACGCTCCAGATATTTTTCCTGAATTCTGTAATCACGTGACACGAAGGTTGCCAGATCACTAATTTCTAAGAAAATAGTTGCCAGATATATTTTCTGAATTCTGTAATCATCCATAGTGTTCCGATACTTTTTTGAGCGACTGTAGGTGGTCATATTTTGATACTAGATCGTGTGGGCTCACTCACGGAAATGTTGAGCGTGTGCAGTTACCGTTCACAGCAAACTGGAGTGTGTACAGTAACTGCACACGCTCCAGTTTGCTGTGAACGGTAACTGGAGCGTGTACAGTTGCTGTACACGCTCCAGATATTTTTCCTGAATTCTGTAATCACGTGACACGAAGGTTGCCAGATCACTAAATTCTAAAAGAACCGTTGCCAGATATTTTTTCTGAATTCTGTAATCAACCGTAACGTTCGGATATTTTTTTGAGCGACTGTACTCACTGCAACCAGCAGCATAAATACCAAGGGGAAGAATAAAATATATATATTTTTCGCCGAGCATTGTACGCGGATATCAAAGAGAAGCACGTGTCGTGTTTTCCACTTCACGTCGTCAACCCACACACGCGAGACAGTTCCCATCTAATTACGACAACTAAATGGGCAACGATCACCAGTTGCACTGCAGGAGCCCCGACTTCGTAATGACGTAACAGGGCATTCAACCCATATTATTGTTATTATTGGTTCGAAATGAAGATGCATTCTATTGCCCAATCAAGTTGGCGATGGAACGCTAACAGCAACACTAACGGAGTGACTCGAATCGAAGCCTAAAAAAAGAAATTGTTTCGTCGTTACGGCTGCAGACGACAATCACCAAAAAAGCAATCGTCTTCCGATAGAACCGCAACCGTGGAAACATCGCCATCACCGTTTGAGGCGGAAGTGATCAATTGCATTAAGAGATTTCCGTTCTGCTTCTGCCGAATTTATTATTTCCTGATTCGGGTTAGGTTGTTTTACCTCTGAACGGGAATTTTTTGCACACCATGGGCTAAATGGCCAGGTCACAAGGACCCAGAAGGTTCAGAGAAGGTTGGGGGAGGGGACCCACTGGAACAGCTGTTGATGGTAGCCTCCCGTCAAGATAGTAGCCTCTCGTCAAGACCATCCAGCGTGTTCTTTAACGTTGGTTTGTTTTACCTCTGAGCGGCACTCTTCTGCACACCATGGGCTAAATGGCCAGGTCACAAGGACCCCGAAGGCTCAGAGAAGGTTGGGGGAGGGCACCCACTGGAACAGCTGTTGGGTGATAGATGGTAGCCTCCCGTCAAGGCCATCCAGTGTGTTCTTTAACGTGCACAGGGTATGGCTCTCTCGCACACGGGGCCAAGGCTTAACGTCCCATCCGACGGACGGCGGCCTTTCCAAACATATTGGTGTCCCCTACTGACCGTATGCAGGGCGGGGAATTTTGCGGAGATAAATCTCAACGCTGACCCAGCTGGGACTCGAACCTGGGAACTACCCTGATTCGGTGAAACAGAGTAGGCCCCGTGATAAAATGCATTTCATTCGAAAGTTGATGGAACAGTGACAGATTAAGTCGATTCAAAGCCGAAATTCTAAGCGTCAAAAACTTAGAAGTACTTTTTAGGTGAGTTAGAATGGATTGTTTTACTTCTGAACTGCACGTTTTTTGCACACAATGGGCTAAATGGTCAGATCACAAGGACCCCGAGTGTCAAAGAATGTGTGCACACAATGGGCTAAATGATCAGGTCACAAGGACCCCCGAGTGTCAAAGAATGTTTGCACACAAGGGCTAAATGGCCAGGTCGCAAGGACCGCGAGAATCATAGTGTTTGCACACAACAGGCTAAATGACCAGGTCACAAGGACCTCGACAGTCAAAGAATGTACACAATGGGCTAAATGGCCAGGTCACAAGGACCTCGACAGTCAAAGAATGTACACAATGGGCTAAATGACAGGTCACAAGGACCTCGACAGTCAAAGAATGTACACAATGGGCTAAATGGCCAGATCACAAGGACCCCGAGGGTCATAGAATGTTTGCACACAACGCGCTAAATGTCCAGGTCACAAGGACCCCGAGAGTCAAGGAATGTTTGCAATACACCACAGGATAAATGACCAGGTCACAAAGAACCCCGAGGGTAAAAAAATGTTTGCACATAACGGGCCAAATGGCCAGGTTACAAGGACCAGAGAGTCAAAGAATGATTGTCCACAAGGGGTATATGGCCAGGTCACATGGACCCCGAAAGCTCAGAGAAGATTGGGGGAAGGGACCCACTGGAACAACTGTTAGGAGACAGATGGTAGCCTCCCGTCAAGGCCATCCAGCGCGTTCTTTAGCGTGCAAGGATATGGCTCTCCCGCACTCGGTGCCACGGCTTAACGTCCCATCCGACGGACGGCGGCCTTTCCAAGCCCATCGGTGTCCCCTACTGACCGTGGGCAGGGCGGGGAGTTTTGCGGAGATAAAGCTCAACGCTGACCCAGCTGGGACTCGAACCTGGGAACTGCAGATTACGAGCCTCGCATGCTACGAGGAGGTGGGGGGAGAAAGAAAGAAACTCAAGCAAAAACGTGCCACTCAGCGGTAATACAATCCCAAACCTAAACTCTGAGGCTTTGTGGTCCTTGTGACGTAGCAAAAATGCTACTCAGAAGTAAAGCAAGCCAACCCAACTTCCACGTGAAGATTCATAATCTTGACGGGAGACTTCCATCTGTCTCCTAAAACTTCTACAACAGAGGTTGAGGTTGTTTTACCTCTGAGCGGCACTTTTTTGCAATTCATGGGCTAAATGGCCAGGTCACATGGACTCCGAAGGCTCAGAGAAGGTTGGGGGAGGGGATCCACTGGAACAGCTGTTGGGAGACAGATCGTAGCCTCCCGTCAAGGCCATCCAGCGTGTTCTTTAACGTGCACAGGATATGGCTCTCCCGCACACGGGGCCACGGCTTAACGTCCCATCCGACGGACGGCGGCCTTTCCAAGCCCATCGGTGTCCCCTACTGACCGTGAGCAGGGCGGGGAATTTTGGGGAGATAAATCTCAACGCTGACCCAGTTGGGACTCGAACCTGGGAACTACAGATTACGAGCCTGGCGCGCTACCGACTGAGCCACCCCCGCCCCTCTACAAGTGACCTCTTGCTCCGAGTCCTTGGGATCCTTATGTCCTTCCCATTTTGTACATTAAAGTGCCTCTCGGAGATAAAAGAAACTAACATTCCAATCCTCTATTGTCTTTTCCCGATCCCATTGTTCCCCCTAACAACAGAATCCACAGTCCATCCGTCAACCAGCAAATTCCATTCCTTCACTGTTACGAAAACTATAATTCTTCTAACATCTAACACGATACAAAGCGCCAATAAATCCTTCCCATAGTCCGATTTTAGTACTTCGCAGGATTATAACTCTCTAACAAACTCTCATGAACAACACTCCTAATTTGCTTCTCGTTAAATACGATAATCCTAAATCATCGTAATAACTGTATTGCCTCAGCCAAACAGTTTCTATCTCGCCATATCATCACACTCGACGTACAAATAAATAGCGTTCACTAATTGACCAAATTTAGACCCGCTTCGACAACAGAAAGAAAACACTACATCCCAGAACACATTCAAAAGAAGAAAAAAAACCCATTGTGCTACAGAGTGAAACGGGCGTCACTTCCGGTGCTTTCAGTCACGTGATCTCCAAACTTGCCTCCCCCTACCAACCAAGCCACTAGACAAGTCAGTTGTCTGGGAATTCCAAGGCTAGCGAGCCGGTCGTTGCTTCTACTGATCAGGCATAGTGATCTTGGGTTTATTAATTCTTACGATGCCGTTCCCATGTTGGCGCCCAGTAATTGCAGTAGCGCCTTGGCTGACAGACCCGCGTCTAGATCCGGGCTTGATTGACAGCAATGGCGTTTCCCACGAGCGGTTATCTCAAGCGCGATTACGTTTGGTCAACATTGTCTTAATGCGATCATTAATGTGGGGTATAGTGGCAACACGTCGCCGGCGCCATCTAGTAGCGATTGTTGTTACTACTCTATTTCTCACGAATAAAGTTTTTAGAGTGTTTTTCGTTGGAGTGGTTTAAAAAAAGTGGAATTTAAGTCGCACACTTGATAAATGACGAATGCAAACGAATGTAGATAAGGTTTAACATAGCTTCTCACAGCGATTTGATTTTTTAAAAATGGTCGTCTTTTCCCAAACGACATGCTAACACGCACATTTTTCTAAGCCTAATATTTATGTTACGAAAGACTGTTTATTCTTTGATTCGCAGTATTTTACGATAATGTCGCCAGAAGCCGAATTGCAGAACTCATAGGCACAAAACTACACATCTCAAAGAGTAATACATGTCTTTAACTAACATTACATGTCTTAATTATTATTCATAACAATCATGACAGTTATGAATAATAATTCTTTACAAGGAAAAGATTTCTCTTTTAAATTTTGCTACCGCTGTAAATTTGAAGATAAGTTATGAAATGAATTGGCTTTCAATGGTTAGGTAACTTAATTAAAGGGAATTATTATTAAAGGAATAATACACGAATTAAGTTCTGCATTTTAAATAAAATAATATTCAGAGCTCAGGTATTTTATCTATGAGCGGACATAGTGTTGCCACTTATACGCTTTTTTTTTTTTTTTTTTTTTTGGGGGGGGGGGGTTGAGTCGGTAGCGCACCAAGCTCGTAATCTGTAGTTTCGAGTCCCAGCTGGGTATTTTATGTCCGCAAAACTCCCCGCCTTGCCCACGGTCAATAGGGGACACCGATGGGCTTGGAAAGGCCGTCGTCCGTTGGATGGGACGTTAATCCGTGACCCCGTGTGTGGGAGAGCCATACCCTGTGCACGTTAAAGAACACGCTGGATGGCCTTGACGGGAGGCTACCATCTGTCCCCCAACAGCTGTTCCAGTGGGTCCCCTCTCCCAACCTTCTCTAAGCCTTCGGGGTCCAAGTGACCTGGCCATTTAGCCCATGGTGCGCAAAAAAGTGCCGCTCAGAGGTAAAACAACCCAACGTTAAAGAACACGCTGAATGGCCTTGACGGGAGGCTACCATCTGTCTCCCAACAGCTGTTCCAGTCGGTCCCCTCCCCCCAACCTTCTCTGAGCCTTCGGGGTCCATGTGACCTGGCCATTTAGCCCATGGTGTGCAAAAAAAGTGCCGCTCAGAGGTAAAACAACCCAACGTTAAAGAACACGCTGAATGGCCTTGACGGGAGGCTACCATTTGTCTCCCAACAGCTGTTCCGGTGGATCTCCTCCCCCAACCTTCTCTAAGCCTTCGGGGTCCAAGTGACCTGGCCATTTAGCCCATGGTGCGCAAAAAAGTGCCGCTCAGAGGTAAAACAACCCAACGTTAAAGAACACACTGAATGGCCTTGACGGGAGGCTACCATCTGTCTCCCAACAGCTGTTCCAGTGGGTCCCCTCCCCCAACCTTCTCTGAGCCTTCGGGGTCCATGTGACCTGGCCATTTAGCCCATGGTGTGCAAAAAAGTGCCGCTCAGAGGTAAAACAACCCAACGTTAAAGAACACGCTGGATGGTCTTGACGGAAGGCTACCATCTGTCTCCCAACAGCTGTTCCAGTGGGTCCCCTCTCCCAACCTTCTCTAAGCCTTCGGGGTCCATGTGACCTGGCCATTTAGCCCATGGTGTGCAAAAAAGTGCCGCTCAGAGGTAAAACAACCCAACCCAAACGGAGGTTCCAGATCACTAATTTCTAAAAAAAAAATCGTTGCCACATAGTTTTTCTGAATTCTGCAATCAACCATAGTGTTCGGATATTTTTTTGAGCGACTGTACATTCAAATCCTAAAATTGCCCTTCTTAAGTCGAGAGAGAGACAATCTGATTCCCACGACTTTGTTAAGTAGGTCGCGAATTTGAGATTTACATACGTAATGAATGAAGATAGGAATGATTCCGTAGACGGAATATTTGCTGATTGTTTTTAAATATTTCTCGAGATAAGAACAAGGCAAAATGTGAAACGAAGCAATCTATTTGAACCTCAACAAGGCCTAAATCTAGAAAGGAAGAAATTAGGGATGGTGTCAGTAGGGGAGATTAAACCGAAAGAGATTTTTTCTGATTATTATTCTCGCCAAACTGCGCAGGCCCTTATTTAAAAAATATGAAGGTGTAAAAAATATATCTTATTGAAAGCGGGCGGGGGGGTGGCTCAGTCGGTAGCGCGCCAGGCTCGTAATCTGTAGTTCCCAGGTTCGAGTCCCAGCTGGGTCAGCGTTGAGATTTATCTCCGCAAAATTCCCCGCCCTGCCCACGGTCAGTAGGGGACACCGATGGGCTTGGAAAGACCGCCGTCCGTCGGATGGGACGTTGAGCCGTGGCGTCGAGTGCGGGAGAGCCATACCCTATGCACGCTATAGAACACGCTGGATGGCCTTGACGGGAGGCTACCATCTGTCTCCCAACAGCTGTTCCAGTGGGTCCCCTCCCCCAACCCTCTCTGGGCCTTCGGGGTCCTTGTCACCTGGCCACTTAGCCCACTGTGTGCAAAAAAAATACCGCTCAAAGATACAACTCAGCCCTCGTAAAAAAAATGTAAAAATGACAAATTTGGATGTATTCTAAGCCAATAAAAAAATCGACGGATGTTACTCTTGGATGAATGCAAATTTACATCCATAGCTACTCCCTTTTTATCGGCCATCACGGAACAATCAAGAGACAAATCCCTGGAGGCCACTCCTTCATAAAAATCTTTCAAATGTCTGCTGTTTTGTCTACAAGACACAACACAACGTTGCGAAAGTGAAAGACTTGTGAACACTTTCACTGATGAGAGCATCAATAGACCTTGAACCAAACACCCAAAAATAAATATCCTGTCCCCTCATATGATGACTCATTGTCTCAAGCTGTACTCCATCACTGCGGAGATATATAAAACATGAGTTCCAAGAGATATGGGGGGGGGGGGGGGTAGATGGAATTTACGTGATCGATAGACACAATCCACACCTTGAGTTCCATCAAAGGTTGGTTAAATCTCGCAGCACGATCTTCAACGTTTACGTCTGAAGGGCCACTACCTCGTACGTACATGGCCCGTGAATGACATCTGAGCATGCCCATGGGCAAGTAGAGATTATGATGCAACAGCTCTCGGCTTCTTTCGTTCCTCGGGCCAATTGTCGCAATTAGAAGCGAACGAAGGATAATGAAAGTCCTCCCCGTTGCGCGATTTACTGTCACGCGATTCACTTCGAGGCACTTCGTCAGAGATATTCGCTGATAACTCGTCACTTTTTGCACCTCTCGGCTCTGGCAACTTTTCTTTATGTCGAGTTAGCACCATCTAGTGGTAGGTTTCGGGATTAATAAGAGTTTTGTTTTTTATTCTGTATTAAAACGGAACTTTTTTGGGGGTTTTATTTCTTTTTCGTGTTGTTTTACCTCTGAGCGGGGACGGATCTGGGACGAGGATGGTCACATTACTCCCCCAATTAATAATTATTTTGGCTTAATTGACAATTAAGCCAAAAGTTATTAAACTTTTTCATATTTCAAACATTTTTCCAGAAAACGTTTCGAAATCTCTAAGACGAAGGGGAAAACGTTACAACTACGTGGAATTTCAGTCTTTTGCCTCCCCCCCCCATTTTTCTAAATTCGGGCTTGCCTCTCAGCTGCGGGCGGGGGTGGCTCAGTCGGTGGCGCGCCGCACTCGTAATCTGCAGTTCCCAGGTTCGAGTCCCAGATGGGTCAGCGTTCATATTTATCTCCGCAAAACTCCCTGCCCTGCCCACGGTCAGTAGAGGACACCGATGGGCTTGGAAAGGCGCCGTCCGTCGGATGGGACGTTAAGCCGTGGTCCGTGTGCGATAGAGACATACCCTGGCACATTAAAGAATACCCTGGATGCCCTTCACGGGAGGTTACCATCTGTCTCCCAACAGCTGTTCCAGTGGGTCCCCTCCCCCAACCTTCTCTGAGCCTTCGGGGTCCTTGTGACATGGTCATTTAGCCCATGGTGTGGAAAAATGTGCCGGGCAAAGGTAAAACAACCCAATCCAAAAGCTTCTAGCTGCACCTTTTTTTTTTTGCACACAATGTCCAGGTCACAAGACCCCGAGGGTTCAGAGAAGGTTGGGGAGGGGACCCACTGGAACAGCTGTTGGGAGACAGATGGTAGCCTCCCGTCAAGGCCATCCAGCGTGTTCTTTAACACGTGTTGTGTTGGGTTGTTTTACCTCTGAGCGGCACTTTTTGCACACCGTGGGCTAAATGGCCAGATCACAAGGACCCCGAAGTTTCAAAGAAGGTTGGGGGAGGGGACCCACAATAACAGTTGTTGGGAGACAGATGATAGCCTCCCGTCGAGGCCATCGAGCGTGTTCTTTAACGTTGGGTTGATTTACCTCTGAGCGGCACTTTTTTGCACACCGTGGGCTAAATGGCCAGATCACAAGGACCCCGAAAGCTCAGAGAAGGTTGGGGAAGGTGACTCACTGGAACAGCTGTTGAGAGACAGATGGTAGCCTCCCGTCAAGGCCATCTAGCGTGTTCTTTAACGTTGGGTTGTTTTTACCTCTGAGCGGTACTTTTTTGCACACCATGGGCTAAATGGCCAGGTCACAAGAACCCCGAAGGCTCAGAGAAGGCTGGGGGAGGGGACCCACTGGAACAACTGTTGGGAGACAGATGGTAGCCTCCCGTGAAGGCCATCCAGCGTGTTCTTTAACATTGGGTGTTTTACCTCTGAGCGGCACTTTTTTGCACACCATGGGCTAAATGACCAGGTCACAAGGACCCCGAAGGTTGGGGGGAGAGGACCCACTGGAACAGCTGTTGGGAGACAGATGGTAGCCTCCCGTCAAGGCCAGCCAGCGTGTTCTTTAACGTGCACAGGGTATGGCTCTCCCACACACGGGATCACGGCTTAACGTCCCATCCGACGGGCGGTGGCCTTTCCAAGCCATCGGTGTCCCCTATTGACCGTGGGCAGGGCGTGGAATTTTGCGGAGATAAATCTCACGCTTTTCCCAGCTGGCACTCGAACCTGGGAACTACAGACTACGAGCCTGGCGCGCTACCGACTGAGCCACTCCCGCCCCCCACTGTGGTAGAGGTTTGTAGATAGTGAGCCAGGCTCATAATCTGCAGTTCCAGGTTCGAGTCCCACTTGTGTCAGCATTAAGATTTATCTCCACTAAAGAGCCCATCTGATTGGCCAAGAGGTGTAAATAAAGGTCCATTTAAAGACAATGAAAAGGTTAGGAGGGTTCCCATCTGATTGGTCAAGTTATGTAAATTGAGGTTCATTTAAAAACTGCTGAAAAAGGTTCAGTAGGAGCCTGTTTGATTGTCCAAGTGGGATAAATGGAGATCCATCCAAAGCCACTGAATAGGTCAGGAAAGTGTCCGGCTGATTGGCCAAGTGATATAAGTGGAGGTCTATGGAAGTGTAGGGTTGGGTTACCTCTGAGCGGTATTTTTTTGTACACAATGGGCTAAATAGGCAGGTCACAAGAATCCCGAGGGTTCAAAGAAGGATGGAGGAAGGACCCTGTCCTCGGTCAGAAAGGGGATACCTATGGGACATGGAAAGACTCAAGACTCAAAATAGCGCTCAGAGGTAATCCAACATTACACTTTCATCGACTTTAAATAGACCTCCACTTACCCCACTTGGGCAATCAGACAGGCTCCTACTGAACCTTTACATCCAATTTTAAATGATCATCAATTTACACCTCCTGGCCAATCAGGTGGGTTCCTTAATTATTCCATCAACATCATCCTCAAGCAGCCATGGCCTACGGAGGTCCAATCAGACCGTGCAATTTAGTTCTCAAAGCAAGTCTGTCCTGAGCTACATCTGCTGCATCTGTCCACTGCACACCAATTCTAACAAGGTCCTGTTTGACATTGTCTGCCCACCGCATCCTAGGTCTCCCCTTCTTTCTGAGGCCTTTAGGCACACTGTTCATAACCCTATTCGCCAATCTATAATTATTCATACGGGCAACATGGCCAAACCAACGGAGTCTCTCTCTGCACAATATGCTGCTTAAAGGAGTTTGCAAACTCCTTTGCCTAACCTCATCATTAGTTACAAAGTTGAACCACCTAATGCCCAAGATACTGCGTAAGCATCTAGAATCAAAAGCATCTAGTTTCCTGTTATCTTGTTTACAAAGTGTCCAAGTTTCACTACCATAACTAACCCTAGAAAGAACCAAACTGTTATACAGTCTAATTTTAGTCTTTAGGTGTATACGCCTATTTCTCCACACTCTCCATAGATTCTTAAAAGTCCCGGCAGCAATCCCTATTCGTCTGTTAATCTCACGCCGCACATCACCATTATCTGTTCATAGCTCCCAAGATAATTAAACTGTGACACCTGCTCAAGACTGCAACCATTCAGATTAACTGAATCACAGCCTGCCTGACCAATTTTCATCACTTTAGTTTTCTCTCTGTTTATAACCAACCCAACTCTACTACCAGTCTCATCAACAGCTCGAATGAAAGAGTTCATCTCATCAACATCATTTGCCAAAAGGGCTAAATCATCAGCATAATCTAAATCAGAAATTTTGGTATCTCCAGTCCATTTAAGGCCAAAATCTTTCCCTTGAAGTGAATTTCGCATAACATAATCAATAACCAAGCTAAAGAGAAAAGGAGACAAAATGCATCCTTGTCGAACACCAGAAGTAATGCTAAACCAATTACTACAAGACTTACCAACTCTCACACACGACTCAGTGTTATTATAGAGAGCTTTCATTATGTTAACTAACTTGTCAGGTCTACTATATGATCTCACAATCAACCACAAATTATGACGATCAACAGAGTCGAAAGCCTTTTTGAAATCAACAAAGCTAGCAACCAAAGGTTTCTGAAACTCTAAACATTTCTCAAGAATCTGCCTAAGTGAAAATATCTGATCCACACATCCCCTACCACTTCTGAATCCACATTACTCATCACGCAATTGACTGTCAACCAGATTCTTAATTCTATTAAGCACAATCATGGAAAGAACTTTACCTGGAACAGAGAGTAGGCTGATACCCCTATAGTTATCACAAGAACTGCGATCACCTTTTTTGAAAATAGGGATAACAATAGCTCTGGTAAAATCCTTAGGAACCATGCCTTTATCATAAAAGATATTCAAAATTTCAATCATCCAAGTGGTAACAGAAACATTCCCAGCTCTAAGCATTTCCGTAGTAATTTCATCTACCCCTGGGGATTTATGAAGTTTAAGTTTAGAAACAGCCAAAATAACTTCAGATTGTGTTATAGGGCCAACATTAAAGCCACCAATGCATCTATCATCATTGCAAACAATAGGAGTAGAACTAACCACATTGTTTAGAACATCACTGAAAATGCTCAGCCCACCTAGCCATGACAGAATCCTCACCTTCTATAACCTTACCTTGTTTATCCTTCATTCCCTGTATACCTGTCCGTTTTCTACCACACAAAACATTGACTATCTGATACAGTTCTCTGCTGTTGTGCTTTCTAACTGCTTCCTTTGCTTTGTCAGCCAAACCATCAAGCCAAAGATTCTTATCAGCAGCTAACTGATATTTTACACGTTTATTAAGTTCTCTGTAATGCTTTCTATTAGGACTAGTAGGGTATTGATTAAGGACATTCCTGCAGTTCTTTCTTTCTGAAATAAGCTCAAGTGCCTTATCACTCAAATAATTCTGTCTCCTCTGATCTTTTTTTCCTAAAAGAGTACTGTTAATTTCCAAAAACATGTTTTTCCATTCCAATGTTTTTAAATGGACTTACAGTTACACTGCATGGTCAATTAGACGGGCTCCTTCCTAGACCTTTCAGTGACTTTAAATGGACCTCTATTTACACTGCTTGGCCAATCAGACAGACTACTTTCTAACCCTTTCAGCGACTTTAAATGGACTTCCATTTACACTGTGTGGCCAATCAGACAGACTACTTTCTAACCCTTTCCGCGATTTTAAAATAGACCTCCATTTTCACTGCGGCCAATCAGACTTTCTAACCCTTTCAGCGACTTTAAATGGACCTCCATTTACACTGCATGTCACTCACACTTTCCAACCCTTTCAGCGGCTTTAATATTCTCTATATATACCACTTGACCATTGGGATGATATCCACACCTTACTTAAACCACTCCAAAACAAAGAGAGTATTCCCTTTTTAAAACCACTTCAATCATTCAATTTTTAAATATCACTTGAATTCACTTGAATCACTTCCCTTTTTAAAACCACTTCAACTATTGGATCAGGGTTTAGATCACGGGATCACTCATGATCATTGGGACACGTCGCCCGATCTTTCTCCGTTGGCAATTCTTTTGACATGGCTATTAATTTCGAAGCCAAGAAAATTTCAACAGTGATATATTCCAGCGGGAAAAAAAAAAAAACTCATTTTCACTTTTGAATGTAATATCGTTATATTCGTTGAATGTTCTTTTCTGATGCCTGTAAAAGCAGAAAAAATGTTTGCCCTGTCTCCAATACTGATGCATGCTTTTGTTCTGTCGACTGATCAGATTTTCCGAATCCCCCCCCCCCCCGTTTTGTTTTATCTTTCTCTTAAATCATTCTGACATTCGATAGGTGGGGCAGGGGTGGCTCAGTCGGCAGCGCGCCAGGCTCGTAATCTGCAGTTCCCAGGTTCGAGTCCCAGCTGGGTCAGCGTTGAGATTTATCTCCGCAAAATTCTCCGCCCTGCCCACGGTCAGTAGGGGACACCGATGGGCTTGGAATAGGCCACCGTCCGTCGGATGGGACGTTAAGCCGTGGCCCCGTGTGCGGGAGAGACATACCCTGTGCACGTTAAAGAACACGCTGGATGGCCTTGACGGGAGGCTATCATCTGTCTCCCAACAGCTGTTCCAGTGGGTCCCCTCCCCCAACCTTCTCTGAGCCTTCGGGGGTCCATGTGACCTGGCCATTTAGCCCACGGTGTGCAAAAAAGTGCCGCTCAGAGGTAAAACAAACCAAACATTCGATAAGTACACTGCCTGACAAAATTAATATGAACCCTGAATCATGTGCGTTAGGTTGGGTTGTTTTACCTCTGAGTGGCACTTTTTTGCACACCATGGGCTAAATGACCAGGTCACAAGGACCCCAAAGGCTCAGAGGAGGTTGGGGGAGGAGACCCACTGGAACAGATGTTGGGAGACAGGTGGTAGCCTCCCGTCAAGGCCATCCAGCGTGTTCTTTAACGTGCACAGGGTATGGCTCTCCAGCACACGGACCACGGTTTAACGTCCCATCCGACTGACGGACGGCCATCGGTGTCCACTACTGACTGTGGGCAGGGCGGGAGTTTTGCGGAGATAAATCTCAACGCTGACTCAGCTGGGACTCGAACCTGGGAACTGCAGATTACGAGCCTCGCGCGTTACCGACTGAGTCATCCTTGCCCCATCCCAAGTGTATGGGGAATGCCAACGCTCTCAAAAAGCATCCGTTAATCGTAGCAAATGAGGGAGAAAAGAAGATCCTGACAGACAGGGGCAAGTATTTGTTGGCAAGCGCTGTATGGCAAAGCAGAGCTACCACTGTTCGTCAGCTGAAAGAGATGACCGCTAGCAGTCCTTCAAAACCCATTTCAACGAGAACTATGTAGAGAAAATTGAAATTTTTGGGAATTTTACCATGATACATAGACGAAATATTAGGTAGGTTTTCATAATAATTTGGCCAGGTAATGTACATACTTATTAATCCAGCATGAGATGGATCCCGCTCCTTCTCCATCCAACCTCTTACACCATTTTGACTACACTAATGTCCGCCAAATTCCCCGCCCCGCCCACGGTCAGTAGGGGACACCGATGGGCTTGGAAAGGCCGCCGTCCTTCGGATGGGACGTTAAGCCATGGCCCCGTGTGCGGAAGAGCCTTACCCTGTGCACGTTAAAGAACACCCTATATGGCCTTGACGGGAGGTTACTATGTTTCCCAACAGCTGTTCCAGTGAGCCCCCTCCCCCAACCTTCTCTGAGCCTTCGGGGTCCATGTGACCTGGCCATTTAGCCCATGGTGTGCAAAAAAGTGCTCAGATGTAAAACAACCTAACGTTAAAGAACACGCTGGATGGCCTTGTTAATTAACGTTAAAATTACGTTAATTAACGTTAAAGCCGCTGAAAGGATTAACGTTAAAGAACACGCTGGATGGACATTAGTGTAGTCTTGACGGGAGGCTACCATCTGTCTCCTAACAGCTGTTCCAGTGAGTCCCCTCCTCCAACCTTCTCTGAGCCTTCGGGGTCCATGTGACCTGGGCATTTAGCCCATGGTCTGCAAAAAAGTGCTGCTCAGATGTAAAACAACCTAACGTTAAAGAACACGCTGGATGGCCTTGACGGGAGGCTACCATCAGTCTCCTGTTCCAGTGGGTCCCCTCCCCCAACCTTCTCTGAGCCTTCGGGGTCCATTGACCTGGCTAGTTGCCCATGGTTTGCAAAAAAGTTCCGCTCACATGTAAAACAACCCAACCCAACTACACTAATGTTGTATCTCGATAATTTATCGTAAAAATAAGACAAGGGAAACTTTTAAAAGATTAATAATGAAAACGGAAGAAATATTCGAGTTAAAAGTACCGCTAACTATAAGATGAAACTTATCAAATCGCCGCCGGAAGATGCTTAAATACATTCTTGAGTCTACTGTCTACAAATGCTTTTTGCCGACACTGCCCAAAGCCGCTGCTGACCTCCGACATGAAGATGTTTACTTACAGCCACTCCCACTCGGAGAGAATAGACACTTGCAAAACGTGAATCTGTGAGAACGGAATGTGAGGCAGCAAGGCAGCAGGTGGGAAATATGGTTGCTCTTCCGGTGGTCATGGTCTCACCACACTTCAATAATCAGAGGTTGCTGAACCTGATACTAATCTCGGGAAGAAGAGGTATTCTACCAACCGTTACTCGTGCTGCCATCTGTTGAGCGATATTTGCAATGCAATGAAAATTGCTCTAAAAAGCGTGAAAAAAAGGTTAAATATAATACACTCGTATAATCTCCATAACTTTGAAGATAAGAAGATTAGAACCCAGTTTCTGTGATAGTCACAATATTTTTTCATACTTTACTACTTTAGAATAACATTTTTGCGGAAATAGGTCGTAATCTGCAGTTCCCAGGTTCGAGCTCCAGCTGGGTCAGCGTTGAGATCTATCTCTGCAAAACTCCCCGCCCTGCCCACGGTCAGTAGGGAACACCGATGGGCTTGGAAAAGCCGCCGTCCGTCGGATGGCACGTTAACCCGTGGCCTCGTGTGCGGGAGAGCCATACCCTGTGCACGTTAAAGAACACACTGGATGGCCTTGACGGGAGGCTACCATCTGTCTCCCAACAGCTGTTCCAGTGGGTCCCCTCACTCAACGTTCTCTGAGCCTTCGGGGTCCTTGTGACCTGGCCATTTAGTCCATGGTGTGCAAAAAAGTGCCGCTCAGAGGTAAAACAACCCAACCCGTCTAAATCTTAATTTTTAACTATTTTCGTGGAATATTTCAAGTCTTATGGAAGGTGAAATATTTGATAGGGGCGTTGGTAGAAGGATCTACAAAATAAATTAATTGGAGGAGGGGGTCAAAGTTTCGAGTGAGCCAAAAGGAAATGGAATGCCATTGCTTTTATACAGGGCCCTTACATGCCGACCAGTGCAATGCACTGGACGGGATTTTTTTTATAGGCAGCATATTTGCGAATAAACTAACGACCATAACTTGTGGAAGGTTAGCCGATTTTTCAAGAAGATAATCTTCAGTTGCTTTTTAAAATGATATTAACTGTAACTAAATTAATCATTAATAACTAAGAGATGATGGCTTGGAGAAAAAGGTTGGGTTGGGTTGTTTTACCTCTGAGCGGCACTTTTTTGCACACCATGGGCTAAATGGCCAGGTCACATGGACCCCGAAGGCTCAGAGAAGGTTGGGGGAGGGGACCCACAAGAACAGTTGTTGGGAAGCAGATGGTAGCCTCCCGTCAAGGCCATCCAGCGTGTTCTTTAACGTGCACAGGGTATGGCTCTCCCGCACACGGGGCCACGGCTTAACGTCCCATCCGACGGACGGCGGCCTTTCCAAGCCCATCGGTGTCCCCTACTGACCGTGGGCAGGGCAGGGAATTTTTGAGGAGATAAATCTCAACGCTGACCCAGCTGGGACTCGAACCTGGGAACTACAGATTACGAGTCTGGCGCGCTACCGACTGAACCACCCCCGCCCCACGGAGAAAAGGGTGGTAGTGTGTGAAGTTCGCTCTGGGCGGGAGATGTCCAAGTTTGCTCCGGGTTGGGTTGTTTTACCTCTAAGCGACACTTTTTTACACACCATGGGCTAAATGGCCAGGTCACAAGTACCCCGAAGGCTCAGGGAAGTTTGGAGGAGGGGACTGCTGTTGGGAGACAGATGGTAGTCTCCTGTCAAGGCCATCCAGCATGTTCTTTAACATGCACAGGGTATGGTTCTCCCGTACACGGGACCACGGCTTAACGTCCCATCCGACGGACGGATGGCATTTGCCAAGCCCATTGGTGTCCCCTACTCGTCGTGGGCAGGGTGAAGAGTTTTGTGGAGATAAATCTCAATGCTGAACCCAGCTGGGACTCGAACCTGGGAACTGCTGAGTACGAGTCTGGCGAGCTACCGACTGAGCCACCCCCATCCCTCAGCCACCATCGACGTCCGTCGGATCGGCATTAAGCCTTGGCCTCGTGTGCGGGAGAGCCATACCCTGTGCACGTTAAAGAACATGCTGGATGGCCTTGACGGGAGGCTACCATCTGTCTCCCAACAGCTGTTCCAGTGGGTCCCCTCCCCAACCTTCTCTGAGCCTTCGGGGTCCTTGAGACCTGGCCATTTAGCCCATGGTGTGCAAAAAAGTGCCGCAGGGCCATGACTTTACATCCCGCCGAATAGACAGCAGCCTTTCCAATAAATGACAAGATCATAAAGATTCAGAGTTGGGTAGGGAAACCACTGGACAATTATTAGGAGATAGAAGTCTCCTTTTAAGGCCATCCAGCATGTTCTTTCATGTGTACAAAGTATGATTAATTGGGGTTTCATGAACAGGGTATAGCACTTCCATACAAGGGTTGTTGTGGGTTGGGTTGTTTTACCTCTGAGCGGCACTTTTTTGCACACCATGGGCTAAATGGCCAGGTCACATGGACCCGAAGACTCAGAGAAGGATGGGGGAGGGGACCCACTGGAACAGCTGTTGGGACAGATGTTAGCCTCCCGTCCAGGCCATCCAGCGTGTTCTTTAAAGTGCACAGGGTATGGCTCTCCCGCACACGGGTCCACGGCTTAACGTCCCATCCGACGGACGGCGGCCTTTCCAAGCCCATCGGTGTCCCCTACTGACCGTGGGGAATTTTTTTGGAGATAAATCTCAACGCTGACCCAGCTGGGACTCGAACCTGGGAATTACAGATTACGAGCCTGGCGCGCTACCGACTGAGCCCCCCCCCCCCCCCCCCATACAAGGGACAATGGCTTAACATTGAATCTGATGGACCACAGCTTTTTCAAGCTCACCAGTGGGTGTTTCCTTTCTCACCAAGAGCATTGTGGGGATTAGTCAAATCTTAATGCTGCCACAGTTGGGACTAGAACTTAGGAACAGAAATTATGAGCCCGACACTCCACTTAATGAGCAAACTCCTGCCCCAGTCTCATTTGTGATTTTTTGATAACTATTATTCTTATAATGCTATGTGGGTTGGGTTGTTTTACCTCCGAGTGGCACATTTTTTGCACACAATGGGCTAAATGGCCAGGTCAAAATAATCCTGAGGTTTCAGAGAACTCACTGGACTGCTGTTAAGAGACAGATGCAACACACTGGATTGGTCAAGGCTATCCAGTATATTCTTTAACGCGCACAGAATATGGCTCTCCCACACACGGAGGAACGGCTTTGCATTTCCCATCTGATGGACAGTTGGGTTGTTTTACCTCTGAGTGGCACTTTTTTTGCACTCCATAGGCTAAATGGCCAGTCACATGGACACCGAAGGCTTGGGGTGGGAACCCACTGGAACAGCTGTTGGGAAACATCCAGCATGTTCTTTAACGTGCACAGGGTATGACTCTCCCGCACACAGAGTCACGGCTTAACGTCCCATCCGACAGACGGCGCGGCGACCTTTACCAAACCCATCGGTGTCCCCTACTGACCGTGGGAAGGACGGGAAATTTTGCTGAGATATATCTCAATGAGCTCCCAGCTGGGATTCGAACATGGGAACTACAGATTACGAGCCTGGCGCGCTACCGACTGAGCCACTCCTGCCCCTCTGATGGCGAGTAGTCTTTCCAAACCCATCAATGTCCTCTACTTTTGCGGAGATAAATCTCAATGCTGGCCCACGCGACTGGTGTTTTAATGCACGAATTGGTGTTAATTTGGTTTAGACATAAAATACTATTATTGATATCCTCTACTTCCGCGGAGATAAATCTCAATGCTGGCCCACGCGACTGGTGTTTTAATGTACGAATTGGTGTTAATTTGGTTTAGACATAAAATACTATTATTGATATCCCCTACTTCCGCGGAGATAAATCACAATGCTGGCCCACGCGACTGGTGTTTTAATGCACGAATTGGTGTTAATTTGGTTTAGACATAGAATACTATTATTGAAATCCCCTACTTCCGCAGAGATAAATCTCAATGCTGGCCCACGCGACTGGTGTTTTAATGCACGAATTGGTGTTAATTTGGTTTAGACATAAAATACTATTATTGATATCCCCTACTTCCGCGGAGATAAATCACAATGCTGGCCCACGCGACTGGTGTTTTAATGCACGAATTGGTGTTAATTTGGTTTAGACATAGAATACTATTATTGATATCCCCTACTTCTGCGGAGATAAATCTCAATGCTGGCCCACGCGACTGGTGTTTTAATGCACGAATTGGTGTTAATTTGGTTTAGACATAAAATACTATTATTGATATCCCCTACTTCCGCGGAGATAAATCTCAATGCTGGCCCACGCGACTGGTGTTTTTATGCACGAATTGGTGTTAATTTGGTTTAGACATAAAATACTATTATTGATATCCCCTACTTCCGCGGAGATAAATCTCAATGCTGGCCCACGCGACTGGTGTTTTTATGCACGAATTGGTGTTAATTTGGTTTAGACATAAAATACTATTATTGATATCCCCTACTTCCGCGGAGATAAATCTCAATGCTGGCCCACGCGACTAGTGTTTTAATGCACGAATTGGTGTTAATTTGGTTTAGACATAAAATACTATTATTGATATCCCCTACTTCCGCGGAGATAAATCTCAATGCTGGCCCACGCGACTGGTGTTTTTATGCACGAATTGGTGTTAATTTGGTTTAGACATAAAATACTATTATTGATATCCCCTACTTCCGCGGAGATAAATCTCAATGCTGGCCCACGCGACTAGTGTTTTAATGCACGAATTGGTGTTAATTTGGTTTAGACATAAAATACTATTATTGATATCCCCTACTTCCGCGGAGATAAATCTCAATGCTGGCCCACGCGACTGGTGTTTTAATGCACGAATTGGTGTTAATTTGGTTTAGACATAAAATACTATTATTGATATCCCCTACTTCCGCGGAGATAAATCTCAATGCTGGCCCACGCGACTGGTGTTTTAATGCACGAATTGGTGTTAATTTGGTTTAGACATAAAATACTATTATTGATATCCCCTACTTCCGCGGAGATAAATCTCAATGCTGGCCCACGCGACTGGTGTTTTAATGCACGAATTGGTGTTAATTTGGTTTAGACATAAAATACTATTATTGATATCCCCTACTTCCGCGGAGACAAATCTCAATGCTGGCCCACGCGACTGGTGTTTTAATGCACGAATTGGTGTTAATTTGGTTTAGACATAAAATACTATTATTGATATCCCCTACTTCCGCGGAGATAAATCTCAATGCTGGCCCACGCGCGACTGGTGTTTTAATGCACGAATTGGTGTTAATTTGGTTTAGACATAAAATACTATTATTGATATCCCCTACTTCCGCGGAGGTAAATCTCAATGCTGGCCCACGCGACTGGTGTTTTAATGCAAGAATTGGTGTTAATTTGGTTTAGACATAAAATACTATTATTGATATCCCCTACTTCCGCGGAGATAAATCTCAATGCTGGCCCACGCGACTGGTGTTTTAATGCACGAATTGGTGTTAATTTGGTTTAGACATAAAATACTATTATTGATATCCCCTACTTCCGCGGAGATAAATCTCAATGCTGGCCCACGCGCGACTGGTGTTTTAATGCACGAATTGGTGTTAATTTGGTTTAGACATAAAATACTATTATTGATATCCCCTACTTCCGCGGAGGTAAATCTCAATGCTGGCCCACGCGACTGGTGTTTTAATGCACGAATTGGTGTTAATTTGGTTTAGACATAAAATACTATTATTGATATCCCCTACTTCCGCGGAGATAAATCTCAATGCTGGCCCACGCGACTGGTGTTTTAATGCACGAATTGGTGTTAATTTGGTTTAGACATAAAATACTATTATTGATATCCTCTACTTCCGCGGAGATAAATCTCAATGCTGGCCCACGCGACTGGTGTTTTAATGCACGAATTGGTGTTAATTTGGTTTAGACATAAAATACTATTATTGATATCCCCTACTTCCGCGGAGATAAATCTCAATGCTGGCCCACGCGACTGGTGTTTTAATGCACGAATTGGTGTTAATTTGGTTTAGACATAAAATACTATTATTGATATCCCCTACTTCCGCGGAGATAAATCTCAATGCTGGCCCACGCGCGACTGGTGTTTTAATGCACGAATTGGTGTTAATTTGGTTTAGACATAAAATACTATTATTGATATCCCCTACTTCCGCGGAGGTAAATCTCAATGCTGGCCCACGCGACTGGTGTTTTAATGCACGAATTGGTGTTAATTTGGTTTAGACATAAAATACTATTATTGATATCCCCTACTTCCGCGGAGATAAATCTCAATGCTGGCCCACGCGACTGGTGTTTTAATGCACGAATTGGTGTTAATTTGGTTTAGACATAAAATACTATTATTGATATCCTCTACTTCCGCGGAGATAAATCTCAATGCTGGCCCACGCGACTGGTGTTTTAATGCACGAATTGGTGTTAATTTGGTTTAGACATAAAATACTATTATTGACATCCCCTACTTCCGCGGAGATAAATCTCCATGCTGGCCCACGCGACTGGTGTTTTAATGCACGAATTGGTGTTAATTTGGTTTAGACATAAAATACTATTATTGATATCCCCTACTTCCGCGGAGATAAATCTCAATGCTGGCCCACGCGACTGGTGTTTTAATGCAAGAATTGGTGTTAATTTGGTTTAGACATAACTGTTTAGTTTTATATTGATATCTGTGATGTTTCAGGAATGAAATTATTGGATATTTATACTAGATTCAATTTTCATCTGAATGAATTGACCGATCTTTTTGAAACTTATTTAAACTCTTCATCGATTAGAACAAATTTACATCCAATTAATACAGATCGGAAAACATTTTCCGATCTGATAGTCAAATATTAGTTGTTGGGTATAGTTAATCCAGTACAGTCGACTCCCATTATACTGCTATATGCCTTCGGTTAACCTTACACGAAGATCCAGTGCATTGATGTTTTATTTAATTTTTTTTTAACTCTTCTGCACCGTAACTTTTATGTTTTAATATTTTAGTTAAATAAATACCGATTTTTTTCCTCAACATCAAAAGTTGCCTAGCATTAAAGACTGTCTAGAAATCTGTTAAAAGGTATACCTTTCCGATATATGCACCAAAATCCAGGTAAAACGAATCGACTGTAATGTACATTCCATAAATCCTAGTCATCACCAAATGCCTAATTCAATTTATTAAATGATGGTTAAATCAATCGTTGAATTTGTATTCGCTTTAAAGAAAGGCATCGGAAATTGCTATTAAGTCAATCAGCACTCATTTATCTCCCTTTGAAGCGAATACGAATTCAGCGGGTGATTTCACTATCAGAATGTTTGTTTCCTCCCATTTCAGGGTTGTGGGTTGTTTTACCTCTGAGCGGCACTTTTTTGCACACCACGGGCTAAATGGCCAAGTCACATAGACCCCGAAGGCTCAGAGAAGGTTGGGGGAGGGGACCCACTGGAACAGCTGTTGGGAGACAGATGATAGCCTCCCATCAAGGGCATCCAGCGTGTTCTTTAACGTGCACAGGGTATATGGCTCTCCCGCACACGGGGCCACGGCTTAATGTCCCATCCGACGGACGGCGGCCTTTCCCAGCCCATCAGTGTCCCCTACTGACCGTGGGCAAGGCGGGGAATTTTTGCGGAGATAAATCTCAACGCTGACCCAGCTGGGACTCGAACCTGGGAACTACAGATTACGAGCCTGGCGCGCTACCGACTGAGCCACCCCCGCCCCAATTCAGCGGGTGATTTCACTATCAGAATGTTTTAGCTTCCTCACATTTCAGGAAAATATGTTTTCAGTGACAAAATGAATAAAATATATATTATCGGGGCTTCATTCATTTCCTTTTTTTTTTGTTTGGGAAAGGGAGAAAGCAGGTATCGAGATTAAAGGTATCCCAAAACATTGCAAACTTGACATACAACGATTGGAATCGATCCCTCTGAATTTTCCGTTCCCCCAAGGTTCCGAAGATATAGTGGAAAAACAACAGTAATGGGTCATGACAATTTACTTCAGATATTAATAAGTATTGTTTCAAACCATTTAATATACATTTTAAAAGTTTGCGTAATAATAATTTCAATATTAAAATTTTGCAAAAACGATGTTAAATATTCCAACTTCTGCAACTCTTAACAATACTGAAAGAATATTTTAAGAATCGAGATCTAAACAGATCTGATTTATATGATCGATCTTCAGTGACATTTTTCCATTAAATGCATATTTTAGATTCCCATCGACATAGCAGAAAATTTCCGTAATATTTTGTAGGTCAGTGTATTATTGTGAATGTGAGTATAATTCAGAAAAATAATCTAAAAAATAATATTACCACCTTCAGGTTATTTTCTTTTATATGCATGACCGCATTTATATAAAATTTTGTACTTATTCAAGAACCTATATTATACTTTAAAGTTTAAAAATAAAACGTTGCATTATATTTTACAAACACGATTTTGATTTAATGTTCCAAATCTCAGCTTTTTTACTATGTGATCCAGTATTCCCTTATGAAAAGTTCATTTTATTATTTGCAGAATACCTCCAAATAATGCTCTGCTACTGCAAACGTCTATTTTTGCCATCTTAAAGTACAAAAAGCTAAGTTATCCAAAACAAACTTAGCTGTTTGAAAATGATTAAGATTTTAGGCTATTTAACCTCTTAGTGGCACTTTTCTTCCACACAATGGGCTAAATGGAGGTTATAAGGTCTTCAAGGACTCGGAGAAGTTTGGGAGTATAAATTACACAATGGGTATATGTCTGAAAATTCACCATATTTATCAATTTACCCTCGTATAAGACAAAACTTATAGTCAATAAATAGTGGTTTTCATCTTATAAAGTACAAACATCAAGATTTTATTGTCCTTTCATCAACAGTTTTATTTACAGCCAATAAACAAAATATATAACGAATAAAATGTAATGCAATGACTCTTCCTTTTCGATATCCAACAAATATATACTGTAAACAAACTTAACATAGTTCTACATAAGAATAAAAAATCACAGTTATTAATGTTGATATAACGTTTTTCAATTACTTAAAACAAAAATGCGCATTTTCCAGAGCCAACATAATTCAGCATGGACTTAAAACATATTTTGTAAACATATGGCATTTCACAGTGCAATTATATACAAATCTACGAATGCCAAATAGAAGTACACACATTTACTTACATATATAGATGTAAAAATTCACTTTGGTAACCGTGAATAATTTTTGGAAGTTACAGTCGGGAAACCTGGCAGCATCAAGAATATTTCATTATTGCTCATTACAGGACAGAATTACACTCCACGCTCTATATACAGAATAATTACCATCACCATTAAGCTTGACCATTTGAAAGGAATTGGTTTTATTCCCTTTATCATTACAGCATTCAATTTCACATGACAGTCTTTGTTATTAAGCAGTGTCCTGTAATCATTTTTAACCCGCGATAGCTTTTTCCTATAATGTTTTACCTGAACCCAAAAAATATGCTTTCATACAGTACTACTCTTAATAAAGAAAATAATACTGATTTACACTATATACAAATACAATAAATATTATACAGAATATACACTATATGACAAAAGTAATGGAGTTTTTCCACGAAAATTTCACTGAAGATGAATATCATTTAAACCAATCTCGATTTTCAATAACATTCGTTTAATATTTAACCGTTTATGAGTCGAAATATTCAATAGCACCACTGCTAATCATAAGACGTTATCTGAGAAATAAATATGATTTTAGAAGTTTATGTAATGATTCTTAGTTTTCCTCGATCTTGAATAAAAACATTTGTAACGTTAAATGCTTCAATTTTCATAATTCTTTAAATATTAAATGAACACTGTTGCAATTCGACATATTGAAAGATTTTATTCAGAACTTCAATTTATCTTACTAGATATAGTAAAATTAACATTTTTCCATAAAAATATTTTCAAACTTTGAATGGGATTTTTTTACTTATATCATTTGGAACTGTCCAAATTTTTTTTATAACATTTGAAAATTGAATATCAATTTAAAAAATGATAAGTTTCGTAACACAATATGCTCCATGGAAACCAAAGTCTGTGAATAACGGCAATAAAATAATTGTTCCCACCACGTTTCCTATGGAAAACCAAAAAAGCATTTTTATAAGAAAATTGTATAGTGTACACCTACGACATTATACCAAAGGAATTATGTTACGAATGTCGGTGGAAATTTTAAGATAAAAAAAGAAGTACTGAACTTCACGTGTGTGTGTGGAAAAATAACAGTTTTGTTTTTACATATTGTTCCGTTTTATATTGGGAAATCAGTTACCAGATTAGTACAAACAAACGTAAAATTTGCAATTCTAATGACTTTCTGACACAGATATTGGGCCTTTTTTATCATGAAGGATCATTTTTCCTTACAAACATATACAAATGAATATAAGCTGCAATTACAAAGTTTGGTGCCAAAATATTTTATCACGAGTAATTATTATCTGCATATTCTATTTCATACTCTAGCGCTTTCAAAATGATCTGCCACCAGAATTCTTCAAAGGCAATACTAAAAAAAAAACAATCACAGAATGAGCTGAAAGTAGTCCCACAAACGTTCCCAACTTGGATTATGTTTCTCATTAAAGGCACAACACATCTCTTTTAATCTTTGCATTATGGAACAAAAGTGGGATCCATTTTGGTAATGGGGCGGGGGTGGCTCAGTCGGTAGCGCGCCAGGCTCATAATCTGTAGTTCCCAGGTTCGAGTCCCAGCTGGGTCAGCGTTGAGATTTATCTCCGCAAAATTCCCCGCCCTGCCCACGGTCAGTAGGAGACACCGATGGGATTGGAAAGGCCGCCGTCCGTCGGATGGGACGTTAAGCCGTGGCCCCGTGTGCGGGAGAGCCATACCCTGTGCACGTTAAAGAACACGCTGGATGGCCTTGACGGGAGGCTACCATCTGTCTCCCAATAGGTGTTCCAGTGGGTCCCCTCCCTCAACCTTCTCCGAGCCTTCGGGGTCCATATGACCTGGCCATTTAGCCCATGGTGTGCAAAAAAGTGCCGCTCAGAGGTAAAACAACCCAACCCATTTTGGTGCAGGATTTTTTAAAATCTGTTTATGGGGGGTGGGGGGGGCAAGAGAGAACTGTTTTAAAAACGGCTGCATCTCAAAGTAATTGAAGCGTAACAAAAATAACACAACCAAAGAAAGAAAGATAAAATTTTACGGAATTTATTAGTGGGGATCCATTATGAACATCGTAATGCAAGAGCTAAAAGAGTGAGAAACAAAAGTAGAATGAAAATCGGCAATATCTTCTGAATTATTGCTCTGTGTTAGTTTTATGTCAAAGGTTTTGATTAATTTCAATGAGTAAAAAAATTAACATATATGCCATTTAAGTTGTTAGCAATGGATAACTATGGCACAGTGGATAATACTTAATTTCAGTTCCCGTCCTTCGTTATAGAAGACTCTCAATGATCCTAAAGCAGGATATTGAAAATAAAAAATATGGGTTTGAGAAAGCAGCTGCTAAAATATGATGCAACAATAAAAGATTTCGGAGAAAAACAAACTTTTTTGCTATCCTATTTGAAATGAATAGAAAATACTGTAGCACTTTTTTTGATGTTTTATATGAATGGCGGATTACTGATGTGTCAATAAAAATTGTAGGATCTTCTTAACCTCTTTCATAAGAATCTAGGTTGTGTTGGGTTGTTTTACCTCTGAGCGGCACTTTTTTGCACACCATGGGTTAAATGGCGAGGTCACAAGGACCCCAAAGGCTCAGAGAAGATTGGGGAAGGGGCCCCACTGGAACAGCTGTTGGGAGACAGATGGTAGCCTCCCGTCAAGGTTATCCAGCGTGTTCTTTAACGTGAATAGGGTACGGCTCTCCCACATACAAGGCCATGGCTTAACATCCCATCCGACGGACGATGGCCTTTCCAAGCCCGTCGGTGTCCCCTACTGACTGTGGGCAGGGTCGTGAATTTTGTGGTGATAAATCTCAACGCTGACCCAGTGGGACTAGAACCTGGGAACTACAGATTACGAGCCTGGCACGCTACTGACTGAGCCACCCCCATATAAGAATCTAGTTCAGCACAATTTCATGTTGGTTGTTTTACCTCTCAGCGGCACTTTTTTGCACACCATGGGCTAAATGGCCAGGTCACATGGACCCCGAAGGCTCAGAGAAGGTTGGGGGAGGGGACCCACTGGAACAGCTGTTGGGAGATAGATGGTAGCTTCCCATCAAGGCGATCCAGCGTGTTCTTTAACATGCACAGGGTATGTCTCTCCTGCACACGGGGCCACGGCTTAACGTCCCATCCGACGGACGGCGGCCTTTCCAAGCCCATCGGTGTCCACTACTGACTGTGGGCAGGGCAGGGAATTTTGCGGAGATAAATCTCAACGCTGACCCAGCTGGGACTCGAACCTGGGAACTACAGATTACGAGCCTGGCGCGCTACCGACTGAGCCACACAATTTCATGTATTTAAGATACTGCTGAAAATGCAAGTCAGAAAGCTTACTTAGTTTATGCATAAAAGCTTATGCAGAATTTATAAAGACAAAAATGAGTTTTGCTTCAGTACAATGAATCGAAGCGGTAAAAGGTTCAGTTCTTGATAACTTTTATTAGTAGTTAAACTTCTCTCTTTACCACAATTTGTTAAAATTTTCATAACATAATCTAGTAGAGAAATAAAACTATAATTTACAAAACAGTGTGTATAGTAGCCATTATAAAGTAGATTTAATTAACTTAGAAATTTATGATGTACTTTGTCATTTTAGAGCCAACGAAAATCAGTAAATTGCTACTTCTAAAGTTGTAAGGAATTGTAATGGAACTCGTGAATAGTTAGCTGAAAAAAACTGAGTTTTGTCTTCAGTGAGACTCAAACCCATGGCATGTAACTGGGAGGCATGAGTCTGAGTCCAACTTAGCAGGATAGACTTGGAAAAACCGGTCACCCAAAAACACCAACCCAATGAAAACCCTCATGAAGTGATACTTTCAGCAAGATGTTGGACATTTTCAGATTGTTAATCTCCTATATCCTTATGCATTGACTAAAATAAAAATGTGCTTTTACAAGTTTATCAATGGATATGGATTGGAACACAAAGATGTCTCAGCAATGGGAAATTGCAAGTATCTCAGTCATGGTGCTTGCACGTTTTGTAACTAGTCTTATTTGGAGAGCTGAAAAAATGATAATAGGTATGCAAAATCTGATTTTTAACGCCTAGTATTAAAAGGACAAAATATTATTCTATAATATTATTAGTAGGTTAAATTATTACTCTATAATATTTTGTATACTAATAAATGTTCTTATCAATATTAAATATGCAAACCAAAGAGAATGAAGGTTGCTTATCACTTATATATAAATGGCAAATCCAGTCTGTTTAAAAACTTGACTCAGAAGAGTCAGGTCTACTTTCCCTCAAATGAAATACGAATTTTAATCTGGCATAGTATAAGTGTAAATTCCCAAATGCTGCATACCCTACTGACATACTTGAGACACTTCAAAAGTGAAATAGCTTATAAATTTGAGATGAAACAAATCAAAAATGCTGTTCTCATAGTTCATTATAAGAATGCTGTTCTCATAGTTCAGATAATGCAGTTATATATATTCAGATATCATGTTCATAATATCATTTCAATTGATTACATTTTATTTATACAGAGGGTCTCCCATTAATGGGAGCTACCCCAAGATCGATCTGCTGTCAAAAACTATATATCAGTGTTCTAAGCCAATTTCCCATCAGAAGCTTAGAGTGCAAGGAAAACAGTTGTCAAGATTAAGGTTTCCACATGTGGTTGGTACTGTTCATTGTCAATACAAAGCAGTTGTGATAGTATTATGCTACCACTGTCAAGTTTCTTTCTTCTATGGACAATAAATACTGATTGTTAAATTCCTCAGTAGCAGTTAATAAGTACCCATGGCCTGCTGCTCCACAACTTTCTGGCTAGTTTTCTCATTAAGCTTCAGATAAGAAATCGCCTCAGAACATTTTCTATTATATATTGTCAACAATGAAATTACCCAACATTAATGGGACACCCTGTATATATTTCTACAGCATGCCATAAGAAATATATTTATATATTAATAGCAAATAGAAATTTATAGATCATTTTTCATCATCTTAAAATGCTTTATTTCTACATAACATATCGGATTTTTCATTATTAACTGTTGAGATAAGATAAAAATCATCATTAAGAGCATGTTTGAAGTTGCAATAATATTAAAGATTGAACACCACAACAACAACAAAAAGTTCCAATACAAAGAGCTCATCAATTGAATCAGGTCCTTAACTTCATTCTGCCACTATGAATGATGCTTTGTCCATGAAATATCAACTAAATTACTCTAAAAACTTCCAGTACACACCAATTAAAATACCCTGTCATTCCAAATATAATTTCTCATCCACCTATTTGGAAGTTATTGCTAGCCAATGACATACAAAACCCTAATTCTCATCCACCATAACTCTTTACCATATGCAAATCAGTACTTTAACACCCTGCCTTTCATACATTCCATCACTAAATAGTCAATCACTATAGACCCAAAATGTATCACACTGGTTAAGAGTATCACTATCTAGACCAATGCTTCTTAAGCTAATGAACATGGGGTGTGCACACTGGAACAACATTTATATTCTTGTTAATACATCTCTATTACCGTATTTTAACATGTATAAGGAACCTCTTTTCGCCAAAAATTGGGTCCCAAAAATAGGGGTTTTTCTTATACATGGATAGTATTATATCATCATCATCATCATCCTCAAGCAGCCATGGGCTACGGAGGTCCAACCAGACCGCGCAGTTTAATTCTCCAAGCATATCTGTCCTGAGCTACATCTGCTGCATCCGGCCACTGTACACCAATTCTAACAAGGTCCTGTTTGACATTGTCTGCCCACCGCATCCTAGGTCTCCCCTTCTTTCTGAGGCCTTTAGGCACACTGTTCTTAACCCTATTCGCCAATCTATAATTATTCATACGGGCAACATGGCCAAACCAGCGGAATCTCTCTCTGCACAATATGCTGCTTAAAGGAGGTTGCAGACTCCTTTGCCTAACCTCATCATTAGTTACAAAGTTAAACCACCTAATACCCAAGATACTGCGTAAGCATCTAGAATCAAAAGCATCTAGTTTCCTGTTATCTTGTTTACACAGAGTCCAAGATATTAACAAATTACTCAATTCCTCAAACTTTGATGAAAAATCAGGGGGTTCCTTATACACGTTAAAATACGATAATTTAACTCTTTGGGTTCTTAGTGCAACTTAATAAAAAAAGAGCAAAATTTGATATAGTATGGCACCTAATTCTGGCCTGTCTAATATTGCTCATTGTTACTGGCACAGAAATAAAAAGGTTTGCCCACCACTGGAGTAGATCATTCGTTTTTGGTAATGCAACTATCATGGTAAGGTTTTATGCATGGTTAATTCGAATGCTAATTTTTAAATTCAAATTTCATACAACAAGCAGTGAGATGATACGTGAAATGCTACAATGACTGCACCTGTCGAAACATTCAATAGTAGATTATCACAGGAAACATCCTGTAAACATGGGACTCACGAATAGTTAGCTGAAAAAATTAATAGTCCCATGTTTACAGGATATCTCCTGTGATACTCTACTATTGAATTATTGACATAACACTTAGAGTGTGATCGACTCTATTTTTATTAACATCATTTGAGGCAACTTTGTTTTCTGTTCCCAAATGGAAATGGCACTATGAGTAAAAAAAAATTTAAAAAAAGTTAGTCGTTGATAGTTTAGTGGTCAGAATCCCCTTGCATGCAACTAGGAGTCACTTATTCAAGTTACAATCATGATGGCTGTCAGAACTTTTTTTACATTGTTAATTTGATATCTATAAAATTAGAATATTGCAGATAAATTATCACTTCTTAAATTGTATCAAGATTTTTGGAAAAGGCATTTATACACCTTACAGGGCACATCTTTGGGCTTTTACCATATTATTGTACAGAGCTAGATGTGGAAAAGAGGTTTCATAACAAATGAAAGCAAAAAGATATTAAATTTATATATATTACACATATTTTTCAAGACCATAAAAATGGAAAAAAAATATACTGAACAGCTTGATCCCATTGCCCCCTTTTTTTCTAAATCCAGGCCTATCATTGTAGATACTCACCTGTATAGAAGAGTAACTCAACATTAAGCTCAGTTAATAGGAAATGAAGCTAACATTACAACTGCTATATTTCAAAAATTCAGCCAAGAAGTTAACAAATAGTTGCATCTCCTAAAGCACTCTTGGTTCCAGTACAGCAGAAGATAAAAGTCAGTTTTTTTCTTTCTTCAAAACATTTACATAATTTAAGGTGATGTTCTATTTGGATTGTTAATTCAAGAATGAAGTTGTAGCTACACTCCTCAAAATGTTCTGAAGCCTCTAAGGAACTATAAAATATAAATAAATACTCCCCTCAAGCAGCTGCTTGCCACAGAGATTTGATATGATCCTATCAGTTTATACACCATAGTAGAAAGACAACACATCGTCTATGACATCATTGCTAGCCACTTGGCCACCAGGACAGCTATATGTTTAGCTTAATTTCGTGTGATAATTTTCTTTATACGTTAAGAACCTGTGAGCTTGAGACTAACAATCTATATTTAAATTTCTTTTTATAGAATTAGAATAATTTAATGGGTTGGGTTGTTTTACCTCTGAGCGGCACTTTTTTGCACACCATGGGCTAAATGGCCAGGTCACATGGACCCCGAAGGCTCAGAGAAGGTTGGGGGAGGGGACCCACTGGAACAGCTGTTGGGAGACAGATGGTAGCCTCCCGTCAAGGCCATCCAGTGTGTTCTTTAACATGCACACGGTATGGCTCTCCCGCACACGGGGCCACGGCTTAACGTCCCATCCGACAGATGGCGGCCTTTCCAAGCCCATCGGTGTCCCCTACTGACCGCGGGCAGGGCAGGGAATTTTGCGGAGATAAATCTCAACGCTGACCCAGCTGGGACTCGAACCTGGAACTACAGATTACGAGCCTGGCACGCTACCGACTGAGCCACCCCCGCCCCAAATAATTTAATTTAATACACATAGCATTAAAATATATTGAATAAGCAGTGAATTATCCTGCAACAACTAGTGTTTGTTTTATACCATTATTTCTTGAAATTATTAAAGCATTTTCATATTTATAGAGCTTCAATGTTATATGAAAAAGCATATTAAATTTCATAATGAAAATTACTAATAATGGGAAATCTAAGGTTACTGTAGGCATACTTTGATTCCTCATAGAATAATGGGGGAGATCACAAGAAAATTTTTCAGCTACTTCAAATCTAAAGAATAATAGCAAGAAGTTACAGGAAAACCTTAAGGATACTTCAAATCATTAAATAAAAATAATGCAAGGAAACTCCGATATTATCATCTACTGTACCTAAATAAAAATTCTTGGTTTGTTGGCTGAACATTATGGAACTTCAGACCTGCCTTGAAGTAGAATTAAAAAAAAAACAAAATCTAAACATAACCTATATATGTTACTGTATCAGGAACAATTATAACCTGATAACATTTAAGAAACAAAATACGCCATATCTTAATTCTAGATTATGACAAAATGATTGTCAGTATTCCAACATATTCATTACAAGCTGCTGTGTTCTCAACACTACAATGCAAAAGAAATATGTGCTGAAAGTTATTCATAACTTTTTCTGAATCTTAGTTATGCATCAAATAGTGCTTAATAGAAAAAATATTTAGAAATATAACTTGCTATATTTATAGAGAAGCTAGAAAATGCCAATACATATTAGTGCCACATCTAAAGTTTTTTTTTTTGCTAAAGACTGCCACAAACTTATGCAAGATGGATAAAAATTTCAAGTGACTAAATTGTACTTATCAGGACAAAAATTCTGGAACTTATTTTTACATACAGATATAAATATTTCAAGCTACTTTTATGTGAGCCCAAAGAACTTAACTAACATGTGAAAAAACACACTTCCTCCATGATGGTGTTGATTTATGATGCATTTGTCAGGCTTAGCTCATAACATTTTCACAATAATAAAAAGACAGAGGAACAAAATTCAAATTATTCATGTACTCAATTTTTGCTTCCTTTTGTTACCATGCCTATCTACATAGATAATGACTGATTCACTTCTAAGAAACAGTAAGTATGTAAACAATACATTATTTTGAGGACAAAGAAAATTCAGTTGCTGCAAAACTTGCGCATTGAAATTGTGAGCATTTCATACAGTTCTTCTTGAAGAACAGTGAGAGGTGAATGTTTTTTTTTTAGTTGGTGATTCAGTTCTCTTTCCCTACAATCCATTTTCTCACTATAAAACTGAAAACAATAATTTAATGATCAGCGATGGCTTTAACAGTTAAAGCATAAACGTCAATAATATTAGTATGATAGAAAGGAATGAAGCTCACTATAGTGCTATTCCTTTGTGGTAATTAGAAAGGGTGAAAAAAAAATATCTGTTTCCCGAACTCGGGATTCTCCCGTTTTTTTCACACTTGGCTAATTTAACTTCAACCACAGCTATACAGATTCCTTTTTCAATTTGGTAATATTTCATGGCCAGTCAAAAAACTTCGCTCATTTACCCCTGACACCTTCCTGAAAAGTATTTGAGAAAAGGCCACAAGCAACTGTAAGAATTTTGTAGAAACAGAAATTTTTAAATGGCCTATCTCCCAATTCACTCACTGATTGATCAATGGGTAATCATAGCTTACTACACTCAAAATTTCCATTACTACAATGATAAATAATTTATATGGCTTTAATTTTTTGCAAGTGATTTCTTTTTTTCACTCAATACACTGATCAATCATTAGATAAGAATTTATATACATTTCAGCAGTATATTTGAATCTCAAATGAGGAACATTTAGGTACTCACTATATTTATAGGCAAAAACATGAAGACAAATTACTTGAAAGTATACACAAGTTTCATTAGGACTCATACCAATCTTAGTTTTGACTCATATTTGATTACATTCCTTTATTAAGAAATTTTCCTTGACAGAAATTCTTGACTTTTTTCATTTCATAAATATATAAAAACAGAAAAAAAAAATTAATACCCAAGTTGAAATGTTCAACAACAGATTACATGTACAACAATAAGCTTGTTCTTTTTACACTGAATTATTCCTGCCCTTTAACTATTTACATGCAATTAAAAGCAACAAAATATCTGACTATATTAAGTGATATCTGAGAAAATATTTACTACTATTATAAACACTTAAGTTATTGACCAGAACACACTTAGAAAATAATTACCATGTAGTAAAATGTGCTGTTTAAAATAATAACAAAATAGATATAGTAACAGTTTTCAAAAAGAAAGTATTATGTACTTATGTACTGAGCCAGTATATATTAGATCAAAATATGGATTGTGAAAGTTTAGGGCAGGGATTTCAACTTCATTTAAGAGTCATCACTTTCGATGAGGAGAAATGTCCACAAAGCTAAAAAGCAGGCACCAGGAATAAAACCTGATATGCAGACACTATCAAGCATACTAATGAATACTTTTACATCTACTTCTGATGGGTTGTGCACTAAAAATCTGAAATTAAACTACTTAACAGAGATCAGGGGTTTCTTGCATAGATTTCTTAATACGCAGCAGAATGTTAGTATACCACGAATCTAAGCGAGAAATGGAATCATATTCTTTCACAGTATCTGTGAATCCATCAACATCCTGTTCTTCTAGCTTTTCCATTAAGGTCTAGAATGCAGAAAAAGTTATTATAGTCTAACTTTTATAGCAAAATAAACTGTATAAAATAATTTATTGGCAATGAAAGTACAATGCTGCTGATTTAAAACTCTACATTTTGATGCCACGTAACTTTAGCCCACACATGATTCATAAACAGTACATAATCTGTGTTAACACCTTTATTAGATGAAAAAAATCTTGAAATATCACTGTACTATAGTAAACCAGTCTTAAATAAGCTTATCACAATGGTGTTGGTTTGTTATAAGTTAATTATCTATAAACCCTACCAGGTTATAACAATAAGTCCTACCTGGTCTAATAGTTACTGTACCTGATGACTAAGACCAGTCGGGCATGTCCTTGTGTGTTTGAATGTTGTATGAGAAGCCAGGAAAAGCCTAATATAGCTTCTAGGCTATCTCCATCCATTGTATAGGGAAGTACCTTCTTCCTTTTTAATTAAAAGTTTTGTTTTTAATTTTAACAATTATACATTTAATAAATAATGGAATAAACTCGACATATTCAATATCTACTAAAATCAGCACTTTGAAGTCGATTCAAATTTTAGAGGAAACCCACAACCTCCTGATAATATGTCGGGTGTTCTGGACCACTGAGCTACCGGCAACTGATCAAGATCTCCTCTAACTAATGCTATGAACATTTCTATCATGTCACATATAGGCCTCTAAAATTTGAATCGACTTCCAAGTGCTGATTTATTAGTAAATTATAAATTTATTTACAAAAAACAAAAATTAACAAAACTATCTTTAACCCTTTAGGTGGCTTGAACATGTTCTCTTCATTATACACAGCTAAGTCTTCTAGTGGTATTGACATGGCAGCAATGCAACACAACTGTTGCTTAAGCCTTATTATGATGCTTACAAAGCAGAGAGAAAGATGAATGTGTAACACCAGGAGGGTTAACTCACTACCACCAGAATGACCATATATGTTATATCACCAAAAACCAAGAAATAGAATTATATGCACTGATTCCTGCAAGAAATTAAACTGATGGCTAAGAATGACAGATCTCTAGACATTTCAGTAAATATCTCAGGGGCAAAAACCAGTGCATTTCAGTCAAATGTTCTTGGGTAAGAGTTCTAAAACTGGCACAATTTTTTCTCAAGAGTGTAATTTTCTGGAAAAGTTTTTCTAATATAATTTAAGAACTAAACTATTTTAAATCCATCTAAATAATAAAAATACATCAGCAGTATATGCTTTTTAGCTATATCTATTGTACTTTTCATTTGATTCAGCATTTCTCAGAGGTATTTTTATTTAATTATAAAATCAAAGACATTAAATTGGTCAACATTAGTATGGAAGAGAAAAATACAGCCAGTGAGATGATTTTATCTGACCCAAAGTAACTTTTTACACTATGAATAACATATGGCCATGCTTTCTTAACCAAAAATTATTAATATCTTTCTTAACCAAATATTATAAAGAAAAGTGGAAACTTAATTTTGAGAAACCTAAGTTATGGTTACTATTTCAAATCTGTATATGAATAATAAAGGTAGTTACTGTATATCAATAAATGTTTTGTGGAAAAAATTTCGCCAACATACAGAACTTGAACCCACATCTCTCTAGAAACGTACCAGAGTATTCTAACCATTGAACTGATGCCAGCTATGTCTTTTTTCCATTAAGTACGACTTTTCACTCTTTCCTGTGATTTTCGGCACCTACACTTGGTGCCATCTATGATCTCGGCTGGCAGCTATTTTTTATTGTGCTGAGTACGATAAAAATAAATAATCAAGTCACTTCACGCCATTAGTGTTATTAATGATTTTAACAATAAATGATAATCACAGTTACCTGTTGACTTCTTAACATCTATAAATCAATAAATATTTTGCGTAAAAAATCATGGAAAAGAGTGAAAAGTCGTACTTAGTGAAGAAAAAGAGAGCTGGTGGTTAGAATACTCTGGCATGTTTCTGGAGAGATGCAGGTTTGAGTCCCATATGTTGTCGAAATTTTTTCCACGAAACATTTATTGATTTATAGACGTTAAAAAGTCAACAGGTAATTCTGTAATTGTGATTTATTGTTAAAGTTACTGTATAACTATGAGCCATGTGTTTGTATAAAATGAGTTGTCCCTAAAATGTAAATTGCAGTTATTTAAATTCTGAGTTCATATCTTTCTTCTTTTTTAATTTTCTGTTTAGAAAGTTGTAACTATTCTCTAGTACAGATATAAAAGAAATTTCACATTGTATTGAATAAGCATTTCAATTTTTTATTTTATGAACTATCCAAAAATTAGATTCTTATACTGATTTTAATAACAATCTGGCCTGCTGTCTTCTGTTACTTTTTTATCTCCCTTGTTGTAGCTTTTCAGTCTTGTTCTAGTGTATTCATCTCCATCAGTCTCCCACTCCCCTCCTCCCCTGCCCATCCCCAGAAAATTGGGGAGTATGGTCATCCTAACTATGAATCAGTTACATAACCAAAAGGGGTTGGGTTGTTTTACCTCTGAGCGGCACTTTTTTGCACATCATGGGCTAAATGGCCAGGTCACATGGACCCCGAAGGCTCAGGGAAGGTTGGTGGAGGGGACCCACTGGAACAGCTGTTGGGAGACAGATGGTAGCTTCCCGTCAAGGCCATCCAGCGTGTTCTTTAGTGTGCACAGGGTATGGCTCTCCCGCACACAGGGCCACGGCTTAACGTCCCATCCGACGGACAGTGGCCTTTCCAAGCCCATCGGTGTCCCCTACTGACTGTGGGCAGGGCGGGGAATTTTGTGGAGATAAATCTCAAAGCTGACCCAGCTGGGACTCGAACCTAGGAACTACAGATTACGAGCCTGGCGCGCTACCGACTGAGCCACCCCTGCCCCAACCAAAAGGGGAATACCATTCTCAAACACATAAAATTCGAGTACAAAGGCTAAGAACATTTAAAGTAAAAGAAAAACAACAACCTACAACCAACTGATCTATTTATTAGAAGAAATGATACACAGGTACTAGCAAAACTTAATGTTTCCAACTACTATTCAACATGCTGACACCTTAAAAAAGTATCCATTTATAATGAAAATGCTTATCTTTCTCCCATTCATGGGAAGAAATCCCATGAATGGGAGACCTTCCTACAGATTTCCTCTACAGTTTTGAGAAAGGTATTGACTAACTGAGCAAAAAGGATTCAGGCGTGTTTGGTTGCAGATGGACAACACTTTTAACACCTCTTATAATGAATTATGCTTAAATTTCATAAGCTAAAAATGATTATTTCTTTAATAAATTGTAAAGTCAGCTTTTGTTTCATTTTATTTGGGTCACCCTATATATCTAATGTATAAAAATAATTATCTGAACAGAAATAAAAGCTAAACACAAAAAAGATAATAAATATGTAGAAGCAATATAAAGCTACTTATTTTGTAAATCATGTGCACTTTCCAAATCATAAAGAATTTTTTTTTACTGATTTATTAACCATTCAAGCCAGGATTTAAACCATTACAGAACTTACTTTGTGGTGGTACTGTCCACTGTCATTCAAGAACACCCTAGTCGAAGTAGTTTGAAAAAAAATCTAAATGATGACAGAGCTATGATAATTTTTTGTCACAGCATACAAATGGTGAGTACATATTTGGAATACTGCTACTAAGGACAACTCTTGGTGGTGAGTATGTACTCGAGTTCCCAGCTTGAGGAGTTACAGATTGTTATCTGTCCAATCATAAAGAATTTATGATTGGACAGATCAGAATTTTGGACAATTCAGAATGCATTTCATTCCAAAACCTCTGAATTGTGTACAAAATACCCCATATAATCAATTTGTTAAATGATGAGATTAAAATTACAATGAGAATAAAAAATTCATTAATAAAATGAATAAATCAACAGCATAGGCCCAATCTGATCTTTGTTCTCACTGAACCAAAAAACACTTGAAAATTGTTGATGGATGCTCATGTTTCGCAGCATCAAATGACTGCAACCAATCACTGTTGTGTAATCAGCAGTTGTTTCTTTCTGTAATTTGTTTTACACTACTTCATTCAAAAGCACTTTGGTGATACTTCATTTCATGATTTACTAAATCATTTGCAATAGATTTTTTTATGCTTGTATCCACATTGGTGAAAAACAAAGGTCTTGCCTTACATAACTGCAAGATATCTGTTAGAGTGAATTTTTTTTTCACAGTCCTTTCAATCTCATTGTAATGAACTTTTGCTATATATTCTCATTGCCAATGTCAAGCTAGGAATCAGCATGAATTAAAAACTGAACAGTTAAGAAGTTAGACTTGGACCCTTGGAAACAGTGTAAAACAAAACTTAGCATTGATATTTAGAATAACTTATGCAAGACTGATACATAATTTTTTTCTATTCTGCAAGACCTGGAATATTATTTTTAAATTTAATAAATCACAGCATTAATAATATAAAAATATTTAATTTCAACAATTTTGCTGTCTATACTATTTTAAAAAATATTATATGATGCTGGAAAAAATTTATTTAGCATCAATATTTCAAAAACAGTCCTTTCAGTTTCCAAATTTGTGTAATATTTTTTAAATAATATATAAAACAAAATTGTTTAAATTAAATATTTATACCTGAAATATATTTTTTTAATCCTGTAAAGTTAGTTAAACAATCCTGAAATATGGATTTTAAAAATGATCACAATTAAAAAAAAGGAGCAAAAAAATTGCATTTTAAAATCGATTTAAAACCTCGTAAAAAGGTATTTAATTTGTAACCCTTAATTTAAAACTTTTAGTAACATAAATACATACCATTACAAATTTACATTCTCTGGAATCATGGAATGAAGGGCATATCTCTTCATACTTCTTTACTGCATGCTGGAAAACAATTTTGTTAATTTTGATATACACATATTTCTAAAAGCATTTTATTCAACAACAAAAGTACTGAAAATGTAAAAGGGAATAATGTTGCAAGTATTTATAACCAATGTTTCTCAGCTACAGGGACTGGAATTTAAAAACACTACCAATGTAATAGAAAAATTGAAATATCTATTTTTGCATCAATATAAATTGCTATTCCATATTCACAGTCATTACAAAAATTATGCTGATTTTAGTCACATTAAAAAAGTTTGACTAATATAATAATCATAATCTACTAGCAATAACTATGATATTTTGATCTCAAGAGAACTAATAAAAACAAATATCTACCGCATTTCAACTTTAAGTTAACCATTATTTGATTTTTTTATTACACATACTAGAAGTTTTTAATTCTACTGACTCTAATCATACAGTAAAACATAAATATACACTGCTGGCCTTAAAAGTGCAACACTGGGAAAGACAAGAGATATCAAAGCCCTATTTAGTGAATACATAGCTTATGTTACAAGGATCAAATGATTACAAATACAATTCGGTTAGACTTGTGGAATTAAAAGTAATCAGTATCTTGTGTAGCCATCATGAGCAGCAATAACCGCTGCTAAATGGTCCAGCATTGAGAGGATGAGATTTTGGATGTGTGTTTGGGGAAAGTCAGTCCATGCAGTTTCGATACATAGTCAAAGTCCATCTGTTGTAGCAGCTGCTGGTGTCTGGTGTGCTAGTTGTCATGAGATCACGGACCAGACATCTTCAATTGGGGATAGATCAGGTGAATGTGCAGGCCAAGGCAGAAGTGTCACATGGTGGCTATCCAGGAATTGTTGGGACAATGCACGCCACATACGGTCAGGTATTGTCCTATTGGTAAATGGCATTAGAGAGCCCTTGAAGATAAGGTGCAAACACAGGCTCCAACACCTCAGTGATGTAATGCTGGCTGTTCAAAGTACCGATAATGCGTATGAGGTGCATGAGTGAGTGGAGTCCGATGGCACCCCATAACACCAGGGGCCAGATCTGTATAGCGCTGCATCGTGCATGTCTCACTGAGCCTGCCAACGCAGTACGCCAGATATGGACGGATTCGTCCATCATGGTGTTGCATACTGAAGCGGGATTCGTCTGAAAAGACATTGTGATGCCATTCGCACATCCATGCTGCAGACACATCAAATCATACGTGTGGACACTGGTTAATGTGCAACACACCCTAACTGTTGAGCTAAGGTGTTTGATGTGGCTGTACGATCATTCAAACCATGCATATGAGATATCTGTCCTCTCATTCATTTGTGTGACAGGGCAGTTGAGATCCCTCACGTCAGTGAGTTCGTTCCTCATCTACCCACTGATGCCATATTCTCGTTACTGTGGCAGCATTCTGTCCAACACGAGCACTGATATCTCGAAGTATGATAATCTGCCTTCCTGTAATCCCACAATTCTCCCTCAATCAAAGTTAGAAACCTGGTCATATGGATGCTATGTTCTTCAGCAGGGCATACTTGATCTTTTAGTGCACAAGAACTGCAAGCAAACACAATTCCAGTGCTTTACACCAGCTCTTTGTAATCGCCTCTTATACCACTTTCAGGGGCATTACTGTCACACATGATGTGCATATGTGCTGTGCTTTGAATCATTTACATGTTCTCCCATGGGCTACCCATTTTGCATATTTCGGGACAACATGATGAGTTTTTCCTGGTGTTGCTATTGTAAATGTCAGCAGTGTATTATTTTTGAAGTGGAAAAATAATTGTTGCAGGAAAGCATGAAACAAAGGACACCATGAAATTTTAAGAACACTATGAAAATATGAAATGCAAAAAAAAAATAATCACATAGAAATTTAGTTTGCAAAAATGCTTTTCTCCACATGAATGAAAACATTCATTTTTCTAACTAAAACTAAATTTTAACTTTCTGCAACTTTCGGAGAAAAGTCTGATTATCACCTGTTTCTCTTAGCAGCATGACATATCGATGGAAATCACAATATTTCAAACATTTATTTCTTGATCTTCAGTTGTATGTTGAGTACAGAACCATTTCAAAGAACCATTGTTTCTTCATTTCAACTTTTGGAGAGCAACTGTGATTCAGAAAATGTTCATATGAGGTTGTGGCTTGAATTCTAGAAGCTTAAACTTTGCTATTAGATATTGATTTCTTGGAAAAATTATTGCAAAGTATTTAAGAGTGTGCATGTGTTAAATCAGGATGCAGGAAATGTCGGTTAGCACAAGCTTCCGTTCATGAGACATCCACATAAATGATAGCCTGTCAAGAATGTGAACATTCACAGACATGATTTTATACTGGTATGATTCTATTTCATACTCTAACCATCAAGGAAACTTTTGTGATGGTAACAATAGTTCTAAACAATGGGAAAATATACCACTTTGAGGAACAGTAAAAGCAGGATAATTTAACATTGTTTATAAGGGACTTTAAATGGGACTCTAGAATATATAAATATCTGAGAATATTATGTATACATGAACAACAAATGAAGGTTTCATTGTACAATCAATAAAAAAAACTTATCTTTTAAGTGCATCCTAAAAAAAACTAAATCATACTGATAGTGAAATCACCCATTGAATTTGTATTCACTTCAGAGGAAGATTTTTTTTTTTTGAGGAGGCAAATCGGCACCCTATCTTTCTTCAAAGCAAATACAAATTCAGTGAGTGATTTCAGCATATGTTTTAGTTTCATTTTTACTTTTACAGCACATGTAGAGAGAGTGGTATTTTTCAAAAATTTTAATTTAGTTTTTATTTTTTCACTAAAATGCTTATCTTTGGAATTACTACCCTGTTACTGCTCAAGCTTTCATTTGACATGTGACCAGTAAAAATATAAGCCTCTTCCCCCCCCCTTTTTTTTTGGAGGGGAGGGGGTAGCTGTCTAGATGGAAGTCTTAGGAAAATGTTGCACAGCTTTCTTTTCAGTTGCAGATTAGCTACTCATTCATAGGCTGCATATGTATGAGGGCTGTTACAAATCAATAAGGTTTTATGATGGCATGCAAAAACGAAAAAGTTTTTACCCTACAGGATAAAGTAAAAGAATTAATGTAGTGAGCAAAAAAAGCTAAACGAATGTAAAACAACTGATACACAAAATAAACTGTGGTACAGTGAAATTTCCTTAATGAACACACAAGGGAACGAGAATTTGTCCGGTATTAAGAGGAATAAGAGAAAGATAAAAAAAATAATACTTTTGCTGCTAAACACACAAAATATAGGTTAGAAATGACCCTTTTAATTCATAGTATGTATATAACATACAAAAACATATTTATGTACAGCATACATTATTAAATATAAATAAACTACTCCTTAAGTTACTGCTTGCCACAGATGACTGACAGGAATCTTATCAGTATAATAAACATCAAAAAGATCTGTGAGGAAGGCAAGACCTCAGGTGAAAGGCAACACAGTTGAACCCAGATCCCTTTAATCAGTAGCCAAGCACACGCCATCAAGATGACTAAACACCACCAAATTCACTTCTGCACTCAAACTCAAGACCTCCTGGTTATGCACTAGTTGCTCTACCAGTTGAACTTTTTACTTTTGGAAAAAGTCTGATATTGTAATTTGTTTTTTGGGTTCTCTCTTAATTGTTTCTTCCAAGTAATTTTCAACTTCAAAATGTAGTTTCAAACCAAAGGTGTCATGTTTCTGAAGGAAAAAACATTTCACATTCTTCACATGTTCAACAGCACTTTTCCCTTTATTGGCCCCTGATTGAAATCATCTTCATCACTGTCATCAGTTGCAATGTTTGTTACTTTTTCATCACTTCTTTCATACTCAACTTCCTCATATCAATGCACTAGTTCCTGAAAGTGAGACCGAGCATTACAGTCACTCTCATCGACTTTCTTAATCTCGATCATCGACAATCTTAATCCTCGAAAATCTTATCTTTAAAAGGAAATTTCACATAGTTTTTTTTTTTTTGGGGGGGGGGGGGTATTCTTCAGTGACGACAAAATCCAAAGATCCTTGCATCTGAGATATTGATGCTGCTGGACAGCTGACTCAGTGAGTTTGCTTCACCCATTCTTCATCCATTCTTGCCAAAAGATGCCTTATCACACTGTGCCAATGAAGATCTTGAAGTTTTTTTTATAATTCCTTTGCTCAAAGGTTGACATACTGAAGTTGTATTTGAAGGAAGCAAAATTAGTTTCACATTTTGCAAAAAAAAAATCCAGGTGAAAGGTGGTGTCGTCAAAAAATAATACTTTTCTCTCTTTTGTCTTCTTACTTGCCAGTCATTAAAACATTTGTTCATTAGATCCCTAGTCAAGCAGGCTTCTTTATTCACAGTCCATCCAACATGTTCACACCTTTGAAGCAATATGTTTTTTATAGCATTATCAAAAAAGAAGAGCTTTTCAACCTTGCCAGTCATGTTAACACATAACATTACCATTTCTTTAGAAATCTTACCACCACTGCATGTTTCACCTGTTCAGCAATATTTTTACCTGGTAAAGCTCAAAAAACAGTTGTGTTTCATTAAAAATGAACATATATTTCTTTTCATAATCTTCACAAATACCTTGCAACTTAGTTAATCAATCAAAAACCATGCCTTCTAGCATTGAAGCAGTTTTGTAAGAAATATTGTGCCAAATTCAAAATTTCTCTAAGCAACCATTTGAAGTTAGAAAACCCCAATTCATTGGTAGTTTAAAGAGTTTTTCCCTAATTAAAATTCCAGATAAAGGAAATGTTGTTCAGCAGAACTATTCATAGGTAGCATTTTCAGTAGCCAGTCCTGAAACATCTTCATGACTGGATCAAATTAAATAAAAGCATTTAAGTACTTAATAGCTAAATTCTTTAATGACAATAAAATTTCTGTTTTTCACATACACTGATAGTAATATATTAAAGAAAATATATTAACCAAAATCAATCACAAAAAAAAAAAGACTAATAAAAATAAGTTGATTTTGGAGCATTTGATAGCACTGCTACTAGCTATTAACTTGACATATTATTATTGTATTGGACTTATTGTATTGAGTTGACATGTGAATAGCATAATGTAGTAATCTCTATACTATATTTTACCTGGAAGCAGTACTTGGGACTTTCTACCACATACCATGCACAAATTCCTGATGTTTGCATATGTTTAATAAAAAAAAATTCTAACAATCGTTTCTGTAACTGCATATTAAAAATTAGTTGCAGACAATATGCAAACTATCAGATCAGTCATGTTAGAAAATTACTCATATAATTGATAAAAACTATACATCAAAGACATTAGAACCTAAAGTAACATAGTTTCTAAAATCTATATTAAAAGCAAAACTGGCCATCTCAAAGACTAATAAGCTGCACTCTGTAATCATTCTACTTTGAGAAGCCATAGAAACTTTACTGAATAACACTTTATTAGTGATAATTTATCAAATAATTTACCTTTATTTTCTTAAAAAAAGTTGAAATCACACTATTATATTACCAAACTGAATTTATTCCAAGACCTAAACTTTTGTAACTATTCTACATTACAAACATAACAAATTAAATAAACATGAGCACACATATACATAATTACTAACCTGTGCATTTATCACATCCACACACATATGAAGTAGAGTAGCACAAAAATAGTACTCTTTTGCACTGTATTTCATCAAGGGACTAGCAAGTGAAGCCTCTCCAACCTGAAAAATAGTAATTAGGCATAGCATTGAGTTATAAATTTTTTGAAGGATTTTCAGATAAAAAAAACTTTTATTGCATATATGATTAACCCTTTGCACTCCTATCTTGCACTGGATTTAATATTTCATTTTCTGCCTGTTGCTAATTGAAGTCAAATTTTTTGCTCTTTACAAGAGATTAAGCTGTATGTAATGCTATTGAAGAAGTACAAGTAGACACTTTAGAAATGAAATGTCAATTAACATCAGCAAATTATTTGTAAGTAAAAATCCCATTGAACATAATAAATACAGAAAAAAGGTGAAGTGCTAAAGGTCAAAGAATAGCAAAACTTAACTCTATTCTCAGTATTTAGGCCAGACTCAAACATATAAATATTTCTCAGTTTGGACAGAATGTTCTTCTAAGATTTTGTTAAAAATCCTAATTTAACTCATAAGGCAAATATTATTTGTCCCAAATGTATGGCTGGTTCACACACAAAATTGGAAAAGATTTAAACTTGTACTACTATTACTATTAAAGACACTGTAAAGAACTTATGAGCATTAATGATGGATGCAAGAGATCACCAATGTGATTACCAGTGTGTGATGTCAGTAAAACAAAAATGAAACTACAGTAACAAGCATCATTTACAGTAATCACTGGTAAAATATGACATCTTGCAAACTTTTGGCATCAAAAATTGTGCACATTAAGAAGTGTTTTATAAGTACTCTCTGTCAATCAAATCAATTGCCATCAAAGGATTGCTAATACTCAGGGTCGTTCACGACTAAAATTTTTGGTGGGATGCTTTGACAAGCAAAGGCAGAGACTAGATGCAGGAAAAATTCTGCAGAGATGTTTGATACTGAATTGAATTGCATCAGACTGGAATGGCCATTCTGTAATGCATATAATTATTTTTTTTTTTTTTTCAGTTATTCCCAAAATGCATTATTTAGGAAATTTTTTCAGAGAAGAAACACTAACTCAGAAAGGTATTCATGTCCTTTCCAGTTCATGTCAGCATTTGCCCCTATTATGTATCCTGAATTTGCTGTACTGGTGGGCTTCTATGGAGGGAAAATCTTCTGCTATTTTTTGTTTGTTTGTGAGTTGACAGCCCCAAGTGAATAGATTACAGGATATGTTTTATCAGCTGGTGGATAATCCTGAGCAGAGGTCATCGCAGGCACCTGAACTCTTTGCTTCTACTGGCATCATCATATTCTGCATTGGAGGAAGTCTTCCAGTGTAGATGTAGTGTAGATGGTCTTTCCAATGTAGATGTAGTGTAGATGGTCTTTCCAGTGTAGATGGCTTCAGTCTTTAGAGGTGGGGGAACAGGTCTTTGCCCCATGTCTGCGATTAGGGGGCTGTTTGATATTGTCGGCATTCCCTCTCTCAATAAACATAGTTTCTTTAAACATCCCACTAACCATTTTCTCTCCATAGGTAGTTGGAATGTGAGGACTCTGCACAGAGCTTTTTCTCTTGATGTCCTCACACAAGAATTCCACCGTTATAATTTAGATATTCTCGGCTTGCAAGAGACCAGATGGACTGATAAAGGTCAGATTCTTAAAAATAATCTTAAATTTCTCTTTTCAGGGAGGGACGACAAAAAGCATCACCAAGGCGTGGGTCTGATTCTCAGCAGACACGCTAGTGATGCTCTTCTAGGATATGAGTGCATTAATGAAAGGTTTCTTACAGCAAAATTTCAGACAAGCGTTAAAGACTTGAATGTTATCTGCTGTTATGCCCCCACTGAGGATGCCGATGAGGATGAGAAGGATAGGTTTTATGAACAACTTCAGGATATTTTGAATTCTGTCAAGAAAGGAGATATTACCCTTGTTCTTGGTGACTTCAATGCCAAAGTTGGTACTGACTCTGACCTTTGGGGAGGAGTAATAGGCCCTTTTGGTATTGGTAGCTGCAATAGCAATGGGCAACGTCTCCTACAGGTAAGTAAACTCAATAGTTAAAGAATAACTAACACTTACAAACACTGCAACATACATAAGTACACATGGGTTTCACCAGATGGGATGCATAAGAATATGATTGATTATATATTAATTAACAGCAAATGGGCTAGTTCTGTTAGGAATACCAGGGCATATAGGGGAGCTGAAATTGGATCTGACCATTACACCTTGTTAAAAGTGTTTTTCAACTTAAACTTAAAAAGTGTTATGCTAGGGTTAAAAAAATTTACCTTTAATACTGAAACTCCGAAAGACCCAGTTATAGATAAAGCTTACCATGATAAGTTACTTAGACATTATGACAGTCACGATTTGCTTACTACTGAAGTTGAGGAAGAATGGGATCATTTTAAACAGGCTTTTTTGGACACTAACAGTACTCTTTTAGGGAAAAAGGAACAGAGGAGGCAAAATTATTTGAGTGATAAGGCACTTGAGCTTATTTCAGAAAGAAAGAACTGTAAGAATATCCTTGATAAACACCCTACTAGTCCTAATAGAAAGCATTTCAGAGAGCGTAATAAACATGAAAAGGATCAGTTAGCTGCTGATAAGAATCTTTGGCTTGATGGATTGGCTGACAAAGCCAAGGAAGCAGTTAGACAGCACAACAGCAGAGAGCTGTACCAGATAGTTAATGTTTTGTGTGGTAGAAAACGAACATACAGGGATTGAAGGATAAACAAGGTAAGGTTATAGAAGGTGAGGATTTTGTCATGGCTAGGTGGGCTGAGCATTTTCAGTGATGTTCTAAACAATGTGGTTAGTTCTACTCCTATTGTTTGCAATGATGATAGATGCATTGGCGGCTTTAATGTTGGCCTTATAACACAATCTGAAGTTATTTTGGCTATTTCTAAACTTAAACTTCATAAATCGACAGGGGTAGATGAAATTACTACAGAAATGCTTAGAGCTGGAAATGTTTCTGTTACCACTTGGATGGCGGAAATTTTGAATATCTTTTCTGATAAAGGCATGGTTCCTAAGGATTTTACCAGAGCTATATTTATCCCTATTTTCAAAAAAGGTGATCGCAGTTCTTGTGATAACTATAGGGGTATCAGCCAACTCTCTGTTCCAGGGAAAGTTCTTTCCATGATTGTGCTTAATAGAATTAAGAATCTGGTTGACAGTCAATTGCATGATGAGCAATGTGGATTCAGAAGTGGTAGGGGATGTGTGGATCAGATATTTTCACTTAGGCAGATTCTTGAAAAATGTTTAGAGTTTCAGAAACCTTTGGTTGCTAGCTTTGTTGATCTCAAAAAGGCTTTCAACTCTGTTGATTGCCATAATTTGTGGTTGATTGAGAGATTGTATGTAACACCAGACAAGTTAGTGTTATTATAGAGAGCTTTCATTATATTAACTGAGTCGTGTGTGAGAGTTGGAAGGCTTGTAACAATTGGTTTAGCATTGCTTCTGGTATTCGACAAGGGTGCATTTTGTCTCCTTTTCTGTTTAGTTTGGTTATTGATTATGTTATGCAAAATTCACTGAAAGGGAAAGATTTTGGCCTTAAATGGTCTGGAGATATGAAAATTTCTGATTTAGATTATGCTGATGATTTAGCCCTTTTGGCAAATGATGTTGATGAGATGAACTCTTTCATTCGAGCTCTTGATGAGACTGGTAGTAGAGTTGGTTTGGTTATAAACAGAAAGAAAACTAAAGTGATGAAAATTGGTCAGGCAGGCTGTGATTCAGTTAATCTGAATGGTTGCAGTCTTGAGGTGTCACAGTTTAATTACCTTGGGAGCTATGTAACAGATACTAGTGATGTGTGGCATGAGATTAACAGACGAATAGGGATTGCTGCAAAGACTTTTAAGAATCTATGTAGAGTGTGGAGAAATAGGCGTATGCACCTAAAGACTAAAATTAGACTGTATAATAATTTGGTTCTTTCTAGGGTTAGTTATAGTAGTGAAATGACACTTTGTAAACAAGATAACAGGAAACTAGATGCTTACGCAGTATCTTGAGCATTAGGTGGTTAACTTTGTAAGTAATAATGAGGTTAGGCAAAGGAGTCAGCAACCTCCTTTAAGCAGCATATTGTGCAAAGAGGGACTCTGTTGGTTTGGCCATGTTGACCGTATGGATAATTATAGATTAGCGAATAAGGTTATGAAAAGTGTGCCTAAAGTCTTCAGAAAGAGGGGGAGACCTAGGATGTGGTGGACAGACAATGTCAAACAAGGCCCTGTTAGAATTGGTGTGCAGTGGCCAGATGCAGCATATATAGCTCAGGACAGATATGCTTGAAGAATTAAATTGCACGATCTGGTTGGACCTCCATAGCCCATGGCTGGTTGAGAATGAGGAGGATGATATATATTAATAAATAGTCTAGTTTATATATTAATAAATAGTCCACTCTAGATTCATGCTACAGTGCTCTAACCACTAAACTATAATTGGCTCTATCATTCATCTGCTAATAACTTATAAATCTACCCAAACTTGTCACTCATGACTACTACTTTTTCCAATGTTGCTCTGAACAGGATTATTGATTTACTGGCTTCTGTGTCAACAGATAACTCTGTGAATTTACTATTGATAAATATTTAATGTTATATATGTATTGTAAAACTGTAAAAAGGCGACTGAAAAAGAAAAAAACCCAACCAACCAGAAATGGCCACTGTTGGTATTGAACCAAAGACCTTAGCATTGCTAGTCAAATGACACTGCACTGAGTAGAATATACACCACTGATGTATACTTTGATATGTATATGTGATGTAAAGTATACAACACTGATGAAATACTTTGCTAAAATGCTTATTAATACTCCATTATAAATTGAACATTCCATACATTGTTCTTTTTCATTTTTAAATATCCTTTGTAAAGTGTTCATACCTAAATCTCCTTCCTTGGTAAAATAAAAAGTTGCCAATTACATTGATAGCTAAATGAAGATTTTTGGCTAAGTAATAAGATCTTGGGCTTTCGTTGCATTAGTTGAATGAGCCAATCAAGTGTAACGAGCCAGTCTGAACAATGGGAATGAGCCAAATCAAGCATCACAAGCCACTTGGAATTGGAGACCTACCTGCTGCAGTTTAATTGCTATTATATATATATCATTGCATGAACATTTGTGTAATTGTTATAATAGATAATGCTAAGATTCCAGGCAGTGGCTATAATGGATAAATTTATATTGTATAAATTATGGCAGAAGATTCACTGATTCACAAATTGAATACTGTGATTATCTACATAACAAGGCAAATGATGATTACAAAACGAATATAAAAAATATGTTTTTATACATATGACAAATAATGAATATTAAATTTTAATTCATTCATTATTTCTTGTGATTATTATTTTTGGTGTGGCAATGCATCAGGTGGCCTAATGCAAAAGTTCCCTTTGATATCACTACAGATATAAATGTGTCATTCTACAGGCAAAATAAGTAAGACAGCTGGAATTATTTTAATATTTAAATTTTACTTGCAAATAGTAATGAGTTTAGTGTAACCACTAGCACATCCTCCGTGTGTATACTGCATTTCCCATTAAAAGTAAATAATTAGCCATTTTTGTTTGGTTAAAGTCATTGTTGGTAATAAAAGTATGATGTGAAATTAATTTTCAAAAATACATAGTAACTTAAGTAAATTGCATACAGTAAACCTGCTTAATAAATTTGCAAAGGGACCAAAAACTAAAATCTTATTAACTCTTTCCCAGGCATTAGCATAGCATGTTCCCTTTGCCAGGGAACAGGCAGATTTGCTTCTGCATTATATCATGCCAAGAAGGAAATCATATTAAACAAGCCTGGATTAATACAATGAAATATTGTGTCAGTAGATCAAATATAAATCATTGTTAATTTCAAACACTGTATATAAAACTGTCACTTCTTGCCCTTTATATAAAATGTATTAAGCAGTTGAAGAGGATCTATGAGTGCAGAATATTATGTGTATTCTATTCAATTTCATGTTTTTTCATTTTCTTTAAGAGTTTTTTTTTTTTAAGAAGAAATCTGCAAATAATCATACTTCTGTATCGTTCAAATAAGAGAGCCAAATATAAAAAAAAATGTGTAAAAAATATGTGTAAACTTTTGATATAAGGAAGTGCTATAAGTTATAAATATTCACCCCTTCACGCTTTCTTCCCTCTTAAAAAAAAGGGAAAGGCATATATGATTGTTCCAATATAATCCTATATTATTTATGGATAACCCCAACTTGCAATTTACAGCTTTACAATAAACCACAATTCACATAATGCAAACACTGATTGTATAACATATATATAGTAAAAAAATAACCACTTGCCTGTTCATATATGTTAATAGCCTTTTCATACTGTTCAAGCTGTGCTGCATACTTAGCTACACTCAACATGCATTTGTTAGCCGAGCTGTTGTATATAAATATATAACAAATATAACATATTACTCTCAGCAGTTAAGCCTACATAATTAAACTTTGAAACTTTTTTAATATTTTGGTATGCTCTGAACAATTTAAAATTAATGCAAATTATATAAAATTACATATTTTCATATTTATCCACCATATTCAATGCAAACTTTGAATTCTGAATGGAATAAAATAATAGCCACTTAAAATATGCCTGAAAATTTAAGAGCTTTGAATATAACTAATATGTAACATTACACTGCATGCTCAACAAATATTCAATATGCTTAAATATAATAAAATTTATGCTAATGATAGTCACATACATCTTGGAAGAAAAAATATATCCCATCTTGCAATATACTAAAACAACTGATTAAAGTCAAACTTAAAGCTATCAAGAGTATATCAATAAAACTGAATAAAAAGCATAAATAAATCATGGCCTTATCTTTTTACCTGTTAGATTCTTCACCTCTAAAATAATCAGCTGCTTGTTCAAAATGATGCATTGCCTATAACAGAAGAAAATATAAAAGGTAATACTACATTAGAATATATAAAGAATATTCAATTAAGAGTTTTTCTCAACAACCTGTTAATCTTTGAAAACTAAAATAGAATATGCTAAAAATTTATTCATTCAAGCCACATTGTAGACATCATTTGGTGGGCTAGAGTTGGAGTGATAGCTGGTTGGTTGGTTATTTGGGATTTTATGGCACAATGATAACTAAAGCCATATTGTAAAAAAAAACAAGACAAATGGGGAAAAGATAAAAGGTAAAAATCATGAAAACCCAAAACTAAAGTTAAAAGCAACATGTAAAAGGAGATAAAATAGAGCACAAAAGTCAATAAAAAAGGACAATGTAAAAAAAAAATGGCAGCAACAATGGTGTAAAAGGTACATGTAAAAAAATAATTGTAATAGTTTAAGAATGGTTAAAATAGCCACAATAACGTAAAATGTCAAAGACTGTAGTTAAAATTGAATCATTAGATAAAAGATGTCTGAGTAGAGACTCAGGTGTAAAATCATAAACATTCAAAGACAAAAGCAGTACATTCAATTAAAATATGCTTATGGGTAAAATGATGTCACAAAACTAACATTTAGGTTCCTTGCCCACCATTAGAAAAATGTGTGATAAATGAATTACCTAGGCAGAGCCAAGCAAGTGCAACTTCCTCCTTGTGATTCCTGCAAAAATGTGACTGACATGATTTGATAATGGGCTTGATCTCAAAAAGCTTCTTACCAACCTGTTCAGACCAAGATCTTTGCCAATGTGCCCAGAGTTTGATGGAAAAACACTGCCGGAAGTCCACATATGGGTTGGGTTGTTTTACCTCTGAGTGGCACTTTTTTTGCACACCATGGGCTAAATGGCGAGGTCACATGGACCCTGAAGGCTCAGAGAAGGTTGGGGGAGGGGACCCACTGGAACAGCTGTTGGGAGACAGTTGGTAAGAAGGGTCGGTCAGTAGGGTCTGCCCACGGTCAGTAGGGGACACTGACGGCCTTTCCAAGCCCATCAGTGTCCCCTACTGACAGTGGGCAGGGCGGGGAATTTTGTGGAGATAAATCTCAATGCTTACTCATCTGGGACTTGAACCTAGGAACTGCAGATTACAAGCCTGGTGCATTACCGACTGAGCTACCCCCGCCCCATCCACATATGGAACTGGCAGTGGAGAATCAGACAGAGGCATGGCCGACCTGGCAACAGCATCTGCCAAATCATTGCCCCTGATGCTAACTTGACCAGGCAACTAAGAGAAGATGATGCTGGTTGTGGCTGCCAGATGATAGCACTGCTGGTGGATCTTGAAGTATTGAACTTTGATCAGGTGAAATGAACTTTGAAACAGGCTTTGATCAGGGTGAGGACGATGCCTCACCGAGACCAAAGCCTGTAGCAAGCTTCGAGAAGAAGGCCAAATCTCCATGATGTGTCATACACTTTTTCAATATCGAAGAAAATTGAGACCAAGCGCTCTTGGTGCAAAAACGAATTCCTGATCACCAATTCGAGGAAGATCAGGTGGTGTAAGGTAGACTATTGCCTGCAAAAGCCACACTGGGTGTTGGAAAGAAGGAAATAGTATTTCAAATACCAGGCCAGCCTGGTATTTACCATTCTTTTCAACACCTTGCACACACACAGATAGTTGGAGCAGCTTATCCTTATTCAATGGTGAGAGATGTTGAAGCACGACACAATGGACATTGTCTGGCACAATGGCAGATGAACAAGACATGCAGAGCAAGGTGAAGTTCCTCCACTGTGAATGGCCTGTTGTAAGGCTCAAAGCCACTAGAATGGAAAGACAGCAGAAAGCATTCTGCCATACTCTTCAGGAGAGTATGAAGGGGAAGAAGAGATGGAAGAGAATGCCTCCCCCAGAGTGTTGGCAGTTGCTTGGGGATCAGCAATTGCCTGTTCATTGTGTTCCAGGATCGATAATGAGTGAGAAGTATACTTCCCACCCATCTTCCAGACTTTATCCCACATCACCTTAGAACCGGTGGGGCTGGTGATAGATGATATATATTTGATCCAAGATTCCTTCTAGCTCAGGCACCAGACAAAACAGGCTTTCACCCTGGTGTATTTGAATGTTTCAAGGTTGGGGGAAGTCGGATACCTCCGAAACACCCCACTAAGCCTTGTTCTGAGACTTGAAGGCTGCAGTGCAGTCAGGATTCCACCACGGTTTTGGAAACCGAATTGAGGTCTGAGGAATAGTCGAGGTAGTTGCATGGACGATGCAGTCAGTCATCTCTGCCACTGTAACATTGATTAGCTTCTGGTTGACCAAGTGTTGATCAAACTCAGAAAGGAGCTCATGATCAACTTGATCAAGCCTCCACAGTGGGAGATGGGCACACCATCAGGAGGCGATTGCTTCTGTATGGGTTGTCCTCGACCTCCCATGCGAAGAGTGGAAGGATCGAGGAGGAGCAGATAGTGAGATTACTGGCAGTGAAAATGTGGGTTGGGGAATGAAAGTAAGTGCTGACACCAGTGTTCAGCATGGAGAGTGATGGATCCAGAATTCCATCCCTCCCATTAGTGTCATCATTGCCCCAAAGTGGACTGTGTCTGTTGAAGTCCCCCACAACAAGGAAGAGGGATGGTAGCTACGAGACATGATCGAGGTCTTCCCAGAAGATAATACACTGCTCACAAAAATTAGGGGATATTTCTTCGCTTCATATTCATTTTGAAATATCCCCTAATTTTTGTGAGCAGTATAACTTCTGGGTGGTAGGTAGATGGATCAGTCAATGAAAATCTTACAAAGAGGAGGATGGTAACTGTCTCTAAGTTGGGGATGAGGGGGACGACTTGGAATGGAGAATGGTTGCTCATGAGAGTGGAAACACCCCCACAAGCTGGGCCATCTCCATCCTGATCACAGCTAACACAAGAGAAATGCTGGATAGTGGGATCATTGGCTGTCTGCAAGTAAGTCTCCTGCAGGCATATGCAGATGCTCATGCACCCTCAGGAAGACTTTGATGTCGTCGATATTTCTCTGGAATCCACAACAATTCCATTGTAGGAGAGTGGCTATCTCAGGTCTTAGTAGAATTGGTGGATGACTTTCGATTTATTTTAACTGTTGCCAGCAACAGTTTTGGAAAATTGAGGCACTCAGTGTTCATGTCTCAGATTCATTTGAGGGACACAGATCAGATATTGTCAACCAAAGAGGGGTTAAAAGTTTCTTCTTACGCCTTGGTGGAGGCCCCTTGGGTTTAGAAAGTCTGGAAGGAGGAGGTCTTCCAGTGGTGTCAGTGGAAGGTGCAGAAGCAGGAATCAAAACCAGAGTTGAAATGAACACCAACCTCGGCTTCCCCTACTCCAAGAGGTATTGAGCTCTGATGTGAAAGACTCAGCAGGAGGTAGCTGATATCAGTTTGCACCACCACAGATGCTGTGGGAACAATGGGCTTCCCAGCAGCCATAATGGCATAAGACAGTTTGCAAGGCAGTAGAGGCAGTGCAACAATCTTTCCCACTTCTGGGTAAGAAGTGTTCTGTAATGTTTTTATGTGCTGAACCTCTTTTTCCTCTTTCCATTTTGGACAGTCATGGGAATACGCTGAATGGGGGCCACTGCAGTTGACGCAGCTTACCATCTCAACTGTGTAGTTCAGATCATGGTGATTCTGACAGCAGTAGCAAGCACATGTAGGCTTACTCCAGCAAGCTGTGTGGGCATGACCATATCTCTGGCACTGGAAACAGCACAGAGGGTTGGGGTTATACAGTCATACCTTGCAATGTAAGTAACCTGCCTTGATGGAAGTAGGCAGGCTTAATGAATTTAAAGTAAGAATTAGTACCCTGGTAGGCACCAATTTCCCATCCCAGTGAACCAAAAGTGGTGAACTGCAGTCAAAAAGATCTCCTCTGAGACTTTGAGACCGCACTCAGATATTACACGAGGAATTCATGTGGCATATCAGTGCAGGAATTCAGTGATTTGTGGGGTGTCATGGTGGTACCCACCCCACTAATTGCTGTTATTTTTAGAAGCTTGGAGTGATTAGAGCAGGCAGTCTCCACCAACACCAGGCAGTCTCCAACAAGTCACCAGTTCTTAAATGCTTGACAGATTTTGGCAGTCCAGCAAGACCTTTCAAAACCTTATTGATAAAAAATGGGAACATGTCCCCAAGCTCCTGATCACCCATGGAGTGGACGATTAGAAACCTTGGGGACAAAGAGATAGATGACATAGAAGATGGGGGGCTCATGCCAAGCTCTTTTTGCGGCATTTGAAATTCCATTAATAGAACTCATGTTGGGTTTTAGGTGGTTCAATGTCCCTTGTCCTCACCCACCACAGAGTCCAACAAGGGGATGCCTAATCAGGCGTCAGGGCTGCCTGGCACCATATCTACATAGACAGTGAGCCTAGCCCTCACAACTAAATAAGAACGAAAAGGAAAAGAGAAATATGAGAAATTCACTCAAGTCCTTACAAAATAAAATGAGCAAAAAAATAAAAGAAGTGTGAGAACCTAACTAGCCTCAGAATAGAAAGAAAACTGCAAAATTAGTAAATGTGTGAAGAAACTCACAAACTGTTGCTTGGACATGGGCAAGGCACTCACGTACTCCATATCTGACCCTAGCAGGTCCAGCCCATCAGCTGATTGATTGAAGCAGATGCCAAAGCAATGTGTAGCAGCAGCCCCGGAATGCACTGCCCATCCCCGTGACGAACAGGCTCCCCAATGGCAAGATGGGCCAAAGGGGACCCTGCTAGTCATGAGCTGAGGAGAGCAGTGGAGTCCCGAGCAACTACCAGGATCCTTCTTTCCAGGGGCATGGATATCCATGCACAGCAAACATGACCTCCCTGTGAAGGTACCCGAAACAGCAGAACCTTCACAGGACAGTCCCCTCACAACATACAGTAGCTCACATCGAGGGAGGAGGGAGAGGATGATGGCAGTTATAATGTTATGTTTGCAATGTTATGGATAACTAATGAATTAACTGTGATATCTGTGATATGAGACAATTTTTTTTCCATTCGCCACTTCTTTCTTTAAGAATTTTGAACACACAAATTTATAGGACACTAAAATGCAATAACAATATTGACTACACCAGGATCAAATGAATTGAATAAAAATTGCTGTCCTATCTTCGTAAGATATTAGACTACACAGGTATCTAATACACCATTCTGTTATCTCTAGTATACACAGGGTCCAGGCTACATCAACAGGCATAATGTAACCACATACAAAGAATGGCTGAAACAAAAGTCTGATGGATGCCTGAACTGCAGGTCAGTCCATCTCTTGCAGAATCCACAAACAGAGAATGGGACTTCCTTTAAGTCCACACTGCTTACTAAACAATCACCTGATGGGTAAGTGGTGCACAAAGAGTACTTGTCCAATCCCTGTCAATTATATGGAATGAAGACTCTTTGGTGTATAGCTGAGGATATAAACATGACACGTTGACAGCAAGTGGTTGCCCACTGCTAGTTATCCTGATGGCAGTAGAAAGTTAGTTTTTTTTCAGGAAGAAAGACCATAGCAATGGCAGAATTGTCTATGCTGTTATCATGATGGGTCTAGTCGCTTGACATAACATAATGTGATTAGTGATGTCAGTCTATGCAAGCCTAAAAAGCAAAATATTTCAGTAGGCCTGCAAATTTAAACGATACTCTAAGAAGGAAGGGAACAGTATTATAGTTTACCAATGTTATTGTTATTTAGTTTATAGTTTTAAGTTATAGTTATCAATGTTATCAATATAAGATTAAGTTGCAGGTTACCAATGTTTGGTTAACTGTGATTCAAAGCTAAAATTATTTTCTTAAATGCTGTAATTTTGAACTGATCTGCCATTTTACAATAAAATTAAATATTTCTGCTTTTGACATAATTAGCAGCATAATTTATTTTAGGAATTAACCACTAATTTAGGTGGACTATTTTTTTTTGTTACTTTTTTAATTAAACACTATTTTAGGTGGACTATTTTTACTACTAATGCTATCACACCAATATGTGCAGTAATAAAATTGTATTATTATGTTAGGACATCATTTTGTAATCAATCCTCTAATTGTAATGATACCAAAATAAGAGAGAGTAAGGAGATAGGAGGATATACATAAGAAGACAGGCCACTGGAAAAGAATTTGACTTATGAACTTATCAATTCCCAAACATAAAAAAAAAATCAGGTTTTTTCCATTGTATTCAACTAATATTGTGTGATCATAATTTTCAAATTTCGTACTTTACAGTAGTAAAGTATCACAGATGTCCTGTAGACATGGGGACTCATGAAATAGCGAAAATAGTTTTGTCATGAGTATTTCCTATCCCACTCATGGTGAAATCATTTTTTTTTTCAGCTAAATATTTCATGAGTCACAAGGAAATATGTTTTGTATTCAGCTGTGTGGATTACATCATACAGCTAAACACAAGCTTCATACATCAACTGAATGAACATTCCTAATCAGTGATCATTTTACCAAACCAAATACACAAGCAAACTGAGTCAAGCATATAGTTTTCATTTATCATTATGCAATTCTGTCAGTTTTAAATTAGAACATTTTCATTCAGTGTTTGCTACCTAAGTTTTAGTTCATCATTAAATTTCTCAGTACCAGGTTTTAACACTGATTCTTTTAAACAATACTGTAAATTTACCAAAAATGAAAAATTATTATTAAAAACATAGAAAAATTATGTTAACTACTACTGGCTCCAGCAGCAAAGACACACTCTTGACCATTGATTTCACTGAACAAGAGCACTTAAAAATTGCTGATGATGCTCATGCTTCACAGTGCAAGTCACTGTTGTGTAGCTAGTAACTTTTCTTCTTGACTCTTGTTTTATACCTCATTTAAAACTGTATGACTGGAAGATATTTCATTTTATGATTCATTAAACTGTTACATTTTTTTTCACATTTTTATCCACACAGTGAAATATCAAGGATTGTCCTATGTAACAACATGTCCATTAAGAGCTACCTATTTTAATGATCCCTTCAATCTCATTTTTTAAAAATTAGTGCAGTAATGGTAATAAACTTTTACTGTAATAACATTTAGACAAAAAACAACAAAAAAAATGCATTTTTAACTTGGAGCATTGGCATATGTACAGAGGGTGTTAAAAAAAGAACAAAAACTCACAAAAGAAGTTTCCGTATGTTCGACTATAAAAACTTCTTTCATGGCATGCCATGATAGATTATTCTCATCACAGGTATTATGTGAGTATAAACAAGATTCCTATGTTCAACGAAAGCATATCCAAAATAGCAGCATGCATTGGGCTACAATGTATGATAAGCTAAAAGTACTCTTTGTTGTATACTACAGCATTTTGAGTTAGAAAAACTTAACCCATGTCTAAGCTTAAGAGCTTAATTAAGGGTATTTAAATTTGCTAACAATGAAATTATGATTAAACTTTTTTGCAAATGCATGATTTTTTTTTTACTTGAAGTGTACTGAAGCCTACAAAATGTTTAACTTTACATTTAACTCACCTTTTCAATATCAGCAACCTCAGCTTCATAAATTTCAGCAACAGTCATATGATGTTTAGCAGCAATAGTAAAACGACCCTTAAAAGAAAATATATTGTAATTTGTTAAGTGCATTTATTAAATACTATAATCAGTATGGTACTCGATGTAGATATCAATAAATTATATATGTTACGCAAACTTAGAAAGGTGTCAAGTACTAATAATAAAAAATCACTGAAACACCATAGTTTGGAAAATAAGTCTTTAAGCTATTTATATATCAATAAAATTCACAGTAGATTTAGTATCACTTTCAATCTAGTTTATCCATTTTCTTCAAATATTAAAAAAAAAAAGGTTTTTACTAATATACACTGAGATGGGAGTTTATTAGGTACATCACTCCTTGTCACATAAATGGTTCATTCCAAAAGACAAAATACCACATAACAACACATAATATACTGCATTTGCAGTATAGATCAAGCAGATCAGCTCTTGAGCATTAGAGATGGATTGAGCATCAGAATGGGCAAAACTAGTGACCCAAGTAACTTGAAAGTCACATGATAGTTGGTGCTAGGCATGCTGGTTCTAGCATCTCACAAATGTCATCCTCCTGGGCCTTTTCATGCACAATTGTTTGAAGGGTTTACTGAGAATGGCCTTGTCACAAATGGACTACAACAGCCACTAACCATGTCGAGTCCTGATATTGTCAGCAAAGAACACGAAAGCGCATCTCCAGTGGACACAGGAGCATCGACACTGGACTGTTGAGGAAAGGAAAAATGTAGCCTGGTCTGATGAATCAAGTTCCTTTTGCATCACGCTGATGAAAGGATCAGAATTTGGCACAAGAAACATGAGACCATGGAGCCATCTTGTGTGGTATCACAGTACAGGTCGGTGGTGTGATGGTATGTGGAATGTTTTCTTGGCACACATTAAGTCCCCTAAAATCTTTGAACATAATTGTTGACCAAGTTCATCCCTTCATGGCTACAATTTATTCGCACTTGGATGGACATGTTCAGCATGATAATGCACCTGCTTATAAACACATATCATCACCAAATGGTACCAAGAACATGCCAATGAGTTTTCCATGCTTCATTGGCCTGTGCAATCCCCAGATCTAAACCTTATTAGCATATTTGGGATGAGGTGGTCAGGGCTTTTCGCAGCGAAAATGTGCCACCATCCAATTTGCAGCAACTGTGGAACACAATCATTTCTGCATGGAACAACATTCCTGTCTCCAACAAATTTGGACTGTTCTGAAGGCCAAAGGAAGTGCAACACCCTACTAGATAGGTGTACCTAATAAATTGGCAACTCAGTGTATATAGGTAGGGTTAATCATCATATACCTATTACTAATCTTGCATAAATTTTATATTTCCAGAAGTTGTAACAAATCACTACTTGGTATCTCTTTGCAATAGATTTAAATGTTACAGTCAATTATTCTGATTCAAATTCTTAAAATCTGCAGTATTCTTAGCAGTTCTATGTCAGATTGGGTTGGGTTGTTTTACCTCTGAGCAGCACTTTTTTGCACACCATGGGCTAAATGGCCAGGTCACATGGACCCCGAAGGCTCAGAGAAGGTTGGGGGAGGGGACCCACTGGAACAGCTGTTGGGAGACAGATGGTAGCCTCCCGTCAAGGCCATCCAGCGTGTTCTTTAACGTGCACAGGGTATGGCTCTCCCGCACACGGAGCCACGGCTTAACGTCCCATCCGACGGACGGCGGCCTTTCCAAGCCCATCGGTGTCCCCTACTGACCGTGGGCAGGGCGGGGAATTTTGCGGAGATAAATCTCAACGCTGACCCAGCTGGGACTCGAACCTGGGAACTACAGATTACGAGCCTGGCACGCTACCGACTGAGCCACCCCCGCCCCTTCTATGTCAGAAACATACCATAAGCCTTAAAGCCTTTTGTATAGCAAAGCAATAAAAATTAATCAGTTCAAATAATGTTATACCAATCAACAGAGATGAAATTAAATCTTGATTTTGCAAGCATCTTTTAATTTAAAATCTAATTACTTTTCTTCAAACAACACTGACAATCCATCCTGTCCCCAATATACCCAATTCTCCAATCATTTCGAGATTTTGCTGGTTAATATATATGCTGCTCATTATTAAAACTGTACTATATTAAGGTAATGAATTCAGGCCCAGCCTGATAAATGGTCAATGAAAGCAAGAACTATTGGTAGTGAATTACCTCTTCCAACAGAAAAAGCCTATTGGATAATTACTTTGCTTCTAAGGAGAGTGGTTTGTTGGGTTGTTTTATCTCTGAGTGGCAATTTTTTGCACACAATGGGCTAAATGGCCAGGTAACATGGACCCCAAAGGTTCAGAGAAGGATGGGGGAGAGGACCCACTGGAACAGCTGTTGGGAGACAGATGGTAGCCTCCTGTCAAGGCCATCCAGCGTATTCTTTAACGTGCACAGGATATGGGTCTCCCGCACACAGGGCCACGGCTTAACGTCCCATCTGACGGATGGCGGCCTTTCCAAGCCCATCAGTGTCCCCTAGTGACCATGGGCAGGGCAGGGAATTTTGTGAAGATAAATCTCAATGCTGATCCAGCTGGGATTCAAACCTGGAAACTACAGATTACGAGCTTGGCACACTACCGACTGAGCCACTCCCACCCCAAGGAGAGTGGTCACTGTTAATTTGCCAATATTCCAAAAATCCATTTGTCTAGCCATTAGATCTATATATATATAAGATGAAATTTTTGTGGAAACTTTTTCAGATTTTTAGGAAATAAAACAGATTTTCCAATGGGCTTTCTTCTCTCCAGACTGTTATCAGAAGCATTCACATATCATACTGAAACTTCTGTGTTAGACAACAAACAATAAAACCTATCTTTTATTATTTTATCAATGATATTTCTAATTTAAAATGATGGACCAAATGAATTATGTAATTTACTTCATGATTTTATGATAAAAAACCTCTCTATCAATTTCACCTATAAATCAGAACAAAATGGTAGTTTACCATATCTAAATGTTTTAATTATATGACACCCCAATCATATAACCACTACTGTTTAATGTAAAGCTATTTATATCCTAATTTTAATCCCTTACACTTTCACCTATCTACACAAATATAAATTTTGTACATCCAATTCATACTTCCACAAAGCTACAACTTATTGCAGTACACCTGAATATCTAAACAATGAAATTAAATATATCTTTCAAACAGAAAAAGATGTAGATTAGCTTGATAATGCATCAAAAGTTTGGTAAAAATACAATATCAATTAAGAGCTTCTTCACAATCCATGCCCACCCAACTTCATAGTGACCCTCAAAATTTACAAGTGCATTCCCTTATATATAAAACTTAACTAATACACTAAAGAGTATAATGTCACTACTCTACTGATTCACAGTACCTATTAATATGCAGCAAACTGTACAAAATATTGCAGAGATTGAAACAAAGTATCTCCCTCAAGAATAGCATATTGTATTAAAATTTAAGACCTTAATCAATTAATTGCACCTATGAATAAATATCTTAGTAAAAATCCTTCGACTTTTTAATATCAAACTTTCCACCAAGTATACTTTAAAATACTTTTGTGGAAAAAATAAGTTTCACTGATGAGTGAACTGCTCCAGAACTAGGTATAATATGATCACAATCGTTTTGAACAAGTTGAGATATTGTGTGTGACATTATAATGGGGACTTTATAAAAAGGTTTTGGGTTATTTTTAACGAAGTATGTGACATTATTATTGATGTATGGTAGGGCTATTGTGTATTTTTCAATTTCTTTATTTGTTGGTGCAAGGGGGGGGGGGGGGTAAGATTGTTTGTTTTTTGATTAGTTTATGAACTTTGCTGATGATATATGATGTGTATCTGGTTTGATCAGCAAGTTCAAAAATATATTTTATTTCATTGTTTAGATTTATTACAGTATTTATAGGCTCTAGTAAAGTGTAAGTAGAAGGCTGATAATTAAGTTTAAGCTGATTAATTAGTTTTCTATATACAGATGTATATAGTTTAGTTGAGGTATGGTGTAAGTTAATATCTAAAAATTATAAGTGTTGGTTTTGTTCTTCTTCATCTGTATATTTCATGGTGGGGAGAACTGCATTAAATTTGGATAATAATTTACTTAATTCTGCTCTGGAGTGTTGTCAGATAATTAAGATGTCATCAATATAATGTGCATTCATGGAGAACTGTATATTCAACATGATGGAGAATGGCTTCCGACATCAATCCAGAGAGGGGGGAGCACCACTGGGACACCTTGGCAATGGACGAAAATTCTGCCATCGCCTCGAAACTAGTTGCTCTTAGTGGCAAGGTGAAGGGCCTCCTGTGCACTAAAATACTCCAGTGCTGTGGGTCTGGACACCTCAAGCCATTTCGCTTTAAGTCACATACTTGTATCAAATGCAGGTGTGTTGGGATAGATCATGACAATGTTGAGTGAGTCATCCAGACATTGAGTGATCATGACAACGTCTGGAGTTCAAATTATTGTTTTTAGTGTGTTAATTAGGTATGCTCTAAATGGATGGTACTAGGTGTGTGCATATATATCTTTATCTCATATGGGGTAAAGAACTAGAGTGCTTTCTCTTAAGTTATATATGCCAGAATTTCGTTTGGCAATTGGTGGTCTAAAGAGTTTCAAAGGTTTGTATAACTTAATTTTGACAAATAACAGAGATGTTTGGATATAATGAGGGTTTGCAGGCTTTGGCTAAATATGCCGGTACACAAGGGTCAGTTTTCAAGTGTGCGAGTTTAGTTAAAGTTGTAGGAAGTGGGTCACAATTAATTTCTGTAGCTTGCAATTCGTTTAGCATTACTTTTAGTTTGCTTATGTGTAGTCATCTGTGTCTAATAACACTGACTGATTGGTATTACTTTAATACTATTATCTTTCAGTTTTGCAGAGTTTTGATTTTGTTTATCATCTTTATATCAGGTCAATTATTATTGTATGCCTGAATGCTGTGATAAAATTAAAATCTTAATTTATCTTTGTATAGATTAGGCATAGGGTTTATTATTTTCTCTAATTGGGGTATGATTTTGTGCAGGGGTGCTAGTGGTGCAGGGTATGCAAAATTTTAGCCCTTTTAATAGCTTCTGTTGTGGCATAAGTTACAGGGAAGTGCTTTAAAATATTTGTGTGGTGCTTTTTATTTAAGTGGTTTAGAGAATTAAAGATACTTTAATTTTACAATACATTTCAAAATATCACCATTATGTCCTGTCTGAAGCAAAAAATTATTTTACATTGTTACTTAAAAATTTACTCATTACAACATTGATGTAGGAACAATTTTACATTATAAATCCCAAATGATCTGCAAGCCACTTTAAAAGAAAATGTGGGCTATATGTTACTAATTCCTATCATAATGTATTAGTTAAAAGTATCTAAAATATACCACAATATCCTGCTGCCTTTTAATATTTTAAACAAAATAAAGATTCCATTAAAGAGAGAAGATGCTTAATAATATATGCATATAAAACCTATCTTACCATGTCTGTGTATATTTCAATAGCTTTTACTAAGCAGTTGATAGCCTCTGAAATTAAAATAAATTTACTGCTTTATGTGAATCATTAGTTTCATATCATATAAAAACAAGAAGGTAAAAACAAAAAAAGTACAAAAAGAAATAAACTATGAGAGATACTGAAAAACATGAAATCATATAACATGAAATCATAACATGAAACACATTTAAGCACATACCATCAAAAAATATCAATAAAAATTAATGGTAAGTTAACTTCAAATTTGCTTATAAAAATGTAATTTTTTCCCTTTCAGAACAATATTGATGCAAACATTTTGTCAAATACCTTCTATAAATATTGAGAATGCCTGAAAATAACAGTTGAGATATCACAGGGTAGCATCACACACCTAATATTTCCAAACACTACAACTTCTGTAATATCGAAAGATGTCTGCCTGTCTATGGCAGCCATTATCAGGAAATCATAATAGAATAGATCACAAAACTAGCCTATAGTGCAGTGAAACACAGAATATAGATATTACAAGTGAGATCCAAGCAGTGCCAAGTACCATTCATCTCATCATCATCATCATCATCCTCAAGCAGCCATGTGCTACGGAGTCCAACCAGACTGTGCAATTTAGTTCTCCAAGCATATCTGTCCTGAGCTACATCTGCTGCATCTAGCCACTGCACACCAATTCTAACAAGGTCCTGTTTGACATTGTCTGCCCACTGCATCCTAGGTCTCCCCTTCTTTCTGAGGCCTTTAGGCACACTGTTCATAACCCTATTCGCCAATCTATAATTATCCATACGGGCAAAATGGCCAAACCAACAGAGTCTCTCTCTGCACAATATGCTGCTTAAAGGAGGTTGCAGACTCCTTTGCCTAACCTCATTGTTAGTTACAAAGTTGAACCACCTAATGCCCAAGATACTGCATAAGCATCTAAAATCAAAAGCATCAAGTTTCCTGTTATCTTGTTTACAAAGCGTCCATGTTTCATTACCATAACTAATCCTAGAAAGAACCAAACTATTATACAGTCTAATTTTAGTCTTTAGGTGTATAAGCCTATTTTTCCACACTCTCCATAGATTCTTAAAGAGTCCCGGCAGTAATCCCCATTCATTTGTTAATCTCATGCTGCACATCACCAGTATCTCTAACATAGCTCCCAAGATAATTAAACTGTGACACCTGCTCAAGACTGCAACCATTCAGATTAACTGAATCACAGCCTGCCTGACCAATTTTCATCACTTTAGTTTTCTCTCTGTTTATAACTAAACCTACTCTACTACCAGTCTCATCAACAGCTCAGATGAAAGAGTTCATCTCATCAACATCATTTGCCAAAAGGGCTAAATCATCAACATAATCAAAGAATATGTGACAAACAAATGACCTAAGCATAGTCGAGCAAGTACAACTTCCTCCTTATGATTCCTAGGGAAACATGACTGCCATTTTTTCTATTCAATGTGGCATGATTTTATTGTGGTATTGAATTTATTCAATGTGGCATGACTGAACATTTAAATTGAGACTTGATCCAAAGTTTGTTTCCAATCTATTCAGGCCAAGATCTGCCATTGTGCCTAGTGCTTGACAGTAAAATGCTACTGGAAGTCCAGAGATGGAACTGGCAGCAGAGAATCAGACAGGGGCATTGCCAACCTGGCAGCAGCATCTCCAAGTCATTGCCCCTGATGATGTGACTAGGAATCCAAGAGAAAAGAATGGTGGTGGTGGCTGCCAGACAAAGGAGCTGCTGGTGAATCTTGGACACCTCACTGAGATCAAAGCCTGCAGTGAACTAAGCAAGTTGGTGTAGAGAACACACTGACAATGATGCTTAGTCACCACGTGGTCCGAGGCGAGGCTGACTGCGTGCAACTCTGCAGTGAAGATGGAAAACTGCAGTGGGATCTGGTCTGCAATGATTACAAAACAGCAGACCATGATCAATCCCACTGATGTGCTGGACTTTGAGAGCTATCTGTGAAGACAAGCAAGAAGTCTGGGTGAGCAGCATGGTGGCTGGTAAAGAGTTGATGTTCTAAGTTTGTCTACATATAGGAAATGGCTTGTCATTGAAGAACAATATTTATGGCTAATTATGATGATAAAATGTATAACAACTCACCATGTGGATCCGATTTCTTGTAACAGTTACCTGCATCAACATAACAAGTTGCAGCATCATGACGATTATCACTTTTCATTCTTAAAGTGGCTGCTTCAGAAAATGCACTGCCAGCAGCTGAAAAGATACACTTATAAATTTCCACTTCTTTTAAATTGCATTAATATCTATTAAATTACTCTTAATTCCTATGTAAATGAAGACTAAAAATTATTATATATAACAAACTTGCCATATTTCTGACTGTGTAAAACATAAAAAAAAATCAATTAATTAAAAAATACCTATCTTCCTATATGCACTTTAATATGTAGAAAATAAACTCAAAGTATATCAATGGTGCAATCAGTCACCAAGTTCATGTTCACTTCATAGCAATCTTGAGCCAGCAATCTTGTTGAGCAGATAAATCAGCACCCTATCTTCCTTTGAAGTGATACAAACTCAATGACTGATTGCACTGCACTATCAATATACTTTAGGTTTATTTTCTACTTTTTAGGGTGCATGCAGGAAGATAGGCATTTTTTTAAATTTTCAATTTACTTATAGTTTTTTCTTTGTCACTAAAAACACCTACCTTCAGAAACTTTCATTTGATATATGACTCATAAACATCGACCCCATTTTCCCTCCCTTTTGGAGTTTGAGATAGACAATGGAAATGTTACAAGCTTTAATTGGACATGACTTATTAATATAACCCTACATAAATCAACCCCTCCCCTTTTTATCAGGAGGGAGAATAGTGGGGGACAAAATTCCAAATAGTTTAGGTCATTATATGAGCTTTCATTTGACATGTAACTCGTAACTGTAGGCCCTCGCATTCCAAAGATATAGTAGAACTTTCATATGTCCCCTTATTTCAAAAGGGAAGAAAGTAGGGGGGGGGGTTAAAATTTTTATTGCTTATGACACTTCCCTCATCACCAACTTTCATTTGACACATAGCTTGTTACTTTCAGCACTTGTGTTCCAAAGATATAGCAGAACAATCATTTTCATATTTCCCCTTTTTTAGGGGTGGAAGAAAGCATGGGGATCAATTTTTTACAGCTTATGATACTCCCTATATCACAAGCTTTCATTTGATGCATTGCTTATTACTTACCCCAAATGCAATCACAAGATATAGGTGAACAAATATTTCCACGTTTCCCACTTTTTTAGGGAGAGAGAAAGAAAATTTAATTTTTTTTAAAGGGCAGAGATAACCTATAAACTTTTGGTCTGTGTTAGTTTCTCCTATACAAGCACTTACACAAGGAATACAATATATAAACACTTACACAAGGACATGCCCACTGGAATAGTAGTGAGGTATGATAATCATTAGATCAGGTAAGACTAGTAGGGTCAATTTTTTATACGCTATGACACTCTCCATGTCACAAGCTTTCATTTGACACATAGCTTGTTACTTTTCCCACTCACATTCAGAAGATATAGGGGAACAATCATTTTCAGATTTCCCCCCTTTTTTAGAGGGGAAGAAAGCAGAAGGGTCAATTTTTATAGCCTTTGACCAGAGGCAAACTGGCACTTTTTTTTCTGGGGTGCAGATGTAGTAAGGGTAGGCCCCCTTATTGTGAGAAAAAAATTATTTTCTTTTTCAAGATTTCAAAACTTATTTTTTTGAGAGTTTGTATGGATGCTTAAAATATGTTTTCTTCATTTCTGTGAAACCTCTGTAAAATAAAAAATTATTATTTAATAAAATCTTGCTCCTATGAGGTCCCAGCTGCCAGCAACACTGAGGACCCAGGACGCTACAGTGCTCAGCACCCCTTATCAGTCTGCACATGCCTATGACACTCACCACACCACTCAAGCTTTAATTTGACAAATAAATCATTAAGTTTCTCCACTGCATTCGAAAGATATGGTGGAACAACTGTTTTGACAAACCCACAGACAAATGTCAAGCAAAAAACAACAGGAAGATAGGTAAAAATTATCATGCATATGATTTTCCATTACTCCAAGCTTTTCAGGTTGAAATACTTGGATAACTGCCTAAAATTAAATTTAAAATCACAGTAATGAGTAACATATTTAAACTTATTACATTATACACCTGAAATAATTAGCTGGGGAAAAAAACTGACAGGTTGGCTGCCTGATTCTTGACATAGATGGCACCAGTGGCAAATTGAAAAATAATGTGGGAATGTTTATATGTCACATTGTCAAAGAAAATGGTGGGTGATTTTGAAGAAATGGTCTCTGGTGGTCTAGCGGTTATGACATGTAGCACATTTCTGGCACATGGGTTCAAATCCTGCTCATGGCAACCTTTTTTTTTTTGTTCAGCTAATTATTTCAAGTGTTTCTTGTCTATGGGACATTTTCCTGCAATACTTTATTACTGAATTATACATTATCTTTATGTAATAAGTTGACTTTGCTCAAATCACATTCCTGAGGTAATCTATTTGATTACTGAATAAAAATTTATTACCAATATGAAAATTAGTTCATTTGAATATTCAATCATCTCCAGAAGATTAATATCAATTTTAATTGTGATGTCTGTAGTATGCATGTTGCAAAGCATAATTGACATGACAAAATAACTAACATATAAAGAGCAGAACAAAATATTGATAAACAGTCCTTGTTATTTCAAGAACATAAAAAGTTCATGAACATAAGAGAGTGAAATATGAAACAGTTATATGATTAAATGGGGAACTAAAATTTGTTTGCAGTGTTCCTCAATGTTTCCCATTTATCACAAACCATTCCATTATTTAAAAGCACCCATGTACTTCTTAATATAAATAACTTTTTATGCATTTTGATTATTTTGGAAAGATATGCATATTTAGAGGAATCACTCTTGGTATCTTAAGTTTTGTATTGGCAATGGATTTTATTACATGTCTAACTACTGTGATACAGTTCTTGAACATAAAATGTGTCACATCCTAGACTTCAGGCCAGTACTAGAAGTGATTTCCATATCCTTAAGATTATTTACAAATGTTTGCTCTTAGGTAACAAATTTATAACATAATTGTTATCTTAGAATGAAATATTGGATGGAGGAATTGTTCTGTATTATTATAAAAAAACCGAACTATTCCTCCATCCAACATTCAATTGCCTAACAAATATTTGTGCAAGATGCATAATATTTTCCATAATGCATAAAATAATTTTTAATTATAATAATAATGAATCTCAAAATAAATAGAATAAAATCCTAAATCCCTCTTCTTGCTACTACACTACCCTATCAATTTATTAGAAAATTTTTGTGTTATGTCGATGAAAAACTGACTTTGAAGCTCTACATCTTCAAAATGAAGTTTCGTATGGAGAAATGTAATTGACGATAAATTAAGTTTTGTATAGAAAAATGTGATTGATGATAAATTAAAGATCTTAATCAAATCTTTCTAAACCTTAGCTCTGACTCAATTGAAAACAAAAAAATAAAAATGTTTAAGGTTTTAAACTTAAAACTCATGTTCTACCAGAGATATGGACTCATTTTTTTTTAAATCAAGAGTGGCTGGAGGAAAACAAGGGAGAAATTTCATACATGGCAGTCAAGTATCTGGAAAGTTACTGGGGGAGAGGGGGGATTTAAAAGAATTTTAACTGATTAACTACAAAAATTGACAAAAAAGTGATTTTAAGTTGTAAATCATGTTCTGTTACAGGCTAGTTCAGTTTAATTCTGAGTACCAAAATGAGCTAAAGAGCCTGGTCACAAGGACCACCAAAAGGATATAGATACATTGGACAGCTGTAAGGAGACATATGGAAGCCCCAGTCTAAGTCATCCAGTGTGTGCTTTAACATGCACAGGGTATAGCTCTCCTACACACAGGAAAATGGATTAATATCCCATTTAATGGATGGTGGCCTTTCCAAGCCCATTGGTGTCCCCTTTCTTCCCAAGAGAAGGGTGGGTGTTAGGAAAGATATATATTAATGCTGACAGATTTTATGACCTGAACACTGAAGATTATGAGCCTGGTACACTACTGACTGAGCCAATCCCCAACCTCAGGTAGGGACTTAAATTTTTAAAAGCAACACATTGCGTATGAGAGAAAATTAGTATATGCAACTTGAAACTGGGCTATCATATGTATTTTGGTGAATTATGGAAGTAGGGGTGAATCCAAGAACATGTGTTAAAAAAGAAATAAAACATTTTCAACAGTTCATGTAGTAATTAAGTTTTGGTGAACAATAAATGAAGTACCACACTGGAAAACTGCCAAGAGTTATGCAAACATGCTGTGTAAGAAAGGCACCCACACAATACCAAGTGCCTATATGAACAAGTTAAGGTTGGCTCAGTCTGTAGCACACCAGGCTCATAATCTGCAGTTCCCTTAAGCATCACCATATTATATATTAGTCATAATTCCCGAATGGACAGGCGAACATGTGACATCATTGGTGGCAGAAATTGGCACTTTTTCTGTGGCTCTGCGGCTACTCGAGCAATCATTCCTGAATTTGGTGGGTTAGTCCCAGAATCTTAGTTCTGATCCTCTTGATGTGACAGATGGGGTTCCTAACTGCCATGGGTTGGGAGTGATCCCTCGAAAACCATCAGATTTCTAGGGAACTGCCATCACCTGCCTCGTGAATAAAGTTATCAATCAACGTATGCTTGGTGTAAATAAACTTATCAAAGAGTTCCACGCCAAATGTTTGGCATGGGTATTACTAGTATTAAATAATAATGGTGACCGAAGTACGAACAGCAGCAGTGACACATTCTCATAGAAGCAACTAAAAATGCACTATACCCTGGCATTAAATGTGAAAATATACATAATTAAGATACTTGAATCCAGTGAGCATTCAGTAAATATGGTGAATTCTCTAGGACTACTGGCACTACTATTAGAACACTCATTAACCCTTCCAGGGTTCACATCATCTGCTAATATTGATAAATTATAAAACTAGACCAGAAATTAAAAAAAAAAAATTATTACAACACACAAAATTTCTGTTTTTGAAAATTTTAAATATCTGGTTTGCTTTATAAGAATCTCTATGACACTGTATATAGGTAAAAACACAGTGGAACATAACAGTCAAACTGAACAGAAATGATAACACTTAAAAATCATCTTTCAAGTAGACATTTTGATGTAACATGGATGTCTACATGCCATAAGGCTGGGTTGGGTTGTTTTACCTCTGAGCGGCACTTTTTTGCACACCATGGGCTAAATGGCCAGGTCACAAGAACCCCGAAGGCTCAGAGAAGGTTGGGGGAGGGGACCCACTGAAACAGCTGTTGGGAGACAGATGGTAGCCTCCCGTCAAGGTCATCCAGCGGGTTCTTTAACGTGCACAGGGTATGGCTCTCCCGCACACAGGGCCACGGCTTAATGTCCCATCCGATAGACGGCGGCCTTTCCAAGCCCATTGGTGTCCCTTACTGACCATGGGCAGGGCAGGGAATTTTGCGGAGATAAATCTCAATGCTGACCCAGCTGGGACTCGAACCTGGGAACTACAGATTACGAGCCTGGCGCGCTACCGACTGAGCCACCCCCACCCCGTGCCATAAGGCCTACCATTTTATGCACCAGATATAATATTGTCTTAAATGAGAATTAAAAGATTTATCACATTCTTAATATAGGATATAAATGTTTATAGGAGATTATTTGTTATAAAATTGAACATCAATATACATGATAAGTAAGTATTTGCCATGTAAGGCAAAGGATTACATATTTTTATCTGTACTTTTATACTATATACAGTGTCAGAGAGATTTTAATAAAGCATAACACATACACTGTGAAATTGTAACTCTATCTGGTTTGTGATATATATATATTTGAAAATTTTAAATAAAATATATTTACCTTTTTAATTTATTATAAAATATGATTGGTAGTGACTTTTTTTCTGCCAAACTAGAGGGAAAATAGATGAGCCACCAGATTCATTCTAGTTTTTCAGATTGGACCATGGAATGGTCAAAAATAAGCAGAAATTTAAAGCAGCCAGAAGATAATATGCTCTAAATAAAACTGATGCTGAGTCCTATCAGCATTTCCAGAATGCTGAAAATAGCATGGGTCATTAAAGGTGCTTTATACCACTAAACAGAAGGGGCAAAGGAGCTTTCAAACACACCATTATGAAATCATATTTAAGAATTCTGCTTTGAAAAGCCTGAAGATGATAGCTTTTGAAAAAGAGTTTGAAATTTTCAAAAATATTACCCATCCTTGAGGATGGGAAGCAAAAAATTTAATCGTGCCTCCAAATATTCCGATTCTATACACAAAACCAATAAATTTGTTTATATGATAAATAAGTGAATTATTTATCATATAGGCAATTTTTTACCTATATCTACTTTTTAATATGCTTATTTATAGTTCATTACAAAAAAAAAATCTTTACTATTCAAGTATTTAAATGACAATATACATTAAATTGTACATAAATAATCTATATACAAATAGCTTTTTTTCCCCCCTTATTTGACTTAAAGTTTTTAATTATCCTTCTTATGGCCTTAACATCTGCTATTCCATCAATATGGCGAATTCTTACTCCAGCATCAAAGCCAGTGATTTATAGCCAGAATTGGGTCAAAGTTGTCTAATGGTATGCCATTCAAATTTCCATAATTATATTGTGTTTCTTGTGCTTTGCAATTACAAACTAACTTCAGTGAGGATATAACCTAAGTCCCAACTTCTATAGGAAAAAATAAATATTTCCTTTTAATAAATATATCTTGTTTTGAGGGGTGAATCAAGAAATAGATCTAACCCATTAGTTTCTGAAGAAGAAGACTGCTTTTCACACATTTTAGGCAGATGTTGGAAAAGTTCTAGTTTGTGGCTTATTTCCCATTATATTTGCAGACTTATTATTTTCACTAAAAGGACAGAAGGGGGGAAAATAAGAATGCAATTAAATTCTTAAGTGGAAAATGAGAAAGTTTGTATTGAAATAAAAAAAATTATCCACCCATTAGTGACACCAGGCTTTAAGACGCAGTGTTAAAGACACCAGTCTTTAATTTTCAGTCATCCACCTAGTAAATTGTAGTCATCATGGATAGAGGTGGAAGATTTTTCAAGGTCATTTTTTTCATTTTGTTTGAAGCATATTTTATGCTGATTTAAGTCTGTGGATATTTCATTCCACTTTTTAATTATATTAAATAATTGGCTATCATTTTTATATTAAACTCTACGTGCATATATTAATTTTACATTTATGTAGTAAATATAATGAATATCTATCTTAGCTATGCTATTAACTCTTCCAAGGCCCCCAACGATAATAGGCGTTGACAGAATCCGAAATGAGAGACCAAAGATGTATAAGCATATACCATATCCCCCCCCCCTCTTTTACACTCTTTTCTGCCATAAACCTATTTCAATATTCCCAGAATTATTTTTATCACTTGTATCATTTATCCCAGCATTCTGTGTCTTTCCCACTCTAAAAATCGAAACTATAACATGAGCCTCCTTAGCCAGAGCAAGCAAGTCCAGTTGTTGTGAAGCTGCCTGCTATGTAAAGTATATCACAGCAGACCAGGTGCAATTGAATGCAGTGACCTAGTTATTGCTCACAAGTGCATCATCATCATCAAGCAGCCATGGGCTACGGAGGTCCAACCAGACCATGCAATTTAGTTCTCCAAACAAGTCTACCCTGAGCTACATCTACTGCATCTGGCCACTGCACAACAGTTCTAACAAGGTCCTATTTGACATTCTCTGTCCACCACATCCTAGGTCTCCCCTCTTTCTGAGGCCTTTAGGCACACTGTTCATAACCCTATTCGCCAATCTATAATTATTCATACGGGCAACATGGCCAAACCAATGGAGTCTCTCTCTGCACAATATGCTGCTTAAAGGAGGTTGCAAACTCCTTTGCCTAACCTCATCATTAGTTACAAAGTTGAACCCCCTAATGCCCAAGATACTACGTAAGCATCTAGTTTCCTGTTATCTTGTTTACAAAGTGTCCAAGTTTCACTACCATAACTAACCATAGAAAGAACCAAACTATTATACAGTCTAATTTTAGTCTTTAGGTGTATACGCCTATTTCTCCACATTCTCCATAGATTCTTAAAAGTCCCAGCAGCAATCCCTATTCGTCTGTTAATCTCATGCCGCACATCACCATTATCTGTTACATAGCTCCCAAGATAATTAAACTGTGACACCTGTTCAAGACTGCAACCATTCAGATTAACTGAATCACACCCTGCCTGACCAATTTTCATCATTTTAGTTTTCTCTCTGTTTATAACCAAACCTACTTTACTACCAGTCTCATCAACAGCTCGAATGAAAGAATTCATCTCATCAACATCATTTGCCAAAAGGGCTAAATCATCAGCATAATCTAAATCAGAAATTTTCGTATCTCCAGTCCATTTAAGGCCAAAATCTTTCCCTTGAAGTGAATTTCGCATAACATAATCAATAACCAAGCTACAGAGAAAAGGAGACAAAATGCACCCTTGTCGAACACCGGAAGTAATGCTAAACCAATTACTACAAGCCTTACCAACTCTCACACATGACTGTGTTATTATAGAGAGCTTTCATTATGTTAACTAACTTCTCTGGTATACCATATGATCTCACAATCAACCACAAATTATGACAATCAACAGAGTCGAAAGCCTTTTTGAAATCAACAAAGCTAGCAACCAAAGGTTTCTGAAACTCTAAACATTTCTTAAGAATCAGCCTAAGTGAAAATATCTGATCCACACATCCCCTACTACTTCTGAATCCACATTGCTCATCACGCAATTGACTGTCAACCAGATTCTTAATTCTATTAAGCACAATCATGGAAAGAACTTTCCCTGGAACAGAGAGTTGGCTGATACCCCTATAGTTATCACAAGAACTGTGATCACCTTTTTTGAAAATAGGGATAAAAATAGCTCTGGTAAAATCCTTAGGAACCATGCCTTTATCAGAAAAGATATTCAAAATTTCCGTCATCCAAGTGGTAACAGAAACATTTCCAGCTCTAAGCATTTCTGCTCTAAGCATTTCCAGCTCTAAGCATTTCCAGCTCTAAGCATTTCTGTAGTAATTTCATCTACCCCTGTCGATTTATGAAGTTTAAGTTTAGAAATAGCCAAAATAACTTCAGATTGTGTTATAGGGCCAACATTAAAGCCGCCAATGCATCTATCATCATTACAAACAATGGGAGTAGAACTAACCACATTGTTTAGAACATCACTGAAAATGCTCAGCCCACCTAGCCATGACAAAATCCTCACCTTCTATAACCTTACCTTGTTTATCCTTCAATCCCTGTATACCTGTTTGTTTTCTACCACACAAAACATTAACTATCTGGTACAGCTCTCTGCTGTTGTGCTGTCTAACTGCCTCCTTGGCTTTGTCAGCCAATCCATCAAGCCAAAGATTCTTATCAGCAGCTAACTGATCCTTTTCATGTTTATTACGCTCTCTGAAATGCTTTCTATTAGGACTAGTAGGGTGTTTATCAAGGATATTCCTACAGTTCTTTCTTTCTGAAATAAGCTCAAGTGCCTTATCACTCAAATAATTTTGCCTCCTCTGTTCCTTTTTCCCTAAAAGAGTACTGTTAGTTTTAAAAAAAACTTGTTTAAAATGGTTCCATTCTTCCTCAACTTGAGTAATAAGCAAATCATGACTGTCATAATGTCTAAGTAACTTATCATGGTAAGCTTTATCTATAACTGGGTCTTTCAGAGCTTCAGTATTAAAGGTAAATTTTTTTAACCCTAGCATAACACTTTTTAAGTTTAAGTTGAAAAACACTTTTAACAAGGTGTAATGGTCAGATACAATTTCAGCTCCCCTATATTACCTGGTATTCCTAACAGAACTAGCCCATTTGCTGTTAATTAATATATAATCAATCATATTCTTATGCATCCCATCTGGTGAAACCCATGTGTACTTATGTATGTTGCAGTGTTTGTAAGTGTTAGTTATTCTTTAACTATTGAGTTTACTTACCTGTAGGAGACATTGCCCATTGTCATTGCAGCTACCAATACCAAAAGGGCCTTTCACCCCTACCTAAAGGTCAGAGTCAGTACCAACTTTGGCATTGAAGTCACCCAGAATAAGGGTAATATCTCCTTTCTTGACAGAATTCAAAATATCCTGAAGTTGTCCATAAAACCTATCCTTCTCATCCTTATCAGCATCCTCAGTGGGGGCATAACAGCAGATAACATTCAAGTCTAATGCATATCTGAAATTTTGCTGTAAGAAACCTTTCATTAATGCACTCATATCCTAGAAGAGCATCACTAGTGTGTCTGCTGAGAAGCAGACCCATGCCTTGGTGATGCTTATTGTCGTCCCTCCCTGAAAAGAGAAATTTAAGATTATTTTTAAGAATCTGACCTTTATCTGTCCATCTGGTCTCTTGCAAGCCGATAATATCTAAATTATAATGGTGGAATTCTTGTGTGAGGACATCAAGAGAAAAAGCTCTGTGCAGATTCCTCACATTCCAACTACCTATGGAGAGAAAATGGTTAGTGGGATGTTTAAAGAAACTATGTTTATTGAGAGAGAGAATGCCGACAATATCAAACAGCCCCCTAATCGCAGACATGGGGCAAAGACCCATTCCCCCACTAATAAAGGCTGAAGCCATCTACACTGGAAGACTTCCTCCAATGTAGAATTTGACGATGCCAATAGAAGCAAAGAGTTCAGGTGCCTGCGATGACTTCTGCTCAGGATTATCCACCAGCTGATAAACATATCCTGTGAATCTATTCACTTGGGGCTGTCAACCCACAAACAAACAGAAAACACAGCGGAAGATTTTCCCTCCACAGAAGCCCACCAGTGCAGCAAAATCAAGCTCAGAGCCATATATCTGTCTAGTGGGTTTATATGGTCAGTACCAGGACCCTGTGTGGTTGACCACTCCTCAGCAGGGTAGAAAAAAAAAGAAAAGTAGCCATAGTTGTCCAGATCAGTAGGCCACACTAATCTGGCAACCCTCCCCTTCCATTCACTTCCACAAAAGAGTATCTCTTTTGAAAGGTACTAACGGTCTGCACCACGAGAAGGCAGTGTCGGATATTAGACAGCTAGGCCTGGCTGGTTCTATGCATCATCACAGGGGATTGATGCATAGCTCTCCTTCCAGTGACTACCTAGCTACCATTTACAGACCTCACAAGTGCAAGTGTGCTTATATAACACATATTTAAGAAAGAGTTCTTCTCTCACCCCCTAGACAATGTGACCATGCATCTAGTTAGTATTTATGCTTTATAATTAACCCTTCATTTTCACTTCTGTAGATTTATTTTATTTCCGTAAATTATCAATTTTTCCGTCAACTGATCTATCGATCTTTTGGAGTTATGCTACATCGGATGGTTGGCTTACAAGTTGTTGCAGATTTTTTAACATTGCATTAGGTTATATGTAATATTTCTTTCATTATTTCTTCATTTTGCAGTAAAAAATATTTTGATCTTGTATCATTACCTGAAAATGAATGAGGTATTGGATATGGAAGCAAAAAGGACTTCCTTGGCATAACAATCAATCCACCTGTGAGAAAGCAATTTTTGCAAGAGATTTTACCCCTCCCCCCACTAGACATTTTACTCCCCCAGCAGAATTTTTTTTTAAATTGTAAGTCTAAGTTTATATTCAATGGTTTTTAAAATCCCCCCCCCCCCCCCCCCGCAATATATTTGCTGTGCCACCCTGATGATACAGACGATTCTTTTTTTGCTTTGGTGCACTGATTTTTTGGCACTTAGCAAAGATCACCAAAATTTAACACCCAAAGAAAAAATTTATAATGTTTAGTAAAATAAAAGCAATTCAGAAAATGTTCATCCATTTCATAAACCAGACAGAATATCTCATAAACAAGTAAACTTGTATAACACTGGCCGATGTTTTAAAATATACCACACTGGAAATAATCATTAAATGAAATAAAAATCATGTTTCATGGTAAATATTATATTATTTGGGAAGAAAGTTACTTTCGATGAATATATATATAATTTAACTATTTTTATTCATCAGGTTTTCCAAAATTAAAGCATTAATTGCATAGTCTGATCCATTTTTTCACTTTATCACTGTAAAAAATATAGTCTTATTAAAATTAGTATGCTTTAAAATTGTCTTAAATTTTTTATTTTCATAAAATTCATAATTAAATTCTGAAATTCTGAAATTTAATTAAATTCTGAAATTCTTTATTTAATTTGGTACATAACATGACCCATTTCAGTTGGTCAGTTATTTTTTAATTTAATTCCAAAGTTGACTTGTTGTATGACTCGGCACAATTGGCAAAAAGACTTCTCAAAGTGTGGTATTGAGAAAAAATTACAAAAGTAATTTTCTTGCTTCAAGTAATTTTTTTTATTATTATTCAGAAAAATAGCCTTTCTATTCATGTGCATTATAATCACTTTTGTCTATTAGTTTTTCCTTTTATTATTTGCATTGCAAGATGCAATTTTTTGCTACATACATCTATAAAAGCCCTATTAAAATAAAACTAGTAATCTTTTTTTTCTTTTGGTAAAATATTTTATTTTCAGAAAATCCAGAATTAAATGCTGATTAATTTTGTATACAACATGCCATAATTCCTTTAATTAGTTGTTTGGCAAAAAAGTTCAAAAGTAATTTTTTTTATCTGATCACAGTTAAAAATTGCTGTGCCTCTGAATGTAAACTAGTTTTTCAGGTGAGATCCTAGAAGGGTTAAGGTGTCTTTAAATGGATTAAATCTTTCAATGCCTATTGAAAAATTAAATTTGCATAACCACATTAGTTTCATAAAGTTTTGTGAAGCACAATTACTGCATTGGATGGTAGTGGTGGTGCACTGTATCAAAATGAAATATGCCATTATCTGCTATAAAAATAATATAATAGTCCTAATTTCAGGTAGATGAATGGATGGACAAGAGGACATGTGATGTCATAGGTGGCAGAAATTATCAATTTCCCTGTGGTTCCACAGCTAATTGAGCAATCGGTGCCAAATTTGGTGTGGAATGGGGTTGGCTCAGTCAGTAGCACAGCAGGCTCGTAATCTGCAGTTCCCAGGTTAAGTCTCAGCTGAGTCAGCATTGAGATTTATCTCCATAAAACTTCCCACCCTGCCCTCGGCCAGAAAGGAATACCAATGGGGTTGAAAAGATCCCCATCTGTTGGATGGGACATTAAGCCATGTGCTGTGCACATTAAAGAACAAGTTGGATGGCCTTGATGAGAAGCTATCATTTATCTCCCAACAGCAGTCCAGTGAGTCCCCTCTCCACAACCTACTCTGAGCCTTCGGGGTCCTTGGAAATATTACATTTACATAATTAAATTTTGCTTCATGATGCATTACAAAACTAATTATTGGCATTAGTTAGAGGTCACTGTACCAAAATTAAAAATGCCATTACTTGTTACAAATATCATATAATATACTAGCTGTAATTCCAAGCAGATGAATGGATGAACAGGAGGACTGTGTGATGTCATAGGTGGCAGAAATTATCAGTTTCCCTGTGGCTCCACAGTCAATTGAGCAATCGGTCCCAAATTTCGTATGGGGTGGTGGTGGTGGATCAGTTTGGTAGCCTGGTGTGCTGAGCCACTGCCACCCCATACCAAATTTCTGTAGTTCCCATAATCTGCAGTTCTCAAATTCAGTTCTCATCTGGGCCACAACACCAATGGGCTTGGAAAAGCCACCATCCGTTGGATGGGACATTAAGCTGTGGCTCCATGTGGGGGAGACCCACATGCTGTGCACATTAAAGAACATATTGGATGATATTGATGGGAAGCTACCATCTGTCTCCCAACAGCTGTCCAGTGGGTCCCTTCCCCATAACCTTCTCTGAGCCCTCAGGACCCTTGTGACTTGGCCATTTAGCCCATTGTGTGCAGAAGCATGCTGCTCAGAGGCAAAACAACCCAACCCAAATTTGGTGTGGTGGTCCCACTTAGTTCTATATACTTAGTTCTATGAGTTAATAGATCGAGTTCCTTGCTGCTGTGGTCTTCAGACCCTTGAAGAGTGTGAAATTTCTGGAGTCACTACTTTGTGAATGAAGTAGTACATTGTGAGTAGTTAACAGTGTTAACAGCAGTTAACAGTAACATTATCAATGGACATATATTTTGGGCCAAACTTTTGGCATGGGTTTGATTTGTTTACTAATGAACAGCTAAGTAAAATTAGCAGTGCACTAAAAAGCTCTGCCTGCAATCCTGTATACACTCTGACACAGTAAAAACTAAATAAGTTAAGAGTACATACATTTATTTACATTGTAATTATTACCACCACTATTACATAAGGTTATATTGATAATTTCCAAAAGAAAATGTAATGGCACTAAAAGCAATATTCATTATAAAGGTGCATTCATTCATAAAACAAACTGCAAATGGTATACTACAAACTAAAAGTATTAATTTAATAATTTTATATTATATCTTCCTTACAGATCTTCTCTATGGTGTATTATACTGAAGGCTCCTGTCAGACCTCTGTGGCAGGCAGCTAATTGAGGGGTATTTTATTTCATATTTAACTTCTAAGAATATATGTAAAATGTTCGAGGAACCTTTTCAAGAGTTGCAAATGTGCATGTATTGCTCTGATCTTCCCCTGAAACTTTCAAAAAAGCATTTGATACCCCATTTTTCTTTATTTTTAATACAGCTTATTTATAATCACAACCACAATCTTGTCATGCCTTTTCATGGTAAGACATGGCCCTGTATGAAGGAGAACCATATCCTGTGGGCATTAACCCTTACCTTTCCAGGCCTGAAAAATTATATTGTACCCTGTGGCCAGGCTTTTTTTTTCAATTGTGTTCAGGCATAAAAGTGAACATTAGAACTTTTTTTTTTGTCAAATAACTACTGATGCCTAATTAATTAATATTTAATTCTGGATTTTTTGAAAATAAAATATTTAACAAAAAAGATGACAGTTTTGTTTTAATAGAGTTTTTATAAATGCATGTAGTAAAAAAAAATGCATCTAGCAATGCAAATAAAAAATTATTTAAAAAAAAAAATAGAGACAAAAATGATTATAATGAATATCAATAGAAAGGCTTTTTGTTTACACTGAAGAGCCAAAACATTATGACCACCTGCCTAATATGATGTTGGTCCTCCACGTGCCGCCAAAACAGCTCTTATCCAGCAAGGCATGGACGCTACAAAGATTTCTAAAGGTATCTTGTGGTATCTGGTACCAACACTTTACCAGCAGATCCTTTATAGATAGATAGATTTTTTATTCACTACTCTCAACACCAGTACAGTTCAATACAAAAATCCGCAACAAAAAACGTACTTTTACATAAATTTTTCCAGTTCAAAAGTTAATACACATGAATTAACACAAATTATATTGTAAAGTATAAATTATAATCTATTTTATAGGTAGTTTTTTAAACAAACAAACTTAACAATATGAAAGAAGTAAATAAATAAGAGAATTCCACCTGAATCTGAGCTCATGTGTGGAGAAGTTCACGAATATAACGTTTACAGAATTAGTTGCAACAGTGTTATAAAAATTAAACATTTAAGCTACAGTTTTATCTCTACAGACATATCTCTACATCATCACAATCCACTACCCAATCCCATATTAATCTTTTAAAAGCATAAATGTTTCTTTCATTTCTAATGTTAGCCGGCAGAGCATTAAAAAGTTTTGGTGCCAGATAAACGTAGTGTTTTTGGATGATAGTTTTTTTAGGAAACGGTATGGATAAATGCATAGTAGATGATAAAGGTGTATATTTGGGAAAGATCTTAACATTAGACTCATCCCAATTTTGAATACTGCATACTAACAGTGATAAATATATAATTTTCTAACTGGTAAGATATTTAATTTTTTATAATATTTTTTTACTCTTGTAAGTTACATGGTTGGGCTGCTGCATATCAGATATGTTTTTCCAACACAAAACAGATGCTCGATTGGATTGAGGTCTGAGGAATTTGGAGGCCAGAGCAATACCTAGAAGTCTTCCTCATGTTCTGCAAACCATTCTCAAACAATCCTAACAGTGGTGGCTTGGCTCATTATCCTGCTGAAAGAAGGCACTATTAGAAGGAAATAATGTTGCCATGAAAGGATGTACCTGATGTCTGCACCAGGCTCGTAATCTGTAGTTCCCAGGTTCGAGTCCCAGCTGGGTCAGCATTGAGATTGATCTCTGCCAAATTCCCCGCCCTGCCCACAGTCAGTAGGGAACACCGATGGGCCTGGAAAGACAGCCGTCCATCGGATGGGATGTTAAGCTGTGGCCCCGTGTGCGGGAGAGCCATACCCTGTGCATGTTAAAGAACACGCTGGATGACCTTGACGGGAGGCTACCACCTGTCTCCCAACAGCTGTTCCAGTGGGTCCCCTCCCCCAACCTTCTCTGAGCCTTCGGGGTCCTTGTGACCTGGCCCATGGTGTGCAAAAAAGTGCCGCTCAGAGGTAAAACAACCCAACCCAACCTGATGTCTGCAATGATGTTTAGGTAGGTTGTAGACATCCTAGTTTCCTGCACATGAATGACTGGACCGAGGGTTTCCCAGCAGAACATTGCCCAAAATATTACACTTCCTCCACTGGCTGGTTTTTTGTCTCATAGTGCATCCTGGTGCCAACACTTCCCCAGGTAAACAACACACATGTACCTGGCCATCCACATGGTGCAACAGGAAATGAGATTCACCAGATGGACAACCTTCTTTCAATCATTCAAGGTCTAATTTTGATGCTCGCATGCCCATTGTAGGCACTTCTGACAGTGAACCGAGGTTAGAATGGGCACTCTTAGTCTGTGTGCACTCGAAGCGGCACACAGTACATTTTCAGCAGGGTTCGTCTACTGTGTGTTGTGACACATTACTCCAGTCACAGCATTCAAATTATGGGTGAGTTGCACCAGAGTATCCCTTCTGTTGGCTTATACCATTTAGGATAGCCTTCGCTCACCTCTAGCATCGATGAGCATTGGTCGGCCCACACCTTTCCAGAGGTTCATGATTTTTTCCCTTCTCGGACCACTTTTTGAAGGTACTAACCATGGTTGACCGTGAGTACCCCAAAAGCCTTGCCGTCTCGGAAATGCTCTGATCCAATCGTCTGGCCATTACAATTAGGTCTTTGTCAAACTCACTTAAGTCCGCTGCCTTTCCCATCTAAAGAACAAGAATAACACTGATTAACAGAGCTTAGTATCAGGTGTTATTTATACTGTTTCATGACCTTCACATGTGCCATCGTTTACCTGCAGTTGCTTCGATTTGCATAAAGATGCACTGGTCATAATGTTTTGGATCTCTATGTATATATATATATGAGGAAAATACATTTTTCCATAAATGAATTACTCTCTTTTTTGAATTTTTTTTGTGGTACTATACTCCACGCTTTTCACTAGTCAAATAAGTTGGGTTGTTTTACCTCTGAGCAGCACTTTTTTTTACATACAATGGACTGAATGACCAGGTCACAAGGATCACAGAGGGCTCAGCAAAGGTTGTGGGACACGGACCCTCTGGATAGCTGTTGGGAAACAGGTGGTAACCTCCTGTCAAGGCCATCCAGGGTGTTCTTAATGTGCACAGGATGTGGCTCTGCTGCACATGGGGCCACAGCTTAACATCCCATCCAATGGAAGGCAGCCTTTTCAAGCTCAACACTGTCTCCTACTGACTTTGTGCAATGTAGTGAGTTTCGCAGAGATAAATCTCAAAATTGTGTAACGCTCCAAAGAAATGAATTACTTTTAAAGTTTGGACCCTTTGTCTGATCCAATTATTTTAATGCTCTGGATAGCTGAGTCGGGCACCAGGCAATAATTGACAAATTGCCAAAAATAAAGTTTAATTAGGGTTCGAAATACCAGCGAGCGTTAATGAGAAAGAATTCAAAATATTAAATGATTGTAAAAATGTAAAGGTTAATTCTAATCAAAACAATTAACATTGCTCAAGAGAAAAAAATTAGTAAAGATTCAAAAGGTTTATATAACAAACAATTTATTTCCAAAAAACACTCACCAAAACTTCCATAAAGAAGATATTACATCATTTCTCAACTCTGTCCAAAAACTGTGACTACACACACTGCACTAACTGTGCTACTCCATGCTTCGTGCTTCACTACTCTCTCTACTATCTTCTGTGCTACTGTGACAACATGTTACCAGGTTATAACAAGAGGTACAAAGCCCGCACATGTCATGTTGCACACTAGGAAAGACATTTGCATAAATTGATGAATGGCGCAAGCTATGACGCAAGAGGGGGCGTGTCCTTGTGCACACATTTTAGCAGTGACAATCTAAAATTTAGGTTTTGCGCATGCGCAATTCCTAACTCTTGGAAACGAGCGCTGTGATGCCAAAAAGGAAATAAAAATCCCCAAAATGATAAATATAACCTAAATTAAGCAAAACTGGTTAAAGTAAAGTAAAGTGAATGAGGGGGCATCACAATTGGCCCAGCTGGGACTCTAACCTGGGAACTTCAAATTACAAGCCTGGGTCACTAACAACGGCACTATCCCCTACCTCACCAGTCCATGGAGGTAGGAAGAACAGGAGGGAGAATGTCGCTCTCAAAGCAAAGTCAAACCGTGAGATGCATGCTGGGATATTGATTGCCAGCTTTAGAGTGGGGTAGGTCTCGATATAATTTTATCAATGTTATATTGGGGGGAGGGTTGACAATAAAAACAAGGAATACAGGGTTATTTGAATAGTTGTATTTCAAATTTTATTTTAGTTTTAAAATAAAATTTATATGTCGTTTGCAAGCTATTAATCATGATCATAAAGTTAGAAATTCATGTTAGTTTCCATTGTTGATATTTCTTCATGTGCCATTTATTTGCCATCCCTGTCATATCATATAACCAGAGACAGACTGGCAATCTTTTTTCAGAGATGCAGCTGTAGCAGAGAGGCCGGGACTGTGACAAAAAACTTGATATTTTTTTTACAGATTTTAACACTTATTCTATTGATAGTTCGCACTTACCACTTAAAATAGTTTTTTTTTTCTGAATTCCATGAAATTGGAAGAAATAAGAATTATTATAAGCAAAAAATGTAGGAAGTAAAATGCCCCTTGCCAATTTGCACCTGCATGCATCCTACAAAAAAAATATAACAAATATATGCAAGTGAATGTTTTTCTTTTCATGTGGAAAATGCTGGAAAAAAATAAAGCACAAATGTATCCAAACCATGTGATATTATAAAGTTTTTTAAAACTGTTTCTGAGAGAACTTGTTTTTTTTTTATTAATCATTTAACACATAATATGCTACCATTAATTATGTAACATATCATGATGAGATTTTGGGTCAAAATGCATACATTCATTTCAGTTAGTTTTCTAAAAGTCAGCAGCAAGGCTGAATCTAGGGCATGGGGGAACAGGCCCTTTGAAAATACTAGTACAGGTAAATCCTGTTATAATGCGGTGCTTGGGGTACAAAGAATTGCATCGCAATATAAGTGGGATTGTGTTAGCAAAAATTCCAGCTATTTTTCGTCATTCAAACTTTGTACGTCGGCCAACTATATCAATTTGCCTTTACCACTTTTTTGTGTGCCTAAATTGCAATAGAAGGATTCACGGAAAATCAAAAAAATCAAGTAAACAATATTATTATACAGAAAATTAAATTAATTAATATGATATATTGCATTGTTTCAATCATGTCTTGACATACGAGCAAGTATTTAAAACCAGTAATAAAGTTTGTACAATAAACACACACATTTTATTACCATTTTTAGCTTTCCATGTGGTTGAACTGGTAGTTACGTTCGTATTTTTACATTGACAAACTGTTGAATGACAATTCGACAGAAAGCAAAACAATCAAAATGCACTCAAATCTCTTTAATTATGAAGTGCAGGGTAACTACATACAGAGTTACAGACATTTCCCGTATTTCTGAACAGGAGAACACACATTAGGATGCATACAGGTGTATTAGTTTTCGAGCCTGTTATTTTTCAATAAAAACCTATCAAGGATTGACTGTTTCATTGCTTGCCTGTTTCTTTTTAACCATTTCGATTATATGTTTTAACTATAAGATATCACCCATGTGTATACAAAACTACACTGTATTCCAGTGTAGTTTTGATAATAGAGATAATTGAGACAAAAATTATTTAACTTGCACATATTTCATCACTTTTGAACAAATATTTAAAACTGAGGGGCAAATGTTAAACTGCAATGTAAGATCCAGTCTCTTGCTTCTCCCCTTTCCTTTTTTCAAGTTCAATTTAGTTCCTTCCCTCCCCCCCCCCATATTTTTTCTAGAACTGGGCCTGGACAACAGTAATTTAGAAGTTTATACCAAAAATTGATGATTATTAATGATCGGTATGAATACACAGAAATATATATTCCAAATAATGCCATTTAATAAAAACCAAATTGGGGATAATTTAAAGGAAAAACTGTTAAATATTTTTTACTGTTATGCTAAAGTAAAAAATTCCAGTCTCCATAGAAGTCTTTAATAAGCTTTAGATTATTTATAAAATAATTTCACAAATAAAAATAATCAGTTAGCAATATGATAAAGGAGAAGGCTGTTACAAAGTTCAACTTACAGAAAATTATGCTATTTTACAGATCCAAATTCAATTTAAAAAAATTAAAAAAAAACCTCAAATAACCATGGCCTATAGTGATCAACCAGCATGCACAATTTAGTCCTCCAAACATGTCTGATCTGAATTACAGCTGCTGCATTTGACCACTGCAGGCCAGTTCTAACAAGGTCCTTTTTGACATTGTTTGCCCACATCATCCTAGGTCTTCCCTTTTCCTGACCAAACCAATAGTCTCTTCTCTGTACAATATGCTGCTCAAAAGTGGTTGCCAACTCCTATACATTGAGTTGATTTACTTCTGAATGACACTTTTTTGCACACAATGGGCTAAATGGTCAATTTGTAAGGATCCTGAGGGCTCAGAAAAGATTGGGGAAGAGGACCCACTGGACAGGTGTTAGAATACATGCTAGCCACCCAACAAGACTGTCCAGTATGTTCTTTAATGCGCACAAGGTAAAGGCTCTCTCACACACCAAATCATAGCTAATGTCCCATCCAATGGATGGCAGCCTTTCCAAGCCCACTGGTTTCCCCTACTAAGTGCAGATGACTCCTAAGAGTAATTTCATCATTACTTGCAGTCAAACCACCTAATGTCCAAGATACTATGTAAACATTTAGAATCAAAGGCATCAAATTCCCTGTATCACTGTTGCAATATTTCCCCTTGTTGGCCTGAGGGTGAATATTTTTATAGACTACGACACTCCCCATGCCAGAAGCCTTCGTTTGATACATCTTGAGAAATAACAAGCAAAAAGCAATAGGATGATAGGTAAAATATCAACTTAAGGAAGTTAATTTACATCAATTATAACAACAATTTTAAAGGCATCTCATCAATTAAATTTACAGATAACTTCCAAGTTTCAGATGTCTCATTTATATAAGTTTTTTACTATATTAATTCTCTTTAAATTTTTAAAGCCATTTACATTATTTAGGGCTACCAGCCAAATACAATAATCTTGAAGTTTAAGACCTCTACATAAAAATCAATATGATTGACTTGGAATTCCAACTTCAATTTCTTATTTGAAATTCATTGAATCTTCGAATCTTGATTGTTTTCTGTGTGTTTTAAAGGAGTTCCATAAAATGCAGATAAAATTTGTAAGATTAACATGGCACCACAGCTCATTTCCACTATTTCCACTCACAAATAGTTCATGAACAGGCTACTCTGTGTTCCTCTTAAATAACCATTCTTTGTTTCATACCCTAAATTCTCAAAACTTCTTATGTATTGATAAAACTCACTTTAATCAAAAGTTTGTTCTATCAATACTTGTGTATTGATAAAATAAACTTTGAAATGTTTATATTTAACCTAAAAATGCACATTTTCAGTATTTCATCTTTGTAGCATCTCTGATGAATTATTTTATCTATAATATTATAGAAATCATCTTTTGCTCTAACTCATAGCAAAGATTTGACATGTAATAGCAAGTGTGGACAAATTCCAGTCCATTTAACAATTTTATCTGACCCTTGTGAAAATTGGATAATATAAAATAATTTGTTTAAATCTGGCTCTACTAAAGTGAATGGTGTTTTAATAAGATGATGATTAATTTACACATAATAACTGTCATTGAAGCTGAATATTCAGCAGCTCATTTTTGGGATCCAGTCTCATTCTTCACATACTGCTTCAACAAGCCAACTTAAGTTTTTTATTAATATTTAATATTTTATTATTTTACATCTATACACATATGACATATATGACAAATAAAATGTGAAAAAGTAAACTTTTTTTCTCTTTTTATTGCAACCATTCTCCCTAATGACTCGCAACAAACAATATTTTTACATTTTGGCCCAATGCTCAAAATGTTTGTGTATTCATTGATGTAGAGTGTAATAAAATTTTTGAAAAGATTAATATACTTTGTTAAAAATTATACATATTTATACCTCAGATTGCATACAACAAAATAAATTTATTATATGAAAATAAAACTGTGAGAGTGTTCAGATTTAAATCTTTGAGATACACTAAAAAAAAATACCCCCTCAAGCAGCTGCTTGCCACAGAGGTCTGACAGGAGCTGTCAGTTTATATGTCATAGCAGAAGGTCTGTGAGGATGGCAGGACCTCAGCAGAAAAACGACACATACATCCATCCATGCCTTATCCGGGGCTCGAACCCAGGTCCCTTAGATCAGTAGCCAAGCGCGCTAACCACTCGGCCACTACCTTCATACAATATATGTATATTTTTTTACAGTAAGATCTTGATTATCTGGATTAACTGTGGGATAAAGAGATATATTTGAAAACATGGCTAATAAGGATCCATATTAATAATGTCAAGTAAAAACAAAAAAGAAATACTATTTATTATTACACAATCTCTTTGTTACCTATTCTTAAAATAATCTGCTAGTAGTTATTACATATTATACGAAAAAAATTACATTTTATCATTAATATATTTATTTTTTAACGCATGAATAATTGTAAAGTTTGCTATATTTGGATGTTTTCATGATTCAGCATACATTACTTAAAACCCTTTTAAAATAATGCAAACTGTTTGCATATAAAAGTGGTAGAAAACAGTGAAAAAAAGGATATTAAATATGCTTCTTAAAACAAGGAATTTTAAACCTTACTATTCCACTTGAAAGATTAGATTTCAGCAAAATATGCCTAACATGAATAAATTTTGTTGCTGACAAATTACAGTTAGTCAACCACAAATGAAACTGTCCTTTTTTGTTTGGAGTTTAAGTTATAAATTATCAGCTTACCACTCCACTTTTTAGCCATCTTGAACATGTTTGCAGCACGAGTATACATCTCACATGCTTCATCAATCTTTGAAGATGGCCTATTATAGAATAAGATAAATATCACTATAGCACTGACATTGTAATATTATCCAACAGTAGACAGTTTGGGAAAAAATGCTTAAATGCCACAGTGTATTAAATAATAACTTTTCATTAAAACTTTGGTACTAGCTAAATAATAAATCAAAATAATTCAAATTTAGATTATAAAAATATTATAACAGTAAAAACACAGAAAACATTTCCTGCAGTAAAAATATTTAGCCTTGGGGAGGAACTCATGCAACTACTATAAAAATCATTAGTATGCAAAAAATCATGTTATTAGATGCATGCTAAAATTAAGAAAATAAAATCATATCATTCAAGAATATGCTAAGATGGAAATTTTACAGTTTTGAAAACACAAAACTGGAATAATAACTTAATCACAGTACCTGTTAGGAATACCCATTTTTCACATATTTTGCAATTGGTAAATATCAGAGCTCAAAAAAGCATTACTACTAAACATTATGGCAAGCAACAATTTATTCAATGCAATTCAATTGTTTGCCAAGCAAATTATTCAATGCTTTGCGCCAAATGAAATTAAAACTATAAACAATGAACAGCATTTTCTTAAACAAGTAAAATTATGGTTGTTAACTTTTGACAATATTGGATTTTTACTATTGGTCCAAAATCAAAATAATCAGCTCTTTGATGTAGTGTTTAAAAAACCTCTGTCCATAATAATTTATTATTGGAAAAAAGTACTTATGTATATAGTGTTAACACTAAACTTTTGTACATCATGTATTAGTGGTAAAATATTGTATGAAAAATTGTATTAATATGCATAATTACATCCACAAACAAGTCATACTCTAGTGGGTTATCATTTCTGTGAAGTATCTTGCTTTCTTATTCATAACCTACTTCAAAAATAACTCATAAGAATTTTGTATATTTCATTTACATTGTTCTTCATTTGTTTGTTGGTAAATAATTAATGCCATTGTTCTTATACATCGAAAACATTGGAGGAAAATCGAGGTTGAAATTTACAATTACTATTCTTCATTTTCTGTGAACAATGAAGCAAGGAAGTTTTATTTTTTTGCAGTAACATAGTGTATAAAGGCAATAATTTGTAATAGTTATTTGATTATTTACAATAGAAGTTTAGGTAGCAGGTATTCAATACTACATGTTACTATTCTAAACTAAATTTGTAACTAATTATTTCGAATAAAGATTCATTCATTCATTCAGGAAAAAAAATTATTGGCCTATATAGTATCAAAAAAGTCTTTCACATGTTCTATCCAAATGAGGCCTCTAACTTTTTCTGCCTTACTAATAATCGTTATTGTCCTTGAGGCATGACTATTAAAAATACGTAGAGTGTTTCCAAAAGGTTAGTCACTTTAGGAACATGTTCTATACTGTGCATTGTAACGAAAAAAAATCCTATGAACATTATGAACATTAAAAAATCCTATGAACATTATAAAAATCCTATGACTATGCCAGAAATACTTTTCTTCTGAGTTATAGCACATTTTAAGAGTGCAAGTAAGACAACTTGTGATGTTAATTAATTTTTATTCCAGTTATTACAGAACACTGTAAGTGATCAATAACAATTATGTAAATTCTACATCAGAGCTAGTGTTCAAAATGGCCTCCATGATTAGCAATATATGCCTCACAGCATCTTCTCGTCAGCTGTCAAACATATTAGAAAACTCCCAGAGTGTTCTGAGTTTTTTGACAACTATCCATGATCCATTTGCAGAAAGCTTGTGTATTAGGAATCTGGATGTAGCACAAGCATAAAACTTAATGTGTCCCCATAAGAAAAAAATCCAGTGGATTTATATCAGGAGAGCATGCAGTTGGTCAAACCTATACCAATCCAATGGGCAGAATATGTACAATTGAGATCACCCAAGAGTGGTGGGATTTTGTCCAACATTTGCATACATCTACTATGCTGTCAGACATGGAAATGATGCAAATTTATATAGCAATGCACCATTCAAAGGCTTTCTTACTTGCACTCTCAAAATGGGTATAACTAGGAAGGGACTAGAAGGATAATTTCTGGCCCAATGTTTGTAGGGATTTTCTTTTAATCACTATGAGCAGTAGAACAAGCTACAAAACAGACATAAGTGCACTTAGAAATTTCAATGGAGATAAGGGAAATCAGTGACAGCCTGCCCTAAAGAGCATAGAAAAGAAATAAAAAATTAAATTTCGAGAACAGCAATTTTTCCAATTCAGAAATTATTTATTTGTTTGTTTATTTATTTAATATGACAAAAGAGAAGTGAAGCATATTTCTTCTATGCTGAAGTAAAAAAAATAAATACCCCCTCAAGCAGCTGCTTGCCACAGAGGTCTGACAGGAGCCTGTCAGTTTATATGCCATAGTAGAAGGTCTGAGAGGATGGAAGGCATCAGCAGAAAAACAACACAAACAGCCATGCCTTACCCGGGGCTCGGACCCAGGTCCCTTAGATCAGTAGCCAAGAGCGCTAACCACTCAGCCATGGGACGGCTCTTATGCTGAAGAGCTCATATGAAATGAAACTTCAACTTTTCATTGTTGTGTATATAGTTGAAACATGCACCAAGTTTAATATAATTTATCATAAAAAAAGTATTGCTTGAGAGTCACTATGAAAATATTACATATGAGTACAATTCCTCTATGCTTTTCATTCAAGTGCATATGCACCATGATTGACATGGCTGCTGACTGGTTTATTGTCAATATGAGAGTGTAACCAAAAACCTTATTCAAAGTGATCTGAAACAAAAGACAAATAAAGTGTTAATTGGTTTCTCACAGCACCAATCTGGGTTGGATATGGGGGAAGCAAAGGGGCCATGTCACCCACTTTTAGAATGCCATTATAGGTAATGGTGGTAAAAAATTATTAAACTTGCCCATATTTCATGCAATTTTCAAGAATCTCTAAAACGGCAATGGAAATCCAGTCTTCTGCCACCCTACAACCTCCACCCCCACCCCCCACCTTTTACTTTTTTACGGCTTGTGACACTTGGTCCCCCTTATATTTTCTAACTCCATGCCTGGCACCAATTAACTAGTTTAATAAAGCCTTTTAAGTAAATGTAGGATGTACTGCAAGTATAATCAATCAGAAACCACAAAGTCAGTCACTATCTAATAAATCATTTATATTTATATATAAGATCAATCCTATGAAACGAAATCAATATGAAAGTAGCACAGAAAAGTGTTAGATATTTTGTAGTTAGTAAAATGCTAATATTTTGTTTTAAATATACAATAATTAGCATAATGCTTTCATTTTTGACTTTTGGCTAAAAGGTCTTTGGTTTAAGACAAACTATGACTGAAATTTTTGCACTGTTGTTGTAAACTTTGCTTTTCCTCTTTCACCCATAAATGTAAATATTCAATATAACATCACTTGTAAAATAATTCCTAACTTATTTAAATAAAAAAAAAAAATTACACACCAATGCTACATTGCAAATGATACACACACACTTCATTTATTATACTTAGTTACAAAATATTACATTTTTAGAATGGTATTCATAATTTTGCTATGGAATTGGTGAAGTAATTTAAATATTGTGTTTTATTGCTTACTTTTATTAACATTTATTCAGTAAATGAAATGTACCTTTACGATTAATTAGCATTTTACATTCATAACAATAGTTAAAATTTAATATATCACGATTGAGCTGTTACATTTGGTAGCACAGTGTATCACAATCTATTCATGCTAACCGCAATCACATGTGCAACACAGACATCCCGCCACAACCAGCGGCGTGGAGCATTATTGCATCAGTGTGCAAGTGCAGCACGCACACGTGGTAATGACGTTGAAGCGAGACCAACTTAAATAGCCAAACCTGAAAAAACATCGCACCGAGCCTGAAGATGCCGTAGATAGATATATGGCGAAACACGTCGCTCAGAGTTGCCTGGATGCAGGCTGGACAGTTTTATAAAAATCCTTTAAAGTCTTTTAAGCGTCAGCATGTATTTTCTTTAACAATTTGGATGGCGCAGATGTAATTTGTTGCTAATGTATGTAAGAAGTAAAGCTTAAATAACCTTGGATATTATCCACTTAAGAATGTTAACTGGAACTGTGTAATGGCTATGACAACATGTGGATTTGTGCTTATGTATGCCTCGCTGATAACAAGATCTCTTTACAACTAGTGTTAAAATTCACATAGGAATGTGTATAACAAAAGTTATTAGTCGAAATATTGAAGCTTCTGAAGTTGATATCAGAGTCAGCACATACGAGCACATGACCAAAAGTGTCCTGGACTCAGAGAATAGTGGTGCCAAGGTTTTTCACACAACCTATATAGAATATCAGCTGAATTGTAACAGAAGACCATCTACTTAAATATCCATCTACTTGCATCGTAATAAAGTGACAAGACGGAACTACAATAATCAGCAAGCTGGAAATCAGCAGTGGCACATTATCTTTCTGTGAACAGTATTATACAGCCACTTCATATGATTAGGACTGGTAGCTTAAAAACATCAGGACTGTGAGAATTACATCATCGCAACTGTTAATACCTATGTTAAGCAATTGTGCCAGCTTCCACAAAGTGGTAACTACCCTTTATTTGCTTTAAGATCTAGTGTAGCTTTAAATAGCTTTAAGATTACAATTATGGCTTTTAACCCTTTGAAGCATAGTGGTTCCACACAGAAACCACTTACTTAAATTTTTATTTCTATATGCAGACTGGTTTTACAGCGAAACCACACTTCCTACATGGGTTACAAAAGTTAAAAACAACAAAAGTTAAAATAAATATTTTTTTGCAAAAAGGAAGTATACTCCATTATTTTTCTATACATAAAGATGGCCCATACCAAAAGTCATTAAAATCGGAAATAAAATCGAAATTCGTGCTTCAAAGGGTTAAATTACTGTAATATATTTATATCTTAGTAATTATGCTCCCAGCTTTGGTGGGAAATAATATGCACTTCTCACACTAAGATTATGATACACCATGCTACCAAATGTAACAGCTTAATCGTGATATATTAAATTTAACTACTATTAGCTGTGTTTAAATTATTTATAGTTCATAACAATATTTAATTTTTTCTACCATCTTCTTTGGCCAATGTAATTGAAAGATGCCACTGTGTATGAGAGGAGGGAGGGGGTGCACAGTTCCATACTTTTTTTTTTCTCAGCTTCATACTTACACATAGCCATTCTGGTTGCCAAGTAGTTAGCATGTTAAGCTACTGATCAAAGGGTATATGCGTTTGAGTCCCAGATAAGGCACAGATTTCTTTTCATGTGTCTTTCACCCTTCTGATGAGATATTGCCTTCCTCACAGACCTCAATAGCAATGTATCTCAAACCAAGGCCAGACTTACCCATAAGCTAACTGAACTACAACTTAGGGTCTCATGATTATGAGCAACATCAAAAATTTAAGTTTGAAGTGTACTGTCACAATTTTTTTTTAATATTCAAATTAATCTATTGTGTAAACACTGTTCATCTCAGCTTTTACAGTCATTCAAGCAGCTGCTTGAGGGGGTATTTATTTATTTATTTATTTATTTATTGTATACCAATGCTAGTATGTTTTCACATCAATTTCATATTTATTTTTTTAATGTTCCCTTCAATCAGAATAATAAACATATACTTATTTCAACTTTTGAAATTTTGGGGCCCTTAAACTCGTCATAACTTAGGGCCAAACTAAATTGTGTGACAGAGTAACAGGAAATTCTGTTTCTGAAATTCACTGGCTACAAGTGCCAGGAGCTTCTGGCTATGTGTTTCTCAAGAAACAATATACAGGGTGTTTCAAAACTCTCTGTAGAAATTTCAATGGGAGATAGGGAACACCAAGGCAAACCTTTTTCGTCTATGAATGTATGTCCGCTGACGTAACCCTTCAAAGCTAGAGGGTGCTGATAGAAATATCGGTGGAGCTGGTACATAAATGAATGGAAACAAGTGCGAACAACATGTTTATTTAAAGAAGGTGCTCAAAGTATGTATACGCATTTAGTACAAAAAAAAAATCGATTTTTTAAAAATAAAAATTGCCGTTTTAATTTTTATATATCATAATTTATATCTCATAAAAATACATAATTCAGGCTTCAAAAATAATATTTTGTTTTTTAATTTAATGCATATTTTATTAAACTACAATATAAATGATTTTATAAAGCCATCTGGTTGCCATTTCTTAGAAGAACTAAACAGTATCGCCAATTTGCTTGTTAATGTTCCTATTTGTTGAAGCAACCTTCTGATTTAAGCTCACAAGTTTGATTTAAGCTATTATCAACAAATTTTTCCTTAAATTTTAAAAAATCTCCTAAAAATTAACAAAAAAACTGCTATGTACCACCATTTTTTTTTCCGTTTGACACTCTTTTCTGTCATAAACTTATTTCAGTATTCCAAAAATTATTTTTATCAGTTTTCCCAGCATTCTATGCATCTTTCCCGCTCTTAAAATCGAAACTTGAAGTAACTTGAAGCCTTCTTAGAAACTCTGGATGCACCTGCATTCAATTAGTTATGTTTCATTGAGGCAAACAAAAGGCAGATGGCTGACACATGCTATCTCCATTCTGTGTGCTTTAAGTGTTTTTTACAGTTTCGGTCCAACATATTGGATACTCTTTGTACAGTCAGTATTTTTTTTTTATATTTAAACCTAAGTTTTCATTTCAGTAGATTTATTTTTGGAAATTAACAATCTTTTGGCCGATTGATAAGTATTGATTTTTTCATAGTTATGTTACATCATATGGCTGGCCTACAACTTGTTGCTGTGGATATTTTAACATCGCATTATGCTATATGTTACTTTTTATTTTATTATTTATTACTTTTCCAGTAAAACTTTGATGTAGTATCATTTTCTGAAAATAAATGAGGTCTTGGATATGGAAGCAAATTCATTTCTCTAGATTTATTTCCATTAGTTAGCAATCTTTTGGTCAGCTGATTTATCGATCTTCTTGAGTAATGCTATATCGGAGGCCAGCTTAAAAGTTGCTGTGGATATTTTATTTAACATCCCATTAGGTTATATGTAATTTTTCTTTTACTATTCTTGTTTTTTATAGTAAAAAAATCTGAGTTCTGAAAAAAAACTGTTTTCTGAAAATGAATGTCTTAGATATGGAAGTAAAATAGACTTCCTTGCTACAGAAATCAGCCGTCATGTGAGAGGACAATTTCAGGAAAGCTTCCCCTCTGTTAAAATCACTGTGAATGTTACCCCCCTCTAGAAGAACAATTTTTTTAAATTACGAGTTTTTATACTTATATTGGAAGCTTTTTAAAGGCACCCAACCCCTCAGTACCTTGGCTGAGCCACACAAATGATATAACGCTGTTGTTGTTTTTTTGCTTTGGTGCACAAACTTTTCTGTACTTAAACAAACAAGATCGGCAAACTTTAACACCCAAAGAAAAAATTCATAATGTTTAGCAAAAAAAGCAGCCAAGGAAGTTTTTTTCTATTTCATAACCAGTTCAGAAAATCTTGTGAATGTGAGAAGTACAAGTCACTTTGACACTGGCTCTGTTTAAAATATGCAATACTGAAAAGAATCATTAAAAGAAATAAAAATCATATTTTAGATTGAATATTACATTAATTGGGAGGAAATTTCCTTTCAATAAATATACAATTTAACATCAATATATCAATAAATATTTTGCGGAAAATATTTTGCTGACATACGGGACTTGAACCCGCATCTCTCCAGAAACATGCCATCATCGGGTTTTCCAAAATGAAGCCTTTTATTTGCATAGTGCAATCTTTTTTTTTTCATCATATCACATTGAAAAAGGCTTATTATAATCAATATGCTTGTAAATTTGTTCATACTATTTATTTTCATAAAATTCGTAATTAAATTCTGTTTAATTTGGTATATAACATAACCCATTTCTGTTGATTAGTTATTTTTAAAAAAAATTCTAAAGTTGACTTGTTTATCTGACTCAGCACATTAGCTAAAAGCCTGGAATTTTCTCAAAGTATGGTGCTGAGAAAAAAAATTACAAAACGAGAGAAATATTTACTTGAAACAAAAAAAAATAAATTTTTCGTTATTCAGAAATAAATAGCCTTTCTATTCATGTGCGAAATAATCATTGATGTATATTTTTTTTTATACATTTTTATTTTTGTTTCCAGATGCATTTTTTACTACATGACTCTAAAAAATCTCCTCCTAAAAATCCTATTAAATGATCCTAAAAAAACTCCTATTAAAATAAAACTTAGTCTTTTTTGTTAAATATTTTATTTACAGAAAATCCAGAATTAAATGCTGGTTAATTTGGCATATAACATGCCATAATTCCTTTCATTAGTTATTTGGCAAAAAAGTTTTAAAGTTAATTTTTTTGGCTGAGCATAGGGAGAAAATAGCTTGGCCTCTGGATGGAAACCAGTTTTTCAGGCTGGACACTGGAAGGATTAAAGAACACACTGGATGGCCTTGACAGGAGACTTCTATCTGCTTCCTAATAGCTGTCCAGTGGGTCCATTTATCCCAACCTTCTCTAAGTCCTAGGGGTTCTTGTGACCTGGTCATTTAACCATTGTATGCAAAAAAGTGCTGCTAAGCGGTAAACAACTTATTAAGTATGGATAAAAATTTGCAAGTATTTTAAAATGTACTGAACATAAGCATTACACCTTCTTCTTAATGAATTATTAGTCAGTACTTGAAATAAACTCAAGTCAATAAATTTCAGTTTTACAATTTTAAAATATGTCCTTTGTCTTCCATTTCTAACTTTTTGTCCTCCTTTTAGAATATTGGTATCTGGTAACCCTACCCCTAATGAATGTGCCTATGCAGATGCAAATTAAATTTTTGTAGATTGCTTGGTATAACAGTTGCACCAGTAAAAAAATGTGGCAAAAGGACAGCTCTGGTACAGCAGTTATACCAGCTATTTCCTTCCTCCAAGTTCTGAATTCTAATATAGCTAAGCTAATAATGGTGTGGGAGTGGTGTTATTGTAGTATGCATTATATGAGACTAGGTTGAAGCTGGGGCTTTGTTGAGGAAAGGGAGAACCTTTGACTTAATTCTATCTTGTTGGGTTTCTCTTTCCAATTGGTGGCATGCAGAGTGGGATTCCAAAAGGGCAAATCAATGGGCAAATGGGAGCGGAATTCAGATGAACTTCACCATCTTTTTAGTTTAGAAATTTGACAGGAAAGCCATCTCCAAAAGTTTAGATGCCAGGACACCACACCTGGAATATGTATGATTAAAAATAGATATTTAAAACATACAAGGATACGAGTTATTAAACCATTTCAGAATCATTCAACTATGTTTCTAAAAGCAAGATAAAAAATATTTAATAAGGAATACCCCCAACTGACCATTCACTAGAAACTGGTCTGAAGCGTCACTAAAAATCTGTCTTTAAATGCTCCCCTGTAGCCATGGGCCCCAAGCAATCATCCCCAACCCTAACCTGTCATTGTGTCTATGTTAAGGGATAAAAGCATTCTAAAGCCCACTAAACTTTCATTTGTTTGAGAATTTAATAAGATTTATTTTGGCCAATCTGCTACCAACACACATTCAAGTTTACAAGTACCTGTTTGAAAGACATTCTTTGAAATCAATTTATTTGAATGTTAAACATTAATTAATAGATTCTGGAAAAATTCATCGCCAACACGGCGGGAATCGAACCCACATCTCTCCAGATTCATGCCAGAGCGCACTACCATTGCACCACGCATTGGACAATGGAATTTTTCAGAATATGACCTTATAAAAAATAAGGTTCGTCGTTAAAAAAATCTTCTTCGTTGAGACCTGAGACTGTGCCATCTATACTCAAGGAGATGCAACTTTTTCAGTCATTGCTATTGATTATCAGATGTTAATGAGAAGGTCGCTAATGCTAATGCATTAATATATAATTAAAAATCAATCCATAGTGAATGCACAGTATTCCCTGTTAAGATAGACATCAAACATTAAATCAAACATTAATTAATAGATTCTGAAAAAAAATTCATTGCCGACACGGCGAAAATTGAGGCTGTGTCGGCGATGAATTTTTTTTCAGAATCTATTAATGTTTGATGTCTATCTTAACAGGGAATGCTGTGCATTTACTATGGATTGATTTTGAATGTTAATTGATACCTATCTCTTTATCAAGATTTAACTGTAATCCAGGTAATTAAACTGAGATACCTGCTCGAGTGGAACTTTTCAGATTAACTGAATCACAGCTTGCCTGACCAATTTTCATCACTTTAGTTTTCTCTCTGTTTATAACCAAACCTACTCTACTACCAGTATCATCAGCAGCTTGAATGAAAGAGTTCGTCTCTTCAACATCATTTGCTAAAAGGGCTAAATCATCAGCATAATCTAAATCAGAAATTTTCATATCTCCAGACCATTTAAGGCCAAAATCTTTCCCTTTCAGTGAATTTTGCATAACATAATCAATAACCAAACTAAACAGAAAAGGAGACAAAATGCACCTTTGTCGAATACCAGAAGCAATGTTAAACCAATTGCTACAAGCCTTACCAATTCTCACACATGATTCAATGTTATTATAGATAACTTTCATTGTGTTGACTAACTTGTCTGATATGCCATACAATCTCAAGATCAACCAGAATTTATGATGGTTGACAGAGTCAAAAGCTTTTTTGAAATCTACAAAGCTACTAACCACAGATTTCTGAAACTCTAAACATTTCTCAAGAATCTGCCTAAGTAAAAAAATCTGATCTATACATCCCCTGCCACTTCTGAATCCACACTGCTCATCATGCAGTTATCAACCAAATTCTTAATTCTATTAAGCACAATAATGCAATTAACTTTACCTGGAAAGAAGATAGATGATTCCTCCTTATGATTATTACAAGAACTGTGATCACCTTTTTTTAAATATATGGATAAAAACAACTCTGGTAAAATCTTTAGGAACAATGCCTTTATCATAAAAGATATTCAAAATTTCAGTCAGTCAGTCATGTTATAACAGAAATATTCCCACCTCTAAGCATTTCAGAACTAATTTCATCTACCCCTGGGGATTTATGCAGTTTTAATTTAGAGATAGCCAAACCAATTTCAGACTGTGATATAGGGCCAACATTAAATCCAGTAATGGCTTAAATGTGGTCATCATTACAAATTATAGGAGTAGAAGTAACTACATTGATTACAACATCACAGTTCTCTCTTTTAAAAATAAGCTCTAGTGCCTTATCACTCAAATAATTTTACTTCCTATGTTCTTTTTTACCCAAAATAGTACTGTTAGCTTCAAGAAAAGCCTGTTCAAAATGGTCCCATTCTTCCTCAACTTCAGCAGTAAGCAAACCATGACTGTCATAATGACTAAATAACCTATCATCGTAAGTTTTGGCTATAATTGGATCTTTCACAGCTTCAGTGTTAAAGGTAACTTTTTAATTTTAGCACACTTCATAAGTTCAAGTTGCAAGACACTTTTAACAAAGTAATAGTCAGATTCAATTTCAGCTCTCCTATATGACCCATTGGTCTGTAAATGGTAGCTAGGTAGTCACTGGAAGGAGAGCTATGCACCAATCCCCTGTGATGATGCATAGAACCGGCCAGGCCTAGCACCTAATGTCCAACCCCGCTTTCTCGTGGTGCGGACTGTTAGTAACTTTCAAAAGAGATACTATCTTGTGGAAGTGAACGGAAGGGGAGGGCTGCCAGATTAGTGTAGCCTACTGATCTGGACAACTATGGCTACTTTTCTTTTTTTTCTACCCTGCTGAGGAGTGGTCAACCACACAGGGTCCTGGTGCTGACCATATAAACCTACTGGACTGGACAGATATATGGCTCTGAGCTTGATTATGGATCCTGATTTTGCTGCACTGGTGGGCTTCTGTGGAGGGAAAATCTTCCGCTGTGTTTTCTTTTTGTTTGTGGGTTGACAGCCCCAAGTGAATAGATCCACAGGATATGTTTATCAGCTGGTGGATAATCCTGAGCAGAAGTCATCGCAGGCACCTGAACTCTTTGCTTCTATTGGCATCGTCAAATTCTACATTGGAGGAAGTCTTCCAGTGTAGATGGCTTCAGCCTTTAGTAGTGGGGGAACGGGTCTTTGCCCCATGTCTGCGATTAGGGGGCTGTTTGATATTGTCGGCATTCCCTCTCTCAATAAACATAGTTTCTTTAAACATCCCACTAACCATTTTCTCTCCATAGGTAGTTGGAATGTGAGGACTCTGCACAGAGCTTTTTCTCTTGATGTCCTCACACAAGAATTCCACCGTTATAATTTAGATATTCTTGGCTTGCAAGAGACCAGATGGACAGATAAAGGTCAGATTCTTAAAAATAATCTTAAATTTCTCTTTTCAGGGAGGGACGACAAAAAGCATCACCAAGGCGTGGGTCTGCTTCTCAGCAGACACGCTAGTGATGCTCTTCTAGGATATGAGTGCATTAATGAAAGGTTTCTTACAGCAAAATTTCAGACAAGCGTTAAAGACTTGAATGTTATCTGCTGTTATGCCCCCACTGAGGATGCCGATGAGGATGAGAAGGATAGGTTTTATGAACAACTTCAGGATATTTTGAATTCTGTCAAGAAAGGAGATATTACCCTTGTTCTTGGTGACTTCAATGCCAAAGTTGGTACTGACTCTGACCTTTGGGGAGGAGTAATAGGCCCTTTTGGTATTGGTAGCTGCAATAGCAATGGGCAACGTCTCCTACAGGTAAGTAAACTCAATGGATTCAGAATAACTAACACTTATTACAAACACCGCGACATACATAAGTACACATGGGTTTCACCTGATGGGCTGCATAAGAATATGATTGATTACATATTAATTAACAGCAAATGGACTAGTTCTGTTAGGAATACCAGGGCATATAGGGGAGCTGAAATTGGATCTGACCATTACCTTGTTAAAAGTGTGTTGCAACTTAAACTTAAAAAGTGTTGTGCTAGGGTTAAAAAATTTACTTTTAATACTGAAGCTCTGAAAGATCCAGTTATAGCCAAAGCTTACCATGATAGGTTACTTAGTCATTATGACAGTCATGGTTTGCTTACTACTGAAGTTGAGGAAGAATGGGATCATTTTAAACAGGCTTTTTTGGACACTAACAGTACTCTTTTAGGAAAAAAGGAGCAGAAGAGGCAAAATTATCTGAGTGATAAGGCACTTGAGCTTATTTCGGAAAGAAAGAACTGCAGGAATGCCCTTAATCAATACCCTACTAGTCCTAATAGAAAGCATTACAGAGACCTTAATAAACTTGTAAAGGATCAGTTAGCTGCTGATAAAAATTTTTGGCTTGATGGTTTGGCTGACAAAGCCGAGGAAGCAGTTAGACAGCACAACAGCAGAGAGCTGTACCAGATAGTTAATGTTTTGTGTGGTAGAAAACGGACATGCATACAAGGATTGAAGGATAAACAAGGTAAGGTTATAGAAGGGGAGGATTCTGTCATGGTTAGGTGGGCTGAGCATTTCAGTGATGTTCTAAACAATGTAGTTAGTTCTACTCCCATTGTTTGCAATGATGATAGATGCATTGGTGGCTTTAATGTTGGCCCTATAACACAATCTGAAGTTAGTTTGGCTGTTTCTAAACTTAAACTTCATAAATCCCCAGGGGTAGATGAAATTACTAACGGAAATGCTTAGAGCTGGGAATGTTTCGGTTACCACTTGGATGACTGAAATTCTGAATCTCTTTTATGATAAAGGCATGGTTCCTAAGGATTTTACCAGAGCTATTGTTATCCCTATTTTCAAAAAAGGTGATCGCAGTTCTTGTGATAACTATAGGAGTATCAGCCTACTCTCTGTTCCAGGTAAAGTTCTTTCCATGATTGTGCTTAATAGAATTAAGAATCTGGTTGACAGGCAATTGCGTGATGAGCAATGTGGATTCAGAAGTGGTAGGGGATGTATAGATCAGATATTTTCACTTAGGCAGATTCTTGAGAAATGTTTAGAGTTTCAGAAACCTTTGGTTGCTAGCTTTGTTGATTTCAAAAAGGCTTTCGACTCTGTTGATCGTCATAATTTGTGGTTGATTGTGAGATCATATGGTATACCAGACAAGTTAGTTAACATTATGAAAGCTCTCTATAATAACACTGAGTCGTGTGTGAGAGTTGGTAAGGCTTGTAGCAATTGGTTTAGCATTACTTCTGGTGTTCGACAAGGGTGCATTTTGTCTCCTTTTCTCTTTAGCTTGGTTATTGATTATGTTATGCGAAATTCACTTCAAGGGAAAGATTTTGGCCTTAAATGGGCTGGAGATAGGAAAATTTCTGATTTAGATTATGCTGATGATTTAGCCCTTCTGGCAAATGATGTTGATGAGATGTACTCTTTCATTCGAGCCGTTGATGAGACTGGTAGTAGAGTAGGTTTGGTTATAAACAGAGAGAAAACTAAAGTGATGAAAATTGGTCAGGCAGGCTGTGATTCAGTTAATCTGAATGGTTGCAGTCTTGAGCAGGTGTCACAGTTCAATTATCTTGGGAGCTATGTAACAGATAATGGTGATGTGCGGCATGAGATTAACAGACGAATAGGGATTTCTGCTGGGACTTTTAAGAATCTATGGAGAGTGTGGAGAAATAGGCGTATACACCTAAAGACTAAAATTAGACTGTATAATAGTTTGGTTCTTTCTAGGGTTAGTTATGGTAGTGAAACTTGGACACTTTGTAAACAAGATAACAGGAAACTAGATGCTTTTGATTCCAGATGCTTACGCAGTATCTTGGGCATTAGGTGGTTCAACTTTGTAACTAATGATGAGATTAGGAAAAGGAGTTTGCAACCTCCTTTAAGCAGCATATTGTGCAGAGAGAGACTCCGTTGGTTTGGCCATGTTGCCCGTATGAATAATTATAGATTGGCGAATAGGGTTATGAACAGTGTGCCTAAAGGCCTCAGAAAGAAGGGGAGACCTAGGATGCGGTGGGCAGACAATGTCAAACAGGACCTTGTTAGAATTGGTGTGCAGTGGCCAGATGCAGTAGATGTAGCTCAGGATAGACTTGCTTGGAGAACTAAATTGCACGGTCTGGTTGGACCTCCGTAGCCCATGGCTGCTTGAGGATGATGATGATGATGATGATGATATGACCCAGTATTCCTAACAGAACTAGTCCATTTGCTGTTAACTAATATATAATCAATCATATTCTTATGCAGTTCAACTGGTGAAACCCGTGTGTACTTATATATATATATGTTGCAGTGTTTGTAATAAGTGTTAGTTATTCTCAAACCATTAAGTTTATTTACCTGTAGGAGTCCATTGTTACCTGTAGGAGCCTGTTGTTTGCCCACTGCTACTGTAAATCCTGCCTGTAGAGAATTGCCTATTGCCACTGTAAATTGCCTGTAGGAGAATTGCTCATTGCCACTGTAGCTACCAATACCAAAGGGACCTATCATTCCTTCCCAAAGGTCAGAGTTAGTACCAACTTGAGCATTGGATTGGGTTGTTTCACCTCTTAGTGACACTTTTTTGTACACCATGGGCTAAATGGCCAGATCACAAGGACCCTGAAGGCTCAGAGAAGATTGGGGAAGGGGATCAACTGGACAGCTGTTAAGAGACAGATGGTCCTCCATTCAAGGTCATCCAGTGTGTTCCCAACAAGGCCATTTAGTTTATCCAAATGTGTTCCCATTAAAGCTCCATCAAGACCATCCAGTGTTATCCAAATGTGTTCCCATCAAGGCTCCCATCAAGTGCTATCCAGTGTGTTCTTTAAAGCGCACAGGGTATGGCCTCCCACACACTGGGCCACAGCTTTACATTCGTTTGATAGACAATAGTCTTTCCAAGCCCATCAGTATCCCCTGCTGACTGAGGGCAAGATGGGGAGTTTTGCACAGCTAAATCTCAACGCTGGTCCAGGTGAGACTTGAACCTGGGAACTACAGATTACAAGCCTGGCATTCTACCAACTGAGACACCCCTGCACCTAACCTAAACAATCATATTGCTAGCAGTAAAGAGGCCATACAATGAGAATATGGCACATAGAGATTATAATAATAAACTCTTGTTCCTAAGCATAAAATTTTGCTTCCACAAATAAAAGAAAACCATCAGAAGTAATAGTATCCAAGGCAATTTTTCCTAACTGCACATATGCAATGAATGTCAGTCAGTACCATTTGAAGCTACTTGTTTCAACAGCATGTTATATCAAATGTACATTCATTCTGTCATTTAAAAAAAACTAGCTAAAAAATCAATGATCTCATCAGAGACATCTATTTTAACAAGCATATACTGCTAAACAATGAGCTGCCATTCTGAAATTTAAGACCCCCCCCCCCAAAAAAAAATTATCTCATCTGAGACAACCATTTTAACATTCTCATCAGAAATAACGCTTTAAAAACAAATTGTAAACAATTCACCCCCCAGAACAAGATTTGGAGGCAAGCACTTAAACAAAGCATATCGCTAAACAAGAAACTGTGGCATTATCCACTTTTCCCACTGAAAAATAGAGAACACGCATTAAATCATAAATGTCTGCAACATTTAGTACTTACCTACAAAGCAAAATTTATACCTTCATGCTACATATATGGTATAAAATCCAAATTATACAACCCCCCCCAAAAAAAATAATAAATAAATAAATAAATAAATAAATAAATAAATAAATAAATAAACTCATAAATTTCATTCACCTTGGTGGATATACCTGGAGGGGAAAAAAAATCAAAAACCAGAGGCCACATCAAACATACCAACAAACAATACAGTAAATTGTTCAATACAATGAAAATACACATCCTACTGTATATTATTCACTTATGTTACTTTACAGACCTTACATACATTCAATGGGACGGGGGTGGCTCAGTCGGTAGCGTGCCAGGCTCGTAATCTGTAGTTCCCAGGTTCGAGTCCCAGCTGGGTCAGCGTTGAGATTTATCTCCGCAAAATTCCCCGCCCTGCCCACAGTCAGTAGGGGACCGCCGTCCGTCGGATGGGGCGTTAAGCCGTGGCCCGTGTGCGGGAAAGCCATACCCTGTGCACATTAAAGAACACGCTGGATGGCCTTGACGGGAGGCTACCATCTGTCTCCCAACAGCTGTTTCAGTGGGTCCCCTCCCCCAACCTTCTCTGAGCCTTCGGGGTCCATGTGACCTGGCCATTTAGCCCATGGTGTGCAAAAAAGTGCCGCTCAGAGGTAAAACAACCCAACCCATACATTCAATTACCACTCATGGCACCATCTAGTGAGCTTCAGCACCATAAACTGCAGATGTAACAGAATCTGATTTCCATATTATAAAAAAAAGAACTAAAATCCTCCTTCTAGTGATTTACAAATACAGTGGACCTTCGTTATAGGGGGTTGTTCAAACATGTTTACAGGTCCGTGCGGCGTTAGTGAGTATCGCATTTTATTGTTACTGTGTATTGAGTAATTGTGTATGTATTGAGTTCCTGCATGTATTTTGAATAGTGTTTAATTATTGTATGTATGATGAGTAAAAGAAAAGCTTACGGTGTGAAATTTATTGTGTCGCCACCGCGCTGCTCGGTATAATGCGGTTCACCTTATAACGCGGGTGTTGTTTCCCGCCCGACATGCGCGTTATATCGGGGGTCCACTGTATGTAATGCTTTACACATTATTGAGACTTCACTAATACATTACAATGATTATCTCTTTTGTTTTTGTGATTTTTTATAATGTAGATGACAAAAAATAAAGGCAGATCCCCAAATTCAGGATTACCAATTGATCAATTAGGAATTAGTTGACTAACATGTTCAATAAAATGGATAAAACTACCTACACCTTAAAACCCATATTTTCCATTTTCACTATAAGTAAATACTAATGCTTCCAACTGAAGCTTTCTTTACAAATTCATTCTATGCTAATAACACTGATATGATAGCAAACACATGCCATTAAATATATAAATGCAAGTCTCAAAAGAAATTACGATTCTAGTTGTAATTTATACAGCCAATGGGCCCCTATCAGTCATCAAGTATGAGCTAGAACAGACCCTTGAAGAAGGCTTGTAAATTTTTGGATTATACCATTTTGGCCAATAATTAAAAAAAAAAGTACTGTTTGGCAGTGACAAAAAAAAGTACTTTGTCAATAAAAATATAATAAATCATATATAAAGAACCAATCATTTGGAAATCTGCTTGAAAGCTTTGGGTTAGGTTGTTTTACCTCTGAGCGGCACTTTTTTTGCACACCATGGGCTAAATCGCCAGGTCACACACAGGACCCTAAAGGCTCAGAGAAGGTTAGGGGAGGGAACCCATTAAGCAGCTGATGGGAAATAGATGGAAGCTCCCGTCAAGGCCATCCGGCGTTTTCCTTAACTTGTGCAGGGTATCCCGTACACGGACCACGGCTTAACGTGTGATCCGATGGACGGTGGCCTTGCCAAGCCCATCGGTATCCTCTACTGACCATGGGCAGGGCGGGTAGTTTTGCGATAGGAGATAAATTTCAACGCTGACCCACGATTTGATTCAGTATTACGTATTTTTCACTTTCGATTTTTTTTTTGCTCTACGTTTAAAATACTAAATATTAGGATTAACATATAAATAGTTTACGCATTTAAATTTAGAATTTATCTCAAATGAAGACATCTAGTGTCAACCAAAGAAAACTGAAAGGTATCTGCTATTTTGATGACTGACATTTGACATACCGAAATAAAGATCCAAGGAAACCCTGTGCAGATTTCAACTTTTTCTCCGCATCTGCTACTAACTGCATTGCTTTCTGCTCGTTATCTCCCATCTTGATTTCTTTTCAAATAAGAAACTTTAATTATTTGTCAGATAACAAAACTCAGACGGTCCACCTTCTTCGATCGAAGTGAAACACACGGTTCCTCAAAATCAACGGTCAAATCTGTATCGATCAACTCAAAATGATTCGTCGTTCAGAAATGATTTCCTAAGCTGATATTGGCCTAGCAGTTAAAATATGAAACTGTACGCTCTTTGGCAGATGATTATACCTAAATACCATAACAAAATGGTTTCTAAATTGTATATCTTTAAAGCATTGTATATGAATCGCAAAATGTCAGGTGAACAAGATTTTAAGGAAAGAGAAAAGATTGAAAAAAATCGATATTTAGTTTCAAGGTAGTCCAGAATTCTAGAAATTTACAGACACAATAAAACACTAATGCCCATTATGACTGCCAGTATGAACCTTCATTTTCCACTTTTCCTGAAAAGACAAAAAAAATCTGTGTTGGACACAATAGCTTATAATACAAGGAGAGTAGAAGAACAGGAGGTGTCCTTTCAACGCATTCGTGAAGCATTTGCGCATTGTCGACGGCCATTTCTATGAAATTTCTGCAGTAAGGAAATTTAATTTTCTAAAAATAGTTAATCGTATGTCTAACAAACCTGCATATCAGACTTGAATGATTTTAAAATAAAAAAAAAAAATAGACTATTTATATTTGAGTAGAATCTAAAGTTCTAATTTTACTTTTGCAAATTCTCGTCATAACTGCAAAAAATAGTAAAGCTATTTTATTTAAAAAATATATATATATCCATATATACTTTTATAACTGTTTGAACCACTCTTTAAGTTCAGACCATAGAGGTAGGAAGATAAGAGGAGGAGCCCTAAGCACTTGAAAATGATGCTTCGGCGACTGCGCGGCAGCCATGTTGTTCTATTCAAAACATTGATCAGTAGTATAGGTGAGTAACGAAGTGTTGTGCTATAAAAATTTAATTTTTTCGACATTTGTATTACGGCAGCCTGTTCAGCTTACGGCTGCACGAATCGCCCTTCAAAAAAGATACCAGGAATTACCTTTCATCGGTAAGTTTGTCATTTTTATAAAAGTTTAAATAATTATATAATGATACAAGCAACTTCGTGGTGAAATTACGCCGCTATGAAATCGGTTTTATTTCGTGTTACAAACCTCGATTCTTCACCAGATTTTTTTTTATTTTCTTCGGATTGTACTCAGTGATAAATGTGAAGATGTACTTCTTATATTGATTGATTGATTTTACGTTACACTCATTTGAGAATTCCTTCTGCAGGCTTTCTCAGTTAAAAAATTTTGTTGGCTGTAATTGAATATTAGTGTGTATTCTATTTAATGGATGATGAATTTACATACTTTTAAATAGAGGTGATTAAAATATCAAGGAGTTTCTTTTTTGTTTTTTATTTTATTTTAGGTGGAAGTATTAGATATTATTTTGTTTAAATGTTTCAGTGTTTAAATTCCTCTCTCTTCATGATTTAATAAGTTCAGTGTAAGAAGGGAAAAGTAAATTACAATAAAGTATTTTCATAAGGTGAGAAATATAATCTTTCGTTTTTTTTAAATTTGGATAGCATTTAAGGGGTTTGTTTAAATGCCCCCTTTTTTTTCCTGGATTGGAGTTTTATATTTTTGAATTCCTTTTTAGATTAATTTAATGTATCTGGTGTAAATTGTCATAGGTGAGTGACAACGATCATTAGTTAGGGTGAAAATTATTCAAATTGTTTAAAAAATTTTAGTTAAAAGAGGAGAGGAGAGTGTAATACTTTTCTCCTTTTCGTTAATTCTTCTGATAGGGTTCTAATTATCCCTTTTAAGGTGAATACTGAATTTATTTAATTCTGTATAGATTTCAAATAGAGCGAGTTTATTTCTTGTAGTTATTTTATTTTTACTTTGGTTGAGGGGTAGGTTAGGCGTACATGAAGATAGGTATGAGATACTGAGGAATCAGGGTACATGAAGATAGGTATGAGATACTGAGGAATCAGGCACTGAGATGTCGGGTTCAAGCGACTGTCTGGAATGTTGCCTTTTTTTTTTAAATGGGTATTATATTCCCTTCACCCTGTAGATATATATATTTTTCTTTTTTTTTATATTTTTTTAATTTTTTATTATTTTTGCTTAGTATAATTTTTAGTTGCTTTTTTTTCATGTAGTTTTTTCAGATATTATTTTGAAATTTTCCTTTGTGGCTGAGAAAGGATGTATTTCAATCCTTACGAGATTTTTTTTTGCGATATTGTAATAATTGTCTATTTTGTATTGATTGTTAACTCTGGTTGAGGGAGGAGAATGAGCATGGGATGGGGGGAGAGATGTGAAGCTGAGAGTACAAACATAGAACTGGTGGGTTCGAGCCACCATCTGGGGCGTTTTTTTGTATAAATATATATATATATATTTTTTTTTTAGTTCTTTTTTTTTTACTTCTTATACTATTGGCTTTATTTAGTTTTGTTAAGTAAATTTTTTTTATTTTTGTGGAATGAGAATTTTTTTTAACGTAAAACAGCTATTTTCTTAATTTTACAAATGTAATTTTTTGCTGTTTAAGTGCTGTCGTTGCATATAACTTTTATGTTTTATCCATAAAATGTTTTCTACTGTTATCAGTGTAGTATAAATAAACTTTTAAAATCTTGCAATTGTTTGTTAATGTCGTATTGAACGAAATACATAAATAGTTCTGCTATACAGTAATTCTGTATGGAAATATTCATTGCATTAAAAAAAAGCAATATAAATTCCAAATATCTTAAATGGGCTTTCTCTTAGCAACACTTAGCAACACTGGAAATCGCCTTTAAATTTCCGAAATTGATTTCACAAATATGCGCTAACTTGTATAAATGAAACAGATGATGCGTTTATTCACGTATTGCATGATATTCCTTGATCTTTCTGGGCGATCTGCAGATGGATTTGTTAGGCACAATATTAACTATTCTTAGGAAATCTAATTTCCTTACTGTACAAATTCCAGAGCCGTCCCATGGCAGAGTGGTTAGCGCGCTTGGCTACTGATCTAAGGGACCTGGGTTCGAGTCCCGGGTAAGGCATGGACGTTTGTGTCGTTTTTTCTGCTGAGGTTCTGCCATCCTCTCAGACCTTCTGCTATGGCATATAAACTGACAGGTTCCTGTCAGACCGCTGTGGCAAGCAGCTGCTTGAGGGGGTATTTATTTATTTTATTTACAAATTCCAGAGACTCTTTGGCGAGACTCCTGTGACGGGCACAAAGAAATGGCCATCAACAATGCGCAAAATGCTTCACGAATTCTTTCAAAGGCTCCTCCTGTTCTATACTCCTTGACTTGACCTTATTTTCGACAAATTGAGGAATCTAATATGGCAACATTATTCTTAAAATGGCGCGTAGATTAACTATGAGGGTGTTGATGTGTATATATTATTAAATTCACATATTGTGAATAATGCATATGTATAATTGGTGTGTGAAGCATTTGTGCATCACAGAAATAGCTATATGATGTAATTGATATAGCAGGACTGGTTAACTTCTCTAGTTATTCAAGGCGATGTGCTTACAAAAAGGAGCATCTCGTAGATTCTGTTTAGTTATGTGCGCGTCTAATCAACAGGCGTACAGCATTGAATCTAGTTTAAGTGATCAGGTGTTCTACGTGTCATCAGTGATGTATGAATACAAACAATTAAAAGACAATATAACTTCTTTGGGTGGTAAAATTGAAACTTTCTTTAGTAAAGATATTACAACTCTTCTTGTGGAAGATTGTTATGTTGAAGTAGGATTAGCAACGCATGAAGTCAGTGATACCTCTTCTCCTAAACCTAATGATGTTTTAATGGATAAAGCAGCACGTTGTGCAAATAAGATACATGAAAATACCTCTCAGAAAATTTCGGCCACCCCAACAAGAGGATATTCTCTCCTTGTTCGTGCTAAAGGAGTAGAAGCCCAAAGTTCAAAGGATAACTACACTTTACGTCTCATAGAAAAGGCTAAACGATGGGGAATACAGATAGTAGGTATAAAACAATTCACTACTTGGCTTGAGTCAAAGTTATCTTGCTTGAATCATAAGAAAAAAAGAAAGCCAGATGTGAAACAAAATTCTCAGAGTTATAAAATTCCAGGGCTTTTTATTAAAGTGGAAGATCTTTCTCAAAATTATAAAACTCTATATAAAGTGTTTACTGAAGAACCGAAGTCTTTTATTCCTCTTAAGAATGCAAATGATAATCTTGAAGGTCTAACTGCTAAATCCAATGTCCATTACACTGATTTGAAACGGCAGCAGGAACAAAAAAAGATAGACAAAAACTTTGTCAAACTTACTGAAAATGTAAGTAAAAATGCAATAAGCCCTAAAACCATTAGCAAAGAAACAAAATGTAAAGATGCTAAAGTTGCAAAAATTAAAGCTAAGCCTAAACAAAAAAAGAAACAGTTTTGTGAATGCTGTAATGTAACTTTTGCTGATTTACAGCAACATATATTAGGTGCAAAGCATCAAAGCTATATGGCAGATGAAAAAAATTATGAATGTGTTAAAAATGCTATTAAAAAATTTCCATCTATTGACAATTTGGTAAAGAAACGTAGTTGCCAAAACTTAAAGACGAGTAAAAAGGAACCATTACCACTTTGCAATAAAGATAATACACTGTGTAATAAATTTAATGAAAGGCTGCCAAATTCTTTAGTGGTTGACAACTTCAAGAATGACATTTTGGCTAGTGAAGGGAAAAGTGTGATGGACAATTTTGTTTTGGAATCTGATCACAAACTATTTGAGGACAAAATATTGAACTGTAACTCACCAGTTAAAGAAATAACAGAAATGCCTTGCCTTAGGGCTAACTCATTGTCTGTAAATATACCAGATGTAACTGCTGACAGTAAGTTAACGAAAACTCCTAATTTCAAATTAGAAACTGGTCATTATGCGATACCTGATGGTATTTCTGTTCCTGAAGCTTTGTTTGATGAATCACTAAGCCCATCTATGGCTGACTTTGGGTTAAAAAGCTTTGAAAACTATATATTAGATGTGTTTTCAAATAGTTTAGATAATAATGGGATATCTTTAAATCAAGAGCCCCTTGATATTAATATATCAGAAAAAAAGTGTACAAATAATGAAACGTATGCAGCCATTGAGAAGCAGCTCTCTTTGCACGATATATTAAATTCTGAAAGTGCTCAAAGTTCTCACTTAACATGTGTTGAAACTCAGTGCTTAGTAAAAGAACCTAGCAAGGATGCAAGTTTGTCAAATAGTGCCAAATTTTTGTTGGCAAGCAATTGTGATGTATACCCCGAAAACTTTTTATGCTGCAAACAAGAGATGAAGAATTTCAGATTTAATGAAAGCAATTTTCAGATAAAGGAACAATGCAGCAATTTAGAAGTAGATAACGATTCTGCCAGGGAGAACACTAACAAGCTAAATAAGATGAAAGTTTGTTCAACATTAGAAGAAGAAACAGAAAAAATTTGCTTCGATACATTAGATTCCCCAGCATCTAGTATGACAGATATTTATCTGGAAAAATCAGTTATAGAAGTTAATCACTGCTGTTCAAACTTTCTACCAAGCAAAACTGAAAGAATGTTTTCCAGTGGGGATTCTGATGATGATCATGATGGTAGACATTTAATCAATACCGCTCTGAATATTATTGATAGCGAAAGTGAAACTGAGAAAAAACACATAAAAGACAATGTAAATAATGATTGCAATGATAAGCTTCCAGATGATGTAGCTTTGAGTGTTCGAATTAGTGACAATGAAACTGCAACGAAACATGAAAATACTGAAAACAGTTGCCTTTTGGACAAAAAACTATGCACTGATTTCCAAGAAACAATTCCATCTAATATTAACTTGAGAAAGGTAAGTTGTGTTGTAATAAGTTGCTATAAAGCAATAGTTCTCAAACTGTTACTCATTTCAAATCACTTATGCATTTTAACTTATTAATTTTTCATTTGTTTTTAATGTTAAAGTTGTATTAATAATACTGTACTCAGTGGTCAAAATTAACTAGCCTTTGCTAAAAAAAAGACCTGTTAAATGAGTTGTTAAAAGCTTATTTTACATATTTTTATACATCAAGCAAAATGTATTAAAATCTATAAACTTAAAATTGAAATGTTGAGTTTGCTAATGTATAGTTATATCAGTTATAAAACAGATGAAAAGTTTTGCCAGATGGCTGTATAGGCCTGGCATTGATTTGGCCAACAATAGTAAACTACAGCCCTGTTCAAATGTAGGAAAACATTATGTGATTTTGCTGGATGCTGTAAAACCCTGCACAAACTATTCTCTTCAGTCATTTGTAAACATAGAGAAGGAAAACTTAAAATTGTGTACATGGAAAAACCCCTGTGAAGGAAAATATGCCAGCATTTTTTTTCTGTAATTTGCATCTTGTTACTATATTTAAAACAGAAAGTAAATTTTGGGGCTAAATATCAAGTCTGGCCATACCACTTTTGCATACTCTATTACCAGATGGAACATAATGATGCTTTGCATTTTTTACATTATGTCCAACCTTCACCTGTCTTATAGTAGAAATGGAAGTAAATAAATATTTCATGCCAAATATATGATCATATTTCTAAATTTCTCCTGCAAGAGAAATTAACACTATATATAAAACTAAAAGATTTATCACTTTCTGGAAATATTGATGCTGGTGTCCATGTTTATGTTGAAACAGAGCTGTCTTATAACAAATAGGAATATTAACACGAAACTAACATTAACTAAGACAAAAAGTTGTGGATAGCATAATTAATTTTAAGCTAGTTTTTTTAAATGTAAAAAAAAAATTATTCATTGCAGCATCCAATACTTTTTAGCTATATTGATCAAAGTACTTCATTCAGTGGGAGCTCATGGAAATTAACTCTATTTATATTTTATATGCCTGTTCTGGAGTGACTCATTAATACACAGCATATGACCATCTGAAAAATGGATAAGATTGAGATCATTGTGTTTTAAAGACCAGAAGTAATAAAAAGTTCGACTGTAGTACAGATCACGGTCCTCAGCCACCATTTTTTTTTTTACACAACGTAACAAAACGGTCCTTTTAGTTGATTCCCACAACCCCTGAGACCTTAACCCAAACAGAGGTTTCTAGAAAAAAGATTGTTTTTCGTTACCATAGTAACAAAAAACCAGAGTTTATGTCAAACACAAATTACCGTTACCACGGTAACGGTAATTTGCATTGTAAAGAAACAACGTAACAAAAAAAATGTGATTCCACTAAAAACATCCCACACAACCACAAATTCTTAAAAAAATTAAAATTATGAAAAAAAAAGCCATAAACAAAGAAACTACACAACACATTTGCCTTCCCATATACTACAAATACCTGAAATACCCCCCTCCTCTTTTCACAATAATTAAAACACTCCACAAACTAAACTAATCAATCCAGTCACACATACAATAATTTTCCCAAATAAATCATCAGAATTAATGAAATCGAACACCAATCTCAAAACCAAGAACACCATCGACAATGCATCACCAACTGGCATTATAAAAAAGCCCCCAAAACAATCTCATCGGTCATAACACATACCAGAAAGCAAAAATATAGAAACAGTGCACTGCGAATCAAATTATAAAAAAAAAAAACTAAATAATATCCTCACAGACAACACAAACCAAAAAATATGAAAATCATAAACGTTGCACTTCCGACCAAATTATAAAAAATCCCCAAGGCTAAATAATGTCCTCCCAGGCAACACAAACCAAAAAACATGAAAATCGGAAACAGTGCACTGCCGACTGAATTGTAAAAAAGCCCAAAAACTAAATAATGTTCTTCCAGGCAACACAAACTGAAAAATATGAAAATCAGAAACATTGCACTGCCGACCGAATTATAAAAAAGTCCCAAAGCTAAATAATGTCCTCCCAGGCAACACAAACCAAAAAGCATGAAAATTGGAAACAATGCATCGCCAACCGAATTATAAAAAAGCCCCAGAAACTAAATAATCTCATCAAATACAACAACAACAAAAAAAAAAATTCTTATAGCTCAAATAGCCCTCCCTTAAATTATTGATTACTTTCCTGACTTCATCGAAAACTAATATGTTTTTCCACACCGACAATTCTACAATACCCATAATTTCTGTGATGGAGGTGGCTCATTCGGTAGCATGCCAGGCTCGTAATCTGCAGTTCCCAGGTTTGAGTCCCAGCTGGGTCAGCATTGAGATTTATCTCTGCAAACTTCCCCACCATGCCCACAGTCAGTAGGGGACACCGATGGGCCATTTGCTTGGAAAGGCTGCCGTCCCTTAGATGTGACGTTAAGCTGTGGCCCCGTGTGCAGGAGAGCCATGTGCACATTAAAGAACACACTGGATGGCCTTGATGGGAGGCTACCATTGGTTTCCCAACAGCTGTTCCAGTGGATCCCCTCCCCCAACCTTCTCTGAGCCTTCAGGGTCCTTGCGACCTGGCCATTTTGCTCGTTGTGTGCAAAAAAAGTGCTGCTCAAAGGTAAAACAACTCAACCCATAATTTCTACATCAAAAAGCTGCCAAACGCTTCCACATATTCACAATAAATCACAATAATACACTAATAATTACCATACTACACGTAACTACTAAAAAGCACTCAATTCATTCCAAACTACAATAACGAAATACATGTGTTCGTTACTACCACCATGTTCAGTCCCATATGAAAAAACTTCCAATGTTCTTTCCCCAATGCATACTCCCCCCACTACATATTAGAATCCTCTGAAAACGCTATTGTTTCACCAAAAACTATTCCACTAAAACCTTAACACCCCATAAAAACTCTCATTTTTTAAACTTAATCACTCCACATTATAAACTTTTGCCATTTTATTCCACTCACAACAAAAAACATACTACTGCATGATACTAAACACAAAAAAATTAAAATAATTCTATCTGGTTAACCACTCCTCCCTACCCCTTCAAATGCCCCTCACTCCAAACAACTTGCAAAAACATTCCTCCTACACACAGCAGTAAAAAGCTACTGAACTCCCACTTCTAAACGACGCGACCTTCACTTTATAAAACAGTTTACTAACACTATCAACAACAACCCTCCTAATATTAAATAATTTCAATTCCAAAATATCTTTAATACTTATTATTTACCATACCTTAATGAATTTTCCAAAAAACAACATATTAATTATTCTAGATATCACTAAAAAACCCTCATTAAATATACGATACACACTTACCTCTATCCATACAGGCATGTTATCCAAACGAATTATAAAGCAAAAATGGCGAAAAAATCAAACATAACTTCACATTCCCGTCAAATCACACACACGATATGTGACTCCACATTACCCACACAAAAGAAACAATTGAAAGAGCCATAGGCCACCAACAACCAACAGTTACATTTCTATGTCATACTTTACACATCAACATCATACTTTACACTCTGACATCATACGCCACTTGAGTAGTGCCATCTGTTAGCTGAGGACCGTAACCTATACACCGACCAAAATCCAATTAAATTCTGAATACAGCAACCATATAATGCAAATCTATGCATTATATTACGTCTTGTGCATATTTTTCCCATAATGGTATGGTAAGAAAATGTGATTTTGGGCAGGCCTGAAATCGATTATTGTTGCCCAAAATGTTGGTCATACTGTAAGGGAGCAATTGCTGCAATTGTCTGGATTGCCAGTGTTTTATTGCAGTGTACATAACAACTCATGGAATAATCTTCATCTTAATGCTAGAAGTGGTAAATAAAAGGGAAACATCTGGTTAGTTTTGAAAGTTTTCATAGATAATTGTTACTCTCAGGTCAGTTGTGATATGTTGAATTTGAAATCATGGATGCTGACAATTTGTTGTTTGTAATAGATAGTGGAGTATTACAGTTGGGAGCCACATCACTGAAGATGAAGGTTTTATCACATCAATAAAAAATCTGCAAAATAATACTTATAAACTTTAGTAATAGATAGTTTGCTGATGTTTTCTAGTAGAAAGTCCAGTTGAGGAATTTATGGCTACAACAAACTTCCCTTTTACCATTCAAAGATAGAACTAGATAGTTGTACTCATAACACAATAATTTTGGATTAGAAATCTCATAGTGTTGAATACAAACCAGTTATGGAAAAAAATTAGTACCACTTTACAGTATCCCCTACCCCTTCTAACAGAAAGCAAATTAAAAATTCATCAATTCCTAAATATTCTCAAATTTATCCCATACTTTACATGATAGTATCCCAATATAGGCCAGTAATTCTCAACATCCCTTGTGTATTAGATAAATTCATTTGTAATGGTAGTAATTATATTCCACCTTCAGAAGGCATATAATCATATTGAGATAATTACTCAACAAAACGTTTTTATAGCAAAAATAAATATATCAGGAAAACCTGATAGTTTTATTTTAGAGCATAAAATATAACTTTCCTCAGAAATTGGGGTGGGGGGGGGCTCAGTCGGTAGTGTGTCAGGCTTGTAATCTGAAATTCCCAGGTTCGAGTCTCAGCATTGAGATTTATCTCTGCAAAACTCCCCACCCGCCCATGGTTAATAGGGGACACCGATGGGCTTGGAAAAGCTGCTTTCCATCAGATGGGATGTTAAGCTGTAGCCCTGTGTGTGGGAGAACACACCCTGTGCACATTAAAGAACACGCTGGATGTCCTTGATGGGAGCCTACCATCTGTCTGCCAACAGCTGTTCCAGTGGGTCTCCTCCCCCAACCTTCTCTGAGCGTTCGGGGGTCCTTGTGACCTGGCCATTTAGCCCATTGTGTGCAAAAAAAGTGCCGCTCAGAGGTAAAACAACCCAATCCTCAGAAACATAAATTTGCTTTGGCATTGAGTACTTACCAATATAATATAAACCCTAATATTTAAAATGTCATTTATTTATTAATTTAAATTAGCAAAATATTTATAAATAAATCCCCTCTTCCAAAAATTCTGATTAATCTGACTGCACAACTGGCTGAAATGCAACAGTACATTGATATGCTTCTGTTGCAATGTGAAGGCATCAGATTTTCAAGCATATATAATCCTCAAGCATCAATGGGATGTAGAGGTCTAACCAGACTGTGTATTATAATCCTCCAAACACTTTTCTCGTGAGTTGCAGCTGTTGAATTTGGACACTGAAGGGGGGGGGGGGGGCTCAGTCGGTAGCGCGCCAGACTCGTAATCTGTAGTTCCCAGGTTCGAGTCCCAGCTGGGTCAGCATTGAGATTTATCTCCGCAAAATTCCCCGACCTGCCCACGGTCAGTAGGCGACACCGATGGGCTTGGAAAGACCGCCGTCTGTCGGATGGGACGTTAAGCCGCGGCCCCGTGTGTGGGAGAGCCATACCCTGTGCACGTTAAAGAACACGATGGATGGCCCTGACGGGAGGCTACAATCTGTCTCCCAACAGCTGTTCCAGTGGGTCCTCTCCCCCAACCTTCTCTGAGCCTTCGGGGTCCATGTGACCTAGCCATTTAGCCCATGGTGTGCAAAAAAGTGCCGCTCAGAGGTAAAACAACCCAACCCAACTTGGACACTGAAGGTCAATTCTACCAAGGTTTTAGTATGATATTGCATGCCCACTTACTATTCTAAATTTCTCTCTTTCTGAAGCCTTAACGCATACTATTCATAAATATATGCTGATGTGTAAACATGTGGACAGCATGGCCAAACAATTTCTCTCTATATGGCAGTCATGGGCAAGCTGCAGTCAGATCTGGCCTATATGCAGTTTTTAAATGCCCCACAGCTTAATTATGTCTGTAATCTTTATATCATACATATTTAATTCTCGTATTCTTTTTTGTAATAAATATGAATATGTGAAAATGTTTTTGTTTTTTATTTTATATTTATAAGCAATATTTATAATTACTTTGATCCCAAAATTATATAGTCTGCTTGGGGCATTGGACATAATATGTGTGGGAGGTTAGAGCATTGAACTGGAGCACTTGGAAAAATCCTCATTTGGTCTGCTGATGACAAAGGGTTTCCCATACCTACTATATAGGATGCTGCTGAAATATGTTTCCTAATGTCATCTAACCTCATCATTAATTACATGCTCAACCACAGTAATATCTGAGATACTGCATAAACATCTCTAATCAAAAGCATCAATTTTCCTGTAATTTTAGTCTTTAGATGTACAGTTGAACCTCGACTTTCATGGGTTTAACTTTTGCAGATTTGATTATTCGCGAGTTTGTGATTAATAATTAAATAGGAATTTTTTTTTTAATTTTGTGGTCTACTGCAGAAAATCGCAGACAATGTGCGTAGACTAGAAAATGTAAAAAAAAACTAAAAAAGGTTTAGTAAGTATAAATGTATAAAATATATGTATTATTAATCTATTTTATCATTTGCTATCATAAATATATACACAAATTTATATAAAAAGTTAAATTTTGTAAAAAGTTTCAGTTCGCTAAAGAACTACACACTATGCACTCTGTTTGAGGATGCCACACTCTTTGTCTCGGTACTAGCCAGCCTCATTCATACTTGTGTTTTGTTTCTCAGTGTGCGATGTACTATATTGTACTGTATATAACTGTGTTTTATAAACTTTAATAATTTTACTGCTATCTAAATACTGTACATGTATTGCATCACATATTCTACGTGTACTGTATTGCCTCTCTCTCACTCTCTCTCTGTCATGTTAGCCTCATTAGTTGATACTGTAATTTAAAATTTGTAAAACATACTGTTGCAGTACAGTGTATTGTTTTACTTTTTTTGTGTGTGTTAAATGTAGTCAACAGTATTAAAGTTAGGGTTTGGGGGGGCCTAGAGATATTTGCGGTTTTTCCACATTCGTGACAGTCCTACACCCCTAACTCCCGTGAATGTGGAGGGCTGACTGTATATGCATATTTTTCACCATCCTAGCAATTCTCAGTCTGTTTATCTCATATTGCACATTACCAGTATCTGTTGTACAACCCCCAATATAGTTAAGCTGCAAAACTATCCCAGGAGTGGAGCCATTAAAAAAACAAACTGAAGCACCACTTTGCTATTTTAATCACTTTAGTTTCCTCTCTAAACCTGTCTGATTACTACTGATCTTATCAATAGCTGTAATGAAGAGTTCATCTTGTCAATATCATTTCTCGAAAGAGCTGAATCATCAGCATGATGTAAATCAGATATTTTCATATCTCTAGACTTTCTAAGGCTACAGTCTTGCCATTCCATTGAATTTCTTATAATTGATAACCAAACTGACAGGATTATATGCTATCTTGTCTGACTCCAGTAGTAATGCTAAATGAATCGCTGCAAGCTTTATTCACTCTCACACAAGACTCAGTGTTCTTATAGAGAGCTTCCTTATGTCAATTAACTTATCAGGAATGCCATATGATTTTACAATCAATCACAAATTAAGACAGTAAGTGGAGTCAAAAACCTTTTTCAAATTCCTAGGTTCGAGTCTCAATTGTGCCAGTGTTGTAATTTATCTCTGCTAACCCTCACCCTGCCCTTAGTGTGAAAGGGGGCACAGATGGACTTGGAAAGGTTGCTATTGGTCAGATGGGATGTTAAGCTGTGACACTGTGTGCAGGAAAGCCATACCCTGATAACATTAAAGTTTTCATCTCCTAACAGCTGTTAATGGCCCTTCCACAGCCTTCTCAGTCATCAGGGGCCTTGTGACCTGGCCGTTCAGCCCACTCTTTATGTTTAAGATCTAGATTGATCTAGATTTGCATCATATTACCAAAGTAAAGCAGTGACCCCTGTGTGTGGGAATTCCATATCTATTGCACATTAAAGAGCTCGGTGGATGGCCTTGACAGGAGACCCCTTCCTTAAGTGGGTCCCCTTCCCCAACCTTCTCTGAGCTCTTAGGGTCCTTGTGATCTGGCCATTTAGTCCATTGTGTGCAAAAAAGTGCTACTCAGAGGTAAAACAACCCAACCCATATTGCCAAAAGTGCTTGAACCCTTTCACATTATTTGAATGGTAAGCCACATTTAAATCTACCTTTCAAAATGAGGTTTCTGCAGGAAAATATCACTAGAGATGATCTTTCTCAAATCTATCTAAAACTCTTCAACAGTATTCACTTGATATTTAAAGAGTTAAAGAGTGTAAATGGTAGCTCGGTACTCACTATAAGGAGAGCTATGCACCAATCCCCTCTGATGATACACAGAACTGGTAAGGTATAGCACCTAAAGTCTGATGGCACATTCTCATGGTGCAGACAATTAAAATAAAAAATAAATACCCCCTCAAGCAGCTATTTGCCACAGAGGTCTGACAGGAGCCTGTCAGTTTATATGCCATAGTAGAGGGTCTGAGAGGATGGCAGGACCTCAGCAGAAAAATGACACAAAGTCATGCCTTACCCGGGACTCGAACCCAGGTCCCTTAGATCAGTAGCTAAGCACATGGTTAATTTGGCCATGGAACAACTCTGGACTATAATGGCTATTTTTTTTCTACCCTGCTGAGGAGTGAACCACACAAGATCCCGATGCTGACCATATATACCAACCTGAATGGAATAATATCTCTGAGCTTGATTATGGATCCTGAATTTGTTACACTGGTGGGCTTCTGTTGAGGAAAAATTTTCTGCTGTGTTTTCTGTTCATTTGTGGGTTGGCAGCCCCAAGTGAATAGATTCACAGAATACATTTTATCAGCTGGTGGATAATCCTGTTCAGAGGTTATCACAAGTACCTGAACCCTTGCTTTTATAGGCATCATCAAACCTACATTGGAGGAAATCATACAAGTATAGTGGCCTCAGTCTTTTGTAGTGGAAGGTGCAGGTCTTTGCCCCATGCCTGCAATTAGGAGGCTGTTTGATATTGTCGGCACTTCCTCTCTCAATAAACATAGTTTCTTTAAACATCCCACTAACCATTTTCTCTCCACAGGTTCTTGGAATGTGATGACTCTGCACAGAGATTATTCTCTTGATATCCTCACACAAGTATTACACTGTTATAACCTAGATATTCTCACTTGCAAAAGACCAGATGGACAGATAAAAGTCAAATACATTAAAAAAAAAATCTTAAATTTCTCTTTTCAAGAAAGGAAGATGGAAAGCATCTTCAAGGCATAGGTTTACTTCTCAGCAGACATGTTAATAATGCTCTTCTAGGATAAGAGTGCATTAACGAAAGGCTTCATACAGCTAAATTTAAAACAAGCATTAAAGACTTGAATGTTATTTGTTGTTATGCTTCCATGGATGCCACTAATAAGGATGAGAAAGATAGGTTTTATGAACAACTTGTGGATATTTTGAATTCTGTCAAGAAAAGTGATATTACCCTTGTTCTAGGCATCTTCATTGCTAAAGTTGGTATTGACTCTGACCTTTTGGGAGGGATGATAGGTCCATTTCGTATTGGTAACTTCAATGGACAACATCTGCTATATGCAAGTAAACTTAATTGTTTGAAAATAACTAACACTTATTATGAACACTGTGGCATATATAAGTCCACGTGGGTTCACCCAAGAATGGCTGGGGCAGGGGTGGCTCAGTAGTAGCACACCAGGCTCGTAATATGCAGTAATATGCAATTTACCTTTGGTGCAGTGAAAAGAATATGAATATATAGGTTAAAAGTGACATCTGGGCAGTGCCAGGTACATTCAACTAGTATATAATAATAGATAATATCCTTTTCTTTTGTATCAGTGGCATCATACAGTGTAACTTGAAAAGGTTGAATACCTAACAATAATCAATATGTTTGGGTTTTAACTCTTGCTGTGCTTTTGCATATATATGTGAATGTTTTATATATTTATATTGGAACCAAAAGTTTTATTCATAGTATCACTGCTGAACTAGCTAGATTAATTAACAAGCATAAAAATTTTCTTTTGTCATAAAGCATTATTCCAAAAAATTAAAAATAATCTGGATCTTCTAACTGGTTTAAAAAATACACAATTAAAAAGACCTTCTTTGCTCAGAAAATAATTAAAATTTTGCAAAAGGAAAAAAAAATATTATAATCAGAGGGTCAGAGGGGTCTCTTCATTTTGAAGTCATGAAAGGTTCATACAAACAGTGTGTGGATTTATTTTATCGTGGAATTTTCATTATAGGAAAATTGTTTTGATGACGAAATGTCAATAAAATTAGGGTGTGGGTTTTGATCATTTATTTCTTCATCTGAAAAAATTTTGTGTATGACTTTGATAATCTTTGTCAGTAGGCTGAGTTATTAGTTTATTACACATAAGTATCATTTTGCTTTCATTATAAGTTTTTTATTTTCATTTGCTAAAAATTTTCATAAAAATTGATCCCTTTTTTCTCATTATCCTTTAACCCTTTATCTACCATATCGGCCCAAAACAGTCGACATTTTAAATGGACTCGTCCAATCAATGTTATTCCTTCCTCTTCACTACCTCCTGCCTGCAGTTTAGGCCATTTTGGGTCAGTATGGTAGAGAAAGGTTTAATAGAATTGGATTATATGGTTTGGGAATCCTCCTCAGGTATACTATATTTTGATTTGTCTTCCCCCAATAGTTTAGGGACCATGTCAGTTAGGAGATCAGATATATTTTCAGATTATTTCCTCATTTAACAAATTTTATGGATAATTTCAGGGTTTGGAAGTAGGATTCTTATGTTTCCGGGATTAGTGGGATGTCATAAAGCATTATCTTCTTTCATTTAGTTGTTTAACAGTTTTTTCCATTTTAGTTTCTTCATAGTAGATGTTCTTCATTTTCTTTTCCCTACCCACACTTTTCTTTCTAAGCTTATTTTTATCCTTTTCCTTCTCACAAGATTTACGTGGCTTATGGGGGAGTGTGGAGCAATACTTAATAGCTTATAAGACTTATATAAACAGCTTTTTTTTTTTTTGGAGGGGGGGGGGGCAATAATTTCAAGATAAATAAAATAGAAGAAAAAAGTAAAAATTACAGTTTGGGATAATTTCTGTCAAATATAAAAATTTGCCTTACTGCTATAAAAAGCCATATATGGCTAACAGGCTCACAGCAGTGATGCAGATGGGCACTAGCTAACGTGGAGTAAGGTCAGAAAAGAGCTATTGAGCTATCCTAAAGTTTAAGGTTTAAAAACTACTCAAAAATAAAAATAATTACCCCCTCAAGCAGCTGCTTTCCACAGAGGTCTGACAGGAACCTAAGCTAAAATAAGAGATGTGTTTACATGATGACTGTCATCGTTGAACTCTCCAAAAATCAAGAACATTTATTATCAGCTATACAAGCAGGCATGCACAGGTACCTGATAATTTATTTCTGCTATCCAAAAATGCATATGGAGTGGTGAAAAGAACAATATGCACATACTCTTAGGTTAACGTTAAATTCTGCAATAAAATTAGTCTTAGTTACATCGCTGCTGTGAGCCTAAGTTTTGAGCAAAATTATTGGAATATGTGTGGTTCCAGACTTATGATGATCCTTATTTATGGCCAGTCATGAATTTCCAACATTATGAACCAATATCAATAATAGCCTAAAATGACCAAAATTTGAAATGGATTAGTCTAACTACTTCTACCCTTTTCTGAGATTTCTTGTTTGTTAAAAGAATAATACTTGTGGTTGTCAGGCCTGTACTTATAAAAGTATCTTAGCACATATGCACACAATAAAATATGCATCACACAATAATTTGCATGGCAAAGCACTTCAGTTTCAAATATCTGTTCTTTTTTATTCATTTTCTAATGATTTTTTTTTGTCTACACTGGTGTTCAAAACTAAAGGATAAAGGCTAAAACTATATGTAACATAAAATAGTTTTCGTAAAATGCAGTTAAATGTATGGAAAGGTATTGTTACATGGGTTGGGTTGTTTTACCTCTGAGTGGTACATTTTTTGCACACAATGGGCTAAATGGCTAGGCCACAAGGACTCAGAGAAGGGGGGGATCCACTGGACAGATGGTAGATTCCCATCAAGTCCATCCAATCTGTTCTTTAATGTGCACAGGGTATTGCTCTCTCTCACACGGGGTCGCGGCTTTACACCCCATCCGATGGATGGCAGGCCTTTCCAAACCCTTTCTTTGGTGTCCCCTGCTGACCATGGACAGGGGACACCAAAAACCTGGGAACCGTAGATTATGAACCTGGTGCACTACCTACTGAGCCACCCCTGTATTGTTACATGACTAAAAGAAGTGGGATAATGATGAAATCATATATTGCACATGAGTGCTGCATATGTGAGCATGAGTTCTTACAATGTGGAGGAGGCACTAGAATTAGGGAACAGAAGATGTTAATATAGGATATAATCACTCTTGACAACCATACACTTCACACAACACATTCTTGTACTGTTGATGAGGTTTTGTGGTAATAAAGCCCACTTTTTCACAAGAGCAGATTTGAGCTGATTGAGGATTATGGGAAAAAGTCTGTAATTCACCTTTCCAGGGTACCCACATATATCATTTGCATTCGTATGCAGGGATCTGACTGACCACTCCATTCTATGTGTATCTTCACGTTCAAGAAAATTGCACCACATGAGCTAATGGAATAGGCATTATCATCCATAAAGTCAATGTGAAAAGCACTGCTGAAAAGCCTCACATAGGACTAAAAATCTTGTCTCTATATTGCTGAGTAGTCAAAGTGCCTCACTGAATGATGTGAAGCTCTGTGCTGCAAGCCATCATGATGACAGCTTGGACTATTACATTACCTGCTTTGAAGGGACCAAAATGGTCTTTTCAAAGTTTAAAGAATGTTTATATCCTGAAATTATTGAATAGTTTGATTTAACTAATCAGATGAATTTTTTAAATGTTTATATATTTCAACACCATGATATTATTGTTTTAATGATGGGAGTTCTCTCTATTGCTGAGTAGTCAAAGTGCCTCACTGAATGATGTAAAGCTCTATGCTGCAAGCCATCATGATGACAGCTTGGACTATTACATTACCTGCTTTGAAGGGACCAAAATGGTCTTTTCAAAGTTTAAAGAATGTTTATATCCTGAAATTATTGAATAGTTTGATTTAACTAATCAGATGAATTTTTTAAATGTTTATATATTTCAACACCATGATATTATTGTTTTAATGATGGGAGTTCTCTCTATTGCTGAGTAGTCAAAGTGCCTCACTGAATGATGTAAAGCTCTATGCTGCAAGCCATCATGATGACAGCTTGGACTATTACATTACCTGCTTTGAAGGGACCAAAATGGTTTTTCAAAGTTTAAAAAATGTTTATATCCTGAAATTATTGAATAGTTTGATTTAACTAATCAGATGAATTTTTTAAATGTTTATATATTTCAACACCATGATATTATTGTTTTAATGATGAGAGTTTATATTGCCATGATATTATTGTTTTAATGATGAGAGTTTTACATATCTATTTTTAGTCTTCGCCATTGGCACTTCCTGAGTCAAAGAAAAAGGAACATATGACCCATATTCCAAGGAAAAGAAGAATTCCTTTGTGGTCAGTTCATCAAATACCTGGTGAGGGTATTCGCCTGTTGTTTACACGTGTCCAGCAAGAAAAAATCGAGTATTCTGAATCAGAGATTGTTGGCTTTTCTGACAAAACTAATTTAGGAACACAGTCTAGTGATTTACCAAAAATTTGTAGCAGTTATTTGTCAACAAGTACACAACAATCAAACACTGAAAGTGGTGTTGACTTCTACACAGATAATGCAAATGAATTTTTACATTAAGTATCATACTTAGTAAATTGTTCATCACATTTAATTTATTTATATTTGACCTCTGATTGGTAGAAAAATGAAAAAAAAAATTGTTATTAGTACAATCTGAAGTGCCTCACCATCAAAACAATTTTGACAAACTATGGCCTTGGGACTTAAAAAGACTGTAAGTTCACTGTCTGAGATTGCAGCTCAATATTTCCATCAGATGTCTTATTTATAGCTCATTCTATTTTGATAAATGTTTGCTAATCATTTAACATGTTTAATAATAATGTTATATGTATCACTTCCAAGTAATGAGGTCCTAAGTTTTAAAATTATTAAGTCTTAGAAAGTGTAATATTTGTTTTTAACCTGTTTTCTGATATGGGATATGTTTAATCTGCTGAGAACTGTTGTAAAAACGTTTTTCTGATATATTTTTGTGCATCTGCAACAGCTGGGACTTGAATGAAACAAGAGGGTGAAGGATATAAATTAATCTGCTTCACAATAGAGGAATTTTTATTTTTAAAAAAAGCACCAAACCATCCAAATGTGTGTAGCAGGTTCAGCTTTTAAAATATATTTTGGTAGAAAAAATGTTTAAGATGTTGATCAATCCCAAAAAAAGGCTTTATTATACATGGATTGTTATTTAGCAGCAGCAATTCATCCTAATTTTACTAGTTATTTCTGAAAATGCTTAAATAGGCTTATATTACATTTTCCTCTTGGCTCAAATTAATAAATCACCATTGGGATGGGAATTTTACTTGTGTAATATAGGGATGGAAATTTTTCTTGTGTAGTGTAGATAGAGAATTAGTTATAAATTACACTAGACAACAAATTAAAACTTTTTTTTTTATATAGCATTGGTCAAATAGGATGTTTTTAACTAATTTTCCAGTGCTGAATTCAAATATGGCTGTAAAAAAAACTGCAGCATGTACAGTTTTTTAAAAATTATGGATTGGTGTATTTCAAATTTCAAATGATTATGCATTTCTGGGAAATGAAAATAAATGTGACTATTCATTAATTAATTACATGATTACAGTGAAAAAATTTAGAAACGTCATAGTTATAGACCACTGAATAATAAAATAATAAATGAATGAAAGTAAAAAAATGAAACAAATAATATAATAAATGAATAACAATGAAAATAACAAATAAATAAAAATGCAAAAGAGTAACAAACGAAATAATATTGAAACACAAAATAAGAAAAATAGGTAAGGATCTTTTATACTTTCAAGAAGTTCATTTTTGTCTTTTATGTGCTGAGATATCAATTCCTTCTGCAAGAACCAGCAATAGTCACCCATCATTGTTGGGTCCCACCTGCCTTGGTATCTCTCCTCCATGGTTTGAATATCCTGGTGAAATCTTTCCCCTTTTTCATCACTGACAGCTCCTAAGTTCTTGGGAAAGAAGTTGAGATGCAAGTGCAAGAAATGGATCTTCAAAGACATTCAGCAGCCAAGATTTTCATAGTTTTTGAGAAGATCTTGAGTGAGCTGATGGTAGTTTTCCTCTTTGTGATTCTCCAGAAAACACTGGACCACAGACATGAAGGATTTCCATGCAGTGCACTCCTTCATATTCAGTTTTTCTTTGAGGACAGTTATCATTCAGTAGCTTCCTGATCTGACAACCAATAAAGATCCATTCTTTGAGTTTGGCATCACTTAGTTTTGGAGATTTTTCTTTCAAGTGCAAAAACCCATTACCAGTTTTGTCCATAGCCTTTACAAATTTTTCATAAGCCCCAGTTTGATGTGTAGTGGTGGGAGCAGAATATCAGAGGAGTCAACCATAGAGGTTTATACTTCACATTACTCTTTCCAGAATAAAAACATCTCTTTTGGGCAAGTCTTTTATTGTGTAGTGTTCCTTTCTGGCCCTGCTGTCCCACAAACACAGAAAACAGCAAAATTTTGTGAAGCCTCCTTGAAGCCCAAGCAAGAGAGATGACTTTTAGGTCACCATATTGTCCACTTAAACTGGTCTTATTTTATAGCAGTGAATATTTTTTGCATGCTTTCATGTTTCCTTCATTCCCACAGTGTGTGTCACTGGAATGGAAGATTTTTGGTTTCCTTTATGCAAAAGGACAGCTTTTAAGCTGAATTTTGACAAATCTGTAAATAGATGCCATTCCTTAGGGTTGTGAGTTGTTCCAATTTTTTCCATCAGCCCTGAAATATCTGTGCAGAAACACAAACTATCTTGCATCTTGTTAATAAGCAGACAAAGCCAAATTTCTCTTTCTGAATAGAGAAACTCTGGTACCCTTGGCCAGAAAATTCCACTCTTTAAGTCTTGAGCCTAAAGCTTCAGTTTGTTGTTTGGAAAGCCCTAAGTCTTGAACAAGATCATTTAGTTCATTTTGCTGAATCAGATGAGGCTTGTCTAACTTTTTAGGGGTGTATGTAGGATCAGGATCTGTATGTGCCTCAAAGTCTTCCTATGATAAAAGTGAATCCAACTCCTCCCAGTTTGTTGGAAGTGTTGGTATAGGAAGATCTTCATGAGGAACTGGCCTTATGGCTGAAGGCACATTTAGATATTGTATTTTGCTTTTGTTATTTTTTGAAAAGCCTGACAATTTAGTTAAACAAAAATAACAATCATGCAAGTGACTAGTCGGCTCATGCCAAACCATTGGAACTGCAAAGGGCATGGATTTTATCTTACCTGTCAACCATTCACTCAGGCAACAAAGCACAAAATGCAGCAAACATATGGAGCCCATGTTTTGTCCTGATCTCCAACATGACATCCAAAATACAAGTTATAGACTTTCTTCATAATCTTTGTCAAAGAATGATTCTGGGATTTTAAAATATAATTTCCACACACATAACAAAACTTATCTGACACATTAACACATCCGCGATGCTGCTTTGTGCCATTTAAACACCAAAATTCACTATTCAACGTACAGCACGTGTTCCTCCTACAATGAAAACAACAAGAATGGCAGTCTGAGCTTAGGTTACTGTTACATGATTTCTCCCACTTTGCAATCAGTGTTGCCAGCCACAAAAAGTAAAATATCTAGTATCCTCCCAGTTGCCTGGAGGTGTTGGTATAGGAAGATCTTAATAGGAGTCAAAATGGCCAATAGCATAAAAACATGATGTGCTAGCCATTTTTTAAGGCCAGATCTGAAATCAGTACCTGGAAAATAGTTCAAGGCAGCTACAATTGTTCATGTTATAAAAACCTTGTAAACCATTGTTATTAAAGATCAATATTTTTGTTTTGAATATGCTGCCTCTTTTCCATTCACTAAATATTTTGGTTAAAAAAAGTTAGTATATATATAAAACCTTTATTTTATTATCTCAAAGGACAAAAAAAAATCATATAAATGAGTTCATCTGAAATGTAAGAAACACATACATTTGAAAGGTTAATTACATTAAAGTTTGATTAGTTACCTGCCCAGAAATGTAATATAGTTCATTAACTTTCATTTTAAACAAAGTATTTTCTTCTTTCATTTATTTTTGTTACAATGTGAAGAGTTTATTTTTTTTAAGAATCTAAAATAGAACACATAATGGTAATGTCATTGTATTTTGAAAGGAATATGGAAAAGAGAAAGTATTTCTTCTAGGAATCTTTTCAATTTTAGTCACAAAACTCTGCACTTGGACAACAAAAAGGGAAATTGAGAAGATTGTTCCTTTTTCAGATAGCCTTATTGTTGAAAGTATCTTTGAAATATGTGAAAAATGTGCAACTGAAGACTAAGAACAGTGAAATTATTTGCTATTTGAAAAGACTTGAGCAGAAAAAAAAATCATCTATAATTATATGACACCTGGTCATGTTTTCATTTTACAGTACTAAGTTGGAAAAAAATGCTTTATATTTCATAACTACTGCTGCATTCATTGGTTTTAAAACTCGAACCTTCTGTATTTGTTATATATGACACCTGGTGTCATGTTTTGATTTTACAATTCTTAGTTAAGATAAAAAAGAATTGCTTTATATTTCATAGGTACTGCTGTATAGCATTTTTGTACTACTTCTTAAAACCAATTTGAAAGTTCCCAAAGGTAGTTAAAAAATGTGTTTAAATTGCTAATATTTTACTTGCCAGTTTTTTTAATGCAGCAAAACTTTGTCTATTAGACTGTATGGGGTAAGGAAAGCCCCATTAGACCAAGGACAAAAATCAGAAAAGTAAATGCGAAAAACTACATTCAGAATTTTATTCCAAAAATATGTCCATAATAAAAGATTGAAAACTAGTTCAAAATTTATCCTCATATTTTTTTGCAATGGTGGCTCAAAATTTATAATTTGTGTATCACAGGAGTTCTCAAACTTCATTATATTGCGAATACTGAATTTTGTTATACTGCAATTTGTTATGCAAACCCTAAAATGCTAAATGAATTTGTGCAATTCCCCCCCTACCTCCCCACAAGCAAAGCTAATGATTACATAAGGTTATATCGAATAAACTTCCAAAACTAGAAACAAGCATCAAGAGATGAAGTCGCGCTCTGGCATGAATCTGGAGAGATGCTGGTTCGATTCCCGCCGTGGCGGCGATGAATTTTTTTCAGAATCTATTAATGATTATCTTGTGCTTGGCATTTTGCTTTCAATAGATTTTGTTCTAAGAGGCATAGTAATTGTTAAGAAGCTATTAATCCTGAATTAGATTGATTTCAGCCCTGGTCATGAATGATTATTCATCCCTTATGAAATGAAATCCAGTCAAGCACCTACATTTTATGCCTTTTCAAATATCTTTTAAGACCATTATTCACAAGGAAGATCTCCATTTACATCCATTAGATCTAAGTACTTGTCACCTACATACAATTAAGGAAAAAGTGCTAAAATTCCTCATGAAATACTCCCCCACCTTACAGAATTTATGGCAAAGCCATCCACTGATTAAGGAATCTCTTACCAAATAGAGAAATGATATATATATCTTCAAAGTGAAATCTTTGTATTTCAATACTGCATTGAACAAGCCTTAGAGCTCATTACCTAGAAACTCAAAGGTGATCCCATACAGACATTTAAACTGAAGAAATTTACAAAATGACTAAAATGGTGTTTGATACAAATTACTTCACTGTCATCAAAGTCATTTACAAACAACTAAAGGGAGCCTCTATGGCAGTGGTTCTCAACCTTTTATGCTTCACGTATACCCTGGAAATGTGTATGTAACTGACGTACCCCTTGTATAGATAGATAAAACTATAGTTATAGTATAACAATGGGAATAAAAAATATATATATGTACACATTAAATTTTGTATTCATAAATTACATATATCGATAAACACATAAAATGACATAAACAATTTAACAAATCTTATAAAATTATAAACATTTTACTGGGGAATCAGTGAAATGGTTGCACTTGTTTGCTCTTGCACAGTTCATCAGTGGTTGGAGTTATCTTGCTAAGGTAGAGTCACAAGTCATCTTCAACATCCAGCCTGTTTCTATTTATTTTTTAAAGCAGTTAAAGATGAAAAACTAGTTTCACATAAATAAGTTGTTGTGAAAGATAACAAATATTTGACTGCAATTCTTGACAAAGTCGGATATTCCTTCTCCACTCCAATCCAAAAACTAATCAGTGGCTTTTTGGAATGAATGCTTTTTAAACTATTGTCGCAAGATATCTCAATCAACTCTTCTTTATTGGGCAACGGAAGCTTACATTTTTCCAAATCAAATGTGAAGGGGTCTCAATCCATTTTTGCGTTTCATCAGGGGGTGGAAAATACTGCCTTATAAGAGTGAGAGTGCTTAAGTGAATTATTATTTGTTGTCTGATGTCTTCAAAGTCTAATTGCTTGCTCATTTTCTTTAAGAAATGAATCTAGTCACTGAAATTGGTAATGTTGCCAACTTAGCAACTTTGTTACTAGATCGTGACTTTTGAGCTTTCACGGAGTACCCCAAAAAAATTTTACCGTGTACCCCATATTGAGAATCTCTACTCTATGGCATCCCCACTTACCTGTCTAGTCTCTGACATTGTATTAAAATCCCTTAAAGACTATTAGCAAAAGGGGAAACAGTATTGTCCTATGGCAGCACTACTTTGATGATGCCCTCATTATCTGTAACACCATCAAAGTATCATTTTCAGAGTTCCTTAAGTACTTGAATGAATACTTTACTATTATAAAATTCAAGAAACAACAGGAGCTAGACAATGACACATCATTTCTAGACATTCTAATAACAAGATAACCTCAGAACATTATGGACACCTATATTTATAGGAAACCTAAGTTCATCCCAACCTTTTCCCAGCAGATTCATATTGTTTCCAAACTGGCAGTTTTTCAATCTGCCTTTCATCAGGCATCTAAATATATTTCTAGTAGTAATTGAAGTAGAAATAAGTAAAAATAGTAAGTAGTAGAAGTAAGTAGAAATTGACTACGTTTTTTGTGCAGGACAAGAAGCAAAGTACACAAACCGGACTATCAAGAAGGTTTACAAGAGTACCAAAAATAAAATGGAAAACCCCAACTTATAAGCTCCAAGTGAGTCAAAATTCACCACAGTGGTGAAATACTCATGAAATTTATTCTTCCCTATAAAGAATCTTCAAAAAACCCACTAAAATGTTACTTGCAAACCACATCCTATTGTGCTAATAATGATTGGAACTGATCGAGATTCTGTTCCACTTACGGAAAGCAGTGGTGTGTTGTATGGCATCCATTTAAACTCCTATCTTATATTTATATATAGGATGTAGGATGTTCGTGTTGTTTTCTGCTGAGGGCCTGCCATCCTCTCAGATCTTCTACTATGGCATATAAACTGACAGGCTCCTGTCAGACCTCTGTGGCAAGCAGCTGCTTGAGGGGGTATTTATTTATTTATTTTTATCATTTAATCCCTGAAGTAAAAAATCTATGAACATGAATTTATGCAGTCTGTAACCTAGCACCTGATTGCCTAAATTAGTGCTAGGGGGGAAGGTCAAACCTCTTTTGATGATCAAGCATACTTCATTGCCCCTCCCTCCACTAAAGGACAACCATTAACTAGGAAAAGCTTCAAGGTTTTTCAAAACCATTAAATTTATCTGTAATACAGATGTCTTTGATCCCATGAAGGGCTGGACTGTGCAGTCACCACAAGTGGACTGTAGCACTCCTGTCACAGGAGAGTAGATTATGTTGGTAACTCCTTGGAAGAGAGACATACCAGAATGAAAGTGCCATATGTGTTATTGATGCTGTGATTATAGCTGAGCAGAAGGGGGATCAGGATGGTCGAGACTCCAGTTCCCATTCCTGTAGCGACAGAAATGACAATGAGCTGCCATTAGGTGTAGAAAAAAATGTCAAAATGGCAACTGCATCAGAGATGGAGACAACAGCAATGTATTCAGTGGTGAACAGCAGGAGAAAGCGACTGGTGAGGAGACCATGAGAGGCATGTTGACAATTAGACAGATGGTAGCTACAAATTAGACAGATGGTAACCACAAGTTGCCAGCAGTGGAATAAGCGAGTAGCTGGTTAAGTGGTTGTATTTGATAACCACTTAACACAACAACCACACCCATCCTGTTGTGTTAAGTACCTATATTCATATTAAAGTATAGATAACAATGAAGATATAGCTGATACAGTCATGAAAAACTAAACCACAGCATATGGTATGAATATTTTGTAGAAGGGTTCCATACTCCTGCTCCCTGTTGTTTCTTGTTTCAGATAATAGTACCAGTATTGAGAAAAACTTGTATAATTTGGTTTAAATTTTAAAACACAACCCATTTTCTTCTAAATGGTGCCAAGATTGCCTGGAAAATAAGCAGCAGTTGTATATTTTACCCTCCCTGTAAACGAAGACTGAGCCGTTTTGCTGACTTTGTTTCCCATGCCCTCCCCAAGCAGATGATTTTTCAGCGATCAAGCCCATTGATGCATGTGCTCTACAAGTAGCCTTCTGACATTTCACTTCTCAGCCTTCTGCACTATAAACTGAAAGTTTATTTTTGCACACATTTTGTATGACTCAAACTGCACATGTCCCAGGAAATTCTCAACAGTTAATTTAGACATCATCATCATCCTCAAGCAGCCATGGGCTACAGAGGCCCAACCAGACAGTGCAATTAAGTTCTCCAAGCAAGTCTGTCCTGAGCTACATCTGCTGCATCTGGCCACTGCACACCAATTCTAACAAGGTCCTGTTTGACACTGTCTGCCCACCTCATCCTTGGTCTACCCTTCTTTCTGAAGCCTTTAGGTACACTGTTCATAACCCTATTTGCCAATCTATAATTATTCGTACGGGCAACATGGCCAAACCAACGGAGTCTCTCTCTGCACAATATGCTGCTTAAAGGAGGTTGCAGACTCCTTTGCCTAACCTCATCATTAGTTACAAAGTTAAACCACCTAATGCCCAAGATACTGCATAAGCATCTAGAATCAAAAGCATCTAGTGCTTTAACTTAGGCATCACTCCCCACTTTATACTATCTCTTTTTGAAGGGATCAGCAAGGAGCTAGACTCTGCATGTGTGTTTCTAAGCATGCCTTTCCCTAACCACAGAGTGTGAATGCAACACATTCACTTTGTGCATGTGTTGCATGTGTTGGGAACACCAACTTTGTTACTGTACTTTGTATGTGTGCAATGAGAAACATTACTGATTGGGTATTGTAATGAATGTGTCTAGAGTACCAAGAAAACCTATAGGGATATTTAATTCATGAACTATAAGAGTGAAAGATGGAGAAAATGTGATATAAACACAAATCTGACATGCAGAAGAGAAAATAAATGTTAAGACTGCAGTTTACAACTAGAGATGTTAAGGAAACTAATTTATTATCATTTGAAAATAAATCATCACCTATCTTACAAGAATGTGTGGCATCACAAAAAAAGAAAATTGCTAATTTATTGAAATCGGAAGAACAAAAAAATGAAAGTAGACAGTGATTTCAAAAAGGAAAATGCAAAAGTCATTACAGGATAGTTCTGGAGATACTAATGAAGAAACCAATTCATTGAACAAGATATGACAACCCAGCATATTGATGAAGATCTTAAGTTCAATACAGATTCCAATAAAAGAGATCTGCAAGAAAGTGCATCAAAAGTTAGTTCTGAAAATTATTTAAATATAGGAGTATTTCTGCCACCGCAACAAAATTTAAGTGTCGGTTTAAAAACTGCATTAAAATCAACCACTTAACAGAAATAATGATTGATTCTGTTAAGTGGGAGATGGTTGTCAAATACAACCACTTAACAGAAAAAAGCAACTAAAAAAATATCCACCTCCCTCTCTACATCCAAAACCAAACCATAATTGCTTATGCTGAAGAAAAACCATCATACCTACACTCTCCCTACAACAACTCTGAAATAGTCCAAAAAAAAAAGGTAAATTTATTTTAAAAAAAAAGAATAAAATGGGACAGGAGCAAATATTAGGTGGAGGCCATGAGAAATATTAGGTGGAGGCCCTTTGAGAGCTTAGTCAATTAAATTTTAATATAACTTTATACAATCTATATTATTCTTATACTTTCTAAGTTTATTTCTTTGCATCTCAACATTATCTGGTCTGTGGTGTGTATATCCACTATTTGTGTGGTTGAAAATAATCTATTGTCCTTTGTTATACCAAAATTGTCACAATGTTTTATGCTAGGGACTACGGGAGACATAGCACAGTTGCTAGCCCCTGATTGGCTGAGCTAATCAAGTAATGTATAGTTGAACTCCACGTTTTTTCATTTCTTGCAAGGTTAATATTTAATATTTGTATGTATGTAGGTAGATGGTTTGGGGGAGGGTTAATTTTGCTCTATCATATTTTCTCTGCAAGATCCTAAAGAGACTGGTCCTTGGATGCCTAGGATAGTATTTAGAGTCCAAAGGCCTCCTCTCTGACAGTCTCTCAGGTTTTCGCAAAGGGAGGTGAATATCCGATAATCTTGTCTACCTTACCTCTGCTGCTGATCAGGCACTGTCTGAGGGACAGACTACAGCCGCTGTCTTCTTAGGCATTCAACTCCCTGTCCCACTTGGATATTCTCTACAGGCTCCATGATCTTGGTCTCAGAGACAATATTATCCACTGGTCACAGCATACCTCTCCAACAGGACAGTTTTTGTGAAGCTGGGCAACACACTCAGTGCCTTCCACGCTATCAATCATGGAGTACCTCAAGGGGGTCTTCAGCCCGATGTTACTGAACATCTTGCTGTCAGGCTTACCCCCTTGACTTGAGAATAGAGTGGGTATTTCCATCTATGCGGGCGACATCTGCGTCTGGTTCCCTAACCAGGCCCCCCGCCCCCCTTCCTCCTATGTTCAGCTCAAGATGAAATGAGCCGTGACCATGGTTGTCAAGTCTTTCACAACCTAAGCCTCACTCTTTCCACCAATAAGATTGGCCATGGTTCTTACAAAGAGAGATGCCTTCCGCCCACCTTCCCTGGCCTTTGTTTGGTGCAATATAGCCTTAGTTGCTATTGCGCCAAAAAACCCCAAACAACCAACCAATCCCAGGCCTTATGCTTAGACCAGACCACATCAAGGTCATCAAACAGCATAGGTTCCTTGGTGTGGTCCTGGACAACAGGTTGACCTGGGGACCTCACATTCAGCATCTTAGGACAGTTGCCGTAACAGAGAGAAATATACTTCCCCAGTGGTACCTTACTGGTACCCACTGGGGAAGTTCCTGCAAGACCCTCCTGGTCTTCTTGGGCTTGGAAAGGCCACCGTCCGTCGGATGGGACGTTAAGCTATGGCACCGTGTGCTGGAGAGCCATGCCCTGTGCACGTTAAAGAACACGCTGGATGGCCTTGACAGGAGGCTACCATCTGTCTCCCAACAGCTGTTCCAGTGGGTTCCCTCCCCCAACCTTCTCTGAGCCTTCGGGGTCCTTGTGACCTGGCCATTTAGCCCATGGTGTGCAAAAAAGTGCCACTCAGAGGTAAAACAACCAATCCTCCTGGTCATGTACCGGCACTTGATCCTCTCCTGTATCAACTACAGTGGTCACCTTCTGAGTAATTCCTCTGCTTCACTGCTGAGCAAGTTGGCCACTGTTCACACTATATCCCTGTGCCTCTGTTTCGAACTCTGCCTTAACACACGTAATGCGTCTGTCATTGCAGAGACTGGTGACATGCCTTTCTGCCTGCACCTAAAGAGAGATATACTGTGTCATGTCTCAAAGCTCTATTCCCTCCACTTTAACCACAAGCTTCTCAGGAAGTTGCAAGACAGGCCAGACTCTGCCATTGCTGTGTCTGCCACTGACTTCTATGGTTGAGTCATCTCTACCAGCTCCACTGCTGTCAATACACTCTTCCCTGACCTTCCACCCTGGAGGAACAATGATCTTATGATCAATGTCACAGATTCCAGTAGCCATCAGGCTTCTCTCTGCCTCCTGTGTCAGTGCACAATATGTGAGATGTACGGAGGTCTACATTGATGGATATGTGAACCAGGAGAGGCTACATGCTGCCTTTGCAATTCCCAATACAGGCATTGCCAGAGGTTTCCGTCTCCTGCATCTCATTTCCTCCACTTGAGCAGAGTTTTATGCTATCCTTGAAGTTGTACTTTTCATCCTCAGCCTCGAGAGTGGCAACTTTGTCAGCCTTTGCGAAGACAGCATCCAAATCAGCCTTGGGAGCTCTCCAGAAGTAAGACAACAAGAGATGCAACCCTTTCCTCATCCAGAAGATCATGGAGACATGCTTTAAGGTCACTTCTGCTGGAATCACGGTACATTTCCAGTGGATCCCCTCCCATGTAGGGATACAATGCTTGCCGATCGCACCACGAAGAACACACTAGAGAATCAGAGGCATGTATCTTATTACTCTTTCTCTCTCTCAGTGACTGCAAGACGTTTGTCTCACAACTGATAAACCAGTATCATCTTGCCCAGTTGCAGAGGGACTCCAGTTGTTCCACATTCAGGTACCTGGCTGACCCTTTTCTCACTGCTCCTAACCTCGGTAAGCTCTGCAGTTCTGGGGAGACCCTCCTTCATCATCTCCAAGTTGGTGTCATCTACAGCAACTCTATGCTACACACTCTCAGCAGAGCATACAGTCCTAACTGTGCCACATGCAGCATACCTGAGACTATCTGACATACGACTCAACTGCTCCCATTACAATGCTGAAAGAGAAACTTTGTTCTGGAGCTTCATACTATCGGAACCACTGACTATTCCATCACCTCCCTACTTGGTATCTACCACAACACGAAGCTGCAGGGAACACGCTTCCGACTGGTCACTGATTTCTTTCAGAACATTGGCCTTTTCTGCAAAATCTAATGTCTCTTTTCCTTTTTATGAGATTAGTAGAGTTAATAGTTTTGCGAGATAGTTGAGAGGTAGTCTCTTCTGCCTCTGCTATCTTGTCCTCCTGCTGTGACTGGTGTAGGGAGCCCCTCACTGGAGGCTAATTTCACCATGAACTTACAATACCTTGAACCTTGAAGCTAAGTTTATAAAAATATATAAGATTCATAAAACGTATAATAAACAATATCATTTTTTGTAAATTTAATTTCCATTTTTTTTTTCGATGTCACTGAGATTCCAGTAGCCATCAGGCTTCTCTCCACCTCTTATGTCACTGCACAATATGTGAGCTATCTTGCCCAAGGATCTATCTTACCTATCTTGCCCAAGGAAATTTTTTGGTTCAGTGATGCAGATTTCTCTGCCAAAATTGAACAATATTCTGTCTCAGTGAAGTCTGTCTCAGTGAAGAGGAACTTTCAAATTTATCAGTGAAGGATGATTCAGATATAGATCCAAATTAGATTGAAAGTGGTCCCAGCAATGAATTTGATAGCGATTTAGAAACCAGTTTCTATTATTGGACAATATTAATATAGAATTTATATTATTGGACAATTATAATCCAATATTTAGACACATTCAATAACATGGTGAACAAAGGTTCTACTGGCAGTCTTTCAGATCATCATAATGGTCCAAAATTTTATTTTTGAAATAATGGTTCAAGTGTAAGGCCTAAGGATCCAACTGAATAATTGAAACTCCCCAGCAAAACATCACTAGAACTGTGCAGATAGCTAGTACCTATATATCTAGTACCTATATATCTAGTACCAGCAAAGTTTTTAGTGGAAGTAGAGGGGAGGACACTGAAAGCCATAGAGATTTCTGTGTGATAAATATTTTATGAAACAATGACATGAGGAAACATAAATAAGAATATGAGAGGGAAATAGGCAATTTTCAAAAAACTAGTTGCAGGAAAAACTGAAGAAACTGAAGCTCTTAATAAGCCTTTATATGCTATCTTCAGTTTTCAAATCTGGTAATAAAAATGCACTTTTGTTATTTTTAGAAGATTTTACAAAACAGTCTCATTTTTCAGCAATACAAAATGGTGCTAAAGTTTACAGAACTCTGATTCTTATGAACTTGAAGAATAGTGTCACTAATGTACTCAGTTTTGCCGACACTAAAATGCCACATATCTATGCATGGGTAGGGAATTTTAAAAAAATAACCAGCCATCAGATTTTACCTGAAGCCAAATCAAAGGTATATATGAGGGCTATATATATATGCTTGATCATAACACAAAATGTTGTGTGCTGTTACTGGCAGCACTATATTTTGTGCCAGGATTGGATCTTTCTGGGGGCATGCCTAGAATGTTTAGGTTGATAAAAACCAGGACATTCCACTAAATGCCCCAGTTTCAGAAAGCTGAATGTAGTGCTTTATGCATTCTGACATTATCTTAAAGTAAAAAAGAAACAAAGTATGTGTGTGAACAATGTCAGACACCATTTTGTATATTATCCTTGTATGAAAGAATATTATGCTTTACAAAACTTTTATTATGTCTATTACTTAGTTTTTTTTGTTATTAAAAATGCCTCAGCAATATTTTAACTTTTCAACCTAAGCCACTTTTCTTTAATAAACTAAAACTTAAATAGCCTGTCCCAAACTGTAGCCTATATTATACATAAAAAATATCCCTCAAGCAGCTGCTTGCCACAGAGGTGTGACAGGAGCCTGCCAGTTTATATGCCATAGTAGTGAGGATGGTGTAACCTCAGCAGAAAAACGACACAGCTTTCTTACCCAGGACACTTTCCTTACCCAGGACTTTAACCGAGGTCCCTTTGATCAGTAGCCAAGAATGCTAACCACTTGGCCACGGGACAGTACTTAAACTTAAAAGAAAGATATGTCTGCCAAAATTAAACTGGTCAGCTAAATTTTAACCTATTTTATGGTGGTTAAGTACATTTTATGTATACTTCTTTGATTATTTTGATTTAAAAGCAAACTGCTGAACATTTTACTCTTTACAGAAGCGAAGCCTTTTTTTAATTCCTGGATGTTGCCCAGTTGAAAAAAATTTCAATAGTGTTTATTTAATGTATTTAAAAAAATGGAAAAAAAGCTACAAAGATTTTTTTGTTCGATTTTAATGGTGTTTATGAATAGTCTGCAACTAGAAAATAAAATTATTTCTATTACATATTTATTTTGCTATGTTTGGAGCTGAAGTAAACGTACACTGTCTGGCCAAATCATTGTGAACGCTGCATTGTGTGCAAAGTACTATGAAATATGCCAATGTGCACAAAATTTCTTACTGATGTTAGTATTTTATGTCACTACAAAGTCGTATAAGAGCTGTAAAGGAATGGTGGAGAGCAAAGTCAAGTGTTACATGGGTTAAAAGTTTGATTTAACAGATTTCAAAGTGGGCTAATTATTGGAGCATGATAGACAGTAACATCCATAACCGTGATGGAACTCAGCGGAAGGTCACTGCACAATATCCAAAGTATATGGAGAATGGCAGCAGTCTCGAAAAACATCAGTCATTGTGTCAAATGTGGGAGGAAAAAGGGTCTGACAGACAGGGACAGACATTTGTTAACATGAACTGTGTGGCAAAACAGCTGCTACAGTTCATCAGCTGAGAGAGATGAAGCTAGCAACACTTCAAAACCAATTTTTGCAAGAACTATGCATAGAGAATTGAAAACCAACAAAGTATTAGGTAGGTGTTCATAATAATTTGACAAGGCAGTTTATATTGCCTTGATTTCAATCAGATAATGATAACATTTGATATGTCTTCAAATTGATTTTGTTTTTAATTGATGAATTGCAATTGTAGAGGAGATTTTGTAAAAAAAAAATTTAAAGATTGTATGAAAAATTATAATTTTCTGAACTGATATTTTTAGTACCAACTGTTGGTTAATTATTTTATTTTTTTTTCTCATTTATTAGGGTTTTTTCTTCTTTATTACCATACACCAAAGAGCCAAAGCATTATGACCACCTGCCTAATATGATGTTTCTCCATGTGCCACCAAAACAGCTCTTACCCAATGAGGCATGTACGCTACAAGATTTCTAAAGGTGTCTTGTGGTATCTGGTACCAACACGTTACCAGCAGAGCCTTTAACTCTTGTAAATTACATGGTTGAACCAACGCAGATCATATATACTGTTCCAATACAAACCACGGTTGCTCAATTGAATTGATGTCTGGGGAATTTGGAGACTAGGCAATACCTGGAAGTCTTCCTCATGTTCCACGAATCAATCTTGAACAATCTGGGCAGTGTGTGGGCAATCTGTCGAACAATCTGGGCAGGATAATGCGGTGTGGCATACTGCATTATCCTGCTGAAGAAGGCACTACTAAAGGAAAATACCGTTGTCAATGAAAGGATGTGCCTGGTCTGCAATGGTGTTTAGGTAGGTGGTAGACGTCATAGTTTCCTGCACATGAATGACTGGACCAAGGGTTTCCCAGCAGAACATTGCCCAAAGCATTACACTTCCACCACTGGCTTGTTTTCATCCCATGGTGCATCCTGCTGCCAACACTCCCAGGTAAACGACATCCACATATCCGGCCGTCCACATGGTGCAACAGGAAACAAGATTCATCAGACCAGACGACCTTCTTCCAATCATTCAAGGTCCAGTTTTGATGCTCGCGTGCCCATTGTAGGCACTTTCGCCGGTAAACCAAGGTTAGAATGAGCACTCGGAGTCGCCTGCAGCTATGCAGCTCCATTTTCAGCAGGGTTCGATGTACTGTGTTTTGCGACACCTCACTCCTGTCTCCAGCATTCAAATTATGGGTGAGTTGCACCACAGTATCCCTTCTGTTGGCTCATACCATATGGGATAGCCTTCGCTCACCTCTATAATCGATGAGCCATGGTCGGCCCACACCTTGCCAGCGATTCGTGGTTTTTCTCTCTTCAGACCACTTTTTGAAGGTTCTAACCATGGCTGACCATGAACATCCCTCAAGCCTTGCCATCTCAGAAATGCTCTGGCCCAGTTGTCTGGCCTGTACAATTTGGCCTTTGTCAAACTCACTTAAATTCGCTGCCTTTCCCATCTGAAGAACAAGAATAACACTGATTAACAGAGCTCAGTATCAGGTGTTATTTATACTGTTTCATGACCTTCATACGTGCCATAATTTACCTGCAGTTGCTTCGATTAGCATAAAGATGCGCTGGTCATAATGTTTTGGCTCTTTGGTGTATATATTGTTAGCATCTGTAATTAGTTGGTGTGATATTCTGTTAATCTATTAATTAAGCAAATTTATTTTGTTTTGGATAAAATGTTTTTTTTTATTTTTTTTTTTGCAACAATTACTCCCATTATTGCAATTTCAGTAAAATATTTCAAATAATCCATTTTAAGAAAAAATTTTCAAGATGAGAAAAACTGACCATTATTACTCTCAGGATCAGCATTCAAGGCAATATATTTCAACTGCAAGCATAATGATAAAAATATAATTAAATCTATTTGCATTAGCTAAAAATTTAAACTTAATCCAGAAGTAAACATGCTTATTTTTTTCCACATTAGTGGATAGATTTGGTCTTTCAGCACTTTCTGAATGACAGCAATTTTTTTATATTTTGCTTAAAATAATCATTTTTCGACTTTGTGTCATTTTTTATAATTCTATACTTTTTGAAAGGATGCACCAGTAATGGTCAGTAAGCTTGGAAGCTAGGCAAGCAAATTGAAAATGGGGGTTGGGTGTTTGAAAAGGTTCCATGCCCTAATAATTTTTTTTATATGAAATTCATGGTTTCTACACTTCTTAATTGTTGTGTAAAATGTATATTATTATTGGAGTATCATTGGCCAAACATTATCTGTTTAATTCTCTCCATTCTGTTCTTTTATTGTCCAAAATATTCTGTTGCAGCTAGATGCAGTTCAAATTTTGTTTATTTTACCACCATTCATAACATATCTTCCTCTCATTTCTCCTCTTTGCCCTACTCTCTCTCCTCCAGCCATATAAGTGCTTCAAAAGCAAGTTAACTTCTGGGCTCTCACTGGAGGCATGGTAGCACATCAATAATGCGAAGCAGAAATGAAGTTGTTGAAATGTATTTAAATGGTGAAAATTAAATATATTAATATCATTTTTAATTGTTTATAATGATTTACAATTTTTAAGGGTTCAAAAAAAATTTTTTTGTTAGAATAGGCAAACAGTACTTTCAATGATTGTATGGACTGACTGCCACTGGAATCCACATAATATTTATGAACTTCATACTTCAATGAAAGTATAAAGAGAAATACCATTAAGGATTTCAGACTTGTTTCATATATATAAATATTTTATCTGCATTTTCAGTACTTAATGACTTTTGTATCCTTAATTTACCAAACATATGGATCATTCCCCCACAAAAATATAAATTAGATGCAGTGGAAAAAAGTAAAGCAAAATATTTGAAAAATGCCTGATGTAAGTAGGTGCTATGATCTAAAAGACTGTCCATAATTTTTTAACTATACTGCAAAAAATGCATTATCAAAATGTCAAAATCTTTTTATGTGTATGTAGAGAAACATTCAAGGTCAGCTAGTATGTAGATGCTGAAGAATTCATTTATGATAGTCTGTAATCACATGGGTAGAGTTAAAACACCAGCTCAACCCCTCCAAGGTTATAATTATATCTTTTATCTGCAACTGATGTGCCTAGCAGTGTGCCACTCAATAAATGATTTGTAACTGTAATATCTGTAACAAACGAAACTATTCTATATAAGTGTATTTTTAAGACTGATTTAGATGAAGGAGATATGGGACCCTGTCCCTGTACTCTGTTCTGTCATTTCAAATCTTTGATCTTTTGTGCATAATATAAGTAAAAGGAATCTGTGACAGAATGTTATCAATAATTTCTATTTATCTAAAGAAAAAGGAATGACATTTGAAACTGCAAATTTTTATTTAGGGATATTTGGAAAAAGAAACTTGTATGTGCATTTTTATGCAAGGAAGAGTTTTAATAGTATTAAATAAATAATAAATACCCCCTCAAGCAGCTGCTTGCCACAGAGGTCTGACAGGAGCCTGTCAGTTTATATGCCATAGTAGAAGATCTGAGAGGATGGCAGGACCTCAGCAGAAAAACGACACACATCCATGCCTTACCTGGGGCTTGAACCCAGGTCTCTTAAATCAGTAGCCAAGTGTTCTAACCACTCGGTCACGGGACGGCTTAATAGTATTGAATAGAGATATTTTAAAAAATGCACAAAAATATTTTAGCATATATTAAAATCATTAGTATTTTTTCTAAATTTATAAATAGTAGCAAAAATTGTTTCCTATATGTACCTTTGCTGTTTAAACCTATAACTTCAATTACTGTGAGTACAATATTTATAATTTATTTTAACATTTAAAATTCGGTCTGCCATATTTTAGCCTTGTTTATGGACACGTTTTTCAACTTCATTCATATCCAAATTCAATAACTTGAAACAGAAAATAGCTTTCAATTATAAATCAGTGTTAAATTAATTGGAAACGTGTAATTTGTATAAAAAATTCACATACTGAGTACTAGATTTAGAACAGACTGCGACAATAATGGTTAATGCATGCAATTTCATTAAAAGTTTTCACTTTTTCTCAGCTGAAGCTTGCATTTCAATCCTGTCAGGCCAACCTAGTTGCTTTGGTTGCACATCAGTCCTACCATTTTTGGAAATAATGTTAATTGCACTATTCATAAAATATTTTGAGAGCCATAACATGCCTCATTCATATCTACTAATAAATCAGCACTTTGAAGTCGATTCAAATTTTAGAGGAAAAATTGCCCTGAGCCAGGTGGGATACAAACCTACAACCTTATGGGTTCGTATCCCACCCAGCTCAAGACAATTTTTCCTCTAAAATTTCAATCGACTTCAAAGTGCTGATTTATTAGTAGATATTGAATGTGTCTGGTTTATTTCATTATTTACAAATTATATCTGGCACCCATACATAGGGGACGGGGGTGGCTCAGTCAGTAGCGTGCCAGGCTCGTAATCTGTAGTTCCCAGATTCGAGTCCCGGCTGGGTCAGCATTGAGATTTATCTCCGCAAAATTCCCCACCCTGCCCACGGTCAGTAGGGGACACCGATGGACTTGGAAAGGCCACCGTCCGTCGGATGGGACGTTAAGCTATGGCACCGTGTGCTGGAGAGCCATACCCTGTGCACGTTAAAGAACATGCTGGATGGCCTTGACGGGAGGCTACCATCTGTCTCCCAACAGCTGTTCCAATGGGTCCCCTCCCCCAACCTTCTCTGAGCCTTCGGGGTCCATGTGACCTGGCCATTTAGCCCGTGGTATGCAAAAAAGTGCCACTCAGAGGTAAAACAACAACCCAACCCATACATAGGATTGCCTGCACTGACCTTGCTGGGCACAACTACCGAGCAGACTGAACTTCAAGTTCCTTTTCATTGTTCCTATCCCTCTTTACAGATGGGACCTCCTTTTGTTCTGTATGCCCTCGCTATCAGCTCTCCAGTTATGCAGTCAGCACAGCAGAGCTAATTCTTGTGTAATGCAGGTAGGACGTGACCTTCCCTGCTGTTGTATGTAAAGAAAGGGGGGACGCATAATGTCCCAGCTGGCCTGGTCGATCCTGACGTTGATATCATTATAACCCCTAAGATCAATTTATTAATAAAAAAGGGACTGTATATAAAAAAACTGAATTTTTTTCATTTTTAATTATGATTAAAAGGTTTAAATTATAATAAAAATTTAAATTAAGATTGAGTCTGACAAAGTCCACTCCTGAACTCATCTTGAAGAGAACTGTAAAATTGGCAGCCCTATGTTAAGCTTAAGTTGTTAAATTGTTACTCATGGATAAGGAATATCCTTCCATTGAATGTATGGGTGAGAACAGGCCCAGATCTAAAAAAAACCTGTGGGGTAAGAAACTTTATTGAGCTGGAAATTTTTAAAAGAGGAGGCCAATAAACTGGATTTCCATTATAGTATAACATTTCCCCCTTCATTTTACAGATCTTTAAAAAATTTCTTGAAAAATTCACAAGTTTAACAATTTTTTGCCTTACCAGCATTCTCAAAGGAGGAACCCATAGACCTCTTGTCCCCACCCCCTCCCTCGCCCCTAGATCCAGTCTTGGGTGTAAATTTTTTCCATTATTAGTAGAATTTGCTGACACACTTGCAAAGTAAAAACAGCTAAATGTGTAGACCTTATGAAGTTACTGCAAAATAGTCTGATTTCTGTGTTCTATGTGTATTATACATAAATAAAATAATAATGTTTTGGACCATATTTGTTAAATTCTTAGTTGTAGATTGATGCTTCAGAAATCTGATAACAGCAAAAGGGATGGTATATGCTTAAGATATAGATTTAATTTTCTATAATGCTGCCTATGATTCAATGCTTCAGGTGCAATGCAGTCCTCTGGCAGGTGCCTAAACATATGCAGCTCTCCAGTGGTTAGAAGTTGAACAATTCTGCTTTAATGTATAATATTATCAATTTATTTTTTTAATATATTGATTGCATAGTTTACTTTATTCACTTTATTACCAACATTCGTCATCAGCATTATTAATCTAGTGCATCCCTTGAACACCATATGAGGAGATATTTTAGTTCAGAACAATGCTCATGTCAGGGTTTTATAAATATCTTCCTAGAGGACCATAAAATTTTTATAACCTATAGCAAACATGTGAAGTGAGGTTTGTATTGGTATTATATACCTTCTTTAAAGGGTCTCTGTTTAATAAGAGTGGATCTGCAACAGTAAAGAACTGGTTGCACATGCAGTCCTTTTCCCTCCTTTGTAAGGCCACTACTTCATGTTAGCAGTTCCCAGTTTAATTGGGAGAATGCAGCAGTTGGCAACACTAAATCTCTTGATACTTTTTAATTATTGGGAATCTAGTATGGAAGATTTGAGAGCCCCCCCCTCCCAAGTCAACTAAGGACCTGGTTTCACAGACTCAAGAACAATGGCTCAAGAACAATGGCTGTGGTATATGTGTTGAGGTGGTTTGGGTATGTGTGGGAGTTCCTCAAGTTGTTGAAACATGTTACAGGGGTTCTTGCAGCCAAAAAGTTTTAAAACTACTGCTGTCTCAGTCACGTCTCAAGAAGAAAAACTTAAAAGGTCATATTCTGAAAATATTAGTTGTCCGACGCGTGGTGCAATGGTTAGCGCGCTCTGGCATGAATCTGGAGAGATGCGGGTTCGATTCCCGCCGTGGCGGCGATGAATTTTTTTCAGAATCTATTAAATAAAACTACTGCTTTGCATATTATTGCACATTACATAATGAAGTACTAGTATATGTATATTCTATTTCTGGTGTTAAATTTAGGAAAAGGAAATTTTAGATATTTCATCTGACCCAGATTTCTTATCAATATCCTAACTGCTTTTTGAATAGCATTTCAGTGTAAAAAAAAGTATTCTAATTTCAGAACACTTGATATCACTGAATACATTCATGCCATAAATAAGACTTAAAATTTTAAATTTTTGTATTAAAAATGTAATTAAAATTTTTTTAATCAAAATTGTAATTAATTAAAACTTCCATAGTAAAAATATAATTAATATTAAAAAAATTGTTCTTTGTTTTCTTTCCTCTGAGTATTAGATTTGTAAATATTTCTATGTATTTTCAAAATAAACCATCTATTTAGTTTGCATGTTAAACTTCTGAATGTTGTACTACTATACAATATTAAGTTCATACCAGGTTGTTAACTCAAAATTTTTTTAAAGTAATTTTGTACGTAGTTTAAATCATCCATTATCTACTCTCAAATTTAATGTACATGTTCACATTTTGGACCTCAATTTGATGGTAATTGAAGTAATGTAGTTTATTGCATTTGTCAGGTATATCATATCTGAAAAATGAAGGATATGACTTAAATTAAAATGAGCTGTGTTTTCATAATTATTTATTCCCAGTGTATGTTTAAATTTTTTATTGAATTGTGTGTGATAAAAATGGGTTCAGCATTTTACTGCAGCTTTCCAAATGAAATGCTGATTAATTTATGTGTATTTTAAATAGCATATCTGCCTGTTTTTGAAATATTTATTCTAAGGGTTAATTTAATTTTTGGTATGTATTAAAGTTTTAATACATTATTTTTCACCTATTTTTATCTACATATTGTACTGTTTGGTGTATGTCCTGCAGTTGTTCACAAATCTCTCAGAACTGTTGAGTGATATATAAAGATATTAAATCAGTTGAACTTAACATCCATGTAGCTACCTCATGGAAGAGACCTATAAAGTGCACATGAAAGAAAAAGTTGTGATCCATATTAGTGTTCACTATTCTGTAATTTTGAATTTTCTTATGTTATCACATTTAACAGGGTATTTAATGTAGAAGATGCATGGCCAGCACATGTTATACGTCCACACAAGTTTTTCCCCCCCAGAAAATTTTTCTTTATGTCTTGTATTTGGCTTATATATTGGTTGCAACACTTTTTACAATGTATGTTAAAATCTGCTGAAAAATAAGGGAGTTAAAATTGCTCAATAAGTTGTATAAGTAATCTATTGGTGCCTTTGGCAGTGCTTGGTTACTTCTCTCTCAGGGTAGCTGAAAATGATTGCTAAGTTTTTCATTTTGGAAATCAATCGTAAATTTATCATAAAAGTGTGAATAAAAAGGATAGTTGAATCGAATGATGTTATTCACTTTTAAATGGCATCACACCTAATTGCGAAATAAGCTTAACATATACATACCGAAAGATATACATTTCAAAGTGAATGCATACTCTACCTGCTAATTGGAGAAATGCAATCTAAGTTGTGTAGTCAGGTGCAAATGTTACGTCTCAAAAATGCTGCTTGCTCAGTTTGTTATAGATTTTAAGGAAAATTTAAATGCTGCTGGTCTAAGGTCAAGTATGGATTATAAAATGCACCTAGCTCAAAATACATATGGATGAATTCAATCAAATTTCACAGGAAGGTACAAAAATAATGTTTTGATGTCATGAAAATTTGAGCCAAAATGATTTTTTATATATACTGAAAAAAAGAAAGTATGTGAAAAAAAAAAGGGTAGGGGGTAATAAAAACATATCAATAGGGAATATGACCTCCTCTAACACTAATGCAGGCCTGACAACGTTGCTTCATAAAAAAAAATACCCCTTCAAGCAGCTGCTTGCCATAGTAGACCGCCTATGAGGAAGGCTTGGGTTGTTTTACCTCTGAGCGGCACTTTTTTGCACACCATGGGCTAAATGGCCAGGTCACAAGGACCCCGAAGGCTCAGGGAAGGTTGGGGGAGGGGACCCGCTGGAACAGCTGTTGGGAGACAGATGGTAGCCTCCCGTCAAGGCCATCCAGCGTATTCTTTAACGTTGGGTTGTTTTACCTCTGAGCGGCACTTTTTTGCACACCATGGACTAAATGGCCAGGTCACATGGACCCCGAAGGCTCAGAGAAGGTTGGGGGAGAGGACCCACTGGAACAGCTGTTGGGAGACAGATGGTAGCCTCCCGTCAAGGCCATCCAGCGTGTTCATTAACGTGCACAGGGTATGGCTCTCCCGCACACGGGGCCACGGCTTAACGTCCCATCAGACGGACGGCGGCCTTTCCAAGCCCATCGGTGTCTCCTACTGACCGTGGGCAGGGCGGGGAATTTTTTGCGGAGATATATGAGGAAGGCGAAACCTCGACAGAAAGACAACATAAACATCCATGCCTTACCCAGGGCTTGTACCCAGGTCCTTTTGATCAATAGCCAAGTGCTCTAACCATACTCTTAAGATATTCCAGAGAGTACGAGAGCAGTAAGTCCATTGAGCAAAAAGAACAGTCCTGTAGGGTTTTGGAGAAGGGATTGAAAGGTGTCAATAGGTCTCTCCAACAGATCTCGTAGGTGTTCTGTTGGGTGAGATCTGGAGAGAATACAGAGGCCCTCCATTTGTGGATACCTCAGTCAGGGGGGGGGGGGGGCTCAGTCGGTAGCGTGCCAGGCTCGTAATCTGTAGTTCCCAGGTTCGAGTCCAGCTGGATCAGCGTTGAGATTTATCTCCGCAAAATTCCCCGCCCTGCCCACGGTCAGTAGGGGACACCGATGGGCTTGGAAAGGCCTCCGTCCATCGGATGGGACGTTAAGCCGGGCCCCGTGTGTGGGAGAGCCATACCCTGTGTACGTTAAAGAACACCTGGATGGCCTTGACGGGTGGCTACCCTCTGTTTCCCAACAGCTGTTCCAGTGGGTCCCCTCCCCCAACCTTCTCTGAGCCTTCGGGGTCCATGTGACCTGGCCATTTAGCCCATGGTGTGCAAAAAAGTGCTGCTCAGAGTTAAACCCAACCCTCCAACCTTCTCTGAGCCTTCGGGGTCCTTGTGACCTGGTCATTTAGCCCATTGTGTGCAAAAGAGTGCCGCTCAAAGGTAAAACAACCCAACCCCCCATGCTTTCCTCCCTAAAAATCGAAATTTAAATGTTCTACTATATTTTCCGAACACATGGGACTAGAGTTAGGTGTCAAATGAAAGCTCGTATAATCACCGTCGTAAACAGTTTCGAATTTTGCCTCCACTATTCCCTTTCATGAAGGGGGATTTTTGGGGTTAGACTTGAACGAGTCATAATTTAAAGCTTGTGACGTCTGCAATGTCATGGGCTACCAGAAACACGACTCCGAAAGGGTGGGAAAATGTCGATGTTTATGAGTCATATATCAAATGAAAGTAGGCGTTTTTTGTGACAAAGAAAAAAATATAAATTTAGAAAATGCCTATCTTCCTATATGGGCCCTAAAAAGTAGAAAATAGACCTAAAGCATATCGATGGTGCAATCAGTCACTGAGTTCGTATTCTCTTCAAAGGAAGGTAGGGTTCCGATTGACCTACACAACAAGATAGCTGGCACCCTATTCCTTTGAAGTGAATACGAACTCGGTGACTGATTGCATAATCTACATGCTTTTGCTCTATTTTCGGCTTTTTAGGAACCATGTAGGAGATAAGTATTTTTTCAATTTATTTATATTTTTTTCGAGAATTTTTTAAAAATCTGTACAACGGAGAGTTAAATGTTATACTGCTTTGGAAATCCAGTCTCTTGACCTTCCCCCTTTCACATTTTTTCGGCTCGATTGTGTTTATTGCCCCCCCCCCCCTTCTATTATGGCGTTCTATAATTTCTAAATCCGGCCTGAAGTGACACATATCACTAGTTGTCTTGCATAAATTACCCTCTTGAAGCCAGGAAACAGGGGGCGAGGGTGGCTAAGTCGGTAGCGCGCCAGGCTCGTAATCTGCAGTTCCCAGGTTCGAGTCCCAGCTGGGTCAGCGTTGAGATTTATCTGCACAGAATTCCCCGCCCTGCCCACGGTCAGTAGGGGACACCGATGGACTTGGAAAGGCCGCCGTCCGTCGGATGGGACGTTAAGCCGTAGCACCGTGTACGGGAGAGCCATACCCTGTGCACGTTAAAGAACACGCTGGATGGCCTTGACGGGAGGCTACCATCTATCTCCCAACAGCTGTTCCAGTGGGTCCCTCCCCCAACCTTCTCTGAGCCTTCGGGGTCCGTGTGACCCTGCCATTTAGCCCATTGTGTGCAAAAAAAGTGCCGCTCAGAGGTAAAACAACCCAGGAAACAGTCCAAATTGAAATTCTTGTGGGCGAAGCAGTTGGGCATCTTTTGGTTTGTTGGTTGGGGTTTTATGGCACAAGAGCAAAAAAGGCTATGTTGCACCAAACGAGAGTAAATAAGAAGATAAAAGACATCGAACCTCCAACCGAAATTAAAAGCAACATACGTAAAAGAGGAAAGCAATGGAAATGACACAACAAGAAAGAAAAGTGTATAACAAACAATACATAGAAAAACCAGGGAAAAAGAGTCAATGTAAAACCGAAAAATCAATAGTGAGTCTATAGGATCCATAAAACAAGCCTGAATATCGAAAAGTAAAAACAATAAATACTTGTAAAATAACCTGTAAAAAGTCAAAAACGGGTTAAAAAAAGGGTCGTGAAATAAAAGATATCGGAATAAGGAGATCAGACGTAAAATGTTGAACGCTGAAATAAGCTTGAGGTTCGAGGCTAAAAGTAGTTCATTCAAGTAAATTATGTTTTAACATTTAGATGGTTCACAATTAATCATCCACCAAAAGAAGAATGTGTAATAAACATGACTAAATGGAGTTGAGTAAATTCAAATTCTCTTGATTCCTGCGAAAACGTGACTACCGTCGTTTGACAGTTGGCTTGATCTCAAACAGTTTGCGATCTGTTCCGACCTAGATCTCTGCTACTGCCCAGAGCTCGGTGAAAACATTACCGGAGATCCAACGAAGGATCCTGTAGTAGAGACAGTAGGGGAGTTGTAAGTGCTTTATGAGCCTGGCAGTTAAAGCTAGATACCTGTCATTTTGTGATGTGACTCTTGTGTGACCTTGTACTGGTTTTCTTAGCAATATCACATGTTCCGAAATTGTCTCCAGAGCGTAGAGAGACATTCTTCCATCTGACTACATTAGCTTCCGACTAGCCAGCTACCATTCTCCCAAAGGCATGTTGCTTTAACGGGCCATCTGAACGATGTCCGAGACATTTTTAACAAAATGGCCATTTGCAATTCGGGGGCATATACTTTCGCGCGCTTGGTTACTGATCAAAGGGATCTGGGTTCGAGCCCCAGGTAAGGCATGGATGTTTGTGTTGTTTTCCTGCTGAGGTCCTTCTATCCCCACAGACTTTCTACTATGGCATATAAACTGACAGGCTCCTTCAGACATCTGTGGTAAGCAGCTGCTTGAGGGGGTATTTATTTATTTATTTACATATTAACCACATACCGCATGCATAAGTACCTCGATTTTAATTCCATATATTTGTTTTTTTAAAAATATAAAAGTAAACTAATATGTAATTTTTGCACTTGAGTACATTATCATGTATGCATTAAGGATATAATGCACTTTATTTCTTACATCAGTCCCTCGATCTAGTAGCATTTTTTGAATCCAGTAAACGTAAATTATTGTTGTTTTTTTTACATACTGTGACAAACTTTCTGGTGGTGGTTGGATCAGGCACGAACCCATGATTTAGTGTTTGAGTGTTGGGGCTGAGAATAAGACGAATATGGTTTCCCAATTACTTAAATATTCTATGAACAGGAAGCGTTAAAATGATATTCTATGTGGAATGAGGTTTTATAGTTTTTTTTTTTTCAATCTATTTTTAAAGTTGGACATAAAATATGGGGCTAAAATAAAATTATGAAAACTGTTTTGGATTTCAAAGCAGGTAGACAAGTTCGAAATTTAATATAAAATGGCGGGATTTTTTAGGGGGGAGGTCCGGACCCCCCCTTGTGTACGGGCTGGGGGTGGCTCAGTTGGTAGCGCGCCAGGCTCGTAATCTGTAGTTCCCAGGTTCGAGTCCCAGCTGGGTCAGCATTGAGATTTATCTCCGCAAAATTCCCCGCCCTGCCCACGGTCAGTAGGGGACACCGATGGGCTTCGAAAGGCGGCCGTCCGTCGGATGGGACGTTAAGCAGTGGCCCCGTGTGCGGGAGAGCCATATCCTGTGCACGTTAAAGAACACGCAGGATGGCCTTGCCGGGAGGCTACCATCTGTCTCCCAACAGCTGTTCCAGTGGGTCCCCTCCCCCAAACCTTCTCTGAGCCTTCGGGGTCCATGTGACCTGGCCATTTAGCCCATGGTGTGCAAAAAAGTGCCGCTCAGAGGTAAAACAACCCAACCCCCTTGTGTACGTTCTGGCTAGGATCAAACTAAGCATAGATGACAAGATAAATTGCAAGTTAAAAACGTTACTGAATAATTAAATATTACAAAAAAAAAAAACATTTTACATTAGAAATCTAACGCGTAAACAATTATGCATTGAAACCACGATCAGTCAAAAATTATGCTGTGATAGACGGGTTTGAACACCCCTGGCGTACATTAAATTATCTTGGACTTAGAGTTAATTCATTAGAATACTGTGAAATGTAAATTTGAAACCGTAGGTAAGCCAAAAAGAGGACAAAAGAGTTTTAAGCTTTCTCCAAATTGAACACTAGTTCTGTAATTCACGAGACTTTGCCTCACAGATGAAATAACAATTCCGGTTAAAAAAAAAACTAAGTAATTGAAGGAATGATATAATTCCGAAAAATAGTTTTGATGGCATATTTTCGTTTCGAAACCACATCTTTCATTTTCAGAATCATAAACTATGGTTTTTCTCCTACTAGAGTGACTGGTGGGGGTGGGGGGTGTTTTTATTGCTTTACTGTAGGGTATTTTATATATATATATATTACTTTTCACGGGGGCCATAGGTTAGGCTCATAATCTGCAGTTCCCTGGTTCGAGTACTACTTATGCCAGCGTTAAGATTTATCTCTACTGAACCCCTAGTCTGCCCTCTATCAGTAGGGGACTGTCTGTTGGATGGGGTGCAAACCTGTGGCTCTGTGCCATACCTTGTGCAAGTTAAAGAACATGCTGGATGGCTTTGACCGGAGGCTATCATCTGTCTCCTGAGTCTTCCGGGGGAAAGGGCTCAGTCGGTAGCATGCCAGGCTCGTAATCTAGTTTCAAGATTCGAGTTCCAGCTGGGTCAGTGTTGAGATTTATCTCCGCAAATTTCCCCGCCCTGCCCACGGTCAGTAGGGGACACTGATGGGCTTGGAAAGGCCGCCGTCCATCGGAAGGCATGTTAGACCGTGGCCCCGTATGCGGTAGAGCCGTACCCTCTGCACGTTAACATGCTGGATGGCCTTGACAGGAAGCTTCCATCTGTCTTCTAACAGCTGTTCCAATTGGTCCCCTCTAACCATCTCTAAGCTTTCAGGGTCCTTGTGACCTGGCCATTTAGCCCATCGTGTGCAAAAAAGTTGTTGCTCAGAGGTGAAATAAAACCTAATGCTTTTCGTTGGAGGATTTTTTAATAGGATCTTTCATGTTGTTGCGAAGGTAAAATATTATCCTGCTAATAAACCACTTTGCAATGAAAATCTACCAAGGATTTACCTATAGCAAAGCCCTGCCCACGGTCAGTAGGGGGACACCGATGGGCTTGGAAAGGCAGTCGTCCGTCGGATAGAACGTTAAGCCGTGGCCCCGTGTACGGGAGAGCCATAACCTGTACACGTTAAAGAACACGCTGGATGGCCTTGAGGGAGGCTACCATATGTCTCCCAATAGCTGTTCCAGTTGGTCCCCTCCCCCAACCTTCTCTGAGCCTGTTATCTTCGCAAAATTCCCCGCCCTGCCCACGGTCAGTAGGGGACACCGATGGGCTTGGAAAGGCCGCCGTCCGTCGGATGGGACGTTAAGCCGTGGCCCCGTGTGCGGGAGAGACATACCCTGTGCACGTTAAAGAACACGCTGGATGGCCTTGACGGGAGGCTACCATCTGTCTCCCAACAGCTGTTCCAGTGGGTCCCCTCCCCCAACCTTCTCTGAGCCTTCGGGGTCCATGTGACCTGGCCATTTAGCCCATGGTGTGCAAAAAAGTGCCGCTCAGAGGTAAAACAACCCAACTCTCTGAGCCTTCGGGGTTCTTGTGACCTGGCCATTTAGTCCATAGTATGCAAAAAAGTGCCGCTCAAAGGTAAAAGAACCCAACCTATAGCAAAGCAATATTCACGCCCATACACCGTGGACAGAAACAACTAAAATATCACAATTTCCGGAAAAAAAACTATGAATCACGAACCTGAAAATTACACAATACTTGTGGGGAAAACATTACTGCGTCATAACCATTTTTTAATTTATTAGGACTTGATTTCTTAAAAGTTTATAACATTTTGCCATTAAAATCGCTACTTCGTTATATCAGGATCAAATTTTCAAATGAAGATACCATTAGGATTAACTCTAATTTATTTCCTTCTTTTCCAAACAAAATAAAATATTTATATGAAATGTCTTTGATATAGCTAAAAATTTAAACAATACAAAATATTTGGAGTCACCACACCCTGTCATTTAGTGGCATGCACACTCCTAAATACTCAAAGAATAGATTGGAATTTAATGCTTTTTAACAGTAACATTTATTTCAATCATAATTTGAAAAATCTCGGGGGGAGAAGTTTTGTGTAGTATATATTTATATTTTAAATTTGGAAGGTAAATCTCGCCATACGCTTTGGAATAATTGTCAACACATTGTTGCTACAAAACTACGATTGAGAAACGCTAGGAGAAGGTTTTGGGAATAAATGCATTTTGTATAGTACTTTTCTAATTGTTTTTCTGATGGAATTACTAATGAATCAGGAGTTGCGATCGACTCAGTCGGTAGCACACTTGGCTCGTAATCTGATGTTCCCAGGTAGGAGTCTAAAGTGCGCATACGATGAGAATTTTCTCCAACAGCTCCCGTTCTGCCCTCGGTGAGAAAGACTTCCAGTGAAAAAGACAGTCCATGGCTTCGGTTGCCAGATGAAGGGAACCAAAAACCGGGCTGTGGAAAGACAAAACTGAGTATTATCGATGTTTTTGCGTGCTAGCAGGTTTAATAACTGTTTTTATCCCATCAAAACTTGCCCTAAAATAATAATACACAATTTTCACCTTGAGCCGTCCCGTGGCCGAGTGGTTAGCGCGCTTGGCTGCTGATCTAAGGGACTTGGGTTCAAACCCCGGATAAGGCATGGATGTATGTGTCGTTTTCTGCTGAGGTCCTGCCATCCTCTCAGACCTACTTTGGCATATAAACTGACAAGCTCCTGTCAGACCTCTGTGGCAAGCAGCTGCTTGAGGGGGTATTTATTTATTTATTTTTCACCTTGCCTTAGAATTGTCTTGACAATCCAAGAAAATTGTTTCCCTTTGAGTGTTATATTCACAAATTTTTTTTTTTAAAACGACTATGGGGAGAAATTAATATATTTATGTTAAATTTTATAGTTTGCCACCAAACTTTCGTGCAGTGATTATTAATATTATTTTCATAAAATATTTCACACTGGCGCGGCGCGTTGTGTGTAAACATTCTGATGTCTGCAGCCTGCACTGTGTTGCCATGCATTTACATCATAATTTGCGAAATGTGCAGACAGCGCTGCTCACCGAACATTTTGGAAATTACATTGCCATAGTCATACTGATTTCTCAAGTAATGATATATCAATTAATATTGAAATCATTATATTTGCACCATAAATAACAGAATACTGCTTTGCTGAAAAGCTTATAAATCTTTTGTTTTTTACATTAATCCAGAAAACCAGATATTTCTTTCTCCGATCGGTCAGTCGAATAAACGCCAAAAACCGGACACCTGGCAACCCTATCGATGCCCCCTGTATAATGAAAATACATATCCAGTATACAATAAAGATTTGCTCAATAGGAATTTTCTGGAAATCTCCGATCTTTTTCAATCCCTTGGAACCGTAACCTGGTTATTTAGTCCACCGCAGTACCGTAACTAGGTAATTTGCTGCCCAGGGCGAGTGAATTACTGTCACTCCCATTGTCCAGTGCATCAGTTTTGCCACCCTCTGAACTGAGGGCAGCAAACTACAAAATATCGCAATATCTTTAAAATGGGCAAAATGAAAAAAAAAAAAACTTTGATATACCATATATTTCCGCAGATAAGACGATAGTTGAATCATAAAAAAAGGCCCCCAAAATCCGGGTCGTCTTATAGGACAGATACAAAAAAAATTAGATTGAAATTTATATAAATTGAAACCATTATTACTACAACTATTCGAAAAATCTTTTTTCATATTATTTCAATACGCTATATGATAGTACATTGTAATAGTAAAACAATACTAAAATAAATATTAAAAGTTATGTTTATTGAGCTACTGAGGGAAAAAACGGACAAACCGTAATTATTTACTAGTACAGAGTAGGGTATGTCCACAAAATAGAATAGCCCATACGACGCTTTTGTGAATAGTCAAGGTCATTACCCGAATCAGTGCGAATGTTTGCGAATAGGACATAATTCCGTATACGCTATACAGTATTATTATCCAGATGATGATCGCCGATCTCAACTAAATTCATAGGCCGTTGATAGTTTGGGGTCGTCTTTAGGACAGATATATGCTAAAACTTTGACGAAAATTTATTCCTCGTATTATCTGAAGGTCGTCTTATCTGCGGAAATATACGGTAATTATTCAAAGGAGTGATTCAAATCATACCACGGAACTATAAATGAAAGTTCCTTGTTCAAGGACGGATGAACATAGTGGCCATTGCTGGAGGGACTGGCTTTTAAGGCGGGTAATATTTAAAATTTTTGAGAAAGATTCCAATAAAAGAATCCGAGAATTTATTTTCGGGGCGGTGGGGAGGTCTAAGAATAAGATTTGAGTAGGGTTTCCCAATTTCTAAAATAGTCTACCGCACAGGAAAGCTTAAACCATATTCTATAAGAAATAAAATTTTATTGTTGTTTATATTTTATCTGTTTCTAGTTTCGGGCATATAATATGAGGCTAAAATTATACAAAGACACATGTTTTTGAATTCAAAGCAGGAAGGTTTTAGCGTCTGATGCATGGTTTAAGGGTAAAGCTCTCTGGCATGTATCTGGAGAGTTACGGGTTCGATTCCTGCCGCGTCAGCGATAATTTTTTTTAGGTAAATGAGTTTGATATTTCATACATGGCAACCGGATTTTCGGGGGGGGGGCTTCTCCCCTTGGATGTATCCTTATTACTGCCCTTAAGCAAACATGAATTATATCATTGTTTTGACATTTGATGGTATCAATGGCTTCTGAAGTGGCTGTAGACTGATACCTAAACCACGTGTGAGCTTTATCTGTTGTGATTGGAGACCCCATAAATTAGGGCGAATATTTTGATAAATAGAAACGTAGAAGTTAAAAATTGAAACTTGAAGTCCACATAAGGTTAATCGTAAGTTCCTTTTCAATAATTCGCTAAACCTTTATGAACTTTCGATATAAAATAACAGTTAACAGAAATTTTTCAAAATTAAGATCGATAAAGAATTAAATAGATAATGTCTTAGACTGAACTCTGTCCACAATATCTGTACAGCAGACTTCCGATTTTCCATATTATTCGAGATCAATGAATACACGGATAATCGAAATGTATTTTTAAAATATTTTCTTTTATCTTTCTGCTATTTTTTTTCGGAGACTTTCACGCAGCTGTGTGTCGCCAATTAATTAACAATGAGCTCGTGATATGTCAATAAAATTTGCTAGAGAGTAAAAATGAATATTAAACTCCCGTTAAAATAAAGCATATTTAGGGGCGGGGGTGGCTCAGTCGGTAGCGCGCCAGGCTCGTAATCTGTAGTTCCCAGGTTCGAGTCCCAGCTGGGCCAGCGTTGAGATTTATCTCTGCAAAAATTCCCCCGCCCTGCCCACGGTCAGTAGGCGACACCGATGGCTTGAAAAGGCCGCCGTCCGTCGGATGGGACGTTAAGCCGTGGCCCCGTGTGTGGGAGAGTCATACCCTGTGCACGTTAAAGAACACGCTGGATGGCCTTGACGGGAGGCTACCATCTGTCTCCCAACAGTTATTCCAGTGGGTCCCCTCCCCTAACTTTCTCTGAGCCTTCGGGGTCCATGTGACCTGGCCATTTAGCCCATGGTGTGCAAAAAATTGCCGCTCAGAGGTAAAACAACCCAACCCAAAGCATATTTAACTCCAGTTAAGAGTGAAAAATTTAAACTATTATAGGTTTTTAAATTCAAACCCAAAACTTTATTATACCTATCCAACTTCAAAAGAATTTTTATTTATCTCTAAAACCAAACACAAAAAAAAATTGAATAGCTATGACGTCGGACAAGGTGAAAAAAATAATCCATTTTCGAAAACGTCCTAAATATTGGTCATTGATGTTGCAGATTCTTTGAAATATAGTGCTGGTGACGGAAATTGGATTTTTTTTTCCTTTATGAGTAAATACTCTTGTTCATAAGGTTGTAAGTTTAAATAGACCCTTTTTTATTAAGTACAAAAATTTTCATTCATTTTTATGCTCGGAGAACAGTTTTAAGATCAATAGAAACTTTGGGTTGGGTTGTTTTACCTCTGGGTGGGAACCTTTTTACACACAATGAATAAAATGGCCAAGTCACAAAGACCCCATTGGCTCAGAGAAAGTTGGGCGGAGGGGTTTTGCACTTAATACAAAAGGGGATGTTTAAACTTACAACCTTATGAACAAGAGTATTTATTCATAACGAAAAAAATATTTCGATTTCCATCACCAGCATTATATTTCAAAGAATCTGCAGTATTAGTGATCAATTTTTAGCCCGTTTTCGAAAACGGATTATTATTTTCACCTTGTCCACGTCATAGGTATTAAAAAAATCTTTTTTTTTTTTTCGAAAATGTTGAAAGTGAGTACAGTGGACAGCTAGAAATATTTGCACTTTAAAATACACATCTGAAATGTAAAATGTGAAGTTTCATTCCAATTTTTTGATTTTTCATATGACAGGAAACGTTATTTTTAAGGCTCGTAAACTTGCGTTTATGTGTATAACTTAGCACTTTATTTGTTCAATTTGAATTTCAAAATAATAATATTTATTTTTTTTTATAAAAAGCGAAAGGAAAGAATAGGAAAAAATTGTGATCAAAATAATTATGGTGAAAAAAAAAAAGCAAACAATAGTAATGAAAGAAATATACAGTTCTCCATTGACTTCGCAGTTTATACATTTATTTAACAGGTTTATTTACAGGTAATCTACGATACAAAGTAAAACAATAGGTAAAGTCGTGGGAATGGTAAAATATTGTTTGTTTAGGGTGGCAGAAAACCTTACGAAAATGGCCTCTGAGAATCTAACATCTATTCTGCACTATATAAAATTAGTGGTGAAACGGGCGGGGGTATCTCAATCGGTAGCGCGCCAGGCTCGTAATCTGCAGTTCCCACGTTCGAGTCCCAGCTGGGTCAGCGTTGAGATTTATCTCCGCAAAACTCCCCGCCCTTAGGGGACACCGATGGGCTTGGAAAGGCCGCTGTCAGTTGGATGGGACGTTAAGTCGTGTCCCAGTGTGCGGGAGAGACATACACTGTGCACTTTAAAGAACACACCGGATGGCCTTGACGGGAGGCCACCATCTGTCTCCTAACAGCTGTTCCAGTGGGTCCCCTCCCCCAACCTTCTCTGAGCCTTCGGGGTTCTTGTGACCTGGCCATTTAGCCCATTGTATGCAAAAAAAAGTGCCGCTCAGAGGTAAAACAACCCAACTCAGTGGCGAAACTAGATTACCATGTGCCCTGGTGGAAAATATTCCAGTAGGGCTTTATCATGTAGTATAAAATGTGGATCTCCAACCTCAAATAGGCCCTCAGCACCATGGGCCCTAGTGCTTTGCACTACCTTCACCAATGATTTCTCCCCTACAAAAAATATGATCCTGATCATGTTGGTTGGCCATGACCGCATTAAAATGAAAATTTATTGAAATCATTTATAGGGTAAAAATTTGTAACACTAATTATTTTGAAACTTTTATGTCTTCTGGAATGGAGAGTAGAGGTGCAAGAAATGGAAAGTGCTCCAGGAGCTAAAAATGCAGCTATGCCACTGATCGAATATGGAAAAAGCATTTTAAAATTCGGCATTTTAATATAATATATATGTTTTCTTGCTAATATATGGGTTTCAATAAAGTTATATCTTAAATTACATCTTATATCAATAATTTTTCAATAATTAGTTCAATAAAGTTATATCTTATATCTTTAATTTTTCGCTTAAAAGACCATGATAATTCTCCATTCTCCAGTAAGGATATGAAACATTTCCATGCAGTGACATCTTTCACTTTTTGCATCGAAAGAACCCTTAGTCTTTTCATGTTGATATTATTTATTTTAAGAATACAGCAAAATGAATTGTTATTTCACGAATCCAGACTCTTACATTAATGTAAGGATCAGTCTGCAGAGAGCCTGCATCGCAAAATTCATATTAAAAAAAAAAGGAGGAAAAAGATTTTAAATATTTAATAAAATTGTATTCTAAATGAAATTTGGAATTTGAAATCTCTCATTTACAACTGTTATAAATTATCTAAAAATCCAATCGCTTCTACGAGTAGTAAATGTGAAAAACTCATATTCGAAGCAAAAAATTTTGCCATTTCCCAATTTATTACTCTCGTAGAGTAAAAATTCAAACTAATGTAAGAATCAGAAAAATACGAATTTCAATGTGATATTAAAATCTATCCCACCAATAAATAATTATCCGTTAAATATAAATTGATCAGTAAATATAAATTGATTCTCTGAGCCATTGGGGTCTTTGCGACTTGGCCATTTTATCCATTGTGTGTAAAAAGGTGCCCACCCAGAGGTAAAACAACCCAACCCAAAGTTTCTATTGATTTTAAAACTGTTCTCCGAGCATAAAAATGAATGAAAATTTTTGTACTTAATAAAAAAAGAGTCTGTTTAAACTTACAACCTTATGAACAAGAGTATTTACTCATAAAGGAAAAAATATTTCAATTTCCGTCACCAGCATTATATTTCAAAGAATCTGCAACATCAATTACCAATATTTAGGACGTTTTCGAAAATGGATTATTTTAAGTTACCCAGGATTTATTTAAATAAGATTAAAATCGCATTTTTCTTTTAAAGTAAAAAAGATATGGGTTTACCAAACTGCCCGAGGGGAGATGTTTAATCATTCCGGTGGTGTGGAAGGAATAGTTGGATTAGTTTTACTTAAGCACAGTTTTGAAATGTCTCTGAGCATGAAAATTTTTACAGGTAAAAATGGTTTTGTCTAAACTTACAACGCTTGAATAACAGTATTTACGCATAAGGAAAAAAATATTTTGTATATTTAGATGTTTTTGGCAGATTGCAAATATTTTTCCTTGGGTAAATCAATGGAAACCCTTGATCACTAGATTTTAATCCAAATAAGAAATTCGTAACTGAAATTAGTTATTTAAAATATTAGTTTAAAATTTCGTTATCTGACAATAGCGCCCTGTAATGGCAAAGATTTTAACTTTGGAAGATTGAGAAAATGCGAATCGTAAATTTTTATTATCTATCCAAGTCAAAGAGAATTATTTATCACTTTAAAAGTATGGCTTCTACAGATAATCGAATGGCAGGTTAGAAAAGTAGGTAGCTTATTTTCGAAAAAAAAAACGAGCTAAAAATGTTGAAATACTTCTAAGAAAGAATACTTACCATATGAGTGGGCATGAATTATTCAAAGAAGGGGCAAGCTTCAAAATCTTATATTAGACATTTATGGACAGCGAGAGGCAACCATCTTAATTGCATGACTCCCATGAAGACAAATAGGTGTCAATTAAAAAAGTATCTTTCCTACGTTTAAATGTACACTTGGTTAATTCCATTAAGCAATTAACCAAGTGTACATTTAAAACAAAAGTGGCCATAGCACATAAAGACGAAAAGTGCATAATTTACTGGTACACGCTTTTACCATAAACTGCACGCTGAAATTAAAAAGAAAAGTATTGTGCATCAATTCGTAATTTTTCTTTTATGATAGTATTGAAATTATGTTTTGTAGGATCAGTTGAAGGATTGCATGTGCAACTGACTTTTGTGTTAAAAAATTGCGAAGCCGGTTGGCAACCCTAATTTTCCTTTCTCCTCGAAGCATTATGTAATTTATAGACTAATGTCATATAGAAATTTACCGGTACACGCAGTCAGGTACTTACCCAGGATTTAGTTTCGGGAGGTGGTGGTGGTGGTGGGGGGGGGGGGGGGGGGGCGATAATTTAATTTAGAAGACGATTCGATAATTTAATCTCGGGAGGGACTGTCTGAAAAGAGTAGGTTTTCACAATTATTAAAATATTCCACAGGACAGGAATGATTAAAATAAGATTCTATATTGAATAAAGTTTTACAGTTAGTTTTTGAATCTATTTTTAATGTCGGATATATACTATTAAGCTAAAATAAGCTAAAATAAAATTAAAGAAACACAACTGTTTTGGATTTCAAAGCTGTAGACAAGTTTGAGATTTCTCTTAAGACGATACGATTTTCGGTGGGGGTGTGGGGTGGGGCGGGGGGGGGGGGTTAAGACCCCCTCTCCCTGGTACGTCCCTGCATGAAATCCCCGAGTTTCGTAAGGGTTTGGTTCCTGGAGACTTCAAGTAAGTCGAGTTTTTATTTAAGTCGGAATACCATTCTGTCTAAAAGTACTCACTTATACTACTTTTCAATCTCACCAATAGTACGTATTATTTTTTGGTGCTTTACAATTAACTAAGAAATATTCATTTTTTTTACGCATTTTGATTTTTTTGAATGGCTGTTGTTGCGAACGTGAACAAACATGCAATCAAATATACATAAACATACAGAAACATGAGCATCTTAAGGGACATGCTATGCTTATGTGCCACTTCCAATCCCTATGACCTCCAGGATTCTTTCCACTGCAAAAATTACGAAAGTAGGGATGCTTTGGTCGGGACTGCCTGTTTATTACATTTTAATAACAACAAATCCTAAATATTATAAATTACAAGCAAAATTTTAATATATGATCTGGCATTACTCGTACTAAACACGTAATCGTTATATCGTTTGTCAGCAAAATAAAGGGGTAATAATTGTGGAACGATAGCTGAAAAGTGCTTCCCAAAAGTATTTCAGCGTTTGTGTTTCAGCATTCTTAATACATTAAGTGCACCTCTTAATATAAAACTTTCGCTTTATAGATATGTATGAAGCACGAAGCCAACACCGTCGTTTCAGTAAGGAAGCTTCTAACTTGGCTCGTATTTTTAGTAAATGGCGGATTGTTCATATTATAGTGTTTTTTATAATAGCAATTGCATCAATTGCTGCTTGGATATCATTTGCATATTGCGAGAAAAAGTTGCAAGGCAGATGTTTGTTATTCTCCACCGTGTCTATCATCAAAGTGTCTAGAAACCAATATCGCTTCCAAAGAAATGCCAGTGTTCCTAATCGCACGACCTGGGGGTCAAGGGGCACTTGTAAATTCTGTTCATATTCTTCCATTATTTCTTTTGTACTTGCAGTTGTATGGATTATGCTTTTTTACACATGCTTTAGTGAAAAGAAAATGAAAAATGTAATTGTAATAAGGTAAGTTTAAACTGATCTTGAATTAGGGTCTAATATTTGTTTTAAGTGCTCATGTTTCTGTATGTTTATGTATATTTGTAATCTAAGTTAATAGGTATTTTTTTGCCAATTAACTAGATTAGAATAGTTTGATATTATTAATATTTCTTATATTTATGTATTAGATTGAGTGAACATTTGCTAAGAATCATGATTGCACGTTGTTTAGTCTTTGGTAGCAGACGTACTTTTGAATTTGGTAAAGTAACTTTAATTGCTGTTGCCATTTAGCATATTATAATTATTTTTCCCTACAAATGTTAGCAAAGGTCCAGTATTAGGTTATTGCTTTATCGATTTATTTACATAGATTGAAGTTTTGTTAATTGATACAGCTCGCAAGCCTTGATCATTTATAATTGTTTAATTTAAAACTAATTTTCAATGTTTAATTTTAAACGTAATTTCTGTTCACTTCTCTTGACATTATTATATAGGAAAAAATTCAGTTGCTTAGGAATATATTCATCGTTTTCATTACCTGGACATAAATGATTTCGGATTTGAACAAAGCATTTCATAATAACAGTACGAAAAAAAAAACGTGAGTTGTCCAAAGGATCACGGCACGCTAAATTAGTCGTTTCTTCACTTTTATTTTTTCTAAAACCTTAAAACGTTTATTAAGCTTTGATTAACATATTATCACTGTGTTCAATATGAATTATCGAATGTCACACTTTGCTGTAATATTTACTAAAAGCTACTTCGCCATTAAAGGTTTCGATGAATCGAAGAAACGTTAAATAGCTGTGTTTTTGATGGGTAAAGGTAGAAATGCAAGAACTATTTTAGGAATTACGATTAATTATGGAATTAAAAGTATTTTGTAACGAACTCTTTACGCGGAATATTGTTATCTAATGTTAAGAGTATGGAGTTATGGATTGGTTAAAGCGCACGTATATATTGAAACCATGCTGTAACGCATGAACACAATTATGTGTTATGGAGATTCGAGTTTTATCTCACTAGATTTAGTCTCTGGGAATTTTTTGTTAAGCGAAGATCTGCAGTGCATTTTTTTGAAGATTTTTCTGATTTGTGTTACGGTATAAACAACGTAACACAAATCAACCTTATATAATGTTACAGAATCAAAAAAAATTTTGGAACACTTTTATTCCGGTAGGATATATTTGAATAATGTGGTATAAAGTATTTTGCATTTATTGATTCACTCCCTCTGTAACTTTATATTTTTACAGTTGGCTCTCCACATTCGCGGGGTTAGGAGCGCAGGACCGCCGCGTGTGGAAATGCCAATGTGGAAAAACTGCGAATACCTCTAGGTCCCTCAAATCTTAACTCTTAATACTGTTGCCGTCCGTCGGATGGGACGTTAAGCAGTGGCTCCGTGTGCGGGAGAGCCATATTCTGTGCACGTTAAAGAACACGCTGGATGGCCTTGACGGGAGGCTACCATCTGTCTCCCAACAGCTGTTCCAGTGGGTCCCCTCCCCCAACCTTCTATGAGCCTTCGGGGTCCATGTGACCTGGCCATTTAGCCCATGGTGTGCAAAAAAGTACCGCTCAGAGATAAAACAACAACTTAATACTGTTGAAACACAAAAAACAGTAAAACAATACAATGTACTGTAACAGTATGTTTTATAAATTTAAAATTACAATATCAACAATGTAGGCTAACACAAACACAGAGAAAGAGGACAATACAGTACACGTACAGTATATGATGCAATACATGTACTATTTAGATAGGTAAAATTATTAAAGTTTATAAAACAGTTATATACAGTGCAGTACATTAGAGTACGGTACAGTACTATACACTCAGAGACAAAACACGTGAGTGAGGCTGGCTAGTACCGAGACAAAGAGCGTGGCTCCCCAAACAGAGTGCGTAGTCCGCAGTTCTTTAATGCACTGTAACTTTTTACAAAATTTAACTTTATATAATAAATTTGCGTATATATTAATGGCAGTAAATGATAAAATAGATTAATAACATATATTTTTTGCATTTGTGACACTAAACTTTTTTTAGTTTTCTTTACATTTTCTAGTACATGTGCGTCGTCTGCGATTATCCGCAGTACGCCGCAAAACTCCAAACAAATTTCCATTTAATTATTGATGGCAAACTCGCGAATAATCGAATCCGCGAAAGTTAAACCCGCGAGAGTCGAGGATCGACTTAGTGTTTTTTTTTTACAATGGGACATACAAATCATTCATCAATTCATCAGAAACAGGAATATTTAATAGTACATTTGGACATTATCAATTTTTTTAAAAAAAATTCATTATTCTGCTTCCTCACGTTAGTAACGGTTGCCATTTTTATCGGTAATTTTACGAATAAGGCGATGTGGAATATGCTCTGTTAATAATTCTGTTAAATAAGATTGTATTAAAATTTTGTAAATATTTAATTTTAGTCATGAATTCTCGTTTCATACGAATTCGTGGGGACTATTGTGAAATAAAAAAAAACACCAAAAAATATAAAGTCACAGAGGGAGCATATCAAAAATGGAATTAAAAAAAAAAGCTCATAATCTCATTACCGCACCACACGTTTCCCATATACCTCCTGTTTTCAGATTATAATGAAGGTAAAGGGTCTGTTCCAGCCAAAGAATGTAGAGGGAGAAGAAGTTAAGCTTCCATAGAGATTAATGTAAAATCGAGTATCGTGCATTTGGCGTAGTGGTGAAACGAACATTACAGGGGACGAACGCTTTTGTAATTACATGTTACTGTCAACTTCCATTCTCTTCGCTTTTCCTATGTAATAATTTCCCATTGATATCCTTGCAGAGTATATTAATATCAATTCTGTTTCCTGTTTCTATGCAACCAAGAAAGCTTCTAATTGTAATAATTTATTCTATAAATTAACTTCAGGCTAATTTCTAATCTTCTCTATCCGTTCAATTTATAATTGTTGGTTCAACGAAAAATAATTCCAATGGAGAAAATAAACCTTTATTAAAATCATGATATTATTTTTTTCAAATACAAAGTGCAGTTACTTTTTTTCCTCTTTTAAAATGTAAATTTTTTGATGCATAATTCCTTTGCCCCTTATTGTTTGCTTCCCAGCTTAAACAAATGCACGATACGAATCGAAACACCATTTGAGGTCGCCACTTACGCTTTGTCAAAGCTGAACTTCTTTTCCTTATACGTTCTTTGGTTCCAGTTCTCACGGATTGCCTTTGTTAAAAAAAATATGGCGGCAGATGTAGCTGTACTAAATAATTACCCACTTTGCTTCAATGCATCATAAAAAAATAAGAAATCGATCATACTATTCACATTACAGACGAGTGCAGAAACGTGGTGGGAATGGGCTTGTTTGAAAAATTGCCTTACCGCCTTCTGGGCGGTTCCCATATTATGAACTCATCAATGTGAATGAAAATATCTTTATTCCAGTTTATGATAGCACAAACTTTATAAAAAGAAGCATAACTGGCATTGCACCATTTCCTCATTTTCCCATATCATTGCAGCTCACTCCGCTCTCCATATAAGAGGGGCGGGGCTGGCTCAGTCGGTAGCGTGCCAGGCTCGTAATCTGTAGTTCCCAGGTTCGAGTCCCAGCTGGGTCAGCGTTGAGATTTATCTCCGCAAAATTCCCCGCCCTGCCCACGGTCAGTAGGGGATACCGATGGGCTTGGAAAGGACGCCGTCCGTCGGATGGGACGTTAAGCCGTGGCTCCGTATGTGAGAGAGCCATACCCTGTGCACGTTAAAGAACACGCTGGATGGCCTTGACAGGAGGCTACCATCTGTCTCCCAACAGCTGTTCCAGTGAGTCCCCTCCCCCAACCTTCTCTGAGCCTTCGGGGTCCATGTGACCTGGGCATTTAGCCCATGGTGTGCAAAAAAGTGCCGCTCAGAGGTAAAACAACCCAACCCAACTTTCCATATAAGATAAAGTGCCTACTTTTGTCATAAAAGAATATTGTTAAAAGTGCACATTTTAATAGATTAATATTGTGGAAGGTATGATCGAAATACAGTATGTTGCCAAAAAGAAAAACGGAAAAACTGCAATCGAAAATTAGTAACCCTCTAATCTTGATTTTAAAAATGTTTGCTTGTGATTACGTTATTAGCTATGTACAAACTTTTTAAAACATTCTACAGCAGATCGTGAAACTTTTTCCCTAAGTTAGTTAAAAGCAACAAGAAATTTTTATAAAAAAGTAAATTTGGAAGTCTACTGATTCAGTTTCTGTTCATTTTGAATAAAGGTGTCTGTAACACGAGTGTAACAATAGCATCTGTTAAATTTTCTAAGTTCAATAACTCTTTAAGTATTAAATGAACATTGTTGAAATTTGAGATTTGTAAGATTTTGAAATTATTTGTAGTGACGTTTTTTCTACAAAAATAAAAACCGATGCGTTTTGAAAATGTCCTACAGTTTTTTGAAACTGGAGCGCTATTTCTTGGAGTACTCTACTTGAATACTACGCTCAATTCATAATAAATTCATCCATAATAAAATTCATCCATAATAAGTTCAATTCATCCATAATAAAACCCGATTTCGAGCAATCAAAAAATTCAGTTAATTAAAAATACACCCCAAAAATAAATAATCTCATGAAAAAAATTCATTAACAACATTTATAGCGGTATTTTTCGGTTATCAACCGATGTCTTTTTTGTCGCCAAAAAAATAGCCAAGAAAATGTGACCGGTTATCTCTGGTCACATTGTTAAGAAAAAAATTACCTTTTTTTAAATTCTATGGAATACTCAAATGCTAAATTCATATGCAATATTCCTTAGAATTTTTAATTCTAAGGAATAACTGCATATGAAGTATGCAGTATTCCTTACAAATTGCAGTTAGGTAAATTTTTTTGTAATATACAGGGTGAATCTGAAAAAGTGGGCAAAACTTTACGGGGTGGTAGAACGCAGCTATACGAGCAATATTCGTCATAGAATGTATGGTCGGAACGCAAGCGGTGAGAAGTTAAAAGGTAGTTTTCCACTGTCACATTTAAAGAATGAACACAAGAAGGAGAGGAGATACTTCAGAAAACATTTTATTAACAGGAATGTAATTGAGGTACATGCTCAAAGAAATTGCTCAAAAGAGCTGCCGCCAGCTGTAATGCACGCCTCACACCTGCGGGATAGGGACCGACGCACATTTGCGAAGACAATTTCCGATCTGGAGTGCATCTCATCGGAAACCGGTCGCGGTAACGTCTCTGTGCCTCACTTGCATTCCCGTCCGCCGCACCGTACACAAAGTGCATATCCGCCATTTCGTGGTTAGTATAACCAGCCATCCTCTCGGCAATCCACGGTAGAAATGCCGTTGGGTGCGAGGACCGACCCTTTTATACCATTTCCAACGCCACCTAGCGGCTCGCCGTTTGCGTTCCGCCCATGCTTTCTATGACGAATATTGCTCGTATAGCTGCGTTCTACCACCCCGTAAAGTTTTGCCCACTTTTTCAGATTCACCCTGTATATATTTAGTATGAGCCGTCCCGTGGCCGAGTGGTTAGCACGATTGGCTACTACGGGACCTGGGTTCGAGCCCCGGGTAAGGCATGGATGTTCGTGTTGTTTTCTGCTGAGGTCCTGCCATCCTCTCAGATCTTCTACTGTGGCATATAAACTGACAGGCTCCTATCAGACCTCTGTGGCAAGCAGCTGCTTGAGGGGGTATTTATTTATTTATAAGGTATAGGCCTTAGAGTATTTGCGAAAGTTTAATGTCTTTAGAAATTCTACCATAAATTTAATAAACATATAAACAACCCAAAAGTTGACTAGGCTATTGTAGTACATACTATTAACAATACAGTCGCTCAAAAAATATCCGAACACTATGGTTGATTACAGAATGATATTTTTTTGAGCGATATACAAAAGTAAATTTAAAATCAATATTATAAAAATAAACATCCCCTCAAGCAGCTGCTTGCCACAGAGATCTGACAGGAGCCTGTCAGATTTATATGCCATAGTAGAAGGTCTGAGATGATGGCAGGACCTCAACAGAAAATGACACATACATCCATGCCTTAACCCGGGGCTCGAACCCAGGTCCCTTAGATCAGTAGTCGTGCGTGCTAACCACTCGGCCACGGGACGGCTAGAAAAAAAAACAATATTAGCAATTAAAAATAATGATAATTAACAAAACAAAAATGATAATTAATTAACAGATATTAACCAAAACGGTTGTTAAGTTAAAATACACGAGGAAACTGATGAAGATTTCTGGAAAGAACTTTTCTTATCCACCCAGGCTCTACTGGTTTATATCACCTATTAGATAAGCTGTCCAATCCGGTTATATTTAGGTGGCAAAATCAAAAACATATATATATATATTTTTGAGTGATTCAATTCTTTAAAATTTAACTACAAAGCTGTTTATTTAGGTGGTAAAACCAAAAGGGGGAAAAATAGGGAAATATAGATATTTTGAGTGATTTAATTCTTTAAAATTTGACTATAAAACTGTTTACTTTAAAATAATATTAATTTTTTTATTTAAGCTATTCAGTTTAAAAGATATAAAATAAAATTTTTACTAGTACGGTCGCTCAAAAAAGCATCCGAACACTATGGTTGATTACAGAATTCAGAAAAAATATCTGGCAACGATTTTTTTTGAAATGAGTGATCTGGCAACCTTCGTGTCGACACGATATCCCACGTTTCCCTGTGTTATGTCAGGGAAACTCCATAACGTAGAAGCTCTATAACTTCTAAAATGTTTTTTTTTTTAAAATGTCATTGCAGATAACAATTAAATGAATCAATATTTCGATTTTCAACAATATTCGTTCAGTATTTAATGAGTTATGGAAGTTGGAATATTTAACAATAATAATGTCAGTCACAAAAATTGACGTCAGAAGTTAATTAAAACTAAGTGATAAATGTTCTTTCACAGTGTTTAATAAAATAAGTGTGTATTTTAGAAATTTGGGTAAAGAATTCTTTCACTATTCATCAGTTTTGTATAAGTTTCCTAAGATTGCTCTTATTATTTCTTAAGTTGCTATTGTTAAATATTGACACTTCTGTAACTCATTAAATACTGAAAGGATATTGATGGAAATCGAGATGATATATTTGATGGAGATTTCTATCTGCTATCGCATTTTTCAAAACAAAAAACTTATTTTAAGAGTTATAGGGTGTTTCAAAACTCTCTGTACAAATTTCAGTGGGAGATATGTAATACCAAGACAAACCTTTTTCGTCTATGAATGTATGTCCCCCGACGTAACCCTTCGGTGCTAGAGGGCGCTGTTTGGTGGCGCTGCAATTGGCTAAAGGGGCGAAGTGGGAACGGAGAACGGACTTGTGTACCATCCAGCACCTCTATCCCCAATTTGCTACGCCCTATCTTAATTTCCCTGGCTGGGGGGGGGGGGAGAAGATATTTGTTCCAGGCCCCCAACTAGGAAAAGATGACTAGGAAAACTCTACCCTCTCCATTCACCCCTACCCCCTCTCCAATTCCTCCCCCCCTGAGGCAGGGGAACAAAACTGTTTTTTGCCTCCTCCACTAGCCAATATATGCCACTCCCCCCTCTTCTAATCACATATTATAATGTTTTTCCCCTCCACTCCCAAGCTACCTCAACCAACTATCTCACTTCACTCACACATGGACATCAATCTTGGCACCTCCAGACAGAACCTTAGGCAATCATCTTTGCCTCCGTTGGGCGGCCTGTGGCCTTTATGCCCTTTTGCAACCTGTTTGGTCCACTTGCATCATTATTGCGCGATTTTGGGTATTGACTGACATACAGCACCCACTGGAACCAACTGCTCATGGACCAGATGATTAGGGGGGCAGAATGCCCCCCCCCCCCTTACAAAGTGGTCCTGTTAACGGAAGAGGATGTTTACACAACGGAATTGTGTTTGCCGTCGGCATTCATAAATTACACACATTACGTTTAACATGGAGTGTTTCACGACTGCTGAGTTGGCTGATAACCATCTGGCATATGGGGCTGCCAATGGAAACGGAAGAGCTGCTGTGAGGTTGTACAGGCAGCGCTTCCCAAACAGACGTGTGCCAAACCACCAAACATTTGTGTGTTTGCACCGGCAACTGCGAGAAACGAACATTCCATGCAAACATGCATGACACTAGTCGGGATAGAACCATGCGCACTCATGACATTGAAGAAGAGATCCTACTGTGGATTGAGGACAATCCAGGTAAAAGCATACGAGCTGTTGCACGTAGCCTCGGTGTGGACCACGCCGTTGTGTGGAGAGTGTTGCATGAGCCGCAGTTACATCCGTTTCATTGTCAGAGTCCAGACATTGTAACCTCAGGATTACCCTCTTCGTGTGGAATTCGTGTGCTGGTTTCTGCAGCAGACCGTGGTGCAGCCTGATTTTCTGGCTCATGTGCTCTTCTCAGATGAGGCCTCTTTCATATGTGAGGGTGTGTTTAATGTGCACAATTCTCATGTTTGGGCGCACGAAAATCCCCATGCCACAATGGCGCATGGTCATCAACAACGGTTGCCAACGGTTGATATTTGGGGTGGGTATCGTCTATGACATTTTGATTGGGCCATACCTCATGCCTCCCCGACTCAATGGGCAGATTTATTGGATATTTCTTGAAGAAACGTTGCCAGGACTACTGGAAGATGTTTCTGTGGCTATTATGAGACCAAAGTGGTTTCAACACGATGGGGCGCCAGCACACTTCAGTAATGATGTGCGGGATTTTCTGAACGCCACTATTGGAGGGCCGATGGATAGGCCGGAGTGAACCCATCGTCTGGCCTCCAAGATCGCCCGATTTCACATGTATCGATTTCTTCTTCTGGGGACACATGAAGCACCTCGTGTACGAGACTCCCATTGACTCAGATGAAGATCTCATTGCAAGAATCGCTGTCGCCGCTGCAACTGTTCGGGAAATTCCGGGAATCTTTCAACATGTACTGTAATCAATGCTTCGACGCTGTCATGCATGCAATGCTGTTGCCGGTCGTCGAAACTTTGAGCACCTTCTTTAAATAAACACGTTGTTCGCCCTGGTTTCCATTCATTTATGTACCAGCTCCACTGATATTTCTATCAGCGCCCTCTAGCATCGAAGGGTTACCGTCAGCGGACATACATTCATAGACGAAAAAGGTTTGCCTTGGTGTTCCCATCTCCCATTGAAATTTCTACAGAGAGTTTTGAAACACCCTGTAGAGGGTTGGGTTGGGTTGTTTTACCTCTGAGCGGCACTTTTTTGCACACCTTGGGCTAAATGGCTAGGTCACATGGACCCCGAAGGCTCAGAGAAGGTTGGGGGAGGGGACCCAATGTAACAGCTGTTGGGAGACAGATGGTAGCCTCCCGTCAAGGCCATCCAGCGTTTTGTCTTTAACGTGCACAGGGTATGGCTCGCTCGCACACGGGGCCACGGCTTAACGTCCCATCCGACGGACGGCGGCCTTTCCAAGCCCATCGGTGTCCCCTACTGACCGTGGGCAGGGCGGGGAAGTTTACGGAGATAAATCTCAACGCTGACCCAGCTGGGACTCGAACCTGGGAACTACAGATTACGAGCCTGGCGCGCTACCGACTGAGCCACCCCGCCCACCCTGTAGAGCTTAGACATTAGCTTCCATTTGACATAACATAGAGTTGTTCGTTTATTTATGGAAACCAGTTTATACATAAATGTTTCTCTTTGTTGACAGTTTGGCAGGCCCTTGGCGACTGGTATCTTTCCTCAACGTCTGTGGACTTTTCATGGGTGTTGTCACAACATCAGCAGCTGTAGTGATGACGTTGGGTAGCAGTTATTTTTGTAACAGCTTCAAAACGACCATGCTTCGCAGGTAAGATATATGTTGTGTTATAATTATTCATTATCCCAGCTCAAATATTTTACTGAGCCGAGCGCAGTTTAAAATAAGAATAATTTGTAATAGTTGAAAGAAAAATCTTTATTTGCTCTAGAACATTGTAAATAAAAATTAAGGAAATTTATAATGATTAACTCACTTAATAGTTATTTCGAAGGAAATAAGAACTCAGTATATTTTTAAAAGATGAAAGAAAACCGTTTAAACGCACTTCCTTTTGAATTAATATTTGAGCACGTGATATATGCACGTGCTATTGGGTTGGGTTGTTTTACCTCTGAGTGGCACTTTTTTGCACACCATGGGCTAAAATGGCCAGGTCACATAGACCCCCGAAGGCTCAGAGAAGGTTGGGGGAGAGGACCCACTGGAACAGCTGTTTGGTAGCCTACCGTCAAGGCCATCCAGCGTGTTCTTTAACGTGCACAGGGTATGTTAAGATCTCCCGCACACGGGGCATCTTTACATGCCCTGTGCACAAACATTAATACATTTCTGTATTAATGTTTCAACTGTCAAAGGAAGTTTTCCGCAAGAGGGCGCCCTTTATGCTTCAGGCAGCTTTCTTTGTTGTCGCTATTAGGGTTGGGTTGTTTTACCTCTGAGCGGCACTTTTTTGCACACCATGGGCTAAATGGCCAGGTCACATGGACCCCGAAGGCTCAGAGAAGGTTGGGGGAGGGGACCCACTGGAACAGCTGTTGGGAGACAGATGGTAGCCTCCCGTCAAGGCCATCCAGCGTGTTCTTTAACGTTAGGTTGTTTTACTCTGAGCGGCACTTTTTTGCACACCATGGGCTAAATGGCCAGGTCTCATGGACCCCGAAGGCTCAGAGAAGGTTGGGGGAGGCGACCCACTGGAACAGCTGTTGAGAGACAGATGGTAGCCCCCCGTCAAGCCCATCCAGCGTGTTCTTCAACGTGCACAGGGTATGGCTCTCCCGCACACGGGGCCACGGCTTGACGTCCCATCCGACGGACGGCGGCCTTTCGAAGCCCATCGGTGTCCCCTACTGACCGTGGGCAGGGCGGGGAATTTTGCGGAGATAAATCTCAACGCTCACCCAGCTGGGACTCGAACCTGGGAACTACAGATTACGAGCCTGGCGCGCTACCGACTGAGCCACCCCCGCCCCATTGTCGCTATTATGTTCTTTGTTTGGAGTAACACGTAGTTTAGCATTGTTATTGCTGTTAGGCCTCAAATGCAGAGTAATTCACAATTATTTACAGGTTATGTATTAAATATTTGTACTGCTTATGCAAAAAGAAAGATTTGAAAATTTTCATGTTATGGTGGTGGAATTACAAATTTAATGCTCTTTAATTCCAGAATAAGTTTTTAAGAAAAAACGGGACTCAAAATAACGATGTACATTAAATCTACTGAATTTCGAAAACACACATTTTCAAGGATGCATGCAAAAGGATGTACACTGTCTTTTCGAAAGCCTTGTGCTTACACCGTGCTTGTAACGATTTTTCTATACGTTAGGTACGATTTTGAAATCCATTAATTTTTTTGTGAGGAGAACGTGCTTCCATTTAGTGCGCAAAAGAAACTACGATCTTGTTTTTCGCTTTAACTTCGAAGCTGTTTTTAAAAGTTTATTATTATACTGTACTTTTGTCTCAATTTGCTGTTATCAGCTGGGTGAGCGTTGAGATTTATCTCCGCAAAAATTCCCCGCCCTGCCCACGGTCAGTAGGGGACACCGATGGGCTTGGAAAGGCCGCCGTCCGTCGGATGGGACGTTAAGCCATGGCCCCGTGTGCGGGAGAGCCATACTCTGTGCACGTTAAAGAACACGCTGGATGGCCTTGACGGGAGGCTACCATCTGTCTCCCAACAGCTGTTTCAGTGGGTCCCCTGCCCCAACCTTCTCTGAGCCTTCGGGGTCCATGTGACCTGGCCATTTAGCCCATGGTGTGCAAAAAAGTGCCGCTCAGAGGTAAAACAACCCAACCCAACCCTTGCTATTATCGGTAGACTTTCTCTTCCTTGGAAAAGAAAGTTGTCTGCGTTGCAGCACGAACAAGATGAATAACATTCATAAGATACGAAAACAGGTGAATACATTTACCACATATTTCTTTCACATTCCTGAAAGAATTAGCTCCTCGGGGTTGCATCACCATTTTCCTTTCCAGGAAACAAAACGACACCCTAAGCACCTCAGACGCCAAATGACAAGCTGTTATGAAGTATTTTAATTATTAATTAAATAATCCATTAGGAAAATTTTGAGTGTCTTTTCTGGATTACAAAATATTTCATCTTCCCTAAATGACCTCCTACAGACTTAAACTTACAACCCCCCCTCCCCCCTCCCCCCTTGAAAAACATTTAGTGAAATTTTCTGCAGTGGGCACCAACTTGTCAAACATTATGTCTTCAGAGAGCAAAATCTGATGCAGTTGCAATCTACTCAGTTTTATGCTCTTTCTCCATCTTCACATTGATCAGCTTTGACCTGAGGTAAATTTTGATGTGAAATTCTCTGGACGTTATATGTATAAACAGCCTTTTCACGATTCCGTAGGGGCGGGGATGGCTCACTCGGTAGCGCGCCAGGTTCGAGTCCCACCTGGGTCAGCGTTGAGAATTATTTACGCAAAATTCCCCGCCCTGCCCACGGTCAGACACCGATGGGCTTGAAAAGGCCGCCATCCGTCGGATGGGACGTTAAGCCGTGGCCCCGTGTGTGGGAGAGACATACCCTGTGCACGTTAAAGAACACACCGGATGGCCTTAACGGGAGGCTACCATCTATCTCCCAAAAGCTGTTCCAGTGGGTGCCCTCCCCCAACATTCTCTGAACCTTCGGGGTCCTTGTGACCTGGCCATTTAGCGCATGGTGTGTAAAAAAGTGCCGCTCAGAGGTAAAACAATCCAACCCAACCTGTCAGTTTATATGCCACAGTAGAAGGTCTGAGAGGATGGCAGGACCTCAGCAGAAAAACGACACAGACAGCCATGCCTTACTCGGGACTCGAACCCAGGTCCCTTAGATCAGTAGCCAAGCGCGCTAACCACTCGACCATGGGACGGCTAACTTTTTGAAACAGATCTTTTTTTCAGCGTCGTGGAAAAAACGAAAATACCAATTAAAAAGTAAAACTCATTGGTAGTCAAATGCAATGTTAAATTAAAACTAATGCAAAAGAATAAATAGAATTGCATGAGTAATACTTCTGAAATGCGCCATAAAATATTTCTCTTTTGCATATTTAAGGTAATAATATCCTATTTTTATGTGATTTACAGTTGTGTGATAGCTGAAAGGGTTTCCTGGAATGGGTCTATAGTTATAAATGGATTTTACAACGCCCTTCTACAAGCAGAGGTAATCACCCATTCTTCACTTCTTAGTTTAAGTTTTTGTAGAAAAGGAAAACGATTTATTTTGGTTTGTTTCCGGATTTATGTTTCCATTTACCGTGTTGTGTTATGAGAAAATTCAAAAGTGTTATATTGCTTGAAATTTCAAATGATTTTGAAAAAAATAATTGTTGTGAAGTTAATTTATAACCGAAATTAAGAACTGAGAGTTATTTTCTTATCTTTCACTTGAATAAACAGGACACCATCAAGCAAATATTTATCTGAACAGCTGATGGAATTGATCTTGTTATTGCCAACTACTGGGGTGGGGGTGGCTCAGTCGGTAGCGCGCCAGGCTCGTAATCTGTAGTTCCCAGGTTCGAGTCCCAGCTGGATAAGCGTTGAGATTTATCTCCGAAAAATGTCCCCTCCCTGCCCACGGTCAGTAGGGGACACCGATGGGCTTGGAAAGGCCGCTGTCCGTCGGATGGGACGTTAAGCCGTGGCCCCGTGTGCGGGAGAGACATACCCTGTGCACGTTGAAGAACACGCTGGATGGCCTTGACGGGAGGCTACCATCTGTCTCCCAACAGCTGTTCCAGTGGGTCCCCTCCCCCAACCTTCTCTGAGCCTTCGGGGTTCATGTGACCTGGCCATTTAGCCCATGGTGTGCAAAAAAGTGCCGCTCAGAGGTAAAACAACCCAACTCATACTGTGAAATACACTACTCATTTAAGCTAGGCTTTCTAAGTTACTCCTCCATGTCCTATTTTTAGTTGGGTTGTTTTAACTCTGAGCGGCGCTTTTTTTCACAAAATAATCTAAATAGCCTGATCACAAGGACCCCGAGGGCTAAGAGAAGGACAGCTGTTAAGAGCAATGGTGCACCCAGAGGGGGGCCAAGGGACCCTGGCATCCCCCAAAGAAAATGAAAAAAAAAAAACACTAGAAAATTTTCCAAAAATCTTTTCCAAATTAAACTTCATTTTTTATATTTATGTTGTGTCGTGTGTTCTATTTCTATACTACTTATGAGTTAGCGGTCACATAAGGTGGGAATACCCTATAGCTCTCCGGAATCACGACCGCTGTGAACACAAGGCGAACGAAGTAGTGCTCAGGTGGACCGAGCGCTACTTCGTTTGCCCGAGCCGGGCCAGCGGGCCCCTTGGCTCCCCCCAAGATTAAATCCTGAGTGCGCCACTGGTTAGGAAACAGATTGACCTCCGTCAAGGTTATCTAGTGGAGGCCATGTGACCATCCCGTGTTCTTAAAGTGCACAGGGTATGGCTCTCCCTCACACGGAACCATAGCTTAATATACTATCCGACTGATGGCAGCCTTTCCAAGCCCATTGGTGTCCCCTACTGACCAAAAGCAGGAGAGGAGTTTTGCGGAGATAAATCTCAACACTGGCCCAGTTGGGACTCGAACATGGTAACTACAGATTACGAGCTTGGTGTGCTTCCGACTAAGCCACCCCCACCTTTCTCCTTTTTTAGTCTCTAACCATCTTAGCTATTTCTCCATTCCCTGAACTTGTCAGATGCTCTAACTTTAATGAGCTATTCCATCCTCAACTACTCAGGTACTCAAACCATCTGAGTTATTTCCTTTTCTTTTATCTTCCTGATGCTTTAAACGTACGAGCACTTACTCCATTGGGGGCGGGGGTGGCTCAGTCGGTAGCGCGCCAGGCTCGTAATCTGTAGTTCCCAGGTTCGAGTCCCAGCTGGGTCAGCGTTGAAATTTATCTCCGCAAAAATCCCCGCCCTGCCCACGGTCAGTAGGGGACACCGATGGGCTTGGAAAGGCCGCCGTCCGTCGGATGGGACGTTAAGCCGTGGCCCCGTGTGTGGGAGAGCCATACCCTGTGCACGTTAAAGAACACGCTGGATGGCCTTGACGGGAGGCTATCATCTGTCTCCCAACAGCTGTTCCTGTCGGTCCCCCTTCCCCAACTTTCTCTGAGCCTTCGGGGTCCATGTGACCTGGCCATTTAGCCCATGGTGTGCAAAAAAGTGCCGCTCAGAGGTAAAACAACGCAACGTTAAGGAACACGCTGGATGGCCTTGACGGGAGGCTACCATCTGTCTCCCAACAGCTGTTCCAGTGGGTCCCCCTTCCCCAACCTTCTCTGAGCCTTCGGGGTCCATGTGACCTGGCCATTTAGCCCATGGTGTGCAAAAAAGTGCCGCTCAGAGGTAAAACAACCCAACCCAACCAGCCCCATCGATGAGATATGAAGAGATAGAAACTATTGCGATTGGAGTACTTGAGAAGCTGATGAATAAAGATTGCTAGAATAGCTTAAAATATGGGTAATGAAGGGATAACTCAGTTGTTAGAGTACTTGATGAGATGCGGAGAGATAGCTCAAATGCGTAGAAAAACCTTACAAAATAATGGAGTAAGTTGGGTTGTTTTACCTCTGAGCGGCACTTTTTTGCACACCATGGGCTAAATGGCCAGGTCACATGGACCCCGAAGGCTCAGAGAAGGTTGGGGGAGGGGACCCACTGGAACAACTGTTGGGAGACAGATGGTATCCTCCCGTCAAGGCCATCCAGCGTGTTCTTTAACGTTGGTTTGTTTTACCTCTGAGCGGTACTTTTTTGCACACCATGGGCTAAATGGCCAGGTCACATGGACCCCGAAGGCTCAGAGAAGGTTGGGGGAGGGGACCCACTGGAACAGCTGTTGGGAGACAGATGGTAGCCTCCCGTCAAGGCGATCCAGCGTGTTCTTTAACGTTGGTTTGTTTTACCTCTGAGCGGCACTTTTTTGCACACCATGGGCTAAATGGCCAGGTCACATGGACCCCGAAGTCTCAGAGAAGGTTGGGGGAGGGGACCCACTGGAACAGCTGTTGGGAGACAGATGGTAGCCTCCCGTCAAGGCCATCCAGCGTGTTCTTTAACGTTGGTTTGTTTTACCTCTGAGCGGCACTTTTTTGCACACCATGGGCTAAATGGCCAGGTCACATGGACCCCGAAGGCTCAGAGAAGGTTGGGAGAGGGGACCCACTGGAACAGCTGTTGGGAGACAGATGGTAGCCTCCCGTCAAGACCATCCAGCGTGTTCTTTAACGTTGGATTGTTTTACCTCTGAGCGGCACTTTTTTGCACACCATGGACAAAATGGCCAGGTCACATGGACCCCGAAGGCTCAGAGAAGGTTGGGGGAGGGGACCCATTGGAACAGCTGTTGGGAGACAGATGGTAACTTCCCGTCAAGGCCATCCAGCGTGTTCTTTAACGTTGGATTGTTTTACCTCTGAGCGGCACTTTTTCGTACACCATGGGCTAAATGGCCAGGTCACATGGACCCCGAAGTCTCAGAGAAGGTTGGGGGAGGGGACCCAGTGGAACAGCTGTTGGGAGACAGACGGTAGCCTCCCGTCAAGGCCATCCAGCGTGTTCTTTAACGTGCACAGGGTATGGCTCTCCCGCACACGGGGCCACGGCTTAACGTCCCATCCTACGGACGGCGACCTTTCCAAGCCCATCGGTGTCCCCTATTCACCGTGGGCAGGGCGGGGAATTTTGCGGAGATAAATTTCAACGCTGACCCAGCTGGGACTCGAACCTGGGAACTACAGATTACGAGTCTGGCGCGCTACCGACTGAGCCACCCCCGCCCCACTTAGTTTAGAGGTTACTGAATTCTGTGTCTGAGCTACTATTGACTTAACATGGAACTGTATCTAATAAAGTGGCCACTGACTGCATTCTGATAAGTTTTGTTTATCATCGGTGCGGTTGTGTTCACAGGAAGTACTGCTGTAGGAAAGCCAGAAATGGTGGATTGCACAGGTGCAAAGTGCAGGTGTTGACACAAGCGAGTGAATGCGATCCTAAAGGAAGAATCGTGTTCAAACAAGATGGTGCACCTTCCCATTGCTTGTTGCAAGGGAGAGAATGTGCAAATCCACAGTTCCCATGCTGTTGGATCAGTTATGTCAGCCACCTTAACATTTTAACGACAAGTGACGAGGAAACACGTCATTCCGTAATCGGCAGGCTTACGGCCGAGATAAGAAATTTTGCCTTCATAAACAACAAAAATGTGCTGGCCGAAGTCAAAGTTTTCGACTTGCCTTGATTTTCATCCGTTGTCAAAGTGTTAAGTGGCCTACCCGTTCAAAGGATCTAACCCCATTCAATCTCTTTTCGTGTGGTTTTATCAAATATGCCGTTTATCAGTATCATAAACCAGAAAAAGAAAAAAAAAAGGTGGGGGGGGGGGCGGAAGACAAGAGACTGTATTTCCATTGCAGTATAATATTTTCCCCTCCCTCCGTTATAGAAGTTTAAAAAAAATTATTCAGTTAAGGGGGGGGGGATAGTCCTTTCCTACCCCAGATCCGTACAGTCGCTCAAAAAAGTATCCGAACACTATGGTTGATTACAGATTTCAGAATAAATATCTGGCATTGATTTGTTTTAGAAATTAGTCATCTGGCAACCTTCGTGTCACGTGATTACAGAATTCAGGAAAAATATCTGGAGCGTGTGCAGTAACTGCACACGCTCCAGAACGGTAACTGCACACGGTCAATATTTCCGTGAGTGAGCCCACACGATCTAGTATCAAAATAATGTGACCACCTACAGTCGCTCAAAAAAGTGTCCGAACCCTACGGTTGATTACAGAATTCAGAAAAAATATCTGGCAACGATTTTTTTAGAAATCAGTGATCTGGCAACCTACGTGTCACGTGACACGTAGTGTGTTGGATACACCACAGTGTTCGGATATTTTTTTGAGCGACTGTACCTACCATGCACTGAAAGACTTGAGTATTATTGCTATTTCCCAAAAAACTCCTGATATGCTTCGTAGAGTGTAGGGGAAAATTGAATTCTGCTGGTATATCCGTCTATAACCCCCAGAGTGCTAATAAAGCATCCATATGCACGTATTTCTTCATTTTATTATCCTGCCGCTTTTTGCTTTAATTTGAGGAAAAAAAACAGTTATAAATGCTTGTAAAAACTACTTTGTAATTTCCTATATGTTGAATTTTTCACACGTTTTTCACGAGGCTGCGAAATTTCTTTCGCCATCTGCCATATTGTTGTTTGGGTCCAAGCCCAACGGTGTCCCCTACTGACCGTGGGCAGGGCGGGGAATTTTGCGGAGATAAATCTCAACGCTGACCCAGCTGGGACTCGAACCTGAAAACTATAGATTACGAGCCTGGCGCGCTACCGACTGAGCCACCCCGCCCCCATCCGCCATATTGAGTTGCCCTGGAATGAGCATTGATTTTCTAAATATTATTTTAATAATGATTAATTTTTGTTTTTGTTTCTGCTCTCTAGTTGGCCACTTGGGCTATTTCCATGTCCTGGTGGTTGCAAAGTTCTCTGGCCTTTTTAAGACTCTGTACGAGATCTGATTTCCACGTTTCAAAAGCCAAAAGAGGAAAACTTTTGCATAACAGGCCTTGATGAAAATTTCAGATTTTCCTCAAAAATAGACAGAGAAGCATTTCTTTTTAGAATCACTACTGCTGGATTTAAAATGTATAATAAATGTCTTTTTAGAATCACCACTGCTGGATTTAACATGTATAATAAATGCCTTTTTAGAATCACTACTGCTGGATTTAAAATGTATAATAAATGTCTTTTTAGAATCACCACTGCTAGATTTAAAATGTATAATAAATGTCTTTTTAGAATCACCACTGCTGGATTTAAAATGTATAATAAATGTCTATTTAGAATCACTACTGCTGGATTTAAAATGTATAATAAATGTCTTTTTAGAATCACCACTGCTGGATTTAAAATGTATAATAAATGTCTTTTTAGAATCACTACTGCTGGATTTAACATGTATAATAAATGTCTTTTTAGAATCACTACTGCTGGATTTAAAATGTATAATAAATGCCTTTTTAGAATCACTACTGCTGGATTTAACATGTATAATAAATGTCTTTTTAGAATCACTACTGCTGGATTTAAAATGTATAATAAATGTCTTTTTAGAATCACTAATGCTGGATTTAAAATGTATTTGAAAAGGTAAACTTGTTTTTGTAGAATATATTGTGAATATTAGAAGCATAAGTTATAAACATGAAATAAAGCTATTAAATAAAATAAAATTTTTGTTCTATGACCTGTTAGCAAATATTGTTAAATCCATTTGACTTATTGCAGAGAAAGGATATTAAAAATAGTATTTTACACTCATATGGTAACAAACATTGACTTTGACAGGGGAGAACCCTTAAAACATTGAATATTATCAGGTGTAAGAAATATTATTTTTTTTCCTTAATGAAATGCAATTTTATTTTGTTTTGTTTGTTTTTGGAAGCATTTTATTTATTTATTGTAAAAACGAATGATACGTATGAAAAAAAAAACGTTTTTGCATATATTTTAAATAATGTTTCCTTTTTTAATATCGTTTTCAGAAAAAACAAAGCTAAGTTTTTACTTTGTCGTCAGTCTGTTCATCTCTGTACTCGATTCAAGCTTATTCTCTTGATGTCCTCACACAAGAATTCCACCTTTGTAATTTAGATATTCTCGGCTTGCAAGAGACAAGATGGGCAGATAAAGGTCATATTTTAAAAAATAATCTGAAATTTCTCTTTTCAGATAAGTATCTTCAAGGCAAAGGTCTGCTTCTCAGCAGACACTCTAGTGATGCTCTTCTAGGATATGAGTGCATTAATGAAAGGTTTCTTACAGCAAAATTTCAGACAAGCATTAAAGACTTGAATGTCATCTGCTGTTATGCCCCCACTGAGGATGAGAAGGATAGGTTTTACAGACAACTTCAGGATATTTTGAATTCTGTCAAAAAAGAAGATATTACCCTTGTTCTTGGTGACTTCAATGCCAAAGTTGGTACTGACTCTGACCTTTGGGGAGGGGTGATTGGCCCTTTTGGTATTGGTAGCTGCAATGGCAATGGGCAACGTCTCCTACAGATAAGTAAACTTAATGGTTTGAGAATAACTAATACCTATAACAAACACCGCGACATACATAAGTACACATGGGTTTCACCTGATGGGCTGCATAAGAATATGATTGATTACATATTAATTAACAGCAAATGGGCTAGTTCTGTTAGGAATACCAGGGCATATAGGGGAGCTGAAATTGGATCTGACCATTACCTTGTTAAAAGCGTGTTGCAACTTAAACTTAAAAAGTGTTGTGCTAGGGTTAAAAAATTTACTTTTAATACTGAAGCTCTGAAAGATCCAGTTATAGCTAAAGCTTACCATGATAGGTTACTTAGTCATTATGACAGTCATGCTATGCTTACTACTGAAGTTGAGGAAGAATGGGATCATTTTAAACAGGCTTTTTTGGACACTAACAGTGCTCTTTTAGGAAAAAAGGAGCAGAGGAGGCAGAATTATTTGAGTGATAAGGCACTTGAGCTTATTTCAGAAAGAAGGAACTGTAGGAATGTCCTTAATCAATACCCTTCTAGTCCTAATAGAAAGCATTACAGAGAACTTAATAAACGTGTAAAAGATCAGTTAGCTGCTGATAAGAATCTTTGGCTTGATGGCTTGGTGACAAGGCAGAGGAAGCTGTTAGACAGCACAACAGCAGAGAGTCTTTAATGTTGGCCCTATAACATAGTCTGAAGTTAATTTGGCTATTTCTAAACTTAAACTATATAAACCACATGGTTGGATGAAATTACTACGGAAATGCTTAGAGCTGGAAATATTTCAGTTACCACATGGATGACTGAAATTTTGAATATCTGTATGATAAAGGCATGGTTCCTAAGGATTTTACCAGAGCTATTATTATCCCTATTTTTAAAAAAGGTGATCAGGCAGATTCTTGAGAAATGTTTGAGTTTCAGAAACCTTTGGTTGCTAGCTTTGTTGATTTCAAAAAGGCTTTCGACTCTGTTGATCGTAATAATTTGTGGTTGATTGTGAGGTCGTATGGCATACCAGACAAGTAGTTAACGTAATGAAAGCTCTCTATAATAATACTCAGTCGTGTTTGAGAGTAGGTAAGGCTTGTATAGCAATTGGTTTAGCATTACTTCTGGTGTCCGACAAGAGTGCAGTTTGTCCCCTTTTCTCTTTGGTTATTGATTATGCTATGCGAAATTCACTGCAAGGGAAAGATTTTGGCCTTAATTGGTCTGGAGATATGAAAATTTCTGATTTAGATTATGCTGATTATTTAGCCATTTTGGCAAGTGATGTTCATGAGATGAACTCTTTCATTCGAGCTGTTGATGAGACTGGTAGTAGAGTAAGTTTGGTTATAAAGTGATGAAAATTGGTCAGGCAGGCTGTGATTCAGTTAAACTGAATGTCTGCAGTCTTGAGCAAGTATCACAGTTTAATTATCTTGGGAGCTATGCAACAGAAGCTGGTGATGTGCGACATGAGATTAACAGACAAATAGGAATTGCTGCTGGGGCTTTTAAGAATCTATGGAGAGTATGGAGAAATAGGCGTATACATCTAAAGACTAAAATTAGACTGTATAATAGTTTGGTTCTTTCTAGGGTCAGTTATGGAAGTGAAACTTGGAGGCTTTGTAAACAAGATAACAGGAAACTAGATGCTTTCGATTCTAGATGCTTACGCAGTATCTTGGGCATTAGGTGGTTCAACTTTGTAACTAATGATGAGATTAGGCAAAGGAGTCGGCAACCTCCTTTAAGCAACATATTGTGCAGAGAGAGACTCCGCTGGTTCGGCCATGTTGCCCATATGAATAATTATAGATTGGCGAATAGGGTTATGAACAGTGTGCCTAAAGGCCTCAGGAAGAGGTGGAGACCTAGGGAGGCGGTGGGCTGACAATATCAAACAGGACCTTGTTAGAATTGGTGTGCAGTGGCCAGATGCAGCAGATGTAGTTCAGGACAGATATGTTTGGAGAATTAAACTGCAATGTCTGGTTGGACCTCCGTAGCCCATGGCTGCTTGAGGATGATGATGATAATTATTCTTAGTTTAACGTCGACATCAGTTTTAGAGGAAAAATTGTCTTTATCAGGGTAGGATACGAACCCACGACCTCCTGATAACATTCAGGTGCTCTGATGGCTGAGCTACAGGCATTTCATGGATGATCAATCAATCATCCATGAAACACAATCGAGTCGAAAAAATGTAGGAGGGTGGGTGGGCAATAGAAATTTTTTTCCAATGCAGTATAACATTTCCCCTCTCCATTTAAGGTTTTTTTTTTAATTCTTGAAAAATCCATCAAATATGAATAAAAGTTAATAATTTTTTGCCTCTTTTCCCCTACTCGTATTCTGGGAGGTGGGGGCATGGAACTTTGCCCCTCCTCCTAGATCCAGTCTTGCATATTAATAGTGTAGGAGTAGAAAAAGTACTTGTTTTCTCGCATAAGGTGGGGAACTATTGACTGTGGCGGCGGAATAACGTCTGCGAGTTGTTCTTGCAGTCTGGTTACCTCTGAGCGCAACTTTTTTTGCACACAATGGTCTAAATGGCCAGGTCACAAGGACCACCGAAGGCTCAGAGAAGGTTAGGGGAGGCGACCAACTCGACAGCTGTTGGGAGACGGATATTAGCCTCCCGTCAAAGCCATCCAGCTTGTTCTTTAGCGTGCACAGGGTATGGCTCTCCCGCACACAAGGCCACGCTCCGCAAAATTTCCCCGCCCTGCCCACGGTCAGTAGGGGACACCGATGAGCTTGAAAAGGCCGCCGTCCGTCGGATGGGACGTTAAGCCGTGGTCCCGTGTGCGGGAGAGACATACCCTGTGCACATTAAAGAACACTCTGGATGGCCTTGACGGGAGGCTACCGTCTGTCTCCCAACAGCTGTTCCAGTGGGTCCCCTCCCCCAACCTTCTCTGAGCCTTCGGGGTCCTTGTGACCTGGCCATTTAGCCCATGGTGTGCAAAAAAGTGCCGCTCAGAGGTAAAACAATCCAATCTACAAGGCCACGACTTAACGTCCCATTCGACGAACGGTGGCCTTTCCAAGCCCATTGGTGTCCTCTACTGATCGTGGGCAGGGAGGGAAGTTTTGCGGAGTTAAATCTCAACGCTATCCTAGCTGGGACTCGAACTTCGGAACGAGTCTGCTGCGTAAACGACTGAGCCGCCATCCCCTCCCATTGATCTTGCAAGAACTGATGTGTGGCCTCTTTTTCGTTGGTTGATTGGTTTCTTTGCTCCTTAGATTTAATGCTCCATTCTTTATCTGGAAGGGGCGGGGGTGGCTCAGTCGGTAGCGCGCCAGGCTCGTAATCTGTAGTTCCCAGGTTCGAGTCCAGCTGGGTCAGCGTTGAGATTTATCTCCGCCAAAATTCCCCGCCCTGCCCACGGTCAGTAGGGGACACCGATGGGCTTGGAAAGGCCGCCGTCCGTCTGATGGGACGTTAAGCTGTGACCCCGTTTGCGGGAGAGAGCCATACCCTGTGCACGTTAAAGAACACGCTGGATGGCCTTAACGGGAGGCTACCATCTGTCTCCCAACAGCTGTTCCAGTGGGTCCCCTCCCCCAACCTTCTCTGAGCCTTCGGGGTCCATGTGACCTGGCCATTTAGCCCATGGTGTGCAAAAAAGTGCCGCTCAGAGGTAAAACAACCCAACTTTATCTGGAACGGAGTATAGACATTCGACTTCTTTATCTTTAGAAACAAAAGTTCTATTTGGATTGGATAGGTATGGATTAAATATTTCGATTCACACTTTCTGATTTCCCTAATAGTTGTAATTACGGCCTCTAACCGTAGAAAAAAGTTGAAAATTGCAAAATATTAAACGAATATTGCAAGGGATGTAAATAAATATTTTCGAAATTTAGGTGATAAAATGTGAAGGTCGCAAAGTTTGCGTTTACAACAATGATTTTTCAAGAACATCCAAGGAGGTTGGAAAAGCGGTAGCCCATCATATGCGGGAGAGACATACCTTGTGCACGTTAAAACACGCTGGATGGCCTTGACGAGAGGCTTCCATCTGTCTCCCAATAGCTGTTCCAGTGGGTCCCCTGCCCCAACCTTCTCTGAGCCTTCGGGGTCCATGAGCCATTAGACCATTGTGTACAAAAAAGTGCCTCACAGGGGTAAAACAACTCAACCTAATCCAAGGAGATTTTTTTCCAAAACTTGAGCCATTAGACCATTGTGTACAAAAAAGTGCCTCTCAGGGGTAAAACAACTCAACCTAATCCAAGGAGATTTTTTTTCCAAAACTTTAGCCATTAGACCATTGTGTACAAAAAAGTGCCTCACAGGGGTAAAACAACTCAACCTAATCCAAGGAGATTTTTTTTCCAAAACTTGAGCCATTAGACCATTGTGTACAAAAAAGTGCGTCACAGGGGTAAAACAACTCAACCTAATCCAAGGAGATTTTTTTTTAAAACTTGAGCCATTAGACCATTGTGTACAAAAAAGTGCCTCACAGGGGTAAAACAACTCAACCTAAACCAAGGAGATTTTTTTCCAAAACTTTAGCCATTAGACCATTGTGTACAAAAAAGTGCCTCACAGGGGTAAAACAACTCAACCTAATCCAAGGAGATTTTTTTCCAAAACTTTAGTCATTAGACCATTGTGTACAAAAAAGTGCCTCACAGGGGTAAAACAACTCAACCTAATCCAAGGAGATTTTTTTCCAAAACTTTAGCCATTAGACCATTGTGTACAAAAAAGTGCCTCTCAGGGGTAAAACAACCTAAACCAAGGAGATTTTTTTCCAAAACTTGAGCCATTAGACCATTGTGTACAAAAAAGTGCCTCACAGGGGTAAAACAACTCAACCTAAACCAAGGAGATTTTTTTCCAAAACTTGAGCCATTAGACCATTGTGTACAAAAAAGTGCCTCACAGGGGTAAAACAACTCAACCTAAACCAAGGAGATTTTTGTCCAAAACTTTAGCCATTAGACCATTGTGTACAAAAAAGTGCCTCACAGGGGTAAAACAACTCAACCTAATCCAAGGAGATTTTTTTCCAAAACTTGAGCCATTAGACCATTGTGTACAAAAAAGTGCCTCACAGGGGTAAAACAACTCAACCTAAACCAAGGAGATTTTTTTCCAAAACTTGAGCCATTAGACCATTGTGTACAAAAAAGTGCCTCACAGGGGTAAAACAACTCAACCTAAACCAAGGAGATTTTTTTCCAAAACTTGAGCCATTAGACCATTGTGTACAAAAAAGTGCCTCACAGGGGTAAAACAACTCAACCTAAACCAAGGAGATTTTTTTCCAAAACTTGAGCCATTAGACCATTGTGTACAAAAAAGTGCCTCACAGGGGTAAAACAACTCAACCTAAACCAAGGAGATTTTTTTCCAAAACTTGAGCCATTAGACCATTGTGTACAAAAAAGTGCCTCTCAGGGGTAAAACAACTCAACCTAATCCAAGGAGATTTTTTTTTCCAAAACTTGAGCCATTAGACCATTGTGTACAAAAAAGTGCCTCACAGGGGTAAAACAACTCGACCTAAACCAAGGAGATTTTTTTCCAAAACTTGAGCCATTAGACCATTGTGTACAAAAAAGTGCCTCTCAGGGGTAAAACAACTCAATCTAATCCAAGGAGATTTTTTTTTCCAAAACTTGAGTCATTAGACCATTGTGTACAAAAAAGTGCCTCTCAGGGGTAAAACAACTCAACCTAATCCAAGGAGATTTTTTTTCCAAAACTTGAGCCATTAGACCATTGTGTACAAAAAAAGTGCCTCTCAGGGGTAAAACAACTCAACCTAATCCAAGGAGATTTTTTTCCAAAACTTGAGCCATTAGACCATTATGTACAAAAAAGTGCCTCTCAGAGGTAAAACAACCCCACCAAAATCCAAGGAGTTTTTTTTTCTCTCGTTATTTTTTAAATTTCAAAGCTTCAAACGAAATTGCAAACGATGTATTTGAGCTAGACATTTGATATTTTAATGACTGAGTGTAATGATCAAGGGGTTTACATTGTCCACAATAATTTGTCCCTTCACCTACAGGGGGCGGGGTAGGAAAATGCAACTTTTGTTTTGAGAGATGAATGAAAAATTGTTTTCAGTTGAATAGGTACAGTCGTTCGAATAAATATTTTTTTTGAGCGACTGTACTAACGAAATATGATGAATCATGGTTTTCGATTCCTCCAAAAGGCTTTACATCGTTAGAGGGCGCTAAATTTAGAAAATGTAAAACTTGAAGTAATATTGAAAACGATATATTTATGTTACAAATTAGAAAATCTAGTAGTAGAATGAAGAACAGATAAGAACCAAATTAACTTACCAACAGAAGTATAATTTATATTTACGTGTTTGAAATAAATTGTTTAAAATTCCACCATTGCTTTCATTTTTAAAAATTTATCCCTTAAGTTTAAAGTTTGCAATAATATTTTAATATAGTAATGATACATAAATTATATACACTGACTGAAAAAGCGCTGATGAGAAAGCGCAACTTTTTCATTTAAAGGAATAAATGACAAATTCTTAGTACATTATATAGGGCTAATAATATATTACTATTTAAATATTCCAATCGTCCTTTGGTACGAATTGCTACTGTTATAAAAGGTGAATAATTTGGGAAATGAAAACCTTGATTTACTTTGATAACGAACATCGCATATTCGTCAGAGGCGGTGTGTTATTTTAGTTTCTTTTAATTTACGTGCATTTTTAGTTGTATTATGGTATATTCGTAACTGCACTCATCAACGAGCTGCTGTAACTAAATATTTCTAGCTTGAAACAATCTGTTCCCCCACCACGTTTCCTAAACAAATTTCCACGTGAATCTTATTCCTTCCTAGGAAAACCTCTTGCTAACACCTTTGCTAACAATTGGTGACGAATGCCAGTAGCATCGCTTCGGAAAGCCATGCGTACACAAAACTGAACTAGATGAATTTAGTAAAATATTTATTTTTAAGAATAGCGCGCTTGGCTACTGATCTACCTAGCTAATCTGCAGATTAACCCTTTAACTACCACAGGCCTTGGAAAACGAAGTACCTCAGAATACCAAACCGGGCGAGTTTTGAAATGGACTCTTCCTAGTTTGTCGTCCCCCGTTCCTTCACCCGCAGGGAGAACGGAGTTAACCGCAGCAGAGCTCCCCTCCACTCCGTAAATTGCCTCTCATTAAGCTGAGCATCCCTTCACCTCGAAACCCATATGGTCATGAGCTACATACACCCATTGAACACGAGATATCAGACTCCTGTGACTTTTGCTCTTAACTCCTTTCGCAAAACAGTTTTTAAAACGCATGCATGTTTGTCGATTTTTAAAAAGTTGTTTCAATATTATTTTTTAATAATAACTTTTAAAAGCTATTTAAATTTGTTTTTCTACTTAAAAACTGGCATAAGATTGTAAAAACTTGGATTACATCTTTTTACATAAAATAGATGTCATAATTAGAAATTTTTCAAAGAAAAAAGTTTCCAATGTTTCCATTTTTTGGATTTTGATGTCAGTTTTCTAACACCCAGCAGAGAGAAAGCTGTTATTAACAGTCGAATGTATGATGAAAAAAAAATTAAAGAAAGATTATTAAAATAGAGGACCAAAAATAGAAAGCAATAAGAGTGCTGAACTGATTTTTAAAGAATAGATTTTAATACAATTGTAGACAGTACTCTAACATAAGAATCAAAAATGATTTTGTGAGAAAGGTTTGCATCTGAGATTAAAGTAATCGAAGTGGATATTGCAAAAGATATCCGAGGAAGCAAAGACTAGATAAAATGAGAAATAAAAAAACTAAAGCAATCAGAGATTACATAAAAATATTGGAGGTGTAAAAATATTATCAAAATGAGAAAGACTTATGAATATGATAGATAAAGGAGGAGGGCTAAATTTAATATGGAAAGGAGAACCCGCTGGAAGAAGACGGTGAAAGAGATGGAAAAATGGTGTGAAAAAAAGAATGCCGAAAAGAGGACTTCAAGCTCAAGGTTGCAGATTGCCGTCCGTCAGATGGGACATTAACCTGTGGGTGAAACGTTAACCTGTGGTTAACCCTATATAAATAAAAGAATGCACTGAATTCTCTTGATGGGAGATTACCATCTGTCTCCTAATAGCTGCACAGTAAATCTCCTACACCAACTTTCTCCAAGCCCTTTTGACCTGGCCACTTAGCCTGTTGTGTGCAAAAGTGTGCAGCTTAGAGGTTAAACCTAAGACTTAACCACCCCCAAGTGCTGAGTAAAATAACTTTGTCTTTTTACTATTTACTTGGTTCCTAATCAGAGGTACACGAATTTGCACATCGTACAATCATTTATTACGGTATAATAATCTTTCATCCCTGAATTTTTCATTATTACTGAAGGGACGTGGGTCCGAATCCCTGATAAGGCATGGATATTTCTTTTTCTATGTTGTCTTTCTACTGATGTTTCGCCTTCATCCCAGTTCTTCTCCATAGCGTATTATGCGTACTAACAGGCTTCTCTCACATCTCTGTGACAGGCTGTTCTAATTAATATTTTATTTATTTTTAGAGTGCTATAAATAATACTAACTACCTAAGCTTTATCAGAGAACTTTCTTGGAGCACGTTTTCGGCATGTTCGCACAAAACTTATGTTATATATAACATATTTCCATAGGCCTTGGTTAGTATTGAATAAAAAGTGGATTGGTGAAGGAAAAGTGGGTTGGAACTTTTCGGAATGTCGCCATTTGCAGTAATACATCCATTGCCGATTTAGAAAGAGCGTTTCATGATGTATATTCGTAGCATATTGAAGCATATTCGTAGGTAAAGTAAAATTTTAGTGTAAAGTGTTTTATTGAAGATAAATTAGTCATCATAACACGTGACTCTTTAATTCTATATTTTCCACATAATTCACTCAATATTTAAAGGGTTATAGAAATTTAAATATTTAACAAGCTCGTTGTATCAGAAATCTATTCCAGAAGTACTTTAAAACTATATAATAATTTTATATAGGTCGGATCTAGAAAAAAAAATATGGGAAGAGCAATTAACTGGATCGAACCGAAAAAGAAATAAAAGATAGAAAATAACTGAATTGGTGTTTCAGTATAAAATTGCCACTCCGTTGCAGTGGTCTTAAAATTTTTTTGAAAAATCGTGTTGCGTATTTGTTTCATATTATTTTATCTCCAATCTTAAAAAAGTTTAAGTATTAAAAATTATATCATATTTTGTGGAACATCTCTTCACAGGTTATGTGGACTTGTACAAATTTGTTTAATGGCATGTCATTTCTGCATTCTAAATATTGAAAAGAAAGCTGATTTACATCCTTAATATTTTACCACAAATTTTAATTATATTAATATTGTTACTTCCTAATATAGTACAAATGAAATTGCCTGCATGTGGCCATTAGAGCTGCTTTACTGTATGTATGCGGTCCATCAGAACATTAACTTTGTTAAACTGTGATCAAAGGCACTCAAAATCGAAATAAAAATTCAAAGAATAATGCGGAAAACGATTTCCAAAATTCCTGAGCTTTTCAAATAAAAACAGTAAGGCAATAAAAACTTGGTAATTCCGTCCGTAGTATATACATTTCTAATTGATAGATGGAAACTGATCTTCATACTCTTGCTTCAATGACACAGAAGCTATTTAAAAAGATTCTAATTTTAATTTTAAATCTAATGAAATTTATAATTACCTTACAATTAACATTTATTAATTATAAAATGTGCATTTCATGTTATATGTATTAATTTTCATAACATTAATTATGTAGGTTTTATTACAGAGGATTTCAAAACTAGTGAGTACATTATATCCACAATTATTTAATATCAAAAGTATCACTCTAAGAATATGGCATCGAGAATAATATAGTGCGGGGGGTTCGTTATTTCGAACGACTCATGCCAATGCACTAACTGTTCTATGAAAACGATTCCAATAAAGAACTGGTTTTCTTAATTTAACTTTTGATTCAACGGCTACGTACTACGTACTTCGAAATTCTAATGTTTACAAGGAATGGGTCTGTTATGTTGAGGATGGATTTGTGTATTGATTAGATCCGTCTAGTCTGCTAGAAAAGTCATCATAGCTAAAGCAAAGGAAAAAGAGCGGAAAAGCCGCATTAATTTTCGAAGCGGTGTTAAAAAAATCCACGAGCAAATGGGTAATGACATGAAGATAACGCCCGAATGTGTCGGATTGATCAATAACATTTTAAATGACATTTGCTTCCGCTTAGTGGAAAGTACCAAAAATCAATCCAAAATAGGTAAAATGGATGCTAATGATGTTAATAAAGCCATGAAGAAAATATTTCCCAAGACCCTGGCCAATCATGCAGCAGCTGAAGGAAGAAAAATGATCAACAAATTCCGAAGCGGTAAGTGAAATGTAATGAACGTATTTTAACTAAGCAATGTTAGTAATGCAATCTAACACGTTTCCTCCGAATGTTTTTTTAATGTACATTTTCATAGGTATAGTAAATGAACTTTTCTAGGTATTTCAAGATAAAATAATGAGTTGTCAACATCCCTTAGTCAGCATATATTGTGTAAAATTGTATTCTTTTAGCCTTATTTCCTAATATAGGAAGATAGCAAAGTTTTGAAGAGTATTTTTAAAGTCGACTCTTGAAGTTGGACTTGTAAGTCAAACATGATTTTAATACAGTGGGCCCCCGATATAACGCGCATGTCGGGCGGGAAAGAACACCCGCGTTATACCGAGCGGCGCGGTGGCGACACAATAAATTTCACACTGTAAGCTTTTCCTTTACTCATCATGCATACAATAATTAAACACTATTAAAAATACATGCAGGGACTCAATACATACACAATTACTCAATACGCAGTAACAATAAAATGCGATACTCACTAACGCCGCACGGACCTGTATAAACATGTTTGAACTTATCGCGAACATCGCCCGCGCTATAACCAAGTGCGCGGTATAGCGAGCAGCGCTATAACGAAGGTCCACTGTAGTAGACATCAGTGCCTTAGTTTGAAGTGTAGGGTAAATGTATGATAGGTTACAATGTGTTTAACCTTATGTATTAACTTATGTGTTTGAGGAATTTTTATTTATGTACCAACTGGAAATCGTCAGTATCCCAGTTTCACTAACTTGAAAGAAAAAAGGATACTAACTGGAAATGAAGCTCTCAATCAAAATTATCAAAATCTCGGTTTTCAACATCATTGGTTAAATATTTAAAACGTTATGGAAGTTGAAACTTTTAGTAGTATTTCTAGTTATAAGAATTGGCTTGAAACTTTTAAAACAATAAATGTTAATGTTGTTAATTCATTTATTTTATTATCACTCGTCACTGTATTCATTTATTTTATTATCACTCGTCACTGTATTCATTTATTTTATTATCACTCGTCACTGTATTCATTTATTTTATTATCACTCGTCATTGGATTCATCAAGTTTCACCAGTTTCGTCAACAGGTCGAATGAGAGAGTTCATCTCATTAACATCATTTACCAAAAGGGCTGAATCATCGGCCTAATATAAATTAGAAACTTTCGTATCTCCAGACCATTTAATGCCAAAATCTTTCCCTTGTAGTGAATTTCACATAACGAGATCAATAACCAAACTAAAGAGAAGAGACAAAATGCACCCTTATTGAACACCAGAAGCAATGGTAAACCAAATGATACAAGATTTACCAACTCTCACCCACGACTCAGTGTTATTATAGAGAGCTGTCATTATGTTAATTAACTTGTCTGGTATACCACATGATCTCACAATCAACCACAAATTATGACGATCAACAGAGTCGAAAGCCTTTTTGAAATCGACAAAGCTTGCAACCAAAGGTTTCTGAAACTCTAAATATTTCTCAAGAATCTGCCTAAGTGAAAATATCTGATCCACACATCCCCTACCACTTCTGAATCCACATTGCTCATCACGCAATTGACTGTCAACTAGATTCTTAATTCTATTAAGCACAATCATGCAAAGAACTTTTCCTGGAACAGAGAGTTGGCTGATACCCCTATAGTTATCACAAGAACTGCGATCACCTTTTTTGAAAATAGGGATAACAATAGCTCTGGTAAAATCCTTAGGAACCATGCCTTTATCATTAAAGATATTCAGAATTTCAGTCATCCAAGTGGTTCCTGAAACATTCCCAGCTCTAAGCATTTCCGTAGTAATTTCATCTACCCCTGGGGATTTATGAAGTTTAAGTTTAGAAATAGCCAAAATAACTTCAGATTATGTTATAAGGCCAACATTAAAGCCAGTAATGTATCTATCATCATTACAAAGAATGGGAATAGAACTAGCCACATTGTTTAAAACATCACTGAAATGTTCAGCCCACCTAGCCATGACAGAATCCTCACCTTCTCTAACCTTAACTTGTTTATCCTTCAATCCCTGTATGCCTGTCCGTTTTCTACCACATAAAACATTAACTATCTGGTACAGCTCTCTGTTGTTGTGCTGTCTAACTGCTTCCTCGGCTTTGTCAGCCAAGCCATCAAACCAAAGATTCTTATCAGCAGCTAATTGATCCTTTACACGTTTATTAAGCTCTCTGTAATGCTTCCTATTAGGACTAGTAGGATATTGATTAAGGACATTCTGGCATTTTCTTCTTTCTGAAATGAACTCAAGTGCCTATCACTTAAATAATTCTGCCTCCTCTGCTCCTTTTTTCCTAAAAGAGTACGGTTTGTTTCCAAAACAAACAGCAGCCCATCAGGTGAAACCCTTATTTACTTATGTATGTCGCGGTGTTTGTAATAAGTTTAAATGTTTAAAATGGCCCCATTCTTTTTCAACTTCTATTGTAAGCAAACTATAACTGTCATAATGACTAAGTAACCTATCATGGTAAGCTTTAGCTATAACTGGGTCTTTCAGAGCTTCAGTATTAAAGGTAAATTTTTTAACCTTAGCACAACACTTTTTAAGTTTAAGTTGCAACACACTTTTAACAAGGTAATGGTCAGATCCAATTTCAGCTCCCCTATATGTCCTGGTATTCCTAACAGAACTAGCCCATTTGCTATTAACTAATATATAATCAATCATATTCTTATGCAGCCCATCAGGTGAAACCCTTATTTACTTATGTATGTCGCGGTGTTTGTAATAAGTGTTAGTTATTCTCAAACCATTAAGTTTACTTATCTGTAGGAGAGGTTGCCAATTGCCATTGCAGCTACCAATACCAAAAGGGCCTATCACCCCTCCCCAAAGGTCAGAGTCAGTACCAACTTTGGCCTTGAAGTCACCTACAACAAGGGTAATATCTCTTTTTTTGACAGAATTCAAAATATCCTGAAGTTGTGTGTAAAACCTATCCTCATCCTCATCGGCATCCTCAGTGGGGGCATAACAGCAGATAACATTCAAGTCTTTAATGCTTGTCTGAAATTTTGCTGTAATAAACCTTTCATGAATGCACTGATATCTTAGAAGAGCATCACTAGCATGTCTGCTGAGAAGCAGACCCACGCTTTGGTGATGCTTATTGTCGTCCCTCCCTGTAAAGAGAAATTTAAAGTTATTTTTAAGTATCTCACCTTTACTTGTCCATCTGGTCTCTTGCAAGCCTAGAATATCTAGGTTATAGTGCTGGAATTCCTTCGTAAAGACATCAAGAGAATAATCTCTATGTAATGTCCTCACGTTCCATGTTCCTGCAGAGAGAAAATAATTAGTAGGATTTTTAAAAAAACTAGGTTTATTGAGATAGGTAGGGCCAACAATATCAAACAGCCCCCTGATCGCAGGCATGGGGCAAAGACCTGTTCCCCCTCAGCTAAAGGCTGAAGTCACCAATGCTGGTAGGAACTTCAGGCACCACCTTTTCAAGTGGACTTTTTCAAGAGCCAAATGGCCTGCCTGAGACACATTACTCCAGTTTAGGTTGACGATGCCCAACTAGCTAAATGAGGTTCAGGTACCTGCGATGGCCTCTGATTAGGATTATCCACCAGCTGATATAAGGTATCCCATGCTTCTGTTCACTTAGAGCTGGCAACCCAGAAGCAAACAGAAAACACAGCGGCAGACTCTCCCTCAACAGAGGCCCACCAGTGCAGCATGTCCAGGATCCATCGTTTCTCCCCCGTACTGGGGGAAGTACTAACTTGTTCTAATGAGTTATACAGATATCCTGAGGCTTAGCGTACTGCTCTGCCAAAGGAAGTTTACCCCTAAAATGTTCAATGAAGTGACCACTCCTCAGCAGGGTTGAAAAAAATGGCCATAGATGACCATATCAGTAGGCCATACTGAACTGGCAGCCCTCCACTTCCGTTCCCTTCCAAAAGAGAATATCTCTTTTGAAAGGTACTAACGCCCTGCACCACAAAAGGGTTACTAAATGCCTCAAAAGCAGAAAAAAGCAAAAGCTGAAACATATATTTGGAGAGGGGTGTTGCCTCCTAAAATCTTCCCCTTAAATACGCCCCTACAAAAGGCTCGTAATCGCTAGTTCCCAGGTTCGAGTCCCAGCTGGGTCAGCGTAGAGATTTATCTCCGCAAAATTCCCCACCTTGCCCACGGTCAGTAGGGGACACCGATGGGCTTGGAAAGGCCGCCGTCCGTCGGATGGGACGTTAAGCCGTGGCCCCGTGTGCGGGAGAGCCATACCCTGTGCACGTTAAAGAACACACTGGATGGCCTTGACGGGAGGCTACCATCTGTCTCCCAACAGCTGTTCCAGTGGGTCCCCTCCCCCAACCTTCTCTGAGCCTTCGGGGTCCATGTGACCTGGCCATTTAGCCCATGGTGTGCAAAAAAGTGCCGCTCAGAGGTAAAACAACACAACCCAACAACGCCCCTACATAGACAACATGCAAATGTTACGTATGGTTTATTAGAGTATCAACAGAATTAAGGCTTTTCAATTCTTAGAAAGAATAAAAAGCAATTGCAAATATTGATGTTTCAAGAGTTGTTCAAAGAACTCTCTCTCTCTTGAATATCGAAAATGAACTTTTAAAAGATGTGTATTATGAGAACACGTAGCGAATTACGAAATGTATTGGGACCAATTCTATTTGAATGGAAAACCACATTTAAAACTCCATAACTTTGAAAACAAGTTTTCTACATAAAAGTGTCTCCGGAATAATTTATAGATCCTCAATAAAATATATCCAAATGTCGATTTTTAAGAAACAATCTTTTAATATTTAAAGAATTTTTTAAGTTGAATTGATAGAAGTAGTAGGTGTGCTACTTTCGCATCAAACGACCTTTGACCCCTTGAACTCCCACGCCCCCTTGTCCCGCGATTTTTCCTCTGCCATTTTGTATTAAGGCTACAGGCCACCTTTAAAGACCCCTTGAGTGTGTCATCACCCTATAAGACTCCCTCCCACCCAAACCCCTTGTGAAGTAAACAACCAACAGGAATTTACCATTTGATGAAGCGCCATCTAGTGTTTATAATACGTACTAGATTTTCATAAAAAAAAAAACTTTCCCACGGCTGGTCTCGAACCCCTAACCCTCACGCTTATCAGCGCAAGGTTCAAGGTGTAAGTTCTTGGTGAAATTTGCCTCCAATGAGGGGTTCCCTACACCAAACACAACAGAAGGGCAAGAAAGCAGAGGCAGAAGGATCTGCCTCTCAGCGATCTCTTGAAGCTGATAAGAGTACAAATCTCGAGAAAGAAATAAAGAAAATATTAGACCCTGAAGAAGAGGACAAGTCGGAAGCACATTCGTTGCACCTTCAGATTGTGGTGGTTACCAAGTACGGAGGTCATGGAAAAGTCAATGGTTCCGATAGCATGAAGCTCCCGGAACAAAGCTTATCTTTCGGCATTGTAGCGGGAGCAGTTGAGCAGAACGTGAGATGCAGTCTCAAGGTGTGCTGCATGTGGCACAGTTCGGACTGTATGCTCTGCTGAGAGTGTGCAGTGTAGAGTTGCTGTAGATGACACCAACTCAGAGACGATGAAGAAGGTTCTCCTTAGATCTGCGTAGGTTATCGAGGTTAGAAGCAGTGAGAGAGGGGTCAACCAGGTACCTGAATGAGGAACAGCTGGAGTCCTTCTGTCACTGAGCAAGACGATACTGGCTCATCAGTTGTTAACAAAACTCTTGCAGTCGCTGAGAGAGTTGGGTTGGGTTGTTTTACCTCTGAGCGGCACTTTTTTGCACACCATGGGCTAAATGGCCAGGTCACAAGGACCCCGAAGGCTCAGAGAAGGTTGGGAGAGGGGACCCACTGGAACTGCTGTTGGGAGACAGATGGTATCCTCCCGTCAACGCCATCCAGCGTGTTCTTTAACGTGCACAGGGTATGGCTCTCCCGCACAGGGGCCACGGCTTAACGTCCCATCCGACGGACGGCGGCCTTTCCAAGCCCATCGGTGTCCTCTACTGACCGTGGGCAGGGCGGGGAATTTTGCGGAGATCGCTGAGAGAGAGTGGGTAATTAGATGCACACCTCTGATTCTCAAGCACCTCCTTTGCGGTGCGATCAGCAAGCTCATTGCCAGGTATCCCTACATGGGAAAGGATCCACTGGAAATGAACCATGATTCCAGCAGAAGTGACCTTGGAGCATGTCTCCATGATCTTCTGGATGAGGAAAAGGTTGTATCTCTTGTTGTCTCGCTTCTGGAGAGCTTCCAAGGCTGACATGAAGTCGAGGATGAGAAATTTGTCACTCTCGAGGCTGAGGATGTAGAGTACAGCTTCAAGGATAACATGAAGCTCTGCACAGGTGTAGGAAACGAGATGCGGGAGATGGAAACCTCTGTCGATGCCGTATCGGGGATGGTAAAGCAGAAGCAGCGCATAGCCTCTCCCAGTCAACAGATCTATCAGTGTAGACCTCAGTACATCTCTCATATTGCGCAGTGACATAGGAGGTGGAGAGAAGCCTGATGGTCATTGGGTATGAGTCGCTCTTTTGACCTAGAGCAGGGATAGCAACATTGATCACAGGATCACTGTTCCTACAGGGTGGAAGGTCAGGAAAGAGCATATTGCCAGCATGGAGCTGTCAGGGATGACTCGGTTGTAGAAGTCTGGCTGACATGGCGATGGCAGAATCTGGCTTGTCACTTCCTGAGAAGCTTGTGGTTAAAGTGAAGGTAATGGAGCCTCGAGAAATGACACAGTATATCTCTCTTCTGGTGCAGTTGGAAAGGCATGTTCACAGCTTCTGCAATGACAGACGCATTTGGTGTGATAGGGCAGAGTCCGAGACAGAGGTGCAAAGATATAGTGTGTACAGCGGCCAACTTACTCAGCAGTGAGGCAGAGGCATTGTTTAGAAGGTGACCACTGTAGATGACGTGGGAGAGGATCAAGTGCTTGTACAAGACCAGGAGAGTCTTGTGGGAAGTTCTCCAGTGGATACCAGCAAGGAAAGACAGTATATTTCTCTGCGCTATGGCAACTATCTTAAGATGCTGAATGTGAGGTCCCCAGGTCAGCCTGTTGTCCAGCACCACACCAAGGAACTTATGCAGTTTGACGACCTTGATGTGGTCAGGTCCACGAATGAGGCCAGGGAAGGTGGGCAGGAGGCATCTCTTTATGAGAACCATGGCCACATTCTTATCGGTGGAAAGAGTGAGGCTTAGGTTGTCATGGCAACAGCTCGTTTCATCTTGAGCTGAGAATAGAAGGGGTCATGGCTAGGGAACCAACACAGATGTCACCCACGTAGATGGGGCGGGGGTGGCTCAGTCGGTGTTGTGCCAGGCTCGTAATCTGTACTTCCCAGGTTCGAGTCCCAGCTGGGTCAGCGTTGAGATTTATCTCCGCAAAATTCTCCGCCTTGCCCACAGTCAGTAGGGGACACCGATGGGCTTGGAAAGGCCGCCCTCCGTAGGATGGGACGTTAAGCCGTGGCCCCGTGTGCGGGAGAGCCATATCCTGTGCACATTAAAGAACACGCTGGATGGCCTTGATGGGAGGCTACCATCTGTCTCCTAACAGCTGTTCCAGTGGGTCCCCTCCCCCAACCTTCTCTGAGCCTTCGGGGTCCATGTGACCTGGCCATTTAGCCCATGGTGTGCAAAAAAGTGCCGCTCAGAGGTAAAACAACCCAACCCAACAACATCCACGTAGGTGGAAATAACCACTCTATTCTCGAGTTGAGAGGGTAAGCCTGACAGCAAGATGTTCATTAATATCGGGCTGAGGACATCCCCTTGAGGTACTCCATGATCGATAGTGTGGGAGCACTGAGCGTGTTTTACGGGAGTGATTGAAGGCTTTATCCAGAGTCTCAGATGACAGGTTAGCTAACTGAGTATAGCTGACACCATCAGGGCATGGGGTTGATGAGCGCTTCAAAGCACCAATTGCAGAGGTGAGTTCCTGAAAGGTGAAAGGATCATTATAGCAAGGAACATGTTTGTGACGCTCCAGCACCACACATTGCCGGTTTCAATCCATCACCCAGGACCCTTCAGAAAGTCCGATTTGTACTCAACGCAGGAATGGCAATTACTCTTTCAAACCCTCATGGACACCCTGATTTGAAGCATGTCGATTCAGTGTATCGCTATCTGAGGTGATCACATGCCATATTAAATGTATGATATCATTAAAGTTTTGCTTGCCATTTTGAGGAAATGATTTTCTAATTTGAATGTCTTATTTAATATTCACGGGACTTCGTTTGTTTTTCAAGTATTTGTGGTATATATGATCATGGGCTTTACATTACCTTTCATTGAAATCCAACGAATGACTTGTTTGTAATTTGTGTTTTAGTTCTTGTTGTTTAACATTTGAGCACCAGTGTGTATATATATCAGACCGAGTGCAGGTGTTTTGTGAGAATAACTAAAAATAAATAACCCCTCAAGCAGCTGCTTGCCACAGAGGTCTGACAGGAACATGTCAGCTTATATGCCATAGTAGAAGGTCTGAGAGGATGGCAGGACCTTAGCAGAAAAACGATACATACATCCATGCCTTATCCGGGGCTCGAACCCAGGTCCCTTAAATTAGTAGCCAAGCGCGCTAACCACTCGGCCATGGGACAGCAATAACGCATTGTTATTTTCAATTGATTAACAGTCCATTTATATTCCTTCACTTTCCCATTACCGTTTATTTTCTTTTTTCGGCAACAATATCCTCTTCTCACATAAGCCCAATATGCGAGCTACTGTAGAAAAAATTGTAGCAGACAGAGATGTCACCCACATAGATGGGGTGGGGGTGGTTCAGTCGGTAGTGCGCCAGGCTCGTAATCTGTACTTCCCAGGTTCGAGTCCCAGCTGGTCAACTTGTTCAACAAGGTAAAATACAAGACATGGCATTCCAGTAGCATTGTCCATGTGCAGTGACTGTTGTGACGGGTAGATGAATTCTCATGATCCCTTGCAAACGTATGAGAATAAATGTGACTGCTGCTAAATAATATGTCCCAAATGAATAAAATGAGATAGATATTAGTTTTCTTTTAACTTTATTAAAGTTGTTACAGTGAAGTATTTGAAATGGAAAGAATAAATTCGTACTCAACAATTTTTTTTCCATTATACAAAACACTAGGAAGGAAGAAATTGCCTTTATTTGATTTTAATTTTCTGTGTCCAATGTTTGTAGAGCCGTCCCGTGGCCGAGTGGTTAGCGTGCTTGGTTTCTGATCTACGGGACCTGGGTTCGAGCCCCAGGTAAGGATTGGATGTGTGTGTTGTTTTTCTGCTGAGGTCCTGCCATCCTCTCAGATCTTCTACTATGGCATATAAACTGACAGGCTCCTGTCAGACCTCTGTGGCAAGCAGCTGCTTGAGGGGGTATTTTTTTTTAAATGTTTGTAGGAATGATCCCTATACTTTTAATTCAAAGGTAATGCTGAAATACAATATATCATCATTAAACTTGCTAAAGGTATTAATCTGAATCAAGCCAGAATCAAGAAAAATAAATGAAGAAAGCACCAGCGATGGATTATTAAGGGACTATATTGATAACGAACATCATTCGAAGGTAAAAGTTTTCTCTCTGTTGTACTCCTGTTATAAAACTTCCTGTAAATTATAACAAAATGTTTTTTTTTGTTGTCCATTGCAGTCACTGCGATTTTCAAGGGTTTTTCAGGAGTAATTCTTTTAAAAATGGTGAACATATACATTGATGAGTTTATCACTCATTAATTTCTAAGTTTAAACATTGTTAACAAAGTCCATTATGAGGGCGTTCAAAAAGTTCTTGACATGCATCTGCAGAGAACAACTAGAAGGAGGCATATCGCCTCTGGCGCATATGAGAATCTCGTTTTCAAAGAGAATGAAGTTTTTCCTTTACCAATTGTTTCATTCCTTAAAAGTTTTAATTTGAGGTAGCAGATGACGGTAAAAATGCTAATAGTATTTCATTAGTAATTAGACAACATAAGTAATTATCAATCATATTCTTAATTCTATTAAGTATAATCGTACAGTCGCTCAAAAAAGTATCCGAACACTACGGTTGATTACAGAATTCAGAAAAAATATCTGGCAACGATTTTTTTTGAAATTAGTGATCTGGCAACCTTCGTGTCACGTGCGTGTACAGGCTGTACACGCTCCAGATATTTTTCCTGAATTCTGTAATCACGTGACACGAAGGTTGCCAGATCACTAATTTCTAAAAAAAATCGTTGCCAGATATTTTTTCTGATACTTTTTTGAGCGACTGTACAAAGAACTTTACCTGGGAGCAGTGGTGGACTGGATCTAAAAATATTGGTTGCCAGGAGACAAAGGGGGCCCACCTACAACTATAAGGCTATCATTTTTAACATATTGTCTAATGTTTAAGGGGGCCCACTTCATTAGGGGCCCACTTGCGATCGTGCAAGCTGACACCCTGGCCAGTCTGCTACTGACGGGAACAGAAAGTAAACTAATTCCCGTATAATTATCACAAGAACTGCGATCACCTTTTTAAAAATGGGACAATATAGCTTTAGTAAAATCCTTAGGAACAACACCTTTATCATAAAAAATATTCAAAACTTCAGTGAGCCATATGACAACACAAATGTTCCCAGCTCTAAGCATTTCAGCGGTGATTTCATCCACCCCTGGGGATTTATGCAGTTTTAATTTAGAGATAGCCAATGAGACTTCGAAATGTGATATAGGGCCATCATAAAAGCCAATAATGCATCTATCCTTATTACAAACAATGGGAGTACAAATAGTCACATTATTTAGAACTTCTCTGAAATGCTCAGCCCACCTATCAATCACAGAATTCTCCCTTTCAACCACTTTGACATATTTATCCCTCAATCCCTGTGTACCTCAGCCAAGCTATCAAGCCAAAGATTCTTATCAGCTGTTAACTGATCCTTTACACTTTTATTAAGCTCGTTTTAATGCCTTCTGTTAGGACTACTAGGGTGTTGATTCATATTAATCCTGCACTTTCTTCTTTCAGAAATAAGTTCCACAGCCTTATCACTCAAATAAATTTTGTTTCCTCTGTTCCTTTTTACCCAAAAGAGAACTGTTGGTTTCAAGAAAAGCCTGTTTAAAATTGATCCCATTCTTTCTCAACTTCAGCAATAACCAAACCACGATTGTTATAATGAGTAAGCCTATTATGATACGTTTTTGCTACATCTGGATTTTTCATGCATTCAGTATTATAGCTAATTTTTTTAACTTTAGCACAACATTTCTTAAGCTTCAGCTGCACAACACTTTTGACTAGGTAATGGTCAGACCCAATTTCGGCTCCCCTGTATGATCTAGTACTCCTAACTGACCTAGTCCATTTGCTGTTAATTAAAATATAATCTATCATATTCCTCTGCAACCTATCAGGTGAAACCCACATAAATTTATAAATGTCCCGGTGTTTGTACACACACCAGCCACTGAATTAGAAACCTTTATTCAATATCGAGTTGGACCTCCTTTATCCTAAATTACATCACGTATGCGGTTTGGCATAGATTCTACAAGGTGTTGCAGTGCCTTTACATCTCCAGCATACCAGGTGTTCACCAGACAGTCCTTTAACTGGCTCAGATTTCATGGAAGAGGACTTTGCTCCCTGATCTGTTTTTCTAACATTCCCATACATTCTCAATAGGGTTTAGATCTGGGTTTTGTGGTGGCCAGGGAAGATGGTGGAAGTCTCTCTCATACTCGGTGAATCACTGCTGAACATATCTTGCGTGATGGACAGTAGCATTGTCGTCTATTAAACATCCATCACCTGCTGGATAAAAAGTTAACATTGCAGGATGGACTTGATCTACAACATGTTCAGATAATCCTTGAGGGACACCCGACCTTCCAGCAATATCATGGGACCTGTTCTGTACCAACAGAACGCGCCCCACACAATGACATCGCATCCAGAATCTTGAGTTGTGCTTACAAGGAAGACTGGGTCCATTGCTTCATGGGGCTCCTGCCAAATTCTCTGCCTACCATCAGTACAGAACAAAATGTACTGCGACTCAAACTCGTTGGACCACATGACTTTTTTCCAGTATCTAGTCATGGTGTTCCTGACACCCCTGTAGACGAACTTTCTGGTTCTTCGCAGAAACCAGTGGTTTCTGTATAGGCATGCGACTGCTAATACCAATCCTCTCAATTCCCTGTGCATAGTTTGCTGAGATATGGGTTGGAACAGCCTTCATTGAATGCTTCAGTCAATTGTTTCACACAGGAAGTCCTGTTTCTCCGTACAAGCCTTCTCAGATGACTGTGATCTAGTTCCTGATAGATTGCCATCACACCACACTTACGCCTCTTAGATAAACATTGTGGGTTAATTTTCCACTGATTAAAACACGAAATATCTCACCTTTTGAGAAACTAGTCAGCTGTTTTTAAAATTGTCGCTCCAGCCAGACGAGCACCCACAATAAGCCCTTTATCGAACCCCAAAAGATTCTTTGTTTTTACATTGTGATCAACACTACTGACGATTACTGACGAGCAGCAGTCTTAAATAGTTGCCTTGATCACGTGGTGATGCACGTTACCACGTATTTTGCATGTACACTGCCCAAGTGATGTTTACGTACATCTGCATAAAGCAGTGTCTCGCAAACTGTGTGCCGCGAGAGATTCCAAGTGTTCCGGGAGAGATTTTCAAATTGACACTAGATATTCGAATGATTTCATTTTGACTTGACTTGTGTTATCGGCGTGCTTTAATATCGACGTGCTTTAATAAAAATCTTTCAGATTTTATCAACTGGGATCTTGTATCAACTGGGATCTTGTAAGTATTTATCAAGCTTTTTCCAAATTTTGGTATCAAATTTTGATTATTTCAAGCCATAGAATGGACAAATATTTAAAACAAACACCGAGTTATGAATTAAAGAATGAGAGCAAATCTTCAAGTAAAACCAGGCTGATGACTTCAACAAAGCGCAAATATAATGACGATTATATAGAGTTTGCTTTTATTCTTCTTTAGGTGTGCCGCGGAAAAAAAAATTAGATTCAGTGTGCCGCAGAGTAAAAAAGTTTGTGAGACACTGGCATAAAGGTTTCTAATTCAGTGGCCGATATGTGTAGTATGTGTTAGTTATTCGCAACCATTAAGTTTACTTACCTGTAGATGTTCCCCATTGCCATTGGAACAGCTAATGCCAAAGGGACCTAAAACTCATGCCCAAAGATTAGAGTTAGTGCGAACTTTAGCATTGAAGTCACCTAGCCCAAGAGAAGTACCTACTTTCTTCACAGAATTCAAAATATCCTGAAGCTGGCTGAAAAGCGTGTCTTTCTCGTTCTCATCAGAGTCCTCTGTGGGGGCATAACAACAGATGACATTTCAATCTTTAATTTTTGTTTTAAATTTTGCTGTAAGAAATCTTTCATTAATGCAATCATATATTAGAAGAGCATCACTGGCTTGTCTGCTGCGAAGCAAACCTACACCTTGGAGATGCTTTCCATCCTCTCTGCCTGAAAAGAGAAATTTAAAGTTATTTTTAAATATCTCACCTTTACTGTCCATATGGTCTCTTGCAAGCCTGGAATATCTAAGTTATAACGCTGGAATTCCTGCGTGAGGACATCAAGTGAATAATATCTATGTAACGTCCTCACGTTCCACGTACCTGGAGAGAGAAATTGATAGTATGATTTTTAAAGAAACTAGGTTTATTGAAAGAGGAAGGGCCAACAATATCAAACAGCCAAATAATCCTACATTCCCTATTTTTACTGTTAATCCCCCCTACATCTAATATAATAGACCGATATAATCGTATCGTAACTATCGAGACTTAACGTTACCGACCGATAGTTTCTGGCGACCAGTATCCCAGCATGCATCTTGCGGTTTGACTTCACTTTGCAAGCGACATGCATGAATTATTTCCCATACTAGGCGCTGACGCTAACTGCAGAGGTGACACACCCCTTTGGTATCCAAGAAACATTTGCAACAATTGCATTTCGTTCACTAGAACTATTCTGCATTTTATATATATATCACATATGTGGCGTATAGGATGCAAAATAGCATTTCATTCTTTATAATAGCATATACATACCTCACAGATGCTGTAAATAAATTCAGTTTACTTTTTGGTATTGTCATCGAGCTGCTTGCAACATTACTTTTTTTTTACGTATATGATAGAGATTCTGCTTTATTTCGAGTTAATGTGTCCATGGAAAGGAAATGAAGTACAGATTTTATTATTTTTTTTATTTTTCATATTTTCCAAGATTTGTTAGGTATTTAGTTTTATTAGATTTTACGTAGATAATTTTCTTCTGCTGAACTATTTAAGACAATAATATTTGAACCTAGAAAAATATAATTATTCCATTACTTAGTTGTTTTTTCAGAAAACATTTTTATTCATGCAAATGGTTTAATACAAGATGCTTTTTATTAACCTTTGAAAATTTTTAACGATACAATGCTGATGTTCAATATTTAAACTCTGAGCACTCTCATTAAGGTGCTTAATATTTCAGGTATGGTATCAAAAGGTGATAAAACATATTCAGAAAAAGTATTATGCTAACGTAATCAATTACACAAACCAAAATGTATATGTTGCAAACATATTATATTGGCAATATAAATTCCAGATAGTCACTTTCTGATATGGCAAACTTTTTAAAATTTACATCTTTTCATTATATATTCATAAAAGTACATATCAACAAAATTTTGGAACATTACATCACTGATAGTAATTATTATGTCAAGAGTTAAGAATTAGGGTTCATTTCATAGAAATGTGGGTTGGGTTGTTTTCCTCTGTGCAACACTTTTTTTGCACACAATGGGCCAAATGGCCAGGTCACAAGGATCCCGAAGGCTCAGAGAAGGTTGGGGGAGGGGACCCACTGGAACAGCTGTTGGGAGACGGATGGTAGCCTCCCGTCATGGCCATCAAGCATGTTCTTTAACGTGCACATGGTATGGCACTCCTGCACACGGGTTCACGGCTTAACGTTCCATTCGACGGACGGCGGCCTTTCCAAGCCCATCGATGTCCCCTACTGACTATGGGCAGGACAGGAAGTAACAGCTTGGAGGCCAGATTCCTGATAACAGATAGTGCCACTTGGGTTGAGTTGTTTTACCACTGAATGCACTTTTTTTGCATACAATGGGTCAAATGGCCAGACCACAAAGACACCGAGGGCTCAGTTCCAATGGACAGCAGACTCTACTGACTGTGCGCAGGGTGGGGAGTTTTGCGGAGATAAATCTCAATGCTGACCCAACTGGGACTCGAATCTGGGAATTGCAGATTACTAGCAGACTGAGCCATCTCAGTCGGTAGCGCGTCAGGCTCATAATCTGTAGTTCCCAGGTTCGAGTCACAGCTGGGTCAGCGTTGAGATTTATCTCTGCAAAAAATTCCCCGCCCTGCCCACGGTCAGTAGGGGACACCGATGGGCTTGGAAAGGCCGCCGTCCGTCGGATGGTACGTTAAGCCATGGCCTCGTGTGTGGGAGAGCCATACCCTGTTCACGTTAAAGAACACGCTGGATGGCCTTGACGGGAGGCTACCATCTGTCTTCCAACAGCTGTTCTAGTGGGTCCCCTCCCCCAACCTTCTCTGAGCCTTCGGGGTCCATATGACCTGGCCATTTAGCCCATGGTGTGCAAAAAAGTGCCTCTCAGAGGTAAAACAACCAAACCCAACCCCACCGCCTAGAAATTTGGGAATGAGAGCTATGACTTTAAGCAAAGTGTCAATCTTGTAAACTGTTTCTCCGTGAGCCACACTGGTAAGAATATTTTACGTTAGCTGGATTAAGTTTTTTAAAATATGGATATTATATATCCCAAGATATGTTAACCAAGAACTGGAAAAAATATTTCATTCAGATGCAGAAAAATATTTTCTTCTATATTGTTTTTCTCCTCATAAGTTTTTATATTACATTTTGAAATATTTCACTTATTATAAAAAGGTATCTATTCTCTAATAAAAATATGAAACCAATTAAAATAATACACTTGTTTTTATATTTTTATCGAAAATTTTATGAAAGCAATTAAAAAATAGGTTTTCACATAACAAACTATCCCATAGTCATGAGTTTGACATCCCTGTATTGTTCATGGAGGTAGGAATGATGGTAAAAATAAAATATAGAATGTCTCCTCAATCAGCTGCTTACCACATATGTCTGAGGAACCTTTCAGTTTATATGCCATAGGTCTGTGAAGACATGGGACCTCAGCAGAAAAATAACAAGTACAATTGTAAAAAAAATATTCTTATCACTGCAGATATCTGAAAGCAAACTGAAGTTGCTCTTAATACAAAAATCAATTTGGGGTTTATGGGTAATCCATCTAAATTACTGTATAAAAATGCAGAAAAATTACACCTACATAGCCTTATTTGTATTACTGCATGAGTCAATCTAAATGCAAACAAGCTTCAATTTTAAATTTTTTATGTCACATATTTATCTGTGGAAACTTAGGGTTAGTAACCGGTGTATTCTGGAATATTTTTAAAATACTGAAGCTAGTTTATATGTATTATTTAATGGTTAATAAAAGGAATCGTGAACAATAAAATTTAATCTAAGGAATGTATGTTTCCGATATTCACAAAATTGAGCAATTCACCTGTGAAAAATTATTCCAGGAATTTTCTTACTTCAGCGTTAGTGCAACCATATGCAAAGCATGACATCTTGAAAATTAAAGTAAACTAAGGATCCCAATTGGTATATATGCTATATAAGCTGTATGCTCCAATGATTGATATGAATACACAAATGGCACAGCAAGACCTTTCTGCAGATCAATATCACAGAATGCACCTCTATGACGACACTCTTCCTCTTGGCGACATGTTCCATGTTCTTTCTACCTCTATGATGGTTAAGGGGGGGTGGCAAGGGAGCTTTAACATCAATTGGGATCTTTGGCATTTATAGGGTGATAAAGGCATGGATGTTCGTGTTATTTTCTGCTGAGGTCCTGCCGTCCTCTCAGATCTTCTACTGTGGCATATAAACTGACGGGCTCCTGTCAGACCTCTGTGGCAAGCAGCTTCTTGAGGGGGGTATTTATTATTTTTTTTTATTTAAGAGCAATAACCAAGGAATATTATTATTGAAAGAGAGCTGGTAAGGGCAATCTATGGCAAAATGTGAATTATCATAAATTTTTAGTGCGACATTCAATGCAATGACAGCCTGTCAAATGTAAAGGGTTATTGTATTGTGAAGGAACAAGAGTGAAAGTGTCACAAATTGAATCTCACTAAATACTTGCTAAAGGGAGCTCAGTTCTCTGTTTAGCGTCCTGTTTCAAAACCTTTGTCGTATTTCATAGTTATAAGTTTCAATGGTATGAAAGGGTGTTGCAATTCTCGAAGGACGATCCAGTGAGTAACCGTTAGGCCTCTTTCAACTATTTTTATTTTTATAAATATGCTGGATGGTAAAATGCATTATTTATCTGCGTTTCTTAAGTAACGTGTCATCTCGTAGTTTTATCGTTAAGTTGTGAGAAGTGTGATGGTGGCGTTGGGCTTTAGATCTGTGAGAAGCTGAAGAATATAGATATGAAAGTTTATCTGCGTGAAATAACAGGTCGGTAGTGTTTCTGGAGTAGTATAGTAATTTAATTTAAGTAAATCTAATATTTGTTACTTTTGTTCACTATCTAATATTGTACTTTTTGACATTTTAACGTAATTATATTTTTTTGATAGAAATGCTTTAGGAAGTGTCAAAATAACTTGTAATATAGAGTTGTTTTTTGATTTCTAATAAACCCTTATGTCGGCAAAAAATAATAGCAAGCACCACCAATATATATGAAGATATATATATATAATTTATTTATAAGTACACAGCTGAAATCTGATGAAAGTAAACATAAGAATATAAATAAATGAGAACATTATGACTAAAGATGTCAAAAGACGTATAAATTTATTTTAAAATTAAAAATAGAATTTTAAATACAACTATTCAAATAGCCCTACATTTCTTATTTTTATTATTAATCCCCTATTTTTATTGTTAATCCCACCCTACATCTAATATCTGAAAATATTGGTATGACAGTTTTTGATACAGCGATTTGAAGATCTGGTTCTAAGTTCAGTTTATTTTGATACTTGGTTTTCATGCCTATCATAGCTGAAAAAGACACCTAACACAGATAGATCAAAATGAAAGATGTGCATCATTCTCCAGGCTTACTAAATCTCGGTACTCATTTTGAAATCCTATCCACCAATTATGCAGAATCAATTATCATTTCATAAAATTATATCTTCCCTGGTGTCATTCAGAAGTTATTGAGTAGTGATTAGAAGACATTAAATTTTTTCTTGATGGATTAGAAATTCATTTCCCAGTTCATTTTTTCTTTCTGAATTTAAAATCTTGCTATAAAAATTTTAATTAGAATCATTAAATTTGTTTGTACACCCTCTTGGATTGGCACATGTGCCCCCACTTTGGAGACTAGTAGTTTAGAGAATCAGAATTATTTTATTGATTTAAATTCAGTGGAAATATGAGCAAAGTTCAACATTCATTAGTAGAAAAAAAATTATATTCCCCATATTGCAAAAAGTCCTCTGCAAAATTCTAGAATATAAAACATTAACTTTTAAAATTGATCATACTAAGATAACTAAGAAGTACAGATAATAAACTTATCATTAGTTGGCATCAAGCATATTCTTTGCAATGCAGAAAATGTAAACCTTGCTTCCATAAGTACTTGCACGTAGTGTTATGTTACAGTTAAATTTAATATATATGAAACATGGACTGCATAACAGCATTAAAATTTTCCTTCATGATTTGTGATTGAATGAATGTTCAACTTTGCTCATATTTCAGATATTCAGGTATCCACAAGCTAGTTGTAGCATTCCTTACAAAATAGATATGTCAGAAGTACTCTGTTATATCTTTTCAATCAATATTCATACATTCTTAGTATGATTAATGATTCAACTGATTTTTGTATTAGTCATGCTTAGTTCACAAACATCCAAAAAATTTTAGTGACTTTTTTTGCTCCTTGCATGCAAAAATTAGGTTCAGTGATATCTAATGTATCATTTGTGTTGCCTAACCCTTCCATTATTCCATTGGGGCAGGGGTGGCTCAGTCGGTAGCACGCTGTTATCTTGTTGTTATCTTGTTCCTGTTGTTTACAAAAAACCAAGTTTCACTACCATATTGGGGCAGGGGTGGCTCAGTCGATAGCGCGCCAGGCTCGTAATCTGTAGTTCCCAGGTTCGAGTCCTAGCTGGGTCAGCGTTGAGATTTATCTCCGCAAAATTCTCCGCCTTGCCCACGGTCAGTAGGGGACACCGATGGGCTTGGAAAGGCCGCCGTCCGTCGGACGGGACGTTAAGCCGTGGCCCCGTGTGCGGGAGAGCATACCCTGTGCACGTTAAAGAACACGCTGGATGGCCTTGACGGGAGGCTACCATCTGTCTCCCAACAGCTGTTCCAGTGGGTCCCCTCCCCCAACCTTCTCTGAGCCTTCGGGGTCCATGTGATCTGGCCATTTAGTCCATGGTGTGCAAAAAAGTGCCACTCAGAGGTAAAACAACCCAAATCCATTATTCCATTTCGTGCAGGCAATCAGTTGTGCAATCACAGACCAGAAACAGATGCACTTTTTTTTACAACACATGGGACTTTAATTTTTTCAAAATTCAAATAAGTTAAAGTTTTATATATCTTTGTAATTTTTAGTTTATATTTTAATACATGTATATATATTATTTATGCACACTGAGTGACCATTTATTATATATACACACTGAGTGACCATTTATTATATATACACACTGAGTGACCATTTGCGAGTAGCTCCCTTTTTTGCTCGGAACAGTCTGAATTCATTGAGACATACAACTATGTTGAAAAAAAAAAATTGTCCAGACACTTCCATGTTATGTGAATGGAAAGCCACTTTCAAAGCTCCCTAACATTGAAAATAAACCTTTTACACAAAAACTGTTATTGGCGATAAATTGTAGATGTCACTCAAATCTTTCTAAATATATTTCCCACAATATTCATTTAATGTTTAAAGAATGAATGGAAGCTGAAGCATTTATCTTCAACTTTTGACACTTATGAAAAAATACTTCAATAGATAAAACACAACTCTTATAACAATTTGTTCACTAACATAAATATCTAAAGTTTGTATCATGATTTTTTAAGATTTCATCAATTTGGAGGCAATGCGACAGTGTCAATTTTCAACAATCTTCGATCAATATTTAAAGAGTCATTGAAGTGGGACCATTTAACAGCAGATGACACTGTCACATTGCCTCCAAATTGACGAAATCTTAAAAAAAATCATTATACAAACTTCAGATATTTAATTTACATTATCTTACTGCCGTCCCATGGCCGAGTGGTTAGCGCGCTTGGCTACTGATTTAAGGGACCTGGGTTCGATCCCCGGGTAAGGCTATGGCTGTTTGTGTCATTTTTCTGCTGAGGTCCTGCCATCCTCTCAGACCTTCTACTGTGGCATATAAACTGACAGGCTCCTTTCAGACCTCTGTGGCAAGCAGCTGCTTGAAATAAAATAAAAATACCTCCTCAAGCAGCTGCTTGCCACAGAGGTCTGACAGGAGCCTGTCAGTTTATATGCCATAGTAGGAGATCTGAGAGGATGGCAGGACCTCAGCAGAAAAACGACACACACATCCATGCCTTAACCGGGGCTCGAACCCAGGTCCTTTAGATCACTAGCCAAGCACGCTAACCACTCGGCCGGGGGTATTTATTTATTTATTTTATTTTATCTTACTGAATCTATTTTAATTTTTAGTACAACCAAAAAAAGAAAATTTTTAAGAAAATAGAAATTGACATTTGAAAATTTTCATACATATACACTATGTTGAAAGAAGTTACCAGACACCAGAGTGTTTGACAAAATGTCGCATTTATTGAAATTTCAGTAGGGTGTCAGGCCACTTTTGGCTGCAATTACACTCTGCACTCTTTTGGGCATACCTTCAATTAGTTTTTGATAACATGCAGCTGGTATTTTGAGTCATTCATCCTTCAACATGGTAGTTAGTGTTGAAGGGAAGTGGGACGTGTTGGTAAGGCTTGCAACTGATGTTTGAGGTCATCCCATAGGGCTTCTATTGGATTCAGATTAGGGCTCTGAGCAGGCCAGGGCATGTTCTTCACACCTGAGTTATGAAACCACTGCTGAACAGACCTTGCAGTATGACATGGTGCATTATGTTGATAGACATATGGCCCTTCTCCGTAGTACTAGAACAGTGTAGGTAGCACAGCATTGTCTAGAATGTCCATGCACATCTTGGCATTCATGCTACCGGCTATAGGAACCAATGGCCCAAATCCATACCACAATATGCAGCTTCAAACCATCATGCTACCACCACTGAACTTCACAGATGGGGATACACTGTAGCAGGTAATGTTCACCAGGCATTTGCCATACTCAGCAGTGATCGTTAGATCAGAACAGCGTGAAACATGATTCGTTGCTCCATAAAATTTGTTTCCATTGGTCCAGCGACCAATTCTGATAAGCTTTGCATCAGGCTAGATGTTGTGCATGTTTAGGAGTTATCAGTGGTTTGTATGCAGCTGCTTGGCCATGGAAATTCAACATATGCAGTTCCGTATGAACCATCCTACTGCAAACACTAGCGCCTATGGACTCTTGAAACGTTTTGGTAATGGTTTGCAGCAGATGAATGACAAGAAGAACATACCACACGTTTTGGAGCTCTTCAATCCCTTTGTCAGTTTTCATGGTCTGCCCGACTGTTTCTTGACTGTTGTGACTACTTTAGGTTTTCATTTAGTAATCACATCCTTCACAGTTGACCTAGGATGCTCTAATTTGGTCACAATTGCACGCACAGATAAGTTACTCAAATGACATCCTCTAATGACCCCTCTCTGGAAGTCTGTTAACTCAGCATGTTCATTCATCTTTCATATCAACATCTCCACTGAAGGCTGTTTTGTGCCAGTGCTCTTCTTATACTCTGCTAGTACCGATCACATGACCGGAAATTACGTTTTCCCTTTGTCAATCAGGTGTCCGGACACTTTTTTTTCAATATAGTGTATCTTATAAAATGTGTTATTTGAGCTTAAAAAATAATATATTCATTATTTTATATGATTTGTTAAACTGCAATATAAATTTATTAAAGTCATATGATTGCCATTTCTTAGAAGTGCTATACAGTATTGCCATTTTTTAAAAACATTAATCTATGCTGAAGCAATCCCCTGATTTAAGTTCACAAGTTTGATTTGAACAATTATCAACAAATTTTACCTTAAGGTTAGTCTATTTTTGTTTTACTTACGAAAAAACTGCTATTTTTAAAAACTGAAGATTTTGGAAATAACAATTGAGCCAGAAAACTAAAGGGAAGAGCCTGGATTTCCAATGCAGTATAACATTTTCCTCTCCATTTCATAGATCTTCAAAAAATTTCTTAAAAAATGCGTGAAATATAAATCCGTTTAATAACACTAAACAACAAATTTTGACCTTTGGTATGTTTTGAAAGTGCAAACAGCCATGTAAATTGAAGTAATGAAAACAAAAATGTTTGATTGGCTGTGGTTTTCGAGATGCAGTCACTTACCTGCATTATGCCATTTGCTGAAAGGTGCATATCTGTCTTCAGCAATTACCACCTCTTTACCTGCCACTTATATACTAAATCTTGAGAATCTTGCATCACATTCCAGCAGTAATTTGCTAACATTGATGAGGTCCATCTTCCTCAGTATCCCTTTTCCATTGTAGCAGTTTCTTGATGAAAATGTTTTCTCTGGAAAGAAATCCAAATGAGAACTTAATAAATGTACCTTCAAAGACTTACTACATCCCAGTTTGTGATATGAGGACAGCAGTTCTTTCACAAGATCCTTGTAATTTTCTGCTTTATTCCCTTAGCAGCCTGTTGCCACGTTGTATTTGATTGTATCATCACCAGTGATGATACAACCAAATACCTCATCATGTAGCAGTGAGCAGATATCTGGACCGATAAAAACATCCTGTTATTTTTCACACTGACTCATCACTAAGTCATGAAAATTTCTGTTGAAGGTGCAGAAAGGTAGTTTGCATCTGATCCATAGCCTTGACAAAATTCTTCATCAGGCCTAATTTTAAGTGTAAAGGTGGCAACAAAATTTTTGTGAATTGTATCAGCTGATGATGCTGTATATTCTTCCCTGAAGCTAACATTATAATTTGTAAAACAAGTTAGCAGATTACAAGTCCACAAATATGCCACTTGTATTTGTCATAATTTATGTATTAAAGTAATTGTTTCATATTGTCATAAGTTTCTTTCATATTAACAGCATGGCATACTAGAACAGAAGGCAATATGTTCCCATTGTGTAGGAGAACAGCTTTCATACTTAATTTCGAGGAATCTATAAATAACCTCATTCTTTTGAAAGTATGTGTCATGTGGAGGGATGTGAATAAACCATCAACATCTTTGTGTACCCCTTGTATAGATTTCATTGTATCTGTTTCATGTCATCAGGTGCCATTAGCAACCAGGTTACCTACCTGTTGCTTGCAAAGTTGTAAAGGTAACAGAGACAAAGTTGTTTCTATAGTAAAGAACAATACCAGATCTTTTTGGCAGCTATGATGCACACTTACTTTCGCATTTCAAAGAGATTCCAGTGTTGAAGTTCTGCCTTGCTCTTTGACACAATCAATAGATCTCTAACAAGATCATTCAACTCATTCTGCGTGATCTCGTGGTGAATCTGATGCTGTGGGTGGATTTTTGGGATTCTGGAAATGGTGAATCTGATGCTGTGGGTGGACAATTGGAATCTATAGATGCTATTTCCTGTGTTCTTGTTCCTTCCTTCTCTTCCACTCATCTGAGTACACATAATAGTGTTCTGGTGGCTCCCGGATGGACAGATTTTCTCCATGTGGCACTGAGGACTGTAAGTTTTGGTAGTTTATTGTCTGCTTTCTCATTTTAGTAATACCACTTCCCAGCATAGGTGTCATACAAAAGTAACAGTCACTCATTTGGTTGGATAGTTCCTGCCGTATCGGTAATGGCATTGGCTGCCTCTTGCCGTTTAGTCAGCTGTGAAGACGTGTTGTACAACTATTACATGCTATATGCTGAGCCCAGTTCATCTTTTGATCTCAAATTTTACATCCAAAGTAAAGGTGGTAGGCCTTTTTGATGACAGGTATTATTTCACACTTCTGTGATGCAAAAGTAACTTCACCACAAATGTAACAAAAATGGTCTGCATTGTTCACACAAGAGCAAAACATATCACTCACATACAGCACCCACATACAATCATGAACAGACAATAACTGAGATTGTAACTCCCAAATGGTGCAATAACTCCTGGGTATTACATTGCCTTGAATGATGCAACAGCTCCCAGGTATTGTGTCACTTCTGTGCTTCGTACAGCACATCACTCAAATCAGTATACAGTGTATACGAATGCAGCCTTCTGTATTTTCAAAACAAGAGCCAATTACCATTTTTTAATGTCATAATCGTGTTTAGCACCTCAAAATTAGTAAAAAAGGTTGTTTTCATTTCTGAATCATTTTCAGTGTTGTACAGTGTAATTTTTTCCCTCTACTGCTATTACTAGCATTCTGAAAGAGGGAGAAGGGGGGGTGGGGGAATAAGAAATGCAATTTAGCCAGAAAAACTGTAGGGGGGGGGGGGGGGGGGGGGCAAGAGCCTGAATTTCCAATGCAGTACATTTCCTTCTCTGTTTTACAGGTCTTCAAAAAATTTCCTGAAAAATTCATGAAATATAAATAAATTCAATAATTTTTTGCCTCTTGGTTAGCGCGCTTGGCTACTGATCTAAGGGTACCTGGGTTCGAGCCCTGGGTAAGGCATGGATGATCGTGTTGTTTTTCTGCTGAGGTCCTGCCAGCCTCACAGACCTTCTACTATGGCATATAAACTGAGGGGCTCCTGTCAGACCTCTGTGGCAAGCAGCTGCTTGAGGGGGTATTTATTTTATTTTTATTTTATTTATTTACTATCATTACTAGCATTCTGAAAGGAGGGGTTGGGGGCTTGCCTTCTTTGCTCCTCCCCAGATCTGGCCCTAGTGATATATATATTCAACAATAGTTTACAATTGTTGTCTGCGATGTGTTTATTTAGAGTTAGCATTTTTTTTATATGCAAACTGAGATTCCTCTTTTAGAATATGTGGTACTTATAATTTTCTCTCAGATATAATTATCTTGTTTAGTAATATATGTTGTTTACGATATTTGATCTGGATGACTGTATTTAGTTTTAATATTTTAATTGTGGAATATGATTTGATGCATTTTCATTTTTAGGAAAACGTTGATTGTTTACCGTTGTTGGTTTTGATGTGTTTATTTAGTAATGGTGATATAAATTTGGAAGGTCATTTCCAGTGGTAGACATATCCTGTTAGCTGTAGCAGATTTCATAATGTGTTTTAAATGTTTCATGTCATGTAGTTTCATGTAGCCTTGACTTTCTTAAGCCCTGAGCTTTGGCAAGTTTAAGAGGCCCAAAAAATTCTAAAGTCAAAAACAGGATTAGATCTAAGAAGAGAGGGAGAAGAGAAGAGGAAAGAAGAGAGGAGGAAATACCCCCTCAAGCAGCTGCTTGCCACAGAGGTCTGACAGGAGCCTGTCAGTTTATATGCCATAGTAGAGGGTCTGTGAGGATGGCAGGAATTCAGCAGAAAAATGACACATAGATCCATGCCTTACCCGGGTCTCAAACCTGGGTCCCTTACAGGGACAAAAAAAAAATAAATATTTTGCGGAAAAAATCTTTGCTGACATACGGGATTTGAACCCGCATCTCTCCAGAAACATGCCAGAGTATTCTTCCAGTTGAATTGAAAAAAAAAAATGAAATGAAGATAAAAATTGGTTGTCCTGACTGGGATTTGAATCCAGATCTCCCAAAAGCAAGCCAGGCATCTTAACCGCTAGACCACTGAAGAGGAAGAATACTCTGGCGATACGAAGAGGAAGAATACTCTGGAGAAATGCAGGTTCAAATCCCTTATATCAGCGAAAATTTTTTCCGCAAAATATTTATTGATTTATCGACGCCTAAAGAACAGCAGGTAAGGCTGTGATTATCAGCTAGGGATAAAATAAGTTATAAACATGGATATTTCATGCATTTTTCAACAAATCTTTTAAAGAGCTTTGAAACGAAGTAGGAAAATGTTATTCTGCAAAGGAAATCTAGTGTCTTTGCCTCAGTTTTTACTTTTTTTACAGCTCAATTGCATCACTTACCCTTCTTCTCCCATCTTACATTTTTATGGATCAGAGCTTAGTCAAAATATATTATTTAGTAGTCTGATTTAAGGGAACATTAAAGAATAGACATGAAATTGTTATGGTGAAAACATTCTAAGATTGATATATAGTGATGACTGTGTAAAGGTGAGATGAGCAGTGTTTATACAGAAAATTAAATGTTTAAAAAATATATGAAACAATAGACTTTAAACTCAATTTTTTGAGTCCCCTCATAATCATGAAGCCCTTAAGATGTAGCTTAGTTAGCTTATGCATAAGTCTGACATGTTGCAACAGCTCCTAGTATGTGTTTATTAGTCTGTAGGATATTTTATTGCAAAAAGATGTTTTATATTATAAAAGTATTTATTGAAAAAAAAAACAGATTAACCAACTAACTGTGTATGATAGCTGACTGTTCTAGTTGTATAATGCTTTTGGCCATTAACCCTCCATGCGTTACACTTCTGTTCCTTTCTGTTGGGCTCTTAAATGCCACAGTGTCATAAGCAATGGCTGTGTGGCAGTGTTGCCACTTCAATTACACTATGGGACCATGTAACTGTGGTGGGGAGAACTTGTCCCGTCCACCTGGGGATTAATATTGTGGAGAAGCTGTATAAATGGAGCTTATACAATAGTTTTTTTATTGTATAAACTAGGGGTTCTCAATGTGAGGTATGCAGTAAAATTTTTTGGGGTATGCCATGAGAGCTCAAAAGTCACTAGATGTAGTAACAAAGTAAAAATAACCATTGTTATACTATAACTATAGTTTTATCTTTCTATACAAAGGGTACTCCAGTTACATACACATTTCCAGGGGGTATGTGAAGCATAAAAGGTTGAGAACCACTGGTATATATATAGATACCAGTGAAACTATTATTGAGCACTGTTTTTTATTAATTTTTTTTTCAGTATACTGTTGCCATTAGTCATCTGGAAAGCTGGGATGAGAAGACATTTGAAAAAACAGAAAGTTTGCTTGTGTGCATTTCTGCCAAAATATTATTGTGGGTTTAAAAAAAATATTTATATTCATTAAAATTTTTTTTAAAGACTAAATATTTCCTGGTTGATAAACCCTGGTTACTCCCCCCCCTCCCATACACACCTGTGATTACCCTAGTGCTGTTGACAGAAAAAGTGTTGATTTTTATTGCCATAGTAAATGTTTGATCTTGTACAGTGAGTAACAACAAGTTTCAATAAATGTATAATGAATTTGAAATTTATGTGAAGAAAGGTGATAAAAATTTTCTGTAATGATGCAAATTCTCTTTTGTTTTTCTAGTGGAATGAAGATATTTATTGCACAAAGAACAGATTAACTAACTATGCATCTCAAAAACAGATATAGAATAGAATTACTGTTTCTCATATGTCTCATTCTATGGCTCAATTTAATAATGCCAACACATCAAAAAGAACCAAAAGAAGATGATTCTGATGGTACGTCCAGCAGTTTAGCAAAAGATTTTGATGCCATTAATATCAAAGTTCCAAATGCACAATCAGAAGATATTTATAAGGAAGATGAAATGAAGCATCAAATTATTGTTGAACAGAAAAAGTCAGAATTGTCAGCAAATGATCAACAGAACCAAGAGGCAGTTTTGTCTCCCCCAGTCTCATATTCTAGTCAAACTGCTGACACAAAAGAACAGTCTTTTAATTCATTTTCTGAACATGACTCTAACTTGAAATATGTGAAAGAAAAAGTCACAGATAATGTAAGAGAAAATGGGCAGTTACCCAAAGACACTGTAAAGAATCACATTGTGAATGAGGTTAATTTCATCGAAGAGGAAAGCAATGTTGATTCTGATGTTGATAAAAACAAATTAGACAAGGAACAAAATTATGATGCTTTAAAGGAAATCTTTGATACTTTGTATCAAGCAGAAGCTATAGTAAAAGATAATTCAAAGCCAATTCCACCAGCAAATGTGCTTCAGGAAAAACCAGATTCACAGAATTTAAACAGTGAAAGTACAGCAGAAATGTTTTCTGAAGAGGAAGAAATTTTGCTTCACAAAAATAATGTCGATGACAGTGAAAGTGTAGAAGATCAAAAGTTAGATAATGAAAATCCCAGAGAAGAAGAAGAAAAGCAGGAACCTACAGAAGAGGAAAAACAAGGTAAATACTTCGGAATAGATCATCCTAATACTGCTCTCAGTAAATTCACATGAGGTGCAGTTTTTTTTAATTTATTTTCTGTATTTGAAAAAATCTTGATTTCAGATGGATGGATGGATGGATAGGCGGGCGGGTGGACTTTGCCACGTGACACGAAGGTTGCCAGATCACTAATTTCTAAAAAAAAACGTCAGATATTTTTCCTGAACTCTATACTCAACCATAGTGTTCGGATATTTTTTTGAGCGACTGTACCTATTGTTCGATAACATCGCTATTTCCAAACGCATTTTGGAATCTGTTAAGTAGTCCTATTTAGTAAGGTCAACTTTAAAGAAAATGATTATTAGTAATCACAATAAAGATAATAAATAAAAAAACACCCCCTCAAGCAGCTGCTTGCCACAAGAGGTCTGACAGGAGTGTCAGTTTACTTGCCATAGTAGAAGGCCAGTGAGGATGGCAGGACCTCAGCAGAAAAGCGACACATGCATCCATTTCTTACCCGGGGCTCAAATCCAGGTCCCTTAGATCAGTAGCCAAGCTCGCTAACCACTCGGCCACGGATATTTTGGAAAAAAAACTTTCATTTCCGCAAATTATATTTTTGAAGAATACCGATGCAGGCAGTTATAAAGTTTTTATTTTAAAAATACTACATCACTTAGTGTAGAAAGCCAAATTAGATGTCGATCGATCTGGAAATAGGCAATTTCCTAGGGACACTGAAGAAAATGGAGTGTATGTTTAAGATTATGTTAATTTTTACTGAATTTGTTTATGAAATTGTATTTAGTTTTGTTAAAATGCCACTGTCATTTTGATTACATTTTCTTCTTCCTCTATGGTTGCAAACTAAAACTAATTTGTTTTTATAGAAAATTAGAAAAACCAATTGCACAAGGGCTGCTGTTATATGTGACTAAGGGCACTTGAAACATAAATCTGGCTATGTATATAATGGACCATTGTTTCAGTTTTGCATAGTTGGACCACTTTTTCCTAATTTTTTTTTGAAAAATAGGTCAGCTTTTTCAAGTCCAGGAGCAATTCTTCTGGAAAATTGCACTAGTAACATTTTTTCTAGGCAATGTTGTGATAATGCATGTTTTTGTAGCACTTGGTGTCTGATGTGACGTATCAAATAGAAGTGTATTTACTTTTGACTGTTAAAAGCTTGCTGTCTTCTTATTTTTAACAGATTAAGGTAAAGTTAACAATTTCCTAAAGACTTGATTGACCATTCCCAAATATCAGAAAGGATTTCCTCCTTCATTAGATAAGGGGGGATTGGATGGATTCATTGAGTCCATTATAGTATTATTTCAATAGGAAATTCATTGGGTTAAAACTTCAAGTATCTGTTAATAGTGATGTAAATCTACCAGCATCACTCAGGTGCCATATATGGTCGAGAAAGGCAACTTATTCAGAGCATCTGGCAATGAAACTGGGAGGTGTGAGTTCAGATCAACTCATCAGCATAGCTAATTTTTTTCCACAAAAGTATTTCTTGAATTAAATTCTATAGATAGTCTGTGTAATATTAATACTTATATCACAGGGTTCTCTAAATATATATTCTGACTAATACTAGTTAGAATGAATGTTGTTGAAAATCGAGATTATGATCTTAAGTTGCATTTTTCCATTAAATGCATATTTTAAAAATTATAGAACTTCAAAGTTATATTCCCGTTGATATAACTTGGGAATTCTCAAATATTCTGATAGGGCAGTCAATTTTCAACACTATTGTTTCAGTATTTAAAGAGTTATGGAAGCTACAATATTTCACAACAGTAATGTACCACAAGATTTTACCTCAGAAATTAATTAAAACTAAATAATAAATATTGTTCCAAACTGTTGTGCGAAGCAAATAAAAAGCAGGGAAGTTTATATTTCACATCAGCTGAAGATAAAAACGTTAGCCAATGATGGTGTAATGGTTAGCATAGCTGGCATGTTTCCAGGAGATGTTGGTTCCAATCCCACTTATGGCAAAAAACAGTTTTTTCAGCGTATTATTTCGAGGGTTCTATATCTATAGGATACATCCTGTGATTCTTTACTACTGAATACATTTTAGAAGTTTGCATAGTGGTTATTTCAATATTAGACAATTATGAGTGATTTTTATAAAACAAGATAACGTATTGTTAAATGTTCCATTTTCCATAATTGTTTTTTTATATATTCTGACTAATACCAATGAGAATGAATGTTGTTGAAAATCGAGATTATTGTATTATATATTTTAAAATATGTATTTTTCCCATTAAATGTGTATTTTAAAAGTTATAGAACTTCAAAGTTAGATTCCCATTGATATAACTTGGAAATTCTCAAATATTCTGATAGGGCAGTGAATTTCATAGTTTTATCTTTTGTTATCTGCTGTAGTAATACACTTCCTGCCAAACTATATGAACACCTACCTAATACTTCAGTGCATATATCATGATGTAGTCCCCAAATTTCAAAGTTTTCAATTCTCTGTGCATAGTTTTCATTGAAATGAGTTTTGAAGTAATGCTAGTGGTCATCTCTATCAGCTGATGAACTATAGCAAAATATGCAATAATTGATAGAGATGCATTTATTGGTTATTTGATGTAGGTGAAGTTTTTTTTAGTTAACTCTATTCATTTATTTTTGTTATTCTACATATATAACAGGGAAAATCTAGATTCTAATCTTAGCTGGAACAGGTTTCATAATTTTGTCTGTTAGATACTTGTGTATGTGAGAAAGGTTTAGCTTATGGCAGAACAAGCTAAACCCAATGCTGAAGATATTTTTGAATTTAGGGATATTGTTTTTAATTTTTTTTTTCATAAAAGGGTACTTCCCTACATAAAGCTTCTATGTTATCTGCATCCTTTATCTTTTATCCTGGTTTCTGATACAACATACAAATGCTTAACACAAGGACAGTAGTCAGGTGTGCTAATTAAGGTACCAGATAGGGCTGATTTCATCCTGATGACTGAGTGGTTAACTTGGTATGCTTGGCTGTGGATCACAGGGATATGGATTTGAGCCTTGGTAAGGCATGGATGTTTATTTTTAAGTGTTGTCTTTCTCTTGAAGTCTTCCTCACTGTATGGGGTATTATGCTGATGTCTCCTGCCAGAGCTTTGTGGCAAGTATCTGCTGAAGGGGTAATTTATATATAAATTGAGAAAGCCACATTTGAGAGAATATCATGTATCACATGTTTTGCAGGGGGCTAGGAATGATTGCAAATAACCGTTTTGTTCAAAATGTTAAATTACGCAACTCTGTACAAGAGAACAAGTAATGCCAGGGATGCTAAGCCAGACATGACAGTGACATTTTAATTATTAGTGATTTATCTGCCAATATCTGGAAAACTAATTCTCATGAAATACTAGGTCATGAACTGGCACTAATGCAAAGACCCGTAGCTTATTTGACTTGGAAATTTTTTTATATGGTAGATCAGAATTGAATAGATCCCACACAACTAACTCAGAATTTATTTTCATGACTTCCTGATCAACAGTACTACAAAATGCAACAAAAGCATGATCTGCAATTGCAGAATAGGTTGATAATGCCTCAAGTTTAAGATATAAATACCATAATTTTGAAGCCTTTGAAGTACTATTATTGCCTTATCAACTAGTTTACAGGTATTACTCAATAAAATGTTGAATGAAATATAGTCACTGTTGCTCATGCACCATGAAATCTCAACCAACCAAGCTGAATGAAATATGTCTAAGGCATAACAAACAATATCTTAGTATACAAGATAGTTCATAAAAACAGCATGTTTGAATTACTGTAATGCAGTTCAGACTAAGTTATACAAATGAGACATAGTTCATATTAAGATGAAGCAAAACACTATCTGACAGTATTAAATTGGGGCGGGGGTGGCTCAGTCGGTAGCGCGCCAGTCTCGTAATCTGTAGTTCCCAGGTTTGAGTCCCAGCTGGGTCAGCGTTGAGATTTATCTCCGCAAAATTCCCCGTCCTGCCCACGGTCAGTAGGGGACACCGATGGGCTTGAAAAGGCCGCCGTCCGTCGGATGGGACGTTAAGCCGTGGCCCCGTGTGCGGGAGAGCCATACCCTGTGCACGTTAAAGAACATGCTGGATGGCCTTGACGGGAGGTTACCATCTGTCTCCCAACAGCTGTTCCAGTGGGTCCCCTCCCCCAACCTTCTCTGAGCCTTCGGGGTCCATGTGACCTGGCCATTTAGCCCATGGTGTGCAAAAAAGTGCCGCTCAGAGGTAAAACAACCCAACCTGACAGTATTAAGGCTTTTATTCGAATAGCTCAGTAACTGGATACTCCTAACTTTTTCTCTAATCTCTGAGTTGACATCTGAGTATACTGTTAAAATGCCATAAGAAGAATAGCTTTACAGTATTGGTTGACTGGCACCCACTGCATGCTGCCACTCCATAATAAATGCAATAATATTTACTCTTGTGGGTGCAAGAGAGTTTAATTTTACACTGATTTTGAACTTCTGCAACAATTTCATTCTTGTGGTATGATTTTGATTCATTTTTTGTTAATGGCATTTAATCTGTCATGATTTGCATATGAAAGAAATTAAAGTTTACCATTGAATGCTGAAAATTTCATTATAATTTTTTTTCACAGCTAAGTTAGTCATTCAGAAGTGTTATTTTTAAATCGCCCTTTAGTTGTGTAATGTTTTGTTCATTAATGAATGGTTTTCATTTGTTGCTTGACCAACTGTCATTGCTGTTTCTGTGGATTTAGTTCATTTTCAAACTTAAGGTGTATTTTTCTAAAAATGTTCTCATAAAGAATGAAAATAATTCATGCAGTCATTTGAATATTATTGAAGAATTGAATTGAAAAATGGAGTAAGGTTTGGTAGAATCACCTGTTTCTCATGTTTAGGCATTAATTGCATTAATCTGAAAAAATGTAAACTTACATAAACAACTGAAGTACTGAAAATGGTCTAATAAATAGATTTGCACAGACATTTATTTTCTCATTTGACTTTTGAGATGGCTGAAAACTATTAGTCAAAAATATGTGATTGTTAAAACTTACTTAACCTTCGAGCGGGCGTGCTGTCGTAAATTTTACGACAAAATTACTTCTGCGCAATTTGTGTTTTTCTCGAAATAATTATGACTTTCAAATACGATTCTATACTTTGAACGATGCATTATGGGTAAATAAGCGACGATGTGATATACCGTGTATTTACCATTTAGTCTCAGTTACGACGTATTAGTGTCAGGACGGCTTGACGTAAACTTGACAACACGCGCTCTATCATGTAAGTATACTATGTTATTTTATTTTCACCTTTCCATTCTTATATTTATTTTTATAAGCGCCATTCCGTCGCTGAAACCGTTTGTTTGAATTGTAAAGAGAGCAGCGATTTGCTTGAAAATAAAAATTATAAATATATATCTTTTTATTATATTTTTTGTGTGTTTTACAAACAAATAAATTACTTTTTTGTCAGTTTTTTGTTAATAATTAATTAATTTAATTTTTGTGTTTTTCAAAGAAATAAATTACTTGTCTTGTCAATATTTGTTTTAATAATTAATTAATAACTGTATTCCGTATTTATAGTGACTAAGCAGTAACAAATACGTTGGAAATACATTCGATGTCGCTAGTCGTAAAATATACGACAAGCGCCCGCTCATGGTAAGTTATATAGTGCGCCCGCTTGAAGGTTAAAGTGATGTTTTTTTACTGTTTCACAACTGTAGAAGCAGTTTTATATTTTTCTACATATGTATTTTAAACTAATTTTAACAATATTTTAATTTTTTCTTGTCTAGCAAAAGTGCTATATGATACAGCAATGGTTATATTGAACTCAACAAAACCAGACAAAAAAAGGTATTTATAATAGAATTTCTGTTAATGGGTGGAATCCTCTTTGCGTGAAGTGCTATCATTGAACTCAAAACTAGTGTGGCTTACTATTCACAATTGATATTCAAAGTCCATGTATCACTGTAATGTCTGCAAGTAGCTTAAGAACACAGAAGCTTAAATAAAACAAAGGAGTAAGGCACAAAATTACCTTTAGGTTACACCTGTAGATAATTAGCACAATTGTGGTAAGAAATTATTGCAGAAAATGTTCATATAGTAAGATGAAGAATGAATTAAAGCATATGCACTTTATATGTATCATTTAACTCTTTCTGTAATAATTTCTTATTTTGCTATTATACTAAACTCCTATGTATATCGTGGAATGAAAATTATCTTCTTCATTTCACTTAAAATTCAGTGTTCTAAAGCTGTTTGCAGCTATTACAAGGGCAATATAGACTTTAGATCCGTGTTTCCCAACGTGGGGCCCACGCCCCACAGGGGGGCAATTTGATTATCAAGGGGGGCAATTCAAAAATGGACTCATTCAGAGTTTAACCGTATGGCGGTTAAATTTTACATAGGGTGGGGGGACATAAGAATTTTAGAAAGGCTTAAGTGGGGCATGGCGCAAAAAAGGTTGGGAAACACTGCTTTAGATGTTAAGTATGAATGGTAAGTGATCATTTTTAGTTTTCTTTGCTCCTTAACAGTTGTTTCTCATATTTTGAAAAGCTAGCTGTAATGTTTTCCATATTTTATTTAAGTGTGTTATAGTAACTCAGTGTATATTTTCTTCACTGCTGTGATTTTCACTTTGCATCAAAAATCTGTATCTGATGAAAACAACTCGTTAATAACAGATTTCATAAACAACATTTGAGATACTTTTTCAGTTTTGTTAACACTTGCAAAAAATTTCTTGGGGAATCTATAATTCAGATAAAACAATTGTCTTTATGATGCAAGAATCTCAGAAGTGTACAAACTCGTAGGTAGAAGGTCATTGTTATATGGCAAAAGAATTTTTTTAACGATTGCAGCTTAGTTTTCTAAAGTTGCACTGAGTGAAAGTTGTATAGCATCTGTTGAAGATAAAAATCTTGAAAAGTAGAATCATGTAGTATGTAATTCTCATCATAGTGAGATATCTCCATTTGCCTTTTGCCATTGCTACCAGTTCTTTATAAGCTTGGGAGTTGGCATTTCTCTTGATTATATCAATCCATTTTCATACTTTTAATGTATGAAACACTGAATTTTGATTTTCATGCATTTCACTTTTTTAATCCCGTTTAATAGCAGAAATATATGCTTCATTTTCCATCATTTTCCCAAGAATAAAGCTGTTGCATTATTCTGTTAACCACTTTAGCAGTTTTTTTGCACAGAATTGTGAAAAAAAAAAAGGACAGGGAGCATATACAAAGTTTTGTTTACCATCCAGAAGCTCTTCCTTGTTGTTGGTAGAACCTCTGTTGAGACATGCTCTTTCTTCTAACTAGTATTGTTCTGAACAGTGCCCACTAGCCTTACAACTTTAGTCTCCTTTCTGTACAATGTTTTTTTTTCTGAGGCCACTTCTGCTGTGGTAGCCATTTGTGACAGAACCTTGCTATGATACTCTTAAGTTGCCAAGGAGAAAAAATTTTATTCAAAGTCAACATAATACATTCCTTTAAATATCAACCTAATCTGCTTATGAAATATCTTAGCACAGATTCTAGAGCACAAAGTTTGCAAAAGTGTTCTAGCAGTCAGGACAAGCTACCATAAAATGATGCATTGCACAGTCATATTTTGGCATTTGTCCATCACTCCAAGATGTTGATGCAGTTATCTCTCAACAGTTAACTGCAAAGGGTTGAAATTGCTTCCATCAGTATTTGTATGGCAGGCAGGTGGGCGGGCAGAATTTTTGCTTTTGGGTATGAGGAAATTATGTTTATACTGCATTGTGCTGACAATAAATTAACTACTGTGTTTAAGTTCAAGTTAAAAAATTTAGACTGTTTTAAACATAGGTAACATATAGCTTAATATTCAGTTTAAACTATGCATTTTGTACATATAAATGTTTTTCAAATATGTCAATTTTCCATCACTATGAATGATATGCTGTCACAAATGTTACTTAACAAGTTTCCTATATTCAACAATTGGAATTCAAATTTCCTTAGACTTTCTAATATATACTGGTGCTCAGAAGTAAAAGATGATTTATTCAGAATATAAAGAAATGACATGAAATGTTTAAATATAAATTTTTGCAATGTGGAAGAATAACAAGTGCACATTTATCCGACTTGATCATGAACATGTAAATTAATGTTATAAGAATGTGTGGTTACTCGCCATTATTTTCATTCCAGCCAGACAGTGTATTGACTTAGTAAATTTGATTTTACCATGGCAAGATGGTGTGTGAAATTGTGTTTGATGGAGAACAATAGGTAGGATGGATGCGAGTTATTCTTAAACCAGGTTATTGAGGTCTCTAAATGTACCACAAAGTGTACTCTCAAGACCTTGGAGAAATTAGTCATTTTGTTCATGGCAATGTTGCCCCATAGCTGTTACTTGGCCAAGTGATTAGTGTGCTTGGCTACTAATCAAAGGGACCTGGATTCGAGCCCCGGGTAATGAATGTTTGTGTTGTCTTTTTGTTGAGATCTCTCCTTCACAAACTTTTTTTTATGGTGTATAAACTGACAGGCTCTTGTCAGACCTCTGTGGCAAGCAGCTGCTTGAGGGGGTATTATTTTTTTAATGTTGCCTCTGAGCACAGAATGATCACTATATATTGTCTTTAACAGCAAGATGACACGGAAATGATAGCTAGGCAACAGTCTCATGAGCTATCAGGAGCTACTGGGATGACAGTTTCGAGACATGCTGTATGCAGAATGCTACATGAATGAGGTCTATATGCACAAAGACCAGTGGTTTATGTCCCCTTCACCCTCTTCAGCAGAAGAGGTTTAATGTAATATAGACCACTTTTGGAACCTAGATCAGTGTGTAAACGTGCTCTTCATAGATGAATTCAGATCCAGTTTGAACACTGATTTTTGATGTGTGCTCATCTGGAAGATAATAAGAAACTATTCACAACCACTGTAGCATCAGAGAAAGGGGCCAATTTAGGGAAAGTTTTGTTTGGCTGGCTGTTCAAAGTTTCACATCTTTCAGGAAATCACTCTGTTCAGCAATACAGTGACAAGATTCTTGCTTTTTATGTGAGGCTTTTCAATAATGCTCTTGGTCCTAATTTCATCTTTATTGATCATAAAACCTGCCCTTTTACAGGGCTTATATTTCACTGAAGCTGTTTCATTCAATTGTTTCATTGAAAGTGAAGATAGTCATTGTATATTCATTAGCATAGGATGAAAATTCAAATGAGATACCTATACCTGATTCAATTGAGAATGTGAAGATACCGTGGGGAGGTGAATTGCAGGAGGCTAGGCCTCACAGACCCTCTGTAAACTCAAATCTGCTTTTGTTATGTGTTAGGTTCCACAAAACATCAACAAACCTCTTCAATAGTATATGAGAATGTGTTACATAAGGTTTATATCTGTTAGGGATGATCCTATGCCTTATTAACATCTGTTACCTAATCTGGTGCTTCTATTATGGGAATTCATGCTCACATATGCAGTATTAATGCACAATATGTGATTTTATCATTTTCTGATTTGCTATTATTCATTTGTGTTATAATACCTTACAAAAACAATTGTATTTTCTGAAAGCATTTTTAGTGTTGTACACTTTTGTCAATCATCCATTCATTTTGAGAACTAGTGTAAAAAATGTTTAAAACATTGCTGCTATTAGTGCTATCATATTAATGGTTAGCTAACTTTGACTGCCTTTAATAAAAAATAATCAACAGTGCACAGAATATGAAATGTCGTCTTATGATTTAACATGTTGGACTATTCAGGTTGTAACTAATGGCTTCAGACTTAATTTCTGGTCGCATTTAAGGACATACCATTTAATAAAAATTTTCATTGTTGCAAATAAAATTCTTAAATTTTCATTCTGTTACATATGCATAACTGAAGTTGTCTTGAGTAAATATTTGATTAATAATATTGAAATACAAATTAATTTTTAAGTTTGAATATTCAATTTATATTTTCAGGGCCTATGATCTTTTTCAACAAGCAGCAAGACTAAATCACTATGAAGCTCAAAAACTTGTTGGCCATGCTGTCCTTTTTGGTGACATTTTGCCACAAAATCTCACTGCTGCCAGACATTACTTTGAAAATCTTGCTGCCAGGGGTTCACCATTTGGACAAATGGTAATATTATTTTCTTTATAAATGGTAAATGATAATGTTTTCTTTAGTTTGCTAAGTACCACAAGACTCTTGTAATAAGACCTAGACTTCTAAGTTGCATTTGCATTCAAAAATGGTAGTTATTAATTTGCAACATTCTGAACTGTTGTTAGATATTTTATTATGCACAAAAGAAATGTACAGTAAGCTGAGTATTTTTCACTAAGTCATGAAACCCATGATTAGTTGAACTAATCATTATTAAACGTGTAAAAAAAATCCACAATCTTATTGTGAGAAAAATTTTGAAGATTTGAAGTTTATATATATAATAAATAATGATATAAACTTGACAGATTTAATCAAGTAACAAATCAGCACTTTAGCGTCAATAAAGTGCTGATTTGTTACTTGACTTATATATATAGTTCATATTAAGGCTCAATTTTGTTTTGTAATATTTCTTTAGTATCACTGGTGTTATTATCAGATATGGTGTAGCCTTTTCAGAATGCAGATTGCATTTTGAAAGTCTAAAGCATGTGATGTGTAAGTATATTTGTCTAAAGTGCATGTTATGTGCAGTTATTGAAATTAAATAATGAAAATAGTGATGAATGAATCAGAAATAATACAGATTTCAATAACAGAGATTTGCTGAATTAATAAAATAACTTGTGCACCATAAAACCCTAAACAACCAACCAATAAAATAACTATTAAATGCAATTGTCAAGGAAAGTATCACTCTTAATTCAACATCGATATAAATTTTTCCTCTAAATTGGGCATGAACTAAGAAGGATACTTTTCTTGACAGTTGAATAAAAATGTCAAGAATTTTTTTCAATTTATTAAATACAAATTAACATAATTGTGAAATAGGGTATATAGGGAATGATAGAAGTGAATATTAATTGAAAAGCACCACATATGTTAAATAATAATATGTTTTGGTTCAGATGTTTCTGAGGGCTGCAGGTTGCCCACCCCTGATTTAGGAGGTTGTTTGGATTTTCAAAAGGACCAGTATAGGTCATCATTGTCAATAACGAAAGAGAAAAGGTGATAAAATGCATGCTTCCTGGACTCCAGTATCAATGCTAAACAATTGCTATGAGACTTACCAAATTTCACATATGACTCAATTTATTTTGCTTAAATGAAATTCCAAACCATCAACTGGAGAAAAATGGCTTTTATTATATATATTTTTAGACAAAGTTGATATATGTATTTCATTTTGGTAGTTTTATAAATCAATCTAGCTTTTACTCCTCAAACTGATCATTAGTGTCTTTTACTCTATGTTTAATACATAATAAAATTTAATTTTATTAAAAATATTTTGATGTCAATATAGCTATATGGTTTTTGCTGCTAAAAAAATTTTGTATTATCATTTATTTTCTAATTTTATGTTTTATTGTATCATTATGTGTGAGATATTCCAAATTTCCTCACCATCAAAAGTTTGATTTAATTCTATTTTATTGACATTTTATTAGATATTTTATAGAGTTTTAATAGACATAAAATTTCAGAACTAAGCATATTTTTTATTGCAGCATTTAGGGTTAATGTATGCATTAGGTCTTGGAGTTTCATCAAGCCAAGCAAAGGTAAAGCATGAATGCATATTTTATAGTACCTGTTTTCTGACTTCTCTTTGAGGTCAAATGATATTTTAATGTAAAACTATAAAAATTAATGAAGTATAAAATTTTATGTTTCTTATAACAGTCTCCTACTTGCTTGTTTACTTACTTGTTTACTAACTTCTGAAATAAGATACATGCTCAAGACCTTGAACACAAAAATAGTTAAAACATTAATTTAAATATGCTGTTTAAAAGTTTATATGCAAATTGCATCATTTAAGATTGCATTTGTAGCTTCTTTAGGTTTGTATTGGAATGAACTAAAAACTTTTTATTTAGAAATTGACACACAAATTCCTTTAATTTGCTGAAGTTATCAGGTTCGAGTCCCAGCATTGAAATTTATCTCTGCAAAATCCCCACCTCTTCTCAGTCAGTTGGAGACACCGATGGGCTTGGAAAGGTAGCTGTCCATCGAATGGAATGTTAAGCCATGACCTCATGTGTGGAAGAGCTACCCTGTGCAAGTTAAAGAACAGGCTGGATGACTTTGACGGGAAGCAATCATCTGTCTCCTAATAACTGTCCAGTGTGTTCCCTCCACCCATCCTTCTCTGAGCCCTTGGGGTGCTTGTAACCTGGCCATTTAGCCCATTATGTGCAAAAAATGCATCATTCAGAGGTAAAACAAATCTAACCTTTAGTACACTAATTATTATAACAGTAAAAATATTCTACATTTTGACAGAAAAGGGACACAAAGAGAAATATCTTGACTGAAGAAGCATAATTGCTGTCACTATAACTTTCTTAGTTGGCACATCTAAAAGCAATCAAGATATACTTGAAGTAGAAAAATAAGTTTTTACATACATAAAATCAGAAATATTAAAATAAGAGTTTTTGCCACATGTTAACAAAAGTTTGAATTTTTAACTTCTGAAACAAAAATGGTATTCAAGGGAAAAAAAGAAGCCACCATGAAAACAGTAATATGATAACAAGCAGTTACATGCCATAATTAAACCTTAGACAGTGTCTTGGGTAATAATCCTACCTGGGCCAGTGTTCAGATTTATCTCTGCAAAACCTCACCCTTGGTCAGTAGGGGACATTGATGTGCTTGGAAAGTCCACTGCCCGCCAGATGGGATGTTAAGCCATGCTATTGTGTACTGGAGAGCCATATCCTGTGCACTTTAAAGAACATGCTGGATGGCCTTGATGGGAGGCTACCATCTGTCTGCCCAGTGGCAGGGCTATGTATGGGGTCGTTGCAACCTAGCCATTTTGCCCATTGTGGGGAAAAAATGGCACTTAGAGGTAAAATAACCAACCAAGTCTTTGATAATAATTACTTCATATTCAATTTCTTTAAAAAGGATAGTATGTTGTAATACAATAAAATATTTCTAGGGAGAAAAAAAAACAAGATTCTTCCCTTTAAACCCCTCCCTTACAATAGAGTATTCTTTTTAATGCACATAAAAACGGCGACCTTTTTTACCCCTTTACTCGTACAGATATAAAAACTTTTGGCTGGTAAGGCTGTCCAAAATGTAATCTTTAAAATTAAAAACTAGAATAGAATGGTGGGATAAAATGATCTGCAGTAGAAAGGGAGAAAAAAAAAACTATATTAAACATCTATCCCTAGGAGAGACAGTTTACATATGCAGTGCATTTTTTAAATAGGAAAATATAGGAATTTAGGATATAACTGAAGATCATTCACTTTACTCTGCTATCATGTGTTTATATATAATGCATATTGGCAAATTATGTATTTAGTTGTAATAAGTTGTAGAAAATTTACAATGAAGAATTGCCAATTATTTAGAAATGAAGGATACGTGATTTGGGATCAAGTTAAAATTCTTATTTAAATTCAATACTAGAATATTGAAGTAATAAAAATATATCAAATAGCATTTTCATTGCTTACTCAGAAACATTTTTAAGCAACACATTGACAGTAGAACTCCAAGTATTCACTGAAATGTATCTATCTGATAAAAATAATATAATAATGGTGATTAAATATTGAATAAACTCGACTTTCTTGGTATATATAACAATAATCAATTGTATACTCTTACAAGTATACAATTGATTAAAATATTGAATAAACTCGACTTTCATGGTATATGTTCTGTCGAATTTATTCAATATTTAATCAATTGTATACTTGTAAGATATACTTTCCATCTATAAAGCATTTATCTACCGATTGTGGCTAAGATTGCCCGAACAGCACCTATATGTGACATAATAGAATATGTACTGTAGGTTGAGAATGTTCATATCATCTATTAGAGGAGATCTTGATCGGCGGCCAGTAGCTCAGTGGTCCAGAGCACCTGATATGTTATCAGGAGGTCGTGGGTTTGTATTCCACCTGGCTCAAGACAAATTTTCCTTTAAAATGGAAATCGACTTACCAAGTGGTTATTAGTTGTATATAATAATGGTGAACTAGAACAAGAATAATAAATATATGGCATGCTGTGGGATAATAGGAAGATCTAAAAATTTTAAAGATTTATTTTAAGATCTAATTTTAAGAGCTAAAAGAAAATTATGAAATTAAATCTTACATACAGTTAAAGATCAAAAAGCTATTTATTCAATAAAGTTATTAGTGTTTTTTTTTTCAGGCGTTAGTGTATTACACTTTTGCTGCACTTGGTGGCAATGTCTGGGCTCGAATGATTCTGGTATGTATTTGGAATTTGTGTATTCTGCAATTGTGCTTATATATATAAAATATATATGCAAATTATATGTTTATTTTATAATATAGCTGTATTGGCAAATTCACATCTGATAAAATGCCACACCAACATATATAGTTGCCTATGAAATATTAATAGCAAAAAATGTATCAACACTAGTGTTGCTGTTCTATAAATGATCAGTGTAATTTCATCATCTGTCAGTCCATGTGACAAACCACAGTATTATGAATCACAACTTTAGATTTAAAATCAAATATTTTTCTCTGGATATAAAAGTGCCTTCATATATTAGGTAATAATAATTAGTGGTAATGGCTGATTGTTGAGTATCAGTTATAAAATTGGGAACCTCCTACTTGAGCTTTCAGGAGTGTGAGCTTGATCTGTGATGGTAGGCCTACAATGTTTCTTATGTGCATATATCTACTATGGTATGAATTTTTTTGCAGCTGCTCGATTTATTATTAGTACAAGAGATTGAAAAGTAGAACTATACATTTTCTGTAGTGGGTAAAGAAATATGAAATGCATGTTTTTACTTGTTACTGAATAATCCATATTAGATTAAGATAGCCTTTTGTTGAATTTGATATTCTCCCCCCCCCCCCTCTCATTTGTTGTAAAACTTTTGTAAAGTGCAGAAAAATTATTTTTGTGCTGTGCAATGTATTTTCTTCTGGCATTGTTTTCATTTAAAAATATACTGCTAAATTGTAAGGATGCAAAACTGCATATGTATAAAATTCCAGGTTTGTTTTTATTGGAAAAGTATGTGTGCTAGTTTTTTCTTTCCCTTTGTATAAAACTCTTATTATGTCACTTGGTGTACACACACCAAGTGATTCTGGATGGCTTTGACAGTAGCTGCCATCTGTCTCCTAGCAGCTGTCCAGTGGGTCTCCTTTTCCTAACAAACTCTGAGCCCTTTGGGTCCTTGTGACCTAACCATTTTGTACATTGTATACATAAAAGTGCCACACAGAGGTAAAACACCCCAACCCATTTCATTACACAATGTAGATATCATCATAGGAGATGACATAAAAGAATTCTAAGTAGATACTTTAATAACAAAGTTCTAATAGCAGAGTAATGATAGTATGGTTGATTGGTTGGTTGGTTGGTTGTTTGGGGTTTTTTTGGCGCAATAGCAACTAAGGCTATATTGCACCAAACAAACGATAAAAAGGGTAAAAGACATGGAACCCACAACCAAATTTAAAATAGACACAAACAATTCTGCACAAAAACGAGGAGTATAAAAAAGAATAAAAGAAAGCAACAAGTGTAAAATGAACAATAACAATGGGTGTGTAGGACCCATGTAAAAAAACAACAGGTAAAACACAGGTAAAAAATCCAGTAAAAAAGAGAAAATTCATAAACGAGTAAAATAACCGGTAAAGCGTAAAAATTCGAAAACAGGATTTAAAAGTGAATCATCAGATAAAAGATGTCCAAGTGTAAGGGGCTTGGACGTAAAATCGTGAAAGGGATAGTATGGTTGCTGAACTACATATTCCAGTAGGCAGAAGTCCACGAGAACAGTGTTGTTATTCTAAAGTTCTATTAAGATGATAGTGTTTCTTTTATGAAGATGCAGTTGTTTCAAGTTGAGATGGATGCTAACTTATTTTAGGTTGTAAAGTTGATACTTATGGCTTTGGATGACTCATGCACACATATCCTCCTGATATTGCACTGCACTGGTGGTAAATGAGCCTAAGCAATGCAGTGACAGTGATGTTACATTAAGGTGTAGATATCAGTCCAACAGCATAAATTATTAACAGCATGATAGTTTGTGATGCAGACCCAAGGCAATTTGGCTGTGTAACTAATACTATATATGAACTTTAAATTGCACTGACAATATTAAATAATCAAATTAAAGGACTTCCTAAAAAAATTAAGAAAGCTTATGTTCAAGCATTACCATGTGGTCCTGACTGATGGCATAAGGTGACCACCTGATGATGCTACCAGTCAGGACTTGGAACTAGGAACATCAGATTATGAGTCTAGCAAGTTACCCAATGAGCCAATTCTTGTTCTTATGTGTCAAATGCTCTTACCATCTGAGTTATTAGAGAGGTGAATATGATTGAGATGCCCAATATTATATATATTGAAATGTTCATACTCCTCAGCACTTCTATATATCATTTTTTTAATGAGTAGTGAACCCAGGAATCCATATAACATACATTAATATAATAACAGGCAAATATATAACATACATTAATATGATATAACAGGCATATTTTTCAATGAGTGATGGAGCAAATGTAAGAAGAGTATAAATTAGCCCTTGTACCTAGGAATTGCCTGCACTAATAACTCTAAATACATGACAGTTGTATCTCATGTTGTCATATATAGTTTATAATATATATACACTTTGCATTAATTAATACAATCGATATATTAGGTAATCCATAACTTTATTATAGAATTTCTTACTATTCTATGTAATAGGTCCCAATTTAGCCATTTGTCATAAAGGTGTGACAGGGAATTGGAACTATAGATTTTTGAGGGAGACAAAGACTTCAGCAAAAAAAAAGAAACATAAATAATCCATCTATGACTTATTCAGAGTTTGAACCCAGGTCCTTTTGCATTTGATAGCTGCTAAGGGATAGGAATTGGACTGCTATTTTATATTTTGAATACTTGCATTCATTTTATAACTTCTAATTACATTGTTTTTTTTTATAAAGTGAAACTAAAACTACTTAAAAATTATTTTGCAGCAGTGTAAAAATATATTTTAATTGGCAAAGTGTTTTAATTCTTTTAGGGTTACCGATATTGGTCTGGAATAGGAGTTATTTCTAGCTGTGAGTCGGCATTGACATATTATAGAAAAGTGGCCAAAACTGGTAAGGTTTTTAGATACAATGTAATACTACATTGAAGGTTAATTCACTATTAAGCATTTATAGTTTTTACTAAAAGTGCTGTATTCTGAAATAATGCAAGAAGAAAAATTGAATTTTCTGTTGAAAAGTTAATGGCATGCAAAATTCAAAGCTTCTAATTTTAAGAACAGAAATTTAAAAGAGTTAGAAGCAAAATTAAATTTTTTTTTGGTTCATATTCTGAATGATGGACTCTATATAGTGGCTGAAAAACAAATCTACTTAAAAGACCTATAAATTAAAGAATTATTAATGAAGCTTACCCCTATAAATATAATATGCTCCTTCAGTCTGCACAGTTAAGAGAAATGTCAACAGCATGTTGTTATAGTGATATTCCAAGAATAAAATCTATGAAGCAATCTATATATATTCTTAGGCAGCTGCTATAGAAGATGATTCATAGTCTCACATCTTCCATCTGTAATAAATGAATGTGGCAGAATTCGTTTTGTTTATCTTTTAACATTTTACTGTATTTAATAAATTTAATAGAACACTTGGCTACTGATCTGAGGGACCTGGGTTCGAGCCCCGGGTAAGGCATGGTTGTGTGTGTTGTTTTTCTTCTGAGGTTCTGCCATCCTCTCAGATCTTCTACCATGGCATATAAACTGACAGGCTCCTGTCAGACCTCTGTGGCAAGCAGCTACTTGAGGGGGTATTTATTATTTTTATATTAGTTGGAACAGTTTTTGAGGCATTGCAATGTATTATATGTTTGCATACACCAATGTTAGTTCTTTATTCAGTTTACTGTGTCAGTAGCCAAATTAAATGTCATGAATCACTTGTAGGCAAGAAGTGAAATTGTTAGGGACCTACCTCCATATCAATTATGTTACAAGGATCTTGTTGAAACTGATTAGCTGAAAGCTATCTTCTGTAGGAACTCATCTTTAAGTGTTCAACAGGGACTGCTCTCTCTCTCTCTATATATACACACACATCTCATCTGTGGAATTACTAAGCTGTGTAATCACAGTTTTGTTTCATGATTTTCAGTACTATTTTTATAAATTTGTTTTGTTAGTCTTTTAGTGGGTATTTTTCAATCCAGTAAATTGATTGTCATTAGCTTTTTTTTCCCAGAGGTCTGCCAATAATTGCTTTTGAAACCTTGAAATTAATATTTGTGTGGGTTAAAAGATATCATTAAACTCTTAAAAAAGATTCAAAATTAACCAATAAAAGTTGTTAAAAGTAAAACTTAAAAAATATTGTAATAACTCAGATAACACCACAAATAGAACATTCCTAATAGTAATGTTGGTTGGCATCGTAATGTGTGACTTATTTATATTTTTCATTGAAAAGCATTAAAAGATCTCATTAAACTCTAAAAAAAATATGTAAATGAAATAGGGAAATGCTCATTTATAAAACATATAATGAAATGCAAATAAATTAATAATATATAGCTGAAATATTGAATACTCGTACTGAAAACTCTTGTGAAATTATATAATGTTAAATAATACTGCATTTTAAGGATTCAGTAAATATTTCTGCATTATTTGATGTATTTTTTTTAAGTCTGACATTTAAAAAATGATAATGCAAAGTTTAATATTTTAATGTACAGTTGGATATACTACAGAGTTGTTCATATTGTGGCTTAGATGGAAACACGTTTTCATCTAAGAACAACCACACAGACGAAAAAAAAATCCATTTCACAAACATTTTAGTTATTCGCTGCACTTAGTTTTACCAATAACAATGAAATCCTTATTTGCAATTCAGTGCAATATATAAATGAATATTTGTTTCTCCACTTAAGTTGTTACTCATCCCAGGTTAATAGCTGTCCCCCCCCATTAAATCTTTGATGGCTGCTTTAAAAAAAAACAATGTAAAAAAATTGTGGCTACATTCAGTCCTCAAAGGGTTAATTACCATACATATAAAGTTATCAGCTTAGTTACAGGTTATGGCATACAGATGGCCATGTCAACAATCATCATCATCCTCAAGTAGCCATGGGCTACAGAGGTCCAACCAGACCATGCAATTTAGTTCTCCAAGCATATCTGTCCTGAGCTACATCTGCTGCATCTGGCTACTGCACACCAATTCTAACAAGATCCTGTTTGACATTGTCTGCCTAACGCATCCTAGATCTCCCCCTCTTTCTGAGGCCTTTAGGCACATTGTTCATAACCCTATTCGCTAATCTATGATTATCCATATAGGCAACATGGCCAAACCAATGGAGTCTCTCTGCACAATATATTGCTCAGAGGAGGTTGCTGACTCTTTTGCCTAACCTCTTCATTACTTTCAAAGTTAAACCACCTAATACCCAAGATACTGATCTTGGGATAGTGGTATATAGTTGGGGTGGTTCAACTTTGTAAGTAATGAAGATGTTAGACAAAAGACTCGGCAACTTCCTCTGAGCAGTATGTTGTTCAGAGAGAGACTGTTGGTTTTCATCAAAAGCATCTAGTTTCTTGTTATCTTGTTTACAAAAAACCAAGTTTCACTACCATAACGAACCGTAGAGAGAACCAAACTATTATAGTCTAATTTTAGTCTTTAGGTATATACACCTATTTCTCCACTCTCTCCATGGATTCTTAAAAGTCACTGCAGCAATCTCTATTTGTCTGTTAATCTCATGCTGCACATCACCAGTATCTGTTACATAGCTCCCAAAATAATTAAAATGTGATACTTGCTCAAGACTAAAGCCATTCAGATTAACTGAATCACAGCCTGCCTTACCAATTTTCATCACTTTAGTTTTCTCTCTGTTTATAACCAAACCTACTCTACTACCAGTATTATCAACAGGTCGAATGAAAGAGTTCATCTCATCAACACCATTTGCCAAAAGGGCTAAATCATCAGCATAATCTAAATCAGAAATTTTTGTATTTCCAGACCATTTAAGGCCAAAATCTTTCCCTTGCAGTGACTTTCGTATAGCATAATCAGTAACCAAACTAAAGAGAAATGACAAAATGGACCCTTGTCAAACACCAGAAGCAATGTTAAACCAATTCTACAAGCCTTACCAACCCTCATACATGACACATATAATTTAAACCTGGACCTACAGGCAACTTCAGTATCACCACAAGCCAACATGATACCACTGCATTGCCAAGGTGGCATTTGCAAGACTGGTGTAATTTTTTCTACATTTGATTAAAATAATTACATCAGCCTTGTTGGTAAGGCTGTCAACATTGTATAGTGTTTTATAAATTTAGTTTAAAAATTTCTTGAGACAATGCAGTGTGTTGCATGTTTCCATACACTATACTATGTTTAGTTCTTTATTCAGTTGACACTATGCAAACTGAAAAAAAGTATCAGATGAATGTATGCTTTATGTATAATTTAATGTAGGGCTTAAAACACTCTGAATTAAATTCTTCTCTAGTTAGTTTATAGGGAATATTAATAAGGTATTTTCTTATGTAATTCAGTGGAAGAAGAACTTTCAACAGTTGGTGGCAGTGTAATTCAGCGCATTAGACTTCTTGATGAGCTAGAAAACCCAGGGTCTACTTCTGGAGTTTTAGATGATGATCTTATTCAGTATTATCAGTTTTTAGCTGATAAAGGTGATGTTCAGGCCCAGGTAAGAGTGTACATGTTGTTGATGTAGAATTCAATCATTTTTATTCTCTTTAATAATGGAATTAGACACAGTGTAATTCTGCTAAATATTCTGCAGCTGAAATAAAGATATAACTGAAAAAGATCACTACCATTTCATTCATGATATGTTTAGTACATTTTAAGGAAACTTATGGAGCTGATCCAACTTTCTGTTTTCACAGTCTTCGATTTTTAATTCATTAATTCACAGCTGATTGTTTATCAGAAACAGTTTTAACTTTCTAGAATTAATGTTTGTTTTGTAAACTTGCATCATGAACCAGATACAGATATAACTACAGCTGTTGTAGACTAAAAAGTAATTTTCTAATGCAATGTTGGAAGAGACTGATATATAAAATAAAATGTTACTTTGAGAATATTGTAGCCAAAATATTTAAACTTTAAATCATTGGTATTGATGTTTAGCATGGTCTTATGATTATCACTGCCAGTTGTTCCTTACTGTTCCTTTTAACATGAAGAATAATGACAGGTATATTGATTCTAATGATTTAGTAACTCTACAGCCAAATATACAGGTAAAGATAAGCTTTGTTGTGATGATGAAATTAGAATACACCTATCCCTCGATTTACACGGTACTCAGTTCACAATTTTGGCTTTGCACGGTCAAAAAATGCAACCAGTTTCGATTTACACGGTACTGACTGAGATTTCCTTTCTATGTACGTCTCAGTCAGTACCATGTAAATCGAAACTGGTTGCATTTTTTGACCGTGCAAAGCCAAAATTGTGTGAACTGAGTACCGTGTAAATCGAGGGATAGGTGTATTTGATTGTGGATGGATGGAAATATTTCCTTTAAATGAAATGTGTAGAATGTTAGTTTTTCCCGTAACAGAATAGTTTAGAATTTTATGAGTTTACTTTTTAATTTTGTTCCTTAATATTTCGAGCATATTAAGTTTTTTTTTCATACATTTTATGAGAAAAAAGTGAAAATGTTGAATTTGTTTCTGTAATTTGTGAATATATTTAATACATTAAATTATGAGCATGATACCTATTATTTGTCCTTGAGGATAGAAAACATTGTTGAAAATAGTTCTAATTGCAAGCTTAGGAACCATGACTTAAATTGCATTACAATTTATTTTTTTTACTGTACCTTACCTTATGTTGGCTTAGCATAGTAGCAACACCTTAATAGCTTTTTGCTAGCAGATTCTCCAAGCACTTCGTTCAAATCGCACAATTCCTCTCAATTAAGTTTTTTTCTCAAGTTTTTTTTAAGTTTACTTTTTCAGCACTCTTACTCACAACATGTTCTATGTTATAAAACAGCTTTGTATTTTGCTTTGAACATAAAAATACACAAACACTATACAACATAAACTCTAAAATAGGTTTCTCAACATGGGGTATGCAGTAAAATTTTTTGGAGTATGCTGTGAGAGCTCAAAGGTCGCTAGATCTAGTAACGAAGTAAAAATAACCATTGTTATAACTATAGTTTTATCTATCTATACAAGGGGTACGCCAGTTACATATTTCCAGGGGGTATGCTGAGGTCCTGCTATCCTCTTAGACCTACTATATGGCATATAAACTGACAGACTCCTGTCAGACCTCTTTGGCAAGCAGCTGCTTGAAGGGTATATTATGTGAAGCATAAAAGGTTGAGAACCACTGCTCTAAAAGATACTTAATGCATTACATCAATTTTTTGGCTTCATCAGAATATTCTATCTGGTGTCCTTGTGCTACTGTCGTTTTTGAGTTCACTGACATAACATACTATTATGTAGTTTCTACTTTAGCTAATGTTAACTCTTCCTTGCGTTTTCGGGGGCAGGGGTGGCTCAGTCGGTAGCGCGCCAGGCTCGTAATCTGTAGTTCCCAGGTTCGAGTCCCAGCTGGGTCAGCGTTGAGATTTATCTCCGCAAAATTCCCCACCCTGCCCACGGTCAGTAGGGGACACCGATGGGCTTGGAAAGGCCACCGTCCGTCGGATGGGACGTTAAGCCGTGGTCCCGTGTGTGGGAGAGCCATACCCTGTGCACGTTAAAGAACACGCTGGATGGCCTTGACGGGAGGCTACCATCTGTCTCCCAACAGCTGTTCCAGTGGGTCCCCTCCCCCAACCTTCTCTGAGCCTTCGGGTTCCATGTGACCTGGCCATTTAGCCCATGGTGTGCAAAAAAGTGCCGCTCAGAGGTAAAACAACCCAAATCCTTGCGTTTTCCTCATGAAGTAGTAGTTTCAAAGTTAACATGGGTTCTATTATATCTTCATTTACACATATTTGTTGATTTTTTGTAAATAAAATTATTGTGCTACTTCTGTGAATCTAAACTCTGTACTTGGTGCCATTAATAGTATTAATTTCTCAAATTTAGGCAAAAATTTTTTCTGCTTCTGTTCTAGCCAACATTGTCATTACTTCCTTGGTTTAATATCCCTTTAGATATATGTGATAGAGATAAATCGATGTCTGTAGAGATAAAAGAACTAAGATAGGAGTATGTGAAATACCCATGCTAATGGCAACATACAAACAACTCCATACATAGTAAGACAAAGAGAACCACAGAGATAAAAAAAGAACATCACAGAGATATTAAAGCCAAGGTAGTAATGACATCATTGGTTAGAGCAGCAATGGAAAACAATTTTGCATCTAAATTGTAGATCTTAAAAATATTAGCGGCACCAAGTACAAAGTTTTGGATTTGCAGCAGTAGAACAATAATTTTATTTATAAAAATCAGCAAATATGTGTAAATGAAGATATAATAGAACCCATGTTAACTTTGAAACTACATAGTATGTTAGTGAACTCAGAAATGACAGCAGCAAGAGGACACCATAGAGAAATTCTGATGAAGCCAAAAGGTTGACATAATGCGTTAAGTATCTTTTAGAGTTTATGTTGTGTAGTGTTTGTGTATTTTTATGTTCAAAGCAAATACTAAGCTGTTTTTATAACAAAAGGTGTTGTGGTGTTACTTGAGTAAGTGTGCTGAAAAAAAAGAAAAATTGAGTTGGAAGGAATTGTGCAGCTTGAATGAAGTGCTTGGGGAATATGCCAGCAGAAAGCCATTGTGTTGCAGTGCTAAGATAACATAAGGGAAATAGGTATGAAGATAGGAGAAGCTCAGTAAAGTAGCATGGGTGTAATCATTGAAAAACTGGGATATAGTGGAATATATGAATATTTAGTTACATTGCTTATGACTTCCTGTGATTTACAAGATAGAGGGAGGATCACTATAATAACCTGGAGGATTCAGTTTGTCATTTATTCAGTATATAAGATTACATATGTGTATTTTGTGAACAGTGTAGTACATTTAAAGGAAATATTGAATGTGTTTCTTTAATTTGTAGGTGGGATTAGGTCAGTTACATTATCAAGGTGGACGCGGTGTTGAGCAAGACCATGCTGTAAGTTTTAATGATATCATTTCTGAACTTGATAAACACTGAAATCAGTGTTATGATACTAATTAATGACTTCAGATTCTTCTGTTATTGTAAGTTAAAATTTCAGCAAGCTTATAAAATTTTATGATTATAATATGTAAAAATGTAATGTCAGCTCATTTTAATATACTTATAATTATACATATACATCTACCATTATGTTTTAAACTAAATTGATGACTTGAGTGTGAATCTCTGTTAATAATGGTGATTATTGCTTCTTCAACTTAAAGATTTCTTTTTAGTAAATGAAGTTACAATCAGAGAAATTGTGCAGAAAAATGCATCAAAGATTGTTTTAAAAAGTTATTGACTTGACAAACTAATACTTTCAACACACTTGATTTATTATACTGTTTGTGAGTTTTTTCATTACCACATCATATTGGGGTGGGTGTGGCTTAGTCAGTAGTGTGCCAGGCATGTAATCTGTAGTTTGCAGGTTCGAGGCTCACCTAGGCCAGCATTGAGCTTATCTCCGGAAAACTCTTTGTCCTGCTTTTGGTAAATAGAGGACACTGATGGGCTCGGAAAGACTACCATCCATCAGATGGGATATTAAGTTATGGCCCCATGCATAGGAGAGCCACACCCTGTGCATGTTAAAGAAAATGCTGGGTGGCCTTAGGAAACTACCACTTGACTCTTAACAGCTGACCAGTGGGTCCACTTCTCCCAACCTTCTCTGAGTCCTTGGGGATTCTTGTGACCTGGCCATTTAGCCCATTGTGTGCAAAAAAGTGCCATTCAGAGGTAAAATAATCCAAATCCAACCTTGGCATGCTGCTTAATATCTATAATGGATAGGTGTTAATTTTTATTTCTCTGCTGTAGAGTGGTTTTCTGTTTTTCATTTGAGGCATTATTTTAAATTTTACCTGTTGGTGGAGTGTGTTGGCAGAATTTCTTATTTTGATGTGGAATTCTACATTGTTGTGTATGCCAGTTGAAATTTGTTTTTAGGTGCTCTAATGACAGTCTTGTTCAAATTGTGAAGTTATTTCTTATGGTTGTGTGCTTGGTTGCTTTTTCAAAATATTTTGGTGTTCCTGTAGATTTCTGTGAAGAATCTTTAGGATCTGTCCATGTATATTTTTACGTCTTGTTCTTTCTTAGATATGAAATTCCAAGAATAAATGGGAAGAACAGAAATAGTTTGTGAAAAAAATGTCTAAAATACATCGAAACAGTATTTTGAAAAACAACCAATCAGAGCTTATCACACAACCATAGGAGCAGAAATAACTCATAATTTGACTAAGCATTTTCATCAGAGCACTTAAAATGTACTTAGCATGCATAGAAATGCTAAAAATGTAACTTAATAAAGAATCTGTTAACAGTGACTTTCCCAAACCCCCAGCAGCATAGAAAATCCTACTAAAAGAACATTCTCCAATGAAAAGCAACCGAAGAATTATCCTTTTGCCGAGTAATGAAAATTAAATCTATCCACTATGTGTGCTGACAGCGGTTAATATTCCACAGTAATAGGGGGGCGGGGGTGGCTCAGTCGGTAGCGCGCCAGGCTCGTAATCTGTAGTTCCCAGGTTCGAGTCCCAGCTGGGTCAGCATTGAGATTTCTCTCCGCAAAATTCCCCTCCCTGCCCACGGTCAGTAGGGGACACCAGTGGTCTTGGAAAGGCCACCGTCCGTCGGATGGGACGTTAAGCTGTGGCCCCGTGTGTGGGAGAGCCATACCCTGTGCACGTTAAAGAACACGCTGGATGGCCTTGACGGGAGGCTACCATCTGTTTCCCAATAGCTGTTCCAGTGGGTCCCCTCCCCCAACCTTCTCTGAGCCTTCGGGGTCCATGTGACCTGGCCATTTAGCCCATGGTGTGGAAAAAAATGCCGCTCAGAGGTAAAACAACCCAAATCCACAGTAATAGAGAAAATGAAAATCTCTCGATCTAGAAGAGGAAACACAATTGTTGTAAAATTGTTTTCATGTTTACAATTTTTCATACAAGCATTGATTTTTTGCAAAATTACCTCCTGTAATTGCAAATCACACTTTAAAATGAAAATCCTTTCCTATTGCTTTTTGCTTTGACATTTGTTGGTTTGTAGATTTGTCAAAATAGTTGTTCCACCATATCTTTCAAATGCAATGGAGAAACTTAATGATTTATGTGCCAAATTAAGACTTGTGATGTGGGGAGTGTCATAGGTTATAAAAAAATTGACCCCCCAATGCTTTCTCCCCTCTAAAAAAATAAAAATATGAAAACTATTGTTTCGCTATATTTCCTTAACATGAGAGCAGAAAGTAACAAGCTATGCGTCAAATGAAAGCTTGTGATGCAGGGAGTGTCATATAGGCTTTAAAAAATTACCCCCCCCCCCATGCTTTCTTCTTCCCTAAAAAAAAGGGGGGAACCCTAAAAAATGAAAACAATTATCCCATATCTCCAGAATACGAGTGTGGAATGTAACAAGCTATGCTTCAAATGAAAACTTGTGATGTGGGGAGTGTCATAAGCTATAAAATTAACCCCCCTGCTTTCTTCCCTCTAAAAATGTTAAATGTGAAAGTCATTCTACTATATCTTCTGAATGGGAGAGCCTACAGTTAAGTGTTAGGTGTAATAACCATCGTAAACTATTTCGACTTTCACTCCCACTATTCTGTTCCCCAATAAAAAGGGGCAGCGGATTTTCTCTGGGTTAGACTTTAATGAGTCACACCTCAAATTAAAGCTTGTGACATCTCTAATGTCATGGGTTACCTCAAACACAACTCAAAAAGTGGGTGGGGGGGGGGGGATGCTTTTGAGCCATATATCAAATAAAAGTTTTTGAAGGTTTTTTTTTTAGTTACAAAAATATATATAAATTAAAAAAAATCCTATCATCCTATATGGGCCCTAAAAAGTAGAAAATAAATCTAAAGCATATTGATGGTGCAAAAAGCATATTGATGGTGCAATCAGTCAGTGAGTTTGTATTCACTTCAAAGAAAGATAGGGTACCAATTTACCTACGCAACAAGATTGCTGGGAGCCCTATCTTCCTTTGAAGTGAATGGGAACTCAGGGACCAGTTGTACCATCAATATGCTTTAAGTTTATTTTTTACTTTTTAAAGCCCATATAGGAAGATGGATGTTTTTTTTCAATTTTTAATTTATTTATATTTTTACTATTGAGATCAGCACTCAAGTTTTACATGAGTTCCAAATTTTAGGATGTAAATATAAAATTAAGTTTATTTGCAGTCAGGATCTGGTTTTAAGTAAGAATAACATAAATGGTGTGTGAAAAATATTGTCAGTATTATTCGTGATTGGTTCGCCTGATTGATTCACCTTTTATCTGGATAGTTATTTCAATATTACAGAACACGTAAAGCATGTCTTTTCAATAAAAAATGTATTGTGTGGTATTTTTAATGGTTGAAATAATGATATTTATGCATTATTAATTGCAATGTTAATGAACTCTGTTATTTTTTTATATTCTTTTCAGCGTGCTCTGAATTATTTCATGCAAGCAGCTGATGCAGGAAATGCTAATGCAATGGCATTTCTGGGAAAAGTAAGCTTGTTTATATAAAAATAATCCGAATTTTCACATTTTATCTGTAGTAAATATTCAATTTTTTTTTGGTAGTTCTGTATTATGAAAATGTCATTCTGATTCTGTTCTAAAGATTACTAACATTAACTGTGCTAAACTTTAAACATATTCTAAAGTTCAAATGCATTTCAGATGTATCTAGAAGGTGGTACAGTTGTGAAACAGAATAATGAGACTGCTCTCAAGTATTTTACTATGGCTGCAGAAAAGGTATGTGTAATAAAATTTGACATAGCTTCATTAAAATTGTCAAATGTTTTTATAATTTGATAAATGATTTTTATGTACAATTTTGAATAAGATTATTATTAGTTTGTGTATAACTCATTTTTATTTAACATAATAAAATTACATAAACAAGTTTCAAGTGTAAATAAGATTCAAAAGGAAATTAAAAAATGGAATTACTGCTTAGTGTCTGTATGCTGAAACTTCCAGGTTTATTTTATAATGGATATAAAAGAGGAGTTAAATCAGCATTATCAAATAATCGGTGAAATTTAAACATGAGCAATTTATTATGAAATATATAGTTAATTTTCATTGGAAGAAGCCATCATATAAAACAAAATTTATTAAGTTACTGTATAATAAGTTATATAAGTTATAGAATGAAACTAGGAGATTCAACATTCTAATGTGAGAGGTGACAGGCTGAATTTTTCAGACTTTCCTGTTTTGTAATTGAAATATAAGAGAGACAGTTGTAAAATTTTAAGACTTTGCAGATTCATGCTGATGTTATTAATCTCTAAAAATGGCAGTTATTATTGTAAAAAAAAATCTTCAGTTCACACATACTTAACATTGTTGACTAGAAGTTTAATTGCTCTTATGCATAGTATTTTCACAGAAATCTTTATCTGAAACACTAAGCATTTAGTAATTGTTTTTAGAAGTTCATATATACACTTATATTGGGTTTAGTTACATTTAGTTGGGATTTGTTTCCATATAAATATGTTCTTAGTTATAAGAAAAAGTTTAAATTCATAATCTTAGGTAATGACCATATTTGGTAATCAGTATACAAAAGTTTGCAATTATTTCCTTATTGTGTTCACACCTTAAAATCAACACACCTATATAAAAATTGAGCATGCTATTGTCACATATAGATTGCTTAGAAGCAAGTAATATTTCTGGGAAATAGAGTATAATATTTTTAACAGAGCAAGAAAAAATCTCATTAATAAAAACAAAACTTGACCTAAGACTAGGAAATTATAGAAAGATGTCTGAATCTTAATTTGTAAATTTCTCAAATGCAGTGAAATGTAGATAAGATTAAGATTACAGCACTTAAAGATTTTAAGTTATGAATGTAATATGCTGAGAATAGTAGAATATATATATAATAGATGACTTTGATGGGAGACTTCTGTTTTGTATGCGATGTGCATTACTGCTTGTAACCAGGTGCAGGGAGTGGCTCAGTCAGTAGCAGGCCAAGATTGTAACCTGTTCCCAGGTTTCAATCTCCACTGTTCTGCACTGAACTTTTCCATTGCTGATCTCCACTCTGCCATTGGTGAGAAAGAAAGACCGATAGGTTTGCAAAGGACACTACAGTGAATGGAAATTAAGTTATGATCCTGTATATATATAGGAGAGCCATACAACATTCATGTTAAAGAACATACTGTATGGTTTTGATGGGAGGCTTCCTTGTCATAACTATCAACATCTGCAATCTACTGCAACCCTGTTTTACTGGTTTTTTTTTTTTTGCCTCAATACATTAATTGCACAAGGTCTGTTGGTCTGCAATCTACAGGTTTGTTTTAATTGTAATACTAATCATATAAAACATTAATACATTAAAAGGTGACATTAAAACGTGTAAACTAAAAATTATTAACTTAATTGTTACCTATACCATAATAATTAGCCCATACCTGGTTTAATGGTTAGTGTACTTCACTACTAAACCATTGGGCATATCCCTGTGTATGTGTTCATTCATATATTGTACGAGAAACAGGAGAAAAGCAATAGTGCTTCTAGGTCATCTCTATCTTTTTGTAGGGAAGACCTTCCCTTTTTAATAAAAAAAAATTAATATTACTATACTTAATATGCCATTAATAACTATTGAAATGAATATAATTTGTTAACTTTTATTTTGAATAATTAGATGCAAGTGAAATTTATTTTACCTTTTGTCCTTTTAGAACAACCCTGTAGGACAAAGTGGCTTAGGCTTGATGTATCTTTATGGTAAAGGTGTTCCAAAAGTAAGTACTCTTTAAAAAAGATAATTTTGCCAATGTTTCCAAGAATAATACAATAATTTAGCTTTTTAATTATGATTTATAAAAGTGTTGTAAAATCTTTGTTCAAAAATATCTTTTTGTTCAAAAATATCTTAATATTTATGTTTTTTAAACCATGACTCTCAGTAATCTGATCTAGAATATGTTAACTTAGTAGTCTAATTTTTTTTGCAAAAGTCTTTGTCTACTTCTGCAGCTTTTAATTTTTAGGTATCGATATTTTTTTATAACATTTGGTGACCTATTATTTTCAGAATTTTAATGTTTGAATCAATCAGCAGCCATGGAAAGTGTCCCATAGCTGCCAATGCTGAAAAGCAGTGGTTATGATTAGAACAGCATTCAACTTGAGAATCAGGTTACATTTGTGACCTAATGTGAACATTAGTTGTTTTTGCATTTCAAGCCATGATCATTCATGACTGAATAACAAGAAAGGTTGTAATTAGTGGAAAATTTTCTCGGTCATAATTTCAGTCAGTTTTCTCTGGCACAGCTTGTGAGATTTGCTTTCATTGAGAATAAGCATAACAATGTGTTTAAGTGTGGACAGTATTTTGTAGTAAAAAAAGTGTCTAGTGTTAATGTATTTTTCTGATTTTTGCAATGGTGGAAGTATATTTAATTTTAATTGGGAGTTTATGTGATTTAACATCAGCAGGTAAGAAGAAATATATAAGAAGTATTGAAAAGTGCCTTGCATGAAAAGGCCTGACAATGAGAAAAATATCGCATGCCCATTTATAGTCACTGCCACTTTATTCATAATTAAACAAAGATTAGATTACCTCTTTTTTGCCATACAGGTCTGATAGGAGGTTCTCAGTATAGTACGTGATAGAGAAGATGTGGTGGTGAGACAACAGAAGGACACAGAAAGAAAGAAACATTCATGCTTTATGCAAGGTTCAAACTCCTGCCCTCTTTGATCAGTAGCTAAGCATACTAACCACTCTGGTGCCAAGACAGTTTAGATATCTTTTAATATTATAAATACCACCCTTTAATGACAAGCCAGCCCTTGCCAAAAATAATTTATCTGCATGGAAGATTCAGCATAAACCCATTCAAGGGTAATTACTTATGATCTATTTAACTTTTCACATAAAGTCACTGTAAGCATTTGGACAATGTATCTCATTGAATTACCATGTACTTGGATACCTTACATGTATAGCTAGCTATATTAGTGTAATTTTAATAATGCAAACTGAAGTAATTTTCTTTGGTGAAATAGCTTGTTTTAAACCCTTAGCTGAATGCAAAATTTCCATTAACTCTCAACTGGTGGAGAGCTACTGTGTTCTGCACCACACAGTAGCTCTCCACCAGAGCTACTGTGTCTTCAAATAAATTTCAAAACTTGATTTATCTAATTTTTATGCTCATTAATGACCTATAGACAAGTTTCATGAAAAAACTAAAAAAAAAAGTATTTTGAGTTTTATTTAGAAATGAATATTATTGTCTCATGATTGTATTCAAATCCAGTGCCAAAATTCCTTGAGCTGCCTCATGGATGAACCATTTGGTGCCCTAGTGATAATTTAGAGCTTTTTTTCTTTTTAAATTGATGCACTTCCAGTATTGATTAAATATTTTGTTTTATTGCTATTCACAATTAAAGGGTCTTTTGGACATGCCATGCTTCTGTTCAATAGGTGCTTCAAGATAAAGTTCAAAAGTGTTTTTTTTTCTGTTTAAACCATTTGAAAAATAATTCAGCCAGGAGGAGAGTTCTTATTAGAAAATTTCCACTTAAAAAAAGAGCATAACAGGAGTTAACAGTAGCTGATTGAAAGAGTACTGTGGTTCACAGAGTTAAGCATCATTAACAAATTTTGCCTCTTATGTAGGTTTTCACCTTTCATTTATTTTATATAATCCATTTTTAGTATATGAGCAAAAATATTAAATTTCCTTATAATCATTGTGAATATTTGTTCCTAGAATAAGAAGCTTGGAATTTTGTGTACCATTAATCTTCAACTAAGACTTAATTTTTTCACATTACCTACTTTCAGAATACAGCAATTTTGTCATGAACTGTTATAGCTTAATAATGAATTAGCTTAAAATAGGGTAAATTTCACAGGACATCACTTTAATACATAAGTTTCTAATATCTACCACCTACAAAAGAAGGACCTTTCAAAGAAATTAAAGATGATGATGATTATCATGGTTTTAAACCAAATATTGAGCAAGTGTCACATTTGTGCAGTTTCTATATCGAAATCTAGACAAAGAAAGTTAATTGTTTTATATATTCAGTTTAATGTTTATGTTGCAATATTTCTTTGCAGATTATTAAATGAAAAATTGTTTATTTAAAATCATTATTAAAGAAATGTAAAGTTCTGTATTCCAAGTTAGGTGATGAAAAAGAGAGTTCAGGAGAAAGATTGTCAACTATATGATTTTAAGTTATCTTGTTTTATAATAGTGAAAATCCTTCATTTTGTTTATTCGATATTCTGGTGTTTAAATTGAGCTACTATGTTTTCTAGCATATAAGATGTACCCCCCCCCCCCATTTTAGTAGGGAATATTTAGGAAAAAAAAATGTATTTAAGCATTTAATGTTTGCTTCTACTAATATTGAACATGATAGAGTAAGTCTGTATAAATGGAATAATCTTCAGTGATTATTCTAGAAAATAAATGCAGTAGCATGTGACAAAAAACATCAAGTATGTGTAATAGTAGAAAAAAAAAGAACTTTTCCAATGTATTGCATAAATACATAAAATTCATGCCTTCACTCTCCCAGGGAGGGTGCCCCCCCCCCCTTTTTTTTTTTGAGTGTTAATCCACAATGTTCAATAAAAAGATCATAGCATCTAAAAAATGTTTGATTTTGTGGTATTTGAAATTTTCTGTCCAAAATTCAGTTTTTCCAAATTTTCTAATATGGCAAATAAATTAATGGGCTGATAAAAATATTTTTTTGAATGTTTGTTGATATGCTTAATACAATGTAAAACACAGATATGGCTGTCTTCATTATTCAGGGGGATTCATTACCCTACAGGGCACCCACAACTTCACATATTAGATGCAGGATAATTATTATTATGCTGTAAAATATGCTAATTGTTTAAAATTCAGATTTAAGTTGCAATATTTCCCTGTTGCATAAAAAAAAATGCAATAAATATATTCTGAATGTATCATTTAATATATATATTGTGTTCTCTCCTCAGGACTACAATAAAGCATTCAAGTATTTCTCTTTAGCAGCCAATCAAGGGTGGGTGGATGGTCAACTTCAGCTGGGTAATATGTACTATAGTAAGTGATTGGATGTTGTTACTTTTTCATATATAATTAATCTTGCAAAGAAAATTTCTAAGTTGTTCCATCTTGACATGTAAAAGTAGCACTTTTCTGCTTCTCTCTCTGTTTTAATAATGTTACATAACATATTTTCACTGTTATGGGCTTAACAACTGGAAAACAGTTGCAAAACTTCATTATGTAATGAGTTGTAAGTCTGATTCTGTTTAAAATAATAAAAAAAATAAAAATAAATACCCCCTCAAGCAGCTGCTTGCCACAGAGGTCTGACAGGAGCCTGTCAGTTTATATGCCATAGTAGAAGATCTGAGAGGATGGTAGGACCTCAGCAGAAAAACGATACATACATCCATGCCTTACCCGGGGCTCGAACCCAGGTCCCTTAGATCAGTAGCCAAGCGCGCTAACCACTCGGCCATGGGACAACTGATTACCATTTTTACCTTCCTATTACTTTTGGCTTTGACATTTGTTGGTTGGTCAGTTTGTGGATTTGACAAAACGTTGTTTTATCATATCTTTCAAACATGATGGAGAAACTTGATGATTTATGTGCTGAATGAAAGCTTGTGACAGAGAGAGTGTTATAGGCTATAAAAAAAAGCCCCCCATGTTTTCTTCCCCCCTAAATAGGAGAAAGGTGAAAACTATTCATAAGTTATATCTCCAGAATGCAAAGGCTGAAAGTAACAAGCTATACATTGGATGAAAGCTTCTAATGTGGGGAATGTCATAGGCTATGAAAAATTAACCCCCGTGCTTTCTTCATCCACAAAAAAGAGGGGAAAATGATTGTTCCCTATATCTCTTGAATGTGAGTGTGAAAAATAACAAGCTATGTGTCGAATGAAAGCTTGTGATGCAGGGAATGTCATAGGCTATAAAGGAATGATCCCCATGCTTTCTTCCCACCTAAAAAATGGGAAATATGAAAGTCGTTCTACTTATCATCAGAACGCGAGGGCTTACAGTTATGAGTTAGGTGTCAAATGAAAGCTCATATAATAATGGTCGTGAACTATTTCAAATTTTGCCCTCACTATTCCCCCTTGAAAAAATATTGGTGGGAGTGAATTTTTGTGGGGGTTGACTTTAATGAGTCGTATCTCAAATTAAAGCTTGGGACGTTTCCAATGTCATGGGCTACCTCAAACCTGAATCCGAAAGGGTGGTAAATGTGGTTGATGTTCATGAGCATGTATCAAATGAAAGTTTTTGAAGATAGGTGTTTTTAGTGACAAAAAAATATAAATAAATTTAAACAATACCTATCTTCCTACAGGACCTTAAAAAGTAGAAAATAAACCTAAAGTATATCGATGGCACAATCGGTCACTAAGTTTGTATTTGCTTCAAAGGAAGATAGGGTGCTGATTTACCTACTCAACAAGATTGCCTATCTTCCTTTAAAGTGAATACTAACTCGGTGACTGATTGCAGCATAGATATGCTTTTTTTTTTACTTTTTAGAGCCCCATAGGAATATAGGTATTTTTAAAAAATTTTAATTTATATTTTTACTGATATTAGCAACATGTAATGCCCATAAATCTGTGTGAGCCTTATCGGGAATGACAGCACATTGTTGCCAACTTACTTTCTGTGATTCTCCAGTGAATAACAGCGATTTATTCATGCTCTTTCTTTGGAAGTGAGTTTTTGTTATATAAAGAAACATTAATCTGAATGCCAGGGAATTCCTTTCATTTGGGGAGAAGTATAAACGAGGAAAGTGAAAGACAATGGTCATTTTTACAGGGACTCTTGCTTAATCTGGTGGATGTGTTTCTTGCAGCTCCATGTTAAATGAAATCCATATTCACCAGGGATATTATAACTTGTTTCATTGAGGTAAGGTACAGGCCCTAATCCAGGGCACCCAAATAGGGGGCGGGGGTGGCTCAGTCGGTAGCCGCCAGGCTCGTAATCTGTAGTTCCCAGGTTCGAGTCCCAGCTGGGTCAGCATTGAGATTTATCTCCGCAAAATTCCCCGCCCTGCCCACTTTCAGCAGGGGACACCAATGGGCTTGGAAAGGCTGCCATCCGTCGGATGGGACGTTAAGCTGTGGCCCCGTGTGTGGGAGAGTCATACCCTGTGCACGTTAAAGAACATGCTGGATGGCCTTGACGGGAGGCTACCATCTGTCTACCAACAGCTGTTCTAGTGGGTCCCCTCCCCCAACCTTCTCTGAACCTTCGGGGTCCATGTGACCTGGCCATTTAGCCCATGGTGTGCAAAAAAGTGCTGCTCAGAGGTAAAACAACCCAACACTCAAATAGATAATTATAAATACAAATGCAGTAAAATAACTGTATAAATTAATAAATATTAGTAACATGCTTTATTTAAAAACAAATTATGAAATCACTTAATTTGCTGATTAACCATCTTAGTACCCTGGGCATGTCATAATTTCAAAAGGAGTCCAGGGTTGACTACTTGGCATTTTTTGCTTGAGAGGCAATATTTGTTTATGACACTCAGGGAATGCTTTACAACCATATTTCACAGCATTCACTTGTGTTAAGTTTCGTCATGAAGTTTTCAGTGAAATTTCAGTTGCTTGTAAGAAAACTTTTGGATAAAAAATTTGACTTTATTTTTTTTATAATTTGATTGGTGGTGGTGGTGGTGGGGGGGGGTGTTATGAATTTGCTTTACACTGTGTTATAGGGAAATCTGTATTGGCAAGGGGCACGTTAAGCTAAATATCCTGTAGTTTTAGAAGTTTGTCAATGAAAGGTAAATGCACATATAAGAAAGTTTTAAAGCTCTTATAGAGTCTGAGTGGTAGGTAAAACACTAAAGTTAATGTGAAGTATATAGACTTTGTGAAAGCAGTACTGATATTTGATAATTCATATACAAGATGCAGAATATTTCATTGAAACACGTTAAAATCAGCATATGGTAACATAGACAAACCTTCTAGCAGTGAAAATCTTTTTAAACTTCAAGCTAAAACTTATAAACATTTTCCTAGAAGGGTGTCATCAACAGCAAATAAAGTTCCAACATGAAGATATGAAGCTTGTACTGCAGATGGGAAAAGACATGATATTCTTGTGCATCTTGATAGCTGTTTCAAATTTTACCACACACACAAAAAGAAACATTGGCATATTTATTGTTGTTAAATTCATGATTATTGGAAACACAAATCAAATATGTTCCTAAAATTTCAGAAAAGTGCTTTTTGTATCAAGTAAAATAACTGCTTTGTTTCTGGGGATCCTTGTGACCTGGACATTTAGTATGCAAAAAAAGTGCCGCTCAGAGGTAAAACAACTAACCCAGCCAACACTAAATGCACAATTTATTATACACACCACATCTATTCACAAACCTGTTCTACTCTACCACAATATTGCAGCAACTGAAACCCCTTGTAGGCTATAAATAGGTCTTATACCTACATGCTGTATAGCATACCTGTGACTGTTATGAGGGGTAAACATGGGGGTTGCCATGTATTCACTACATGGCGACCTGAGTATGTTTGATTGCAAGCCAGATGGTGTGAGGAAAATGGGATTCTCCACATCCACAACTGCATAACATCAGAGATTTTTGTGTGCAACCATTCACACATAGGTACCAGGACTACATTAAAACTGGCCAAACCTGCAGCTGCTGGGAAAAATGTGGCCATAACCAGGATATTGATGTTTGAGGTGAGCACCACCTTTCCCTTATCATAGTGCCAGAATAGAGGGCCATAGTGCAGATGATAATGTCAACATTCAAGGACAGGGCAGCTATGAAGGTTTGTACAACCATTCAGTGTATGATCACACAACTAGACTATGGCAGCCAATTCCCACATCGAGTATCCTTGTTAAAAGCACATCACTGGGCTCTGAGGCTGCAGTAGGTGAAAGAACATCGTCAGTGGATTGTGGAAGATTGGAAACCGGTAGTTTGTTCCAACGAATCAAGGTTCCAACTACATGCTGACGTGAGGTTGCATATGTTGTGTAGACCATGTGAGGTCATGTATCCCAACTGTCAAGTTAGGGTGTTACAGGACAGTGGATGTAATGTTTTGGGGCATGTTTATGTGGGCCACCTTGGGTCCCATGTACACATTGAGACCACCATCACCACACAATGCTATTTTGATGCAGTCACCAACCACCTACACCCATTCATGGCTATCCATTTCCATGGCAAGATGCCTTCTTTCAACAAGTTAACTCCCTGTATCATCACTCCCATTTGTGAAGTACTGGTTGGAGGAGTATTCCAGTGATTTCACAACCCTTAAATGACCCTCTTGCTTTCCAGATTTGAACCCTATTGAGCATCTGTGGGATGAAATGGAATGGTGTATCCGAGTCCAAAACCTACCACCAGCAACACTTAGAACTTTATGGAAGGCTGTCCTGGAATTATGGGACTCAATATCACCCACCTGAATTTTTCCAACACCTAGTAGAGCCCATGCCATAACATATTGTTGCTGTGAGGGTGAAAGATGGACCCACATGTTATTAGGTGGGCATGTATAGTAAATTGTCTTTTCAGTGTATATTGATATGTCATGTCACACTTTTTGAGAAGCCACTTCTAATTTTTGAATATGTTCCCTTATTCTTTGCAGAAACCAATTCCACTGAGCTTTATACATTAAGGAATTAATTTTAAATGATTATATAATCTGTTCTAACTTGTAGAAGAAGAAAAGTAGAATCAGGCAACCATCCACACTGATCATAGTCTTTTTATATGGTTTATTTCGCTTATAGATTTATTGCTGACCTTTAGTACATGATTCAAATTTCAATAAGGTCACCATGATTTGTTTTCCCTTTCCATCATGTATTCTTCTGGTTAATTAAATCTTTAACTTCTAATACATGATTTGGTTTGTGATTGATTTCTGCTTTTCATAAGAAAAAGTACTAGAACTTTGTTCTGCCAGAAATTGAGCTATGATTCCACACCTTTTCTCCATTATACAGGATATACCACTGATTTCATATTAATGAAAAATAAATGTGATAGTATCAAACTAACAATTGAAAAAATTGCAAAGTTGACTGCTGTAGTACATCAATGCTGAGTAAAAATGTGATTTGAAAAGGTATCGAAGTTATTTTTAAAAAATTATTGAAAAATCTATAATAATAAAAGATGTCTGTGGCAGCCATAACACATTGGGAAATCATGGTAGATGCTTAAATTTTTGTGAAGTGTTTCTGGTTGCCAACCAGGTTGCAGTGCCAAATTCAAGTCAAAATTCCAAAAGGAGGGCTTGTTAGAAGCAAAAATATTTACCATGCTATTCCTACAGGAAACAATAATCACTGCCAAGTTTATTATTGCCATTCACTACTCCCTAACTGTGAAGGTTAAGATCATAATAACATTTAAATCTACTGCTGTTGCCAGAATCCCCACATTTCCAAAGCCATTTTTTCAGGCATCCTATTGCAGCTAGGAACCTGATTTTTTAACTCAGCATGGGGTCATGCAAGGGAATATAAGGTTTGGGACCATTTGGTCAAGTACATTGGGAACTATAGAGTACCAAAATTTGTTGAAATAAAATTCTTGATAGTTTGCCATGAAGTCATGGGTAATGAGATCATGCATTGATATCAGCAATGGGGTCATGCAAGGGAATATAAGGTTTGGGACCATTTGGTCAAGTACATTGGGAATATAGAGTACCAAAATTTGTTGAAATAAAATTCTTGATAGTTTGCCATGAAGTCATGGGCAATGAGATCATGCATTGATATCAGCAATGACAGAAATTCTTCATGTTGAATGGGGTGGAGATTGGCTCAGCTGGTAGCATGTCAGGTTTGTAATCTGCAGTTCCCAGGTTAATGTCCCACCTGTGCTAGCAATGAAATTTATCTACTACCCCCCTGCCTCAATCAGAAAGGGGGCATTGATGGACTTGGAAAGGCCATCATCTGTTGGATGGGATGTAAAGCTGTGGCCTCATGTGGAAGAGCCATCTCTGTGTATGTTAAAGAATACACTGGATGGCCGTGATGAAATACTACTTTCTGTCTCCTAACAGCTGTTCAGTGGGTCCTCTTCCCCCACCCTTCTCTGAGCCCTTGGATCCTTCTGATGGCAATTTAGCTCATTGTCTGCAAAACAGTGCAGCTCAGAAATAAAGCAACCCAATCCTTCATGTTTAACCTGTGCTGAAATCACACCCTATATATCAGTATATGAGAGAAACATTTTAAGTGTTCATGTCTTACCATTTGTATTACTTGTTTAGTGTATTTTTTGTTTTTCAGGTGGGCTTGGAATTCAAAGAGATTACAAAATGGCTATCAAGTATTACACCATGGCTTCTCAATCTGGACATGTATTGGCATTTTATAACCTGGCACAGATGCATGCAACAGGAACAGGAACTGTGCGATCTTGTCATACTGCAGTAGAGGTAACTATATGCAATGTGATTATGAACATTAGTCCTATGATATTTTGCTCAGAGAATACATTCTACCAGTGAAAAAAATTTCCAACTAAATTTTTTCTCAGAAGTAACATAGTTTGTGCTGATTAGTATTTGATAACTAAACTTAAATTAATCAGTGGATGTGAATGATAGGATCATTTAAAATGTTCTATGAATTGTTTAGGAGACTGCATTGCTTAGCCAAAAAATTAGAAATTGTTTGTTCACTGTAATGCAAAGATGGGCAAAAGAAAAGAACATATATCACAAGCATGTGATTTCTGAACTGTGTTAAGTACAATCAACACAGCCACTGACCAACACTCAACTATGAGACAGGAGAGACACATGATATAAGACTTCCAGAAAGGTGTTATTGGTGCTTGATGAACTAGTACACCATAGTCTAAACTATTGAATTTGTAGAATTGTCCAAGACTGCGGACTCTAAAGTGTGTACAAGATGGTTATTGACCTGCATCTTCCTTTTAAATGCTTTTTGACCTTTCAATTGGTTTTTTTTATCATTATGCAGTGTTACTGTTGACTTCTTATATCTTATTAAATCCTTAACATTGTGCTTTCATCTTTTTAATCATGGATGGTTAGCAGATGAGTTGCATATGTGGTAGAAGTAATTGTGGCAAACATCTGAAACTATAGGAGAGAGATACACTGGTAGCATGTCAGGTTATTAAAAGTACAACACCAGGAAGAACTCGTCAGATTGTCCCAAAATATGCAAGATGGGTAGCTCATGGAAGAACATGTAAATGATTCAAAGCACAGCACATATGCACATCATGTGTGACAGTAACATAACCAGTGGTATAAGAGGATATTACAAAGAACTGGTGTAAAGCCAGCATTGTGTTTGCTTGCAGTTCATGCATACTGAATGATCAAGTATGCCCCATCGAAGAACACAGCATCCATGTGACCAGGTTTCCGACTTTGATTGAGAGAGAATTGTGGGATTACAGGAAGTCGGATTATTGTACCGAGACATTGGTGCTCGTGTTGGATGGAATGCTGCCATAATAATGAGAATATGGTGTCGGTAGAGGAGGAACGAACTCACTGACATGAGGGATCTCAACAGCCCTGTCACACAAATGAATGAGAGGATAGACATCTCATGCGCATGGCTTTGAATAATCGTACAACCACATCAAACACTTAGCTCAACAGTTAGGGTGTGTTGCACATCAACCAGTGTCCACGCGTACGGTTTGATGTCATCTGCAACACAAGGCATCTTTGCTAGGTACCATTGCTTCGGCTACCATTGACTCTACAACACAGGCGTATATCACTGCAATGGTACCAAGAACATCACGCATGGATGTGCGAATGGCATTGCATCGTCTTTTCAGACGAATCTTGCTTCAGTATGCAGCACCATGATGGACGAATCCGTATCTGGTGGTATCACGGTGACAGGCATCATGCAGTCACGTGGTGACTGCATGACGCCTGTCATTTAAATGTAACATGTCATCTTGCAGTGCCATGCAGGTCTGACTCCTGGTGTTACGGTATGAAGTGCCATTGGACTCCACTCATGCATGCACCTCGTGTGCATTACTGGTACTTTGAACAGCCAGCGTTACATTACTGAGGTGTTGGAGCCTGTGGTCGTACCTTATCTTCAGGGGCTCTCTGGTGCCATTTACCAACAGGACAATGCCTGATTACATGTGACATGCATCGTCCAACAATTCCTGTATAGCCACCATGTGACATTTCTACCTGGGGCAGGGGTGGCTCAGTCGGTAGCGCACCAGGCTTGTAATCTGTAGTTCCCAGGTTTGAGTCCCAGCTGGGTCAGCGTTGAGATTTATCTCCGCAAAAATTCCCCGCCCTGCCCACGGTCAGTAGGGGACACCGATGGGCTTGGAAGGCCGCCGTCCGTCGGATGGGACGTGAAGCCGTGGCCCCGTGTGCGGGAGAGCCATACCCTGTGCACGTTAAAGAACACGCTGGATGGCCTTGATGGGAGGCTACCATCTGTCTCCCAGCAGCTGTTCCAGTGGGTCCCCTCCCCCAACCTTCTCTGAGCCTTCGGGGTCCATGTGACCTGGCCATTTAGCCCATGGTGTGCAAAAAAGTGCCGCTCAGAGGTAAAACAACCCAACCCCGTGTGCGAGAGAGCCATACCCTGTGCACGTTAAAGAACACGCTGGATGGCCTTGACGGGAGGCTACCATCTGTCTCCCAACAGCTGTTCTAATGGGTCCCCTCCCCCAACCTTCTCTGAGCCTTCGGGGTTCATGTGACCTGGCCATTTAGCCCATGGTGTGCAAAAAAGTGCCGCTCAGAGGTAAAACAACCCAACTCTGCCTTGGCCTGTGCTTTCACCAGATCTCCCCAATTGAACATGTCTGGTCCATGATCTCACTATGACTAGCACACCAGACACCAGCAGCTGCTACAACAGATGAACTTAATACATATCAAAACTGCATGGACATTCCCCAAACACACATCCAATGTCTCATCCTCTCAATGCCGGACCATGTAGCAGCCGTTATTGACGCTCATGGTGGCTACACAAGATACTATTCCACAAGTCTAACCAAGTTATATTTGTAATCATTTGATCGTTGTAACATAAGCTATGTATTCACTAAATATGGCTTTGATAACTATTGTCTTTCCTGGTGTTGCACTTTTAATGGCCAGTAGTGTATGTAGATGATTACAATGGCATTCAAAATCAAATTGATATTTAACTCTTTTAAATGACCATGCTGAGATCAATCTACATAAACTTGAATAATGCTTACGGAACTGAGATATTTGCAGTTTAGTTGTCAGCAGCCTATTTGGAAGCCAGCCGTCCCGTGGCTGAGTGGTTAGCATGCTTGGCTACTGATCTAAGGAACCTGGGTTCAAGCCCCAGATAAGGTATGGACGTTTGTGTTGTTTGATGATTACAATGGCATTCAAAATCAAATTAATATTTAACTCTTTTAAATGACCATGCTGAGATCAATCTATATAAACTTGAATAATGCTTACGGAACTGAGATATTTGCAGTTTAGTTGTCAGCAGCCTATTTGGAAGCCAGCTGTCCCGTGGCTGAGTGGTTAGCATGCTTGGCTACTGATCTAAGGAACCTGGGTTCAAGCCCCAGATAAGGTATGGATGTTTGTGTTGTTTTTCAGCTGAGGTCCTGCCATCCTCTGACCTTCTACTATGGCATATAAACTGACAGGCTCCTGTCAGACCTCTGTGGCAAACAGCTGCTTGAGGGGGTATTTATTTATTTTATTTATAGTGTCAGCCAAAAATTGGAAAGTGAGGCTTCAGTGGTGTAGTGAGAGGTGTGAGTGAAGGATCTAGGACTAGAGAAAGGATATATGGTCAGATAAATATGTTTTTTTAAAGATGGCAGAGCTAGAATGTGCAACACCCATTAAAATGCTGCAGCCATAGTCATGGTGTGGGGAATGTTGCGTAGTATGGACTGAATCTACTAATATGTGTGAAGGGTTGGCAAAATAATTCACAGCATATTCAAAAACATGTTTGATCACATATATCTTGCTATACTTCATTTGTTCCTTGTTGGAGATTGACAGTTCCAAGATGATAATGCACAGTCCACTCTGTGAAATTTTTCTGTAAGTGGTTTGAAGAACACAATTGGCAATAATCTTCCCTGGCCACCCCAATCATGCTGAACTCCATCAATGCTAGCCTCTTTCTATTTTTTTTACTGCCAGTATAAATGCAATTTTGTGTAGTTTCATATCAAGCTTTAAGCAATTTCATGTGATTTTTCTTTAAAGTAATTAATTTTGACAGGTAATATATGCTCTATGTGATTTGTACTTTTTTTTGCACTCTAAGGTGAGGGATGAAAACATCAGAAGTGTAGGAATGTTTTCTAAAATGGCCCTAAACATTTTAATAAAAAGTGCTTTTTTCTCATTACTTTCTGGGCATATTTTAGATTGTGATAGGTGCAAATTTATTGTTTTTTCATTATAAAATATTTTATACTTTAGCTTTTCAAGAATGTAGCAGAAAGAGGGAGATGGGGTGAAAATCTTATGCAAGCATACAATGACTATAAAGAAGGACGTGTGAATGAAGCACTGATGAAATATGCTTTTTTAGCAGAGCTAGGATATGAGGTTGCTCAAAGCAATGCTGCATTCATTTTAGACAGAGGTAAGAATCATTTTCTTCTGAACATATGATGCCCATTATACTAATTTAGTAACTAAAAAAAATGATAAAGCCAGTTCTGTTTTGAGTACAAAGATTATTGGAAACATGCTAGCAACTGGCATGTTTCCAGTGATTTGTGATTCAAAATCCCATTGATTTTTTTTTCTTCATATATTTACATGATAAATTATGAAGTATTATGCTAGTTTATCTGGACTGATTGGGGTTAAATATGATCCTAAAGTCAAAAATGTGCTTAAAAGAATAAAACTGAAAGGAAAACATAAAACATAAATTCAGATCTTTCAAACCAGCTTTTATTTAGTTATATCTTAAATATGAAAAACAAGTGCATGTATATATATGTACAAACATATAGCAAAAAATAAGCATGTAAATTCACTAAAATAAATAACAATCATGTTGATTTACAAAGAAACAATTTTTGTCATAATCTCTTTAATGAATTTTAATTTATAATTCTGTACCAATTAATGTGATACATTGCAGGTAAAAATTTCTCCACCCTTTGAGGTTGCAGATGAAAACTTATGGTCTCTAGCTAAAATGTGTAGATATTTTAAACATATCAGCTGGATAGAATTGCAATCCTCTTGCTTCTCAAGCAGTTTAATTTTGGTCTAAATCAAGGTTGGGCAGCTTTTTTTTTTTATCAGCTATCTGGATGGGGATTTTGCAGAGAGGGTTAGAACCTCAGTTCACAAATTGAATGATCCATTCTCATAGTTGGTAAGATACTATTAAATACTTCCATTAATTATTTTAGTTCATTCAAACAATCTTGATATTAAATATTGTTTAAAACTAACTGCATTTTTTTCATATTAACTATTTACTACTCATTAAACATTTAGACTGTAAAATTTGATGTGATTTTTATATAATATTTTTTAGGTATAGAATCCAGAAATTTGAAGAATACATTCATAAATACAATATTTTTGATTTGATTTAATTTGTAATATATAGGACAGAGATGGGTCCTAGAAACTACTTTTAGTTTTTACAGGCCTTCTCATACACACATACTCTACTAAAACCAAAGTCACTGTTGACCACTGCCTCAGATAGAGCTAACACACAGTTTGCCTTCTGGAACAGTAACTCCCTAACCACTGTGTGCTACTTAAGACTTTTTGTACACCTTTAATATTTTGATGTGCTTTACTAAAATTTATTAAATGTAAAAAAATGTAATTAAATTTTGTTTATATGCAAAGCATTATATTTAGCCAATAACTTTATTTTCTACTAGGAGAATTGGAATTGTTCCCCAAAAATGAAACCTACCCTAGAGCACTGATGTATTGGAATAGAGCAGCAGCTCAAGGTGAATTTATTTTGTACTTTGAGTGTTATTTTTTGCAATGTGTTGTTAATATAGCAAGTGCAATCTCTTTTTTGTTATCTTTAGATGTGAAATGTCATTTTCAAATGGAATATAGGTATTGCCCACTTTATCTTCAAACACAAATACAGAAATTTGATTTCACCATGTCACAATAATTATGTGTAGATGATTGTGTATGGTTGAGAATGATAGAATAGAAATGGGTCAATCTTAGACTGTGGTATCTAGGTCCTAAATGTACTATAAAATGTCCTCTTAAGACATTGACGATAACTTCAAGAACCAGGAAAGTTAGTCATAGATCAGGACAAGGTTTCCCAGGGTGACAACTGCTCAGGACGAGCACTATCTGTTTTAACAGCAAGATGACATAGGGAAATGACAGCTAAATGTCTCTTGCAATCAGCAGCCACAGGGATGACAGTGTCATGACACTGTGTGCAGGAAGCTGCATGAATAAGGTCTGTATGGTATACCAGACAAGTTAGTTAACATAATGAAAGCTCTCTATAATAACACTGAGTCCTGTGTGAGAGTTGGTAAAGCTTGTAGCAATTGGTTTAGCATTACTTCTGGTGTTTGACAAGGGAGCATTTTGTCTCCCTTTCTCTTTAGCTTGGTTATTGATTATGTTATGCGAAATTCACTGCAAGGGAAAGATTTTGGTCTTAAATGGTCTGGAGATACTAAAATTTCTGATTTAGATTATGCTGATGATTTAGTCCTTTTGGCAAATGATGTTGATGAGATGAATTCTTTCATTTGAGCTGTTGATGAGACTGGTAGTAGAGTAGGTTTGGTTATAAACAGAGAGAAAACTAAAGTGATGAAAATTGGTCAGGCAGGCTGTGATTCAATTAATCTGAATGGTTGCAGTCTTGAGCAGGTGTCACAATTTAACTACTTTGGGAGCTATGTAGCAGTTATTGGTGATGTGCAGTATGAGATTAACAGACGAATAGGGATTGCTGCTGGGACTTTTAAGAATCTAGGGAGAGTGTGGAGAAATAGGCATACACACTTAAAGACTAAACTTAGACTGTATAATAGTTTGGTTCTTTCTAGGGTTAGTTATGGTAGTGAAACTTGGACACTTTGTAAACAAGATAACAGGAAACTTGATGCTTTTGATTCCAGATGCTTACGCAGTATCTTTGGCATTAGGTGGTTCAACTTTGTAACTAATGATGAGGTTAGGCAAAGGAGTTTGCAACCTCCTTTAAGCAGCATATTGTGCAGAGAGAGACTCTGTTGGTTTGGCCATGTTGCCCGTATGAATAATTATAGATTGGCGAATAGGGTTATGAACAGTGTGCCTAAAGGCCTCAGAAGGAGGGGGAGACCTAGGATGCGGTGGGCAGACAATGTCAAACAGGACCTTGTTAGAATTGGTGTGCAGTGGCCAGATGCAGTAGATGTAGCTCAGGATAGACTTGCTTGGAGAACTAAATTGCATGGTCTGGTTGGACCTCCGTAGCCCATGGTTGCTTGAGGATGATGAAATAGGTTTATGACAGAAAAGAGTGTAAAATGGAAAAAAAATGGCAGTAGATACTTTGTAATTACTTCCAAAATCTAACGTTTTTAAAAATTGCATTTTTTTGTTAATTTTTAGGAGATTTTCAAAAATTTAAGGAAAATTTTGCAGATAATAGTTCAAATCGAACTTGTGAGCTTAAATCAGAAGGTTGTTTCAGCAAATAGGAATGTTAACAAGCAAATCAGCAATATTGTTTAATGCTTCTAAGAAATGGCAATCAGATGGCTTTATAAAAATATTTGTATTGTAATTTAATAAAATATGCATCAAATTAAAAACATAATATTTTTCAAGCCTGAATTATATATTTTTAAAAGAAATATATATATATAAATTACAAAGGCAATTTTTAAAAAATCAATTTTTTTGTTGTAGTACTAAAAACGTATGCATGCATCCTTGGCCTCTCATTTCAGATCCTGTGAATGTATACAGACAACGTAGACACTGGAAGGGTTAAGCACGTGTCCAAAACAGTAAGGTAGATGTCAACAGCTTAAGACCATTGTAGACATGTGGAGCAGTGTTGCATAGACCCATACTAAGTTAGACAGACTCTTTGGGTGAATATGTCAAAATCGGTTAGTAACATAAGGCAAAAAATATAGTGCTGATTGTGGAATGTTTGCATTATCATATTGAAATTGCTGAGAGGGTTAATTATTATATTCAAAAACTCCTTATCAAGAATCTGCCAATAAATTGTTAGCATGTTAAGTATTTTCTGCATAAATGTTTCAAAAAAAAAATTTTTTTTGAAGAACTTTCAGGACATGCTGATGTGAAAGTCTGATGTGGCAGTTTGAAGAACATCATAAAAAAACAGACCAGATATACTATGGAATGTATTATGACCTCTAATTTTGTAATCTTACAGGGATGTTTCCAATTATTTGATAGTGTTCAATTTTTAGCAAATTAGAACTCTTTTAGTACTTCACACAACTTACATACTGTGTATTTTGACACTTAAATTTAATGTGATATAAAATGTAAATATATAAATAATTAAATATTAAGTTTTGGCATGCCTTAATTTTCTTCTTACAGGCTATTCAGTTGCAAGAGTGAAACTTGGTGATTATCATTATTATGGTTTTGGAACAGATATTGATTATGAAACTGCAGCTGCACACTATAGAATGGCTTCAGAGCAACAACATAATGCACAAGCTATGTTTAACCTAGGGTACATGCATGAACAAGGATTAGGGATGAAAAAAGTAAGTAAATGTGAAAATTCACTTAGCGTAAGAAGCATTAGTGAAAGCTGTTAAATTTCTCAATGTTCAAAATATCTGAGTTTCAGCTTTCAGTGGATTTAGTTCAATTTTCTCATTATTTCTTGTCCGTTAAACCTATGTGAGCACTTTCCAGATTATTAGGCAACTTAGTACATGTACTCCAAGTAGTGTGAATATAACTGCAAGATTGTGTAACAAGCAGATATTTTTTATTACCTTTGTAATATAAAAATATCTGCTTGGGAATAGTGAAAATATTTCCCCCGTTTTAATTTATAAGTTAAATTATTTTCAGTGTATAAATTTCACTGAGCAAGAAGATATTAATAATTTTTTAATTGATAAAGATATGATAAAGTTATTCCTTAATATCTTGTTTAATTCAGCAACTTGACAAAGCTGAAAACATGATGAATAACAGATGTGGTTGCTTATTGTTTAAAGCTTGTTTCACGTTTTCAAATCAAACTTGAGAGTTTTACTGGAAACTTGTGAGTTTACTGTGTGGTCGACCTTGTCGTGCACTCTTTGATGCCCAGGTGCGTCAAAGAGTGCACATGACAAGGTCGACCACACGGAGATATAAGTGGCCGGCCAGGAAAGATGAGCAATGCTGGTAATACATTCATAAAAGTTTACATTTTAATTTTAAGGCTGATACTTCACTTAGCAATTAAATGGCTTAACTTAGCAATTTAATGGCTAAATTTAATTGCTTGCATTGATAGGACAAAAATGTAGATGAAACTTTTTGGCATATAGGGTTTTATAGATATTAGTTGCTGATATTCTTGGAGTAAAATTTGTATATAATGGCATAATAACTGAAAATTTATTAACTTATAGAAATTACAATATACAATCAATTTCAGTTCCAACCTTTGAACTGTCATCAGGTACTGCTCTTAGTAACTTTATTTTAGGTCTTAAATTATAAATTATTCATTGCCAATAATTACATTAATTGCAATTGTTGCATTACATACAGAGTGGCCACTGAAAGACTGAAGGGTTTGAAAAAGTCATAACTTATTCATTTTCAATCTTTTTTATTTTCTTTTTTTACAGGTTATAGAGCATCCCTTGGAGATTAAAATGGCTATGTATGATGTCCAGCAACAAGTAAAACGCATTGGGTTTTTCTGTTCCAATGAAAGATCAATTATTGAAACTCGGAGAAAATACTGGCAACATTTTAATGTCAGAGTATCTCCTAGCGATAACATGATTCAGAACCTAATCGCCCGGTTGCTTGGACCATTTGGATCTTGTATGGAAACATTTTTAAATCCAGTTTCAGAATCTTCTGAAGCAATGTTCTGGCGATGCCTAGTTGAGCAGAGCGACAACGGGTAGAGGCAGATGGATCCTCAAGGACACTCTGCCATACAACTTCCACCGCTGCATCAGTGCGCATCATACATAGCCATTTTAATCTCCAAGGGATGCTCTATAACCTGTAAAAAAAAGAAATAAAAAAGATTGAAAATGAACAAGTTATGACTTTCACAAATTTTTCAGTCTTTCAGTGTCTACCCTGTATAATAATATAATTGCAATATCAAATCAAGGATGTATTTGATATTACATTATTGCAATATAATGGTACTTTGTATTGCAATAATGCTTTATGGTAGTATGCTGTTGTTTATAGTGAACTTGTATTGTGATGCTTGGTTTAGAGAGGGTGCTTATGTGCATAAGTAATGTAGAAAATAGTAGAAATAATAGTAATAATGTAGTAGCATTAGTTAAAATAATGTAGCATAAGTAATGCTACAATAAAATGTATGTGGTGTTAAACTGTCAAAGATATTAATTAGTAATTGAATATTTTAAACTTGTACCAGTGTTTTAAAGTTTAGTTCATATCACATTGCACATGGATTGCCACCAGTATTGGGGGGGGGGGCTCAGTCGGTAGCGCGCCAGGCTCGTAATCTGTAGTTCCCAGGTTCGAGTCCCAGCTGGGTCAGCATTGAGATTTATCTCCGCAAAATTCCCCGCCCTGCCCACGGTCAGTAGGGGACACCAATGGGCTTGGAAAGGCTGACAAATCTTTTGAAGTGAATACGAACTCTGATTGCTGGGGTGGCACAGTCGGTAGCGCGCCAAGTTCTCAATCTGTAGTTCCCAGGTTCGAGTCCCAGCTGGGTCAGCGTTCAGACATCTCCGCAAAATACCCCGCCCTGCTCACGGTCAGTAGGGGACAACAGTGGGCTTGGAAAGTCCGTCGGATGGGATGTTAAGTCGTGGCCCCGTGTGCGGGAGAGCCATACCCTCTGCACGTTAAAGAACACGCTGGATGGTCTTGACGGGAGGCTACCATCTGTCTCCCAACAGCTGTTCCAGTGGGTCCCCTCCCCCAACCTTCGGGGTCCATGTGACCTGGCATTTAGCCCATGGTGTGCAAAAAAGTGCCACTCAGAGGTAAAACAACCCAACCCAAAGCCATCAGTATTACATATGTAAATCAGTCATTCTAAGAATGAGGTTGACAACCATATTCCCTGACTTAAATACATCATCTACCAGTTATTTGGACTGTTGCTGAATCTCTTCCTAATTGAAATGTGCTCCAATCTTCACCTGTGATGCTAACCTGTTCTTCAGTTGTCTCCAAATGGTAGCTAATCTGCCTTTCAGTCAACATCATTTGCTTACCTGTAATAAATAATGTTTTGCAGATAATTTAGCAAGTACCGAGTGGTTAGTGCGCTTGGCTACTGATCTAAGGGACCTGGGTTCGAGCCCCGGGTAAGGCATGGATGTATGTGTCGTTTTTCTGCTGAGGTCCCGCCATCCTCTCAGATCTCCTACTGTGGCATATAAACTGACAGGCTCCTGTCAGACCTCTGTGGCAAGCAGCTGCTTGAGGGGGTATTTATTTATTTTTATACTATTGCCATTACTTGTTTAGTTGGTAAACTATTACTTGATAATATATTGCAGATGTGATAATGTTGCTGGATGCAACTATTCCATCTGCTAGATATACATCATTATTATGTGAGATGTGCACCATTGTTGTATCAAATGTGCGCTCCCATTACTATTTATCTGCTAATCAAACTATGGCAATGAAAGAACTGATATGCTAGCACAATTGATGGAATGAGTCATTGCTAATTGAAGAAATTTTGATAATAGCAACTCACAATACCTTATAGAATGAACTCTTGTTATTGCTTAACTTGCTTAAAAACAGTCATTTCTTTGAAACTTTTTATTGTATAAAAATAAATATGTGGCTTTTAAAATTTAAATGTAGATTCTTAAAACTGGGATTATATTAGTAGCATTCTGTTGAAATTTTAGTCTAAAACGTTTTCTATTTACAGGACATTCATTTGGCAAAACGTTATTATGATATGGCTGCTGAAACCAGTTCTGATGCCCAAGTTCCTGTTGCTTTAGCATTAGCAAAATTAGGTTTTGTCTACAGTCTTCAGCATATTCAAGAAGTGAGTGTACATTTAATTTGTTTGCAGTTGCTAAATTTTACATAGTAGCTTTATATGGTAAAAATTTCGATTATCGGTATGCACTAGGTAATATGTCGTAAGGCTGTATTTGGCATTAGAGTGCCAAACAGGTGATGTTACAAAAACTGCTTCAAATTCAGTGACCCCCTGAGATGTGCTCCTAATAAAAAATTCTTTACATATTACTTTTTAATATGTATTATGTGAAAATACACAGTCGTATCAGAATAATATGACCACCCACAGAATCAGGTTCCTGTTCGGGCACCACTTCTTTTATTGTACTCTGTAACGCTCCAAACAAATGCAAAATACTTGAAGTTTTTATGCTCCGGATAGCTTAGACGGGCGCCAGGCAATAATTAACAAATTGCCAAAAGTAGAATAAGTTGATAATAAGTTGATTTAGGGTTCAAATACCAGCGAGCGTTCATGAGTAAGAATCAAAATGATTGTCAAGTAAATTTTACTTATAAAAAAATCCTTAATTCGCGTTGCTCAAGAGAAAAAACTGTACAGACTCAAAAGGTTTATAACAAAACAGATTTATTTCCAAAATAATTCAACTCACCAAGACATCAATGAAATAAACACAACTCCAACTCCTGTGCTACACGCACTGTGCTTGGTGCTACGCACCTTGTGCTCGTGCACTCCACTGTGCTTCAACTTGTGCTACTCCTTCTACTTATGCTACTGCTTATGCTTATGTGACTCGCAGGTCACAGGTTTTTGACAATGAGCAGGCAATGCTTGCCCGGAAAGACATTTACATACTATGGCGAACGACACAAGCTATGATGCAAGAGGGGGCGCATCATAGCTTGTGTCTTTGGCACGCGCTTTAGCGGTTACAGTCGGAAGATCGGAGTTGCACGTACGCAACTCACAACATCTTGAAAACGAGTGCTGTGATGCCAAAAAGGAAATAAAAATCCCCAAAATGATAAATATAACGTAAATTAAACAAAACTGGTTAAGGTAAAGCAAAAGTGAACGGTGGGGCATCACAATGTGTACAGCCCAGGTGCGTCAAAGAGTGCACATGACAAGGTCGACCACACGTAGATATAAGCGGCTGGCCAGGACAGATGAGCAATGCTGGTAATACATTCATGAAAGTTTACATTTTAATTTTAAGGCTGATACTTCACTTAACAATGAGGATAAGTCAGAAAGTAAGGTTCCCTATTTAATTGCTGAAAAGGGCAGGTAATTATACCAAAGACAACATGCAGGAAGTATCACATCTATTATTTTTTGCATACAATTACTTGTAATGGTCGACCAGTTAATTGAAATCCTGCCAATAGAAAGACATTCCTGCTCCTGAAGCCACTCAGAATTTATATTTGGGTTGTTTTACCTCTGAGCGGCACTTTTTTGCACACAATGGGCTAAATGGCCAGGTCACATGGACCCCGAAGGCTCAGAGAAGGTTGGGGGAGGGGACCCACTGGAACAGCTGTTGGGAAACAGATGGTAGCCTCCCGTCAAGGCCATCCAGCATGTTCTTTAACGTGCACAGGGTATGGCTCTCCCGCACACGAGGCCACGGCCTAACGTCCCGTCCGACGGACGGTGGTCTTTCCATGCCCATCGGTGTCCCCTACTGACCGTGGACAGGGCAGGGAATTTTGCGGAGATAAATCTCAATGCTGACCCAGCTGGGACTCGAACCTGGGAACTACAGATTCGCTACCTGACGCGCTACCGACTGAGCCACCCCGCCCCAATTTATATTTGGGACTTCCTCTATGATGATGTCATCTGATGGAAAGCATCATCCTCAAAAATGTTCATCTTCCCAAACAAGTGAAAATCTGACTGCTCCAAGTTTGGTGTGAAGAGTTGACCATCACCAGGTACAGAGAAAGTCCATTGTGGAGTATTCAGTGTTTTAAGGTTGCATTTTCGAAATCATGCAACCATTTCCTCATGCTGCACTGACAGGACATCTAAGCCATGCACAGTCACAAGCTGTTGGTGGATTTTCACAGATTGGGTCTTCTGTGCCAACAGAAACCACATTACTGCTTGTATCTCCCGTGTTGTATACACATTCAATACCTTTGCCATGTTCACTCTGACTGCACATGAGAGCATGGGTGTATAACACTGATGACTACTGCCACTTAGTGGCCCTATTTAGTTTTAACATGTGGTAGCACAACCCCAGATATTTGCCTTTTTGATGGGGGAATAAACTGGGAACCTTACTTTCTGACTTAACCTTGTACATTAAGGATTTTTTAAGTGATTATTTTTGTCGCTGTGCACATGAGTATTATTTTAGTAATGCCAAGGTAATGTTATAAAGTTTGTCTCCCATATACAAATACATGTTTAGCTCATGGTCTGGCAAGATTTATTCCAGGAGGAGGCAAATTTTTCTTCGATATAAAATTCTGCAATAGATAAAACTGTGTATTATTACTTATCTATCTAACATTGTGGATTACCATTTCCAAGTTTAAAAATCTGTTACTCTTAAGTTTTAACTCCCTGATTGCATATTAACTTTAATGGCTATATATTAAACTTAACAAATATTTTGTGGAAAAAATTTTGTCGGCATACAGGACTTGAACCCACACTCTCCAGAAACATGCCAGAGTATTCTACCAGTTGAGCTAATGCTAACTCTGCCTTTTTTCCACAATGTAAGAATTAAACTCTTTGCCAAGATTTTAGCACCTACTGGTGAAGAGTTAAAAATCTTACATTGTGGAAAAATGGCAGAGTTAGCATTAGTTCAACTGGTAGAATACTCTGGCATGTTTCTGGATAGATGTGGGTTCAAGTCCTCTATGTCAACGAAATTTTTTCCACAAAATATTTATTGATTTCTAGACATTAAAAAGTCAACAGGTAATGCTGTGATTGTCATTCGTGATTAAACTTAAATTTCTTTAAATCTAAAAGTCAATATTCCCCCCACACACACTTCTCAGAACTGTCAATGCCCATGATTGGAAAAATGTTTCTAGTCTTCCATAATTGTAAGGTCTTATTTTTTGGTTATTAGTACAGCAAGCCAGAAAAAAAATCGCACCTGAATAGCATTCATAAGATGATGAGCTGAAAAAAATTTGGTTTTGCCATGAGTGAGATTCGAACCCACGCACTACACCATCAATAGCTAACCTTTTCAGCTTAGTGACCTTATAAGCTTTCTGGATTTTATTTATTTGATTCGCCCTAGTGGTGGGGGCCGGGGTGGCTCAGTTGGTAGCACGCCAGGCTCGTAATCTGTAGTTCCCAGGTTCGAGTCCCAGCTGGGTCAGCGTTGAGATTTATCTCCGCAAAATTTCCCCGCCCTGCCCACGGTCAGTAGGGGACACCGATGGGCTTGAAAAGGCCGCCGTCCGTCGGATGGGACGTTAAGCCGTGGCCCCGTGTGCGGGAGAGACATACCCTGTGTACGTTAAAGAACACACTGGATGGCCTTGATGGGAGGCTACCATCTGTCTCCCAACAGCTGTTCCAGTGGGTCCCCTCCCCCAACCTTCTCTGAGCCTTTGGGGTCCTTGTGGCTTGGCCATTTAGCCCATGGTGTGCAAAAAAGTGCCGCTCAGAGGTAAAACAATCCAAAGCCCTAGTGGCGCCATCTATCCAGAGCTTATAAGGTCACTAAGCTGAGAAAAGGTTAACCATTGATCGTGTAGTGGTTTAGCATAACAGGCATGTTTCCTGGAGACATGGGTTCGAATCCCACTCATGGCAAAACCAAATTTTTTTCATCTCATCATTTCATGAGTTCCATGTCTACAGGACTTATCCTGTGATTATTTACTATGCATTCACAAGAGTTATGCTCAAGAGTGGTTAGTCGATATGCTCATCCTCTAACATGGGTTGGCAAACGTTTTTTGTAAAGGGCCAAATAGTAAATATTTTGGGCACTGCGGTCCAAGAGGCAAACTTGAGGATATTTATATAGGTAAACCTACTTAAATAACAAGGAAAAAAAAATTTTCACCAATTGCAAAAAGAGGTGGCGGCCGGATTTGGCCCGCAAGCCATAGTTTGCTGACCCCTGCTCTAACACAAAAGTGTTAAAGGTTTTAATTAATTTTTCCTGCCATTTTTTGTTAAAATTTTTTGTTTGTAAATGAACTTTAATTGTAACCTCCAAGATTGTATAAATATACTCTTATTTGATATATAAGAGTATAAAATATTTATTTCATATACAAGTTACATATACATGAAAACTTACTCTTCAGTGGTTACATTCCATGTTACATTGGAGAAACTACATAGCCATGGATCTATTGATTGTGATGCTATTGCTCTTAAGTAAAAGAATAATAATAAAAAATGCAGATAATTCATTTGCAAAAAAAAAAAAATCAACGTTGTGTTGCATGATGTAAATAAGTAAGGATCATAAGCTTGCAAAAATATTTTTGTAAAGCTTCTGATACATTATTTCTCTAGAAGCCTAATTTTTGAGAAGCAGTTTTTGTCAGTGTTAAGAATTGCTTTTTTTTTTGTTAATTGAAGTGTGATCCAAATTTTCTCTTGTTTCAGTTTAATTGGGATGCTCTCCTGCCAAGCATAAATTTAACACGACTTCTCGGTCCAGATTGGGATCTCTATGTTATGACTACTTTGGCTGTGTTGCTTGGAATTGTTGTATACTTCAGAAGAGTACCACAAGGATGAATTTCAAAACTTTTTTTAGGTTATTGTACAGAATCTATTGTGTTTTATGCATAGTTTGAGTGATAGGGACTAATAAAAAAACAACAAACAAAACTTTCTAATCACTTACCAGTGACAGGTTCAAACATTAGTATTCATCAATTCATTGTAGTGACAAAATCCTTTGCTTGATTGTTGCTCACATTTTAAGCACCTAATTTTTTCAAGCATGATTTTAATAGTTGATTACGAAAATGTAGTCATCCTGTGCATTTAGCACGCTTGGCTACTGATCAAAGGGATGTGGGTAAGGCATGGATGTTCGTGATGTTTTTCTGCTGAGGTCCTACCATCCTCACAGACCTTCTACTATAGCATATAAACTGACAGGCACCTGTCAGACCTCTGTGTCAAGTAGCTGCTTGAAGGGGTATTTATTTATTGTGAAAACAGTGGATAGTCAAGCAAAGTATGTAGTTGGGGCTTAATTTGTAACTGAATGAGATTCTAGTACTTTATCTTGCAACGAACAAAATTGTAACTATTAGCAATTGCTTTCAAAGTATATATTGGCCAGTTAATTTTATCACTAAATTTAATGCTATTCTATAATGCAGTGTCTCGCAAACATTTTTACTCTGCGGCACACTGAATCTAATTTTTTTTCCGCGGCACACCTAAAAAAGAATAAAAGCAAACTCTATATAATCGTCATTATATTTGCGCTTTGTTGAAGTCATCAGCCTGGTTTTACTTGAATATTTGCTCTCATTCTTTAATTCATGACTCGGTGTTTGTTTTAAATATTTGTCCATTCTATGGCTTGAAATAATCAAAAATTAATACCAAAATTTGGAAAAAGCTTGATAAATACTTACAAGATCCCAGTTGATAAAATCTAAAAGATTTTTATTACAGCATGTCAAGTCAAAATGAAATCTTTGGAATATCTAGTGTCAATTTGAAAATCTCTCGTGGCACACTTGGAATCTCTCGCGGCACACAGTTTGCGAGACACTGCTATAATGTATAAAATCTTTTGAACATGGTAACATTTTAATGAAATACTCTCAACATATTTTTCAAATCAAAAGTATTTAAATGCCATTTGATCTACAAATAGTTCAAGATCAGTCTCAGTTGACATTGGTAAGGGAAGTGACACTAATTACTATTGAATAACCACAGTCATCTATGGAACTATCTGCAACTAGTAATATTTTATCCAATTAAATATACTGGTTAATACAAGGATACTCTTCAACAACTGATCAAAAGAACAAGTGCCATCAGTGCAGCTCCCATCCAGAAGATAAAGGCTTAGAATTTGTGAGAAACTTAATGTGATTCAGTCAGTAGCATTTAGTACAAATACATTTGAATCAACATTTAAAGTAAACATTTCCATTACTTTTAATTTTCAAAGAAAAATCCAAGCAACTTTCGTGTATTAATATTTATTCAATTCAACTTTCAGTATATTGTCAACGAATTTCATTATATCCAACTATCCCCTCCCCTCAAGTCTTCCTGTTTAAGGGGGCAGGGGTGGCTCAGTTGGTAGCGCGCCAGGCTCATAATCTGTAGTTACCAGGTTCAAGTCCCAGCTGGGTCAGCGTTGAGATTTACCTCCACAAAATTCCCTGCCTTGCCCACGGTCAGTAGGGGACACCGATGGGCTTGGAAAGGCCGTCGTCCATCGATGGGACGTTAAGCCGTGGCCCCATGTGCGGGAGAGAGCCATACACTGTGCACGTTAAAGAACACGCTGGATGGCCTTGACGGGAGGCTACCATCTGTCTCCCAACAGCTGTTCCAGTGGGTCCCCTCCCCCAACCTTCTCTGAGCCTATGGGGTCCATGTGACCTGGCCATTTAGCCCATGGTGTGCAAAAGAGTGCCGCTCAGAGGTAAAACAACCCAACCCAAAATGACTTATTAGCTAAATTTTTCTGTTGCTAAATCAAAATAATACACAGGATGCTAGATAAGCGTGTGGAATCTAAAGGATTAAGTTTCTATTGTCTTCATTTCAAAGAGTCATCACAGGTCATCAACCTTTTATATTTGAAGATTCAGTTTAAATTATTTTAAGTGTGAAGGGTGTTTAAAGCAACAAGAGTAGTTATGTATTAATATTTATTAAAAATGTGTTTATATATATATAAGAAATAAACTTCGTTGCACGCTTGGCTACTGAGTTAAGGGACCTGGGTTCAAGCCCCAGGTAAGGCATGGATGTGTACCGTTTTTCTGCTGAGGTTCTGCCATCCTCTCAGACCTACTGTGGCATATAAACTGACGCTCATGTTAGACCTCTGTGGCAAGCAGCTGCTTGAGGGGGTATTTATTTTAATTTAATTAAAATATACTAATTCTCTATGTCACTGTTTAAAATACTTCCCAACTTAAATATTATGCATAATACATATTTAAATGGAAGTGCTTTTAAAGTAAATAGTGACAGAGAAAGATATTTCAAATACTGCAGTGTGAACGGCTGCATTATAATAAATAATATAAATACCCCCTCAAGCAGCTGCTTGCCACAGAGGTCTGACAGGAGCCTGTCAGTTTATATGCCATAGGAGAAGATCTGAGAGGATGGCAGGACCTCAGCAGAAAAACGACACGTACATCCATGCTTTACCCGGGTCGAACCCAGGTTCCTTAGATCAGTAGCCAAGTGCGCTAACCACTCTGCCACGGGGACGGCTAAAACGGCTGCATTGCTTTTGTTAAATTTATTAAACAGTTAAACATACAAATCAAATTAGCGAAATGAAAATAAATCAAAATACAATCAATGCAACACTGCAAATCATCAGCCTGCTTATAATTTGGAATTTAGTTTGAGTTTCCTGTATTTAAGTAGTTCTCTAAATTGGAACCAGCAAGGCTGATTGGTATTTGGATTTCGGGCTTGAAAATAAGGAATCCAAAAAAAAAAGTACACAAAGAATATATCTTGATCCATTCCGGATTCATCATAGATTTTTAGAAGTTCCAGCATTCTACTTACCTCATGTGCTAAATTTCCAGTAATTGTTATGTACCCAATCCAACTGAGAAACTTGATTACGAGCATAACATTCGAAAGGAGCTTACTGCTAATCTGATTAGCTACGCTTATCACCAAGTCTAGTGCCAAATTCATCAACAGATCTAATGAAAGAGTTCATCTTGTAAACATTAAGTGCTGAATCGAAGTAAAAAAAAATATTTTCAGATCTTTGGAGGCTGAGTAGTTTATTGGCTACTGATAAAACGGACCATGACCTGGGTAAGTCATGGATGGTGTGTTGTCTTTCTGCTGAGGTCTCGCCTCATGCACAGATCTCTATGGCATATTAAATTGACAGGCTCCTGTCAGACTTCTGGTAAGTAGCTTGCTTGAGGGGTAATTTATTTTTTATTATACTATATAAGTATCTCTTGCCAAGCTTCCCTTATAACCATCAGTGCAGTTTCCAAAATTAAAGATAAAAAGAAACGGGTACAAAACGCAACTTCAAATCCAATCATAGCAACGTGCATATCTTTATGTCAACTACTTTTCATAAGATAAATTGAACTTTATTAAACATTTGGTAGACTAAAGCTACACAACCAGACAGAAATTATATTATTAAACTCATTAAGTATCCACTAATAATTTCCACTCTGTAAATTGATTCAAATATTTAGAGGAAAAATTGTCGAGCTGGGGGGGATACGAACCCGCGATATCCTGATGATATGGGTGCTCTGGACCACTGAGCTACCGGCCGCCGATCAAGATATCCTCTAATTAACGCTATGAACATTCTCGACCTGGGGCGGGGGTGCTCAGTCGGTAGCGTGCCAGGCTCGTAATCTGTAGTTCCCAGGTTCGAGTCCCAGCTGGGTCAGCATTGAGATTTATCTCCGCAAAATTCCCCGCCCTTCCTACGGTCAGTAGGGGACACTGATGGGCTTGGAAAGGCCGCCGTCCGTCGGATGGGACGTTAAGCCGTGGCCCCGTGTGCGGGAGAGCCATACCCTCTGCACGTTAAAGAAACGCTGGATGGCCTTGACGGGAGGCTACTATCTGTCTCCCAACAGCTGTTCCAGTGGGTCCCCTCCCCCAACTTTCTCTGAGCCTTCGGGGTCCATGTGACCTGGCCATTTAGCCCATGGTGTGCAAAAAAGTGCCGCTCAGAGGTAAAACAACCCATTCTCGACCTACTTTCCTAGTATGAAGGGAGGGTATTTCTCGTATCCCACCCAGCTCAAGACAATTTTACCTCTAAATATTTAAATCAATTTACAGAGTGGAAATTATATTGATCAGCAAAACTTTATAATTCATACCTGTAAATCGCCGATCCATTGTAGATCTATGTTTCTACACGAGTTGTATAATAACTTTCAAACAACAAAATGGTTTCACTATTATGAAAACGCTGGAAAATAGCCAATATTTTGGCCACATTAGGGGGCGTGTCACCTACGCAAAACTGACGAGAGTTTCTGAATATAGGGCAACTCTAAAATTATTCTTAGTCCCATGGGTGTCGTATATTACATAACACCATGAAGGAGATTCGGCTTCGTCGCCTTACGTGGGGATGGGTTGGGTTATTTTAGCTTCGAGTTGCACTTTTTTTTGCACACAATGGGCTAAATAGCCAGGTCCCAAGGTCGGGAGGAGGGACCCACTGGGCAGCTGTTAGGAGACTGATGGTAGCCTCCCCTCAAGGCCATCCAGTGTTTTCTTTAACGTTCACAAGTGTGTGTGTGTGTGTGGGGGGGGGGGGGGGAACAGTCGCTAGCGCACCAGGCTCATAATCTGTAGTTCCCAGGTTCGCGCCCAGCTGGGTCAGCGTTGAGATTTATCTCTGCAAAATTCCCCGCCCTACCCACGGTCGGTAGGGGACACCGATGGGCTTCAAAAGGCCGCCGTCCATATTATTTTAAGCCGTGGCCCCGTGTGCGGGAGAGCCATATCCTAATGCACGTTAAAGAACACGCTGGATGGCCTTGATGGGAAGCTACCATGTCTCCCAACAGCTGTTCCAGTGGGTGCCCTCTCCCAACCTTCTTTGAGTCTTTGGGGTCCAGGTGACCTGGCCATTTAGCCCATGGTGTGCAAAAAGTGCCGCTCAGGGGTAAAACAACCCAATCCACAGTGTATTGCTCTCACATACATGGGACCATAGCCTAACACTTCTCATCCGAAGGACTGCAGCCATCCGTGCCCCCAACTGACCAAGGGCAGAGTGGGTAGTTTTGCGGAGATAAATCTCAATGCTGGGCCAGGTAAAACTGCAAATTACGCGCCTGGTGTGCTATCTCCTGAGCCATCCCCAACTCCCTCCCCAAAAAGAGGAAAATACTATGAAGTGTGATTGCATTTTGTCTACATAATGCTAAATCTCGTTTTTTGCTGTATTTAAAACTAGTAAATGCAGTCGTGCCATAAAAATGTAAAACGGGGAGGGGCAAGAGACTGGATTTCCAATGGAGCATAAAATTTCTCTGTTTTACATGTCTTTGAAAACTTTTTTTTGGGTTGGGTTGTTTTACCTCTGAGCGGCACTTTTTTGCACACCATGGGCTAAATGACCAGGCCACAAGGACCCCGAAGGCTCAGAGAAGGTTGGGGGAGGGGACCCACTGGAACAGCTGTTGGGAGACAGATGGTAGCCTCCCGTCAAGGCCATCCAGCGTGTTCTTTAACGTGCACAGGGTATGGCTCTCCCGCACACGGGGCCACGGCTTAACGTCCCATCCGACGGACGGAGGCCTTTCTAAGCCCATCGGTGTCCCCTACTGACCGTGGGCAGGGCGGGGAATTTTGCGGAGATAAATCTCAACGCTGACCCAGCTGGGACTCGAACCTGGGAACTACAGATTACGAGCCTGGCGCGCTACCGACTGACGCGCTACCCCCCCCCCCCCCTTTTTTTTTTTTGAAAAGTGCATGAAATATAAATAAGTTTAATAATATTTTGCCTCTATTCATTTAGCTCTTCTGGGGGCCGACTGCTTAAGCGGACAGACGCACAAACTTTCTTCTTTATATATTAAATTTTTACTTTTAAGATCCCATTAAATGGTAGCTAGGCGTAAACTGGAAGGAGAGCTGTGTACCAATCCCTAGTGATGATGCACAGAACCGGCCAGGTCTAGCACCTAATGTCCGACCCTGCCTTCTCGTGGTGCAGGCCGTTAGTACCTTTCAAAGAGATATTCTCTTTTGGAAGGGAACGGAAGGGGAGGGCTGCCAGTTCAGTATGGCCTGCTGATCTGGTCATCTATGGCCACTTTTTTCTTTTTTTTCAACCCTACTGAGGAGTGGTCAACTTCACAGGGTCCTGGTGCTGACCATTTATACCTACTAGACTGGACTTGTTTATGGATTTGAGCTTGATTATTGATCATGGACTTGCTGCACTGGTGGGCCTCTGTTGAGGGAGAGTCTGCCGCTGTGTTTTCTGTTTGCTTCTGGGTTGCCAGCTCTAAGTGAACAGAGGCATGGGATACCTTATATCAGCTGGTGGATAATCCTAATCAGAGGCCATCGCAGGTACCTGAACCTTACTTAGCTAGTTGGGCATCGTCAAGCCTAAACTGGAGTAATGCGTCTCAGGCAGGCCATGTGGCTCTTGAAAAAGTCCACTTGAAAAGGTGGTGCCTGAAGTTCCTACCAGCATCGGTGACTTCAGCCTTTAGCGGAGGAGGAACGGGTCTTTGCCCCATGCCTGCGATCAGGGGGCTGTTTGATATTGTTGGCCCTACCAATCTCAATAAACCTAATTTCTTTAAAAATCCTACTAATCATTTTCTCTCTGCAGGAACGTGGAACGTGAGGACATTACATAGAGATTATTCTCTTGATGTCCTCATGCAGGAATTCCAGCGCTATAACCTAGATATTCTAGGCTTGCAAGAGTTGGGTTGGGTTGGGTTGTTTTACCTCTGAGCGGCACTTTTTTGCACACCATGGGCTAAATGGCCAGGTCACATGGACCCCGAAGGCTCAGAGAAGGTTGGGGGAGGGGACCCACTGGAACAGCTGTTGGGAGACAGATGGTAGCCCCCCGTCAAGGCCATCCAGCGTGTTCTTTAACGTGCACAGGGTATGGCTCTCCCGCACACGGGGCCACGGCTTAACGTCCCATCCGACGGACGGCGGCCTTTCCAAGCCCATCGGTGTCCCCTACTGACCGTGGGCAGGGAGGGGAATTTTGCGGAGGTAAATCTCAACGCTGACCCAGCTGGGACTCGAACCTGGGAACTACAGATTACGAGCCTGGCGCGCTACCGTCTGAGCCACCCCCGCCCCTGGCTTGCAAGAGACCAGATGGACAGGTAAAGGTGAGATACTTAAAAATAACTTTAAATTTCTCTTTACAGGGAGGGAGGATGGAAAGCATCACCAAGGCGTGGGTCTGCTGCTCAGCAGACATGCTAGTGATGCTCTTCTAGGATATGAGTGCATTAATGAAAGGTTTCTTACAGCAAAATTTCAGACAAGCATTAAAGATTTGAATGTTATCTGCTGTTATGCCCCCACTGAGGATTCTGATGAGGATGAGAAGGATAGGTTTTACGGACAACTACAGGATATTTTGAATTCAGTCAAGAAAGGAGATATTACCCTTGTTCTAGGTGACTTCAATGCCAAAGTTGGTACTGACTCTGATCTTTGGGGAGGGGTGATAGGCCCTTTTGGTATTGGTAGCTGCAATGGTAATGGGCAACGTCTCCTACAGGTAAGTAAACTCAATGGTTTCAGAATAACTAACACATATTACAAACACCGCGACATACATAAATACACGTGGGTTTCACCTGATGGGCTGCATAGGAATATGATTGATTATATATTAATTAACAGCAAATGGGCTAGTTCTGTTAGAAATACCAGGGCATATAGGGGAGCTGAAATTGGATCTGACCATTACCTTGTTAAAAGTGTCTTGCAACTTAAACTTAAAAAGTGTTGTGCTAGGGTTAAAAAATTTACCTTTAATACTGATGCTCTGAAAGACCCAGTTATAGCTAGAGCTTACCATGATAGGTTACTTAGTCATTATGACAATCATGGTATGCTTACTACTGATGTTGAGGAAGAATGGGATCATTTTAAACAGGCTTTTTTGGACACTAACAGTACTCTATTAGGAAAAAAGGAGCAGAAGAGTCAGAATTATTTAAGTGATAAGGCAATTGAGCTTATTTCTGAAAGAAGGAACTGCAGGAATGTCCTTAATCAGTACCCTACTAGTCCTAATAGAAAAGATTACGGAGAGCTTAATAAACGTGTAAAGGATCAGTTAGCTACTGATAAAAATCTTTGGCTTGATAGCTTGGCTGACAAAGCTGAGGAAGCAGTTAGGCAGCACAACAGCAGAGAGCTGTACCAGATAGTTAATGTTTTATGTGGTAGAAAACGGACAGGCATACAGGGATTGAAGGATAAACAAGGTAAGGTTATAGAAGGTGAGGATTCTCTCATGGCTAGGTGGGCTGAGCATTTCAGTGATGTTCTAAACAATGTGGTTAGTTCTACTCCCATTGTTTGTAATGATGATAGATGCATCGGCAGCTTTAATGTTGGCCCTATAACACAATCTGAAGTTAGTTTCGCTATCTCTAAACTGAAACATCATAAATCCCCAGGGGTGGATGAAATTACTACAGAAATGCTTAGAGCTGGAAATGTTTCTGTTACCACTTGGATGACGGAAATTTTGAATATCTTTTCTGATAAAGGCATGGTTCCTAAGGATTTTACCAGAGCTATTATTATCCCTATTTTCAAAAAAGGTGATCGCAGTTCTTGTGATAACTATAGGGGTATCAGCCTACTCTCTGTTCCAGGTAAAGTTCTTTCCATGATTGTGCTTAATAGAATTAAGAATCTGGTTGACAGGCAATTGCGTGATGAGCAATGTGGATTCAGAAGTGGTAGGGGATGTGTAGATCAGATATTTTCACTTAGGCAGATTCTTGAGAAATGTTTAGAGTTTCAGAAACCTTTGGTTGCTAGCTTTGTTGATTTCAAAAAGGCTTTCGACTCTGTTGATCGTCATAATTTGTGGTTGATTGTGAGATCATATGGTATACCAGACAAGTTAGTTAACATAATGAAAGCTCTCTATAATAACACTGAGTCATCTGTGAGAGTTGGTAAGTCTTGTAGCAATTGGTTTAGCATTACTTCTGGTGTTCGACCAGGGTGCATTTTATCTCCTTTTCTCTTTAGTTTGGTTGTTGATTATGTTATGCGAAATTCACTGCAAGGGAAAGATTTTGGTCTTAAATGGTCTGGAGATACTAAAATTTCTGATTTAGATTATGCTGATGATTTAGCCCTTTTGGCAAATGATGTTGATGAGATGAACTCTTTCATTCGAGCTGTTGATGAGACTGGTAGTAGAGTAGGTTTGGTTATAAACAGGGAGAAAACTAAAGTGATGAAAATTGGTCAGGCAGGTTGTGATTCAGTTAATCTGAATGGTTGCAGTCTTGAGCAGGTGTCACAGTTTAATTATCTTGGGAGCTATGTAACTGATACTGGTGATGTGCGGCATGAGATTAACAGACGAATAGGTATTGCTGCCGGGACTTTTAAGAATCTATGGAGATTGTGGAGAAATAGGCGTATACACCTAAAGACTAAAATTAGACTGTATAATAGTTTGGTTCTTTCTAGGGTTAGTTATGGTAGTGAAACTTGGACGCTGTGTAAACAAGATAACAGGAAACTAGATGCTTTTGATTCTAAATGCTTACGCAGTATCTTGGGTATTAGGTGGTTTAACTTTGTAACTAATGATGAGGTTAGGCAAAGGAGTCTGCAACCTCCTTTAAGCAGCATATTGTGCAGAGAGAGACTCCGCTGGTTTGGCCATGTTGCCCGTATGGATAATTATAGATTGACGAATAGGGTTATGAACAGTGTGCCTAGAGGCCTCAGAAGGAGGGGGAGGCCTAGGATGCGGTGGGCAGACAATGTCAAACAGGACCTTGTTAGAATTGGTGTGCAGTGGCCAGATGTAGCTCAGGACAGATATGCTTGGAGAATTAAACTGCGTGGTCTGGTTGGACCTCCGTAGCCCATGGCTGCTTGAGGATGATGATGATGATTATCAAATATTACAAAGATGTGAAATATGCGATGTCAGTAAGTTTAGCAGTATAGAAATGACCGTAACACTGAGAAAAAGAACAAGGACTTTTAGTAGTGATTAATATTAAATCTTAAGTGTATTGATTCACTACGAAAGAGTTCCTTTTCTCTTTTTCATACTTTTATTATTTTTTATTTTCTCCTCATAAACAAATACATGGGAATTAAAATTTGCCCCAACTCGATAAATTCGTAATTCAGCCTATGATTTCAACACGCAAGCAATCGTTCAAATGATACGTTCCCAAAGGAATTCTGAACATTTCTCAATTAACTCTGGGGCGGGGGTGGCTCAGTCGGTAAGCGCGCTAGGCTCGTAATCTGTAGTTCCCAGGTTGAGTCCTAGCTGGTGCAGCGTTGAGATTTCTCCGCCCTGCCAACGGTCAGTAGGGGGACACCGATGGCTTGGAAAGGCCGCCGTCCGTCGGATGGGACGTTAAGCCGTTGCCCCGTGTGCAGGGAGCCATACCCTGTGCACGTTAAAGAACACGCTTGATGGGAGGCTACCATCTGTCTCACAATTTATTCATTTTCCTGCAGATAAGCTATTTAGCTTTGCGGGTCAAATTGTAAATGTATTTGTATTCTTTACTCTTATGAATAAAAATTATATTCTTTAAAAAAAAATAGCTCTCCAGTGGCCACCCCCACCCCTGTGGGAGGGGTCCCACAGGGGCGGGGGTGGCTCAGTCGGTAGCGCGCCAGGCTCGTAATCTGTAGTTTAAGGTGACCATTTTTTTCAAATTCAAAACCAGGACATTTACAATAGCTCAGTCAGCATGAGTAATAGTCGCTGTCATAGAATATAAGTTGGAAAAATATTGCGAAGTATTGTTATCTTTTGTTATATTTGATATGGGTAGATTAGTACCTGGATAATTGTATACTTAAAATTTTTGAGTTTAAGTAATAAAGGAACAAGTGTAGCAGTAAAACAAAATGGTTTTAATTAAAAAAAAAAGGTACAAAAGTACTTTATTGACATTCCTCATTTTTCTTCCTATATTTTTGTGAAGAGTGGATTGATTTTAATAATAATTCGTTTTCCTGAATGTTTTTATAAAATTCCAATACAAGTTTGGTTAAAATTATATTTAGCGATTAAAGTACATTATATTTTAAAAATACATTACATTTCAAAGTTTCAACGTGTAATTGAGTTTTGTCGCTGGACCACATATTGTTCATCAAAGAAAAAAGACGTTCGGCAGGAGCATTGGTTCCTGGTAAACAGAGACAATATTCTACCAATTTTTTTGGGGCGGGGGTGGCTCAGTCGGTAGCGCGCCAGGCTCGTAATCTGTAGTTCCCAGGTGCGAGTCCCAGCTGGGTCAGCGTTGAGATTTATCTCTGCAAAATTCCCCGCCCTGCCCACGGTCAGTAGGGGACACCGATGGGCTTGGAAAGGCCGCCGCCCGTCGGATGGTACGTTAAGCCGTGGCCCCATGTGTGGGAGAGCCATACCCTGTGCACGTTAAAGAACACACTGGATGGCCTTGACGGGAGGCTACCATCTGTCTCCCAACAGCTGTTCCAGTGGGTCCCCTCCCCCAACCTTCTCTGAGCCTTCGGGGTCCATGTAATCTGGCCATTTAGCCCATGGTGTGCAAAAAAAGTGCCGCTCAGAGGTAAAACAACCCAACCCAACTTCAGAAAAGTGCTGATGAATTTGATAATTGAAAAGTGCTGATGAATTCAGAAAAGTGCGTACTTGAATGTTGTCATGGGTTGTTGGGGTTGTTTTACCTCTGAGCGGCACTTTTTTGCACACCATGGGCTAAATGGCCAGGTCACATGGACCCCGAAGGCTCAGAGAAAGTTGTGGCTCTCCGAAGGCTCAGAGAAGGTTGTGGTAGGGGACCCACTGGAACAAGCTGCAACAGCTTGTTCCAGAGTTGGGGTAGCCTCCCGTCAAGGCCATACAGCGTGTTCTTTAACGTGCACAGGGTATGTCTCTCCCGCACACGGGGCCACGGCTTAACGTCCCATCCGACGGACGGCGGCCTTTCCAACCCATCGGTGTACACTACTGACCGTGGGCAGGGCGGGGAGTTTTGCGGAGATAAATCTCAACGCTGACCCAGCTGGGACTCGAACCTGGGAACTACAGATTACGAGCCTGGCGAGCTACCGACTGAGCCACCACCGCCCCGTTGTCATGGGTAGGGTTAATGTTTAACAAAACCCAATTGAATTTTTCCGTTTGCTTAATAGGTCCTTCCCATTCCTCTAGATATTCAATACGCGTGTCATAAAATTACACCGCTTTTTCTTTCAAAATAGCAGGTTTTAATAAGCCTTCTTCCTCAAGCTGCTTCAAATTTTGCCGCACCTGTAACGGCAAGAAAACGTTTGCTTTTAAGTCCTTGAAAATATTGCTAGTTTCTAAAATAGAAATCTCCTGTTCTTCTATTTTCAAAATAGCATTGTGGAACATTGATGACACGTTATGCAAAAAGTAAAAGCCAAGGCTTTATCTCTGGATTATCAAAATAATTTCAGATAATTGTGGGGGTCTTCTCATTTGAGGCAAAATATGATTTCAAAGCAGGATATATTTGAAGGACGCGCTCAATAGCGGGTCTTAATGCCAACCATCGTGTGGAACTGTATCCCAAGACTTTCTTATATTCTGTATATCCACGAATTCACAAAATTCTTTCAATTCATTAACGCGCACTGTATATATATGTAAAAGTATGAATAAATCTTTGTGATGAGAGCTTGCACATCAATTGGTACACAGTCGGCTGCAGTTTGTATAAATAAAAAAAAATACCCCCTCAAGCAGCTGCTTGCCACAGAGGTCTGACAGGAGCCTGTCAGTTTATATGCCATAGTAGGAGATCTGAGAGGATGGCAGGACCTCAGCAGAAAAACGACACACACATCCATGCCTAAATCCGGGGCTCGAACCCAGGTCCCTTAGATCAGTAGCCAAGCGTGCTAACCACTCGGCAACGATTGTTCAATATATGAGCGGCACAACCAATCCCCACAAGGTCTCTTCCACCCAAATTTGATTTCAGCTTGGTAAAAATGTTATTTTTCCCACTTCTTCAGGGCGGGGGTGGCTCAGTCGGTAGCGCGCCAGGCTCGTAATCTGTAGTTCCCAGATTCGAGTCCCAGCTGGGTCAGCGTTGATATTTATCTCCGCAAAACTCCCCGCCCTGCCCACGGTCAGTAGGGGACACCGATGGGCTTGGAAAGACCGCCGTCCGCCGGATGGGACGTTAAGCCGTGGCTTCGTGTGCGGGAGAGCCATACCCTGTGCACGTTAAAGAACACGCTGGATGGCCTTGATGGGAGGCTACCATCTGTCTCCCAACAGCTGTTTCAGTGGGTCCCCTCCCCCAACCTTCTCTGAGCCTTCGGGGTCCTTGTGACCTGGCCATTTAACCCATGGTGTGCAAAAAAAGTGCCGCTCAGAGGTAAAACAACCCACTTCTTCGCATTCCTCAAAAGTTAGTATTGTCAGCACAAAATCCAAGTAATTTGGTATCTAAACGATGCTTTTTTAACGCTTCCAAAATATAATCAGTAACTATGTCAGATGTTTCGCCTGGCAAATCTCTTATTTCCAAAATTTTGACACGTATTCCAGATCGGTATGAAAAGTACCTTATGATTATGGAAACCAATTTTACTTCCTTGTGGTTTGATGCATCCGAATAAATAGAAATAAAGTTTGCAGAATCTAAATCCTCTTCCAATAACTGTTTTGCATAAGGCACCAGCACATCCGTAACTACTGCCTCGCATTTTGTTCTAGAACATGTAAACTGGGCATTAAAACATGTTTTAATCAGTTTGCAGGTACAATCCATTGATCTGAATGAGTGATTATGTGTTACTGTATGGTACGCCCATAATCCTTCAGCTGCAGCTAGTTTTCTTTCATCATCTTCAAATCGTTTTTTCATAAAATACGATGTCACACTTGTACTTGCAATTGCTGCAGACACGGCCCTTGACTGTTTGTATGTGGTTTTCAATGTCGGTTTTTGCCACTTGCAATAGAAAATACACTTCTGCATTTTACACACTATTGTGGGGCGGGGGTGGCTCAGTCGGTAGCGCGCCAGGCTCGTAATCTGTAGTTCCCAGGTTCGAGTCCCAGCTGGGTCAGCGTTGAGATTTATCTCCGCAAAATTTCCCCGCCCTGCCCACGGTCAGTAGGGGACACCGATGGGCTTGAAAAGGCCGCCGTCCGTCGGATGGGACGTTAAGCCGTGGCTCCGTGTGCGGGAGAGCCATACCCTGTGCACGTTAAAGAACACGCTGGATGGCCTTGATGGGAGGCTACCATCTCAACAGCTGTTCCAGTGAGTCCCCTCCCCCAACCTTCTCTGAGCCTTCGGGGTCCTTGTGGCCTGGCCATTTAGCCCATGGTGTGCAAAAAAGTGCCGCTCAGAGGTCAAACAATCCAATAAAACACACTATTGTCATTCTATGACATATAGACGACTATTTATTCACTATTGTCATTCTTGGTACTTGCTTTGATAAATGTATATTTTGATTACAACTCGTTATTAAAGACGCATTTTCGTCGTTTTGTCGCCATGGGTATCCAAAAATAAGCAATTCCAAACTTCACGACCACCGAGCCCGGAGGAAGCCTGCGCTGTGACCAGGGTTGCCAGAGTTTGATTGATTGACTATCTTAGCGATTTGACAACAGCAATTTCCGGTAACCCTGGCTGTGGCGGTGATCTGAACATACGTGTAAAATAAAACTAAAACTAGGATAAATTAATAAAATTGATTTAAGACTGGTTTATCAAGGATTTATGTACTCGATCTTTATATAAATTAATAATTTTTGATTTTGTACTCCTAAACTGTACTGGTTAGTCATGAAATACAGCCAGTACAATGTCCAAAACCCCAGTACGTATGGTCACCTTACTGTAGTTTCCCAGGCTCGAGTCCCAGCTGGGTCAGCGTTGAGATTTCTCTCCGCAAAATTCCCCGCCCTGCCCACGGTCAGTAGGGGACACCAATGGTCTTGGAAAGGCCGCCGTTCGTTGTGATGGGACGTTAAGCCGTGGCTCCGTGTGCCGGAGGCCATACCCTGTGCACGTTAAAGAACACGCTGGATGGCCTTGACGGGAGGCTACCATCTGTCTCCCAACAGCTGTTCCAGTGGGTCCCCTCCCCCAACTTTCTCTGAGCTTTCGGGGTCATTGTGACCTGGCCGTTTAGCCCATGGTGTGCAAAAAAGTGCCGCTCAGAGGTAAAACAACCCAACGTTAAAGAACACGCTGGATGGCCTTGACGGGAGGCTACCATCTGTCTCCCAACAGCTGTTCCAGTGGGTCCCTTCCCCCAACTTCCTCTGAGCTTCGGGGTCATTGTGACCTGGCCGTTTAGCCCATGGTGTGCAAAAAAGTGCCGCTCAGAGGTAAAACAACCCAACGTTAAAGAACACGCTGGATGGCCTTGACGGGAGGCTACCATCTGTCTCCCAACAGCTGTTCCAGTGGGTCCCCTCCCCCAACTTCCTCTGAGCCTTCGGGGTCATTGTGACCTGGCCGTTTAGCCCATGGTGTGCAAAAAAGTGCCGCTCAGAGGTAAAACAACCCAACGTTAAAGAACACGCTGGATGGCCTTGACGGGAGGCTACCATCTGTCTCCCAACAGCTGTTCCAGTGGGTCCCCTCCCCCAACTTCCTCTGAGCCTTCGGGGTCATTGTGACCTGGCCGTTTAGCCCATGGTGTGCAAAAAAGTGCCGCTCAGAGGTAAAACAACCCAACGTTAAAGAACACGCAGGATGGCCTTGACGGGAGGCTACCATCTGTCTCCCAACAGCTGTTCCAGTGGGTCCCCTCCCCCAACTTCCTCTGAGCCTTCGGGGTCATTGTGACCTGGCCGTTTAGCCCATGGTGTGCAAAAAAGTGCCGCTCAGAGGTAAAACAACCCAACCTTCACATGGGGCTAAGTTTAATCTGAAGGACCACAGCTTTTCCAAGCCTATCGGTATCCCTAATTGACCAAGAGCAGGGTGGGGAGTTTTGCGGAGTTAAATATCAGGTCAGATGGGACTCGAACCTGGGAACTGAAGATTACCAGCCGTGTGCTACTGGCTGAGCCATCCCCCACTCCAATAAAATAAGAGGATAATATTATGAAATATAACATTTTGTCAACCATTTGTCACTCTGCCCTTGGACATGACCTTCACATACATAAAGTTAAATCACGTTTTTTGCCGTATTTAAAACTGTATGTTGTAAAATAGTATGCAAATGTTAGCTAATTACTAATTAGTGAAGCTTTCGAGCTCTTCCAGAGCCTTCGAGAATATTGTGAAAGAAACAACAGGCTCTTTTTGTCACATAGAGGGGGCGGGGGTGGCTCAGTCGGTAGCGCGCCAGGCTCGTAATCTGTAGTTCCCAGGTTCGAGTCCCAGCTGGGTCAGCGTTGAGATTTATCTCCGCACATTATATTGAAACTGGTGCACTGAATATGGATGTATGCCACTTAAAGTCACTCAAAAAAAATATCAGAACACTATGATTGATTAGATATTTCAGAAAAAATATCTGGCAACGATTTTTTTTTTAGAAATTAGTGATTTGGCAACCTTCGTGTCACGTGATTGTAGAATTCAGGAAAAATATCTGGAGCGTGTACAGCAAGTGTACACGCTCCAGTTACCGTTCACAGCAAACTGGAGCGTGTGCAGTAACTGCACACACTCCAGTTTGCTGTGAACGGTAACTGCACACGCTCAATATTTCCGTGAGTGAGCCCACACGATCTAGTATAAAAATAATATTACCACCTACAGTCGCTTAAAAAAGTATCCGAACACTACGGTTGATTACAGAATTCAGAAAAAATATCTGGCAACGCTTTTTTTTTAGAAATTAGTGATCTGGCAACCTTCGTGTCACGTGACACCTGTGGGCCACCCTTCCAAGTCTCCCTATAGATCTGGTTCTGTTGCAAGGGTCTGGCAACCTTCGTGTCACGTGTAACACGAAGGTTGCCAGATCACTAATTTCTAAAAAAAATTTTTGCCAGATATTTATTTGAGTGACTGTACCGAAGGCACCCGATAAGTTTTTAATACCAAAATACAACTAAAGATTACGAGAAAAAAAAAAGAGGAAAAATTGGGAAATTTATTGAAAATAGGTTTAAAAAATGTGTTCCATATTAATAAATAAGGTTAAACCATATACTTCCGAAGACAAACCAAAATGTAAATAAAAATAAAAATTATATTTTCTTAAGAAATAATAATTTTTGGTATAGCTGATAGTAATTCAAAAGAAATAATTTTTTTTAAATAAATTTCTCCTGGTGGGCTTGATTTCCTTTGCCCATTCCCCTGCCTCATCCTCTAAGTAAAAGAGAGAGAAAAAAGTTCGCAATAGATTTTTAATTTAAATATATATTGCAATTTTTAACAATATGCAATTGTAAAACAATAATTTTTAAAGAAAGAAAAAAGTCATTGTAAAGGAACAAAAATAAATTGGTGCTTTCATGTCATACATCATTAAACCATTGGGCGGGGGTGGCTCAATCGGTAGCGCGTCAGGCTCGTAATCTGTAGTTCCCAGGTTCGAGTCCCAGCTGGGGCAGCGTTGAGATTTATCTCCGCAAAATTCCTCGCCCTGCCCACGGTCAGTAGGGGACACCGATCGGCTTGGAAAGGCCGCCGTCCGTCGGACGGGACGTTAAGTCGTGGCTCCGTGTGTGGGAGAGCCATACCCTGTGCACGTTGAAGAACACGCTGGATGGTCTTGACGGGAGGCTACCATCTGTCTCCCAACAGCTGTTCCAGTGGGTCCCCTTCCCCAACCTTCTCTGAGCCTTCGGGGTCCTTGTGACCTGGCCATTTAGCCCATGGTGTGCAAAAAAGTGCCGTTCAGAGGTAAAACAAACCAACGTTAAAGAACACGTTGGATGGCCTTGACGGGAGTTTGCCATCTGTCTCCCAACAGCTGTTCCAATGGGTCCCCTCCCCCAACCTTCTCTGAGCCTTCGGGGTCATTGTGACCTGGGCATTTAGCCCATGGTGTGCAAAAAAGTGCCGCTCAGAGGTAAAACAAACCAACGTTAAAGAACACGTTGGATGGCCTTGATGGGAGGCTGCCATCTGTCTCCCAACAGCTGTTCCAGTGGGTCCCCTCCCCCAACCTTCTCTGAGCCTTCGGGGTCCTTGTGACCTGGGCATTTAGCCCATGGTGTGCAGAAAGTGCCGCTCAGGGGTAAAACAAACCAACGTTAAAGAACACGCTGGTTGGCTTTGACGGGAGGCTACCATCTGTCTCCCAACAGCTGTTCCAATGGGTCCCCTCCCCCAACTTTCTCTGAGCCTTCGGGGTCCATGTGACCTGGCCATTTAGCCCATGGTGTGCAAAAAAGTGCCGCTCAGAGGTAAAACAAACCAACGTTAAAGAACACTCTGGATGGCTTTGACGGGAGGTTACCATCTGTCTCCCAGCAACTGTTCCAGTGGGTCCCCTCCACCAACCTTCTCTGAGCCTTCGGGGTCCTTGTGATCTGGCCATTTAGCCCATGGTGTGCAAAAAAGTGCCGCTCAGAGGTAAAACAACTCAACCCAACCTCATTAAACTGCGGCAATATGCGCAAAATTGTCTTATTAGGAGAATGATGAATTGATAGAAATTTCATCACGTTGGTGGAATTTAAAAATTCTTACTGTGTGTAAATTATACATAAAATTATACATAAAATTATACCTATTCCAAATGATCAAATATAAATAGCACCTAGAGAAAACAAGAAAAAAAATTTTAAATTAACACAAGACTAACAATCAGTTATTGCTAGAAAATTAACAGAGAGGTATTATTTTTATTTACCTACTAGATATTTTCCAAGGATCAATTTCAAGGGATCTGATTTGAATCTTCGGGATCATAAATTCTTTAAAATGCTTAAAATTTGATTAATAAGATTAAAAATCTATTTAATTCATCTCAATTTTGCATTATAAATTGCAGTTGTGTGGTAATTAGAAATATTTGTTAGATTTATTATAATAGAATGAAATCAAATCCACTTGGGAGTTGAACACTGCAGATTTGAAGTGATTTATTTCTGTGTATCATAATGTTAAAAAAAATCTATTTGAAGATAAAGAAATAACGATCAGTCTTCAAATTCAAATTTATTTTCAATAAGTTGGGTTGTTTTACCTTTGAGCTGCACTTTTTTGCACACCATGGGCTAAATGGCCAGGCCACAAGGACCCCGAAGGCTCAGAGAAGGTTGGGGGAGGGGACCCACTGGAACAGCTGTTGGGAGACAGATGGTAGCCTCCCGTCAAGGCCATCCAGCGTGTTCTTTAACGTTGGGTTGTTTTACCTCTGAGCGGCACTTTTTTGCACACCATGGGCTAAATGGCCAGGTCACATGGACCCTGAAAGCTCAGAGAAGGTTGGGGGAGGGGACCCACTGGAACAGCTGTTGGGAGACAGATGGTAGCCTCCCGTCAAGGCCATCCAGCGTGTTCTTTAACGTTGGGTTCTTTTACCTCTGAGCGGCACTTTTTTGCACACCATGAGCTAAATGGCCAGGCCACAAGGACCCCGAAGGCTCAGAGAAAGTTGGGGGAGGGGACCCACTGGAACAGCTGTTGGGAGACAGATGGTAGCCTCCCGTCAAGGCCATCCAGCGTGTTCTTTAACGTTGGGTTGTTTTACCTCTGAGCGGCACTTTTTTGCACACCATGGGCTAAATGGCCAGGTCACATGGACCCTTAAGGCTCAGAGAAGTGTGGGGGAGGGGACCCACTGGAACAGCTGTTGGGAGACAGATGGTAGCCTCCCGTCAAGGCCATCCAGCGTGTTCTTTAACGTGCACAGGGTACAGCTCTCCCACACACGGGACCACGGCTTAACGTCCCATCCGACGGATGACGGCCTTTCCAAGCCCATCGTTGTCCCCTACTGACCGTGGGCAGGGCGGGGAATTTTGCGGATATAAATCTCAACGCTGACCCAGCTGGGACTCGAACCTGGGAACTACAGATTACGAGCCTGGCGCGCTACCGTCTGAGCCACCCCCGCCCATTTTCAATAAGTATTATCTATAATTATTTTATATAAAAAAATTCCACTAAGCCGAAGCTTATCAGCGGGAATGTACATTTATGGTTTTACAGATATGATCTAGATTACATCAGCAGTACATAAAATGAAGGAGAGAAAAAAAAAAGAATAAATGAAAAAGGAAAAAGACAAAATGATGAAAGTTTCCAAATAAAAACATCACTTTTTCGTCAACCACTGAAATAATATTTCTTTAACATCACAAATTTTTTTCAAGTTAACTATTTCTCTAGGAAGCAAGTTAAATAGGTAGGGAATTTGATATTCTTTGGAATTTCGTCCGTAATTATTATAAAATTTTGGCTGTTTCAAAAAACCCATAGCCTTTTTTCTAGTAAACTTATTGTGGCAAATATTTTGTTTATAGGTATCATCAAAGAAGTTATTGATAACAGAAACAAACACATATAAACTTTCAATAGGTAAAATTTTGAACAAACTGAATATATCATCTTTCGTTGTAAGGGAATATTTAACTTCTGAATTACACAATCCTTTTACCAGACTAAATTGTATTCTTTTAATTTTATTTAATTCTGTCTTATAGGCTGTTCCATAAACTGTTATCCCATATCTAATTATAGATTCAAAAAGTGCTTTATATACTAAAATAGTTATTTGTGTATCAACAAATAAGTTAAGTTTCCTAATTTTAAATGCTATACAAATCGTAGTCTTGAACACATCCATCCAATCAATATGTTTATTCCATTTCATTTTCGAATTCATTTTCAAGCCTAGGTAAATTATTTCGTTTACTTCTTCTATTTTAGGACAATTGCATATACCAGGTGATAAACCATCCAGCATAGTACAACTTATTCGATGCTTAGTAATTCTTCTATTAAGTGTAGGTTGTTGAGAACCAATACACATAAATTTAGTTTTTTTCTCGTTTACACTCAGTTTGTTAAGAGCAAACCATTTAACTGCTTTATTAAAATCATTTTGTAGATTGCAAATAGCGTATTCTAAATCAGAGTGGAAGTTGATTAGCATTGTATCATCAGCATACATATATAATTTACTATCGAAATTAGTATTAGCCAAATCATTTATGTATATTTGGAATAGCATAGGGCCGAGAATAGATCTTTGTGGAACCCCAAAATTGATCTGAAATTTATCGCTAAAATTATCATTTATTTTCATAACTGTTTCTCTATGTAATAAGTAACTTTTAAACCATTCAAAAATATTCCCTCTTATGCCAAATAAATATAATTTCTGTAGCAAGATATCAATGTCAACTGAATCAAATGCTTTATTTAAGTCCATAAATACCGCAAAGCATTTCTTTCCTATATTTAAATTAATATTTATATTATTAATAAGATCTTCCAAAAGACTTTGCGTTCCCATACCTTTACGGAACCCAAATTGCTGACTTGACAGAAAATTTATTTTATTCAGAAAAATTTGCAAGCGATCTCCAACGTATTTTTCCATTATCAAAAATTGTTAATAGAGTGATTGGTCTATAATTATTAAAAACCTTTTTTGATGCACTTTTATATACCGGACGAATAATTCTAATTTTCATAGCTATTGGGATTTGCGAATTTTCAAAAATTTTATTTATAAGAATTGTTATTACATGAACAAAATTGCATTTACACTTTCCTTTATGCATTTTGGTTTAATATTGTGAAATCCAGGAGATGTGTTATATTTTAAGTGATCTATAATATTGGCAACATCGAAGTTACTAGCTAGTGGACAATGCATAGAATTCTTATTTATGTAACATAATTCGTAAACCTTATCTGACCTGGTATTCATCGTCGCAAATTCTGTTTGCATCTCACTAATAATTGTTACAAAAAACTTAACAAAACTATTTAGAATTTCTTTTGGAGTGTTATCTCTAATCAAGTGTCTTTCAACATTTTCGTCGATTGACATCCTTTTTTTATCATCAATAATATCATTAATTAATTCCCACATTCTAGTATTATTACCTTTATTCATTGCTAATTTATTTGAATAAAATATGCGTTTTTGTTTCCTTATAATGATGTTTACCCTATTTCTTTCCATTTTATATAAGTCATAATTTTGTTTATTATTTACATTATCTTTATTTATTTTCCATAATTTATCTCTATTTTTAATTGCTGAAATAATGTCATCTCTAATCCATTCTTTCCTTATTCTCTTAGTTTTACAATTATTAATTTGTTTACTACAACAAGAATTTTCTCGAATTTCATCAATTTTACTTAATATTTTCTGATATACTAATTCAGTACTCATGTCTTCATCAACTATATCATTCCATTGTATCATTTGCAATTTTTGAATAATAAGTGTATCATTATAAAATTTTTTAAAACCTAGGTTTGAATCCTCTTTCAAAAATGTAACATCATTAGAGCTAATATTCTTTTTGAAAATCTTAATTAAGATGCCATAATTGTCTGCAAATTTATTTCTATATGTTTTACTTTTAACATCAAAACTACTTGTTTTAACCAAAACATGATCAATTACCGTCCTTGTAAATTTAGTTAATGTTTCGTCCTCTCTAGTAAAACCCTTAACGATTTGTTCTAAACCAAATTCAATCAAAGTATTTAAATACATATCACAACCATAGTTATTAGTATTTGCCACATCAATATTAATATCACCAACAATAATTAAATTTTTTATTCCTGCACTTTTTAATAAATACTCAGAAATTTCTTTTAGGAACCAGTTAATATTTTTACTAGGAGATCTATATACGGCGATGATATTAATTTCAATATTATTAATTAATAATTTAGTAATTATTGTTTTTGTTGATTCTCCAATAGTTTCATCCAGTTGTACTAAATTAATTTTGTTTAGATAAAAAATAATGATCCCACGTTGTTTATTTTCTTTTGCCGTTAAAATAAGCTTGCTATACCCTTCAATATTAAATGTAGCTGATTCTTGTTCAGTTACCATAGTTTCAACCAAAATAATCAAATCCAACTGGAATTCAAGAAGTTCAATATCAACTAGTAAATTATCCCAATATTTTTTCAGTGATCTAATATTTAAATACATGAATTTTAACATTTTATCATCCGACCCTTGAAACCAAAGATTCACATCAGTTAAGTCATCACAATACAAATCCTCATCTACCTCATCATCTCAACAATATCTGGCATAAACATTAAAAGAAGCAAAAGAAAACTATTTAAATTTAGGAGAGATAATTATTTTAATCTTCTTTTTCCAAATCCTCTAGGCTCTGAACACTGGTAATAATAATCACTTGCTCAGTTTCATTCTTTCTAATAAAAAGTCTATTGTTCTTAAACCAAACAAATTTATAACTTTTATCCTTAGCCATTTTTGGGGCGGGGGTGGCTCAGTCGGTAGCGTGCCAGGCTCGTAATCTGTAGTTCCCAGGTTCGAGTCCCAGCTGGGTCAGCGTTGAGATTTATCTCCGCAAAATTCCCCGCCCTGCCCACGGTCAGTAGGGTAAACCGATGGGCTTGGAAAGGCCGCCGTCCGTCGGATGGGACGTTAAGCCGTGGCCCCGTGTGCGGGAGAGCCATACCCTGTGCACGTTAAAGAACACGCTGGATGGCCTTGATGGGAGGCTACCATCTGTCTCCCAACAGCTGTTCCAGTGGGTCCCCTCCCCCAACCTTCTCTGAGCCTTCGGGGTCCATGTGACCTGGCCATTTAGCCCATGGTGTGCAAAAAAGTGCCGCCCAGAGGTAAAACAACCCAACCTTAGCCATTTTCTTTGCTCTCCAAAGTAAATCCCGATTCATTTGCGCCAAATTTTCATTTATCTCTTCGATAGAGGAATCCTCTTTTCCTGCAAACACTGTTCCGCATCCCAAACGAATCTTTCTCTTTTCAATCCATTTGGCCTTATCTTTTCTGTTCTTGAATTGCACCAAAATGTTCGGAATCTGTCCCTGTTTTTTGGGTCGTATTCTATGTGATACCTCAATGCTTTCTCTTGGAAACGAATCAATTTTCAACTCTTTTGCCAGCTTCTCCATTATTCCCAGAAGATCCTCCTCTCTTTCCCCTTTTTCTTGCTCAGTTCACAAATCTCTACATTTCTATTCCTGTTATACTGCTCTAGGTTATTATTTGATATAACCAGTTCTTTAATTTTTATCTTCTAATGTTTCGATTGCCATCCCATGGCCGAGTGGTTAGCACGCTTGGCTACTGTTCTAAGGGACCTGGGTTCGAGCCCCGGGTAAGGCATGGATGTGTGTGTCGTCTTTCTGCTGAGGTCCTGCCATCCTCTCAGATCTCCTACTGTGGCATATAAACTGACAGGCTCCTGTCAGACCCCTGTGGCAAGCAGCTGCTTGAGGGGGTATTTTTTTAGCCGTCCCATGGCCGAGTGGTTAGCGCGCTTCGCTACTGTTCTAAGGGACCTGGGTTCGAGCCCCGGGTAACGCATGGATGTGTGTGTCGTCTTTCTGCTGAGGTCCTGCCATCTTCTCAGATCTCCTACTGTGGCATATAAACTGACAGGCTCCTGTCAGACCTCTGTGGCAAGCAGCTGCTTGAGGGGGTATTTATTATTTATTTTATTTAATGTTTCGATAACCTTGTGGTTCTTTTCAACCTCTTGCTCTAACATTTCATTTCTTTTTTCCGATTCAACTATTTTATCCAGAAGTTGATCATATTTGTCGGACAGCAATTCTAACGACTTTTCAACATTATCTAATGTTGTCTTCAATTGTAACAGAGTCACTAATTTGTGATCTATTTGGGTCAAAACTGACTTGACGTGTCCGAAGTTTATGTTCTCATCCAGCGTTTGAAAATTCATGTCATCGACTCCTCAGCATTTTTTATTCCCTCTTTATAAATCTCTCCTCCCCCTACATTATTTAATTCATCTCTGGTTTTTTTCTTTGCATTTGCAGCAGATCCATTTGCCTTTCCGACCTTTTGACATTTTCTTAAACCTGCCGTCCCGTGGCCGAGTGGTTAGCGCGCTTGGCTATCTAAGGAACCTGGGTTCGAGGCCCGGATAAGGCATGGATGTGTGTGTTGTTTTTCTGCTGAGGTCCTGCCATCCTCACAGACCTTCTACTATGGCATATAAACAGACAGGCTCCTGTCAGACCTCTGTGGCAAGCAGCTGCTTGAGGGGGTATTTATTTTATTTTTTTTTTGTCTTCACCCAAACTGGCACAATAGAAGTGGAACAGTTTTTTGCATGACCCTGTACATTTGATCTTATTTTTAGCTGCAATTATTTCCTCGTTACATCTATTACAACGATCTATTATATTAGCACTCAAGACACTCATATTTATCCAAGCTAATTCAACCTGTTTGAGGGAATATATTTTTTTTATTATTCACTAAATAAAAAAAAATAAATACCCTCTCAAGCAGCTGCTTGCCACAGAGGTCTGACAGGAGCCTGTCAGTTTATATGCCACAGTAGGAGATCTGAAAGGATGGCAGGACCTCAGCAGAAAAACGACACATACATCCATGCCTTACCCGGGGCTCGAACCCAGGTCCCTTAGATCAGTAGGCAAGCGCGCTAACCACTCGGCCATGGGACGGCTAAAAAAATACCCCCTCAAGCAGCTGCTTGCCACAGAGGTCTGACAGGAGCCTGTCAGTTTATATGCCACAGTAGGAGATCTGAGAGGATGGCAGGACTTCAGCAGAAAAACGACACATACATCCATGCCTAACTCCGGGGCTCGAACCCAGGTCCCTTAGATCAGTAGACAAGCGTGCTAACCACTCGGCCATTTACTACTACTCTGAATGGAAAAAAAAAAAAAATAAATACCCCCTCAAGCAGCTGCTTGCCACAGAGGTCTGACAGGAGCCTGTCAGTTTATATGCCACAGTAGGAGATCTGAGAGGATGGCAGGACCTCAGCAGAAAAACGACACATACATCCATGCCTTACCCGGGGATCGAACCCAGGTCCCTTAGATCAGTAGGCAAGCGCGCTAACCACTCGGCCATGGGACGGCTAAAAAAATACCCCCTCAAGCAGCTGCTTGCCACAGAGGTCTGACAGGAGCCTGTCAGTTTATATGCCACAGTAGGAGATCTGAGAGGATGGCAGGACCTCAGCAGAAAAACGACACATACATCCATGCCTAACTCCGGGGCTCGAACCCAGGTCCCTTAGAGCAGTAGCGAAGCGCGCTAACCACTCGGCCATGGGACGGCTAAAAAAATACCCCCTCAAGCAGCTGCTTGCCACAGAGGTCTGACAGGAGCCTGTCAGTTTATATGCCACAGTAGGAGATCTGAGAGGATGGCAGGACCTCAGCAGAAAAACGACACATACATCCATGCCTTACCCGGGGATCGAACCCAGGTCCCTTAGATCAGTAGGCAAGCGCGCTAACCACTCGGCCATGGGACGGCTAAAAAAATACCCCCTCAAGCAGCTGCTTGCCACAGAGGTCTGACAGGAGCCTGTCAGTTTATATGCCACAGTAGGAGATCTGAGAGGATGGCAGGACCTCAGCAGAAAAACGACACATACATCCATGCCTAACTCCGGGGCTCGAACCCAGGTCCCTTAGAGCAGTAGAGAAGCGCGCTAACCACTCGGCCATGGGACGGCTAAAAAAATACCCCCTCAAGCAGCTGCTTGCCACAGAGGTCTGACAGGAGCCTGTCAGTTTATATGCCACAGTAGGAGATCTGAGAGGATGGCAGGACCTCAGCAGAAAAACGACACATACATCCATGCCTAACTCCGGGGCTCGAACCCAGGTCCCTTAGAGCAGTAGCGAAGCGCGCTAACCACTCGGCCATGGGACGGCTAAAAAAATACCCCCTCAAGCAGCTGCTTGCCACAGAGGTCTGACAGGAGCCTGTCAGTTTATATGCCACAGTAGGAGATCTGAGAGGATGGCAGGACCTCAGCAGAAAAACGACACATACATCCATGCCTTACCCGGGGATCGAACCCAGGTCCCTTAGATCAGTAGGCAAGCGCGCTAACCACTCGGCCATGGGACGGCTAAAAAAATACCCCCTCAAGCAGCTGCTTGCCACAGAGGTCTGACAGGAGCCTGTCAGTTTATATGCCACAGTAGGAGATCTGAGAGGATGGCAGGACCTCAGCAGAAAAACGACACATACATCCATGCCTAACTCCGGGGCTCGAACCCAGGTCCCTTAGAGCAGTAGCGAAGCGCGCTAACCACTCGGCCATGGGACGGCTAAAAAAATACCCCCTCAAGCAGCTGCTTGCCACAGAGGTCTGACAGGAGCCTGTCAGTTTATATGCCACAGTAGGAGATCTGAGAGGATGGCAGGACCTCAGCAGAAAAACGACACATACATCCATGCCTTACCCGGGGATCGAACCCAGGTCCCTTAGATCAGTAGGCAAGCGCGCTAACCACTCGGCCATGGGACGGCTAAAAAAATACCCCCTCAAGCAGCTGCTTGCCACAGAGGTCTGACAGGAGCCTGTCAGTTTATATGCCACAGTAGGAGATCTGAGAGGATGGCAGGACCTCAGCAGAAAAACGACACATACATCCATGCCTAACTCCGGGGCTCGAACCCAGGTCCCTTAGAGCAGTAGAGAAGCGCGCTAACCACTCGGCCATGGGACGGCTAAAAAAATACCCCCTCAAGCAGCTGCTTGCCACAGAGGTCTGACAGGAGCCTGTCAGTTTATATGCCACAGTAGGAGATCTGAGAGGATGGCAGGACTTCAGCAGAAAAACGACACATACATCCATGCCTAACTCCGGGGCTCGAACCCAGGTCCCTTAGAGCAGTAGCGAAGCGCGCTAACCACTCGGCCATGGGACGGCTAAAAAAATACCCCCTCAAGCAGCTGCTTGCCACAGAGGTCTGACAGGAGCCTGTCAGTTTATATGCCACAGTAGGAGATCTGAGAGGATGGCAGGACCTCAGCAGAAAAACGACACATACATCCATGCCTTACCCAGGGATCGAACCCAGGTCCCTTAGATCAGTAGGCAAGCGCGCTAACCACTCGGCCATGGGACGGCTAAAAAAATACCCCCTCAAGCAGCTGCTTGCCACAGAGGTCTGACAGGAGCCTGTCAGTTTATATGCCACAGTAGGAGATCTGAGAGGATGGCAGGACCTCAGCAGAAAAACGACACATACATCCATGCCTAACTCCGGGGCTCGAACCCAGGTCCCTTAGAGCAGTAGCGAAGCGCGCTAACCACTCGGCCATGGGACGGCTAAAAAAATACCCCCTCAAGCAGCTGCTTGCCACAGAGGTCTGACAGGAGCCTGTCAGTTTATATGCCACAGTAGGAGATCTGAGAGGATGGCAGGACCTCAGCAGAAAAACGACACATACATCCATGCCTTACCCGGGGATCGAACCCAGGTCCCTTAGATCAGTAGGCAAGCGCGCTAACCACTCGGCCATGGGACGGCTAAAAAAATACCCCCTCAAGCAGCTGCTTGCCACAGAGGTCTGACAGGAGCCTGTCAGTTTATATGCCACAGTAGGAGATCTGAGAGGATGGCAGGACCTCAGCAGAAAAACGACACATACATCCATGCCTAACTCCGGGGCTCGAACCCAGGTCCCTTAGAGCAGTAGCGAAGCGCGCTAACCACTCGGCCATGGGACGGCTAAAAAAATACCCCCTCAAGCAGCTGCTTGCCACAGAGGTCTGACAGGAGCCTGTCAGTTTATATGCCACAGTAGGAGATCTGAGACGATGGCAGGACCTCAGCAGAAAAACGACACATACATCCATGCCTAACTCCGGGGCTCGAACCCAGGTCCCTTAGAGCAGTAGCGAAGCGCGCTAACCACTCGGCCATGGGACGGCTAAAAAAATACCCCCTCAAGCAGCTGCTTGCCACAGAGGTCTGACAGGAGCCTGTCAGTTTATATGCCACAGTAGGAGATCTGAGAGGATGGCAGGACCTCAGCAGAAAAACGACACATACATCCATGCCTTACCCGGGGATCGAACCCAGGTCCCTTAGATCAGTAGGCAAGCGCGCTAACCACTCGGCCATGGGACGGCTAAAAAAATACCCCCTCAAGCAGCTGCTTGCCACAGAGGTCTGACAGGAGCCTGTCAGTTTATATGCCACAGTAGGAGATCTGAGAGGATGGCAGGACTTCAGCAGAAAAACGACACATACATCCATGCCTAACTCCGGGGCTCGAACCCAGGTCCCTTATAGCAGTAGCGAAGCGCGCTAACCACTCGGCCATGGGACGGCTAAAAAAATACCCCCTCAAGCAGCTGCTTGCCACAGAGGTCTGACAGGAGCCTGTCAGTTTATATGCCACAGTAGGAGATCTGAGAGGATGGCAGGACCTCAGCAGAAAAACGACACATACATCCATGCCTTACCCGGGGATCGAACCCAGGTCCCTTAGATCAGTAGGCAAGCGCGCTAACCACTCGGCCATGGGACGGCTAAAAAAATACCCCCTCAAGCAGCTGCTTGCCACAGAGGTCTGACAGGAGCCTGTCAGTTTATATGCCACAGTAGGAGATCTGAGAGGATGGCAGGACCTCAGCAGAAAAACGACACATACATCCATGCCTAACTCCGGGGCTCGAACCCAGGTCCCTTAGATAGCAAGCCAAAATTCATAGAATCGTCAATATGCTGTGCACCAACTTAAGAGCCCCAGTTTGAAACCTGCCAAAGAATTCACATTAGTGCAAGCAATGTGACTTCAGCAATTTAGCAGGGGGGAGAAGTAGAATGGGAGCGAGGGTGCAACAGCAGCTGGAGGAGCAATAAAACTTAGGGATGGTCCTCCATCTGGCAGAGGGGGGCGAGAGGGTCGTGTTCTTGAAGGTCACGAACTCCTCTACGGCAAACACCAAGAGAGAAACAATGTGGCGTTCGATGTTTAGGCTTAAGAAGATGTATAAACTTTAAAACACTTACTGAATTGAAGGGGGCGGGGGTGGCTCAGTCGGTAGCGCGCCAGGCTCGTAATCTGTAGTTCCCAGGTTCGAGTCCCAGCTGGGTCAGCGTTGAGATTTATCTCCGCAAAAATTCACCGCCCTGCCCACGGTCAGTAGGGGACACCGATGGGCTTGGAAAGGCCGCCATCCGTCGGATGGGACGTTAAGCCGTGGTCCCGTATGCGGGAGAGCCATACCCTGTGCACGTTAAAGAACACGCTGGATGGCCTTGACGGGAGACTACCATTTGTCTCCCAACAGCTGTTCCGGTGGGTCCCCTCCCCCAACCTTCTCTGAGCCTTCGGGGTCCATGTGACCTGGCCATTTAGCCCATGGTGTGCAGAAAAGTGCCGCTCAGAGATAAAACAACCCAACGTTAAAGAACACGCTGGATGGCCTCGACGGAAGGCTACCATCTGTCTACCAATAGCTGTTCCATTGGTCCCCTCCCCCAACCTTCTCTGAGCCTTCGGGGTCCATGTGACCTGGCCATTTAGCCCATGGTGTGCAAAAAAGTGCCGCTCAGTGGTAAAACAACCCAAAGTTAAAGAACATGCTGGGTGGCCTTGACGGAAGGCTACCATCTGTCTCCCAACAGCTGTTCCAGTGGGTCCCCTCCCCCAACCTTCTCTGAGCCTTCGGGGTCCATGTGACCTGGCCATTTAGCCCATGGTGTGCAAAAAAGTGCCGCTCAGAGGTAAAACCCAACGTTAAAGAACACGCTGGATGGCCTCGACGGAAGGCTACCATCTGTCTACCAATAGCTGTTCCATTGGTCCCCTCCCCCAACCTTCTCTGAGCCTTCGGGGTCCTTGTGGCCTGGCCATTTAGCCCATTGTGTGCAAAAAAAGTGCGCTCAGAGGTAAAACAACCCAACCCAACAGAATTGAAGATTCTTCGAAAAATTTCACTTCTTCAAGAACTGAGAGAATAAGAGGATTTATTCCTGCTACAGTTGACATAGAAGTAATTTAAAAGTAAAGTAAAAAAAAAACGCGAAAAACTTCGCAGAATCGGAGCACACAACAACAACGACTGCTCGCCTTGCGCAGTGATCGATCTGTCCAATTAGAGTTGAAATTCGAATTATGGAAAATTCTCTTCACTTCTGAAACAATTTATAGTGGGGCAAGTTATTCTTGATCTTGGTGAAATAACAAGGTTAGTAAGCACACTGATCTCAGTTTAAATTTCTTCTCTGATGTGATCCATAAAGGGTGTGGCTAGGACACTCAAAGGTCTCGCCACCACTCGGCCCTAATAATAAGGATCAATTTATTATTCATGTTGTAGAAGTTGGCAACGCCTCTTTCAACATAGCTTTCTTTGAACTTTCATCTTTTCCAACTAAGGAGAAAACCGTATAATACATTGCTTTTACAAGAAACTTAAGGTTTGTTCTATAATAAAAGTAACCTAGTTTTAGACATAAATCTTGCATAATTGCAACTTTTGTAAACTACTTGTTATTAGCATGTTGAAAGTATCTATTGTACACAGAATCATATAATTAAGTCAAAGATGAGATTTAGAAAACGCGATATGGTTACAAGTGTAGAATTTTCACAGCGTTTATGATAACAGATTTATCATCAACATCCTTCTCCTCCTCAAGCAGCCATGGGCTACGGAGGTCCAACCAGACCGTGCAATTTAGTTCTCCAAGCAAGTCTATCCTGAGCTACATCTACTGCATCTGGCCACTGCACACCAATTCTAACAAGGTCCTGTTTGACATTGTCTGCCCACCGCATCCTTGGTCTCCCCTTCTTTCTCAGGCCTTTAGGCACACTGTTCATAACCCTATTCGCCAATCTATAATTATTCATACGGACAACATGGCCAAACCAACGGAGTCTCTCTCTGCACAATATGCTGCTTAAAGGAGGTTGCAAACTCCTTTGCCTAACCTCATCATAAGTTACAAAGTTGAACCACCTAATACCCAAGATACTGCGTAAGCATCTGGAATCAAAAGCATCTAGTTTCCTGTTATCTTGTTTACAAAGTGTCCAAGTTTCACTACCATAACTAACCCTAGAAAGAACCAAACTATTATACATTCTAATTTTAGTCTTTAGGTGTATACGCCTATTTCTCCACACTCTCCATAGATTCTTAAAAGTCCCGGCAGCAATCCCTATTCGTCTGTTAATCTCATGCCGCACATCACCATTATCTGTTACATAGCTCCCAAGATAATTAAACTGTGACACCTGCTCAAGACTGCAACCATTCAGATTAACTGAATCACAGCCTGCCTGACCAATTTTCATCACTTAAGTTTTCTCTCTGTTTATAACCAAACCTACTCTACTACCAGTTTCATCAACAGCTCGAATGAAAGAGTTCATTCTCAACATCATTTGCCAAAAGGGCTAAATCATCAGCATAATCTAAATCAGAAATTTTCGTATCTCCAGCCTATTTAAGGCCAAAAGTTTTCCCTTGAAGTGAATTTCGCATAACATAATCAATAACCAAACTAAAGAGAAAAGGAGACAAAATGCACCCTTGTCGAACACCAGAAGTAATGCTAAACCAAATTCTTAAAAGGCACCAAAAGTTAAAAACTTTTAATGGCCCGACTCGAGGTTCGTGAACTTGGTCGTCGCTTTACCCGCCGCACTGTGACATGCCCTTGAAAAAGCGACGACCAAGGTCGCGAAACTCGAGTGGGGCTATTAAAAAGTTTTTAACTTTTTGTGACTTTTAAGAATTTTTTTGAACCTTTTAACCCTTTTATGTCATTTATCTTGCTAACAAAATAGAGCTGCTTTGTGTGTGTATTCCTGCTTCCGGAAAAGCCAAGACATCCAAAGGACTTTCCCAGATCAAAACACCCGGATGTACATCGACCGATTGGGTTGTTTTACCTCTGAGCGGCACTTTTTTGCACACCATGGGCTAAATGGCCAGGTCACAAGGACCCCGAAGGCTCAGAGAAGGTTGGGAGAGGAGACCCACTGGAACAGCTGTTGGGAGACAGATGGTAGCCTCCCGTCAAGGCCATCCAGCGTGTTCTTTAACGTGCACAGGGTATGGCTCTCCCGCACACGGGACCACGGCTTAACGTCCCATCCGACGGGCGGCGGCATTTCCAAGCCCATCGGTGTCCCCTTCTAACCGTGGGCAGGGCGGGTAGTTTTGCGGAGATAAATCTCAATGCTGACCCAGCTGAGACTCGAACCTGGGAACTGCAGATTACGAGCCTTTCGCGTTACCGAGCCAACCTCGCCTCAAGGGGAACGGGAACGTTCGCCCCTCCCATATTAAATGAAAAAACTATAGATTTAGATGCAAACCTTTCGATCTTTTTAAAAGACTCTTTCGATTCAACAAAATACTCTTTATGAAAGTAAATATTTACTTGGTAAAGATCATTTGAGAGTTTTAAGTGTTTGCAGAAACGGCTGTTTAAAATATAAAAAAAAAAACTTTTTTGAGAATCTCCATTTTTACATTACAGAGAAATATTTCGAAAACAGATGTCTTCAAAGTCCAGGGGGCGGGGGTGGCTCAGTCGGTAGCGCGCCAGGCTTGTAATCTGTAGTTCCCAGGTTCGAGTCCCAGCTGGGTCAGCGTTGAGATTTATCTCCGCAAAATTCCCCGCCCTGCCCACGGTCAGTAGGGGGACACCGATGGGCTTGGAAAGGCCGCCGTCCGTCGGATGGGACGTTAAGCCGTGGCCGAGTGTGCGGGAGAGCCATACACTGTGCACGTTAAAGAACACGCTGGATGGCCTTGACGGGAGGCTACCATCTGTCTCCCAACAGCCATTCCAGTGGGTCCCCTCCCCCAACCTTCTCTGAGCCTTCGGGGTCCATGTGACCTAGCCATTTAGCCCATGGTGTGCAAAAAAGTGCCGCTCAGAGGTAACCCAACCCAACTCTCGATAGTTTATGCACACGAAGCTCCCTAATTTTCCTCTCATCTATTACAAGTATTTGCAATCTTTTTCCACGTGACGATATTTCGCGCTGCATTGTGGGAATCAACCATCTGCGAAGAGAAAGTGCGTAACGTCATCAACACACAATCATCACGTGTCAATGTTGACTTTGTTATAGAAAGCCCGGTGGAAAATGTTTTATGAAACGAGGAAATAATGTTTTCCTTTGTTAGCGGTTTAATGATGGATCCAATGATTGATGGGTGATGTTGGAAATATGGACAGAGATGGATTAACGCTTATTGTGTCCACGTTTTCCTGTCATTCGTGTGAAAAAAAATTTATATTGTATTGAAGTGATGAAACGATACGCATCGATTCAGTAGCAAGTGAGTTAATAATAAAGTTTTTATATTTTCATTTTGGAAGTGTGATAACGAAACTACAGACAGATAAATAGCTTTTCATACAATATAGAACCATTTACCAAGGCATCTTCATGTCGTCCTGCGCATGGTCAGTAGGGGGCACCGATGGGCTTGGAAAGGCCGCCGTCCATCGGATGGGATGTTAAGCCGTGGCCCCGTGTTCGGGAGAGTCATGCCCTGTGCACGTTAAAGAACACGCTGGATGGCCTTGACGGGAGATTACTATCTGTCTCCCATTGTTCAAGTGGGTCCCCACCTCCAATCTTCTCTGAGCTTTCGGGGTCCTTGTGACCTGGGCATTTAGCCCATGGTGTGCAAAAAAGTGCCGCTCAGAGATAAAACAACCCAACGTTAAAGAACACACTGGATGGCCTTGACGGGAGGCTACCATGTCTCCTAACAGCTGTTCCAGTGGGTCCCCTCCCCCAACGTTCTCTGAGCCGTCGAGGTCCTTTTGACCTGGTCATTTATCCCACGGTGTGCAAAAAGTGCCGCTCAGAGGAAAAACAACACAACGTTAAAGAACACGCTTGATGGCTTTGACGGGAGGCTACCATCTGTCTCCCAACAGCTGTTCCAGTGGGTCCCTTCCCCCAACCTTCTCTGAGCCTTCGGTGTCCATGTGACCTGGGCATTTAGCCCATGGTGTGCAAAAAAGTGCCGCTCAGAGATAAAACAACCCAACGTTAAAGAACACGCTGGATGGCCTTGACGGGAGGCTACCATCTGTCTCCCAATAGCTGTTCCAGTGGGTCCCCTCCCCCAATCTTCTCTGAGTCTTCGGGGTTCTTGTGGCCTGGCCATTTAGCCCATGGTGTGCAAAAAAGTGCCGCTCAGAGATAAAACAACCCAACGTTAAAGAACACGCTGGATGGCCTTGACGGGAGGCTACCATCTGTCTCCCAATAGCTGTTCCAGTGGGTCCCCTCCCCCAATCTTCTCTGAGTCTTCGGGGTTCTTGTGGCATGGCCATTTAGCCCATGGTGTGCAAAAAAGTGCCGCTCAGAGATAAAACAACCCAACGTTAAAGAACACGCTGGATGGCCTTGACGGGAGGCTACCATCTGTCTCCCAATAGCTGTTCCAGTGGGTCCCCTCCCCCAATCTTCTCTGAGTCTTCGGGGTTCTTGTGACCTGGGCATTTAGCCCATGGTGTGCAAAAAAGTGCCGCTCAGAGATAAAACAACCCAACGTTAAAGAACACGCTGGATGGCCTTGACGGGAGGCTACCATCTGTCTCCCAATAGCTGTTCCAGTGGGTCCCCTCCCCCAATCTTCTCTGAGTCTTCGGGGTTCTTGTGGCCTGGCCATTTAGCCCATGGTGTGCAAAAAAGTGCCGCTGAGAGGTAAAACAACCCAACTTTAAATATCCCAATCCATTTAAAAGTTGTTATTTTTTATTAGGCCTAAGTAGCCTTTATTTTAATATCAATTTCTGTTAATTTGTTCTTCGAAATAAATCTTCTTTCATTTACTGGTAAACTTATCTTGTACTTATGAGTTGCTCACTGCAAGGTAAGGAGCAAGTGTGTGTGAGTGTGTGTGTGTGGGGGGGGGGGAATTGGTTCAGTTTGTAGAGTACTAGGCTCGTAATCTGCAGGTCTTAGGTTCGAGTCTCACCTTGGCCAACTTTGAGATTTATCTCGGCAAAATTGGTGTGCAAAAAAGTTCCGCTCAGAGGTAAAACAACCCAACCACCATCGCATCCTTGGGTTACTGCTGTGTCATTGTTCTTCTTTATTTGCTAGAGATTTCTTGTCCCGAAATATAAGGAATTTCCGTCCTCTCCGTTAAGAAGATTAAGTAAGAAAATCCCTATATTCCCTAAGGAGCTGAAAGAAAATCTCTGGTCCCTGCTAGTTCATAAAGAAGGACGCAGAGGAACCTCTTTTCCAACAACCAATGATAGAAATTCATGTCTCGAGGATTAGAGTTGTCACTCGAGCGTTTCTCACTATCGATCTCAAAACCGACCGATATTCTGCGAGAAACTGAGTTTTTTTCTTTTTCGATTCGCTGGAATTGTCGCGTATTTGCCCGGATCAGTGGGGATGTAAAAAATGTTAAGGAAAGTTTGGTTGTTTTACATCTGAGCGGCACTTTTTCGCACACCATGGGCTAAATAGCCAGGTCACAAGGACCCCGAAGGCTCAGAGAAGGTTGGGGGAGGGGACCCACTGGAACAGCTGTTGGGAGACAGATGGTAGCCTCCCGTCAAGGCCATCCAGCGTGTTCTTTAACGTTGGGTTGTTTTAACTCTGAGCGGCACTTTTTTGCACACCATGGGCTAAATGACCAGGTCACATGGACCCCGAAGGCTCAGAGAAGGTTGGGAGAGGGGACCCACTGGACCAGCTGTTGGGAGACAGATGGTAGCCTCCCGTTAAGGCCATCCAGCGTGTTCTTTAACGTTGGTTTGTTTTACCTCTGAGCGGCACTTTTTTGCACACCATGGGCTAAATGACCAGGTCACATGGACCCCGAAGGCTCAGAGAAGGTTGGGAGAGGGGACCCACTGGACCAGCTGTTGGGAGACAGATGGTAGCCTCCCGTTAAGGCCATCCAGCGTGTTCTTTAACGTTGGTTTGTTTTACCTCTGAGCGGCACTTTTTTGCACACCATGGGCTAAATGGCCAGGTCACATGAACCCAGAAGGCTCAGAGAAGGTTGGGGGAGAGGACCCACTGGAACAGCTGTTGGGAGACAGATGGTAGCCTCTCATCAAGGCCATTCAGTGTGTTCTTTAACGTTGGGTTGTTTTACCTCTGAGTGGCACTTTTTTTGCACACCATGGGCTAAATGGTCAGCTCACAAAGACTCCGAAGGCTCAGAGAAGGTTGGGGGAGGAGACCCACTGGAATGCATGTTCCATCCGAAAGACAGCGGCCTTTTCTGAAATCTGTGTATAGATCTATCGGGAGGCTACCATCTGGATAGATAATATATATTAATAATTATTATCTATCGCAACTAGGACTCGAACCTAGGAACTGCAGATTACCTGCCTGGAACGCTACCGACAGAGCCATCCCTGCCCCCTGACAGCATTAATCTATTATACATTTGAGAAGGATTGCCTCTCTGTCTATCTATTCGAGAATCTCTTCTGTACACTCTGAAGTCTTCGATTCCAGAAAAGTAGAAATATATAATAGACGTAATTCCGGCGGAATTTGTGTGACGTCATTCATGACAGATATTGGCAGTTTCTCCGTGGTTCGACCACTACTTGAGCGATCGGTCCAGAATTTGGTGGGATGATGCCACTTAGTTCTGATACTCTTGGGGTTGTGGGTAGGCTTCCTAGCTGTCGTGGGTGATCCCCCCCCGAAAAGCGTCCGAAATTTCTGGGGCGCTTATCATGTGAATGGAGCAGTATGTGTGGAGAGCTGGGTCTGAGGGTTGGGTTAGGTTGTTTTACTTCTGAGCGGTACTTTTTTGCACACCATGGGCAGATCACAAGGACCCTAAAGGCTCAGAGAGGGTTGGGGGAGGGGACCCACTGGAACAGCTGTTGGGAGACAGATGGTAGCCTCCCATCAAGGCCATCCAGCGTGTTTTTTAACGTGCACAGGGTATGGCTCTCCCACACACGGGGCCACGGCTTAACGTCCCATCCGACGGACGGCAGCCTTTCCAAGCCCTTCGGTGTCCCCTACTGACCGTGGGCAGGGCGGGGAATTTTGCGGAGATAAATCTCAACGCTGACCCAGCTGGGACTCGAACCTGGGAACTACAGATTACGAGCCTGGCGCGCTACCGATCGATATACGTTTAGCGGAATTTAATTCAAAGAAGGGGAAAACTAGGAATGAACTTATCGATGGCAACAGTCATCGATCCGTTTCGCGCCAAACTTTCGGCGTGAGTATAACTAGTGTTATATAATAGCTCTAATTCCCGGCGAGAGAGGATAGCTCGCCAAACTCATAATCTTCAGTTCCCAGGTTCGAGTCCCAGCTGGGTCAGCATTGAGATTCATCTCCGCAAAGCTCCCCCCCCCCCTGTCCACGGTCAATCGGTGACACCGCTGGGTTTGGAGCTCCTGTCCGTAGGATGGGACAATAGGCCGTGGTGCCGTGTACGGGAGAACCATACTCCGTGCATGTTAACACACTGGATGGCCTTGACGGGAGGCTACCATCTGTCTCCCAACAGATATTCCAGTGGGTCCCCTCCCCCAACCTTCTCTGAGCCTTCGGGGTCCTTGTGGCCTGGCCATTAGCCCATGGTGTGCAAAAAAGTGCCGCTCAGAGGTAAAACAATTCAATCCAAACCCCTCCCCAAACTTCTCTTAGCCTTACGGGTCCTTGTGACCTGGCCATTTAGCAGTGATGTGCAACAAAGTGCCGTTCAGGGGTAAAACAACCCAACGTTAAAGAACATGCTGGATGGCCTTGACAGGAGGCTATCATCCGTCTCCCATCAGATGTTCCAGTGGGTCTCCTCCCAACATTCTCTGAGCTTTCGGGATCCTTGTGACCTGGCCATTTAGCCCATGATGTGCAAAAAAGTGCCGCTAAGAGTTCAAACAACCCAACCAAATCCCAATATATTTTCTAATTTATTGTACTTCTTCATTCCCACAGTAAAAGAGATCATTCAAAAAGAAAAATAATTTCCAGAGGAGTAAAATGTTTAAATAAATAATTTTATTTTTAAATGTTACCGTATATTAAATATTGTAAAGTATATGCTTCACGTGTTCATAATTATTACATTAAATTCTGCAATATTTGCAACACTAGTTCTGCTAATTAACTTCTGCAATATTATATAACACTAGTTATACCCACGCCGAAAGTTTGGCGCGAAACGGATCGATAACTGTTGCCATCGATAAGTTCATTCCAAGTTTTCCCCTTCTTTGACTTAAATATTTGAGAAGCCCATATTATTTATCAAAAAAAAAAAATTCCCGTATCCATTTCATTATATAATCACCTTTTTTTCCTGGTTGTGCAAATAAGAAAAATACCATCAAAAGAGATCACACCACTTCGTCCAAATCCTTGACTTCGTCTGCCTACGGGCGCGTGAGGTATTTATTTATTATTTATCTTACCTTTGCACACATGGGAAAGCAGACAAAAACGATTGCTTATTTTCCTCGTCCAATCATTATATTCAAGTCCTTCATCAGCACAGCTCTGTCTGTTTATAATACATTCCCATATTTCATTCTGTCAAGATGTCAGATCAAGCAAAGTCGGTCTCCAGCCATCCAGAATAGTTAACAATGGATACGAAACTTTAGTTCTCGAGGCACTGGTGTTGCCATTCTCAGATCGATAATGCTAGTTTCTCTTAGCGAGTGTTGCAGCGGGCCACATATCAGACCACACAGCTCAGCCACTCGACTCTTGATTCACTATATTTTGTGCAGCTGCTTCAAAGATATGACGGAAAAAAGAAAATTGACTGCGGTGATGTGCGAGAAATATTGTTCGCTACCTGTCTTTCTTATTTACAATTTTGGCGACGCATTTCATCCAACATTCTTTAGACCAGGAATGTATAACCAACTTTAAGCTCAAAGTTTTCAGTTTCTTTCATCCCTTTTTATTTTGATGGGTAAAATATCTAATAAAGTATAACAATATACTGCGAAGAATTGCACCCGGCAAATGCCAACTGTTTCCTCTATATTTATTCAACATATCACTAACAGGAGCATAACTGTGATTTCCTATTTCTTCCAATAACAGGATTATATTTCAGTTTTTGAAAAACTAAATTTCATTCGAATTGAAAGTCAGAATCTGAAATTAATGATTAAACTACGTTTTGTGCGTCAACATGGGAGTTGCCACGAATTATTTTTCCGGTGGGGGGGGGGGAGGGAAAGCAGAGAAACAGATCAACGTTCAAGATATAAATATTTAAGTAGAGCCCTCGTGCATTAAGAAGTGCAGATGGGAATAAAGCAATCAGGCAAATATCATAAAATAAAAATGCCCGAAAACTAAATGTAAGAAAAAGAGAAAACTTCTTATTCTAAATACACGTTAATAAAAATAACAACTGGAGAACGAATATCGCCTCTGGCGGAAATGAGAATCTCGTTTTCAAAGAGAATGAAGTTTGTCCGTTCGTTAAAAGTGTTAATTTGAGCTACAGGAAGATGGGAGATGGGATGAAATGCAAATAATATTTAATTAGTAATTTATACAACATAAAAAAGTATGCATCTTTTACTTGTTAAATTTAAAACGTTGCATTTCCCATACCTCTCTCTGAGAAAAGTGGATAGATTGTTTTTCATTCCATTGACAGCAATAATCTCTTGAGAAACTATAGATTCCTAACATATACACATTATTTTTAAAAAAAGTGTTAACAGCATTGCCGTTTCTATATTTAATGATAAGTAGTTTGAATATTTATCTTAACATAAGCATTTGAAAAATACGAATTATATTTCGTTAGTATCAATCCAATTAAAATAGAGTTTTCTAATTATCACTTTAACAACAAAAAAGGATTTGTGTTTTACACCCACCTGGTGTAAACCAGGACATTAATAACAATGACTTTCCACAATGTCCATGTTTCCATGGGGCGGGGGTGGCTCAGTCGGTAGCGCGCCAGGCTCGTAATCTGTAGTTCCCAGGTTCGAGTCCCAGCTGGGTCAGCGTTGAGATTTATCTCGGCAAAATTTCTCCGCCCTGCCCACGGTCAGTACGGGACACCGATGGGCTTGGAAAGGCCGCCGTCCGTCGGATGGGACGTTAAGCCGTGGCCCCGTGTGCGGGAGAGCCATACCCTGTGCACGTTAAAGAACACGCTGGATGGCCTTGACGGGAGGCTACCATCTGTCTCCCAACAGCTGTTCCAGTGGGTCCCCTCTCCCAACCTTCTCTGAGACTTCGGGGTCCATGTGACCTGGCCATTTGGCCCATGGTGTGCAAAAAAGTGCCGCTCACAGGTAAAACAACCCAACCCATGTTTCCATTAATAACAATGACTTTCCACAATGACTATGTCTCGATTAATAACAATGACTTTCCACAATGACTGTTTCCATTAATAAACAATGACCTTCCACAATGACTATGTTTCCATTAGTAACAATGACTTTCATAATGTCTGTTTCCATTAATAACAATGACTTTCCACAATGACCGTGTTTCCATTAATAGCAATGACTTTTCACAATGACCGTGTTTCCATTAATAACAATGATTTTCCACAATGACCGTGTTTCCACTAATAGCAATGATTTTCCACAATGACCGTGTTTCCATTAATAGCAATGACTTTCCACAATGACTGTTTCCATTAATAGCAATGACTTTCCACAATGACTGTTTCCATTAATAGCAATGACTTTCCACAATGACTGTTTCCATTAATAGCATTGACTTTCCACAATGACCATGCTTCCATTAATAGCAATGACTTTCCACAATGACTGTGTTTCCATTAATAGCAATGACTTTCCACAATGACCGTGTTTCCATTAATAGCAATGATTTTCCACAATGACTGTTTCCATTAATAGCAATGACTTATCACAATGACCGTGTTTCCATCAATAACAATGACTTTTCACAATGACCGTGTTTCCATTAATAGCAATGACTTTTCCACAATGACCGTGTTTCCATTAATAGCAATGACTTTCCACAATGACTGTTTCCATTAATAGCAATGACTTTCCACAATGACTGTTTCCATTAATAGCAATGACTTTCCACAATGACCGTGTTTCCATTAATAACAATGACTTTCCACAAAGACTGTTTCCATTAATAACAATGACTTTCCACAATGACCGGGTTTCCATTAATAGCAATGACTTTCCACAATGACCGTGTTTCCATTAATAAATATGACTTTCCACAAAGACTGTTTCCATTAATAACAATGACTTTCCACAATGACCGTGTTTCCATTAATAGCAATGACTTTTCACAATGACCGTGTTTCCATTAATAACAATGATTTTCCACAATGACCGTGTTTCCATTAATAGCAATGATTTTCCACAATGACCGTGTTTCCATTAATAGCAATGACTTTCCACAATGACTGTTTCCATTAATAGCAATGACTTTCCACAATGACCGTGTTTCCATTAACAGCAATGACTTTCCACAATGACCGTGTTTCCATTAATAACAATGACTTTCCACAATGACTGTTTCCATTAATAGCAATGACTTTCCGCAATGACTGTGTTTCCATTAACAGCAATGACTTTCCACAATGACCGTGTTTTCATTAATAGCAATGACTTTCCACAATGACCGTGTTTCCATTAATAACAATGACTTTCCACAATGACTGTTTCCATTAATAACAATGACTTTCCACAATGACCGTGTTTCCATTAATAGCAATGACTTTCCACAACAGCAATGACTTTCCACAATGACCGTGTTTCCATTAATAGCAATGACTTTCACAATGACCGTGTTTCCATTAACAGCAATGACTTTCCACAATGACCGTGTTTCCATTAATAACAATGACTTTCCACAATGACCGCGTTTCCATTAATAGCAATGACTTTCCACAATGACCGTGTTTCCATTAATAGCAATGACTTTCCACAATGACCGTGTTTCCATTAATAGCAATGACTTTCCACAATGACTGTTTCCATTAATAACAATGACTTTCCACAATGACTGTTTCCATTAATAGCAATGACTTTCCACAATGACCGTGTTTCCATTAATAGCAATGACTTTCCACAATGACCGTGTTTCCATTAATAACAATGACTTTCCACAATGACTGTTTCCATTAATGGCAATGACTTTCCACAATGACCGCGTTTCCATTAATAGCAATGACTTTCCACAATGACCGTGTTTCCATTAATAGCAATGACTTTTCACAATGACCGTGTTTCCATTAATAACAATGATTTTCCACAATGACTGCTTCCATTAATGGCAATGACTTTTCACAATGACCGCGTTTCCATTAATAGCAATGACTTTCCACAATGACCGTGTTTCCATTAATGGCAATGACTTTCCACAATGACCGTGTTTCCATTAATAGCAATGACTTTCCACAATGACCGTGTTTCCATTAATGGCAATGACTTTCCACAATGACCGCATTTCCATTAATAGCAATGACTTTCCACAATGACCGTGTTTCCATTAATGGCAATGACTTTCCACAATGACCGCGTTTCCATTAATGGCAATGACTTTCCACAATGACCGCGTTTCCATTAATGGCAATGACTTTCCACAATGACCGTGTTTCCATTAATGGCAATGACTTTCCACAATGACCGTGTTTCCATTAATGGCAATGACTTGAACCCTTACCCCCAGGGGGTAAGAGGTCAAGTAATTGTTATTAATGGAAACTTAGCAACCTTCACATTCCACTATCAAAATTTTTAGCATAAACACATCAGTTGGGATATTCTGAAAGTTCAAATCGCAATATTTTATCAATACCTATCCAACCTAAAAAGGATTTTTAATTTATCTCTATAAACAATTATCTTTTAGAACAAAAAGGTCACGGTTTCCTGCCCACCTGGGGTCTCAGGGATCAATTCATTATTGCCAGTGAAAATTTCATTATGTTCACATTCCACCATCAAAATTCCAAATTTCTAGCGCATAGACATCATTTAAATATTCGTTTGAAATTTTGGAATTTTCAACTTTTTCGACCGCTAGAGGGCACATTTATAGCTTTAACCCTTTCACGACTAAGGGAAACATTTTTCCCATTTTAAAATTGGTGAATGTCGTATTTAATTATAACCTTATCTGCATTTTTTATACAGAATGTCAAAATGGAACGTATGCTGAACGCAATTACGTAAACGGGAACGTTTAGAAAACAAAAACAGAACTGTCAGGACGCATAATATATGTACTATGTGCAATGTCCATCTTTGCCTCACTACCAAGAGAAATTGCTTCGCAGAATATAATAATAATTAGCACATCATTTTGTATAGTAATTTTATTTCATAATTTTGTATTATTTTAGTTAACATTTTGTTCTAATAAACCAATAAATAAAAGACATTGCATAATAAGCCTAACTATAATTTGTGTAACCTTTATAGTCCATTGGGAAAAATATTTCCCATAAAATTCCAAAAAAACTACACATTGTTATGTATTTTTCTTATGATTTTTATTTATTTTACGTCTAAACAAGCTAAAATAAACAGTTACATACTAATATTTACTCTTAGAAACCTTATGGTCCTGAAAGGGTTAAGGAGATTTGGAAAGTAATATTCATAATGATCATTAATACCTATCCAACCTGAGTGTAAAGTGTGCTCAAAATACCCTTTTTCTAACAGAACTTTGTTGCACAGTCTGCAGAACTCTTGAATAGTATATGTTACTTTTTCTATGCTGTGAAAGAAATTTGCCGAATGAAATGCACTGCGAAGAAATTACTTTTAAGCTGTAAAAGAAATCTATGCTGAAGAAAGAAATTTGTTTGTGGAGTGACATCACTTCGTCCTAGAAGTATCCTCCAGCTCGGGAATGTCTGATTCGCTTCTAACATCTTTTCTCGTGGCATGGGTTCGTTGTTTTATCTCTCAGCGGCACTCTTTTGCACACCATGGGCTAAATGGCCAGGTCACAAGGACCCCGAAGGCTCAGAGAAGGTTGGGGGAGGGAACCCACTGGAACAGTTGTTGGAAGACAGATGGTAGCCTCTCGTCAAGGCCATCCAGCGTGTTCTTTAACGTTGGGTTGTTTTACATCTGAGCGGCACTTTTTTGCACACCATGGGCTAAATGGCCAGGTCACAAGGACCCCGAAGGCTCAGAGAAGGTTGGGGGATGGGACCCACTGGATAGCAGCTGTTGGGGGACAGATGGTAGCCTCCCGTCAAGGCTATCCAGCGTGTTCTTTAACGTTGGGTTGTTTTACCTCTGAGCGGCACTTTTTTGCACACCATGGGCTAAATGACCAGGTCACAAGGACCCCGAAGGCTCAGAGAAGGTTGGGGGAGGGGACCCACTGGAACAGTTGCTGGAAGACAGATGGTAGTCTCTCGTTAAGGCCATCCAGCGTGTTCTTTAACGTTGGGTTGTTTTACCTCTGAGCAGCACTTTTTTGCACACCATGGGCTAAATGGCCAGGTCACAAGGACCCCGAAGCCTCAGAGAAGGTTGGGGGAGGGAACCCACTGGAACAGTGGTTGGAAGACAGATGGTAGCCACCCGTCAAGGCCATTCAGCGTGTTCTTTAACGTTGGGTTGTTTTACATCTGAGCGGCACTTTTTTGCACACCATGGGCTAAATGACCAGGTCACAAGGACCCCGAAGGCTCAGAGAAGGTTGGGGGAGGGAACCCACTGGAACAGTGGTTGGAAGACAGATGGTAGCCTCCCGTCAAGGCCATTTAGCGTGTTCTTTAACGTTGGGTTGTTTTACATCTGAGCGGCACTTTTTTCCTCACCATGGGCTAAATGGCCAGGTCACAAGGACCCCGAAGGCTCAGAGAAGGTTGAGGGAGGGGACCCACTGGAACAGCTGTTGGGAGACAGATGGTAGCGTTCCGTCAAGGCCATCCAGCGTGTTCTTAACGTTGGGTTGTTTTACCTCTGAGCGGCACTTTTTTCCACACCATGGGCTAAATGGCCAGGTCACAAGGACCCCGAAGGCTCAGAGAAGGTTGGGGGAGGGGACCCACTAGAATAGCTGTTGGGAGACAGATGCTAGCCTCCCGTCAAGGCCATCCAGCGTGTTCTTTAATGTGGACAGGATGTGAGTTGGATTGGGTTAGAATTAAACTTATTTTTCGATTTACGTTGGAAGATGCAATATTTTCTCGCATGTCTCTCGTAAACAAATGCAAACATTCATTCTTAGTTTCATTCCTTTTCACTTATTCTAGCAGAAAGACATTTGAAGCTCACTATAAAGTGAGCAAGAACTGAGATATCTCATTTCTTTTTCATTTTGTGAACGAGAACTTTGCCTTACAAAGTGTCTTACTGCAACTCAAATTCATGTTTTATCAGTAGGTGTTACTTCCAACTTCTATTTCACAGAACCTTATGGGAAATATCTCTTTTTATGTTATGTGCATATATTCATAAATAAGACTTCATGTAACTATGACATGCCTATAATGAAGCTGGGGACTCAATAATGTATTTTGAAACTAGCTACCCGGATGTAAATAATTTTAAATATTAAACTCGGAAACAGTTGCTAAGAGATGTTCATGGCAATTCCCGATATCAGGTAGAATAATAACACAATAGTAAAAGAGCACTGTAAAATGGAAACGATGCAGGAGAACCACGAAAGTTTTTTTCTTTCTTTAGAATATTATAAATGGAAGTAAACAGATCAATTATTATTATTTGATATATTTGCTATCACTCTTCACTATTTATGCCTAATACATAAAAATGATTGTGAGTGATAAATTGTTTGGGGATCGTGGTAATTCTGACTATGATTCAGAAATCGTAGAGGTGAAAATTTGTACGTTCGCTCAAAAAAATATCCGAACACTATGGTTGATTACAGAATTCAGGAAAAATATGTGGCAACGATTTCTTTTTAGAAATTAGTGATCTGGCAACCTTCGTGTCACGTGATTACAGAATTCAGGAAAAATATCTGGAGCGTGTACAGCTGCTGAACACGCTCCAGTTACCGTTCACAGCAAACTGGAGCGTGTGCAGTTACTGCACACGCTCCAGTTTGCTGTGAACGGTAACTGCACACGCTCAATATTTCCGTGAGTAAGCCCACACGATCCAGTATCAAAATAATATGACCACCTACAGTCGCTCAAAAAAGTATCCGAACTCTATGGTTGATTACAGAATTCAGAAAAAAAATCTGGCAACGATTTTTTTTAGAAATGAGTGAAATTTTTTAATGAGAAATGAGAGCGATTTTTTTTAGAATTAGAAATGAATTTTTAGAAAATTTTCTAAGCATAAGTTTTGGCAACCTTCGTGTCACGTGATTACAGAATTCAGGGAAAATATCTGGAGCGTGTACAGCAACTGTACACGCTCCAGTTACCGTTCACAGCAAACTGGAGCGTGTGCAGTTACTGCACACGCTCCAGATTGCTGTGAACGGTAACTGCACACGCTCAATATTTCCGTGAGTGAGCCCACACGATCTAGTATCAAAATAATATGACCACCTACAGTCGCTCAAAAAAAGTATCCGAACACTATGGTTGATTACAGAATTCTAAAAAAATATCTGGCAACAATTTTTTTTAGAAATTAGTGATCTGTCAACCTCGTGTCACGTGATTACAGAATTCAGGAAAAATATCTGGAGCGTGTACAGCAACTGCACACGCTCAATATTTCCGTGAGTGAGCCCACACGATCTAATATCAAAATAATATGACCACCTACAGTCGCTCAAAAAAAGTATCCGAACACTATGGTTGATTACAGAATTCAGAAAAAATATCTGGCAAAGATTTTTTTAGAAATTAGTGATCTGGCAACGAACACGTGACACGAAGGTTGCCAGATCACTAATTTCTAAAAAAAATCGTTGCCAGATATTTTTTCTGAATTCTGTAATCCACCATAGTGTTCGGATATTTTTTTGAGCGACTGTATGCATGTTTCACACATTTTTCAAGATTGTTTTAAAGACAACTGAAACGGAGGTGGAAAATGTTATACTGCAATGCAAATTCTCTCTTGCGCCCCCCCCCCCCAAACATTTTTTTTTCCGTTGGATCGAATCATTTGCCCTTCCTCCCCTCCTCCCCTGTATTCTCTAGATATTCGGGGAGCCCACCACTTAACACTGTACGTGACATCACATACCAATAAATGTAATTTTTAATGCATTTTTTTATGGAGCATTTTATGCATTTTATATACATATCACGTGAAGTAGATTTTCCGCATTTTCCCTTGGGTTCTAGCAAAAGATGGCTTCAAGAAAACTGTTTTGCGTTAGTAGGGGGAAAGTGGGGGTTCTAATTCAGAGGCGGAGCTATGTTAATTCTATGGGCTCCGCCTCCCATGTGTTTCAAGCTGGAGGCGGAGCACATTGGTCAGAATTCTCACATTTTTTTAAGACTGAAGCCAGACAATGGTGAATAAAATACCTCCCTCCAGTAATGTATTAATCCCAAATTATTCAGTTAAATTGCAGATAATCCATTCGTAATTACCACCTACATCCATCTTGGTTTCCACAAATTTTTTCGAGTCCACCATTTAGAAACCTGACATCACCACAAACTCCCATGATTTTACCGTTAGTCCACCATCTTGGTTTCTAACCTCATCCGAAATTACTAAGTCCAGACTCCGCCATCTTGATTCCTGACATATTAATTAAATGCTTATCAGAAGTTCCACTCCCCTTTATTAAATCTCCCCTATCAAAAACTTTCACCCCCTCATTAATTAACCCATTATCAAAAGTCCCTTTCCCCTTTTATTAAAAAAAAGGAACCCCCCTCTTTTCCTCTGATTCCATCATTTTGACATCCCCTGTGATTGCATCCTCCTCCTACAGCGTGAAGTAAGTCCGCTATTTTGAAATCTGATGTCACCGATTAGAAGTTTTCTTTTCATTTACTGCGGAACAGTCTTTTAAATCAGTTTCTGCGGGATAGTCCTCCTTTCAGTATAAATACGACATCCATCAGTCAGATTCCTCATTCTGTTGTCAGACGTTGACAGTTCTCTGCTTCTCCGTGATTTTTTTCAACTGTTAGAAGCCAATAGCGATAGTTCTCCATGTCCTCGTGTAGTATCAGCTATTTTACAACTTACTGTTTCATAATGTATCCATGTGATATATGTGAGAAGGCTTTCACGCTCCAGAAAAATCTCATTCGTCATATGAGAAATCATGACGGGAATAGCCTATTTAAGTGCTCTGAGTGCGAATCGACATTCTCAAGGAGAGATGACGTCCGACGCCACGAGTTATCCCACACCTCCAGAAAAACCTACAAATGCGAAGAATGTGCCATGGAGTTTGGAAGAGAAGACAATCTTTTACGACATCAAAGAAAGCCACACAATAATAAGCGAAAACGTTCTGAAGATGAAAGGATTCCCCAGAAGAAACAAAAACCAGACCCTGAAGACCCCTGTCAGTTTACAGAAGAAATGAAAAGGACCCTTTCAACACATAAACTGATGGCAACGGAAGAAACATCTGTCGATCTCACTTTTTTCCTTGAATCCTCACGGGAGTCACTCGACACATCTGAAAGATGAATTGACCTCGAAAGGTAGTATTAAATGGTACCTTGTTGTGCAAGTGTGCTTCAGACGAAAAGTCATCCCTTCTACCTTCGAACACTGTACCCCGTTTTTCCGAAGTAACTGTATCACAAGTCTTCCTGCATCATCCCTAAACAGAGAACTGGATTCAGTGTATAAGAAGATAAAGGACTCATTTGAAGAATTTGAAGGAACACACAGTGGATGGACACTGGATTCCGTACTCCACGCTGAAATGAACATTGGAAAATATATACCTCTTGCAGGGTCTAGTTATATCCCTACCCCAAGAGAATTACTATTAAAACGTGCTATTGTTAATGTATGTAATTCCGACCAAAAATGTTTAGTCTGGTCTGTTTTAGCCTCATTGTATCCCGCTATAGGAAACACTGAACGTCTTAACAACTATATACATTTAGAAGAAAAATTAAACACATCTGGTCTAATTTTCCCTGTTACAATAAATCAAATATCTAAATTCGAAAAAATGAACAATAGTTCTGTCAATGTTTTTGGATATGAGAAAGAGGTGTTCCCACTCTATATCACACCATTCAGATTTAAAGCGCATGCAAATCTCCTTCTGTTATCGGATGATGAAAAGCAGCATTATTGCTCCATTAAGAATATGAGTAGGCTACTTAGTCCACTCACTAAACGTAAATGTCAATCTTTCTACTGTGATTACTGCCTTCACCGTTTCACCAATGAATCACTCTTGAAGGATCATATCCCCTATTGTCAAGAACATGGACCCCAAAGAGTACAATTCCCAACTGAAGAAGAAAAATGGTTGAAATTCACAAATTTTAAGTTTCAGCAGCCCGTTCCATACGTGATTTATGCCGACTTTGAATCATTCCTAGTGAAAGTGGACACTTGTATGCCTAACCCTGAAAAATCTCACACCACTATCACGGCAAATCATGAACCCTGTGGATTTGCATATCTTGTTGTTGGACCTGATGGCTGCAGCTATAACCCTCCAGTAGTTTATAGAGGTCTTAATGCAGTAGAAGAATTTTTAGAACGTCTGCTTAAAGAAGAAAAAAACATCAAAAATTTACTATCGATGATAAAGCCAATGCAACTCTCAAATTACGAAGAGGAATCATTTCGCAACGCTACTGACTGTCATATTGTAAGCGTGTCCTAGCATCAGATCGTGTGAGAGATCACGATCATATAACAGGTTCCGAGGAGCTGCCCATAATTCCTGTAATCTGAACTTTAAGTTAACCAATAGGATTCCAGTTATCTTTCACAACCTAAAGGGATATGACAGCCACCTTATTATGCAAGGAATCGGCAGAATCAAAAATAAGAAGATTAATTGCATTCCCAATAACATGGAAACATATATAGCCTTCTCCCTGGGGACATTGCATTTTATAGACTCCTATCAGTTTTTAAGCACATCTCTTGAGAAGCTAGTAAATAATTTATCAACAGATGAGTTCCATATTTTAAAGGACCACGTTGAACCCGAAAGGCTACATCTGGTTCTGAGAAAAGGAGTTTACCCCTATGATTATATCGACAACAGTGAAAAGTTTGAAGAAACTGTATTACCACCACGTGAAGCATTTTACAACCAACTCACAGAAGAAGCGCTAGGGGAAGAAGACTACACCCATGCAATAAGAGGATGGAATGCATTCAACATAAAAAATCTGGGCCAGTATCATGACTTGTACCTGAAGACAGACGTGCTCCTCTTAGCTGATGTTTTCGAAAGTTTCAGAAAACTATGCATCAGATACTATGAAATCGATCCCTGTCATGTTTACACAGCTCCCGGATTAGCCTGGCAAGCATGTTTAAAAATGACAAATGTAAATCTTGAGCTGATAACTGACCCTACAATGTACCTTTTCCTGGAAAAAGGCATACGAGGAGGGATTTCTGTGATATGCAATCGTCTTAGTACTGCAAACAACAAATATTTGGACACCTATGATCCTCAGTTAACCCTCTAAATACATTATGTACTATGATGCCAACAATCTTTATGGATGGGCAATGTCACAATGTCTCCCTCAAAGCGATTTTCGATGGCTTAATAAAGAAGAAATAGAATATCTAAATATTACGACAATTGCTGATGATGAGAATAAAGGATACATATTGGAAGTTGATTTAGATTATCCAGTTTCTCTACAGCCGTCCCATGGCCGAGTGGTTAGCGCGCTTGGCTACTAATCTAAGGGACCTGGGTTCGAGCCCCGGGTAAGGCATTGATGTGTGTGTCGTTTTTCTGCTGAGGTCCTGCCATCCTCTCAGACCTTCTACTTTGGCATATAAACTGACAGGCTCCTGTCAGACCTCTGTGGCAAGCAGCTGCTTGAGGGGGTATTTATTTATTATTTATATAGTTTCTCTACACGACAAGCATAATGATTATCCACTAGCCCCTGAGAAACTTCAGATTACCAGCAGCATGCTATCCTCATATTGTCAAGAGGTTGCCCAAAGCCTTGGAATAAATACAAACCAATCAGTCGTGAAATTAGCCCCAAATCTAAATTCTAAGGAAAAATATGTCCTTCATTATCGAAATCTCAAACAATATTTAACCTTCGGTATGCAGCTGAAGAACATACTTCGCGTTTTAGAATTTAATCACTCTTGCTGGCTAAAACCATATATAGAATTTAATACAGATCAGCGGAAGAAAGCTAGAAACGACTTCGAGAAGGACTTCTTCAAACTGATGAATAATGCTGTGTTTGGAAAACGATGGAAAATTTGAGAAATCGAGTGAAAATTGAATTGACTCAGAGCCCGAAGAGAGCATGTAAACTCGTAGCATCCCCTGCTTTTCACGCTTTTCGTGTTTTTGACAACGACCTTGCATGTGTGCTAACTAAATTGAAACTCAACAGGCCTATTTATGCTGGTTTCAGTATTCTAGATATTAGTAAACTATTGATGTATAGCTTTCATTATGACTATATTAGTCCGAAATATGGAGAAAAAGCTAAATTATTGTTCACTGATACAGATTCACTGTGCTACGAGCTTCAAACCGAGGACATGTATGCTGATATGAAAGACGATATAGATCATTTTGACACGTCCGACTATCACATTGATCATGTTTTGCATAGTACAGATAATAAAAAGGTACTAGGTAAAATGAAAGATGAACTTTCGGGAGTACCTATCAAACAATTTGCAGGGCTTCGTTCTAAAATGTATTCCCTTCAGAGTTTACATGAGGAGAAGAAGACTGGGAAAGGAGTCCCCAAATACATCGTAAAAAGAACCCTTCGTCACAAGGATTACAGAGACTGCTTAATAAACAAATCACCTTGTCGAGTAGATTTGACAAGGATTCAAAGTAGCAACCACCGTCTTCATACAGTGAAAGGTGTAAAACTTGGTCTGTCACCATTTGACGATAAAAGATATATTTTAGAAAATGGTTATGACACCCTTTCGTACGGTCACTACAAAACAATGAAAAAATAACATAACAGAAAAAAAGAACATTTCACTGTGATTTTTAATATGTTTGAGCTATTTATGTATAAAAAAATATGATAATTTTATCCAAATGTGTGCACATAACCCCCTATATATGTAAAAATATTACATGTTATTATTATATGTAGATAGCTGTATGTAAACAACCATTTCCTCTGTTAACATGCATTTTTTTTTTGTAAGCAGGCTGTAAAGTATAATCAATGTGAAAAAGCATCATTGTGAAATGTATAAAATTGTAAACCAATGGAAATCATTACATGTGCACGCATTGTCATTGTTTCACCTAATACTTTGAAATCAATAAAAATTTTTAAATGAAATATATGTGTCGCCTGAATTTCTGAGTCTTATCCTTGGCAAGTGGAGCGATAAACAAGCGTTAGCCGCTTCTCACGTGACTTTTGCCCGTGGCACTCATGTTGAGTCATTACAGCGCCAGAATTGAGTTATAACACGTCGTGGAACCAGTTCACTCAGTCACTGGGAGAAAGCCCTTCTGGGAATCCATTTCTGGGATTACACTTATAATAAAAGGTTAGTAATTCTCTAAATTTTCATGGTTTATCAAACATTACTTATAATTTCACAATGTAGTGACCTTCTCGAGTATTAAGAAGTGATGAAAATATAAGATTTCCTTTCAAAGTTATCGTAACTCGCTTGCTTGCTTGTTACCGGAACGAGCCTCCCAGAAATCAACGTCTTTTTTTTTTTAAAGCAATCACCTCTCAAAAGCACCGGGACTTCAATAAATGCGCTGAGTGCTGTGTTTATGAAAAATTTATCGGTACGGGATGCAATTCTAATTTTTACTTTGCAGAGACGAGAACTTTACGTAGATTTTTACAGAGAAATAATTGAAATTATTGCATCAGCCATTTAGCGATAAAGTATTTTAGAGCAGATTTTTACTGAATATTAATACTTTAGAATAAAGGATAATTTCCGGTATATAATACAGAGGTGTACAGACGAATTTTATTTCCCATGAATAAAAAAAAATAGGATTTTCATACTGTTATTCGAATTACTCAGTTAATTCACCACTTATTACTGTTTAGTAAAAAAAATAGGATTTTCATACTGTTATTCAAATTACTCAGTTAATTCGCCACTTATTACAGCTGTTTAGTAAAAAAATAAAAAAATGCATTTAATCCCCAGATTTTTAACGACTGAGATAAAAAAAAATATTGTGCCTACCTACATTAAATACAATGTAAAATAGCGAAAATTCACCACTAATTTCAGCTGCTTAATATCAAGAAATACAGACGATTTCCTGTTTTTTTTTTTCTTTTAGCATTGCACATAAGAAAAAAAAAAGGACTAGCGAACGTATCAACATGTACCTCTGATACTTAAATATGACATTATTACACATTTTTTTTCAATATTACACATTTTTTCAGTAGTTTACGCATTAATTACTAATTTTTTTTTCATTCAACAGTTAAGTATCCCAATTGGAAGTAATGTAAGCAATATTTCCTGTTTAAATGCATCTCCACAAATCGGCTTTAAAACATTTTCTTATAATTTAAGAGCAAAATAAAGAATTTTAATTGAATTTCTTTTAACACTATATACTTAATATATTGTCATCAACGTATTGTATATACAAAACGAATTAATACAGCCTAGTTACTGGAAATTAACATAATATTGAAGTGCTTTCTACCTAAAGAATAAAAAAAAAACTGAATACCTTAATTTTAATTACATTTTCAGCCACTTGATGGCGTCACAGTTACCATTAGACCTTGGGGCAGACGAGAGAAATTTGAAGCCTTTGCTCAGAGCGCCACCTTGCGGGATTTTGTAGTAGTATCGTCACACCCTACGGATGACGTGGCCGGTGACGTCATAGGGGGAAAGCACTAGTGGGAATCCCGCAAGGTGGCGCTCTGAGCAAAGGCTTCAAGTTTCTCTCGTCTGCCCCAAGGTCTAATGGTAACTGTGACGCCATCTAGTGGCTGAAAATGTAATTAAAATTAAAGTATTCAGGTTTTTTTTATTCTTTAGGTAGAAAGCACTTCAATATTATGTTAATTTCCAGTAACTAGGCTGTATTAATTCGTTTTGTATATACAATACGTTGATGACAATATATTAAGTATATAGTGTTAAAAGAAATTCAATTAAAATTCTTTATTTTGCTCTTAAATTATAAGAAAATGTTTTAAAGCCGATTTGTGGAGATGCATTTAAACAGGAAATATTGCTTACATTACTTCCAATTGGGATACTTAACTGTTGAATGAAAAAAAAATTAGTAATTAATGCGTAAACTACTGAAAAAATGTGTAATATTGAAACACAGAGCATGTCACATTTAAGTATCAGAGGTACATGTTGATACGTTCGCTAGTCCTTTTTTTTTTCTTATGTGCAATGCTAAAAGAAAAAAAAAACAGGAAATCGTCTGTATTTCTTGATATTAAGCAGCTGAAATTAGTGGTGAATTTTCGCTATTTTACATTGTATTTAATGTAGGTAGGCACATTATTTTTTTTTATCTCAGTCGTTAAAAATCTGGGGATTAAATGCATTTTTTTATTTTTTTACTAAACAGCTGTAATAAGTGGCGAATTAACTGAGTAATTTGAATAACAGTATGAAAATCCTATTTTTTTTACTAAACAGTTGAAATAAGTGGTGAATTAACTGAGTAATTCGAATAACAGTATGAAAATCCTTTTCTTTTTATTCATGGGAAATAAAATTCGTCTGTACACCTCTGTATTATATACCGGAAATTATCCTTTATTCTAAAGTATTAATATTCAGTAAAAATCTGCTCTAAAATACTTTATCGCTAAATGGCTGATGCAATAATTTCAATTATTTCTCTGTAAAAATCTACGTAAAGTTCTCGTCTCTGCAAAGTAAAAATTAGAATTGCATCCCGTGGTGATAAATTTTTCATAAACACAGCACTCAGCGCATTTATTGAAGTCCCGCTGCTTTTGAGAGGGGATTGCTTTAAAAAAAAAAGACGTCGATTTCTAGGAGGCTCGTTCCGGTAACCAGCAAGCAAGCGAGTTACGATAACTTTGAAAGGAAATCTTATATTTTCATCACTTCTTAATACTCGAGAACGTCACTACATTGTGAAATTATAAGTAATGTTTGATAAACCATGAAAATTTAGAGAATTACTAACCTTTTATTATAAGTGTAATCCCAGAAATGGATTCCCAGAAGGGCTTTCTCCCAGTGACTGAGTGAACTGGTTCCACGACGTGTTATAACTCAATTCTGGCGCTGTAATGACTCAACATGAGTGCCACGGGCAAAAGTCACGTGAGAAGCGGCTAACGCTTGTTTATCGCTCCACTTGCCAAGGATAAGACTCAGAAATTCAGGCGACACATATATTTCATTTAAAAATTTTTATTGATTTCAAAGTATTAGGTGAAATAATGACAATGCGTGCACATGCAATGATTTCCATTGGTTTACAATTTTATACATTTCACAATGATGCTTTTTCACATTGATTATACTTTACAGCCTGCTTACAAAAAAAAATGCATGTTAACAGAGGAAATGGTTGTTTACATACAGCTATCTACATATAATAATAACATGTAATATTTTTACATATATAGGGGGTTATGTGCACACATTTGGATAAAATTATCATATTTTTTTATACATAAATAGCTCAAACATATTAAAAATCACAGTGAAATATTCTTTTTTTCTGTTATGTTATTTTTTCATTGTTTTGTAGTGACCGTACGAAAGGGTGTCATAACCATTTTCTAAAATATATCTTTTATCGTCAAATGGTGACAGACCAAGTTTTACACCTTTCACTGTATGAAGACGGTGGTTGCTACTTTGAATCCTTGTCAAATCTACTCGACAAGGTGATTTGTTTATTAAGCAGTCTCTGTAATCCTTGTGACGAAGGGTTCTTTTTTACGATGTATTTGGGGACTCCTTTCCCAGTCTTCTTCTCCTCATGTAAACTCTGAAGGGAATACATTTTAGAACGAAGCCCTGCAAATTGTTTGATAGGTACTCCCGAAAGTTCATCTTTCATTTTACCTAGTACCTTTTTATTATGTGTACTATGCAAAACATGATCAATGTGATAGTCGGACGTGTCAAAATGATCTATATCGTCTTTCATATCAGCATACACGTCCTCGGTTTGAAGCTCGTAGCACAGTGAATCTGTATCAGTGAACAATAATTTAGCTTTTTCTCCATATTTCGGACTAATATAGTCATAATGAAAGCTATACATCAATAGTTTACTAATATCTAGAATACTGAAACCAGCATAAATAGGCCTGTTGAGTTTCAATTTAGTTAGTTTTGATTGCACACATGCAAGGTCGTTGTCAAAAACACGAAAAGCGTGAAAAGCAGGGGATGCTACGAGTTTACATACTCTCTTCGGGGTCTGAGTCAATTCAATTTTCACTCGATTTCTCAAATTTTCCATCGTTTTTCCAAACACAGCATTATTCATCAGTTTGAAGAAGTCCTTCTCAAAGTCGCTTCTAGCTTTCTTCCGCTGATCTGTATTAAATTCTATATATGGTTTTAGCCAGCAAGAGTGATTAAATTCTAAAACGCGAAGTATGTTCTTCAGCTGCATACCGAAGGTTAAATATTGTTTGAGATTTCGATAATGAAGGACATATTTTTCCTTAGAATTTAGATTTGGGGCTAATTTCACGACTGATTGGTTTGTATTTATTCCAAGGCTTTGGGCAACCTCTTGACAATATGGGGATAGCATGCTGCTGGTAATCTGAAGTTTCTCAGGGGCTAGTGGATAATCATTATGCTTGTCGTGTAGAGAAACTGGATAATCTAAATCAACTTCCAATATGTATCCTTTATTCGCATCATCAGCAATTGTCGTAATATTTAGATATTCTATTTCTTCTTTATTAAGCCATCGAAAATCGCTTTGAGGGAGACATTGTGACATTGCCCATCCATAAAGATTGTTGGCATCATAGTACATAATGTATTTAGAGGGTTAACTGAGGATCATAGGTGTCCAAATATTTGTTGTTTGCAGTACTAAGACGATTGCATATCACAGAAATCCCTCCTCGTATGCCTTTTTCCAGGAAAAGGTACATTGTAGGGTCAGTTATCAGCTCAAGATTTACATTTGTCATTTTTAAACATGCTTGCCAGGCTAATCCGGGAGCTGTGTAAACATGACAGGGATCGATTTCATAGTATCTGATGCATAGTTTTCTGAAACTTTCGAAAACATCAGGTAAGAGGAGAACGTCTGTCTTCAGGTACAAGTCATGATACTGGCCTAGATTTTTTATGTTGAATGCATTCCTTTCTCTTATTGCATGGGTGTAGTCTTCTTCCCCTAGCGCTTCTTCTGTGAGTTGGTTGTAAAATGCTTCACGTGGTGGTAATACAGTTTCTTCAAACTTTTCACTGTTGTCGATATAATAATAGGGGTAAACTCCTTTTCTCAGAACCAGATGTAGCCTTTCGGGATCAACGTGGTCCTTTAAAATATGGAACTCATCTGTTGATAAATTATTTACTAGCTTCTCAAGAGATGTGCTTAAAAACTGATAGGAGTCTATAAAATGCAATGTCCCCAGGGAGAAGGCTATATATGTTTCCATGTTATTGGGAATGCAATTAATCTTCTTATTTTTGATTCTGCCGATTCCTTGCATAATAAAGTGGCTGTCATATCCCTTTAGGTTGTGAAAGATAACTGGAATCCTATTGGTTAACTTAAAGTTCAGATTATAGGAATTATGGGCAGCTCCTCGGAACTTACCTGTTATATGATCGTGATCTCTCACACGATCTGCTCCTAGGACACGCTTACAAATATGACAGTCAGTAGCGTTGCGAAATGATTCCTCTTCGTAATTTGAGAGTTGCATTGGCTTTATCATCGATAGTAAATTTTTGATGTTTTCTTCTTCTTTAAGCAGACGTTCTAAAAATTCTTCTACTGCATTAGGACCTCTATAAACTACTGGAGGTTTATAGCTGCAGCCATCAGGTCCAACAACAAGATATGCAAATCCACAGGGTTCATGATTTGCCGTGATAGTGGTGTGAGATTTTTCAGGGTTAGGCATAGAAGTGTCCACTTTCACTAGGAATGATTCAAAGTCGGCATAAATCACGTATGGAACGGGCTGCTGAAACTTAAAATTTGTGAATTTCAACCATTTTTCTTCTTCAGTTGGGAATTGTACTCTTTGGGGTCCATGTTCTTGACAATAGGGGATATGATCCTTCAAGAGTGATTCATTGGTGAAACGGTGAAGGCAGTAATCACAGTAGAAAGATTGACATTTACGTTTAGTGAGAGGACTAAGTAGCCTACTCATTTTCTTAATGGAGCAATAATGCTGCTTTTCATCATCCGATAACAGAAGGAGATTTGCATGCGCTTTAAATCTGAATGGTGTGATATAGAGTGGGAACACCTCTTTCTCATATCCAAAAACATTGATAGAACTATTGTTCATTTTTTCGAATTTAGATATTTGATTTATTGTAACAGGGAAAATTAGACCAGATGTGTTTAATTTTTCTTCTAAATGTATATAGTTGTTAAGACGTTCAGTGTTTCCTATAGCGGGATACAATGAGGCTAAAATAGACCAGACAAAACATTTTTGGTCGGAATTACATACATTAACAATAGCACGTTTTAATAGTAATTCCCTTGGGGTAGGGATATAACTAGACCCTGCAAGAGGTATATATTTTCCAATGTTCATTTCAGCGTGGAGTACGGAATCCAGTGTCCATCCACTGTGTGTTCCTTCAAATTCTTCAAATGAGTCCTTTATCTTCTTATACACTGAATCCAGTTCTCTGTTTAGGGATGATGCAGGAAGACTTGTGATACAGTTACTTCGGAAAAACGGGGTACAGTGTTCGAAGGTAGAAGGGATGACTTTTCGTCTGAAGCACACTTGCACAACAAGGTACCATTTAATACTACCTTTCGAGGTCAATTCATCTTTCAGATGTGTCATGAGTGACTCCCGTGAGGATTCAAGGAAAAAAGTGAGATCGACAGATGTTTCTTCCGTTGCCATCAGTTTATGTGTTGAAAGGGTCCTTTTCATTTCTTCTGTAAACTGACAGGGGTCTTCAGGGTCTGGTTTTTGTTTCTTCTGGGGAATCCTTTCATCTTCAGAACGTTTTCGCTTATTATTGTGTGGCTTTCTTTGATGTCGTAAAAGATTGTCTTCTCTTCCAAACTCCATGGCACATTCTTCGCATTTGTAGGTTTTTCTGGAGGTGTGGGATAACTCGTGGCGTCGGACGTCATCTCTCCTTGAGAATGTCGATTCGCACTCAGAGCACTTAAACAGGTTATTCCCGTCATGATTTCTCATATGACGAATGAGATTTTTCTGGAGCGTGAAAGCCTTCTCACATATATCACATGGATACATTATGAAACAGTAAGTTGTAAAATAGCTGATACTACACGAGGACGTGGAGAACTATCGCTATTGTCTTCTAACAGTTGAAAAAAATCACGGAGAAGCAGAGAACTGTCAACGTCTGACAACAGAATGAGGAATCTGACTGATGGATGTCGTATTTATACTGAAAGGAGGACTATCCCGCAGAAACTGATTTAAAAGACTGTCCCGCAGTAAATGAAAAGAAAACTTCTAATCGGTGACATCAGATTTCAAAATGGCGGACGTACTTCACGCTGTAGGAGGAGGATGCAATCACAGGGGATGTCAAAATGATGGAATCAGAGGAAAGGAGGGGGGTTCCTTTTTTTTAATAAAAGGGGAAAGGGACTTTTGATAATGGGTTAATTAATGAGGGGGTGAAAGTTTTTGATAGGGGAGATTTAATAAAGGGGAGTGGAACTTCTGATAAGCATTTAATTAATATGTCAGGAATCAAGATGGCGGAGTCTGGACTTAGTAATTTCGGATGAGGTTAGAAACCAAGATGGTGGACTAACGGTAAAATCATGGGAGTTTGTGGTGATGTCTGGTTTGTAAATGGTGGACTCGAAAAAATTTGTGGAAACCAAGATGGATGTAGGTGGTAATTACGAATGGATTATCTGCAATTTAACTGAATAATTTGGGATTAATACATTACTGGAGGGAGGTATTTTATTCACCATTGTCTGGCTTCAGTCTTAAAAAAATGTGAGAATTCTGACCAATGTGCTCCGCCTCCAGCTTGAAACACATGGGAGGCGGAGCCCATAGAATTAACATAGCTCCGCCTCTGAGTTAGAACCCCACTTTCCCCCTACTTGCGTTATAATGCAAATCCCTTAGGCTTTATAATATCCTGCTTTGACAGGAAGCAAAATTAGGTTGGTTAGAAAATCGTATAAAAACCACGGAAAATTTGAAAAGCGGGGAGGCAAGATTTGAAAAGCGGAGATATTTACGTTTAGAAAAAAAAAGAGGATGAGAGTTTAGAAAAGGATGAGAGTTTAGAATACGAAGTAGGTTTAGTTGTCCCCCGAAGTGCAAAATCTTGTGTATTTTATTCTTAAGTAAATATGCCTCAAGAAAGAAAGAAATACAGCGGACCCCCGATATAACGCGCATGTCGGGCGGGAAACAACACCCGCGTTATAAGGTGAACCGCGTTATACCGAGCGGCGCGGTGGCGACACAATAAATTTCACACTGTAAGCTTTTCTTTTACTCATCATGCATACAATAATTAAACACTATTCAAAATACATGCAGGAACTCAATACATACACAATTACTCAATACGCAGTAACAATAAAATGCGATACTCACTAACGCCGCACGGACCTGTATAAACATGTTTGAACTTTCCCGAACATCGCTCACGCTATAACCGAGTGCGCGGTATAGCGAGCAGCCCTATAACGAGGGTCCACTGTATTTGAAAAGAACCGCGAAAGTTTTTGTTTTTGGGTGCTACAATAACATTTGGGAACGCACAAAAATGCTTTGGGATGAAAATAGCCAATCTTTACTAAATTTGAGGTGCTGAACTCGAAAATGACAATAAAATTCCATTATCTTGTTAAAAGTGTCTTGCAACTTAAACTTAAAAATGTTGTGCTAGAGTTAAAAAATTTACTTTTAATACTGAAGCTCTGAAAGACACAGTTATTGCCAAAGCTTACCATGATAGGTTTCTTAGTCATTATGACAGTCATGGTTTGTTTACAACTGAAGTTGAGGAAGAATGGGATCATTTTAAACAGGCTTTTTTTGGACACTAACAGTGCTCTTTTAGGAAAAAAGGAGCAGAAGAGACAGAATTATCTGAGTGATAGGCACTTGAGCTGATTTTGGAAAGAAAGAACTGCAGGAATGTCCTTACTACTAGTCCTAATAGAAAGCATTGCTTAGAACTTAATAAAAATCTAAAGGATTAGTTAGCTGCTGATAAAAATCTTTGTTTTTTGATTGCTTGGCTGACAAAGCCGAGGAAGCAGTTAGACAGCACAACAGCAGAGAGCTGTACCAGATAGTTAATGTTTTGTGTGGTAGAAAACGGACAGGTATACAGGGATTGAAGGATAAACAAGGTAAGGTTATAGAAGATGAGGATTCTGACGTGGCTAGGTGGGCTGAGCATTTCAGTGATGTTTGAGACAATGCGGTTAGTTCTATTCCCATTGTTTGCAAAGATGATAGATGCATTGGTGGCTTTAATGTTGACCCTATAACACAATCTGAAGTTATTTTGGCTGTTTCTAAACTTAAAATACATAAATCCCCAGGGGTAGATGAAATTACTATGCAAATGCGAGGTCATCAATTTAGTTCGGGGGGGGGGGGGGAAGTGAAAATTTAGTTATGGGGAGTGAATCGGAGAATAAGCCTTGAGTAGGGTGTCCTAATTACTAAAATATTTCACCTGACAGGAAAGGTTAGCACGATATTTTCTGATATATGGAATAAAAATTTGCAGTTTTTTTTTATATCTACTCTCAGTGTCGGGCAAAAAATATGAGGTAAAATAAAAATTAATACAGACACCTTTTTTGGATTTCAAACCAGGGAGACAAGTTTGAGATTTCGCATAAGACGAGAGGATTTTACGGGGGGGGGGGGGACTCTCCATCCACTTTAGATACGTCCCTGACTGAAGAAATTACACCAAATTTCTAGGAATTGTTTAGAATAAAACGGATCATTGTTAATAAAATTTTCTAAGCATAAGTTTGCAGCAGCAGTCTGGTGGCGGAGTCCTCGCAGATTTTCTACTATGGCGTATTAAACTGTCACACTTATATGGCAAGCAGCTGCTTGGAGGCGTATTTATTATTTTTTAAAGTATTCAATCATAATTATTAGTACAGTCGCTCAAAAAATATCCGAACAGTATGGTTGATTACAGAATTCAGAAAATATATCTGGCAACGATTTTTTTTTAGAAATTAGTGATCTGGCAACCTTCGTGTCACGTGATTATAGAATTCAGAAAAAATATCTGGCAACGATTTTTTTTAGAAATTAGTGATCTGGCAACCTTCGTGTCACGTGACACGAAGGTTGCCAGATCAGCGGAGATAATTCTCAGCGGAGATCAGCGGAGATAATTCTCAAAGCAGGCACAGTTGGGACTCGAACCTGGGAACTACAGATTACGAGCCTGGCGCGCTACCGACTGAGCGAACGATTAATTAGATAAACAATGCAGCAAGAAAGTTATTGAGACTGAAATAAAAACAACCGTGGATAGGAAACACGTTTATTCACAGTTTCCCTCAAAACAGTCGACGAGAGACCGAATACACTTATTATAGAGATTGGGGCGGGGGTGGCTCAGTCGGTAGCGCGCCAGGCTCGTAATCTGTAGTTCCTAGGTTCGAGTCCCAGCTGGGTCAGCGTTGAGATTTATCTCCGCAAAATTCCCCGCCCTGCCCACGGTCAGTAGGGGACACCGATGGGATTGGAAAGGTCCCCGTTCGCCGGATTGGATGTTAAGCCGTGGTGCCGTGTGCAGGAGAGCCATACCCTGTGCACGTTAAAGAACAGGCTGGATGGCCTTGACGGGAGGCTACCATCTGTCTCCCAACAGCTGTTCCAGTGGGTCCCCTCCCCCAACCTTCTCTGAGCCTTCGGGGTCTTTGTGGCCTGGCCATTTAGCCCATGGTGTGCAAAAAAGTGCCGCTCAGAGGTAAAACAACCCAACATTAAAGAACACGCTTAATGGCCTTGACGGGAGGCTACCATTGTCTCCCAACAGCTGTTCCAGTGGGTCCCCTCCCCCAACCTTCTCTGAGCCTTCGGGGTTCATGTGACCTGGCCATTTAGCCCATAGTGTGCAAAAAAGTGCAGCTCAGAGGTAAAACAACCCAACGTTAAAGAACACACTGGATGGCCTTGACGGGAGGCTACCATTGTCTCCCAACAGCTGTTCCAGTGGCTCCCCTCCCCCAACCTTCTCTGAGCCTTCGGGTCCATGTGACCTGGCCATTTAGCCCATGGTGTGCAAAAAAGTGCCAGTCAGAGGTAAAACAACCCAACGTTAAAGAACACGCTGGATGGCCTTGACGGGAGGCTACCATCTGTGTCCCAACAGCTGTTCCAGTTAGTCCCCTCCCCAAACCTTCTCTGAGTCTTCGGGGTACTTGTGACCTGGCCATTTAGCCCATGGTTTGCAAAAAAGTGCCGCTCAGAGGTAAAACAACCCAACCCTATTATAGAGATCATTTCAACTTCGTAAAACTCGTCTGCTTTGATGGTTTTCACCTTCTTCCGAATGTTATCGACCGTATCAAGTCGCTGACCTTTCAATATCGGAAAACGAAAAAAATGTGCTGGAGTCAGATTGGGAAAATGAAAAAATTTGCTGCAGTCAGGTTGTGGTGGTGGTGGTGGTGGTGGTGGGGGGGGGGGGGGGGGGCAACATTTTTTGGCCAGAAATGTGTTTACGTTGATCTTTCTATGAGCAGACGTGTTGTCATGCAGGTCCGGCGAAACAAAATGTTCCAGAACTGGCTTCACGCGCTCGATTCTGGCCAATAAATGTTTCAGTGCTTCTAAGAAGTTGGATTGGATTGTTTTACCTCTGAGCGGTACTTTTTGCACACTACGAGCTAAATTGCCAGGTCACAAGGACCCAGAAGGCTCAGAGAAGGTTGGGGGAGATTTGGAGTTCCCACTGGAACAGCTGTTGGAAGACAGATGGTAGCCTCCCGTCAAGGTCATCCAGCGTGTTCTTTAACGTGCACAGGGTATGGCTCTCCCGCACACGGGGTCACGGCTTAAAGTCACACCCGACGGACGGCGGCCTTTCCAAGCCCATCGGTGTCCCCTACTGACAGTGGGCAGGGCATAGAATTTTGCGGAGATAAATCTCAACGCTGACACAGCTGGGTTCGAACCTGGGAAGTACAGATTACGAGCCTGTCACGCTACCGACTAAGCCTCCGCAAAATTCCCCGCCCTGCCCACGTTCAGTAGAAGACACCGATGGGCTTGGAAAGGCTCCCGTTCGTCGGATTGGATGTTAAGCCCTGGGTCCGTGTGCGGGAGAACCATAAACTTTGCACGTTAAAGAACAAGCTGGATGATCTTGACGGGAGGCTACCATCTGTCTCCCAAAAGTTGTTCCAGTGGGTCCCCTCCCCGAACCTTCTCTGAGCCTTCGGGGTCCTTGTGACCGGCCATTTAGCCCATGGTGTGCAAAAGATTGCCGCTCAGAGGTAAAACAACCCAACGTTAAAGAACATGCTGGATAGCCTTGACGGGAGGCTACCATCTGCCTTCCAACAGCTGTTCCAGTTGATCCTCTCTTCCAACCTTCTCTGAGCCTTCTGGGTCCTTGTGACGTGGCCATTTAGCTCATGGTGTGCAGAAAAGTGCCGCTCAGAGGTAAAACAAACCAACGTTAAAGAACACGCTGGATGGCCTTGACGGGAGGCTACCATCTGTCTCCCAAAAGCTGTTCCAGTGGATCCCCTCTCCAAACCTTCTCTGAGCCTTCGGGGTCCTTGTGACCCGGCCATTTAGCCCATGGTGTGCAAAAGAGTGCCGCTCAGAGGCAAAACATCCCAACACAACCGACTGAGCCACCCCCGCCCCACTTCTAAGAAGTACCTACCGTCGATAATCCTTCTTTGTGACTCAAATTCTTTATGAATTAGCCCTTTTTAATTGAAGAATGTCGTAAGCAGTGCTTTGATATATGATTTTTGGACACTAATTTTTTTTTATATTCGTGAGCTGTATGATAGATAATCTGCACTTTTTGTTTTAGTCATAGGATGATACTGGAAACACCACTAGTCGTTTCCAGAAAGAATAGTGTTTAGAAATCAGATATTTGCACAAAATCTTCATAGGCATCCAGTCGTTTGAGTTTTTCCTTATCACGCAAAGAGTGAGGCAGAAACTCACGCAAAGAGTGAGGCAGAAACTCACGCAAAGAGTGAGGCAGAAACTCACGCAAAGGGTGAGGCAGAAACTCACGTAAAGAGTGAGGCAGAAGCTCACGCAAAAAGTGAGGCAGAAACTCACGCAAAGAGTGAGGCAGAAACTCACGCAAAGGGTGAGGCAGAAACTCACGCAAAGAGTGAGGCAGAAACTCACGCAAAGGGTGAGGCAGAAACTCACGCAAAGAGTGAGGCAGAAACTCACGCAAAGAGTGAGGCAGAAACTCACGCAAAGAGTGAGCCAGAAACTCACGCAGAGACTGAGGCAGAAACTCCCGCAAAGGGTGAGGCAGAAACTCACGCAAAGAGTGAGGCAGAAACTCACGCAAAGGGTGAGGCAGAAACTCACGCAAAGAGTGAGGCAGAAACTCCCGCAAAGGGTGAGGCAGAAACTCACGCAAAGAGTGAGGCAGAAACTCCCGCAAAGGGTGAGGCAGAAACTCACGCAAAGAGTGAGGCAGAAACTCACGCAAAGAGTGAGGCAGAAACTCACGCAAAGAGTGAGGCAGAAACTCCCGCAAAGGGTGAGGCAGAAACTCACGCAAAGAGTGAGGCAGAAACTCACGCAAAGAGTGAGGCAGAAACTCACGCAAAGAGTGAGCCAGAAACTCACGCAGAGACTGAGGCAGAAACTCCCGCAAAGGGTGAGGCAGAAACTCACGCAAAGAGTGAGGCAGAAACTCACGCAAAGGGTGAGGCAGAAACTCACGCAAAGAGTGAGGCAGAAACTCACGCAAAGAGTGAGGCAGAAACTCACGCAAAGAGTGAGCCAGAAACTCACGCAGAGACTGAGGCAGAAACTCCCGCAAAGGGTGAGGCAGAAACTCACGCAAAGAGTGAGGCAGAAACTCACGCAAAGGGTGAGGCAGAAACTCACGCAAAGAGTGAGGCAGAAACTCCCGCAAAGGGTGAGGCAGAAACTCACGCAAAGAGTGAGGCAGAAACTCCCGCAAAGGGTGAGGCAGAAACTCACGCAAAGAGTGAGGCAGAAACTCACGCAAAGAGTGAGGCAGAAACTCACGCAAAGAGTGAGGCAGAAACTCCCGCAAAGGGTGAGGCAGAAACTCACGCAAAGAGTGAGGCAGAAACTCACGCAAAGAGTGAGGCAGAAACTCACGCAAAGAGTGAGCCAGAAACTCACGCAGAGACTGAGGCAGAAACTCCCGCAAAGGGTGAGGCAGAAACTCACGCAAAGAGTGAGGCAGAAACTCCCGCAAAGGGTGAGGCAGAAACTCACGCAAAGAGTGAGGCAGAAACTCACGCAAAGAGTGAGGCAGAAACTCACGCAAAGAGTGAGGCAGAAACTCCCGCAAAGGGTGAGGCAGAAACTCACGCAAAGAGTGAGGCAGAAACTCACGCAAAGAGTGAGGCAGAAACTCACGCAAAGAGTGAGCCAGAAACTCACGCAGAGACTGAGGCAGAAACTCCCGCAAAGGGTGAGGCAGAAACTCACGCAAAGAGTGAGGCAGAAACTCACGCAAAGGGTGAGGCAGAAACTCACGCAAAGAGTGAGGCAGAAACTCACGCAAAGAGTGAGGCAGAAACTCACGCAAAGAGTGAGCCAGAAACTCACGCAGAGACTGAGGCAGAAACTCCCGCAAAGGGTGAGGCAGAAACTCACGCAAAGAGTGAGGCAGAAACTCCCGCAAAGGGTGAGGCAGAAACTCACGCAAAGAGTGAGGCAGAAACTCACGCAAAGAGTGAGGCAGAAACTCACGCAAAGAGTGAGGCAGAAACTCCCGCAAAGGGTGAGGCAGAAACTCACGCAAAGAGTGAGGCAGAAACTCACGCAAAGAGTGAGGCAGAAACTCACGCAAAGAGTGAGCCAGAAACTCACGCAGAGACTGAGGCAGAAACTCCCGCAAAGGGTGAGGCAGAAACTCACGCAAAGAGTGAGGCAGAAACTCACGCAAAGGGTGAGGCAGAAACTCACGCAAAGAGTGAGGCAGAAACTCACGCAAAGAGTGAGGCAGAAACTCACGCAAAGAGTGAGCCAGAAACTCACGCAGAGACTGAGGCAGAAACTCCCGCAAAGGGTGAGGCAGAAACTCACGCAAAGAGTGAGGCAGAAACTCACGCAAAGGGTGAGGCAGAAACTCACGCAAAGAGTGAGGCAGAAACTCCCGCAAAGGGTGAGGCAGAAACTCACGCAAAGAGTGAGGCAGAAACTCCCGCAAAGGGTGAGGCAGAAACTCACGCAAAGAGTGAGGCAGAAACTCACGCAAAGAGTGAGGCAGAAACTCACGCAAAGAGTGAGGCAGAAACTCCCGCAAAGGGTGAGGCAGAAACTCACGCAAAGAGTGAGGCAGAAACTCACGCAAAGAGTGAGGCAGAAACTCACGCAAAGAGTGAGCCAGAAACTCACGCAGAGACTGAGGCAGAAACTCCCGCAAAGGGTGAGGCAGAAACTCACGCAAAGAGTGAGGCAGAAACTCCCGCAAAGGGTGAGGCAGAAACTCACGCAAAGAGTGAGGCAGAAACTCACGCAAAGAGTGAGGCAGAAACTCACGCAAAGAGTGAGCCAGAAACTCACGCAGAGACTGAGGCAGAAACTCCCGCAAAGGGTGAGGCAGAAACTCACGCAAAGAGTGAGGCAGAAACTCACGCAAAGGGTGAGGCAGAAACTCACGCAAAGAGTGAGGCAGAAACTCACGCAAAGGGTGAGGCAGAAACTCACGCAAAGAGTGAGGCAGAAACTCACGCAGAGACTGAGGCAGAAACTCACGCAGAGACTGAGGCAGAAACTCCCGCAAAGGGTGAGGCAGAAACTCACGCAAAGAGTGAGGCAGAAACTCCCGCAAAGGGTGAGGCAGAAACTCACGCAAAGAGTGAGGCAGAAACTCACGCAAAGGGTGAGGCAGAAACTCACGCAAAGAGTGAGGCAGAAACTCACGCAAAGAGTGAGGCAGAAACTCACGCAAAGAGTGAGCCAGAAACTCACGCAGAGACTGAGGCAGAAACTCCCGCAAAGGGTGAGGCAGAAACTCACGCAAAGAGTGAGGCAGAAACTCCCGCAAAGGGTGAGGCAGAAACTCACGCAAAGAGTGAGGCAGAAACTCCCGCAAAGGGTGAGGCAGAAACTCACGCAAAGAGTGAGGCAGAAACTCCCGCAAAGGGTGAGGCAGAAACTCACGCAAAGAGTGAGGCAGAAACTCACGCAAAGAGTGAGGCAGAAACTCACGCAAAGAGTGAGGCAGAAACTCACGCAAAGAGTGAGGCAGAAACTCCCGCAAAGGGTGAGGCAGAAACTCACGCAAAGAGTGAGGCAGAAACTCACGCAAAGAGTGAGGCAGAAACTCACGCAAAGAGTGAGGCAGAAACTCACGCAAAGAGTGAGACAGAAACTCACGCAAAGAGTGAGGCAGAAACTCCCGCAAAGGGTGAGGCAGAAACTCACGCAAAGAGTGAGGCAGAAACTCACGCAAAGAGTGAGGCAGAAACTCCCGCAAAGGGTGAGGCAGAAACTCACGCAAAGAGTGAGGCAGAAACTCACGCAAAGAGTGAGGCAGAAACTCACGCAAAGAGTGAGGCAGAAACTCACGCAAAAAGTGAGGCAGAAACTCCCGCAAAGGGTGAGGCAGAAACTCACGCAAAGAGTGAGGCAGAAACTCACGCAAAGAGTGAGGCAGAAACTCACGCAAAGAGTGAGGCAGAAACTCACGCAAAGAGTGAGACAGAAACTCACGCAAAGAGTGAGGCAGAAACTCCCGCAAAGGGTGAGGCAGAAACTCACGCAAAGAGTGAGGCAGAAACTCACGCAAAGAGTGAGGCAGAAACTCACGCAAAAAGTGAGGCAGAAACTCCCGCAAAGGGTGAGGCAGAAACTCACGCAAAGAGTGAGGCAGAAACTCCCGCAAAGGGTGAGGCAGAAACTCACGCAAAGAGTGAGGCAGAAACTCACGCAAAGAGTGAGGCAGAAACTCACGCAAAGTGTGAGGCAGAAACTCACGCAAAGAGTGAGACAGAAACTCACGCAAAGAGTGAGGCAGAAACTCACGCAAAGAGTGAGACAGAAACTCACGCAAAGAGTGAGACAGAAACTCACGCAAAGTGTGAGGCAGAAACTCACGCAAAGTGTGAGGCAGAAACTCACGCAAAGAGTGAGGCAGAAACTCACGCAAAGAGTGAGACAGAAACTCACGCAAAGAGTGAGGCAGAAACTCCCGCAAAGGGTGAGGCAGAAACTCACGCAAAGAGTGAGGCAGAAACTCACGCAAAGAGTGAGGCAGAAACTCACGCAAAGAGTGAGGCAGAAACTCACGCAAAGAGTGAGACAGAAACTCACGCAAAGAGTGAGGCAGAAACTCCCGCAAAGGGTGAGGCAGAAACTCACGCAAAGAGTGAGGCAGAAACTCACGCAAAGAGTGAGGCAGAAACTCACGCAAAAAGTGAGGCAGAAACTCCCGCAAAGGGTGAGGCAGAAACTCACGCAAAGAGTGAGGCAGAAACTCCCGCAAAGGGTGAGGCAGAAACTCACGCAAAGAGTGAGGCAGAAACTCACGCAAAGAGTGAGGCAGAAACTCACGCAAAGGGTGAGGCAGAAACTCACGCTAAGAGTGAGACAGAAACTCACGCAAAGAGTGAGACAGAAACTCACGCAAAGTGTGAGGCAGAAACTCACGCAAAGTGTGAGGCAGAAAAATAATATGACCACCTACAGTCGCTCAAAAAAGTATCCGAACACTATGGTTGATTACAGAATTCAGAAAAAATATCTGGCAACGATTTTTTTTTAGAAATTAGTGATCTGGCAACCTTCGTGTCACGTGATTACAGAATTCAGGAAAAATATCTGGAGCGTGTACAGCAACTGTACACACTCCAGTTACCGTTCACAGCAAACTGGGTAGCCTCCCGTCAGTTCACAGCAAACTGGAGCGTGTGCAGTTACTGCACACGCTCCAGTTTGCTGTGAACGTTAACTGCACACGCTCAATATTTCCGTGAGTGAGCCCACACGATCTAGTATCAAAATAATATGACCACCTACAGTCGCTCAAAAAAGTATCCGAACACTATGGTTGATGACAGAATTCAGAAAAAATATCTGGCAACGATTTTTTTTAGAACTTAGTGATCTGGCAACCTTCGTGTCACGTGACACTAAGGTTGCCTGATCAAAACTAATTCCTGATCACTAATTCACCTTCTGTCTCCCAACGGCTGTTCCAGTGTGTCCCCTCCCCAACCTTCTCTGAGCCTTTTTTTTTCTGAAAAAAAAAAATATCCGTCGAAAAAGTATCCGAACACTATGGCTGATTACAGAATTCAGAAAAAATATCTGACAAAGATTTTTTTTTAGAAATTAGTGATCTGGCAAACTTCGTGTCACGTGACACGAAGGTTGCCAGATCACTAATTTCTAAAAAAATCGTTGTCTGATATTTTTTCTGAATTCTGTAATCAGCCATAGTGTTCGGATACTTTTTTGAGCGACTGTACTGTCAAAGTCACTCTCGAGGAATGATACTCGTACTGCAAATTTTTCTACCTCGTTTTCAAAGAAAATGATAAAATAGTTTCGCTTTGTTGTCTGTCTGTCCGTCTGTAGACATCGAACATTTTTTTCTTTCCAGAGATATTTTAAAAATTCTTTTTCTGTTGGATAGGTATTGAAGAAATATTATGGTATGCAACTTCCAAATCTCTCTAAAGCTATAATTACACCCTCTAGTGGTGGAAAAAGTTGAAAATTCCAAAATTACAAACCAATATTATAAGCAATGTATTTATGTTAGAAATTTGAAAGTTCGGTGGGGGAATGGGGTCACGAAGTTTCCATTGCTAACAATGAGTTGACCCCTTAGACCTAGAGGGGCGGGGTGGCTCAGTCGGTAGCGCGCCAGGCTCGTAATCTGTAGTTCCCAGGTTCGAGTCCCAGCTGGGTCAGCGTTGAGATTTATCTCCGCAAAATTCCCCGCCCTGCCCACGGTCAGTAGGGGACACCGATGGGCTTGGAAAGGCCGACGTCTGTCGCATGGGACGTTAAGCCGTGGCTCCGTGTGCGGGAGAGCCATACCCTGTGCACGTTAAAGAACACGCTGGATGGCCTTGACGGGAGGCTACCATCTGTCTCCCAACAGCTGTTCCAGTGGGTCCCCTCCCCCAACCTTCTCTGAGCCTTCGGGGTCCATGTGACCTGGCCATTTAGCCCATGGTGTGCAAAAAAGTGCCGCTCAGAGGTAAAACATCCCAACCCACAACCCAACCTTAGACCCAGAGGAGGTGGGAAAAAATACCCTTTTTCTTTTTAGCAGACAATTTTTCGTTTTTAGAGATAAATGAAACATTCTTTTTCGGTTAGATAGGATTTGATAAAATATTATGATTCACACTTTTTAAATCTTCCGAAACTATAATTGTAACTAATAACTCTAACGGTGGAAAAATATGCAAATTCCAAAATTTTGAACGAATATTGCAAACGATGTATTTAAACTAGCAATTTTAAATTTTGGTGGTGGAATGTGTACAGTTGCTCAAAAAAGTATCCGAACACTATGATTGATTACAGAATTAAAAAGAAATATCTGGCAACGATTTTTTTTAGAAATCAGTGATCTGGCAACCTTCGTGTGACGTGATCACAGAATTCAGGAAAAATATCTGGAGCGTGTACAGCAACTGTACACGCTCCAGTTACCGTTCACAGCAAACTGGAGCGTGTGCAGTTACTGTACACGCTCCAGTTTGCTGTGAACGGTAGCTGCACACGCTAAATATTTCAGTGAGTGAGCCCACACGATCTAGTATCAAAATAATATGACCACCTACAGTCGCTCAAAAAAGTATCCGAACACTATGGTTGATTACAGAATTCAGAAAAAAATATCTGGCAACGATTTTTTTTTATAAATTAGTGATCTGGCAACCTTCGTGTCACGTGACTCGAAGGGTGCCAGATCACTAATTTCTAAAAAAAAATCATTGCCAGATACCTTTTCTGAATTCTGTAATCATCCATAGTGTTCGTATACTTTTTTGAGCGACTATACGCCATGATGTTTCCATTGGCAACAACGAATTGACCTGTTAGACCTGGGGGGGGGGGGGGAGACCACAATTTTTTGTTTTAGCAGATAATTGTTTGTATTTAGAGATAAATGAAAAAGTCTTTTTAGAGTTAGATAGTCATTGATTAAATATTATGATTCGCACTTTCGGAATCTTTCGAACATTGTAATTGCGCCCTCTAACGGTGAAAAAGATTCGAAATTCCAAAATTTAAAAAGAATATTGCAGCGATGTATTATTAATGATAAAAATATGAACCTCGTGAAGTTTCGATTGGGAACAATAAAAATGATAATTAGAGATTATTTTAGTTTGATTGGTACTAATGAAATATTATAGTTCGCATTTTTCAAATACTTAGTTATTTTAATGAATATATATATCTTTACATCTCACTGAAAACATGAAACAATAGATTTAGTGTGGAGTTTTACAAATATGTATAGAATAGAAATTTGAAAAATTAGTGGTAGTTTTTAAGAGATATTCCATTGACAGCAAAAATGTACCCACTTTTCTGAGAGAGGTGTGGGAAATGCAACTTTTTTAAATTTGAGAATTAAAAGACAAATACTTTTATGTTGTATAATTACTAATAAAATATTATTTTGCATTTTTCCCATAATGCACTGGCTCAAATTAAACTTAAGGAATGAAACAGTAGGTACAGAAAAAATTTCTTTCTCTTTGAAAACGAGATTCTCATATGCGTCCTTCTAGCAGTGGTAGTTATAAGGAGGGGGCCATGTCTCTTGGAGAAGGACGCATATGAGTCTCGAGTCCCTTGGAGAAGGATGCATACGAGTCTCTTGGAGAAGGATGCATACGAGTCTCTTGGAGAAGGATCCATACGAGTCTCATGGAGAAGGATGCAGACGAGTCTCTTGGAGAAGGATTCATATGAGTCTCTTGGAGAAGGATGCATATGAATCTTTTGGAGAGGGATGCATATGAATCTCTTGGAGAGGGATGCATATGAATCTCTTGGAGAGGGATGCATATGAATCTCTTGGAGAGGGATGCATATGAATCTCTTGGAGAGGGATGCATATGAATCTCTTGGAGAGGGATGCATATGAATCTCTTGGAGAGGGATGCATATGAGTCTCTTGGAGAAGGATGTATATGAGTCTCTTGGAGAAGGATGCATATGAATCTCTTGGAGAAGGATGCATATGAATCTCTTGGAGAAGGATGCATATGAATCTCTTGGAGAAGGATGCATATGAATATCTTGGAGAGGGATGCATATGAGTCTCTTGGAGAAGGATGCATATGAAACTCTTGGAGAAGGATGCATATGAATCTCTTGGAGAAGGATGCATATGAATATCTTGGAGAGGGATGCATATGAATATCTTGGAGAGGGATGCATATGAATCTCTTGGAGAGGGATGCATATGAGTCTCTTGGAGAGGGATGCATATGAATCTCTTGGAGAGGGATGCATATGAATCTCTTGGAGAGGGATGCATATGAATCTCTTGGAGAGGGATGCATATGAGTCTGTTGGAGAAGGATGCATATGAGTCTCTTGGAGAAGGATGCATATGAATCTCTTGGAGAAGGATGCATATGAATCTCTTGGAGAAGGATGCATATCAATATCTTGGAGAAGGATGCATATCAATACCTTGGAGAGGGATGCATATGAATCTCTTGGAGAGGGATGCATATGAGTCTCTTGGAGAGGGATGCATTTGAGTCTCTTGGAGAAGGATTCATATGAGTCTCTTGGAGAAGGATGCATATGAATCTCTTGGAGAGGGATGCATATGAATCTCTTGGAGAGGGATGCATATGAATCTCTTGGAGAGGGATGCATATGAGTCTCTTGGAGAAGGATTCATATGAGTCTTTTGGAGAAGGATGCATATGAATCTCTTGGAGAGGGATGCATATGAATCTCTTGGAGAGGGATGCATATGAATCTCTTGGAGAGGGATGCATATGAATCTCTTGGAGAGGGATGCATATGAATCTCTTGGAGAGGGATGCATATGAATCTCTTGGAGAGGGATGCATATGAATCTCTTGGAGAAGGATGCATATGAGTCTCTTGGAGAAGGATGCATATGAATCTCTTGGAGAAGGATGCATATGAATCTCTTGGAGAGGAATGCATATGAATCTCTTGGAGAGGGATGCATATGAATCTCTTGGAGAGGGATGCATATGAATCTCTTGGAGAGGGATGCATATGAATCTCTTGGAGAGGGATGCATATGAGTCTCTTAAAGAAGGATGTATATGAGTCTCTTGGAGAAGGATGCATATGAATCTCTTGGAGAAGGATGCATATGAATCTCTTGGAGAAGGATGCATATGAATATCTTGGAGAGGGATGCATATGAGTCTCTTGGAGAAGGATACATATGAAACTCTTGGAGAAGGATGCATATGAATCTCTTGGAGAAGGATGCATATGAATCTCTTGGAGAATAATGCATATGAATATCTTGGAGAGGGATGCATATGAGTCTCTTGGAGAGGGACGCATATGAGTCTCTTGGAGAGGGATGCATATGAATCTCTTGGAGAGGGATGCATATGAATCTCTTGGAGAGGGATGCATATGAATCTCTTGGAGAGGGATGCATATGAATCTCTTGGAGAGGGATGCATATGAATCTCTTGGAGAGGGATGCATATGAATCTGTTGGAGAAGGATGCATATGAGTCTCTTGGAGAAGGATGCATATGAGTCTCTTGGAGAAGGATGCATATGAATCTCTTGGAGAGGGATGCATATGAATCTCTTGGAGAGGGATGCATATGAATCTCTTGGAGAGGGATGCATATGAATCTCTTGGAGAGGGATGCATATGAGTCTCTTGGAGAAGGATGTATATGAGTCCCTTGGAGAAGGATGCATATGAATCTCTTGGAGAAGGATGCATATGAATCTCTTGGAGAAGGATGCATATGAATCTCTTGGAGAAGGATGCATATGAATATCTTGGAGAGGGATGCATATGAGTCTCTTGGAGAAGGATGCATATGAAACTCTTGGAGAAGGATGCATATGAATCTCTTGGAGAGGGATGCATATGAATCTCTTGGAGAGGGATGCATATGAATCTGTTGGAGAAGGATGCATATGAGTCTCTTGGAGAAGGATGCATATGAGTCTCTTGGAGAAGGATGCATATGAATCTCTTGGAGAAGGATGCATATCAATATCTTGGAGAAGGATGCATATCAATATCTTGGAGAAGGATGCATATGAATCTCTTGGAGAGGGATGCATATGAGTCTCTTGGAGAGGGATGCATTTGAGTCTCTTGGAGAAGGATTCATATGAGTCTCTTGGAGAAGGATGCATATGAATCTCTTGGAGAGGGATGCATATGAATCTCTTGGAGAGGGATGCATATGAATCTCTTGGAGAGGGATGCATATGAGTCTCTTGGAGAAGGATTCATATGAGTCTCTTGGAGAAGGATGCATATGAATCTCTTGGAGAGGGATGCATATGAATCTCTTGGAGAGGGATGCATATGAATCTCTTGGAGAGGGATGCATATGAATCTCTTGGAGAGGGATGCATATGAGTCTCTTGGAGAGGGATGCATATGAGTCTCTTGGAGAAGGATGCATATGAGTCTCTTGGAGAAGGATGAATATGAACCTCTTGGAGAGGGATGCATATGAGTCTCTTGGAGAGGGATGCATATGAGTCTCTTGGAGAGGGATGCATATGAATCTCTTGGAGAGGGATGCATATGAATCTCTTGGAGAGGGATGCATATGAGTCTCTTGGAGAATGATGCATATGAGTCTCTTGGAGAAGGATTCATATGAGTCCGTTGGAGAAGGATGCTTATGAGTCTCTTGGAGAAAAATGCATATGAATCTCTTGGAGAGGGATGCATATGAGTCTCTTGGAGAAGGATGCATATGAGTCCCTTGGAAAAGGATTCATATGAATCCGTTGGAGAAGGATGCATATGAGTCTCTAGGAGAAGGACGCATGTGATTGGATATATCTTGCAGAAGGACGCATATGATTGGAGATATCTTGCAGAAGGACGCATATGATTGGATATATCTTGCAGAAAGACGAATATGATTCGAGATATCTTGCAGAACGACGCATATGATTGGAGATATCTTGCAGAAGGACGCATATGATTGGAGATATCTTGCACAAGGACGAATATGATTGGAAATATCTTGCAGAAGGACGCATATGATTGGAGATATCTTGCAGAAGGACGCATATGATTGGAGATATCTTGCAGAAAGACGCATATGATTGGAGATATCTTGCAGAAGGACGAATATGATTGGAGATACCTTGCAGAAGGACACATATGATCGGAGATATCTTGCAGAAGGACGCATATGATCGGAGACATCTTGCAGAAGGACGCATATGATTGGAGATATCTTGCAGAAGGACGCATATGATAGGAGATATCTTGCAGAAGGAGGCATATGATTGGAGATATCTTGCAGAAGGACGAATATGATTGGAGACATCTTGCAGAAGGACGCATATGATTGGAGATATCTTGCAGAAGGACGCATATGATAAGAGATATCTTGCAGAAGGAGGCATATGATTGGAGATATCTTGCAGAAGGACGATTATGATTGGAGATATCTTGCAGAAGGACGCATATGATTGGAGATATCTTGCAGAAGGACGCATATGATAGGAGATATCTTGCAGAAGGACGCATATGATTGGAGATATCTTGCAGAAGGACGCATATGATCGGAAACATCTTGCAGAAGGAGGCACATGATGGGAGATATCTTGCAGAAGGACGCATATGATTGGAGATATCTTGCAGAAGGACGCATATGATAGGAGATATCTTGCAGAAGGACGCATATGATTGGAGATATCTTGCAGAAGGACGCACATGATTGGAGATATCTTGCAGAAGGACGCATATGATTGGAGATATCTGGCAGAAGGACGCACATGATTGGAGATATCTGGCGGAAGGACGCATATGATTGGAGATATCTTGCAGAAGGACGCATATGACTGGAGATATCTTGCAGAAGGACGCATATGATTGGAGATATCTTGCAGAAGGACGCATATGATTGGAGATATCTTGCAGAAGGACGCATATGATAGGAGATATCTTGCAGAAGGAGGCATATGATTGGAGATATCTTGCAGAAGGACGAATATGATTGGAGATATCTTGCAGAAGGACGCATATGATTGGAGATATCTTGCAGAAGGACGCATATGATAGGAGATATCTTGCAGAAGGACGCATATGATTGGAGATATCTTGCAGAAGGACGAATATGATTGGAGATATCTTGCAGAAGGACGCATATGATTGGAGATATCTTGCAGAAGGACGCATATGATTGGAGATATCTTGCAGAAGGACGCATATGATCGGAAACATCTTGCAGAGGGAGGCATATGATTGGAGATATCTTGCAGAAGGACGCATATGATTGGAGATATCTTGCAGAAGGACGCATGTGATAGGAGATATGTTGCAGAAGGACGCACATGATTGGAGATATCTTGCAGAAGGACGCATATGATTGGAGATATCTTGCAGAAGGTCGCATATGATTGGAGATATCTTGCAGAAGGATGCATATGATTGGAGATATCTTGCAGAAGGACGCACATGATTGGAGATATCTTGCAGAAGGACGCACATGATTGGATATATCTTGAAGAAGGACGCACATGATTGGAGATATCTTGCAGAAGGACGCATATGATTGGAGATATCTTGCAGAAGGACGCATATGATTGGAGATATCTTGCAGAAGAACGCACATGATTGGAGATATCTTGCAGAAGGACGCACATGATTGGAGATATCTTGCAGAAGGACGCACATGATTGGAGATATCTTGCAGAAGGACGCATATGATTGGAGATATCTTGCAGAAGGACGCATATGATTGGAGATATCTTGGAGAAAGACGCATATGATTGGAGATATCTTGCAGAAGAACGCACATGATTGGAGATATCTTGCAGAAGGACGCACATGATTGGAGATATGCTGCAGAAGGACGCACATGATTGGGGATATCTTGCAGAAGAACGCACATGATTGGAGATATCTTGCAGAAGGACGCACATGATTGGGGATATCTTGCAGAAGAACGCACATGATTGCAGATATCTTGCAGAAGGACGCACATGATTGGAGATATCTTGCAGAAGGACGCACATGATTGGAGATATCTTGCAGAAGGACGCACATGATTGGAGATATCTTGCAGAAGGACGCATATGATTGGAGATATCTTGCAGAAGGACGCATATGATTGGAGATATCTTGCAGAAGGACGCATATGATTGGAGATATCTTGCAGAAGGACGCATATGATTGGAGATATCTTGCAGAAGGACGCATATGATTGGAGATATCTTGCAGAAGGACGCATGTGATAGGAGATATGTTGCAGAAGGACGCACATGATTGGAGATATCTTGCAGAAGGACGCATATGATTGGAGATATCTTGCAGAAGGTCGCATATGATTGGAGATATCTTGCAGAAGGATGCATATGATTGGAGATATCTTGCAGAAGGACGCACATGATTGGAGATATCTTGCAGAAGGACGCATATGATTGGAGATATCTTGCAGAAGGACGCACATGATTGGAGATATCTTGCAGAAGGACGCACATGATTGGATATATCTTGAAGAAGGACGCACATGATTGGAGATATCTTGCAGAAGGACGCATATGATTGGAGATATCTTGCAGAAGGACGCATATGATTGGAGATATCTTGCAGAAGAACGCACATGATTGGAGATATCTTGCAGAAGGACGCACATGATTGGAGATATCTTGCAGAAGGACGCACATGATTGGAGATATCTTGCAGAAGGACGCATATGATTGGAGATATCTTGCAGAAGGACGCATATGATTGGAGATATCTTGGAGAAAGACGCATATGATTGGAGATATCTTGCAGAAGAACGCACATGATTGGAGATATCTTGCAGAAGGACGCACATGATTGGAGATATGCTGCAGAAGGACGCACATGATTGGGGATATCTTGCAGAAGAACGCACATGATTGGAGATATCTTGCAGAAGGACGCACATGATTGGGGATATCTTGCAGAAGAACGCACATGATTGCAGATATCTTGCAGAAGGACGCACATGATTGGAGATATCTTGCAGAAGGACGCACATGATTGGAGATATCTTGCAGAAGGACGCACATGATTGGAGATATCTTGCAGAAGGACGCATATGATTGGAGATATCTTGCAGAAGGACGCATATGATTGGAGATATCTTGCAGAAGGACGCATATGATTGGAGATATCTTGCAGAAGGACGCATATGATTGGAGATATCTTGCAGAAGGACGCATATGATTGGAGATATCTTGCAGAAGGGCGCACATGATTGGAGATATCTTGCAGAAGGACGCACATGATTGGAGATATCTTGCAGAAGGACGCACATGATTGGAGATATCTTGCAGAAGAACGCACATGATTGGAGATATCTTGCAGAAGGACGCATGTGATTGGAGATATCTTGCAGAAGGACGCATATGATTGGAGATATCTTGCAGAAGGACGCATATGATTGGAGATATCTTGCAGAAGGTCGCATATGATTGGAGATATCTTGCAGAAGGACGCATATGATTGGAGATATCTTGCAGAAGGACGCATGTGATTGGAGATATCTTGCAGAAGGACGCATATGATTGGAGATATCTTGCAGAAGGACGCATATGATTGGAGATATCTTGCAGAAGGACGCATATGATTGGAGATATCTTGCAAAAGGACGCATATGATTGGAGATATCTTGCAGAAGGACGCATATGATTGGAGATATCTTGTAGAAGGTCGCATATGATTGGAGATATCTTGCAAAAGGACGCATATGATTGGAGATATCTTGCAGAAGGACGCATATGATTGGAGATATCTTGCAGAAGGACGCATATGATCGGAGACATCTTGCAGAAGGACGCATATGATTGGAGATATCTTGCAGAAGGACGAATACGATTGGAGATATCTTGCAGAAGGACGCATATGATTGGAAATATCTTGCAGAAGGACGCATATGATGGGAGATATCTTGCAGAAGGAGGCATATGATTGGAGATATCTTGCAGAAGGACGAATATGATTGGAGATATCTTGCAGAAGGACGCATATGATTGGAGATATCTTGCAGCAGGACGCATATGATAGGAGACATCTTGCAGAAGGACGCATATGATTGGAGATATCTTGCAGAAGGACGCATATGATCGGAGACATCTTGCAGAAGGACGCATATGATTGGAGATATCTTGCAGAAGGACGCATATGATTGGAGATATCTTGCAGAAGGACGCATATGATTGGAGATATCTTGCAGAAGGAGGCATATGATTGGAGATATCTTGCAGAAGGACGTATATAATTGGAGATATCTTGCAGAAGGACGCACATGATTGGAGATATCTTGCAGAAGGACGCACATGATTGGAGATATCTTGCAGAAGGAGGCATATGATTGGAGATATCTTGCAGAAGGACGCACATGATTGGAGATATCTTGCAGAAGGAGGCATATGATTGGAGATATCTTGCAGAAGGACGTATATAATTGGAGATATCTTGCAGAAGGACGCACATGATTGGAGATATCTTGCAGAAGGACGCACATGATTGGAGATATCTTGCAGAAGGACGCATATGATTGGAGATATCTTGCAGAAGGACGCATATGATTGGAGATATCTTGCAGAAGAACGCACATGATTGGAGATATCTTGCAGAAGGACGCACATGATTGGAGATATCTTGCAGAAGGACGCACATGATTGGAGATATCTTGCAGAAGGAGGCATATGAGTGGAGATATCTTGCAGAAGGACGCATATGATTGGAGATATCTTGTAGAAGGTCGCATATGATTGGAGATATCTTGCAAAAGGACGCACATGATTGGAGATATCTTGCAGAAGGACGCACATGATTGGAGATATCTTGCAGAAGGAGGCATATGAGTGGAGATATCTTGCAGAAGGACGCATATAATTGGAGATATCTTGCAGAAGGACGCACATGATTGAAGATATCTTGCAGAAGAACGCACATGATTGGAGATATCTTGCAGAAGGACGCATATGATTGGAGATATCTTGCAGAAGGACGCATATGATTGGAGATATCTTGCAGAAGAACGCACATGATTGGAGATATCTTGCAGAAGGACGCACATGATTGGAGATACCTTGCAGAAGGACGCACATGATTGGAGATATCTTGCAGAAGAACGCACATGATTGGAGATATCTTGCAGAAGGACGCATGTGATTGGAGATATCTTGCAGAAGGACGCATATGATTGGAGATATCTTGCAGAAGGACGCATATGATTGGAGATATCTTGCAGAAGGTCGCATATGATTGGAGATATCTTGCAGAAGGACGCATATGATTGGAGATATCTTGCAGAAGGACGCATGTGATTGGAGATATCTTGCAGAAGGACGCATATGATTGGAGATATCTTGCAGAAGGACGCATATGATTGGAGATATCTTGCAGAAGGACGCATATGATTGGAGATATCTTGCAAAAGGACGCATATGATTGGAGATATCTTGCAGAAGGACGCATATGATTGGAGATATCTTGTAGAAGGTCGCATATGATTGGAGATATCTTGCAAAAGGACGCATATGATTGGAGATATCTTGCAGAAGGACGCATATGATTGGAGATATCTTGCAGAAGGACGCATATGATTGGAGATATCTTGCAGAAGGACGCATATGATTGGAGATATCTTGCAGAAGGGCGCACATGATTGGAGATATCTTGCAGAAGGGCGCACATGATTGGAGATATCTTGCAGAAGGACGCACATGATTGGAGATATCTTGCAGAAGGACGCACATGATTGGAGATATCTTGCAGAAGAACGCACATGATTGGAGATATCTTGCAGAAGGACGCATGTGATTGGAGATATCTTGCAGAAGGACGCATATGATTGGAGATATCTTGCAGAAGGACGCATGTGATTGGAGATATCTTGCAGAAGGACGCATATGATTGGAGATATCTTGCAGAAGGACGCATATGATTGGAGATATCTTGCAGAAGGACGCATATGATTGGAGATATCTTGCAAAAGGACGCATATGATTGGAGATATCTTGCAGAAGGACGCATATGATTGGAGATATCTTGTAGAAGGTCGCATATGATTGGAGATATCTTGCAAAAGGACGCATATGATTGGAGATATCTTGCAGAAGGACGCATATGATTGGAGATATCTTGCAGAAGGACGCATATGATCGGAGACATCTTGCAGAAGGACGCATATGATTGGAGATATCTTGCAGAAGGACGAATATGATTGGAGATATCTTGCAGAAGGACGCATATGATTGGAAATATCTTGCAGAAGGACGCATATGATAGGAGATATCTTGCAGAAGGAGGCATATGATTGGAGATATCTTGCAGAAGGACGAATATGATTGGAGATATCTTGCAGAAGGACGCATATGATTGGAGATATCTTGCAGCAGGACGCATATGATAGGAGACATCTTGCAGAAGGACGCATATGATTGGAGATATCTTGCAGAAGGACGCATATGATCGGAGACATCTTGCAGAAGGACGCATATGATTGGAGATATCTTGCAGAAGGACGCATATGATTGGAGATATCTTGCAGAAGGACGCATATGATTGGAGATATCTTGCAGAAGGAGGCATATGATTGGAGATATCTTGCAGAAGGACGTATATAATTGGAGATATCTTGCAGAAGGACGCACATGATTGGAGATATCTTGCAGAAGGACGCACATGATTGGAGATATCTTGCAGAAGGAGGCATATGATTGGAGATATCTTGCAGAAGGACGCACATGATTGGAGATATCTTGCAGAAGGAGGCATATGATTGGAGATATCTTGCAGAAGGACGTATATAATTGGAGATATCTTGCAGAAGGACGCACATGATTGGAGATATTTTGCAGAAGGACGCATATGATTGGAGATATCTTGCAGAAGGACGCATATGATTGGAGATATCTTGCAGAAGGACGCATATGATTGGAGATATCTTGCAGAAGGAGGCATATGATTGGAGATATCTTGCAGAAGGACGTATATAATTGGAGATATCTTGCAGAAGGACGCACATGATTGGAGATATCTTGCAGAAGGACGCACATGATTGGAGATATCTTGCAGAAGGAGGCATATGAGTGGAGATATCTTGCAGAAGGACGCATATAATTGGAGATATCTTGCAGAAGGACGCACATGATTGAAGATATCTTGCAGAAGAACGCACATGATTGGAGATATCTTGCAGAAGGACGCATATGATTGGAGATATCTTGCAGAAGGACGCATATGATTGGAGATATCTTGCAGAAGAACGCACATGATTGGAGATATCTTGCAGAAGGACGCACATGATTGGAGATACCTTGCAGAAGGACGCACATGATTGGAGATATCTTGCAGAAGAACGCACATGATTGGAGATATCTTGCAGAAGGACGCATGTGATTGGAGATATCTTGCAGAAGGACGCATATGATTGGAGATATCTTGCAGAAGGACGCATATGATTGGAGATATCTTGCAGAAGGTCGCATATGATTGGAGATATCTTGCAGAAGGACGCATATGATTGGAGATATCTTGCAGAAGGACGCATGTGATTGGAGATATCTTGCAGAAGGACGCATATGATTGGAGATATCTTGCAGAAGGACGCATATGATTGGAGATATCTTGCAGAAGGACGCATATGATTGGAGATATCTTGCAAAAGGACGCATATGATTGGAGATATCTTGCAGAAGGACGCATATGATTGGAGATATCTTGTAGAAGGTCGCATATGATTGGAGATATCTTGCAAAAGGACGCATATGATTGGAGATATCTTGCAGAAGGACGCATATGATTGGAGATATCTTGCAGAAGGACGCATATGATCGGAGACATCTTGCAGAAGGACGCATATGATTGGAGATATCTTGCAGAAGGACGAATATGATTGGAGATATCTTGCAGAAGGACGCATATGATTGGAAATATCTTGCAGAAGGACGCATATGATAGGAGATATCTTGCAGAAGGAGGCATATGATTGGAGATATCTTGCAGAAGGACGAATATGATTGGAGATATCTTGCAGAAGGACGCATATGATTGGAGATATCTTGCAGCAGGACGCATATGATAGGAGACATCTTGCAGAAGGACGCATATGATTGGAGATATCTTGCAGAAGGACGCATATGATCGGAGACATCTTGCAGAAGGACGCATATGATTGGAGATATCTTGCAGAAGGACGCATATGATTGGAGATATCTTGCAGAAGGACGCATATGATTGGAGATATCTTGCAGAAGGAGGCATATGATTGGAGATATCTTGCAGAAGGACGTATATAATTGGAGATATCTTGCAGAAGGACGCACATGATTGGAGATATCTTGCAGAAGGACGCACATGATTGGAGATATCTTGCAGAAGGAGGCATATGATTGGAGATATCTTGCAGAAGGACGCACATGATTGGAGATATCTTGCAGAAGGAGGCATATGATTGGAGATATCTTGCAGAAGGACGTATATAATTGGAGATATCTTGCAGAAGGACGCACATGATTGGAGATATTTTGCAGAAGGACGCATATGATTGGAGATATCTTGCAGAAGGACGCATATGATTGGAGATATCTTGCAGAAGGACGCATATGATTGGAGATATCTTGCAGAAGGAGGCATATGATTGGAGATATCTTGCAGAAGGACGTATATAATTGGAGATATCTTGCAGAAGGACGCACATGATTGGAGATATCTTGCAGAAGGACGCACATGATTGGAGATATCTTGCAGAAGGAGGCATATGAGTGGAGATATCTTGCAGAAGGACGCATATAATTGGAGATATCTTGCAGAAGGACGCACATGATTGAAGATATCTTGCAGAAGAACGCACATGATTGGAGATATCTTGCAGAAGGACGCATATGATTGGAGATATCTTGCAGAAGGACGCATATGATTGGAGATATCTTGCAGAAGAACGCACATGATTGGAGATATCTTGCAGAAGGACGCACATGATTGGAGATACCTTGCAGAAGGACGCACATGATTGGGGATATCTTGCAGAAGAACGCACATGATTGGAGATATCTTGCAGAAGGACGCACATGATTGGGGATATCTTGCAGAAGAACGCACATGATTGGAGATATCTTGCAGAAGGACGCACATGATTGGAGATATCTTGCAGAAGGACGCACATGATTGGAGATATCTTGCAGAAGGACGCACATGATTGGAGATATCTTGCAGAAGGACGCAAATGATTGGAGATATCTTGCAGAAGGACGCATATGATTGGAGATATCTTGCAGAAGGACGCATATGATTGGAGATATCTTGCAGAAGGACGCATATGATTGGAGATATCTTGCAGATGGACGCATATGATTGGAGATATCTTGCAGAAGGACGCATATGATAGGAGATATCTTGCAGAAGGAGGCATATGATTGGAGATATCTTGCAGAAGGACGAATATGATTGGAGATATCTTGCAGAAGGACGCATATGATTGGAGATATCTTGCAGCAGGACGCATATGATAGGAGATATCTTGCAGAAGGACGCATATGATTAGAGATATCTTGCAGAAGGACGCATATGATTGGAGATATCTTGCAGAAGGACGCACATGATTGGAGATATCTTGCAGAAGGACGCACATGATTGGAGATATCTTGCAGAAGGACGCATATGATTAGAGATATCTTGCAGAAGGACGCACATGATTGGAGATATCTTGCAGAAGGACGCACAAGATTGGAGATATCTTGCAGAAGGACGCATATGATTGGAGATATCTTGCAGAAGGACGCATATGATCGGAAACATCTTGCAGAAGGAGGCATATGATTGGAGATATCTTGCAGAAGGACGCATATAATTGGAGATATCTTGCAGAAGGACGCACATGATTGAAGATATCTTGCAGAAGAACGCACATGATTGGAGATATCTTGCAGAAGGACGCATATGATTGGAGATATCTTGCAGAAGGACGCATATGATTGCAGATATCTTGCAGAAGAACGCACATGATTGGAGATATCTTGCAGAAGGACGCACATGATTGGAGATACCTTGCAGAAGGACGCACATGATTGGGGATATCTTGCAGAAGAACGCACATGATTGGAGATATCTTGCAGAAGGACGCACATGATTGGAGATATCTTGCAGAAGGACGCACATGATTGGAGATATCTTGCAGAAGGACGCACATGATTGGAGATATCTTGCAGAAGGACGCAAATGATTGGAGATATCTTGCAGAAGGACGCATATGATTGGAGATATCTTGCAGAAGGACGCATATGATTGGAGATATCTTGCAGAAGGACGCATATGATTGGAGATATCTTGCAGATGGACGCATATGATTTTAGATATCTTGCAGAAGGACGCATGTGATAGGAGATATCTTGCAGAAGGAGGCATATGATTGGAGATATCTTGCAGAAGGACGAATATGATTGGAGATATCTTGCAGAAGGACGCATATGATTGGAGATATCTTGCAGCAGGACGCATATGATAGGAGATATCTTGCAGAAGGACGCATATGATTAGAGATATCTTTCAGAAGGACGCATATGATCGGAAACATCTTGCAGAAGGAGGCATATGATTGGAGATGTCTTGCAGAAGGACGCATATGATTGGAGATATCTTGCAGAAGGACGCATATGATAGGAGATATGTTGCAGAAGGACGCACATGATTGGAGATATCTTGCAGAAGGACGCATATGATTGGAGATATCTTGCAGAAGGTCGCATATGATTGGAGATATCTTGCAGAAGGACGCATATGATTGGAGATATCTTGCAGAAGGACGCACATGATTGGAGATATCTTGCAGAAGGACGCATATGATTGGAGATATCTTGCAGAAGGACGCAGATGATTAGAGATATCTTGCAGAAGGACGCATATGATTGGAGATATCTTGCAGAAGGACGCACATGATTGGAGATATCTTGCAGAAGGACGCACATGATTGGAGATATCTTGCAGAAGGACGCATATGATTGGAGATATCTTGCAGAAGGACGCATATGATCGGAAATATCTTGCAGAAGGAGGCATATGATTGGAGATATCTTGCAGAAGGACGCATATAATTGGAGATATCTTGCAGAAGGACGCACATGATTGAAGATATCTTGCAGAAGAACGCACATGATTGGAGATATCTTGCAGAAGGACGCATATGATTGGAGATATCTTGCAGAAGGACGCATATGATTGGAGATATCTTGCAGAAGAACGCACATGATTGGAGATATCTTGCAGAAGGACGCACATGATTGGAGATACCTTGCAGAAGGACGCACATGATTGGGGATATCTTGCAGAAGAACGCACATGATTGGAGATATCTTGCAGAAGGACGCACATGATTGGGGATATCTTGCAGAAGAACGCACATGATTGGAGATATCTTGCAGAAGGACGCACATGATTGGAGATATCTTGCAGAAGGACGCACATGATTGGAGATATCTTGCAGAAGGACGCACATGATTGGAGATATCTTGCAGAAGGACGCAAATGATTGGAGATATCTTGCAGAAGGACGCATATGATTGGAGATATCTTGCAGAAGGACGCATATGATTGGAGATATCTTGCAGAAGGACGCATATGATTAGAGATATCTTGCAGATGGACGCATATGATTGGAGATATCTTGCAGAAGGACGCATATGATAGGAGATATCTTGCAGAAGGAGGCATATGATTGGAGATATCTTGCAGAAGGACGAATATGATTGGAGATATCTTGCAGAAGGACGCATATGATTGGAGATATCTTGCAGCAGGACGCATATGATAGGAGATATCTTGCAGAAGGACGCATGTGATAGGAGATATGTTGCAGAAGGACGCACATGATGGGAGATATCTTGCAGAAGGACGCAAATGATTGGAGATATCTTGCAGAAGGACGCATATGATTGGAGATATCTTGCAGAAGGACGCATATGATTCGAGATATCTTGCAGATGGACTCATATGATTGGAGATATCTTGCAGAAGGACGCATATGATAGGAGATATCTTGCAGAAGGAGGCATATGATTGGAGATATCTTGCAGAAGGACGCATATGATTGGAGATATCTTGGAGAAGGACGCATATGATAGGAGATATCTTGCAGAAGGACGCATATGATTGGAGATATCTTGCAGAAGGACGCATATGATCGGAAACATCTTGCAGAAGGAGGCATATGATTGGAGATGTCTTGCAGAAGGACGCATATGATTGGAGATATCTTGCAGAAGGACGCATATGATAGGAGATATGTTGCAGAAGGACGCACATGATTGGAGATATCTTGCAGAAGGACGCATATGATTGGAGATATCTTGCAGAAGGTCGCATATGATTGGAGATATCTTGCAGAAGGACGCATATGATCGGAAACATCTTGCAGAAGGAGGCATATGATTGGAGATGTCTTGCAGAAGGACGCATATGATTGGAGATATCTTGCAGAAGGACGCATATGATAGGAGATATGTTGCAGAAGGACGCACATGATTGGAGATATCTTGCAGAAGGACGCATATGATTGGAGATATCTTGCAGAAGGTCGCATATGATTGGAGATATCTTGCAGAAGGACGCATATGATTGGAGATATCTTGCAGAAGGACGCACATGATTGGAGATATCTTGCAGAAGGACGCATATGATTGGAGATATCTTGCAGAAGGACGCAGATGATTAGAGATATCTTGCAGAAGGACGCATATGATTGGAGATATCTTGCAGAAGGACGCATATGATTGGAGATATCTTGCAGAAGGACGCATATGATTGGAGATATCTTGCAGAAGGACGCATATGATTGGAGATATCTTGCAGAAGGAGGCATATGATTGGAGATATCTTGCCGAAGGACGTATATAATTGGAGATATCTTGCAGAAGGACGCACATGATTGGAGATATCTTGCAGAAGGACGCACATGATTGGAGATATCTTGCAGAAGGAGGCATATGATTGGAGATATCTTGCAGAAGGACGCACATGATTGGAGATATCTTGCAGAAGGAGGCATATGAGTGGAGATATCTTGCAGAAGGACGTATATAATTGGAGATATCTTGCAGAAGGACGCACATGATTGGAGATATCTTGCAGAAGGACGCATATGATTGGAGATATCTTGCAGAAGGACGCATATGATTGGAGATATCTTGCAGAAGGACGCATATGATTGGAGATATCTTGCAGAAGGAGGCATATGATTGGAGATATCTTGCAGAAGGACGTATATAATTGGAGATATCTTGCAGAAGGACGCACATGATTGGAGATATCTTGCAGAAGGACGCACATGATTGGAGATATCTTGCAGAAGGAGGCATATGAGTGGAGATATCTTGCAGAAGGACGTATATAATTGGAGATATCTTGCAGAAGGACGCACATGATTGGAGATATCTTGCAGAAGGACGCACATGATTGGAGATATCTTGCAGAAGGAGGCATATGATTGGAGATATCTTGCAGAAGGACGCATATGATTGGAGATATCTTGCAGAAGGAGGCATATGATTGGAGATATCTTGCAGAAGGACGTATATAATTGGAGATATCTTGCAGAAGGACGCACATGATTTAAGATATCTTGCAGAAGGACGCATATGATTGGAGATATCTTGCAGAAGGACGCATATGATTGGAGATATCTTGCAGAAGGACGCATATGATTGGAGATATCTTGCAGAAGGAGGCATATGATTGGAGATATCTTGCAGAAGGACGTATATAATTGGAGATATCTTGCAGAAGGACGCACATGACTGGAGATATCTTGCAGAAGGACGCACATGATTGGAGATATCTTGCAGAAGGACGCATATGATTGGAGATATCTTGCAGAAGGACGCATATGATTGGAGATATCTTGCAGAAGGACGCATATGATTGGAGATATCTTGCAGAAGGACGCATATGATTGGAGATATCTTGCAGAAGGACGCACATGATTGGAGATATCTTGCAGAAGGACGCACATGATTGGAGATATCTTGCAGAAGGAGGCATATGAGTGGAGATATCTTGCAGAAGGACGTATATAATTGGAGATATCTTGCAGAAGGACGCACATGATTGGAGATATCTTGCAGAAGGAGGCATATGATTAGAGATATCTTGCAGAAGGACGCATATGATTGGAGATATCTTGCAGAAGGACGCATATGATTGGAGATATCTTGCAGAAGGAGGCATATGATTGGAGATATCTTGCAGAAGGACGTATATAATTGGAGATATCTTGCAGAAGGACGCACATGATTTAAGATATCTTGCAGAAGGACGCATATGATTGGAGATATCTTGCAGAAGGACGCATATGATTGGAGATATCTTGCAGAAGGTCGCATATGATTGGAGATATCTTGCAGAAGGACGCATATGATTGGAGATATCTTGCAGAAGGACGCACATGATTGGAGATATCTTGCAGAAGGACGCATATGATTGGAGATATCTTGCAGAAGGACGCAGATGATTAGAGATATCTTGCAGAAGGACGCATATGATTGGAGATATCTTGCAGAAGGACGCATATGATTGGAGATATCTTGCAGAAGGACGCATATGATTGGAGATATCTTGCAGAAGGACGCATATGATTGGAGATATCTTGCAGAAGGAGGCATATGATTGGAGATATCTTGCAGAAGGACGTATATAATTGGAGATATCTTGCAGAAGGACGCACATGATTGGAGATATCTTGCAGAAGGACGCACATGATTGGAGATATCTTGCAGAAGGAGGCATATGATTGGAGATATCTTGCAGAAGGACGCACATGATTGGAGATATCTTGCAGAAGGAGGCATATGATTGGAGATATCTTGCAGAAGGACGTATATAATTGGAGATATCTTGCAGAAGGACGCACATGATTGGAGATATCTTGCAGAAGGACGCATATGATTGGAGATATCTTGCAGAAGGACGCATATGATTGGAGATATCTTGCAGAAGGACGCATATGATTGGAGATATCTTGCAGAAGGAGGCATATGATTGGAGATATCTTGCAGAAGGACGTATATAATTGGAGATATCTTGCAGAAGGACGCACATGATTGGAGATATCTTGCAGAAGGACGCACATGATTGGAGATATCTTGCAGAAGGAGGCATATGATTGGAGATATCTTGCAGAAGGACGCATATGATTGGAGATATCTTGCAGAAGGAGGCATATGATTGGAGATATCTTGCAGAAGGACGTATATAATTGGAGATATCTTGCAGAAGGACGCACATGATTGGAGATATCTTGCAGAAGGACGCATATGATTGGAGATATCTTGCAGAAGGACGCATATGATTGGAGATATCTTGCAGAAGGACGCGTATGATTGGAGATATCTTGCAGAAGGAGGCATATGATTGGAGATATCTTGCAGAAGGACGTATATAATTGGAGATATCTTGCAGAAGGACGCACATGATTGGAGATATCTTGCAGAAGGACGCACATGATTGGAGATATCTTGCAGAAGGAGGCATATGAGTGGAGATATCTTGCAGAAGGACGTATATAATTGGAGATATCTTGCAGAAGGACGCACATGATTGGAGATATCTTGCAGAAGGACGCACATGATTGGAGATATCTTGCAGAAGGAGGCATATGATTGGAGATATCTTGCAGAAGGACGCATATGATTGGAGATATCTTGCAGAAGGAGGCATATGATTGGAGATATCTTGCAGAAGGACGTATATAATTGGAGATATCTTGCAGAAGGACGCACATGATTTAAGATATCTTGCAGAAGGACGCATATGATTGGAGATATCTTGCAGAAGGACGCATATGATTGGAGATATCTTGCAGAAGGACGCATATGATTGGAGATATCTTGCAGAAGGAGGCATATGATTGGAGATATCTTGCAGAAGGACGTATATAATTGGAGATATCTTGCAGAAGGACGCACATGACTGGAGATATCTTGCAGAAGGACGCACATGATTGGAGATATCTTGCAGAAGGACGCATATGATTGGAGATATCTTGCAGAAGGACGCATATGATTGGAGATATCTTGCAGAAGGACGCATATGATTGGAGATATCTTGCAGAAGGACGCATATGATTGGAGATATCTTGCAGAAGGACGCACATGATTGGAGATATCTTGCAGAAGGACGCACATGATTGGAGATATCTTGCAGAAGGAGGCATATGAGTGGAGATATCTTGCAGAAGGACGTATATAATTGGAGATATCTTGCAGAAGGACGCACATGATTGGAGATATCTTGCAGAAGGAGGCATATGATTAGAGATATCTTGCAGAAGGACGCATATGATTGGAGATATCTTGCAGAAGGACGCATATGATTGGAGATATCTTGCAGAAGGAGGCATATGATTGGAGATATCTTGCAGAAGGACGTATATAATTGGAGATATCTTGCAGAAGGACGCACATGATTTAAGATATCTTGCAGAAGGACGCATATGATTGGAGATATCTTGCAGAAGGACGCATATGATTGGAGATATCTTGCAGAAGGTCGCATATGATTGGAGATATCTTGCAGAAGGACGCATATGATTGGAGATATCTTGCAGAAGGACGCACATGATTGGAGATATCTTGCAGAAGGACGCATATGATTGGAGATATCTTGCAGAAGGACGCAGATGATTAGAGATATCTTGCAGAAGGACGCATATGATTGGAGATATCTTGCAGAAGGACGCATATGATTGGAGATATCTTGCAGAAGGACGCATATGATTGGAGATATCTTGCAGAAGGACGCATATGATTGGAGATATCTTGCAGAAGGAGGCATATGATTGGAGATATCTTGCAGAAGGACGTATATAATTGGAGATATCTTGCAGAAGGACGCACATGATTGGAGATATCTTGCAGAAGGACGCACATGATTGGAGATATCTTGCAGAAGGAGGCATATGATTGGAGATATCTTGCAGAAGGACGCACATGATTGGAGATATCTTGCAGAAGGAGGCATATGATTGGAGATATCTTGCAGAAGGACGTATATAATTGGAGATATCTTGCAGAAGGACGCACATGATTGGAGATATCTTGCAGAAGGACGCATATGATTGGAGATATCTTGCAGAAGGACGCATATGATTGGAGATATCTTGCAGAAGGACGCATATGATTGGAGATATCTTGCAGAAGGAGGCATATGATTGGAGATATCTTGCAGAAGGACGTATATAATTGGAGATATCTTGCAGAAGGACGCACATGATTGGAGATATCTTGCAGAAGGACGCACATGATTGGAGATATCTTGCAGAAGGAGGCATATGAGTGGAGATATCTTGCAGAAGGACGTATATAATTGGAGATATCTTGCAGAAGGACGCACATGATTGGAGATATCTTGCAGAAGGACGCATATGATTGGAGATATCTTGCAGAAGGACGCATATGATTGGAGATATCTTGCAGAAGGACGCATATGATTGGAGATATCTTGCAGAAGGAGGCATATGATTGGAGATATCTTGCAGAAGGACGTATATAATTGGAGATATCTTGCAGAAGGACGCACATGATTGGAGATATCTTGCAGAAGGACGCACATGATTGGAGATATCTTGCAGAAGGAGGCATATGATTGGAGATATCTTGCAGAAGGACGCATATGATTGGAGATATCTTGCAGAAGGAGGCATATGATTGGAGATATCTTGCAGAAGGACGTATATAATTGGAGATATCTTGCAGAAGGACGCACATGATTGGAGATATCTTGCAGAAGGACGCATATGATTGGAGATATCTTGCAGAAGGACGCATATGATTGGAGATATCTTGCAGAAGGACGCATATGATTGGAGATATCTTGCAGAATGAGGCATATGATAGGAGATATCTTGCAGAAGGACGCATATGATTGGAGATATCTTGCAGAAGGACGCATATGATTGGAGATATCTTGCAGAAGGACGCATATGATTGGAGATATCTTGCAGAAGGAGGCATATGATTGGAGATATCTTGCAGAAGGACGTATATAATTGGAGATATCTTGCAGAAGGACGCACATGATTTAAGATATCTTGCAGAAGGACGCATATGATTGGAGATATCTTGCAGAAGGACGCATATGATTGGAGATATCTTGCAGAAGGACGCATATGATTGGAGATATCTTGCAGAAGGAGGCATATGATTGGAGATATCTTGCAGAAGGACGTATATAATTGGAGATATCTTGCAGAAGGACGCACATGACTGGAGATATCTTGCAGAAGGACGCACATGATTGGAGATATCTTGCAGAAGGACGCATATGATTGGAGATATCTTGCAGAAGGACGCATATGATTGGAGATATCTTGCAGAAGGACGCATATGATTGGAGATATCTTGCAGAAGGACGCATATGATTGGAGATATCTTGCAGAAGGACGCACATGATTGGAGATATCTTGCAGAAGGACGCACATGATTGGAGATATCTTGCAGAAGGAGGCATATGAGTGGAGATATCTTGCAGAAGGACGTATATAATTGGAGATATCTTGCAGAAGGACGCACATGATTGGAGATATCTTGCAGAAGGAGGCATATGATTAGAGATATCTTGCAGAAGGACGCATATGATTGGAGATATCTTGCAGAAGGACGCATATGATTGGAGATATCTTGCAGAAGGAGGCATATGATTGGAGATATCTTGCAGAAGGACGTATATAATTGGAGATATCTTGCAGAAGGACGCACATGATTTAAGATATCTTGCAGAAGGACGCATATGATTGGAGATATCTTGCAGAAGGACGCATATGATTGGAGATATCTTGCAGAAGGTCGCATATGATTGGAGATATCTTGCAGAAGGACGCATATGATTGGAGATATCTTGCAGAAGGACGCACATGATTGGAGATATCTTGCAGAAGGACGCATATGATTGGAGATATCTTGCAGAAGGACGCAGATGATTAGAGATATCTTGCAGAAGGACGCATATGATTGGAGATATCTTGCAGAAGGACGCATATGATTGGAGATATCTTGCAGAAGGACGCATATGATTGGAGATATCTTGCAGAAGGACGCATATGATTGGAGATATCTTGCAGAAGGAGGCATATGATTGGAGATATCTTGCAGAAGGACGTATATAATTGGAGATATCTTGCAGAAGGACGCACATGATTGGAGATATCTTGCAGAAGGACGCACATGATTGGAGATATCTTGCAGAAGGAGGCATATGATTGGAGATATCTTGCAGAAGGACGCACATGATTGGAGATATCTTGCAGAAGGAGGCATATGATTGGAGATATCTTGCAGAAGGACGTATATAATTGGAGATATCTTGCAGAAGGACGCACATGATTGGAGATATCTTGCAGAAGGACGCATATGATTGGAGATATCTTGCAGAAGGACGCATATGATTGGAGATATCTTGCAGAAGGACGCATATGATTGGAGATATCTTGCAGAAGGAGGCATATGATTGGAGATATCTTGCAGAAGGACGTATATAATTGGAGATATCTTGCAGAAGGACGCACATGATTGGAGATATCTTGCAGAAGGACGCACATGATTGGAGATATCTTGCAGAAGGAGGCATATGATTGGAGATATCTTGCAGAAGGACGCATATGATTGGAGATATCTTGCAGAAGGAGGCATATGATTGGAGATATCTTGCAGAAGGACGTATATAATTGGAGATATCTTGCAGAAGGACGCACATGATTGGAGATATCTTGCCGAAGGACGCATATGATTGGAGATATCTTGCAGAAGGACGCATATGATTGGAGATATCTTGCAGAAGGACGCGTATGATTGGAGATATCTTGCAGAAGGAGGCATATGATTGGAGATATCTTGCAGAAGGACGTATATAATTGGAGATATCTTGCAGAAGGACGCACATGATTGGAGATATCTTGCAGAAGGACGCACATGATTGGAGATATCTTGCAGAAGGAGGCATATGAGTGGAGATATCTTGCAGAAGGACGTATATAATTGGAGATATCTTGCAGAAGGACGCACATGATTGGAGATATCTTGCAGAAGGACGCACATGATTGGAGATATCTTGCAGAAGGAGGCATATGATTGGAGATATCTTGCAGAAGGACGCATATGATTGGAGATATCTTGCAGAAGGAGGCATATGATTGGAGATATCTTGCAGAAGGACGTATATAATTGGAGATATCTTGCAGAAGGACGCACATGATTTAAGATATCTTGCAGAAGGACGCATATGATTGGAGATATCTTGCAGAAGGACGCATATGATTGGAGATATCTTGCAGAAGGACGCATATGATTGGAGATATCTTGCAGAAGGAGGCATATGATTGGAGATATCTTGCAGAAGGACGTATATAATTGGAGATATCTTGCAGAAGGACGCACATGACTGGAGATATCTTGCAGAAGGACGCACATGATTGGAGATATCTTGCAGAAGGACGCATATGATTGGAGATATCTTGCAGAAGGACGCATATGATTGGAGATATCTTGCAGAAGGACGCATATGATTGGAGATATCTTGCAGAAGGACGCATATGATTGGAGATATCTTGCAGAAGGACGCACATGATTGGAGATATCTTGCAGAAGGACGCACATGATTGGAGATATCTTGCAGAAGGAGGCATATGAGTGGAGATATCTTGCAGAAGGACGTATATAATTGGAGATATCTTGCAGAAGGACGCACATGATTGGAGATATCTTGCAGAAGGAGGCATATGATTAGAGATATCTTGCAGAAGGACGCATATGATTGGAGATATCTTGCAGAAGGACGCATATGATTGGAGATATCTTGCAGAAGGAGGCATATGATTGGAGATATCTTGCAGAAGGACGTATATAATTGGAGATATCTTGCAGAAGGACGCACATGATTTAAGATATCTTGCAGAAGGACGCATATGATTGGAGATATCTTGCAGAAGGACGCATATGATTGGAGATATCTTGCAGAAGGTCGCATATGATTGGAGATATCTTGCAGAAGGACGCATATGATTGGAGATATCTTGCAGAAGGACGCACATGATTGGAGATATCTTGCAGAAGGACGCATATGATTGGAGATATCTTGCAGAAGGACGCAGATGATTAGAGATATCTTGCAGAAGGACGCATATGATTGGAGATATCTTGCAGAAGGACGCATATGATTGGAGATATCTTGCAGAAGGACGCATATGATTGGAGATATCTTGCAGAAGGACGCATATGATTGGAGATATCTTGCAGAAGGAGGCATATGATTGGAGATATCTTGCAGAAGGACGTATATAATTGGAGATATCTTGCAGAAGGACGCACATGATTGGAGATATCTTGCAGAAGGACGCACATGATTGGAGATATCTTGCAGAAGGAGGCATATGATTGGAGATATCTTGCAGAAGGACGCACATGATTGGAGATATCTTGCAGAAGGAGGCATATGATTGGAGATATCTTGCAGAAGGACGTATATAATTGGAGATATCTTGCAGAAGGACGCACATGATTGGAGATATCTTGCAGAAGGACGCATATGATTGGAGATATCTTGCAGAAGGACGCATATGATTGGAGATATCTTGCAGAAGGACGCATATGATTGGAGATATCTTGCAGAAGGAGGCATATGATTGGAGATATCTTGCAGAAGGACGTATATAATTGGAGATATCTTGCAGAAGGACGCACATGATTGGAGATATCTTGCAGAAGGACGCACATGATTGGAGATATCTTGCAGAAGGAGGCATATGAGTGGAGATATCTTGCAGAAGGACGTATATAATTGGAGATATCTTGCAGAAGGACGCACATGATTGGAGATATCTTGCAGAAGGACGCATATGATTGGAGATATCTTGCAGAAGGACGCATATGATTGGAGATATCTTGCAGAAGGACGCATATGATTGGAGATATCTTGCAGAAGGAGGCATATGATTGGAGATATCTTGCAGAAGGACGTATATAATTGGAGATATCTTGCAGAAGGACGCACATGATTGGAGATATCTTGCAGAAGGACGCACATGATTGGAGATATCTTGCAGAAGGAGGCATATGATTGGAGATATCTTGCAGAAGGACGCATATGATTGGAGATATCTTGCAGAAGGAGGCATATGATTGGAGATATCTTGCAGAAGGACGTATATAATTGGAGATATCTTGCAGAAGGACGCACATGATTGGAGATATCTTGCAGAAGGACGCATATGATTGGAGATATCTTGCAGAAGGACGCATATGATTGGAGATATCTTGCAGAAGGACGCGTATGATTGGAGATATCTTGCAGAAGGAGGCATATGATTGGAGATATCTTGCAGAAGGACGTATATAATTGGAGATATCTTGCAGGAGGAGGCACATGATTGGAGATATCTTGCAGAAGGACGCACATGATTGGAGATATCTTGCAGAAGGACGCATATGATTGGAGATATCTTGCAGAAGGACGCATATGATTGGAGATATCTTGCAGAAGGACGCATATGATTGGAGATATCTTGCAGAAGGACGCATATGATTGGAGATATCTTGCAGAAGGACGCACATGATTGGAGATATCTTGCAGAAGGACGCACATGATTGGAGATATCTTGCAGAAGGAGGCATATGAGTGGAGATATCTTGCAGAAGGACGTATATAATTGGAGATATCTTGCAGAAGGACGCACATGATTGGAGATATCTTGCAGAAGGACGCATATGATTGGAGATATCTTGCAGAAGGACGCATATGATTGGAGATATCTTGCAGAAGGACGCATATGATTGGAGATATCTTGCAGAAGGAGGCATATGATTGGAGATATCTTGCAGAAGGACGTATATAATTGGAGATATCTTGCAGAAGGACGCACATGATTGGAGATATCTTGCAGAAGGACGCACATGTTTGGAGATATCTTGCAGAAGGAGGCATATGATTGGAGATATCTTGCAGAAGGACGCATATGATTGGAGATATCTTGCAGAAGGAGGCATATGATTGGAGATATCTTGCAGAAGGACGTATATAATTGGAGATATCTTGCAGAAGGACGCACATGATTGGAGATATCTTGCAGAAGGACGCATATGATTGGAGATATCTTGCAGAAGGACGCATATGATTGGAGATATCTTGCAGAAGGAGGCATATGATTGGAGATATCTTGCAGAAGGACGTATATAATTGGAGATATCTTGCAGAAGGACGCACATGATTGGAGATATCTTGCAGAAGGACGCACATGATTGGAGATATCTTGCAGAAGGAGGCATATGATTGGAGATATCTTGCAGAAGGACGCATATGATTGGAGATATCTTGCAGAAGGAGGCATATGATTGGAGATATCTTGCAGAAGGACGTATATAATTGGAGATATCTTGCAGAAGGACGCAAATGATTGGAGATATCTTGCAGAAGGACGCACATGATTGGAGATATCTTGCAGAAGGACGCATATGATTGGAGATATCTTGCAGAAGGGCGCATATGATTGGAGATATCTTGCAGAAGGAGGCATATGATTGGAGATATCTTGCAGAAGGACGTATATAATTGGAGATATCTTGCAGAAGGACGCACATGATTGGAGATATCTTGCAGAAGGACGCATATGATTGGAGATATCTTGCAGAAGGACGCATATGATTGGAGATATCTTGCAGAAGGACGTATATAATTGGAGATATCTTGCAGAAGGACGCACATGATTGGAGATATCTTGCAGAAGGGCGCACATGATTGGAGATATCTTGCAGAAGGAGGCATATGATTGGAGATATCTTGCAGAAGGACGTATATAATTGGAGATATCTTGCAGAAGGACGCACATGATTGGAGATATCTTGCAGAAGGACGCACATGATTGGAGATATCTTGCAGAAGGAGGCATATGATTGGAGATATCTTGCAGAAGGACGCATATGATTGGAGATATCTTGCAGAAGGAGGCATATGATTGGAGATATCTTGCAGAAGGACGTATATAATTGGAGATATCTTGCAGAAGGACGCACATGATTGGAGATATCTTGCAGAAGGACGCATATGATTGGAGATATCTTGCAGAAGGACGCATATGATTGGAGATATCTTGCAGAAGGACGCGTATGATTGGAGATATCTTGCAGAAGGAGGCATATGATTGGAGATATCTTGCAGAAGGACGTATATAATTGGAGATATCTTGCAGGAGGACGCACATGATTGGAGATATCTTGCAGAAGGACGCACATGATTGGAGATATCTTGCAGAAGGACGCATATGATTGGAGATATCTTGCAGAAGGACGCATATGATTGGAGATATCTTGCAGAAGGACGCATATGATTGGAGATATCTTGCAGAAGGACGCATATGATTGGAGATATCTTGCAGAAGGACGCACATGATTGGAGATATCTTGCAGAAGGACGCACATGATTGGAGATATCTTGCAGAAGGAGGCATATGAGTGGAGATATCTTGCAGAAGGACGTATATAATTGGAGATATCTTGCAGAAGGACGCACATGATTGGAGATATCTTGCAGAAGGACGCATATGATTGGAGATATCTTGCAGAAGGACGCATATGATTGGAGATATCTTGCAGAAGGACGCATATGATTGGAGATATCTTGCAGAAGGAGGCATATGATTGGAGATATCTTGCAGAAGGACGTATATAATTGGAGATATCTTGCAGAAGGACGCACATGATTGGAGATATCTTGCAGAAGGACGCACATGATTGGAGATATCTTGCAGAAGGAGGCATATGATTGGAGATATCTTGCAGAAGGACGCATATGATTGGAGATATCTTGCAGAAGGAGGCATATGATTGGAGATATCTTGCAGAAGGACGTATATAATTGGAGATATCTTGCAGAAGGACGCACATGATTGGAGATATCTTGCAGAAGGACGCATATGATTGGAGATATCTTGCAGAAGGACGCATATGATTGGAGATATCTTGCAGAAGGAGGCATATGATTGGAGATATCTTGCAGAAGGACGTATATAATTGGAGATATCTTGCAGAAGGACGCACATGATTGGAGATATCTTGCAGAAGGACGCACATGATTGGAGATATCTTGCAGAAGGAGGCATATGATTGGAGATATCTTGCAGAAGGACGCATATGATTGGAGATATCTTGCAGAAGGAGGCATATGATTGGAGATATCTTGCAGAAGGACGTATATAATTGGAGATATCTTGCAGAAGGACGCACATGATTGGAGATATCTTGCAGAAGGACGCACATGATTGGAGATATCTTGCAGAAGGACGCATATGATTGGAGATATCTTGCAGAAGGGCGCATATGATTGGAGATATCTTGCAGAAGGAGGCATATGATTGGAGATATCTTGCAGAAGGACGTATATAATTGGAGATATCTTGCAGAAGGACGCACATGATTGGAGATATCTTGCAGAAGGACGCATATGATTGGAGATATCTTGCAGAAGGACGCATATGATTGGAGATATCTTGCAGAAGGAGGCATATGATTGGAGATATCTTGCAGAAGGACGTATATAATTGGAGATATCTTGCAGAAGGACGCACATGATTGGAGATATCTTGCAGAAGGACGCACATGATTGGAGATATCTTGCAGAAGGAGGCATATGATTGGAGATATCTTGCAGAAGGACGCATATGATTGGAGATATCTTGCAGAAGGAGGCATATGATTGGAGATATCTTGCAGAAGGACGCATATGATTGGAGATATCTTGCAGAAGGGCGCATATGACTGGAGATATCTTGCAGAAGGACGCACATGATCGGAGATATCTTGCAGAAGGACGCATATGATTGGAGATATCTTGCAGAAGGACGCATATGATTGGAGATATCTTGCAGAAGGACGCATATGATAGGAGATATGTTGCAGAAGGACGCATATGATTGGAGATATCTTGCAGAAGGACGCATATGATTGGAGATATCTTGCAGAAGGACGCATATGATTGGAGATATCTTGCAGAAGGATGCATATGATTGGAGATATCTTGCAGAAGGACGCATATGATTGGAGATATCTTGCAGAAGGACGCATATGATTGGAGATATCTTGCAGAAGGACGCATATGATAGGAGATATGTTGCAGAAGGACGCATATGATTGGAGATATCTTGCAGAAGGACGCATATGATTGGAGATATCTTGCAGAAGGACGCATATGATTGGAGATATCTTGCAGAAGGATGCATATGATTGGAGATATCTTGCAGAAGGACGCATATGATTGGAGATATCTTGCAGAAGGACGCATATGATTGGAGATATCTTGCAGAAGGACGCATATGATTGGAGATATCTTGCAGAAGGACGCATATGATTGGAGATATCTTGCAGAAGGACGCATATGATTGGAGATATCTTGCAGAAGGACGCATATGATTGGTGATATCTTGCAGAAGGACGCATATGATTGGAGATATCTTGCAGAAGGACGCATATGATTGGAGATATCTTGCAGAAGGACGCATATGATTGTAGATATCTTGCAGAAGGACGCATATGATTGGTGATATCTTGCAGAAGGACGCATATGATTGGAGATATCTTGCAGAAGGACGCATATGATTGGAGATATCTTGCAGAAGGATGCATATGATTGGAGATATCTTGCAGAAGGACGCATATGATTGGAGATATCTTGCAGAAGGACGCATATGATTGGAGATATCTTGCAGAATGAGGCATATGATAGGAGATATCTTGCAGAAGGACGCATATGATTGGAGATATCTTGCAGAAGGACGCATATGATTGGAGATATCTTGCAGAAGGACGCATATGATTGGAGATATCTTGCAGAATGAGGCATATGATAGGAGATATCTTGCGGAAGGACGCATATGATTTAAGATATCTTGCAGAAGGACGCATATCTGTCTCTCTCTTGGAGAAGGACGCATATGCCCCGTTCAAGAGACCCGCTAGTGTTTCATTTCAACAGCCAGCCAATTTCTTTTCCAAGAAGGCGAACCTCTGACGTCTTCAGTACCCCATATGAAAGCAAAAAATGAAGGACATAAGAACGGTTTTGTACTGAAAAGTCATTTCTGGAGTACAAAATCCTTTATTTGCCTCTAAACGGTCCCCTCCAAGATTGAGATTTATGTCCGCCCCCTGTCTTCTAGTTTATTTGATTTCAGTCTCATTAATTGCAGCATATACAGCCGCTCAAAAAAATATCCGAACACTGTGGTTGATTACGGAATTCAGAAAAAATATCTGACAACGATTTTTTTTAGAAATTAGTGATCTGGCAACCTTCGTGTCACGTGACACGAAGGTTGCCAGATCACTGAAACGGGGCACTTGCCCCCCCCCCCCCCCCCCCCCCGGGATCGAGTAAAAAATTCCACAAATTATAATTGTAACAATTTAAACGTAATTAATTTATATACATTATGTATGTGTTTTTGTATTGATGCAATACTGTATTCTATAATCTACTTGTAAGAAAAAAAAACCCTAAAAAATTAAATAATGAAATAAAAATTTATTGATGTAATTATCTGTCTCCAAGCTTTGCCCTCACCCCCTGGAAAATTTTCTGCGAACGCCCATGCTTACCAGCATAAAAATTTCAGTCTTCCTCCTGATTTACCGTCGGATTCTGTTGGGTTGTTTTACCTCTGAGCGACACTTTTTTGCACACCATGGGCTAAATGGCCAGGTCACATGGACCCCGAAAGCTCAGAGAAGGTTGGGGGAGGGGACCCACTGGAACAGCTATTGGGAGACAGATGGTAGCCTCCCGTCAAGGCCATCCAGCGTGTTCTTTAACGTGCACAGGGTACGGCTCTCCCGCACACGGGAACACGGCTTAACGTCCCATCCGACGGACGGCGGCCTTTCCAAGCCCATCGGTGCCCCCTACTGACCGTTGGCAGGGCGGGGAATTTTGCGGAGATAAATCTCAATGCTGACCCAGCTGGGACTCGAACCTGGGAACTACAGATTACGAGCCTGGCGCGCTACCGACTGAGCCACCCCCGCCTCGGATTCTATTGACATTTAATTTCCTAACATGAATAAACAGATTCGCTTCAGTTGTTTCGCAACCGAGTTTCTAATTTTCCTCCAAAAATTTAGTTCCCGAAGAGTGAAATCTCCTCTTCTATCCACGTTACGCGAGACTATAGAGAATTCAATTATGGGAAACAAAGAAGGCAGGAAACGCGAGATTTAGCGAATCACGTGACCTTCTCCTTTATTGCGTTATGAAACATTGTTGCTAACCGAATCCCAAAAATAATCTCCTTTGTTTTTCACAGGTACAGAGAAAATCCAGTTTATTGAGAGAATGGTAATTTTATCATTGATGTTAAGATTTCTATGCAAATGAATACATAGATTATGCTGTCAATTGTTTGAGCAAAGGATTCATAGTACAGTTAATATATTTACTTTTATAATAAACACCTTAACGAAAACTGACGTGCATTTTTATTAATAGAATTAAGAATTATGTATTGAAATAATATTAACAGAGTTAGAAGGTGATTTTTTTTTGTTTATACCAGTCTGTTAAACAAAAATTACTGAGAATTCTATACTGAGGTATTTAACATATATACTATATTGCTATTTGCATTCCCTTATCTTCATTCTGTCAAATTCATCAAATCATATCCATCGAATTATTTCCCACTGTTAGACGATAATAAACTAGGTTGGGTTATTTTTACCTCTGAGCGGCACTTTTTTGCACACCATGGGCTAAATGGCCAGGTCACATGGACCCCGAAGGCTCAGAGAAGGTTGGGGAAGGGGACCCACTGGAATAGCTGTTGGGAGATAGATGGTAGACTCCCGTCAAGGCCATTCAGCGTGTTCTTTAACGTTGGGTTGTTTTACCTCTGAGCGGCACTTTTTTGCACACCATAAGTTAAATGGGTAGGTCATAAGGACCCCGAAGGCTCAGAGAAGGTTGGGGGAGGGGACCCACTGGAGCAGCTATTGGGAGACAGATGGTAATCTCCCGTCAAGGTCATCCAACGTGTTCTTTAACGTTCACACTTTGGGTTGTTTTCCTCTGAGCGGCACTTTTTTTTGCATACCATGGGCTAAATGTCCAGGTCACATGGACCCCGAAGGCTCAGAGAAGGTTGGGGGAGGGGACCCACTGGAATAGCTGTTGGGAGACAGATGGTAGACTCTCGTGAAGGCCATTCAGCGTGTTCTTTAACGTTGGGTTGTTTTACCTCTGAGCGGCACTTTTTTGCACGCCATGGCTAAATGGCCAGGTCACAAGGACCCCGAAAGCTCAGAGAAGGTTGGGGGAGGGGACCCACTGGAGCAGCTGTTGGGAGACAGATGGTAATCTCCCGTCAAGGTCATCCAACGTGTTCTTTAACGTTCACACGTTGGGTTGCTTTCCTCTGAGCGGCACTTTTTTGCACACCATGGGCTAAATGGCCAGGTCACATGGACCCCGAAGGCTCAGAGAAGGTTGGGGGAGGGAACCCACTGGAATAGCTGTTGGGAGACAAATGGTAGCCTCCTGTCAAGACCATACAGCGTGTTCTTTAACGTGCATACCTCTCCTGCACACGGTGCCACCGTTTAACGTCCCATCCGACGGACGGCGGTCTTTCCAAGCCCATCGGTGTCCGCTACTGACCGTGGGCAGGGCGGGGAGTTTTTCGGAGATGAACCTGGAAACTACAGATTACGAGCCTGGGGGGCCCTGCAGACTGAGCCACCCCCGCCCCTAATAAACTAGGAAAATAAAGGACTCTATTCTGTTTGAAGCCGAGCATTCCATGTTCGCCAGAGGCAATTTCTTATTCTTCTAGATTATTCTTAACTCTTCTCCATCGAGAGAGATTAAATCCATCCCTCTATTTTGCAAACATAATCAGTTCCTTTAAAACAATTCGTAAACCGGAAATTCGTAAATCAAACAACTATTTCGCATTAATTTCAACGGTTCTTGGGGTCTTAAATTTCACTGATTTTTCTTCCATATATGGGGATGGCTCAGTCAGTAGCGCGCCAGACTCGTAATCTGCAGTTCCCAGGTTCGAGTTACAGCTGGGTCAGCGTTGAGATTTATCTCCGCAAAATTAACCGCCCTGCCCACGGTCAGTAGGGGACACCGATGGGCTTGGAAAGGCCGCCGTCCATCGGATGAGACGTTAAGCAGTGGCCCCGTGTGCGGGAGAGCAATACCCTGTGCACGTTAAAGAACACGCTGGATGGCTTTGACGGGAGGGCTACCATCTGTCTCCCAACAGCTGTTCCAGTGGGTCCCCTCCCCCAACCTTCTCTGAGCCTTCGGGGTCCATGTGACCTGGCCATTTAGCCCATGGTGTGCAAAAAAGTGCCGCTCAGAGGTAAAACAACCTAACCCAACCCCCTTATGTTTTTTGTAGATCTGGACCATACTGTTTTTGATTGTTGAGTGAAGTCTTGGAGCTTTACTTAGACGATATGCAGCTTGTAACATTGCGGCGTTTCTGGTTTAAACAGGATGGGACACCTCAATATTTTGCCGTGATTTCTTGTCAGTCAGTAGCGCACCAGGCTCGTAATCTACGGTTCCGAATCCAGCGTTAAGATTCATCTCCTCAAAACTCCCTGCCTTTCGGTCAATAGGGGACAGTGATGACCTTGGACAGATTGCCGTCCGTCGGATGTAACGTTAAGCAGTGGCCCCTTGTGCAGGAGGGCTGTGAACGCTAAAAAAAAGACACTGGATGAGACTATCATCTGTCTTGAAGCCAGCTTCTGCCAATCATCTTTGAGCCCTCGGGGTCCTTGTAACCTGGCTATTTAGCCCATTGTGTGCCATAAAAGTGCTTCTTGGTGGTTGTTGTTTTGTGTTGTTTTACCTCTGAGCGGCACTTTTTTTAAAGCCATGGGCTAAATGGCCAGGTCACATGGACCCCGAAGGCTCAGAGAAGGTTGGGGGAGGGGACCCACTGGAACAGCTGTTGGGAGACAGATGGTAGCCTCCCGTCAAGGCCATCCAGCGTGTTCTTTAACGTGCACAGGGTATGGCTCTCCCGCATACGGAGCCACGGCTTAACGTCCCATTCGACGGACGGCGGCCTTTTCAAGCCCATCGGTGTCCCCTACTGACCGTGGGCAGGGCGGGGAATTTTGCGGATAACGCTGACCCAACTGGGACGCGAACCTGGGAACTACAGATTACGAGCCTGGCGCGCTACCGACTGAGCCACTCCCGCCCACTTTTTGGTGGTAAAACAACCCAATTCTGGTTAGGGCAAAACCAGGGCCGCCTAGATACACCATGCCCGCACAATGCACTAAAAAATAAATGTGTCGACAAAAAAGAAATAATTCGACTCGCAGTTATTTAGTAATTAATTTTAAAATATTTAACAGTATTTAATAAAGTCTTAGTAACTAAAGGCTTGTAAATGGTAGCTAGGCGTAAACTGGAAGGAGAGCTGTGTACCAATCCCCAGTGATGATGCACAGAACCGGCCAGGTTTAGCACCTAATGTCCGACTCCGCCTTCTCGTGGTGCAGGCCGTTAGTACCTTTCAAAAGAGATATTCTCTTTTGAAAGGGAACGGAAGGGGAGGGCTGCCAGTTCAGTATGGCCTACTGATCTGGTCATCTATGGCCACTTTTTTCTTTTTTTTTCAAACCTGCTGAGGAGTGGTCAGTTTCACAGGGTCCTGGTGCTGACCATTTATACCTACTAGACTGGACTTGTTTATGGATTTGAGCTTGATTATGGATCCTGGACTTGCTGCACTGGTGGGCCTCTGTTGAGGGAGAGTCTGCCGCTGTGTTTTCTGTTTGCTTCTGGGTTGCCAGCTCTAAGTGAACAGAGGCATGGGATACCTTATATTAGCTGGTGGATAATCCTAATCAGAGGCCATCGCAGGTACCTGAACCTTACTTTGCTAGTTGGGCATCGTCAAGCCTAAACTGGAGTAATGCTTCTCAGGCAGGCCATGTGGCTCTTGAAAAAGTCCACTTGAAAAGGTGGTGCCTGAAGTTCCTACCAGCATCGGTGACTTCAGCCTTTAGCGGAGGAGGAACAGGTCTTTGCCCCATGCCTGCGATCAGGGGGCTGTTTGATATTGTTGGCCCTACCAATCTCAATAAACCTAATTTCTTTAAAAATCCTACTAATCATTTTCTCTCTGCAGGAACGTGGAACGTGAGGACATTACATAGAGATTATTCTCTTGATGTCCTCATGCAGGAATTCCAGCGCTATAGCCTAGATATTTTAGGCTTGCAAGAGACCAGATGGACAGGTAAAGGTGAGATACTTAAAAATAACTTTAAATTTCTCTTTACAGGGAGGGAGGATGGAAAGCATCACCAAGGCGTGGGTCTGCTGCTCAGCAGACATGCTAGTGATGCTCTTCTAGGATATGAGTGCATTAATGAAAGGTTTCTTACAGCAAAATTTCAGACAAGCATTAAAGACTTGAATGTTATCTGCTGTTATGCCCCCACTGAGGATTCTGATGAGGATGAGAAGGATAGGTTTTACAGACAACTTCAGGATATTTTGAATTCTGTCAAGAAAGGAGATATTACCCTTGTTCTTGGTGACTTCAATGCCAAAGTTGGTACCGACTCTGACCTTTGGGGAGGAGTAATAGGCCCTTTTGGTATTGGTAGCTGCAATGGCAATGGGCAACGTCTCCTACAGGTAAGTATACTCAATGGTTTCAGAATAACTAACACATATTACAAACACAGCGACATACATAAATACACATGGGTTTCACCTGATGGGCTGCATAAGAATATGATTGATTACATATTAATTAACAGCAAATGGGCTAGTTCTGTTAGGAATACCAGGGCATATAGGAGAGCTGAAATTGGATCTGACCATTACCTTGTTAAAAGTGTCTTGCAACTTAAACTTAAAAAGTGTTGTGCTAGGGTTAAAAAATTTACCTTTAATACTGAAGCTCTGAAAGACCCAGTTATAGCTAAAGCTTACCATGATAGGTTACTTAGTCATTATGACAGTCATGGTTTGCTTAATACTGAAGTTGAGGAAGAATGGGCCATTTTAAACAGGCTTTTTTGGAAACTAACAGTACTCTTTTAGGGAAAAAGGAGCAGAGGAGGCAGAATTATTTAAGTGATAACGCACTTGAGCTTATTTCAGAAAGAAGGAACTGCAGGAATGTCCTTAATCAGTACCCTACTAGTCCTAATAGAAAGGATTACAGAGAGCTTAATAAACGTGTAAAGGATCAGTTAGCTACTGATAAGAATCTTTGGCTTGATGGCCTTGCTGACAAAGCTGAGGAAGCAGTTAGACAGCACAACAGCAGAGAGCTGTACCAGATAGTTAATGTTTTGTGTGGTAGAAAACGAACAGGTATACAGAGATTGAAGGATAAACAAGGCAAGGTTATAAAAGGTGAGGATTCTGTCATGGCTAGGTGGGCTGAGCATTTCAGTGATGTTCTAAACAATGTGGTTAGTTCTACTCCCATTGTTTGCAATGATGATAGATGCATTGGTGGCTTTAATGTTGGCCCTATAACACAATCTGAAGTTAGTTTGGCTATTTCTAAACTTAAACTTCATAAATCCCCAGGGGTGGATGAAATTACTACGGAAATGCTTAGAGCTGGGAATGTTTCAGTTACCATTTGGATGACTGAAATTTTGAATAACTTTTATGATAAAGGCATGGTTCCTAAAGATTTTACCAGAGCTATTATTATCCCTATTTTCAAAAAAGGTGATCGCAGTTCTTGTGATAACTATAGGGGTATCAGCCTACTCTCCGTTCCAGGTAAAGTTCTTTCCATGATTGTGCTTAATAGAATTAAGAATCTGGTTGACCGGCAATTGCGTGATGAGCAATGTGGATTCAGAAGTGGTAGGGGATGTGTAGATCAGATATTTTCACTTAGGCAGATTCTTGAGAAATGTTTCGAGTTTCAGAAACCTTTGGTTGCTAGCTTTGTTGATTTCAAAAAGGCTTTCGACTCTGTTGATCGTCATAATTTGTGGTTGATTGTGAGATCATATGGTATACCAGACAAGTTAGTTAACATAATGAAAGCTCTCTATAATAACACTGAGTCATGTGTGAGGGTTGGTAAGTCTTATAGCAATTGGTTTAGCATTACTTCTGGTGTTCGACAAGGGTGCATTTTGTCTCCTTTTCTCTTTAGCTTGGTTATTGATTATGTTATGCGAAATTCACTTCAAGGGAAAGATTTTGGCCTTAAATGGGCTGGAGATACGAAAATTTCTGATTTAGATTATGCTGATGATTTAGCGCTTTTGGCAAATGATGTTGATGAGATGAATTCTTTCATCCGAGCTGTTGATGAGACTGGTAGTACAGTAGGTTTGGTTATAAACAGAGAGAAAACTAAAGTGATGAAAATTGGTCAGGCAGGTTGTGATTCAGTTAATCTGAATGGTTGCAGTCTTGAGCAGGTGTCACAGTTTAATTATCTTGGGAGCTGCGTAACTGATACTGGTGATATGCGGCATGAGATTAACAGACGGATAGGTATTGCTGCCGGGACTTTTAAGAATCTATGGAGATTGTGGAGAAATAGGCGTATACACCTAAAGACTAAAATTAGACTGTATAATAGTTTGGTTCTTTCTAGGGTTAGTTATGGTAGTGAAACTTGGACGCTGTGTAAGTAAGATAACAGGAAACTAGATGCTTTTGATTCTAGATGCTTACGCAGTATCTTGGGTATTAGGTGGTTTAACTTTGTAATTAATGATGAGGTTAGGCAAAGGAGTCTGCAACCTCCTTTAAGCAGCATATTGTGCAGAGAGAGACTCCGCTGGTTCGGCCATGTTGCCCATATGAATAATTATAGATTGGTGAATAGGGTTATGAACAGTGTGCCTAAAGGCCTCAGAAAGAAGGGGAGACCTAGGATGCGGTGGGCAGACAATGTCAAACAGGACCTTGTTAGAATTGGTGTACAGTGGCCGGATGCAGCAGATGTAGCTCAGGACAGATATGCTTGGAGAATTAAACTGCGCGGTCTGGTTGGACCTCCGTAGCCCATGGCTGCTTGAGGATGATGATGATCATGATGAGTAACTAAATTTTATTATATTAACTACAAGGTCTTTTATTTAAGATATATTTCAGAAAAATTAATTCACTAAGCAGAGAGAAGTGCTGATAAGGAAACGTCTTTGCAACGACGAATTAAGTGCGATTGGTGGTACTGGCCCATGGGGCTACGACTGAAGTAGGGCTGCATTAAGAATTGGCCCATCAAGGCTTGGATTAAGAGTAATCGGTGCATTTCTGAAGTGGCCAAATGTAACAGCAGTGACGTTGATGGAGAATTAAGTTGCAGAATCTTTTTTAACTCAAAGCCCTTTGCTGAAGATTTGTTGTAAGTTGTTTTACAATGTGAAAATAAATACGTAACTAATGCACCTGATTCATTTTTCAGCAATGTGAAACTGTTCAGCAATGTGTAACTGTTCAGCGATGTGGGGAAAAAAAGGACCAGTTTCACTGTTCAACGATGTTAAAAAAAGAGACCAATTTCACTGTTCAGTGATGAAAAAAAAAAAGCGGGGGGGGGGGCAGTTTCATTTTTCAGTGATGTAAAAAAGACCAGTTTCAATGTTCAGCGATGAAAAAAAGGGACCAGTTTCACTGTTCAGCGGTGTATAAAAAAAGGACCAGTTTCACTGTTCAGCGATATGGAAAAAAGACCAGTTTCACTGTTCAGCGATGTGAAAAAGGGACCAGTTTCATTGTTCAGCGATGGGGGGGAGGGGGGAGGACCAGTTTCACAGCTCAGCGACGTTAAAAAAGGGCCAGTTTCACTGTTCAACGATGTAAAAAAGGGCAAGTTTCACTGTTCAGCGATGTAAAAGAGGGGCTAGTTTCACTGTTCAGCGATGTTAAAAAAAGGACCAATTTCACTGTTCAGCAATGTAAAAATGGGGACCAGTTTCACTGTTCAGCGATGTTAAAAAAAAGAGAGACCAGTTTCACTGTTCAGCGATGTAAAAAAAAGGGCCAATTTCACTGTTCAGCGATGGAAAAAAAAAAGATCAGTTTCACACTCAGCGTCGTAAAAAAAAGGACCAGTTCGCTGTTGTTCAGCGTTGTAAAAAAGGACCAGTTTTTACTGTTGAGCGATGAAAAAAAAACAGTTTCACTGTTGAACGATGATAAAAAAGAACAAGTTTCACTGTTCAGCGATGTAAAAAAAAGGACCAGTTTCACTGTTCAGCGATGTAAAAAAGTGACCAGTTTCACTGTTCAGCAATGTAAAAAAGTGACCAGTCAGCAATGAAAAAAAGGACCAGTTTCACTGTTCAGCGATGTGAAAAAGGACCAGTTTCATTGTTCAGAGATGTAAAAAAAAAGGATCAGTTTCACTGTTCAGCGTTGTAAAATGTGACCAGTTTCACTGTTGAGCGATGATAAAAAACGACCGGTTTCACCGTTCAGCGATGTAAAAAAAGGACCAGTTTCACTGTTCAGCGATGAAAAAAAAAGAGAGACAAGTTTCACTGTTCAGCGATGAAAAACAGGATCAGTTTTATTGTTCAGCGTTGTAAAAAAAGGAGCAGTTCGCTGTGGTTCAGAGATGAAAAAAAAAAGGGACCAGTTTCACTGTTCAGCGATGTTAAAAAAAAGGAACAGTTTCAGTGTTCAGGGATGTAAAAAAAAGGACCAGAAACACTCTACCTGTTCATGAAACAAGATAATTTTTCCTTTATTGAATGTCGCTGAAATAAATACAGTAAAAAAACATTTCTTATTCAGTTCTGAATATTAAAAACAACTGCGTTCACAATCTCACTTAAATCCTAATAACTACGTCATAGTTATAACAACTTCCGAAGTCTCTTGGCAGATATCGGAATCTTTTCTAAAGTCTCCTCCTCCTTTCAGGGAGAACTCAAGGCAAGAAATCCATCTCGTCAAACCATGGTCCTTACAATATTCGCTTTTGTCATCCGCATCATCGCTGGGATAAATCTGCCTAAGGAGAGAAATATCGCCGACGCTGACACTGTTTCTATGGCAACGGACGATACTGCTAAATCCCATAGCCGACGGCTTAGGAGGCAGTTCGGGAAGAAGTAGAGTCTTGTCTATACTAACACTCTGTTTCAAGCCTTCTGTATTACGTGAAGATCTGGCGTCTCTCTTCTGCATGAACTGGACGATCATTTTGCACTTGATTCGCTTAGAAGCTGAGTACAAGAGACCTCTATGGTTTTTCGACCCTTCGACCGTCACGGCAGTCTGCTGGCTGTCGCTATGGCAACAGCTACCGCTTTCCGAAGACGTCTGGGGGATGGTGCAGAGCATCGGCACCTGACATCGAAAGTGCCTGCGGATGCCTTTGTTTTTCGGGTCAGTCTTGTAGATCTTGTTGAATGCTAGAGCCTCGTCGTTCGCGCTGGGAGTGATGCAACACAGGAAGCGGAAGAAGTGGTGGAAACCGTGACGGAAGCGCGAGCTCATGGCGGCGTAGATGAAAGGATTGATGCACGAGTTGACGAAGGCGAAGAGATTAATGCACAGCATGGTGAAGAAGAAGTTCTCGCGCTCCATGAAGTTTACTGATTGGTACTGAGTGATAATGCTCACCAGGAAGTATGGAGTCCAGCACAGGGCAAAGGCTAGCACCACCACCATTACCATCTTAGCCACCTGAAAATAAAAATAAAAAAATATGTAGATGTATTTTGCAAAGCAGTTTAAATGATCGGAAAAAATTAAGAGTTTTGAATTCATCATCAACCGCTCCCAACGATGAAGGGGGGGGGGGATATATATATATGAGACAAGACCCCCTAGTTCCGCCTGAAGCACTACCAGTATAGGGATAATACCATATTCACCACTACCTACGGTCAGGGGCAAGACAGTACCATATAGATACAGCTCATTCCCGACTACCTAGGGGCGGGGATGGCTCAGTCGGTAGCGCGCCAGGCTCGTAATCTGTAGTTCCCAGGTTCGAGTTCCAGCTTGGTCAGCGTTGAGATTTATCTCCGCAAAAATTCCCCGCCATGCCCACGGTCAGTAGGGGACACCGATGGGCTTGGAAAGGCCGCCGTCCGTCGGATGGGACGTTAAGCCGTGGCCCCGTGTGCGGGAGAGCCATACCCTGTGCACGTTAAAGGACACGCTGGATGGCCTTGACGGGAGGCTACCTTCTGTCTCCCAACAGCTGTTCCAGTGGGTCCCCTCCTCCAATCTTCTCTGAGCCTTCGGGGTCCATGTGACCTAGCCATTTAGCCCATGGTGTGCAAAAAAATGCCGCTCAGAGGTAAAACAACCCAACCCAACCCGACTACCTAATGGCGAGCAGTACCATAAGAGTAAAGCTCATCCATTGGTCAAAATCTAAATATACTCTATATCCCGGACCGCCACAAACAAGGATATAGATTCCAAGTTGCGTCGACTTCCGTCAAAACCATCCAGCGTGTTCTTTAACACGCTGGATGGTTATAGTACTGTTTGACTGGGACTCTTAGTCGGGCCCTGTCCAACATGATCGGACCAAGTCAGTCAGCAGGGCTCTCAACTTCTGAGATAGAAGTCTTAGCCTATTCAACCAATCTGGTCAGCAGAACCTTCGACTACGATGGGCCCTCAAGCCCCCCCACCACGACAAGGTGGCTCCCTCTCGGAGGAGTGGGTGTGTAGAGAGGGGGGTTTAACGAGTAGCGCGCCAGGCTCGTAATCTGCAGTTTCCAAGCTGCGACAGCTTAAGATTTATCTCCGCAAAACACGTCGCCCTGGACTCGGTCTGTAGGGGTCACCGATGAGCTGGGAAAGACCGCTGTCCGTCGGTTCGAACGTTAAGCCGTGGCCCAGTAGGATCGAGAGCCATATTCTATGCACGCTAAAGAACACGCTGGATGATTTTGACGGGAGGCTACTGTCTCCTAACAACTGTTCATGGATCATCCTGGAGGATCACAATTCATCGCACAGATGGATTGGTTGATTGATAAGTGTTTGCTGGTACAATGAACCAAAGAGTTCTGAGAGCAATTGATGCATTAACTACGCAGTCATATTGTTTTCAATTGCTTTCACTTCAGTAAAAAAATAATAGACCAGTTTCACTGTTGAACGATGAGGACGAAAAAAACGGACCAGTTTCACTGTTACAGCGATATGGGGGAAATATAATGGACTAATTTCACTGTTGAGCTATGTAGCGGAAAAAATAGTGGACCAGTTTCACTGATCAGCGATGTGAAAATGAAAAGAACGAAATTCATTGTTCGGCGATGAGAAAATAAAAAAAGAACGAAATTCACTGTTCGGCGATGTGAAAATAAAAAAAACCAAATTCACTTTCGGCGATGTGAAAATAAAAAGAACCAAATTCACTGTTCGGAAATGTGAAAATAAAAAGAACCAAATTCAGTGTTCGGCGATGTGAAAATAAAAAGAACCAAATTCACTGTTTGGCGATGTGAAAATAAAAAGAACGAAATTCACTGTTCGGCGATGTGAAAATAAAAAAAAAACAAATTCACCGTTCGGCGATGTGAAAATAAAAAGAACCAAATTCACTGTTCGGCGATGTGAAAATAAAAAGAACCAAATTCACTGTTCGGATATGTGGAAATAAAAAGAACCAAATTCACTGTTTCGCGATGTGAAAATAAAAAGAACCAAATTCACTGTTCGGATATGTGGAAATAAAAAGAACCAAATTCACTGTTCGGATATGTGGAAATAAAAAGAACCAAATTCACTGTTCGGCGATGTGAAAATAAAAAAAAACAAATTCACCGTTCAGCGATGTGAAAATAAAAAGAACCAAATTCACTGTTCAGATATGTGGAAATAAAAAGAACCAAATTCACTGTTTGGCGATGTGAAAATAAAAAAAAACAAATTCACCGTTCGGCGATGTGAAAATAAAAAGAACCAAATTCACTGTTCGGATATGTAGAAATAAAAAGGACCAAATTCACTGTTCGGATATGTGGAAATAAAAAGAACCAAATTCACTGTTCGGCGATGTGAAAATAAAAAAAAAACAAATTCACCGTTCGGCGATGTGAAAATAAAAAGAACCAAATTCACTGTTCGGCGATGTGAAAATAAAAAGAACCAAATTCACTGTTCGGATATGTGGAAATAAAAAGAACCAAATTCACTGTTTGGCGATGTGAAAATAAAAAGAACCAAATTCACTGTTCGGATATGTGGAAATAAAAAGAACCAAATTCACTGTTCGGCGATGTGAAAATAAAAAAAAACAAATTCACCGTTCAGCGATGTGAAAATAAAAAGAACCAAATTCACTGTTCAGATATGTGGAAATAAAAAGAACCAAATTCACTGTTTGGCGATGTGAAAATAAAAAAAAACAAATTCACCGTTCGGCGATGTGAAAATAAAAAGAACCAAATTCACTGTTCGGATATGTGGAAATAAAAAGAACCAAATTCACTGTTCGGCGATGTGAAAATAAAAAGAACCCAATTCACTGTTCGGCGATGTGAAAATAAAAAGAACCAAATTCACTGTTCGGCGATGTGAAAATAAAAAGAACCAAATTCAGTGTTCGGCGATGTGAAAATAAAAAAAAACAAATTCACCGTTCGGCGATGTGAAAATAAAAAGAACCAAATTCACTGTTCGGATATGTGGAAATAAAAAGAACCAAATTCACTGTTCGGATATGTGGAAATAAAAAGAACCAAATTCACTGTTCGGATATGTGGAAATAAAAAGAACCAAATTCACTGTTCGGATATGTGGAAATAAAAAGAACCAAATTCAGTGTTCGGCGATGTGAAAATAAAAAAAAAAACAAATTCACCGTTCGGCGATGTGAAAATAAAAAGAACCAAATTCACTGTTCGGATATGTGGAAATAAAAAGAACCAAATTCACTGTTCGGATATGTGGAAATAAAAAGAACCAAATTCACTGTTCGGATATGTGGAAATAAAAAGGACCAAATTCACTGTTCGGATATGTGGAAATAAAAAGAACCAAATTCACTGTTCGGCGATGTGAAAATAAAAAATAACAAATTCACCGTTCGGCGATGCGAAAATAAAAAGAACCAAATTCACTGTTCGGCGATGTGAAAATAAAAAGAACCAAATTCAGTGTTCGGCGATGTGAAAATAAAAAGAACCAAATGCACTGTTCGGATATGTGAAAATAAAAAGAACCAAATTCACTGTTTGGCGATGTGAAAATAAAAAGAACCAAATTCACCGTTCGGCGATGTGAAAATAAAAAGAACCAAATTCACTGTTCGGCGATGTGAAAATAAAAAGAACCAAATTCACTGTTCGGCGATGTGAAAATAAAAAGAACCAAATTCACTGTTCGGATATGTGAAAATAAAAAGAACCAAATTCACTGTTCGGCGATGTGAAAATAAAAAGAACCAAATTCACTGTTCGGCGATGTGAAAATAAAAAGAACCAAATTCACCGTTCGGCGATGTGAAAATAAAAAGAACCAAATTCACTGTTTGGCGATGTGGAAATAAAAAGAACCAAATTCACTGTTTGGCGATGTGAAAATAAAAAGAACCAAATTCACTGTTTGGCGATGTGAAAATAAAAAGAACCAAATTCACTGTTCGGATATGTGGAAATAAAAAGAACCAAATTCACTGTTCGGCGATGTGAAAATAAAAAGAACCAAATTCACTGTTCGGATATGTGGAAATAAAAAGAACCATATTCACTGTTCGGCGATGTGAAAATAAAAAGAACCAAATTCACTGTTCGGATATGTGGAAATAAAAAGAACCAAATTCACTGTTCGGCGATGTGAAAATAAAAAGAACCAAATTCACCGTTCGGCGATGTGAAAATAAAAAGAACCAAATTCACTGTTCGGATATGTGGAAATAAAAAGAACCATATTCACTGTTCGGCGATGTGAAAATAAAAAGAACCATATTCACTGTTCGGCGATGTGAAAATAAAAAGAACCAAATTCACTGTTTGGCGATGTGGAAATAAAAAGAACCAAATTCACTGTTCGGCGATGTGAAAATAAAAAGAACCAAATTCAGTGTTCGGCGATGTGAAAATAAAAAGAACCAAATGCACTGTTCGGATATGTGAAAATAAAAAGAACCAAATTCACTGTTTGGCGATGTGAAAATAAAAAGAACCAAATTCACCGTTCGGCGATGTGAAAATAAAAAGAACCAAATTCACTGTTCGGCGATGTGAAAATAAAAAGAACCAAATTCAGTGTTCGGCGATATGAAAATAAAAAGAACCAAATTCAGTGTTCGGCGATGTGAAAATAAAAAGAACCAAATTCACTGTTCGGATATGTGGAAATAAAAAGAACCAAATTCACTGTTCGGCGATGTGAAAATAAAAAAAAAACAAATTCACCGTTCGGCGATGTGAAAATAAAAAGAACCAAATTCACTGTTTGGCGATGTGAAAATAAAAAGAACCAAATTCACTGTTCGGATATGTGGAAATAAAAAGAACCATATTCACTGTTCGGCGATGTGAAAATAAAAAACAACAAATTCACTGTTCGGATATGTGGAAATAAAAAGAACCAAATTCACTGTTTGGCGATGTGAAAATAAAAAGAACCAAATTCACTGTTCGGATATGTGGAAATAAAAAGAACCAAATTCACCGTTCGGCGATGTGAAAATAAAAAGAACCAAATTCACTGTTTGGCGATGTGGAAATAAAAAGAACCAAATTCACTGTTTGGCGATGTGAAAATAAAAAGAACCAAATTCACTGTTTGGCGATGTGAAAATAAAAAGAACCAAATTCACTGTTCGGATATGTGGAAATAAAAAGAACCAAATTCACTGTTCGGCGATGTGAAAATAAAAAGAACCAAATTCACTGTTCGGATATGTGGAAATAAAAAGAACCAAATTCACTGTTCGGCGATGTGAAAATAAAAAGAACCAAATTCACTGTTCGGATATGTGGAAATAAAAAGAACCAAATTCACTGTTTGGCGATGTGAAAATAAAAAGAAACAAATTCACTGTTCGGATATGTGGAAATAAAAAGAACCAAATTCACTGTTTGGCGATGTGAAAATAAAAAGAACCAAATTCACTGTTCGGATATGTGGAAATAAAAAGAACCAAATTCACAGTTCGGCGATGTGAAAATAAAAAGAACCAAATTCACTGTTCGGCGATGTGAAAATAAAAAGAACGAAATTCACTGTTCGGCGATGTGAAAATAAAAAGAACCAAATTCAGTGCTCGGCGATGTGAAAATAAAAAAAACAAATTCACCGTTCGCGATGTGAAAATAAAAAGAACCAAATTCAGTGTTCGGCGATATGAAAATAAAAAGAACCAAATTCAGTGTTCGGCGATGTGAAAATAAAAAGAACCAAATTCACTGTTCGGATATGTGGAAATAAAAAGAACCAAATTCACTGTTCGGCGATGTGAAAATAAAAAAAAAACAAATTCACCGTTCGGCGATGTGAAAATAAAAAGAACCAAATTCACTGTTTGGCGATGTGAAAATAAAAAGAACCAAATTCACTGTTCGGATATGTGAAAATAAAAAGAACCAAATTCACTGTTTGGCGATGTGAAAATAAAAAGAACCAAATTCACTGTTCGGCGATGTGAAAATAAAAAGAACCAAATTTACCGTTCGGCAATGTGAAAATAAAAAAAAAACAAATTCCCCGTTCGGCGATGTGAAAATAAAAAGAACCAAATTCACCGTTCGGCGATGTGAAAATGAAAAGAACCAAATTCACTGTTCGGATATGTGGAAATAAAAAGAACCAAATTCACTGTTTGGCGATGTGAAAATAAAAAGAACCAAATTCACTGTTCGGCGATGTGAAAATAAAAAGAACCAAATTCCCTGTTCGGCGATGTGAAAATAAAAAGAACCAAATTCAGTGTTAGGCGATGTGAAAATAAAAAAAAAAACAAATTCACCGTTCGGCGATGTGAAATTAAAAAGAACCAAATTCAGTGCTCGGCGATGTGAAAATAAAAAGAACCAAATTCAGTGTTCGGCGATGTGAAAATAAAAAGGACCAAATTCACTGTTCGGCGATGTGAAAATAAAAAGAACCAAATTCACTGTTCGGATATGTGGAAATAAAAAGAACCAAATTCACTGTTTGGCGATGTGAAAATAAAAAGAACCAAATTCACTGTTCGGTGATGTCAAAATAAAAAAAACCAAATTCACCGTTCGGCGATGTGAAAATAAAAAGAACCAAATTCACTGTTCGGATATGTGAAAATAAAAAGAACCAAATTCAGTGTTCAGCGATGTGAAAATAAAAAGAACCAAATTCACTGTTCGGCGGTGTGAAAATAAAAAGAACCAAATTCACCGTTCGGCAATGTGAAAATAAAAAGAACCAAATTCACTGTTCGGCGATGTGAAAATAAAAAGAACCAAATTCACTGTTCGGATATGTGAAAATAAAAACCAAATTCACTGTTTGGCGATGTGAAAATAAAAAGAACCAAATTCATTGTTCGGCGATGTGAAAATAAAAAGAACCAAATTCACTGTTCGGCGATGTGAAAATAAAGAGCACCAATTTCACTGTTCGGCGATGTTAAAATAAAAAGCACCAATTTCACTTTTCGGCGATGTGAAAATAAAAAGCAGCGATTTCACTGTTCGGCGATGTGAAAAAGTGTACTAACCACGCGCATATATTTTATTCTTTCCTACCGTCTCTTAAACGTATTTTCTGGCTACGTGTCTTGTTGGACTATCTTATCAAACACGTGACACGCCAAATAGGTCGAAATTCAATGTTCTAAATAGACATATACGTTACCTTACCCAAATATTAATTTGCATGTTACGTCAATGGGGGTTCTAAATTATCAGTTCTGTAACTTCTAAAATATGCATTTAGCAGCAAAAAAAGTGACTGAAGATAAATTAAAGATCACAATCAAATCTAAATCTTGAGTTGTTGGGTTGTTTTACCTCTGAGCGGCACTTTTTTGCACACAATGGGCTAAATGGTCAGGTCACAAGGACCCCGAAGACTCAGAGAAGGTTGGGGGAGGGGACCCACTGGAACAGCTGTTGGGACACAGATGGTAGCCTCCCGTCAAGGCCATTCAGCGTGTTCTTTAACGTTGGGTTTTTTTACCTCTGAGCGGCACGTTTTTGCACACCATGGGCTAAATGGCCAGGTCACAAGGACCCCGAAAGCTCAGAGAAGGTTGGAGGAGGGGACCCACTAAAACAGCTGTTGGGAGACAGATGGTAGACTCCCGTCAAGGCCATTCAGCGTGTTCTTAACGTTGGGTTGTTTCACCTCTGAGCAGGACTTTTTTGCACGCCATGGCTAAATGGCCAAGTCACAAGGACCCCGAAAGCTCAGAGAAGGTTGGAGGAGGGGACCCACTGGAACAGCTATTGGGAGACAGATGGTAGACTCCCGTCAAGGCCATCCAGCGTGTTCTTTAAAGTTGGGTTGTTTTACCTCTGAGCGGCACTTTTTTGCACACCATGGACTAAATGGCCAGGCCACATGGACCCCGAAGGCTCAGAGAAGGTTGGGGGAGGGGACCCATTAGAACAGCTGTTGGGAGACAGATGGTAGCCTCCCGTCAAGGCAATCCAGCGTGTTCTTTAACGTTGGGTTGTTTTACCTCTGAGCGGCACTGTTTTTGCACACCATGGGCTAAATGGGCAGGTCACATGGACCCCGAAGACTCAGTGAAGTCAGGGTATGGCTCTCCCATACACGGGGCCACGGCTTAACGTCCCATCCGACGGACGGCGGTCTTTCCAAGCCCATCGGTGTCCCCTACTGACCGTCGGCAGGGCGGGGAATTTTGCGGAGATAAATCTCAACGCTGACCCAGTTGGGACTCGAACCTGGGAACTACAGATTACGAGCCTGGCGCGCTACCGACTGAGCCACCCCCGCCCCTACATTTTAGGAGTTTGCATAATGATTTTTTCAAAATGAATCAATTATGAAGAATTTTTTTTATGAAACAAGATAATTTATTGTAAAATATTCCAGCTTTCATAACTTTTTAAATGCTGAACGAATAGCTTTGAAAATCCAGATTTAAATAGATTTCAAGTCACATTTTTCCATAAAAATGCAAATTTTGGAAGTTGAAGAGCTTCGAAGTTTGATTCCCATTGATATAACAAATAAATTCCCAAATATTTTGGTGGAGTTGCAAGGCCGCCGTCCGTTAGATAGGATGTTAAGCCGTGGCCCGTGTGCGGGAGAGTCATACCCTGTGCACGTTAAAGAACACGCTGAATGGCCTTGACGGGAGTCTACCATCTGTCTCCCAACAGCTGTTCCAATAGGTCCCCTCCTGCAGCCTTCGGGGTCCATGTGACCTGGTCATTTAGCCCATGGTGTGCAAAAAAGTGCCGCTCAGAGGTAAAACAACCCAACATTAAAGAACACGCTGGATGGCCTTGACGGGAGTCTACCATCTGTCTCCCAAAGCTGTTCCAGTGAGTCCCCTCCTCCAACCTTCTCTGAGCTTTCGGGGTCCTTATGACCTGGCCATTTTAGCCCATGGCGTGCAAAAAAGTGCCGCTCAGAGGTGAAACAACCCAACGTCAAAGAACACGATGAATGGCCTTGACGGGAGTCTACCATCTGTCTCCCAACAGCTGTTCCAATGGGTCCCCTCCTCCAACCTTCTTTGAGTTTTCGTGGTCCTTGTGACCTGGCCATTTAGCCATGGCGTGCAAAAAAGTGCCGCTCAGAGGTAAAACAAACCAACGTTAAAGAACACGCTGGATGGCCTTGACGGGAGGCTACCATCTGTCTCCCAACAGCTGTTCCAATGGGTCCTCTCCTCCAACCTTCTCTGAGTTTTCGTGGTCCTTGTGACCTGGCCATTTAGCCATGGCGTGCAAAAAAGTGCCGCTCAGAGGTAAAACAAACCAACGTTAAAGAACACGCTGGATGGCCTTGACGGGAGGCTACCATCTGTCTCCCAACAGCTGTTCCAATGGGTCCTCTCCTCCAACCTTCTCTGAGTTTTCGTGGTCCATGTGACCTGGCCATTTAGCCATGGCGTGCAAAAAAGTGCCGCTCAGAGGTAAAACAAACCAGCGTTAAAGAACACGCTGGATGGCCTTGACGGGAGGCTACCATCTGTCTCCCAACAGCTGTTCCAGTGGGTCCCCTCCCCCAACCTTCTCTGAGCCTTCGGGGTCCATGTGACCTGGCCATTTAGCCCATGGCGTGCAAAAAAGTGCCGCTCAGAGGTGAAACAACCCAACGTTAAAGAACACGCTGAATGGCCTTGACGGGAGTCTACCATCTGTCTTCCAACAGCTGTTCCAATAGGTCCCCTCCTCCAGCCTTCTCTGAGCCTTCGGTGTCCATGTGACCTGGTCATTTAGCCCATGGTGTGCAAAACAGTGTCGCTCAGAGGTAAAACAACCCAACATTAAAGAACACGCTGGATGGCCTTGACGGGAGTCTACCATCTGTCTCCCAACAGTTGTTCCAGTGAGTCCCCTCCTCCAACCTTCTCTGAGCTTTCGGGGGTCCTTGTGACCTGGCCATTTAGCCCATGGCGTGCAAAAAAGTGCCGCTCAGAGGTGAAACAACCCAACGTTAAAGAACACGCTGAATGGCCTTGACGGGAGTCTACCATCTGTCTCCCAACATCTGTTCCAATGGGTCCCCTCCTCCAACCTGCTCTGAGTTTTCGTGGTCCTTGTGACCTGGCCATTTAGCCATGGCGTGCAAAAAAGTGCCGCTCAGAGGTAAAACAACCCAACGTTAAAGAACACGCTGGATGGCCTTGACGGGAGGCTACCATCTGTCTCCCAACAGCTGTTCCAGTGGGTCCCCTCCCCCAACCTTCTCTGAGCCTTCGGGGTCCTTGTGACCTGGCCATTTAGCCCATGGTGTGCAGAAAAGTGCCTCTCAGAAGTAAAAAAACAACCAACCAATTGTTTTATTTATACTTTTTTTCATTTTCTGAATTGTCCGTTAGTCGGAATTTCCACTGCTAGAGGGCGCAAAATTTGGACTATATGGTTTTTTTTTTCTTTTTGAAAGCAAACATTCATCAGAGCCTTGAAAGTTATTTTTCTTGCTTTTCTTTGTTAGGTTGTTTCGGTTTACACTTTGACATTCAATCGGATTTTATTTTACACTTTGTTACCATAATAAATCAGACACATCGGACATTTCTTAATGGCTGTTCAGAAAATTAATGTTATCTCATAAAAAAAAAACACGTGAACGTCCTAAGGTTCGGTTGGGCTGTTTTTTCCTCTTACACATTTAGCCATGGTGTGCAAAAAAGCGGCACTTTTTTTGCACACCATGGGCTAAATGACCAGGTCACATGGACCCCGAAGGCTCAGAGAAGGTTGGGGGAGGGGACCCGCTGGAACAGCTGTTGGGAGACAGATGGTAGTCTCCCGTCAAGGCCATCCAGCGTGTTCTTTAACGTTGGGTTGTTTTACCTCTGAGCGGCATTTTTTTGCACACCATGGGCTAAATGGCCAGGTCACAAGGACCCCGAAGGCTCAGAGAAGGTTGGGGGAGGGGACCCACTGGAACAGCTGTTGGGAGACAGATGGTAGTCTCCCGTCAAGGCCATCCAGCGTGTTCTTTAACTTTGGGTTGTTTTACCTCTGAGCGGCATTTTTTTGCACACCATGGCTAAATGGCCAGGTCACAAGGACCCCGGAGGCTCAGAGAAAGTTGGGGGAGGGGACCCCACTGGAACAGTTGCTGGAAGACAGATGGTAGTCTCCCGTCAAGGCCATCCAGCGTGTTCTTTAACGTTGGGTTGTTTTACCTCTGAGCGGCATTTTTTTGCACACCATGGGCTAAATGGCCAGGTCACAAGGACCCCCGAAGGCTCAGAGAAAGTTGGGGGAGGGGACCCACTGTAACAGTTGCTGGAAGACAGATGGTAGTCTCCCATCAAGGCCATCCAGCGTGTTCTTTAACGTTGGGTTGTTTTACCTCTGAGCGGCATTTTTTTGCACACCATGGGCTAAATGGCCAGGTCACAAGGACCCCGAAGGCTCAGAGAAAGTTGGGGGAGGGGACCCACTGTAACAGTTGCTGGAAGACAGATGGTAGTCTCCCGTCAAGGCCATCCAGCGTGTTCTTTAACGTTGGGTTGCTTTACCTCTGAGCAGCACTTTTTTGCACACCATGGGCTAAATGGCCAGGTCACATGGACCTCGAAGGCTCAGAGAAGGTTGGGGGAGGGGACTCCTGGAACAGCTGTTGGGAGACAGATGGTAGTCTCCCGTCAAGGCCATCCAGCGTGTTCTTTAACGTGCATAGGGTATGGCTCTCCCGCACAACGGGTCCACGGCTTAATGTCCCATCCGACGGACGACGGCCTTTCCAAGCCCGTCGGTGTCCCCTACTGATCGTGGGCAGGGCGGGGAATTTTGCGGAGATAAATAACTTCCTAAGGACTGACGTTCAGAATCAAGACTTTTAATCCGTGTGGTGTTCGAAGTATTGATCCTGTTGTCATGACAACCACAGTATCTTTGGCACAGCTTTTCGTGAAATTTCTCTGGTGAATGAGTAAAACCGTCATTATTCCGCTTGGAATCATTTGAATGCTGATTGCGTTCCTCAGTCGGTGAAGATTTCGAAGTTTTCCTCCTCCTTACACTGTAGACGATTTAATTGGAGATTCCTTCGAGCTAGTATCTAAGTAATACGACTAAATATTTAATAGAATACGCCACTAGACGGAATATTATGCACATGAACTCGTAACGGACCATTTCCGAACGTTCAGCTGTTGTGCACACTTTCCCGTCGCAATTGAAAACTAGAGTGTTTACGATAATCAAGTCACACGATGATAAACGCTCCTGTTGTTAAATTGCTGCAATTAAATCTCCGTATGGCAAGCAGCTGCTTGAGGGGGTATTTTTTTTTTTATATGTTATTAACCTGGTCATCACAATGGCAGCAAAAAATGTGTTTTGTATAATAAGTCTTTTGCGATGAGTGCTAGTAGAATTCAAACAATTTATTCGTTTTAATAGACTGATGTTAGAGGTTCTTGAAGTTGTTATTCCCTTGCTAGGCGTTCAGTTCATTGGAAAAAAAAATGTCGAATGCAACAGAATAACGGTTTAAAAATATACAAATAAACTCTGCCTTACCAATATATTCGAGTTGTTGTTGTTTTTTTACCTCTGAGCGGCAATTTTTTGCACGCCATGGCTAAATGGCCAGGTCACATGGACCCCGAAAGCTCAAAAAAGATTGGAGGAGGGGACCCATTGGAATAGCTGTTGGGAGACAGATGGTAGACTCCCGTCAAGGCCATTCAGCGTGTTCTTTAACGTTGGGTTGTTTTACCTCTGAGCGGCACTTTTTTGCACACCATGGGCTAAATGGCCAGGTCACAAGGACCCCGAAAGCTCAGAAAATATTGGAGGCGGGGACCCATTGGAATAGTTGTTGGGAGACAGATGGTAGCCTTCCGTCAAGGCCATTCAGCGTGTTCTTTAACGTTGGGTTGTTTTACCTCTGAGCGGCACTTTTTTGCACACCATGGGCTAAATGGCCAGGTCACAAGGACCCCGACAGCTCAGAGAAGGTTGGAGAGGGGACCCACTGGAACAGCTGTTGGGAGACAGATGGTAGACTCCCGTCAAGGCCATTCAGCGTGTTCTTTAACGTCGGGTTGTTTCACCTCTGAGCGGCACTTTTTTGCACGCCATGGCTAAATGGCCAAGTCACAAGGACCCCGAAAGCTCAGAGAAAGTTGGAGGAGGGGACCCACTGGAACAGCTGTTGGGAGACAGATGGTAGACTCCCGTCAAAGCCATCCAGCGTGTTCTTTAATGTTGGGTTGTTTTACCTCTGAGCGGCACTTTTTTGCACACCATGGGATAAATGACCAGGTCACATGGACCCCGAAGGCTCAGAGAAGGTTGGAGGAGGGGACCTATTGGAACAGCTGTTGGAACACAGATGGTAGCCTCCAGTCAAGGCCATCCAGCGTGTTCTTTAACGTTGGGTTGTTATACCTCTGAGCGGCACTTTTTTGCACACCATGGGCTAAATGACCAGGTCACATGAACCCCGAAGGCTCAGAGAAGGTTGGGGGAGGGGACCCACTGGAACAGCTGTTGGGAGACAGATGGTAGCCTCCCGTCAAGGCCATCCAGCGTGTTCTTTAACGTGCACAGGGTATGGCTCTCCCGCACACGGGGCCACGGCTTAACGTCCCATCCGACGGACCCATCCCATCCAAGCCCATCGGTGTCCCCTACTGACAGTGGGCAGGGCATAGAGTTTTGCGGAGATAAATCTCAACGCTGACCCAGCTGGGACTCGAACCTGGGAACTACAGATTACGAGCCTGGAGCGCTACCGACTGAGCCACCACCGCCCCTAATAAATAGTAATGACTGAGCCACCACCGCCTCTAATAATAATAGTTGACTCGTAATAGTGGCAACGATAATATCTGGCAACGATTTTTTTAGAAATTAGTGATCCGGCAACCTTCGTGTCACGTGATTACAGAATTCAGGAAAAATATCTGGAGCGTGTACAGCAACTGCACACGCTCCAGTTTGCTGTGAACGGTAACTGCACACGCTCAATATTTCCGTGAGTGAGCCCACACGATCTAGTATCAAAATAATATGACCACCTACAGTCGCTCAAAAAAGTATCCGAACACTGCGGTTGATTACAGAATTCAGGAAAAATATCTGGCAACGATTTTTTTCAGAAATTAGTGATCTGGCAACCTTCGTGTCACGTGACACGAAGGTTATTATTATTGATTTATTATTATTAATTATTTTGATACTAGATCGTGTGGGCTTACTCACGGAAATATTGAGCGTGTGCAGTTACCGTTCACAGCAAACTGGAGCGTGTGCAGTAACTGCACACGCTGCAGTTTGCTGTGAACGGTAACTGGAGCGTGTGCAGTTGCTGTACACGCTCCAGATATTTTTCCTGAATTCTGTAATCACGTGACACGAAGGTTGCCAGATCACTAATTTCTAAAAAAATCGTTGCCAGATATTTTTTCTGAATTCTGTAATCAACCATAGTGTTCGGATACTTTTTTGAGCGACTGTAGGTGGTCATATTATTTTGATACTAGATCGTGTGGGCTCACTCACGGAAATATTGAGCGTGTGCAGTTACCGTTCACAGCAAACTGGAGCGTGTGCAGTAACTGCACACGCTCCAGTTTGCTGTGAACGGTAACTGGAGCGTGTAAAGTTGCTGTACACGCTCCAGATATTTTTCCTGAATTCTGTAATCACGTGACACGAAGGTTGCCAGATCACTAATTTCTAAAAAAATCGTTGCCAGATATTTTTTCTGAATTCTGTAATCAACCATAGCGTTCGGATACTTTTTTGAGCGACTGTACAATTTTTGAGCGACTGTACAAGGACTGAAATGTTCGCCTAATGCTTTACGCTTCAGAAGCAATGGAACAGTGAGATAAATAAACTGTGTAATTCAACGCATTTGATGTAAAGAATACTTTGGAGAGATGACTATAAGAGGCAGGACAAAGTAGATCAACACCGAATATATCTTTACATTAAATATCTATAGTTTCAGTTGCAAACTAAAAGAACTTCAACGTAAGTCTTGTTTTCAAATATTGCTTTTCATTAAGAATGCCATCAACAATTTTACCCTTAAACAATTTTTTTTCTATAATATTTAACATAATCTATAGTTTTGCATTTTCTACAAACTCTGGAGAGCCGATTCTATTTCTGCCGAATTAAGTTTTCTTTTCAGTGAATAAGATTCTTCTGGATTACTAGAAATTTTTTGTTTTGAGTTGTTTTCGGTTTTTTTTGTGTATTATTCAATGTGACGACTGATGTTTTCAATTGAAATTGTTTCTATATTGAGATCTCACGAACGAGCCTGCTCTTGTGAGACCTCAGAAGTGTTTGTATACTGCAAAACATTATCTGAAATAAAAATTATCTATCTATCTATCTATCTACAATAATTTTAGCGTGTATCTCTATATCATTTAATGTACTTGTTTGAAATGGGATTTCCAAAGAGCAGCGTTGTTTCCTTCGAAGAACTGAGAAATTTATTTCTCACAAAGCCATTGAAAGTAAAAAAAACCCGTTATATTGTATTTACTAAGGGAACTAGATTGTTGTTTACTAGGGATTTAGTTTCTCTCGAAATAGAGTATAATAAGATTTGACGAAAGTGTGCAAAAATCTCATATCTAGCGGAGAAATTGGATCACTTCAAAAATAGGTTTTTTAGGCATGAGATTACAGATGTAAGATAATGAATTATTCGTACGAAAAAAATATCTGTCTTTCTCTATGCACTTTAAATTGTAGAAAATAAAATTAAGGCTATCGATGGTGCAATAAATCACTGAGTTGGTATTCACTTCAAAGGAAGATAGGGCGCCGGCAGTCTTGTTGAGTAAGTAAATCGGCGAACTGTCTTCCTTTAAAGTGAATACGAACTCGTTTGGGGCGGGGGTGGCTCAGTCGGTAGCGCGCCAGGCTCGTAATCTGCAGTTCCCAGGTTCGAGTCCTAGTTGGGTCAGCGTTGAGATTTATCTCCGCAAAATTCCCGGCCCTGCCCACGGTCAGTAGGGGATGCAGATGGGCTTGGAAAGGCCGCCGTCCATGGGATGGGACGCCGTGGTCCCGTGTCCCGTGTAAGCCGTGGTCCCGTGTGCCGTGGTCCCGTGTGCGGGAGAGCCATACTCTGTGCAGTAGGAGACACCGATGGGCTTGGAAAGGCCGTCGTCCATGGGATCGGACGTTAGGCCGTGGTACCGTGTGCGGGATAGCTATACCCTGTGCAGTAGAGGATGGTGATGGACTTGGAAAGGCCGCCGTCCATGGGATGGGACGTTAAGCCGTGGTCGCGTGTGCGGGAGAGTCTTATCCTGTGAAGTAGGGGACACCGATGGGACGTTAAGCCGTGGTACTGTGTGCGGGAGAGTCTTATCCTGTGCAGTAGGGGGCACCGATGGGCTTGGAAAGGCCACCGTCCATGGGATGGGACGTTAAGCCGTGGTCCCGTGTGCGGGAGAGCCATACCCTGTGCAGTAGGGGACACCGATGGGCTTGGAAAGGCCGCCGTCCATGGGATGGGACGTTAAGGCGTGGTCCCGTGTGCGGAAGAGCCATACCCTGTGTACGTTAATAGAACACGCTGGATGGCCTTGACGGGAGGCTACGATCTTTCTCCCAACAGCTGTTCCAGTGGGTTCCCTCCCCCAACCTTCTCTGAGCCTTCGAGGTCCTTGTGACGTGGCCATTTAGCCCATGGTGTGCAGAAAAGTACCCCTCAGAGGTAAAACAAACCAACAACAACCCAACGAAATCGGGTATTGCACCATCTATATTTTATTTAGAATAGAATAGAATTTAACGAGAAAGAAATAACAATAAAATACAAAGATCTGCATATGCAAACAGAAAACAATATCAGCACAAGTCAGAAAAAGAATAATATGTAAACAAAGCAAATAAAATAAAAAGCTACATTTTAGCAGACCTTTGAGCAATTTGCTCATTTAGGAGGCCAAATTAAATTATTATAATCACATAAATGTCATTCGTGGCAAAAAACGTGTCTCATTATATTATTGGAGCAGTAATAATAACATTTTTCACTTTTAATTTAAAAACATTACATGAACGTTCATTTCTAATTTCTTCAGGTAAGGAATTAAATATTCAAGGAGCTAAAAATAAAAAGTGCTTATGAGCTATTTCTTTTTTTACTTTAGGGATTACAAATAAAAGACCAGATTGACGAGTAAGCATACTCTTTACATTTAACTTGTAAAAGTGTTGGATTTTAAAAAATAAAAACAGCTGTAGTATATATATTTATAACGTTTGAGTACTGAGCGTAAAAATAAATACCCTCTCAAGCAGCTGCTTGCCACAGAGGTCTGACAGGAGCCTGTCAGTTTATATGCCATAGTAGAAGGTCTGAGAGGATGGCAGGACCTCAGCAGAAAAACAAAACACACATCCATGCCTTATCGGGGGCTCGAACCCAGGTCCCTTAGATCAGTAGCCAAGCGCGCTACCACTCGGCCACGGGAAGGCCGTGGGTATAAGCAAGTATTTTTACATTACAAATGACAAAACAATGCAATATATTACAAAAGCATGGATGAAATTACTTATAAACAAATTAAATATTATCGTACAGTCGCTCAAAAAAACATTATGGTTGATTAACGAACATTATGGTTGATTACAGAATTCAGGAAAAATATCTGGCAACGATTTTTTTTTAACTAACTTGGCAACGAACACGGAGGTTCTGGCAACCTCCGTGTTCGTTGCCAGATCACTAATTTCTAAAAAGAAAATCGTTGCCAGATATTTTTTCTGTTCGTTGCCAGATCACTAATTTCTAAAAAGAAAATCGTTGCCAGATATTTTTTCTGTTCGTTGCCAGATCACTAATTTCTAAAAAGAAAATCGTTGCCAGATGTTTTTTCTGAATTCTGTCATCAACCATGGTGTTCGGATACTTTTTTGAGCGACTGTAGGTGGTCATATTATTTTGATACTAGATCGTGTGGGCTCACTCACGGAAATATTGATCGTGTGCAGTTACCGTTCACAACAAACTGGAGCGTGTGCAGTTACTGCACACGCTCCAGTTTGCTGTGAACGGTAACTGGAGCGTGTACAGTTGCTGTACACGCTCCAGATATTTTTCCTGAATTCTGTAATCACGTGACACGAAGGTTGCCAGATCACTAATTTCTAAAAAAAATTGTTGCCAGATATTTTTTCTGAATTCTGTAATCAACCATAATGTTCGGATACTTTTTTGAGCGACTGTACAACTTGTTACGTTCGGCCCTCGCTTTCTAAAGATATAGTAGCACAATCACTCACATATTTTCCCCCTTTTTTGAGGGGGGGGGAGAATATTTGTAGCCTACGACATTTCCCATGTCACATGCTATCATTTAACGTATAGCCCATTACGTTCGAACTTTGCGTTCCAAAGATATAGCTGAACAATCATTTTCATATTTCCGTCTTTTTTAGGGGGGAATAAAGCATAGAGGGATTGGGTTGGGTTGTTTTACCTCTGAGCGGCACTTTTTTGCACACCATGGGCAAAATGGCCAGGTCACATGGACCCCGAAGGCTCAGAGAAGGTTGGGGGAGGGGACCCATTGGAACAGTTGTTGGGAGACAGATGGTAGCCTCCCGTCAAGGCCATCCAGCGTGTTCTTTAACGTTGGGTTGTTTTACGTCTGAGCGGCACTTTTTTGCACACCATGGGCTAAATGGCCACGTCTCATGAATCCCGAAGGCTCAGAGAAGGTTGAGGGAGAGGACCCACTGGAACAGCTGTTGGGAGACAGATGGTAGCCTCCCATCAAGGCCATCCAGTGTGTTCTTTAACGTTGGGTTGTTTTACCTCTGAGCGGCACTTTTCTGCACACCATGAGCTAAATGGCCAGGTCACAAGGACCCCGAAGGTTCAGAGAAGGTTGGGGGAGGGGACCCATTGGAACAGTTGTTGGGAGACAGATGGTAGCCTCCCGTCAAGGCCATCCAGCGTGTTCTTTAACGTGCACAGGGTATGGCTCTCCCACACACGGGGCCACGACTTAACTCCCATCCGACGGACGGCGGCCTTTCCAAGCCCATCAGTGTCCCCTACTGACCGTGGGGAAGGCGGGGAATTTTGCGGAGATAAATTTCAACGCTGACCCAGCTGGGACTCGAATTTGCGAACTACAGATTACGAGCCTGGCGCGCGGCTAAATGGCCAGGTCACACGGAACCTTCTTGACACGTGACACGAAGATTGCCAGATCACTAATTTAAAAAAAAAATCGTTGCCAGATATTTTTTCTGAATTCTTTAATCAACCATAGTGTTCGGATATTTTTTTGAGCGACTGTACCAACCGTAATGCAAACATTCAATTTTTCAGTGTACTATTAACTATAATCCAGTATTCTCTTCTCCTGAGTAACATTTGTAATGCAACCTTCCGCCGTCCCTTGGCCGAGTGGTTAGCGCGCTTGGTTACTGATCTAAGGGACCTGGGTTCGAGCCCCGGGTAAGGCATGGATGTATGTGTCGTTTTTCTGCCGAGGTCCTGCCATCCTCTCAGACTTTCTACCGTGGCATATAAACTGACAGGCTCCTGTCAGACCTATGTGGCAAGCAGCTGCTTGGGGGGGGGTATTTATTTATTTTTATTAACTGATCTAAGGGTCCTGGGTTCGAGCCCCGGGTAAGGCATGGATGTGTGTGTCGTTTTTCTGCTGAGGTCCTGCCATCCTCTCAGACCTTCTACTCTGGCATATAAACTGACAGGCTCCTGTCAGACCTATGTGGCAAGCAGCTGCTTGAGGGGGTATTTATTATTTATTCATTTTTATTAACTGATCTAAGGGACCTGGGTTCGAGCCCCGGGTAAGGCATGGATGTATGTGTAGTTTTTCTGCTGAGGTCCTGCCATCCTCACAGACCTTCTACTGTGGCATATAAACTGACAGGGTCCTGTCAGACCTCTGTGGCAAGCAGCTGCTTGAGGGGGTATTTATTATTTATTTATTTTTATTAACTGATCTAAGGGACCTGAGTTCGAGCCCCGGGTAAGGCATGGCTGTTTGTGTCGTTTTCCTGCTGAGGTCCTGCCATCCTCTCAGACCTTCTCGTGGCATATAAACTGACAGGCTCCTGTCAGACCTCTGTGGCAAGCAGCTGCTTGAGGGAGTATTTATTATTTATTTATTTTTATTAACTGATCTAAGGGAACTGGGTTCGAGCCCAGGGTAGGGCATGGATGTATGTGTCGTTTTTCTGCTGAGGTCCTGCCATCCTCACAGACCTCCTACTGTGGCATATAAACTGACAGGCTCCTGTCAGACCTCTGTGGCAAGCAGCTGCTTGAGGGGCTATTTATTATTTATTTATTTTTATTAATTGATCTAAGGGTCCTGGGTTCGAGCCCTGGGTAAGGCATGGATGTGTGTGTCGTTTTTCTGCTGAGGTCCTGGCATCCTCTCAGACCTTCTACTGTGGCATATAAACTGACAGGCTCCTGTCAGACCTCTGTGGCAAGCAGCTGCTTGAGGGGGTATTTATTATTTATTTATTTTTATTAACTGATCTAAGGGACCTGGGTTCGAGCCCCGGGTAAGGCATGGATGTATGTGTCGTTTTTCTGCTGAGGTCCTGCCATCCTCTCAGACCTTCTACTCTGGCATATAAACTGACAGGCTCCTGTCAGACCTCTGTGGCAAGCAGCTGCTTGACGGGGTATTTATTATTTATTTATTTTTATTAACTGATCTAAGGGACCTGGGTTCGAGCCCCGGGTAAGGCATGGATGTATGTGTCGTTTTTCTGCTGAGGTCCTGCCATCCTCTCAGACCTTCTACTCTGGCACATAAACTGACAGGCTCCTGTCAGACCTCTGTGGCAAGCAGGTGCTTGAGGGGGTATTTATTATTATTATTATTAATGCAACCTTTCACTTTTTATTGTCGCAAAGACAAACGTAATTGAATTATCACTCGATACTTTGAGGTGAAATAGTGACACTGTCATCATCAGATGCTCCAGCAGATCACTCCCACGGTGGTCTTTGATGCCAGTTCTGCTTCTGCCATCTGAGTACCACATTTGCTTTCAGAACGGAAGCAGCCCAAGGCATATCCTAAAACGAGGCAACGACGGATGTAGAATAACTCCGTTACCCATCGTTCCTTGCGTTGTAATTCAAAGAGCATCAGTCTCTCCCTGTGTGATGAATGAGGAGAGAGGACATCACCCAGATGGAAATCACTAAAGCATATGCTGTGAATCGATGCTCTGTTCAAGAACCGAGTAAGCTTTAACGACCAACCACATTTGCGTTTTCTTTTCTTACATTGATCGACGGTTCAGAAAAGTATCTAATAATGCAATACGCAGGATCGGAATTATGAAAAGGAATATAAGGGGACGACCGCAAATGAATGAATCGAATCACAAAAAAAGAAGGGGTTGAGGTGAAGTCACTGGATCGAGCTAGAAAAAATGAAGGCGAGCGTGTGTATGGGGAGATAGTGGAAGAGAGTAGGTGACTGGGTCTGGCCAGAAAAATGAAGTGGAGGAGGTAAGTGACTGAAGAGTCAGAAAGAATGAAGAGATTGGGGTGTTTTACCTCTGAGCGGCACTTCTTAGAAGTGGGGCGGGGGTGGCTCAGCGATTAGGTAGGGATGTTTTATCTCTGAGCGGCACTTCTTAGAAGTGGGGTGGGGGTGGCTCAGCGATTAGAATGGGATGTTTAATCTCTGAGCGGCACTTCTTAGAAGTGGGGCGGGGGTGGCTCAGCGATTAGAATGGGATGTTTTACCTCTGAGCGGCACTTCTTAGAAGTGGGGTGGGGGTGGCTCAGTCGGTTGGGTTGGGATGTTTCGCCTCTGAGCGGCACTTTTTTGCACAACATGGGCGGGCTAAATGGCAAGGTCACATGGACCCCGAAGGCTCAGAGAAGGTTGGGGGAGGGACCCACTGGAACAGCTGTTGGGAGACAGATGGTAGCCTCCCGTCAAGGCCATCCAGCGTGTTCTTTAACGTTGGGTTGTTTTACGTCTGAGCGGCACTTTTTTGCACACCATGGGCTAAATGGCCACGTCTCATGAATCCCGAAGGCTCAGAGAAGGTTGAGGGAGAGGACCCACTGGAACAGCTGTTGGGAGACAGATGGTAGCCTCCCGTCAAGGCCATCCAGTGTGTTCTTTAACGTTGGGTTGTTTTACCTCTGAGCGGCACTTTTCTGCACACCATGAGCTAAATGGCCAGGTCACAAGGACCCCGAAGGTTCAGAGAAGGTTGGGGGAGGGGACCCATTGGAACAGTTGTTGGGAGACAGATGGTAGCCTCCCGTCAAGGCCATCCAGCGTGTTCTTTAACGTGCACAGGGTATGGCTCTCCCACACACGGGGCCACGACTTAACTCCCATCCGACGGACGGCGGCCTTTCCAAGCCCATCAGTGTCCCCTACTGACCGTGGGGAAGGCGGGGAATTTTGCGGAGATAAATTTCAACGCTGACCCAGCTGGGACTCGAATTTGCGAACTACAGATTACGAGCCTGGCGCGCGGCTAAATGGCCAGGTCACACGGAACCTTCTTGACACGTGACACGAAGATTGCCAGATCACTAATTTAAAAAAAAAATCGTTGCCAGATATTTTTTCTGAATTCTTTAATCAACCATAGTGTTCGGATATTTTTTTGAGCGACTGTACCAACCGTAATGCAAACATTCAATTTTTCAGTGTACTATTAACTATAATCCAGTATTCTCTTCTCCTGAGTAACATTTGTAATGCAACCTTCCGCCGTCCCTTGGCCGAGTGGTTAGCGCGCTTGGTTACTGATCTAAGGGACCTGGGTTCGAGCCCCGGGTAAGGCATGGATGTATGTGTCGTTTTTCTGCCGAGGTCCTGCCATCCTCTCAGACTTTCTACCGTGGCATATAAACTGACAGGCTCCTGTCAGACCTATGTGGCAAGCAGCTGCTTGGGGGGGGTATTTATTTATTTTTATTAACTGATCTAAGGGTCCTGGGTTCGAGCCCCGGGTAAGGCATGGATGTGTGTGTCGTTTTTCTGCTGAGGTCCTGCCATCCTCTCAGACCTTCTACTCTGGCATATAAACTGACAGGCTCCTGTCAGACCTATGTGGCAAGCAGCTGCTTGAGGGGGTATTTATTATTTATTCATTTTTATTAACTGATCTAAGGGACCTGGGTTCGAGCCCCGGGTAAGGCATGGATGTATGTGTAGTTTTTCTGCTGAGGTCCTGCCATCCTCACAGACCTTCTACTGTGGCATATAAACTGACAGGGTCCTGTCAGACCTCTGTGGCAAGCAGCTGCTTGAGGGGGTATTTATTATTTATTTATTTTTATTAACTGATCTAAGGGACCTGAGTTCGAGCCCCGGGTAAGGCATGGCTGTTTGTGTCGTTTTCCTGCTGAGGTCCTGCCATCCTCTCAGACCTTCTCGTGGCATATAAACTGACAGGCTCCTGTCAGACCTCTGTGGCAAGCAGCTGCTTGAGGGAGTATTTATTATTTATTTATTTTTATTAACTGATCTAAGGGAACTGGGTTCGAGCCCAGGGTAGGGCATGGATGTATGTGTCGTTTTTCTGCTGAGGTCCTGCCATCCTCACAGACCTCCTACTGTGGCATATAAACTGACAGGCTCCTGTCAGACCTCTGTGGCAAGCAGCTGCTTGAGGGGCTATTTATTATTTATTTATTTTTATTAATTGATCTAAGGGTCCTGGGTTCGAGCCCTGGGTAAGGCATGGATGTGTGTGTCGTTTTTCTGCTGAGGTCCTGGCATCCTCTCAGACCTTCTACTGTGGCATATAAACTGACAGGCTCCTGTCAGACCTCTGTGGCAAGCAGCTGCTTGAGGGGGTATTTATTATTTATTTATTTTTATTAACTGATCTAAGGGACCTGGGTTCGAGCCCCGGGTAAGGCATGGATGTATGTGTCGTTTTTCTGCTGAGGTCCTGCCATCCTCTCAGACCTTCTACTCTGGCATATAAACTGACAGGCTCCTGTCAGACCTCTGTGGCAAGCAGCTGCTTGACGGGGTATTTATTATTTATTTATTTTTATTAACTGATCTAAGGGACCTGGGTTCGAGCCCCGGGTAAGGCATGGATGTATGTGTCGTTTTTCTGCTGAGGTCCTGCCATCCTCTCAGACCTTCTACTCTGGCACATAAACTGACAGGCTCCTGTCAGACCTCTGTGGCAAGCAGGTGCTTGAGGGGGTATTTATTATTATTATTATTAATGCAACCTTTCACTTTTTATTGTAGCAAAGACAAACGTAATTGAATTATCACTCGATACTTTGAGGTGAAATAGTGACACTGTCATCATCAGATGCTCCAGCAGATCACTCCCACGGTGGTCTTTGATGCCAGTTCTGCTTCTGCCATCTGAGTACCACATTTGCTTTCAGAACGGAAGCAGCCCAAGGCATATCCTAAAACGAGGCAACGACGGATGTAGAATAACTCCGTTACCCATCGTTCCTTGCGTTGTAATTCAAAGAGCATCAGTCTCTCCCTGTGTGATGAATGAGGAGAGAGGACATCACCCAGATGGAAATCACTAAAGCATATGCTGTGAATCGATGCTCTGTTCAAGAACCGAGTAAGCTTTAACGACCAACCACATTTGCGTTTTCTTTTCTTACATTGATCGACGGTTCAGAAAAGTATCTAATAATGCAATACGCAGGATCGGAATTATGAAAAGGAATATAAGGGGACGACCGCAAATGAATGAATCGAATCACAAAAAAAGAAGGGGTTGAGGTGAAGTCACTGGATCGAGCTAGAAAAAATGAAGGCGAGCGTGTGTATGGGGAGATAGTGGAAGAGAGTAGGTGACTGGGTCTGGCCAGAAAAATGAAGTGGAGGAGGTAAGTGACTGAAGAGTCAGAAAGAATGAAGAGATTGGGGTGTTTTACCTCTGAGCGGCACTTCTTAGAAGTGGGGCGGGGGTGGCTCAGCGATTAGGTAGGGATGTTTTATCTCTGAGCGGCACTTCTTAGAAGTGGGGTGGGGGTGGCTCAGCGATTAGAATGGGATGTTTAATCTCTGAGCGGCACTTCTTAGAAGTGGGGCGGGGGTGGCTCAGCGATTAGAATGGGATGTTTTACCTCTGAGCGGCACTTCTTAGAAGTGGGGTGGGGGTGGCTCAGTCGGTTGGGTTGGGATGTTTCGCCTCTGAGCGGCACTTTTTTGCACAACATGGGCGGGCTAAATGGCAAGGTCACATGGACCCCGAAGGCTCAGAGAAGGTTGGGGGAGGGACCCACTGGAACAGCTGTTGGGAGACAGATGGTAGCCTCCCGTCAAGGCCATCCAGCGTGTTCTTTAACGTTGGGTTATTTTACATCTGAGCGGCACTTTTTTGTACACCATGGGCTAAATGGTCAGGTCACATGGACCCCGAAGGCTCAGAGAAGGTTGGGGGAGGGGACCCACTGGAATAGCTATTGGGAGACAGATGGTAGCCTCCCGTCAAGCCATCCAGCGTGTTTTTTAACGTACACAGAGTATGGCTCTTCCGACACAGGCCCATGGCTAAACATTCCCATCCTACGGACGGCGACCTTTTCAAGCCAATCAATGTCCCCTACTAGAGTTTTGCAGAGATAAATTCAACACTGACCCAGCTGGAACTCGAACCTGGGTTGTGGGTTGCTTTACCTCTGAGCGTCACTTTTTTTGCACATCATGGGCTAAATGACCAGGTCACAAGGACCCCGAAGGCTCAGAGAAGGTTGGGGGAGGGGACCCACTGGAACAGCTGTTGGGAGACAGATGGTTGCCTCCCGTCAAGGCCATCCAGTGTGTTCTTTAACGTGCACAGGGTATGGCTCTCCCGCACACGGAGCCACGTCTTAACGTCCCATCCGACGGACGGCGGCCTTTCCAAGCCCATCGGTATCCCCTACTGATCGTGGGCAGGGCGGGGAATTTTGCAGAAGTAAGTCTCAACGCTGACCCAGCCGGGACTCGAAACTGGGAACTACAGATTACGAGCCTGGCGCGCTACCGACTGAGCTACTCCCGCCCCCGGAGAGGCAGGAATGGCTCATATGGTAGCGTGAAAGGCTCGAACGCTGCAGTATCCAGGTTCGAGTGCCAATCCTGCCCTCGGTGAGAAAAGGGACACTGATGGGCTTCGAAAGGAACAATCGATCGGATGTGACGTAAAGCCGTGACTCTGTCTGCGAGAGAGCCATACCCTATGCACATTAAAGAACACGCTGGATGGCCTTGACTGGAGCTCCGTCTGTCTCTTAACAGCTGTCTAGTGCATCTGTGTTATTCGGAATCAGTTCGTAAACAACTCCGTTTCATCAGGGTCAGGGGTGGCTCAGTCGGTAGCGCGCCAGGCTCGTAATCTGTAAGTTCCCAGGTTCGAGTCCCAGCTGGCTCAGCATTGAGATTTATCTTCACAAAATTCCCCGCCCTGCCCACGGTCATTAGGGGACACCGGTGGGCTTGGAAAGGCCACCGTCCGTCGGATGAGACGTTAAGCCGTGGCCCCGTGTGCGGGAGAACCATACACTGTGCACGTTAAAGAACACGCTGGATGGCCTTGACGGGAGGCTACAATCTGTCTCTCAACAGCTGTTCCAGTGGATCTCCTCCCCCTTCTCTGAGCCTTCGGGGTCCATGTGACCTGGTCATTTATCTCATTGTGTGCAAAAATAAGTGCCGCTCAGAGATAAAACAACCGAACCGTTTCTTCATCGTTGCACGTCTCCGGAGAGTATTGCTCAATGACGTCCTCCTTCAATGTTCCTGTCTCCATGGCAACGCAACATCCCTTTAAGCATCGGTTATGGCCACAAATTGCTTTATGCTAGATACCTTAGCATGCTCTAAATCTGTCAGCCAAAACGCACTGCCCTTAAATTCAGTTAGGCCGAAAAATTGTGCTCCCTCACTGCAAAACACCGTTCACTTTGATGTTCTTAGACGTGACGTTGAAACAACACTTTTATATATTGCTTTGTAAACATTTTCTCGAATTTTTCCTCCATGCAATCCAATTGTATCGAAATCGATATCGTTATTTTTCTCAATGATGTTTTCACTTTGTCTATCCGTACTTCTGTAGATATTCAAATCTTGGATTTGCAGATAAATTAAAAATTTATTTTGGGTTCGATAGCAATTGATGAAATATTACAATTTCCTTTCCCAAATCTGCGAGTAGCTTTCAGAGTATCGTCTAACGGCGTAAAAAAGGTGGATGCATCAGAAGATTTAAGGAACTTTTGCGCCTTGGTTGGGTTGTTTTACCGCTGAGCGGCACTTTTTTGCACACCAAGGGCTAAATGGCCAGGTCACAAGGACCACGAAGGCTCAGAGAAGGTTGAGGGAGGGGACCCACTGAATGTAGCTATTAGGAGACAGATGGTAGCCTCCCGTCAAGGCCATCTAGCGTGTTCTTTAACGTGCACAGAGTTAGATTGTTTTACCTCTGAACAGCACTTTTTTGCACATCGGCTAAATGGCCAGGTCACATGGACCCCGAAAGCTCAGAGAAGGTTGGGGGAGGGGACCCACTGGAACAGCTGTTGGGAGACAGATGGTTGCCTCCCGTCAAGGCCATCCAGTGTGTTCTTTAACGTGCACAGGGTATGGCTCTCCCGCACACGGGGCCACGTCTTAACGTCCCATCCGACGGACGGCGGCCTTTCCAAGCCCATCGGTATCCCCTACTGATCGTGGGCAGGGCGGGGAATTTTGCAGAAGTAAGTCTCAACGCTGACCCAGCTGGGACTCGAAACTGGGAACTACAGATTATGAGCCTGGCGCGCTACCGACTGAGCTACCCCCGCCCCCGGAGAGGCAGGAATGGCTCATATGGTAGCGTGAAAGGCTCGAACGCTGCAGTATCCAGGTTCGAGTGCCAATCCTGCCCTCGGTGAGAAAAGGGACACTGATGGGCTTGGAAAGGAACAATCGATCGGATGTGACGTAAAGCCGTGACTCTGTCTGCGGGAGAGCCATACCCTATGCACATTAAAGAACACGCTGGATGGCCTTGACTGGAGGTCCGTCTGTCTCTTAACAGCTGTCTAATGCATCTGTCTTATTCGGAATCAGTTCGTAAACAACTCCGTTTCATCAGGGTCGGGGTGGCTCAGTCGGTAGCGCGCCAGGCTCGTAATCTGTAAGTTCCCAGGTTCGAGTCCCAGCTGGATCAGAGTTTAGATTTATCTCCGCAAAACTCCCCGCCCTGCCCACGGTCAGTAAGGGACATCGATGGGCTTGGAAAGGCCGACGTCCGTCGTATGGGATGTTAAGCCGTGGCCCCGTGTGTGGGAGAGCCATACCCTATGCACATTAAAGAACACGCTGGATGGCCTTGACTGGAGCTCCGTCTGTCTCTTAACAGCTGTCTAGTGCATCTGTGTTATTCGGGAATCAGTTCGTAAACAACTCCGTTTCATCAGGGTCAGGGGTGGCTCAGTCGGTAGCGCGCCAGGCTCGTAATCTGTAAGTTCCCAGGTTCGAGTCCCAGCTGGCTCAGCATTGAGATTTATCTTCACAAAATTCCCCGCCCTGCCCACGGTCATTAGGGGACACCGGTGGGCTTGGAAAGGCCACCGTCCGTCGGATGAGACGTTAAGCCGTGGCCCCGTGTGCGGGAGAACCATACACTGTGCACGTTAAAGAACTCGCTGGATGGCCTTGACGGGAGGCTACCATCTGTCTCTCAACAGCTGTTCCAGTGGATCTCCTCCCCCTTCTCTGAGCCTTCGGGGTCCATGTGACCTGGTCATTTATCTCATTGTGTGCAAAAATAAGTGCCGCTCAGAGATAAAACAACCGAACCGTTTCTTCATCGTTGCACGTCTCCGGAGAGTATTGCTCAATGACGTCCTCCTTCAATGTTCCTGTCTCCATGGCAACGCAACATCCCTTTAAGCATCGGTTATGGCCACAAATTGCTTTATGCTAGATACCTTAGCATGCTCTAAATCTGTCAGCCAAAACGCACTGCCCTTAAATTCAGTTAGGCCGAAAAATTGTGCTCCCTCACTGCAAAACACCGTTCACTTTGATGTTCTTAGACGTGACGTTGAAACAACACTTTTATATATTGCTTTGTAAACATTTTCTCGAATTTTTCCTCCATGCAATCCAATTGTATCGAAATCGATATCGTTATTTTTCTCAATGATGTTTTCACTTTGTCTATCCGTACTTCTGTAGATATTCAAATCTTGGATTTTGCAGATAAATTAAAAATTCTTTTTGGGTTCAATAGCAATTGATGAAATATTACAATTTCCTTTCCCAAATCTGCGAGTAGCTAACGGTGTAAAAAAGGTGGATGCATCAGAAGATTTAAGGAACTTTTGCGCCTTGGTTGGGTTGTTTTACCTCTGAGCGGCACTTTTTTGCACACCATGGGCTAAATGGTCAGGTCACAAGGACCACGAAGGCTCAGAGAAGGTTGGGGGAGGGGACCCACTGAACAGCTGTTGGGAGACAGATGGTAGCCGCCCGTCAAGGCCATCCAGCGTGTTCTTTAACGTTGGGTTGTTTTACCTCTGAGCGGCACTTTTTTACGCACCATGGGCTAAATGGCCAGGTCACATGGACCCCGAAGGCTCAGAGAAGGTTGGGGGAGGGAATCCACTGGAACAGCTGTTGGGAGACAGATGGTAGCCTCCCGTCAAGGTCATCCAGCGTGTTCTTTAACGTGCACAGGGTATGGCTCTCCCGCACACGGGGCCACGGCTTAATGTCCCATCCGACGGACGGCGGCCTTTCCAAGCCCATCAGTGTCCCCTACTGACCGTGGGCAGGGCGGGGAATTTTACGGAGATAAATCTCAACGCTGACCAATCTGAGACTCGAACCTGGGAACTACAGATTACGAGCCTGGTGCACTACCGACTGAGCAACCCCCGTACCCTAACGTTGGGCACTACTGTTGTTAAATATTTAAACTTCCATAACTCTTTAAATACTAAAGGAATATTGTTGAAAATCGAGATTTAGATTGATCGAGATCTTTATTTTATCTTCAGTCCCATTCTGTCACAAAACTCTTTTTCGAAGGTATAGAGCTTCGAGGATAGCGTCCACTGACATAACACGAAAAGAGGTGGTCATAATTTAGTGAGCGTTGAGTATGTGTCTCCATGTGTCTCCCAACAACTGTTCCAGTGGGGTCCTTCCCCCAAACTTCTTTGAGCCTTCGGGGTCCATGAGTCTCCCAACAACTGTTCCAGTGGGGTCCCTCCCCCAACCTTCTCTAAGCCTTCGGGGTCCATGTGTCTCCCAACAACTGTTCCAGTGGGGTCCCTCCCCCAACCTTCTCTAAGCCTTCGGGGTCCATGTGTCTCCCAACAACTGTTCCAGTGGGGTCCCTCCCCCAACCTTCTCTAAGCCTTCGGGGTCCATGTGTCTCCCAACAACAGTTCCAGTAGGGTCCCTCCCCCAACCTTCTCTAAGCCTTCGGGGTCCATGTGTCTCCCAACAACTGTTCCAGTGGGGTCCCTCCCCCAGCCTTCTCTGAGCCTTCGGGGTCCATGTGTCTCCCAACAACTGTTCCAGTGGGGTCCCTCCCCCAACCTTCTCTGAGCCTTCGGGGTCCATGTGTCTCCCAACAACTGTTCCAGTGGGGTCCCTCCCCCAACCTTCTTTGAGCCTTCGGGGTCCATGTGTCTCCCAACAACTGTTCCAGTGGGGTCCCCCCAACCTTCTCTGAGCCTTCGGGGTCCATGTGTCTCCCAACAACAGTTCCAGTAGGGTCCCTCCCCCAACCTTCTCTAAGCCTTCGGGGTCCATGTGTCTCCCAACAACTGTTCCAGTGGGGTCCCTCCCCCAACCTTCTTTGAGCCTCCGGGGTCCATGAATCTCCCAACAACTGTTCCAGTGGGGTCCCCCCAACCTTCTCTGAGCCTTCGGGGTCCATGTGTCTCCCAACTTAACATGGCGCTGCCTTGGTCTTGATTTTAATATGCGTACTTTTTTTGTCACTGTACTAAAGGTTATTTTATGAATACAGTCACTCAAAAAATATCCGAACACTACGGTTGATTACAGAATTAAGAAAAAAATATCTAGCAACGATTTCTTTTTTGGAAATTAGTGATCTGGCAACCTTCGTGTCACGTGATTACAGAATTCAGGAAAAATATCTGGAGCGTGTACAGCAACTGTACACGCTCCAGTTACCGTTCACAGCAAACTGGAGCGTGTGCAGTTACTGCACACGCTCCAGTTTGCTGTGAACGGTAACTGCACACGCTCAATATTTCCGTGAGTGAGCCCACACGATCTAATATCAAAATAATATGACCACCTACAGTCGCTCAAAAAAGTATCCGAACACCACGGTTAATGATAGAATTCAGAAAAAATATCTGCCAACGATTTTTTTTAGAAATTGTTATCACGTGACACGAAGGTTGCCAGATCACTAATTTCTAAAAAAAAATCGTTGCCAGATATTTTTTCTGAATTCTGTCATCAAGCGTAGTGTTCGGATACTTTTTTGAGCGACTGTACTACAATTGCTTTTTTCAATTCATCAGGAAAAATTCCCTTTTCAAAAAATAAATTATAAATATGGGCTTGACAATATAATCCTTACACTTTTTTTAAATAATAGTAGATACTCCTATCATTCCCTACACTTTTGATATCTTGAAATTTCAGAATTATATTTAATATCTCATCTTCAGTTGTTGGAAATAAAAACGAGTAACGTGATGGATATTTCTAGTTAAGCTTTTAGACTGAACTCTCCGAATGTTTTCTGTAAGAATATTAAAGTGCAGATTTATCTCCGCAAAATTCTCCGCCCTGCCCACGGTCAGTAGGGGACACCGATGGGCTTGGAAAGGCCGCCGTCCGTCGGATGGGATGTTAAGCCGTGGCCCCGTGTGCGGGAGAGCCATACTCTGTGCACGTCAAAGAACACGCTGGATGGCCTTGACGGGAGGATATCATCTGTCTCCCAACAGCTGTTCCAGTGGGTCCCTTCCCCCAACCTTCTCTGAGCCTTCGGGGTTCTTGTGACCTGGCCATTTAGCCCATGGTGTGCAAAAAAGTGCCGCTCAGAGGTAAAACAACCTAACGTTAAAGAACACGCTGGATGGCCTTGACGGGAGGCTACCATCTGTCTCCCAACAGCTGTTCCAGTGGGTCCCCTCCCCCAACCTTCTCTGAGCCTTCGGGGTCCTTGTGAGCTGGCCATTTAGCCCATGGTGTGCAAAAAAGTGCCGCTCAGAGGTAAAACAACCCAACGTTAAAGAACACGCTGGATGGCCTTGACGGGAGGCTACCATCTGTCTCCCAACAGCTGTTCCAGTGGGTCCGCTCCCCCAACCTTCTCTGAGCCTTCGGGGTCCATGTGACCTGGCCATTTAGCCCATGGTGTGCAAAAAAGTGCGGCTCAGATGTAAAACAACCCAACGTGTCCATCTTAAAGAACACTCTGGATGGCCTTGATGGGAGGATATCATCTGTCTCCCAACAGCTGTTCCAGTGGGTCCCTTCCCCCAACCTTCTCTAAGCCTTCGGGGTCCTTGTGACCTGCCCATTAGCAAAAAAGTGCCGCTCAGAGGTAAAACAAACCAAACCAACCTATTTGTTTCGGTATTACATAAGACACTCGATAACGTTTTCGCCATTTTTCTTTTATTGGAAGGTTTAAACAAAGTTTTTGCTTTCTCTCCATGGACTTCTCTTCCTCCGATTTCCTTCTCCGCTCCAGTTATCTTCTCCACCACCTAATCCTCAAGTTTCTCCTTAGATGTGTCCAATGCAGCCATAATCTCTTTTTCTTCAGATGCCCTCTCCATTTTCACTCTCTGATCACGTTTCGTGTTTTCGTTCCGTGTCTCTTTATCATCCGCTGAAGCGCTCGTATTTTTGAGATCTGCAGGGTCCGGTGATATCGTTTTTTTTCTTCGGATCCACTGTTTTGAAAACACTTTCCAGATATAGTCTTCAGACAAAAAATCTTCAAAAAGGGAGATACGTAAAGCTTCTCAATCCAAATAAAAAGCAGAATATTATGTCTGCAGGATATTTAAGAAGGTTGGGTTAGTTTATCACTGAGCGGCACTTTTTTTCTCAGATTGGGCTAAACGGCCACACAAGGACCCTGAGGGATCGGAGTGGTGGAATGAGAACCACTGGATAGCTGAATAGCCTCACTTCATGGTGGAATGAGATCCACTGGATAGCTGGATAGCCTCACTTCATGGTGAAATAAGATCCACTGGATAGCCTCACTTCATGGTGGAATGAGATCCACTGGATAGCTGAATAGCCTCACTTCATGGTGGAATGAGATCCACTGGATAGCTGGATAGCCTCACTTCATGGTGGAATGAGATCCACCGGATAGCTGGATAGCCTCACTTTCATGGTGGAATGAGATCCACTGGATAGCTGGATAGCCTCACTTCATGGTGGAATGAGATCAACTGGATAGCTGAATAGCCTCACTTCATGGTGGAATGAGATCCACTGGATAGCCTCACTTCATGGTGGAATGAGATCCACTGGATAGCTGAATAGCCTCACTTCACGGTGGAATGAGATCCACTGGATAGCTGAATAGCCTCACTTCATGGTGGAATGAGATCCACTGGATAGCTGAATAGCCTCACTTCATGGTGGAATGAGATCCACTGGATAGCTGAATAGCCTCACTTCATGGTGGAATGAGATCCACTGGATAGCTTCACTTCATGGTGGAATGAGATCCACTGGATAGCTGGAGAGCCTCACTTCATGGTGGAATGAGATCCACTGGATAGCTGAATAGCCTCACTTCATGGTGGAATGAGATTCACTGGATAGCCTCACTTCATGGTGGAATGAGATCCACTGGATAGCTTCACTTCATGGTGGAATGAGATCCACTGGATAGCTGGAGAGCCTCACTTCATGGTGGAATGAGATCCACTGGATAGCTGAATAGCCTCACTTCATGGTGGAATGAGATCCACTGGATAGCCTCACTTCATGGTGGAATGAGATCCACTGGATAGCTGAATAGCCTCACTTCACGGTGGAATGAGATCCACTGGATAGCTGAATAGCCTCACTTCATGGTGGAATGAGATCCACTGGATAGCTGAATAGCCTCACTTCATGGTGGAATGAGATCCACTGGATAGCTGAATAGCCTCACTTCATGGTGGAATGAGATCCACTGGATAGCTGAATAGCCTCGCTTCATGGTGGAATGAGATCCACTGGATAGCTGAATAGCCTCACTTCATGGTGGAATGAGATCCACTGGATAGCTTCACTTCATGGTGGAATGAGATCCACTGGATAGCTGGAGAGCCTCACTTCATGGTGGAATGAGATCCACTGGATAGCTGAATAGCCTCACTTCATGGTGGAATGAGATCCCTGGATAGCTGAATAGCCTCACTTCATGGTGGAATGAGATCCACTGGATAGTTGAATAGCCTCACTTCATGGTGGAATGAGATCCACTGGATAGCTGAATAGCCTCACTTCATGGTGGAATGAGATCCACTGGATAGCTGAATAGCCTCACTTCATGGTGGAATGAGATCCACTGGATAGCTGAATAGCCTCACTTCACGGTGGAATGAGATCCACTGGATAGCTGAATAGCCTCACTTCACGGTGGAATGAGATCCACTGGATAGCTGAATAGCCTCACTTCATGGTGGAATGAGATCCACTGGATAGCTGAATAGCCTCACTTCATGGTGGAATGAGATCCACTGGATAGCCTCACTTCATGGTGGAATGAGACCCACTGGATAGCCTCACTTCATGGTGGAATGAGATCCACTGGATAGCTGAATAGCCTCACTTCATGGTGGAATGAGACCCACTGGATAGCCTCACTTCATGGTGGAATGAGATCCACTGGATAGCTGAATAGCCTCACTTCATGGTGGAATGAGACCCACTGGATAGCCTCACTTCATGGTGGAATGAGATCCACTGGATAGCTGAATAGCCTCACTTTCAGCTATCCAGTGCATGGGGAGTTTTGCGGAGATAAATCTCACCGCTGACCCAGCTGGGACTCGAACCTGGGAACTGCAGATTACAAGTCTGACGCGCTACCGACTGAGCCACTCCGCCCCCTTCCGACTGAGGCACACACGCCCAATTGCAAATTGGAATGTGTTCAGTAACTGCACACATCTCAGCCAGATATAATGTCCTCTAGACGACTTCTAATGCTAATAACCGTAAATGATCAAACCAATTCTCGATGACCAGACTCTGTCTCGCTACAGTCGCTTAAAAAAATATCCGAACATTATGGTTGACTACAGAATTAAAAAAAAATATCTGGCAACGATTTTTTTAGAAATTAGTGATCTGGCAACCTTCGTGTCACGTGATTACAAAATTCATGAAAAATATCTGGAGCGTGTACAGCAACTGTACACGCTCAATATTCATCGCATTATATATTCATACGCATTATATACATTAAAAAATATCCGAACACTATGGTTGATTACAGAATTCAAAAAAAATATCTGGCAACGATTCTTTTAAAGAAATTAGTGATCTGGCAACCTTCGTGTCACGTGACACGAAGGTTGCCAGAGCAACAATTTCTAAAAAAAAATCGTTGCCAGATATTTTTTCTGAATTCTCTAATCAACCGTAGTGTTCGGATACTTTTTTGAGCGACTGTAGGTGGTCATATTATTCTGATACTAGATCGTGTGGGCTCACTCACGGAAATATTGAGCGTGTGCAGTTACCGTTCACAGCAAACTGGAGCGTGTGCAGTAACTGTAACTGGAGCGTGTACAGTTGCTGTACACGCTCCAGATATTTTTCCTGAATTCTGTAATCACGTGACACGAAGGTTGCCAGATCACTAATTTCTAAAAAAATCGTTGCCAGATATTTTTTCTGAATTCTGCAATCAACCATAGTGTTCGGATATTTATTTGAGCGACTGTACAAAAATGGAATAAAAATCGGAATTAACCATAAAAAGCACTGTAATTAAAAACCCACTCGCAAGAGTTCATAGTCTGTTGAGCACTTATATTTGTCGCTGTAAAAATGGTATCAGAAAATTAATTAATTATTAACCTTGCAATGACAGAGCTCAAAAGCAAACTATTGGAACCGTTTCTGAGGAAATTCGTGCCACAGAAGGAGTTTGTTCAAGTTGATCGAGTGTTCTGATTAGGCATGTTTGTTCTTGTTCAAACACTAATGATCAGAGAAGGCGAAACGCTAATTGAATTTATTCATGGCTCTACCTTGAATACGTTTCACTAAATTTCGTAGAAGTTAACAAAAGATATATTTGCATTAATTGAGAAACTCTCGATACTTTCTAATGGAAGGAATTGAATTTGAACTCCACTAAACGTTTCCAAGTTGAATTTTCTGAACAGTAATATGTTAAGTACCAGCAGATTTACCAGGCGTTGCTAGAGTCTGAAGGGTGGGGGTGGCTCAGTCGGTAGCGCGCCAGGCTCGTAATCTGTAATTCCCAAGTTCGAGTCCCAGCTGGGTCAGCGTTGAGATTTATCTCCGCAAAATTCCCCGCCCTGCCCACGGTCAGTAGGGGACACCGATGGGCTTGGAAAGGCCGCCGTCCGTCGGATGGGACGTTAAGCCGTGGCCCCGTGTGCGGGAGAGACATACCCTGTGCACGTTAAAGAACACGCTGGATGGCCTTGACGGGAGGCTACCGTCTGTCTCCCAACAGCTGTTCCAGTGGGTTCCCTCCCCCAACCTTGTCTGAGCCTTCGGGGTCCATGTGATCTGGCCATTTAGCCCATGGTGTGCAAAAAAGTGCCGCTCAGAGCTAAACCAACCCAACCCTGGAGTCTGAAACTCCCTAAAGTATATAATAGATATCACTCGCTCGCGATTTTGAATGCGGGACTGAATTTGGATAACGTCTTCTATCCCTAATTCAATAGCACTTCAGTGTATTAGATATTTTGGCAAAATGGAGTTGGGAAGTTTTATCGCTGAGCGGCACTTTTTTGCACACCATGGGCTTAATGGCCAGGTCACGTGGACCCCGAAGGCTCAGAGAAGGTTTGGGGAGGGAACCCACTGGAACAGCTGTTGGGAGACAGATGGTAGCCTACTGTCAAGGCCATCCAGCGTGTTATTTAACGTTGGATTGTTTTACCTCTCAGCGTTTGCACACCATGGGCTAAATGACAAGGTCATATGGACCCCGAAGGCTCAGAGATGGTTGGGGGAAGGGACCCACTGGAACAGCTGTTGGGAGACAGATGGTAGCCTCCCGTCAAGGCCATCCAGTGTGCTCTTTAACGTTGGATTGTTTCACCTCTGAACGGCACTTTTTTGCACACTATGGCTAAATGGTCAGGTCACATGGACCCCGAAGGCTCAGAGAAGGTTGGGGGAGGGGACCCACTGGAACAGCTGTTGGGAGACAGATGGTAGCCTCCCGTCAAGGCCATCCAGCGTGTTCTTTAACGTGCACAATGTATGGTTCTCCCGCACACGGAGACACGGCTTTAAATCCTATGGACGGCGGCCTTTCCAAGCCCATCGGTGTCCCCTACTGACCGTGGGTAGGGCGGAGAATTTTGCAGAGATAAATTTCAACCCTGACCCAGCTGGGACTCGAACCTGGGAACTACAGATTTCTAGCCTGCTGAGCCACCTCCAAGGCTTCGGAATCAAAAGAAACATTTTATGCATTAAATGTTTCAATACCCAATAAAATTAAGAAAATAAGTCTCAGGATTGAACAAAAATCGTCTTCCTGTGAAAGATGTGTTTTTTTTCCCCTTTCGACTCACACACACACACAAAAAAGTACAAAGATATAATTTCTATTTCATTCCTAAGGCAAAGAAGTTTTTTAAATGAAATTCCGGATATAAAAACTATTCCTTTTTTTTTCTGTAATCGCGTTTGATTTAAACGAAGCGTTTTGAGGTATCTAATTTGTAATCCTGTCAGTTCACTTGATACGAGAAGCAAAATCGAAAGAAGAAATTTAAGATGCAGTATTCATTCGGAAAAAGAAAGAAATCCAGACGAATATCCCGGAAGGCATTCCTAAAAAGAACACTTATGGAGACAGAACTTTCATTAAAGTGGAGACAAAATATTGGTTTCTTGGGAAAGAAAAAATGAAACAAATTGAGGAGAAGAAATTTGAATGAACATTTTCCTGCAAAAAAAAATATTGATCAGTTAAAAATAGCAACACTCATAGAAAAAAGGTTGAGAACCTTTACTTATTTAGCTCTAAAATGCAGTTCATTAGAGTATTGGCTCGTTGTAGTGCCAGGAATGAATGGCATTTGATTGCAGTTGAAACTCATTCATCTCTAAGTTTCAAGCTTGTTTGGCGATTTGGGGATAAATATGTTTCCCAAAATGTACTACTTTCCTTTCAATGCATAAATTTTTATAACAAGAGTCCTATTTTCATGTTGTATTTGTTTTTATTCAAAGGGGCCGGGGTGGCTCAGTCGGTAGCGCGCCAGGCTCGTAATCTGTGGTTCCCAGGTTCGAGTTGCAGCTGGGTCAGCGTTGAGATTTATCTCCGCAAATTTCCCCGCCCTGCCCTCGGTCAGTAGGGGACACCGATGGGCTTGGAAAGGCCGCTGTCTGTCTGATGGGACGTTAAGCCGTGGCTCCGTGTGCGGGAGAACCATACAATGTGGACATTAAAGAACACGCTGGATGGCCTTGACGGGAGGCTACCATCTGTCTTCCAACAGCTGTTCCAGTGGGTCCCCATCCCCAACCTTCTCTGAGCCTTCGGGGTCCATATGACCTGGTCATTTAACCCATGGTGTGCAAAAGAGTGCTGCTCAGATGTAAAACAACCTAACGTTAAAGAACACGCTGGATGGCCTTGACGGGAGGCTACCATCTGTCTTCCAACAGCTGTTCCAGTGGGTCCCCTCCCCCAACCTTCTCTGAGCCTTCGGAGTCCTTGCAACCTGGTCATTTAGCCCATGGTGTGCAAAAAAATGCTGCTCAGAGGTAAAACAACCTAACGTTAAAGAACACGCTGGATGGCCTTGACGAGAGGCTGCCATCTGTCTCCCAACAGCTGTTCCAGTGGATCCCCTCCCCCAACCTTCTCTGAGCCTTCGGGGTCTTTGCGCACCTGGACATTTAGCCCATGGTGTGCAAAAACGTGCCGCTCAGATGTAAAACAACCGAACTCTTTTTTTTTTAATTTTCAAAAACATTTTTTAAAACAGAGTCAAAAGAGTTGTTTGTTAGAACTGCAGAAAAAAAACTACTTGCAAGGAATTTATTTTTGGCAGGAAGTTTCAGATTTATTTTAATTTATGGATTTCGTGAAACATACAAGCTTTATTCATGATGCTTTTAAATCATAAGCTTTAAAAAATTTTCCTGTATTAGGAGAAGTTGTACTAGTTTGATCACGCTATTCGCTTATGTCAAGGCGATCCAGGGTATTCTTTAACGTTCACAGGGTATCTGGCTCTCAAGAACAGGGGCCATGACGTCCCATCCGACGAACGTCCAAGGGTTGGTTGTTTATATCTGAGTGGTATTTTTTTTGCACACAGTGGGTTACACGGCCAGGTGATAAGGACCCCAAGGGTTGGGGTCCTTATCAAAAACAGTGTCGCTCAAAGGTAAACCAACCTAACCCAACCTTGTGACCTGGCCGTTTAGCCCATTGTGTACAAAAAAGTACCGCTCAGAGGTAAAACAATCCAACCGCTTGGGTCCGTCCCACCGTCCAACCGTCCCACTATGGCTAATGGTCAGGTCACAAGGACAACCGTCGTCACATCTGACGGACGGCGGCCTTTCCAAGCCCATCGGTGTCTCCTACTGACCGTGGACAGGGCGGGGGAAATTGCGGAGATAAATCTCAACGATGACCCAGCTGGAACTCGAACCTGAGAACCACAGATTACGAGCCTGGCGCGCTATTGACTGAGCCACCCCAACCCTTGGGGTCCTTATCACCTGGACAAGACAGTGGTCAATATAGACCACTGTATTAAAAAAGAGTACCTGGAGATTATCACCTGGACAAGATACAGTGGTCAATATAGACCACTGTATTGAAAAAGAGTACAGCTCAGAAGTACTCTGAGAAGTTACTTCTGAGCTGTACTCTTTATCATACAGTGGTCTTTATGGAGAGTCTCAAACTATATGGAGAAGGACCCAAACGGTTGGATTGTTTTACCTTTGAGCGGTACTTTTTTGTACACAATGGGCTAAACGGCCAGGTCACAAGGTTGGGTTAGGTTGGTTTACCTTTGAGCGACACTTTTTTGCATGCCATGGCTAAATGGCCAGTCACAAGGCTCAGAGAAGGTTGGGGGAGGGGACCCACTGGAACAGCTGTTGAGAGACAGATGGTAACCTCCCGTCAAGGCCATCCAGTGTGTTCTTTAATGTGCACAGTGTATGGCTCTCCCACACACGGGCCATGGCTTTACGTCCCATCCGACGGACGGCTGCCTTTCGAAGTCCATCGGTGTCCCCTACTGACCGTGGGCAGGGCGGGAAGTTTTTGGGAGGTAAATCTCAACGCTGAACCAGCTGGGACTCGTACCTGAGAACTGCAGATTACTTGTCTGGCGCGCTACCGACTGAGCCACCCCCAGGTCACAAGGACTCAAAGGGTTGGATTGTTTTACCTCTGAGCTACACTCTTTTTCATACAATGAGCTATATGGTCAGGTTACAAGGACCCAAAGGGTTGGATAGTTTTTCCTCTGAGCTGTACGTTTTCTGAGCACAATGGGCCAAACGGCCAGGTCACAAGGACCCAAAGGGTTGGATTGTTTTACCTCTGAGCTACACTCTTTTTCATACAATGAGCTATATGGTCAGGTTACAAGGACCCAAAGGGTTGGATAGTTTTTCCTCTGAGCTGTACGTTTTCTGAGCACAATGGGCCAAACGGCCAGGTCACAAGGACCCAAAGGGTTGGATTGTTTTACCTCTGAGCTACACTCTTTTTCATACAATGAGCTATATGGTCAGGTTACAAGGACCCAAAGGGTCGGGTAGTTTTTCCTCTGAGCTGTACGTTTTCTGAGCACAATGGGCCAAACGGCCAGGTCACAAGGACCCAAAGGGTTGGATTGTTTTACCTCTGAGCTACACTCTTTTTCATACAATGAGCTATATGGTCAGGTTACAAGGACCCAAAGGGTTGGATAGTTTTTCCTCTGAGCTGTACGTTTTCTGAGCACAATGGGCCAAACGGCCAGGTCACAAGGACTCAAAGGGTTGGATTGTTTTACCTCTGAGCTACACTTTTTTTCATACAATGAGCTATATGGTCAGGTTACAAGGACCCAAAGGGTTGGATAGTTTTTCCTCTGAGCTGTACGTTTTCTGAGCACAATGGGCCAAACGGCCAGGTCACAAGGACCCAAAGGGTTGGATTGTTTTACCTCTGAGCTACACTCTTTTTCATACAATGAGCTATATGGTCAGGTTACAAGGACCCAAAGGGTTGGATAGTTTTTCCTCTGAGCTGTACGTTTTCTGAGCACAATGGGCCAAACGGCCAGGTCACAAGGACCCAAAGGGTTGGATTGTTTTACCTCTGAGCTACACTCTTTTTCATACAATGAGCTATATGGTCAGGTTACAAGGACCCAAAGGGTTGGATAGTTTTTCCTCTGAGCTGTACGTTTTCTGAGCACAATGGGCCAAACGGCCAGGTCACAAGGACTCAAAGGGTTGGATTGTTTTACCTCTGAGCTACACTCTTTTTCATACAATGAGCTATATGGTCAGGTTACAAGGACCCAAAGGGTTGGATAGTTTTTCCTCTGAGCTGTACGTTTTCTGAGCACAATGGGCCAAACGGCCAGGTCACAAGGACCCAAAGGGTTGGATTGTTTTACCTCTGAGCTACACTCTTTTTCATACAATGAGCTATATGGTCAGGTTACAAGGACCCAAAGGGTTGGATAGTTTTTCCTCTGAGCTGTACGTTTTCTGAGCACAATGGGCCAAACGGCCAGGTCACAAGGACCCAAAGGGTTGGATTGTTTTACCTCTGAGCTACACTCTTTTTCATACAATGAGCTATATGGTCAGGTTACAAGGACCCAAAGGGTCGGGTAGTTTTTCCTCTGAGCTGTACGTTTTCTGAGCACAATGGGCCAAACGGCCAGGTCACAAGGACCCAAAGGGTTGGATTGTTTTACCTCTGAGCTACACTCTTTTTCATACAATGAGCTATATGGTCAGGTTACAAGGACCCAAAGGGTTGGATAGTTTTTCCTCTGAGCTGTACGTTTTCTGAGCACAATGGGCCAAACGGCCAGGTCACAAGGACCCAAAGGGTTGGATTGTTTTACCTCTGAGCTACACTCTTTTTCATACAATGAGCTATATGGTCAGGTTACAAGGACCCAAAGGGTTGGATAGTTTTTCCTCTGAGCTGTACGTTTTCTGAGCACAATGGGCCAAACGGCCAGGTCACAAGGACTCAAAGGGTTGGATTGTTTTACCTCTGAGCTACACTCTTTTTCATACAATGAGCTATATGGTCAGGTTACAAGGACCCAAAGGGTTGGATAGTTTTTTCTCTGAGCTGTACTTTTTCTGAGCACAATGGGCCAAACGGCCAGGTCACAAGGACCCAAAGGGTTGGATTGTTTTACCTCTGAGCTACACTCTTTTTCATACAATGAGCTATATGGTCAGGTTACAAGGACCCAAAGGGTCGGGTAGTTTTTCCTCTGAGCTGTACGTTTTCTGAGCACAATGGGTCAAACGGCCAGGTCACAAGGACCCAAAGGGTTGGATTGTTTTACCTCTGAGCAAGAATTGGGCAATTTTTTTTCTGAGAGGTTCTTTCTACACAACGGGCTAAACGGCCACAAGGAGCCCGTGGGCTCAGAGAAGGTTGGGGGAATGAGACCCACTAGACATCTCTTAGGAGACAGATGGTAACCTTCCGTCAAGACCATCCAGCGTGTTCTGTAACATACACAATGTACAGTCGCTCAAAAAAGTATCCGAACACTATGGTTGATTACAGAATTCAGAAAAAATATCTGGCAGTGATTTTTTTTAGAAAAAAAATTCTGGCAACCTTCGTGTCACGTGACACGAAGGTTGCCAGATCACTAATTTCTAAAAAAAATCATTGCCAGATATTTTTTCTGAATTCTGTAATCGACATGGTGTTCGGATACTTTTTTGAGCAACTGTAGGTGGTCATATTATTTTGATACTAGATCGTGTGGGCTCACTCATGGAAATATTGAGCGTGTGCAGTTACCGTTCACAGCAAACTGGAGCGTGTGCAGTAACTGCACACGCTCCAGTTTGCTGTGAACGGTAACTGGAGCGTGTACAGTTGCTGTACACGCTCCAGATAATTTTCCTGAATTCTGTTATCACGTGACACGAAGGTTGCCAGATCACTAATTTCTAAAAAAAAATCGTTGCCAGATATTTTTTCCGAATTCTGTAATCAACCATAGTGTTCGGATACTTTTTTGAGCGACTGTACACGGAGCCACGGCTTAATTTCCCCATCTGACGGCCTTTCAGAGAAGACTGAAGGAATGGGAATTTCCAATTCCCCATCAGTGCATCCCTTCTGATCAAGGTCAGGATAAGGGTTCAGAAGAGATAAATCTCAAAGCTGGCACATGTGGGACTTGAAACTACAGATGACGAGCGTGGCGAGGGCTGGCTTTGGTACATGCGCAGCACTGCGATTTTAAAACAAGCATAAAGACAAGCATAAAGGTTATAAAACAGAGAGAAAACTAAAGTGATGAAAATTGGTCAGGCAGGCTGTGATTCATTTAATCTGAATGGTTGCAGTCTTGAGCAGGTGTCACAGTTTAATTATCTTGGGAGCTATGTAACAGATAATGGTGATGTGCGGCATGAGATTAACAGACGAATAGGGATTGCTGCCGGGACTTTTAAGAATCTATGGAGAGTGTGGAGAAATAGGCATACACACTTAAAGACTAAACTTAGACTGTATAATAGTTTGGTTCTTTCTAGGGTTAGTTATGGTAGTGAAACGTGGACACTTTGTAAACAAGATAACAGGAAACTAGATGCTTTTGATTCCAGATGCTTACGCAGTATCTTGGGCATTAGGTGGTTCAACTTTGTAACTAATGATGAGGTTAGGCAAAGGAGTTTGCAACCTCCTTTAAGCAGCATATTGTGCAGAGAGAGACTCCGTTGGTTTGGCCATGTTGCCCGTATGAATAATTATAGATTGGCGAATAGGGTTATGAACAGTGTGCCTAAAGGCCTCAGAAAGAAGGGGAGACCTAGGATGCGATGGGCAGATAATGTCAAACAGGACCTAGTTAGAATTGGTGTGCAGTGGCCAGATGCAGTTGATGTAGCTCAGGACAGACTTGCTTGGAGAACTAAATGCACGGTCTGGTTGGACCTCCGTAGCCCAAGGCTGCTTGAGGATGATGATGACAAACACACAATTCTTGTTGTAATATGTTATTATACATCTTCTCCCCGTTTTAGTGTATTTGTTTCAGTGAAAATAGTTCACCTGTTATACTTCACCAACAGTTGTATTAATCCTTTTGCTTGCCTTTGTAATCAGACTTTCGTAAGTCATCTTGAGCTCTCTGAATGATCTCTCGGTATTATTACACAGCAAGTTAGATCTCTTTCTTTAGCCTTGGGCAATGATCTGCTCATGGTCACTTATTGGATTATGGCGGCCTTGCTCCGCGTGTTCCGTCGCATGATGAGGAAGAACTTTCTCTACAAGAAACCCATATTGCAACGGAACTTTTTATTTTTTTTTGCTGAAAGCCAAAATGACCAAGAAAAAGCAAGAGAGTTAATGCAGTAGAGAGAGCTTAAGGAATGCTTTCACGAGAAGCCGAAAACTGGTGAGTATTGTTCCCTTTATAGCTTGAGGGAAGTGCAGGGAAAGCTGTTAACGATGTGTTGTTTCCTTATGGAAAAGATCAGGAAGAACTCTAAAGGATTAAGAAAGAAAAGAAATGAAAAAGGATCGAATCAGCCTTCCAGTGACAGAACGACCTACGACAAAGTTATGACGTCGGCATACGTAGGTCCGGGGGTGGCTCAGTCGGTAGCGCGCCAGCCTCGTAATCTGCAGTTCCCAGATTCGAGTCCCAGCTGGGTCAGCGTTGAGATTTATTTCCGGAAAACTCCCCGCCCTGCCCACGGTCAGTAGGGGACACTGATGGGTTTGGAAAGTCCGCCGTCCGTCGGATGTGACGTTAAGCCGTGGCCCCGTGTGCTGGACAGTTGGGTTGGGTTGTTTTGCCTCTGAGCGGCACTTTTTTGCACACCATGGGCTAAATGGCCAGGTCACATGGACCCCGAAGGCTCAGAGAAGGTTGGGGGAGGGGACCCACTGGAACAGCTGTTGGGAGACAGATGGTAGCCTCCCGTCAAGGCCATTCAGCGTGTTCTTTAACGTGCACAGGGTATGGCTCTCCCGTACACGGGGCCACGGCTTAACGTCCCATCCGACGAACGGCGGTCTTTCCAAGTCCATCGGTGTCCCCTACTGACCGTGGGCAGGGCGGGGAAGTGCTGGACAGACATACCCTGTGCACGTTAAAGAACACACTGGATGGCCGTGACGGGAGGCTACCATCTGTCTCCCAACAGCTGTTCCAGTGGGTCCCCTCCCCCAACCTTCTCCGAGCCTTCGGGGTCCATGTGACTCTGGCCATTTAGCCCATGGTGTGAAAAAAAAGTGCCGCTCAGAGGAAAAACAACCCACAACCCACACCTCATCCGACAGACAGTGCCTTTCTGACCGAGGAGAGAATGAATTGTACCCTGGTCACTCACACTCTGCCACCTGGGTGGATTCTAATCTGGAAACTGCAGTTTACCAACCTGGTGCGCTATCGACTGAGAAACCGCCTCGCCTCCCTCCTGCGATTGGGAAATATCGGTTTAGAATATGAAACTGCCTGTCATAATCATTACCATCATCAGCGATACTATAATCATCACCATCGTCAGCGATACTATAATCATTACCATCATCAGCTATACTATAATCATCACCATCGTCAGCGATACTATAATCATCACCATTGTCAGCGATACTATAATCATCACCATATCACGATACTATAATCATCACCATCATCAGCGATACTATAATCATCACCATTTGTCAGCGATACTATAATCATCACCATCATCACGATACTATAATCATCACCATCGTCAGCGATACTATAATCATCACCATCGTCAGCGCTACTATAATCATCACCATCATCAGCGATATACTATATTCATCACCATCGTCAGCTATACTATAATCATCACCATCGTCAGCGATACTATATTCATCACCATCGTCAGCGATACTATAATCATCACAATTTTCAGCGATACTATAATCAACACCATCATCAGCGATACTATAATCATCACCATCATCACCACTACTATGATCATCACCGTCATCTCTAGCATCTTAAATCCCCGCCTTCCCTCTGTCAGTAGGGCGAGGCGGGGAGTTAAGATGTTAGAGATGGAAAGTCCGCCGTCCGTCGAATTGGGCCTAAAGCCGTGGCCCCGTGTACGAGAGAGAGCCATACCCTGCATATTAAGGAACAGTTTCAAAACATCTAACAGATGTCCAGTGGGTCCTTTCCACCTTATCTACCCTGAGCCCTCGGGGTCTATATGACCTGGCAATTTAACCCATTGTGTGCAAAAAAGTGCCGCTCAGGGGTAAAACACCCCAACCTTACACCCTTACGCGATACTCGTTTTTCTCGTAATCACCAATGATACGACAGCCATCAACCTACTAGAATGATCATCATGATTACTACCATTAAGCAAAAATCATCATGATTCTCGGCATCATCGCTGTAATCACCGTCAAGATTACCATTGTAACTAATCGAATATTTTGATTGTTTTTAACTAAACAGCAGCAACAGTGACATGAAAGGAGTTTCTTAACACGTTCCTCAAATATTTAATTTGAATAAATATATGAGAATAAAAATGAAATTTCTGTTATTGGCACCGTCTGTTGAACAAAATATTACTTATGGCGAAAGAAAAATAGAAAAGATTTATTCTGAAATGCTTCACTTCAAGAAGAGGCCATTGTAATGCATTTATACATTAGATGCATCCCATCCACATCATTATGAGTGATGGAGGTTGAGGTTGCTCCATCTTCATCCTAGTACCTCCTTGCAAATAGCATCCTCGTAAAAAAATAGCATCCTCGTATTATTAACGCATCAATGGATTGCATCACTATGTTTCCTATTTCAACAAATTCCTTTATCCATCAGCAGAAAATGATGCAGCATACATTAAAGAGCAATAGACTCGTTACACGTTGCCAGTCAATTTTGAATGAAGCATCGGATTTAACATACACTTTTCACAGAAATGAGATCTGTGGTGTAATAATGTCGGATTTCGTGTGGAATTTCGTGTGGGTGGTAAAAAACACTTTTCGTCAGAAGCGAATTCTTCTTCTAATGGGTTGTTTTCGTGCATTTTGGAAGCATTTCAATGAAATGCCATCCCACACAGGGAATAAACTGCTGCATTCTGCATTCAGTTTCAGAAGATAAACATAAGAAAACTTTGTCATATTATCCTCTGTTATACTAGAATTATGGTACAGCTCTTTCAAATTGCGTCAAACAGGACGCAAAATTAGTTAAATTGTCAAACTATCACTACCATTATTATAATCGTTAATGTCATGAAACTAATTATAAATATCACTGTCATCGTCGCCAGTAAAATCATCACTATCATCACCACCATTATAATCGTTACCGTCATCATCACCGCCAGTATAATCGTCACCGTCATCAAAATAATTATAATAGTTACTGTCATCACTGCCATTATAATCGCCACCATCACTACTAAATTCATCACCGTCATTACCAGGACATTATAATTCTCCCCATCATCACCAATACTATAATCCCGACCGTTAACCCATCATTAAAATCGTTACCGTCATAATCACCGCCAATATAATCGTCACCATCACCATTAAAATCGTCACCGTCATCATCTCAGCATTATAATTCTCCCCATCATCACCAATACTATAATCGTAACCATTAACCCCATCATTAAAATCGTTACCGTCATCATCACCGGCAGTATAATCGTCACCGTCATCAAAATAATTATAATAGTTACTGTCATCACTGCCATTATAATCGCCACCATCACTACTAAATTCGTCACCGTCATTACCAGGACATTATAATTCTCCCCATCATCACCAATACTATAATCATCACCAATACTATAATCCCGACCGTTAACCCATCATTAAAATCGTTACCGTCATCATCACCGTCAATATAATCGTCACCATCACCATTAAAATCGTCACCGTCATCATCTCAGCATTATAATTCTCCCCATCATCACCAATACTATAATCGTAACCATTAACCCCATCATCACCAATACTATAATCGTAACCATTAACCCCATCATTAAAATCGTTACCGTCATCATCACCGGCAGTATAATCGTCACCGTCATCAAAATAATTATAATAGTTACTGTCATCACTGCCATTATAATCGCCACCATCACTACTAAATTCGTCACCGTCATTACCACAGCATTATAATTCTCCCCATCATCATCAATACTATAATCATCACCAATACTATAATCCCGACCGTTAACCCATCATTAAAATCGTTACCGTCATCATCACCGTCAATATAATCGTCACCATCACCATTAAAATCGTCACCGTCATCATCTCAGCATTATAATTCTCCCCATCATCACCAATACTATAATCGTAACCATTAACCCCATCATCACCAATACTATAATCGTAACCATTAACCCCATCATTAAAATCGTTACCGTCATCATCACCGGCAGTATAATCGTCACCGTCATCAAAATAATTATAATAGTTACTGTCATCACCACTAAAATCGCCACCGTCATCACCACAGCATTATAATTCTCCCCATCATCACTAATACTATAATCATCACCAATACTATAATCTTAACCATTAACCCCATCATTAAAATTGTTACCGTCATCATCACCGGCAGTATAATCGTCACAGTCATCAAAATAATTATAATAGTTACTGTCATCACTGCCAATATAATCGTCACCATCACCACTAAAATCGCCACCGTCATCACCACAGCATTATAATTATCCCCATCATCACTAATACTATAATCGTAACCATTAACCCCATCATTAAAATCGTTACCGTCATCATCACCGGCAGTATAATCGTCACCGTCATCAAAATAATTATAATAGTTACTGTCATCACTGCCAATATAATCGTCACCATCACCACTAAAATCGCCACCGTCATCACCACAGCATTATAATTATCCCCATCATCACTAATACTATAATCATCACCAATACTATAATCGTAACCATTAACCCCATCATTAAAATCGTTACCGTTATCATCACCGGCAGTATAATCGTCACCGTCATCAAAATAATTATAATAGTTAGTGTCATCACTGCCAATATAATCGTCACCATCACCACTAAAATCGCCACCTTCATCACCACAGCATTATAATTCTCCCCATCATCACTAATACTATAATCATCACCAATACTATAATCGTAACCATTAACCCCATCATTAAAATCGTTACCGTCATCATCACCGGCAGTATAATCGTCACAGTCATCAAAATAATTATAAGAGTTACTGTCATCACTGCCAATATAATCGTCACCATCACCACTAAAATCGCCACCGTCATCACCACAGCATTATAATTATCCCCATCATCACTAATACTATAATCATCACCAATACTATAATCGTAACCATTAACCCCATCATTAAAATCGTTACCGTCATCATCACCGGCAGTATAATCATCACCGTCATCAAAATAATTATAATAGTTACTGTCATCACTGCCAGTATAATCGTCACCATCACCACTAAAATCGCCACCGTCATCACCACAGCATTATAATTCTCCCCATCATCACCAATACTATAATCGTAACCATTAACCCCATCATTAAAATCGTTACCGTCATCATCACCGGCAGTATAATCGTCACAGTCATCAAAATAATTATAATAGTTACTGTCATCACTGCCAATATAATCGTCAGCATCACCACTTAAATCGCCACCGTCATCACCACAGCATTATAATTCTCTCCATCATCACTAATACTATAATCATCACCAATACTATAATCGTAACCATTAACCCCATCATTAAAATCGTTACCGTCATCATCACCGCCAATATAATCGTCACCATCACCATTAAAATCGTCACCGTCATCATCTCAGCATTATAATTCTCCCCATCATCACCAATACTATAATCGTAACCATTAACCCCATCATTAAAATCGTTACCGTCATCATCACCGGCAGTATAATCGTCACCGTCATCAAAATAATTATAATAGTTACTGTCATCACTGCCAGTATAACCGTCACCATCACCACTAAAATCGCCACAGTCATCACCTCAGCATTATAATTCTCCCTGTCATCACTAATACTATAATCATCACCAATACTATAATCGTAACCATTAACCCCATCATTAAAATCGTTACCGTCATCATCACCGGCAGTATAATCGTCACCGTCATCAAAATAATTATAATAGTTACTGTCATCACTGCCAATATAATCGTCACCATCACCACTATAATCGCCACCGTCATCACCACAGCATTATAATTCTCCCCATCATCACTAATACTATAATGATCACCAATACTATAATCGTAACCATTAACCCCATCATTAAAATCGTTACCGTCATCATCACCGGCAGTATAATCGTCACCGTCATCAAAATAATTATAATAGTTACTGTCATCACTGCCAATATAATCGTCACCGTCATCAAAATAATTATAATAGTTACTGTCATCACTGCCAATATAATCGTCACCATCACCACTAAAATCGCCACCGTCATCACCACAGCATTATAATTCTCCCCATCATCACTAATACTATAATCATCACCAATACTATAATCGTAACCATTAACCCCATCATTAAAATCGTTACCGTCATCATCACCGGCAGTATAATCGTCACCGTCATCAAAATAATTATAATAGTTATTGTCATCACTGCCAATATAATCGTCACCATCACCACTAAAATCACCACCGTCATCACCACAGCATTATAATTCTCCCCATCATCACTAATACTATAATCATCACCAATACTATAATCGTAACCATTAACCCCATCATTAAAACCGTTACCGTCATCATCACCGGCAGTATAATCGTCACCGTCATTAAAATAATTTTAATAGTTACTGTCATCACTGCCAATATAATCGTCACCATCACCACTAAAATCGCCACCGTCATCACCTCAGCATTATAATTCTCCCTATCATCACTAATAATATAATCATCACCAATACTATAATCGTAACCATTAACCCCATCATTAAAACCGTTACCGTCATCATCACCGGCAGTATAATCGTCACCGTCATCAAAATAATTATAATAGCTACTGTCATCACTGCCAATATAATCGTCACCATCACCATTAAAATCGTCACAGTCATCACCTCAGCATTATAATTCTCCCCATTATCACCAATACTATAATCATCACCATCATCCCGAATGCTATAATCGTAACCCCATCATTAAAATCGTTAGCGTCATCAACAGCATTATAATCTCACAGCCAGTATAATCCTCACCATCAACATTATAATTGCCGCCGCCATCAACGCCAATTTAATCATCCTCGTCATCACTACCAGTATAATCATCACTGTCATCAAAATCGTTATAACAACCAGCTAAATCCTCCCTGGGCATATACACACTGCTCTACCAAAACATTACGCATTTCACGTTATGTCAATGTGAATCATGCGTTTAATGGAAAAGTTATGTCAATGTGAATCATGCGTTTAATGGAAAAATATCACTGAAAGTAAATTAAAGACCATAATCAAATCAATTTCAAACTCGATTTTCAACAATATTCGCTCAGTATTTATTGTCAAGGAAACGAGAATATTTCCCAGCAGTAATGCATCATGGGATTTTACCCTCAGGAATTAGGTAAAACTTAAATGGTTCGAAACAATACATATTATTTTATAAAATAATTATGCATTTTATAAGTTTGCGCAGTGATATTTTCAGTAGTTCACAATTTTGAATGAATTTTATAAAACAATTTTTTGTTAAGTTATCCAACTAACTCTTTAAATAGTGAACGAATATTGTTGAAAATCGAGTTTTAAATATTTTTTTAATGATTCTTTATCTTCAGTCACATTTTTTCATTAAATAAATATTTTAGAAGTTATAGAGCTTGTTCGAGCCCCGGATTAGGCATGGATGTGTGTGTCGTTGTCGTTTTTCTGCTGAGGTCCTGCCATCCTCTCAGATCTCCTACTGTGGCATATAAACTGACAGGCTCCTGTCAGACCTCTGTGGCAGGCAGCTGTTTCAGGGGGTATATTTATATATATATAGAGTTAGATTTTCATCATATAACATGGAAATTCTCTAATATTTCGGTGCTGAAATGTATGTATCAAAACAGTATATTAAATGTCCACTTATATAACTATAATATAAAACCATTCATATTTGTCTAGCTGTAAGCAAAATGGAAAAAAAATCTGATTTTCTACAAAGAAATATTGCACTGAAAAGTTATGAAAAATACGAAATATCTTTACACAAACAACGGAAAGACCAAACTTCGAAAGTAGCTACAGGAATAAATTCGGGATTTTATGAAAGTTTGTCCAAATCGAAAATGATTTTTGGGTATATGTTTCTGCAACTATTGCCGTAGGAGGTTTTCGGATCAATATTCGGCAGTGGATGTAAAGGCGAATTCCCGTGTGTTTCACGCACATGATGTGTTGAATAATATGCTATTGCCAAAACACCTTCTCCTGTATAAAGCATCAGTGTTTGTTCTTCTCGTGTGGAAGTCAGAGAAGAAGATGAAGAGATCTTCTTCCGGGATATATGAGAGATCACAGATCTGGAAAAGTGTGAGACGTGTCAGAATAATTGAATATTTTTACTTGAACTTATATTATCGCGTTATTTTTACTTTCTCGGGACGAAAGAAGTAGTAGTTACGATTAACGGAGAATTTGTTTTCACCTCGACGAAAAAAGCGGTTATGGTTAGCTGCGAGTTTATTTCGTCAGCACGAAAGAAGCGGTTACGGTTAGCAGCGAATTTTTTTATTTCCACAGGATTAAAGGATCGGTTACGGTTAGCTGCGATTTTTTTTTTATTTCCATAGGATGCAAGGATCGGTTATGATTAGCTGCGAATTTTTAATTTCCACAGGATGAAAGGATCGGTTATGATTAGCTGCGAATTTTTTTATTTCCACAGGATGAAAGGATCGGTTATGGTTAGCTGTGAATTTTTTTTTTATTTCCACAAGATGAAACGATCAGTTACGGTTAGCTGCGAATATTTTATTTCGTCGGCACGAAAGAAGCTGTTACTGTTAGTTGCGAATTTTTCATTTCCACAGGATGAAAGGATCAGTTACGGTTAGGCGCGAATTTTTATTTCCACAGGTTGAAAGGATCGGTTACGGTTAGCTGCTAATTTTTTATTTCTCACAGGGTGAAAGGATCGGTTACGGTTAGCCGCGAATTTTTTTTATTTCCACAGGATGAAAGGACATGTTACGGTTAACTGCGATTTTTTATTTCCACACGATGGAATAATCGGTTACGGTTAGCTGCGATTATTTATTTTCTCAGGAGGAAAGAAGCGGTTACGGTTTCGTAGAGAGAACGAAATCAACACCGATTGGGTTGTTTTACCTCTGAGCGGCACTTTTTTGAACACCATGGGCTAAATGGCCAGGTCACATGGACCCCGAAGGCTCAGAGAAGGTTGGGGGAGGGTACCCACTGGAACAGCAGTTGGGAGACAGATGGTAGCCTCCCGTCAAGGCCATCCAGCGTGTTCTTTAACGTGCACAGGGTATGTCTCTCCCGCACACGGGGCCACGGCATAACGTCCCATCCGACGGACGGCGGCCTTTCCAAGTCCATCGGTGTCCCCTACTGACCGTGGGCAGGGCGGGGAATTTTGAGGAGATAAATTTCAACGCTGACCGAGCTGGGACTCGAACCTGGGCTGAGTGGGAGGAATATATTTTCGTATCTATATACAAGAGAGGTTACACTCTAATTTTTCGAATTTCTGGAACAAAGCAAAATTTAATTTTATATATTCCTTTGGCAGAGAAATATTATATTTGCATATTTCGGAGGAAAGTTAAACTGTTATTTTCCGTATTTCTTGGGGAGGGGGGGGGGTGCAAAATTTAATTTTATGCACTCCGTGCGTGAAGAAATTATATTTTCATGTCTTTAAGATGGAAGTTACACTGATATTTTCAATATTTCTGAGGAGGTTTGCTTTACCTCTGAGCGGCACTTTTTTGCACATCATGGGCTAAATGGCCAGGTCACAAAGACCCCGGAGACTCAGAGAAGGTTGGGGGAGGGGACCCACTGGAAGAGCTGTTGGGAGAAAGATGGTAGTTTCCCGTCAAGGCCATCCGGCGTGTTCTTTAATGTGCACAGGGTATGGCTCTCCCGCACACGGGGTAATGGCTTAACGTCCCATCCGACGGACATCCTTTCCAAGCCCATCAGTGTCCCCTACTGACAGTGGGCAGGGTAAAGAGTTTTGCCGAAATAAATCTCAACGCTGACCCAGCTGGGACTCGAACCTGGGAACTACAGATTACGAGCCTGGCGCGCTACCGACTGAGCCACCCCATTTAGCCGAAACAAATCTCGAATCTGACACAAGTGGGACTCGGAATCCCGAAACTGTAGATTACGAGCCTGACGCGCTACCGACTGAGCCACCCCATTTAGCGGAAACAAATCTCGAATCTGACACAAGTGGGACTCGGAATCCCGAAACTGTAGATTACGAGCCTGGCGCGCTACCTTCTGAGCCACCCCATTTAGTGGAAACAAATCTCGAATCTGACACAAGTGGGACTCGGAATCCCGAAACTGTAGATTACGAGCCTGGTGCGCTACCGACTGAGCCACCCCATTTAGCGGAAACAAATCTCGAATCTGACCCAAGTGGGACTCGGAATCCCGAAACTGTAGATTACGAGCCTGGCGCGCTACCTTCTGAGCCACCCCATTTAGCGGAAACAAATCTCGAATCTGACACAAGTGGGACTCGGAATCCCGAAACTGTAGATTACGAGCCTGACGCGCTACCGACTGAGCCACCCCATTTAGCGGAAACAAATCTCGAATCTGACACAAGTGGGACTCGGAATCCCGAAACTGTAGATTACGAGCCTGACGCGCTACCGACTGAGCCACCCCATTTAGCGGAAACAAATCTCGAATCTGACACAAGTGGGACTCGGAATCCCGAAACTGTAGATTACGAGCCTGGCGCGCTACCTTCTGAGCCACCCCATTTAGCGGAAACAAATCTCGAATCTGACACAAGTGGGACTCGGAATCCCGAAACTGTAGATTACGACCCTGGCGCGCTACCTTCTGAGCCACCCCATTTAGCGGAAACAAATCTCGAATCTGACTCAAGTGGGACTCGGAATCCCGAAACTGTAGATTACGAGCCTGGCGCGCTACCGACTGAGCCACCCCATTTAGCGGAAACAAACCTCGAATCTGACTCAAGTGGGACTCGGAATCCCGAAACTGTAGATTATGAGCCTGGCGCGCTACGTTCTGAGCCACCCCATTTAGCGGAAACAAATCTCGAATCTGACACAAGTGGGACTCGGAATCCCGAAACTGTACATTACGAGCCTGGCGCGCTACCGACTGAGCCACCCCATTTAGCGGAAACAAATCTCGAATCTGACACAAGTGGGACTCGGAATCCCGAAACTGTAGATTACGAGCCTGGCGCGCTACCGACTGAGCCACCCCATTTAGCGGAAACAAATCTCGAATCTGACACAAGTGGGACTTGGAATCCCGAAACTGTAGATTACGAGCCTGGTGCGCTACCGACTGAGCCACCCCATTTAGCGGAAACAAATCTCGAATCTGACACAAGTAGGACTCGGAATCCCGAAACTGTAGATTATGAGCCTGGCGCGCTACCTTCTGAGCCACCCCATTTAGCGGAAACAAATCTCGAATCTGACACAAGTGGGACTCGGAATCCCGAAACTGTAGATTATGAGCCTGGCGCGCTACGTTCTGAGCCACCCCATTTAGCGGAAACAAATCTCGAATCTGACACAAGTGGGACTCGGAATCCCGAAACTGTAGATTACGAGCCTGGCGTGCTACCGACTGAGCCACCCCATTTAGCGGAAACAAATCTCGAATCTGACACAAGTAGGACTCGGAATCCCGAAACTGTAGATTACGAGCCTGGCGCGCTACCTTCTGAGCCACCCCATTTAGCGGAAACAAATCTCGAATCTGACACAAGTGGGACTTGGAATCCCGAAACTGTAGATTACGAGCCTGGCGCGCTACCGACTGAGCCACCCCATTTAGCGGAAACAAATCTCGAATCTGACACAAGTAGGACTCGGAATCCCGAAACTGTAGATTACGAGCCTGGCGCGCTACCTTCTGAGCCACCCCATTTAGCGGAAACAAATCTCGAATCTGACACAAGTAGGACTCGGAATCCCGAAACTGTAGATTACGAGCCTGGCGCGCTACCTTCTGAGCCACCCCATTTAGCGGAAACAAATCTCGAATCTGACACAAGTGAGACTCGGAATCCCGAAACTGTAGATTACGAGCCTGGCGCGCTACCTTCTGAGCAACCCCATTTAGCGGAAACAAATCTCGAATCTGACACAAGTAGGACTCGGAATCCCGAAACTGTAGATTACGAGACTGGCGCGCTACCGACTGAGCCATCCCATTTAGCGGAAACAAATCTCGAATCTGACACAAGTGGGACTCGGAATCCCGAAACTGTAGATTACGAGCCTGGCGCGCTACCTTCTGAGCCACCCCATTTAGCGGAAACAAATCTCGAATCTGACTCAAGTGGGACTCGGAATCCCGAAACTGTAGATTACGAGCCTGGCGCGCTACCGACTGAGCCACCCCATTTAGCGGAAACAAACCTCGAATCTGACTCAAGTGGGACTCGGAATCCCGAAACTGTAGATTACGAGCCTGGCGCGCTACCTTCTGAGCCACCCCATTTAGCGGAAACAAATCTCGAATCTGACACAAGTGGGACTCGGAATCCCGAAACTGTATATTACGAGCCTGGCGCGCTACCGACTGAGCCACCCCATTTAGCGGAAACAAATCTCGAATCTGACACAAGTAGGACTCGGAATCACGAAACTGTAGATTACGAGCCTGGCGCGCTACCTTCTGAGCCACCCCATTTAGCGGAAACAAATCTCGAATCTGACACAAGTGGGACTCGAAATCCCGAAACTGTAGATTACGAGCCTGGCGCGCTACCTTCTGAGCCACCCCATTTAGCGGATGCAAATCTCGAATCTGACACAAGTGGGACTCGGAATCCCGAAACTGTAGATTACGAGCCTGGCGCGCTACCGACTGAGCCATCCCATTTAGCGGAAACAAATCTCGAATCTGACACAAGTAGGACTCGGAATCCCGAAACTGTAGATTACGAGCCTGGCGCGCTACCGACTGAGCCACCCCATTTAGCGGAAACAAATCTCGAATCTGACACAAGTGGGACTCGGAATCCCGAAACTGTAGATTACGAGCCTGGCGTGCTACCGACTGAGCCACCCCATTTAGCGGAAACAAATCTCGAATCTGACACAAGTAGGACTCGGAATCCCGAAACTGTAGATTACGAGCCTGGCGCGCTACCTTCTGAGCCACCCCATTTAGCGGAAACAAATCTCGAATCTGACACAAGTGGGACTCGGAATCCCGAAACTGTAGATTACGAGCCTGGCGCGCTACCTTCTGAGCCACCCCATTTAGCGGAAACAAATCTCGAATCTGACACAAATGGGACTCGGAATCCCGAAACTGAAGATTACGAGCCTGGCGCGCTACCGACTGAGCCACCCCATTTAGCGGAAACAAATCTCGAATCTGACACAAGTAGGACTCGGAATCCCGAAACTGTAGATTACGAGCCTGGCGCGCTACCGACTGAGCCACCCCATTTAGCGGAAACAAATCTCGAATCTGACACAAGTAGGACTCGGAATCCCGAAACTGTAGATTACGAGCCTGGCGCGCTACCTTCTGAACCCACCCCATTTAGCGGAAACAAATCTCGAATCTGACACAAATGGGACTCGGAATCCCGAAACTGTAGATTACGAGCCTGGCGCGCTACCGACTGAGCCACCCCATTTAGCGGAAACAAATCTCGAATCTGACACAAGTAGGACTCGGAATCCCGAAACTGTAGATTACGAGCCTGGCGCGCTACCGACTGAGCCACCCCATTTAGCGGAAACAAATCTCGAATCTGACACAAGTGGGACTCGGAATCCCGAAACTGTAGATTACGAGCCTGGCGCGCTACCTTCTGAGCCACCCCATTTAGCGGAAACAAATCTCGAATCTGACACAAGTGGGACTCGGAATCCCGAAACTGTAGATTACGAGCCTGGCGCGCTACCTTCTGAGCCACCCCATTTAGCGGAAACAAATCTCGAATCTGACACAAGTGGGACTCGGAATCCCGAAACTGTAGATTACGAGCCTGGCGCGCTACCGACTGAGCCACCCCATTTAGCGGAAACAAATCTCGAATCTGACACAAGTAGGACTCGGAATCCCGAAACTGTAGATTACGAGCCTGGCGCGCTACCTTCTGAGCCACCCCATTTAGCGGAAACAAATCTCGAATCTGACACAATTGGGACTCGGAATCCCGAAACTGTAGATTACGAGCCTGGCGCGCTACCTTCTGAGCCACCCCATTTAGCGGAAACAAATCTCGAATCTGACACAAGTGGGACTCGGAATCCCGAAACTGTAGATTACGAGCCTGGCGCGCTACCGACTGAGCCACCCCATTTAGCGGAAACAAATCTCGAATCTGACACAAGTAGGACTCGGAATCCCGAAACTGTAGATTACGAGCCTGGCGCGCTACCTTCTGAGCCACCCCATTTAGCGGAAACAAATCTCGAATCTGACACAATTGGGACTCGGAATCCCGAAACTGTAGATTACGAGCCTGGCGCGCTACCTTCTGAGCCACCCCATTTAGCGGAAACAAATCTCGAATCTGACACAAGTGGGACTCGGAATCCCGAAACTGTAGATTACGAGCCTGGCGCGCTACCTTCTGAGCCACCCCATTTAGCGGAAACAAATCTCGAATCTGACACAAGTGGGACTCGGAATCCCGAAACTGTAGATTACGAGCCTGGCGCGCTACCGACTGAGCCACCCCATTTAGCGGAAACAAATCTCGAATCTGACACAAGTAGGACTCGGAATCCCGAAACTGTAGATTACGAGCCTGGCGCGCTACCTTCTGAGCCACCCCATTTAGCGGAAACAAATCTCGAATCTGACACAAGTGGGACTCGGAATCCCGAAACTGTAGATTACGAGCCTGGCGCGCTACCGACTGAGCCACCCCATTTAGCGGAAACAAATCTCGAATCTGACACAAGTAGGACTCGGAATCCCGAAACTGTAGATTACGAGCCTGGCGCGCTACCTTCTGAGCCACCCCATTTAGCGGAAACAAATCTCGAATCTGACACAAGTGGGACTCGGAATCCCGAAACTGTAGATTACGAGCCTGGCGCGCTACCTTCTGAGCCACCCCATTTAGCGGAAACAAATCTCGAATCTGACACAAGTGGGACTCGGAATCCCGAAACTGTAGATTACGAGCCTGGCGCGCTACCGACTGAGCCACCCCATTTAGCGGAAACAAACCTCGAATCTGACACAAGTGGGACTCGGAATCCCGAAACTGTAGATTACGAGCCTGGCGCGCTACCTTCTGAGCCACCCCATTTAGCGGAAACAAATCTCGAATCTGACACAAGTGGGACTCGGAATCCCGAAACTGTAGATTACGAGCCTGGCGCGCTACCGACTGAGCCACCCCATTTAGCGGAAACAAATCTCGAATCTGACACAAGTAGGACTCGGAATCCCGAAACTGTAGATTACGAGCCTGGCGCGCTACCTTCTGAGCCACCCCATTTAGCGGAAACAAATCTCGAATCTGACACAAGTGGGACTCGAAATCCCGAAACTGTAGATTACGAGCCTGGCGCGCTACCTTCTGAGCCACCCCATTTAGCGGATGCAAATCTCGAATCTGACACAAGTGGGACTCGGAATCCCGAAACTGTAGATTACGAGCCTGGCGCGCTACCGACTGAGCCATCCCATTTAGCGGAAACAAATCTCGAATCTGACACAAGTAGGACTCGGAATCCCGAAACTGTAGATTACGAGCCTGGCGCGCTACCGACTGAGCCACCCCATTTAGCGGAAACAAATCTCGAATCTGACACAAGTGGGACTCGGAATCCCGAAACTGTAGATTACGAGCCTGGCGTGCTACCGACTGAGCCACCCCATTTAGCGGAAACAAATCTCGAATCTGACACAAGTAGGACTCGGAATCCCGAAACTGTAGATTACGAGCCTGGCGCGCTACCTTCTGAGCCACCCCATTTAGCGGAAACAAATCTCGAATCTGACACAAGTGGGACTCGGAATCCCGAAACTGTAGATTACGAGCCTGGCGCGCTACCTTCTGAGCCACCCCATTTAGCGGAAACAAATCTCGAATCTGACACAAATGGGACTCGGAATCCCGAAACTGAAGATTACGAGCCTGGCGCGCTACCGACTGAGCCACCCCATTTAGCGGAAACAAATCTCGAATCTGACACAAGTAGGACTCGGAATCCCGAAACTGTAGATTACGAGCCTGGCGCGCTACCGACTGAGCCACCCCATTTAGCGGAAACAAATCTCGAATCTGACACAAGTAGGACTCGGAATCCCGAAACTGTAGATTACGAGCCTGGCGCGCTACCTTCTGAACCCACCCCATTTAGCGGAAACAAATCTCGAATCTGACACAAATGGGACTCGGAATCCCGAAACTGTAGATTACGAGCCTGGCGCGCTACCGACTGAGCCACCCCATTTAGCGGAAACAAATCTCGAATCTGACACAAGTAGGACTCGGAATCCCGAAACTGTAGATTACGAGCCTGGCGCGCTACCGACTGAGCCACCCCATTTAGCGGAAACAAATCTCGAATCTGACACAAGTGGGACTCGGAATCCCGAAACTGTAGATTACGAGCCTGGCGCGCTACCTTCTGAGCCACCCCATTTAGCGGAAACAAATCTCGAATCTGACACAAGTGGGACTCGGAATCCCGAAACTGTAGATTACGAGCCTGGCGCGCTACCTTCTGAGCCACCCCATTTAGCGGAAACAAATCTCGAATCTGACACAAGTGGGACTCGGAATCCCGAAACTGTAGATTACGAGCCTGGCGCGCTACCGACTGAGCCACCCCATTTAGCGGAAACAAATCTCGAATCTGACACAAGTAGGACTCGGAATCCCGAAACTGTAGATTACGAGCCTGGCGCGCTACCTTCTGAGCCACCCCATTTAGCGGAAACAAATCTCGAATCTGACACAATTGGGACTCGGAATCCCGAAACTGTAGATTACGAGCCTGGCGCGCTACCTTCTGAGCCACCCCATTTAGCGGAAACAAATCTCGAATCTGACACAAGTGGGACTCGGAATCCCGAAACTGTAGATTACGAGCCTGGCGCGCTACCGACTGAGCCACCCCATTTAGCGGAAACAAATCTCGAATCTGACACAAGTAGGACTCGGAATCCCGAAACTGTAGATTACGAGCCTGGCGCGCTACCTTCTGAGCCACCCCATTTAGCGGAAACAAATCTCGAATCTGACACAATTGGGACTCGGAATCCCGAAACTGTAGATTACGAGCCTGGCGCGCTACCTTCTGAGCCACCCCATTTAGCGGAAACAAATCTCGAATCTGACACAAGTGGGACTCGGAATCCCGAAACTGTAGATTACGAGCCTGGCGCGCTACCTTCTGAGCCACCCCATTTAGCGGAAACAAATCTCGAATCTGACACAAGTGGGACTCGGAATCCCGAAACTGTAGATTACGAGCCTGGCGCGCTACCGACTGAGCCACCCCATTTAGCGGAAACAAATCTCGAATCTGACACAAGTAGGACTCGGAATCCCGAAACTGTAGATTACGAGCCTGGCGCGCTACCTTCTGAGCCACCCCATTTAGCGGAAACAAATCTCGAATCTGACACAAGTGGGACTCGGAATCCCGAAACTGTAGATTACGAGCCTGGCGCGCTACCGACTGAGCCACCCCATTTAGCGGAAACAAATCTCGAATCTGACACAAGTAGGACTCGGAATCCCGAAACTGTAGATTACGAGCCTGGCGCGCTACCTTCTGAGCCACCCCATTTAGCGGAAACAAATCTCGAATCTGACATAAGTGGGACTCGGAATCCCGAAACTGTAGATTACGAGCCTGGCGCGCTACCTTCTGAGCCACCCCATTTAGCGGAAACAAATCTCGAATCTGACACAAGTGGGACTCGGAATCCCGAAACTGTAGATTACGAGCCTGGCGCGCTACCGACTGAGCCACCCCATTTAGCGGAAACAAACCTCGAATCTGACACAAGTGGGACTCGGAATCCCGAAACTGTAGATTACGAGCCTGGCGCGCTACCTTCTGAGCCACCCCATTTAGCGGAAACAAATCTCGAATCTGACACAAGTGGGACTCGGAATCCCGAAACTGTAGATTACGAGCCTGGCGCGCTACCGACTGAGCCACCCCATTTAGCGGAAACAAATCTCGAATCTGACACAAGTAGGACTCGGAATCCCGAAACTGTAGATTACGAGCCTGGCGCGCTACCTTCTGAGCCACCCCATTTAGCGGAAACAAATCTCGAATCTGACACAAGTGGGACTCGGAATCCCGAAACTGTAGATTACGAGCCTGGCGCGCTACCTTCTGAGCCACCCCATTTAGCGGAAACAAATCTCGAATCTGACACAAGTGGGACTCGGAATCCCGAAACTGTAGATTACGAGCCTGGCGCGCTACCGACTGAGCCATCCCATTTAGCGGAAACAAATCTCGAATCTGACACAAGTGGGACTCGGAATCCCGAAACTGTAGATTACGAGCCTGGCGCGCTAGTAATTGAGCCAACATCATCTCCAACTTCTCGGTGATTACCAACTTAGGAGATGGGGAATCAAGCCTTTTTGCCGTTTTACGTTTGTCAAACTCGACTGAGTCACTTAACAGGTCTCGGGGGGGGGGGGGGGGGGGGACTTAGGCGGTGGTCGATAGCACGCCAAGCTCGTAATCTACACTTCCCAGGTTCAGTTGCAGTCCCAGCTTTGAGATTTATCTTCGCAAAACTACCCACCCTTCCCTGGGTGATTTTGGGATACTGATGGGCTTGGAAAGGCCGCCGTCCGTCAGATGGGACATTAAATCGTGACCCCATATGCGGGTTAGCCATACTCAGTGCAGGTTAAAGAATACGCTAGATAGCCTTGAAGGGAGGCTACCATCTGTCTCCCAACAGCTGTTCCATTGGGTCCCCTCCTCCAACCTTCTCTGAGCCTTCGGGGTCCTTGTGACCTGGCCATTTAGCCCATGGTGCGCAAAAAAGTGTGGCTCACATGAAAACAACCCAACGTTAAAGAACACGCTGGATGGCCTTGACGGGAGGCTACCATCTGTCTCCCAACAGCTGTTCCATTGGGTCCCCTCCCCCAACATTCTCTGAGCCTTCGGGGTCCTTGTGACCTGGCCATTTAGCCCATGGTGCGCAAAAAAGTGTGGCTCACATGCAAAACAACCCAACGTTAAAGAACACGCTGGATGGCCTTGACGGGAGGCTACCATCTGTCTCCCAACAGCTGTTCCATTGGGTCCCCTCCCCCAACATTCTCTGAGCCTTCGGGGTCCTTGTGACCTGGCCATTTAGCCCATGGTGCGCAAAAAAGTGTGGCTCACATGCAAAACAACCCAACGTTAAAGAACACGCTGGATGGCCTTGACGGGAGGCTACCATCTGTCTCCCAACAGCTCTTCCAGTGGGTCCCCTTCCCTAACCTTCTCTGAGCCTTCGGAGTCCTTGTGACCTGGCCATTTAGCCCATGGTGCGCAAAAAAGTGCGGCTCACATGTAAAACAAACCAACGTTAAAGAACACGCTGGATGGCCTTGACGGGAGGCTACCATCTGTCTCCCAACAGCTGTTCCAGTGGGTCCCCTTCCCCAACCTTCTCTGAGCCTTCCGGGTCCTTGTGACCTGGCCATTCAGCCCATGGTGCGCAAAAAAGTGCGGCTCACATGTAAAACAACCCAACGTTAAAGAACACGCTGGATGGCCTTGACGGGAGGCTACCATCTGTCTCCCAACAGCTGTTCCAGTGTGTCCCCTCCCCCAACCTTCTCTGAGCCTTCGGAGTCCTTGTGACCTGGCCATTTAGCCCATGGTGCGCAAAAAAGAGCGGCTCACATGTAAAACAACCCAACGTTAAAAAACACGCTGGATGGCCTTGACGGGAGGCTACCATCTGTCTCCCAACAGCTGTTCCAGTGGATCCCCTCCCTCAACCTTCTCTGAGCCTTCGGGGTCCTTGTGACCTGGCCATTTAGCTCATGGTGTGCAAAAAAGTGCCGCTCAGAGGCAAAACAATCCAACTTAGCTAAAATAGAACTTTTTTATTGTTTCGTTTAAATTTTATAATTTTACAAATTTTCGCAACATTAGGAAGCGTTGCCAAAGCTATTGAAAGATTTGATGATGTGAATCATAATATTTCATCAATATCTATTACCCGAAATGAATTTTTAATTTATTTCTAAAATTATTGTTCGTGATTTACAATCAGATCTTTTAATAAACAAAAAAATATTATTATTTATTCCTTTGATTATTTTTATAACGTTTTCCTTTAAAAAGCAATTACATTTCATATGAATAATAAATAAATACCCCTTCAAGCAGCTGCTTGCCACAGAGGTCTGACAGGAGCCTGTCAGTTTATATTCCATAGTAGAAGGTCTGAGAGGATGTCAGGACCTCAGCAGAAAAACAAAACAAACATCCATGCCTTACCCGGGGCTCGAACCCAGGACCCTTAGACCAGTAGCCATGCGCGCTAACCACTCGTCCATGGGACGGCTAAAATAAATACCCCCTCAAGCAGCTGCTTGTCACAGAGGTCTGACAGGAGCCTGTCAGTTTATATGCCATAGTAGAAGGTCTGAGAGGATGTCAGGACCTCAGAAGAAAAACAACACAAACATCCATGCCTTACCCGCGGCTCGAACCCAGGTCCCTTAGATCAGTAGCCATGCGCGCTAACCACTCGGCCATGGGACGGCTAAAATAAATACCCCCTCAAGCAGCTGCTTGCCACAGAGGTCTGACAGGAGCCTGTCAGTTTATATTCCATAGTAGAAGGTCTGAGAGGATGTCAGGACCTCAGAAGAAAAACAACACAAACATCCATGCCTTACCCGGGGCTCGAACCCAGGTCCCTTAGATCAGTAGCCAAGCGCGCTAACCACTCAGCCATGGAAATGCTACATTTCATATGCAACTGAAAATCACTGCCGGAAGTTAAACAAACCGTAACCGGAAATAACATGCGAATGGTTTATCACCAACGGAAATTTATCTGAAAGGTAAATGGGAAGTCCTCTTCACGGTTGAACAAACCTTTTATATTTCGAATAAAAGCAATCTTAACATTCAAAGGGAGGTCATAAACACTTGTTCGTCAATTCACAAAGAGGAATTTAATTTCTTCCGAATAGTTTACTCGAATTTCCAATTAATTTTGATTGAAACACTAGACGCCTATCTGGCTCATTTTCAGTTATTATATTCTTTCGCGTTTCCTGATTTCATGCGAGGAAAATGAGTTTACAGTTTGCTACTGAGGAAATGAAAGTAAATGTAGAATTTGATATGGTTTAAATGTGTGATTGGATAATTGGGTAGCAGGATGAACATCGCTAAAAGTGATGTAATAGTGTAACAAGATTCCATCATAATCCAGAATAATTAGAGCTCCTTAAAAGTGTATTTATAAGCTTTGTATCTGACGAGTGTGATATTGCAAATTATGGTTTACTAAACTTTATATAACTAAGAACAAGTTTTTTTTTGTCAGCACCGTTTTTCGGCTTCCCAAAAATATAAACGCACAGAATTAAAAAAAAAAAAATTAACATTCGATCTATATTTAATCTTATGATAATAAGTCAGTATTTACACTTTTATGCTTATTACGCGCTTTTCTCACTTTATGTGCTTATTACGCGATTGAATTTTTTATGCTTATTACGTAGTTTACCATTTATGTGCTTATTACGTGCTTTATCATTTATGTGCTAATTACGTGCTGTACACATTTATGCTTATTACGTGCTTTATCATTTATGTGCTTATTACGTGCTTTATCATTTATGTGCTTATTACGTGCTTTATCATTTATGTGCTTATTACGTTCTTCATCATTTATGTGCTTATTACCTGCTTTACACTTTTTATGCTTATTACGTGCTTTACCATTTATATGCTTATTACGTGCTTTACCATTTAGGTGCTTATTACGTGCTTTATCATTTATGTGCTTATTACGTTCTTCATCATTTATGTGCTTATTACCTGCTGCACACATTTATGCTTATTACGTGCTTTATCACTTATGTGCTTATTACGTGCTGAACACTTTTATGCTTATTACGTGCTTTATCATTTATGTGCTTATTACGTGCTTTATCATTTATGTGCTTATTACGTTCTTCATCATTTATGTGCTTATTACCTGCTGCACACATTTATGCTTATTACGTGCTTTATCACTTATGTGCTTATTACGTGCTGAACACTTTTATGCTTATTACGTGCTTTACCATTTATGTGCTTATTACGTGCTTTATCATTTATGTGCTTATTACCTGCTGCACACATTTATGCTTATTACGTGCTTTACCACTTATGTGCTTATTACGTGCTGAACACTTTTATGCTTATTACGTGCTTTACCATTTATGTGCTTTATTACGTGCTTTATCATTTATGTGCTTATTACGTGCTTTATCATTATGTGCTTATTACGTGCTGTACACATTTATGCTTATTACGCGCTTTATCATTTATGTGCTTATTACGCGCTTTATCATTTATGTGCTTATTACGTGCTTCATCATTTATGTGCTGCAAACTTTTATGCTTTTACGTGCTTTACCATTTATGTGCTTATTACGTGCTTTATAATTTATATGCTTATTACGTGCTTTATAATTTATATGCTTATTACGTGCTTTATCATTTATATGATTATTACGTGCTTTATCATTTATATGCTTATTACGTGCTTTATCATTTATGTGCTTATTACGTGCTTTATCATTTATGTGCTTATTACGTGCTGCACACTTTTATGCTTTAACGTGCTTTACCATTTATGTGCTTATTACGTGCTTTATAATTTATATGCTTATTACGTGATTTATCATTTATGTGCTTATTACGTGCTTTATAATTTATATGCTTATTACGTGCTGTTAACATTTATGCTTATTACGTGCTTTATCATTTATGTGCTTATTACGTGCTTCATCATTTATGTGCTTATTACGTGCTGTATACATTTATGCTTATTACGTGCTTTATCATTTATGTGCTTATTACGTGCTTCATCATTTATGTGCTTATTACGTGCTTCATCATTTATGTGCTTATTTCCTGCTGCACATATTTATGCTTATTACGCGCTTTATCATTTATGTGCTTATTACGTGCTTTACCATTTATGTGCTTATTACGTGCTTTATTATTTATGTGCTTATTACGTGCTTCATCATTTATGTCCTAATTACGTGCTTCATCATTTATGTGCTTATTACGTGCTGTACACATTTATGCTTATTACGCGCTTTATCATTTATGTGCTTATTACGTGCTGAACACTTTTATGTTTATTACGTGCTTTACCATTTATGTGCTTATTACGTGCTTTATCATTTATGTGCTTATTACGTGCTTTATCATTTATGTGCTTATTACGTGCTTTATCATTTATGTGCTTATTACGTGCTTCATCATTTATGTGCTTATTACGTGCTTCATCATTTATGTGCTTATTTCCTGCTGCACATATTTATGCTTATTACGCGCGTTATCATTTATGTGCTTATTACGTGCTTTACCATTTATGTGCTTATTACGTGCTTTATCATTTATGTGCTTATTACGTGCTTTATCATTTATGTGCTTATTACGTGCTTCATCATTTATGTGCTTATTACGTGCTTCATCATTTATGTGCTTATTACGTGCTGCACACATTTATGCTTCTTACGCGCTTTATCATTTATGTGCTTATTACGTGCTTCATCATTTATGTGCTTATTACATGCTTCATCATTTATGTGCTTATTACGTGCTTTACCATTTATGTGCTTATTACGTGTTTTATCATTTATGTGCTTATTACGTGTTTTATCATTTATGTGCTTATTACGTGCTTTATCATTTATGTGCTAATTACGTGCTTTATCATTTATGTGCTTATTACGTGCTTTATCATTTATGTGCTTATTACGTGCTTTATCATTTATGTCCTAATTATGTGCTTTATCATTTATATGCTTATTACGTGCTTCATCATTTATGTGCTTATTACCTGCTGCACATATTTATGCTTATTACGTGCTTTATCACTTATGTGCTTATTGCGTGCTGAACACTTTTATGCTTATTACGTGCTTTACCATTTATGTGCTTATTACGTGCTGTACACATTTATGCTTATTACAAGCTTTATCATTTATGTACTTATTACGCACTTTATCATTTATGTGCTTATTACGCGCTTTATCATTTATGTGCTTATTACGCGCTTTATCATTTATGTGCTTATTACGTGCTTCATCATTTATGTGCTTATTACGTGCTGTACACATTTTTGCTTATTGCGTGTTTTATCATTTATGTGCTTATTACGTGCTTTATCATTTATGTGCTTATTACGTGCTTCATCATTTATGTGCTTATTACGTGCTTCATCATTTATGTGCTTATTTCCTGCTGCACATATTTATGCTTATTACGCGCGTTATCATTTATGTGCTTATTACGTGCTTTACCATTTATGTGCTTATTACGTGCTTTATCATTTATGTGCTTATTACGTGCTTTATCATTTATGTGCTTATTACGTGCTTCATCATTTATGTGCTTATTACGTGCTTCATCATTTATGTGCTTATTACGTGCTGCACACATTTATGCTTATTACGCGCTTTATCATTTATGTGCTTATTACGTGCTTCATCATTTATGTGCTTATTACATGCTTCATCATTTATGTGCTTATTACGTGCTTTACCATTTATGTGCTTATTACGTGTTTTATCATTTATGTGATTATTACGTGTTTTATCATTTATGTGCTTATTACGTGCTTTATCATTTATGTGCTAATTACGTGCTTTATCATTTATGTGCTTATTACGTGCTTTATCATTTATGTGCTTATTACGTGCTTTATCATTTATGCCCTAATTACGTGCTTTATCATTTATATGCTTATTACGTGCTTCATCATTTATGTGCTTATTACCTGCTGCACATATTTATGCTTATTACGTGCTTTATCACTTATGTGCTTATTGCGTGCTGAACACTTTTATGCTTATTACGTGCTTTACCATTTATGTGCTTATTACGTGCTGTACACATTTATGCTTATTACAAGCTTTATCATTTATGTGCTAATTACGTGCTTTATCATTTATGTACTTATTACGCACTTTATCATTTATGTGCTTATTACGCGCTTTATCATTTATGTGCTTATTACGTGATTCATCATTTATGTGCTTATTACGTGCTGTACACATTTTTGCTTATTGCGTGTTTTATCATTTATGTGCTTATTACGTGCTTTATCATTTATGTGCTAATTACGTGCTGTACACATTTATGCTTATTACGTGCTGCAAACGTTTATGCTTATTACAAGCTTTATCATTTATGTGCTTATTACGCACTTTATCATTTATGTGCTTATTACGTGTTTCATCGTTTATGTGCTTATTACGTGTTTCATCATTTATGTGCTTATTACGTGTTTCATCATTTATGTGCTTATTACGTGCTGTACACATTTATGCTTATTACGTGCTTTATCATTTATGTGCTTATTACGTGCTTCATCATTTATGTGCTTATTACGTGCTTTATCATTTATGTGCTTATTACGTTCTTCATGATTTATGTGCTTATTACCTGCTTTCACTTTTTATGCTTATTACGTGCTTTACCATTTATGTGCTTATTACGTGCTTTACCATTTATGTGCTTATTACGTGCTTTATCATTTATATGCTTATTACGCGCTTTATCATTTATGTGCTTATTACGTGCTTCATCATTTATGTGCTTATTACGTGCTGTACACATTTATGCTTATTACGTGCTTTTTTTATTTATGTGCTTATTACGTGCTTCATCATTTATGTGCTTATTACGTGCTTTATCATTTATGTGCTTATTACGTTCTTCATCATTTATGTGCTTATTACCTGCTTTCACTTTTTATGCTTATTACGTGCTTTATCATTTATGTGCTTATTACGTTCTTCATCATTTATGTGCTTATTACCTGCTTTCACTTTTTATGCTTATTACGTGCTTTACCATTTATGTGCTTATTACGTGCTTTACCATTTATGTGCTTATTACGTGCTTTATCATTTATATGCTTATTACGTGCTTTACCATTTATGTGCTTATTACGTGCTTTATCATTTATGTGCTTATTACGTTCTTCATCATTTATGTGCTTTTTACCTGCTTTACACTTTTTATGCTTATTACGTGCTGAACACTTTTATGCTTATTACGTGCTTTATCATTTATGTGCTTATTACGTGCTTCATCATTTATGTGCTTATTACGTGCTTCATCATTTATGTGCTTATTACCTGCTGCACACATTTATGCTTATTACGTGCTTTATCATTTATGTGCTTATTACGTGCTTTATCATTTATGTGCTTATTACGTGCTTTATCATTTATGTGCTAATTACGTGCTTTATCATTTATGTGCTTATTATGTGCTTTATCATTTATGTGCTTATTACGTGCTTCATCATTTATGTGCTTATTACGTGCTTCATCATTTATGTGCTTATTACCTGCTGCACACATTTATGCTTATTACATGCTTTACCATTTATATGCTTATTACGTGCTGCACACATTTATGCTTATTACGTGCTTTACCATTTATGTGCTTATTACCTGCTTTATCACTTATGTGCTTATTGCGTGCTGAACACTTTTATGCTTATTACGTGCTTTACCATTTATGTGCTTATTACGTGCTTTACCATTTATGTGCTTATTACGTGCTGTACACATTTATGCTTATTACGCGCTTTATCATTTATGTGCTTTTTACGTGCTTTATCATTTATGTGCTTTTTACGTGCTTTATCATTTATGTGCTTATTACGTGCTTCATCATTTATGTGCTTATTACGTGCTTCATCATTTATGTGCTTATTACGTGCTGTACACATTTATGCTTATTACGTGTTTTATCATTTATGTGCTTATTACGTGCTTTACCATTTATGTGCTTATTACGTGCTGTACACATTTATGCTTATTACGCGCTTTATCATTTATGTGCTTATTACGTGCTTCATCATTTATGTGCTAATTACGTGCTGTACACATTTATGCTTATTACGTGCTGCAAACTTTTATGCTTATTACGTGCTTTACCATTTATGTGCTTATTACGTGCTTTACCATTTATGTGCTTATTACGTGCTTTACCATTTTTGTGCTTATTACGTGCTGTACACATTTATGTTTATTACGCGCTTTATCATTTATGTGCTTATTACATGCTTTATCATTTATGTGCTTATTATGCTTCATCCTTTATGTGCTTATTACGTGCTTCATCATTTATGTGCTTATTACGTGCTTCATCATTTATGTGCTTATTACGTGCTGTACACATTTATGCTTATTACGTGCTTCATCATTTATGTGCTTATTACGTGCTTTATCATTTATGTGCTTATTACGTGCTTCATCATTTATGTGCTTATTACGTGCTGTACACATTTATGCTTATTACGCGCTTTATCATTTATGTGCTTATTACGTGCTTCATCATTTATGTGCTTATTACGTGCTGTACACATATATGCTTATTACGCGCTTTATCATTTATGTGCTTATTACATGCTTTATCATTTATGTGCTTATTATGCTTCATCATTTATGTGCTTATTACGTGCTTCATCATTTATGTGCTTATTACGTGCTTCATCATTTATGTGCTTATTACGTGCTGTACACATTTTGGCTTAGTACGTGTTTTATCATTTATGTGCTTATTACGTGCTTTATCATTTATGTGCTAATTACGTGCTGCAAACTTTTATGCTTATTACGTGCTTTATCATTTATGTGCTTATTACGTTCTTTACCATTTATGTGCTTATTACGTGCTTTATCATTTATGTGCTTATTACGTGCTTTATAATTTATGTGCTTATTACGTGCTTTATCATTTATGTGCTTATTACGTGCTTTACCATTTATGTGCTTATTACGTGCTTTACCATTTATGTGTTTATTACGTGCTTTATAATTTATGTGCTTATTACCTGCTTTATCATTTATGTGCTTATTACGTGCTTTATCATTTATGTGCTTATTACGTTCTTCATCATTTATGTGCTTATTACCTGCTTTACACTTTTTATGCTTATTACGTGCTTTACCATTTATATGCTTATTACGTGCTTTACCATTTATGTGCTTATTACGTGCTTTATCATTTATGTGCTTATTACGTGCTTTATCATTTATGTGCTTATTATTATGTGCTTATTACGTTCTTCATCATTTATGTGCTTATTACGTGCTGCACACATTTATGCTTATTACGTGCTTTATCACTTATGTGCTTATTACGTGCTTTATCATTTATGTGCTTATTACCTGCTTTACACTTTTTATGCTTATTACGTGCTTTACCATTTATATGCTTATTACCTGCTGCACACATTTATGCTTATTTCGTGCTTTATCACTTATGTGCTTATTACGTGCTGAACACTTTTATGCTGATTACGTGCTTTATCATTTATGTGCTTATTACGTGCTTCATCATTTATGTGCTTATTACGTGCTTTACCATTTATGTGCTTATTGCGTGCTTCATCATTTATGTGCTTATTACGTGCTTTACCATTTATGTGCTTATTACGTGCTTCATCATTTATGTGCTTATTACCTGCTGCACACATTTATGCTTACTACGTGCTTTACATTTATATGCTTATTACGTGCTGTACACATTTATGCTTATTACGTGCTTTATAATTTATGTGCCTATTACGTGCTTTATCATTTATGTGCGTATTACGTGCTTTACCATTTATATGGGGGCGGGGGTGGCTCAGTCGGTAGCGCGCCAGGCTCGTAATCTGTAGTTCCCAGGTTCGAGTCCCAGCTGGGTCAGCGTTGAGATTTATCTCCGCAAAAATCACCGCCCTGCCCACGGTCAGTAGGGGACACCGATGGGCTTGGAAAGGCCGCCGTCCGTCGGATGGGACGTTAAGCCGTGGCTCCGTGTGTGTGAGAGACATACCCTGTGCACGTTAAAGAACACACTGGATGGCCTTGACGGGAGGCTTCCATCTGTCTCCCAACAGCCCTTCCAGTGGGTCCCCTCCCCCAACCTTCTCTGAGCTTTCGGGGTCCTTGTGACCTGGCCATTTAGCCCATAGTGTGTAAAAAAGTACCGCTCAGAGGTAAAACAACCCAACCCAGTTTGATGTGCAGTGTTGGGAGCAGAACATCAGAGGGGCCAACGAGAGGCTTATACGTCACATTAATCTTTTCAGGAATAGAAACATCTCTTTTGGGACAGTAGTGTTCCTTTCTGGCCCTACTGTCCCACAAACACAGAAAACAGCAAAATTTTGTGAATCCTCCTTGAAGCCCGAACAAGAGAGATATGACTTTTAGGTCAACACATATTGTCCACTTAAACTGGTCTTATTTTATAGCAGTGAATATTTTCCCCATGCTTTCATAAGTTTCCTTCATTCCCACAGTGTGTGTCACTGGAATGGAAGGTTTTGGTTTCCTTTATGCAAAAAGGACAGCTTTTAAGCTCAATTTTGACGAATCTATAAATAGACGCGATTCCTTGGGGTCATGAGTTGTTCCAATTTCTTCCATCAGCCACGAAATATCTGTGCAGAAACACAAACCATCTTGCATCTCGTAATAAGCAGATAAAGCCAAATTTCTCTTTCTGAATAGAGAAACTATGACTATCCTTGTCCAGAAGATTCCACTCTTAAAAGCTTGAACCTAAAACCTCAGCTTGTTGTTTGGAAAGTCCTTGGTCTCGAACAAGATCATTTAATTCATTTTGCTGAATCAGATGAGGCTCGTCTAACTTTTTAGGGGTGTATGAGGATCAGGATCTATATGTGTATGGGTTGGGTTATTTTACCTCTGAGCGGCACTTTTTTGCACACCATGGGCTAAATGACCAGGTCACAAGGACCCCGAAGGCTCAGAGAAGGTTGGGGGGAGGGGACCCACTGGAAGCTCTGTTGGGAAACAGATGGTAGCCTCCCGTCAAGGCCATCCAGCGTGTTCTTTAACGTGCACAGAGTGCTCTCCCGTATACGAGGCCACGGCGTAACGTCCCATCCGACGGACGGCGGTCTTTCCAAGCCCATCGGTGTCCCCTATTGACCGTGGGCAGGGCGGGGAATTTTGCGGAGATAAATATCAACGCTGACCCAGCTGGGACTCGAACCTGGGAACTACAGATTGCGAGCCTGGCGCGCTACCGACTGAGCCACCCCCGCCCCCTACATGTATATCAAAGTCTTCCTCTGATGAATGTGAATCCATCTCCTCCCAGTTGGTTGGAAATGTTGGTGTAGGAAGATCTTCTCCATAAGGAACTGGCCTTATGGCTGAAGGCATATTTAGATATTGTATTTTGCTTTTGTTCTTTTTCGAAAAGCCGACACTTTAGTTAAACAAAAATAGCAATCATGCAAATGACTAGGTGGCTCACGCCAAACCATTGGAACTGCAAAGGGCATGGAATTTATCTTACCTATCAACAATTCAGCCGTCCCGTTGCCGAGTGGTTAGCACGCTTGGCTACTGATCTAAGGGACCTGGGTTCGAGCCCCGGAATTAGGCATGGATGTGTGTGTCGTTTTTCTGCTGAGGTCCTGCCATCCTCTCAGATCTCCTATTGTGGCATATAAACTGACAAGCTCCTGTCAGACCTCTGTGGCAAGCAGCTGCTTGAGGGGGTATTTATTTTTATTTTTTATTTTATTATCAACAATTCACTCTGGCCAACAAAGCACGAAATGCAGCACATATGTGGAGCTCATGTTTTGGCCTGATCTCCAACATGGAATCCAAAATACAATTATATGCTTTCTTCATAATCTTTGTCAAAGAATGACACTGGGATTTTAAAATATAACTTCCACACACATAACAAAACTTATCTGTCACATTAACCCTTTCAGGACCATAAGGTAAATATTAGTATGTAACTGTTTATTTTAGTTTGTTTAGACGTAAAATAAATAAAAATCATAAGAAAAATACATAACAATGTGTAGTTTTTTTGGAATTTTATGGGAAATATTTTTCCCAATGGACTATAAAGGTAACACAAATTATAGTTAGGCTTATTATGCAATGTCTTTTATTTATTGGTTTATTAGAACAAAATGTTAACTAAAATAATACAAAATTATGAAATAAAATTACTATACAAAATGATGTGCTAATTATGATATTCTGCGAAGCAATTTCTTTTGGTAGTGAGGCAAAGATGGACATTGCACATAGTACATATATTATGCGTCCTGACAGTTCTGGTTTTGTTTTCTAAACGTTCCCGTTTACGTAATTGCGTTCGGCATACGTTATATTTTGACATTCTGTATAAAAAATGCAGATAAGGTTATAATTAAATACGACAATCACGAATTTTAAAATGGGAAAAATGTTTCCCTTAGTCGTGAAAGGGTTAACACATCCGCGACGCTGCCTTTGTGCCATTTAAACGCCAAAATTCACTCTTCAACGTATAGCACGTGTTCCTCCTACAATGAAAACAACAAAAATGGCGGTCTGAGTAGTTAGGTAACTTCACATGTTTTCTTCCACTTGGCAATCAGTGTTGCCAGCCAAAAAAAGTAAAATATCTAGTATCCTCCCAGTTGCCTGGAGGTACTGGCATAGGAAGATCTCAGTAGGAGTAAAAATGACCAATAACATAAAAACGTGACATGCTAGTCATTTTTTAAAGCCAGATCTGAAATCAGTACCTGGAAAATAGTTACAAGCAGCTGCAATTGTTCATGTTATAAAAACTTTTTAAACCAGTGTTATTTATGAAGAGAATTGGGTTGTTTTACCTCTGAGCGGCACTTTTTTTGCACACAATGGGCTAAATGGCCAGGTCACATGGACCCCGAAGGCTCAGAGAAGGTGGGGGAGGGGACCCACTGGAACAGCTATTGGGAGACAGATGGTAGCCTACCGTCAAGGCCATCCAGCGTGTTCTTTAACGTTGGGTTGTTTTACCTCTGAGCGGCACATTTTTGCACACCATGGGCTAAATGCTCAGGTCACAAGGACCCCGAAGGCTCAGAGAAGGTTGGGGGAGGGGACCCACTGGAACAGCTGTTAGGATACAGATGGTAGCCTCCCGTCAAGGCCATCCAGCGTGTTCTTTAATGTTGGGTTGTTTTACCTCTGAGCGGCACTTTTTTGCACACCATGGGCTAAATGGCCAGGTCACGTGGACCCCGAAGGCTTAGAGAAGGTTGGGGGAGGGGACCCACTGGAACAGCTGTTGGAAGACAGATGGTAGCCTCCCGTCAAGGCCATCCAGCGTGTTCTTTAACGTGCACAGGGTATGTCTCTCCCGCACACGAGGCCACGGCTTAACGTCCCATCCGACGGACGGCGGCCTTTCCAAGCCCATCGGTGTCCCCTACTGACCGTGGGCAGGGCGGGGAGTTTTGCGTTGATAAATCTCAATGCTAACCCAACTGTGACTCGAACCTGGGAACTACAGATTACGAGCCTGGCACGCTACTGACTGAGCCACCCCCGCCCCTATGAAGAGAGTTTCAAAACAATAGCTTGAATCTTTTAGCAAGTTAAAGAGTCAGGACAAACAGAATTAAGTGACTCGAGAACGATTTTAATTCTCGGGAACGACAATGCATTCTCGAATCTTTCGTCAGTAAAGAGAAAGGCTCGATGAGGGCAGACAAGAAACGGCTTTTAGTGTTCTTCGAACAAAAAACCACAATCGAAGTCGAGTTTTACTTTTTACCGCTACCATGTTCTTAGACCGTCATGTCAGATGAAGTTTTTCCTGGCACAACACTAATGAGAAAAAAAAATTAAGTCCCTTTGATTCTTATTTTAAAGTACACTTGTAATTTGTTCTTCTGGAGTAAATCATAATGCAGTGTCTAATACGTGAAGAAGAACGTTTATGTGTCTGTCCGCTTAATGTACAGTCGCTCAAGAAATATCCGAACACTATGGTTGATTACAGAATTTAAAAAAAAACTGGCAAAGATTTTATTTAAATTAATGATCTGGCAACAATTTTTTTTAGAAATTAGTGATCTGGCAACATTCGTGTCACGTGTCACGAAGGTTGCCAGATCACTAATTTCTAAAAAAAAAAAAAAATCGTTGCCAGATATTTTTTCTGAATTCTGTATTACACGAAGGGTTGCCAGATCACTAATTTCTAAAAAAATCGTTGCCAGATATTTTTTACCGAATTCTGTATACACGAAGGTTGCCAGATCACTAATTTCTATATATATATATAATAAAAAAATCGTTGCCAGATATTTTTTCTGAATTCCGTATTACACGAAGGTTGCCAGATCACTAATTTCTAAAAAAATCGTTGCCAGATATTTTTACCGAATTCTGTATACACGAAGGTTGCCAGATTACTAATTTCTAAAAAAAAACGTTGCCAGATATGTTCTATCGAATTCTGTATACACGAATTTTGCCAGATCACTAATTTCTAAAAAAAATCGTTGCCACATATTTTTTATCCAATTCTGTATACACGAAGGTTGCCAGATCACTAATTTCTAAAAAAAATCGTTGCCAGATATGTTCTATCGAATTCTGTATACACGAAGGTTGCCAGATCATTAATTTCTAAAAAAAATCGTTGCCAGATATTTTTTATCGAATTCTGTATACACGAAGGTTGCCAGATCACTATTTTCTAAAAAAAATCGTTGCCAGATATGTTCTATCGAATTCTGTATACACGAAGGTTGCTAGATTACTAATTTCTAAAAAATCGTTGCCAGATATTTTTTACCGAATTCTGTATACACGAAGGTTGCCAGATCACTAATTAAAAAAAAAAATCGTTGCCAGATATTTTTTCTGAATTCTGTATTACACGAAGGTTGCCAGATCACTAATTTCTTATAAAAATTGTTGTCAGATCACTAATTTCTTAAAAAAAATTGTTGCCAGATATTTTTCTGAATTCTGTATGCACGAAGGTTGCCAGACCACTAATTCCTACAAAAATCGTTGCCAGATATTTTTTCTGAATTCTGTATTACACGAAGGTTGCCAGATCACTAATTTCTTAAAAAAAATTGTTGCCAGATATTTTTCTGAATTCTGTAATCAACCATAGCGTTCGGATACTTTTTTAGAAATTAGTGATCAGGCAAACCTTCGTGTATTACACGAAGGTTGCCTGATCACTAATTTCTAAAAAAAAAAATCGTTGCCAGATATTTTTTCTGAATTCTGTAATCAACCATAGTGTTCGGATACTTTTTTGAGCGACTGTAGGTGGTCATATTATTTTGATACTAGATCGTGTGGGCTCACTCACGGAAATATTGAGCGTGTGCAGTTACCGTTCACAGCAAACTGCAGCGTGTGCAGTAACTGCACACGCTCCAGTTTGCTGTGAACGGCAACTGGAGCGTGTACAGTTGCTGTACACGCTCCAGATATTTTTCCTGAATTCTGCAATCACGTGACACGAAGGTTGCCAGATCACTAATTTTTAAAAAAAATCGTTGCCAGATATTTTTTCTGAATTCTGTAATCAACCATAGTGTTCGGATACTTTTTAAGCGACTGTAGGTGGTCATATTATTTTGATACTAGATCGTGTGGGCTCACTCACGGAAATATTGAGCGTGTGCAGTTACCGTTCACAGCAAACTGGAGCGTGTGCAGTAACTGCACACGCTCCAGTTTGCTGTGAACGGTAACTGGAGCGTGTACAGTTGCTGTACACGCTCCAGATATTTTTCCTGAATTCTGCAATCACGTGACACGAAGGTTGCCAGATCACTAATTTCTAAAAAAATCGTTGCCAGATATTTTTTCTGAATTCTGTAATCAACCATAGTGTTCGGATACTTTTTTGAGCGACTGTACCACATTATAATGTTCCATTCTACCGACGGCTGTCTTTCCAAGCCCATCGGTGTCTCCGTCCTAACCGAATTCACAAGGGCATATAAATATTAACGATAGCAGAGTTTTGACTCGATTTTGGGAATTGAAGTTTACGACCCTGTCGCGCTACCGACTGGGAGCGAGGATGGCTCAATCGGTAGAGCGCCTGGCCCGTAATCTGTAGTTCTCAGGTTCGAGTCCCAGCTGGGTCAGCGTTGAAATTTATCTCCGCAAAACTACTCTCCCTGCGCACGGTCAGTAGGGACACCGATGGGTTTGGAAAGGTCGCCGTCCGTCGGATGGGATGTTAAGCCGCCGCACGGTGTGCGGGTTGGGTTGTTTTACCTCTGAGCGGCACTTTTTTCCACACATGGGCTAAATGGCCAGGTCACATGGACCCCGAAGGCTCAGAGAACTTTGTTACTAGATCTAGGGAATTTTGAGCTGTACACCAAAACATTTTACCGCGTACCCCACGTTCAGAACCCCTACCTTAGATTGGGGGCGGGGTTGGCTCAGTCTGTTATGCACCACGCTCGTAAAATGTAGTTCCCGCCCTGTCCACGGTCAGTAGGGGACACCGATGGGCTTGGAAACGCAGCCGTCCGTCGGATGGGACTTTAAGCCGTGGCCCCATGTGTGGGAGAGAGCCATACTCTGTGGACGTTAAAGAATACGCTGGATGGCCTTGACGGGAGGATACCATCTGTGTCCCAACAGCTGTTCCAGTGGGTTCCCTCCCCCAACCTTCTCTGAGGCTTCGGGGTCCATGTGACTTGGCCATTTAGCCCATGTTGTGCAAAAAAGTACCGTTCAGAGGTAAAACAATCCAACATTAAAAAACATTCTTAATGGCCTTGACGGGAGGCTACCATCTGTCTCCCAACAACTCTTTCAGTGTGGGTCCCCTCCCCCAACCTTCTCTGAGCCTTCGGGGTCCTTGTGACCTGGCCATTTAGCCCATGATGTGCAAAAAGTTGCCGCTCAGAGGTAAAACAACCCAACCCAACCTACCTTAGATTAAAAAAACCATTGATAAGAAGAAATATTTCTCAGAACTTACCTTCCTCCTATTAGCTTCTTGTCTGCGGATGCTACCTTGCCTCTGTACGGGAATATCCTTGAGGAGACAGCGCGCCACGCGGAAGCACGTGCCTCCGATGAAACTCAGAGGGATGATGTATATGAAGATGAAGAGGAACGTGTAGTATCCACGTCGGAAGGAATCGGGGAGGGTGATAAAGCACGTAAGTCGAGAAATAGTCCCGTGATGACTGGTCAAGGTGTTGCAGAAGGCTTCTGAGGGGTAAAGGAAAGGACCCGCCACGAAACAAGGGATCACCCAGACGACGAAGAGGATCTTTTTCGCTCTTCTTTTCGTCTGCTGCATTCGGGACTCGAGAGGATGGACGACGGCCATGTATCTGGAAAAGATTAAAATATATATATATATATTTCTCTCTTAAGAGAGGTGACGAATAAGTTTAAAGTACAGGTGCTAAAAAAAATATCCGAACACTACGGTTGATTGCAGAATTCAGAAAAAATACCCGGAAAGGATTTTTTTTTAGAAATTAGTGATCTGGCAAGCTTCGTGTCACGTGACACGAAGCTTGCCTCTAAAAGGGCTAAATCTCACTAATCTCACTAAAAATCACTAATCTCTAAAATCTAAAAACTAACTCACTAAATCTCTAAAAAATCACTAATCTCTAAAAAAAAAATCGTTGCCAGATATTTCTTTCTGAATTCTGTATACACGAAGGTGGCCAGATCACTGATTTTAAAAAAATTATCGTGGCCAGATATTTTTTTCTGAATTCTGTATACACGAAGGTGGCCAGATCACTGATTTGAAAAAATAATCGTGGCCAGATATTTTTTTCTGAATTTTGTATACACGAAGGTGGCCAGATCACTGATTTGAAAAAATAATCGTGGCCAGATATTTTTTTCTGAATTTTGTATACACGAAGGTGGCCAGATCACTGATTTTAAAAAATAATCGTGGTCAGATATTTTTTCTGAATTCTGTATACACGAAGGTGGCCAGATCACTGATTTTAAAAAATAATCGTGGCCAGATATTTTTTCTGAATTTTGTATACACGAAGGTGGCCAGATCACTGATTTGAAAAAATAATCGTGGCCAGATATTTTTTCTGAATTCTGTATACACGAAGGTGGCCAGATCACTGATTTTAAAAAATAATCGTGGTCAGATATTTTTTCTGAATTCTGTATACACGAAGGTGGCCAGATCACTGATTTGAAAAAATAATCGTGGCCAGATATTTTTTCTTAATTTTGTATACACGAAGGTGGCCAGATCACTGATTTTAAAAAATAATCGTGGCCAGATATTTTTTCTGAATTCTGTATACACGAAGGTTGCCAGATCACTGATTTGAAAAAATAATCGTGGCCAGATATTTTTTTCTGAATTCTGTATACACGAAGGTGGCCAGATCACTGATTTAAAAAAATAATCATGGCCAGATATTTTTTGTGAATTTTGTATACACGAAAGTGGCCAAATCACTGATTTTAAAAAATAATCGTGGCCAGATATTTTTTGTGAATTCTGTATACACGAAGGTGGCCAGATCACTGATTTAAAAAAAATAATCGTGGCCAGATATTTTTTCTGAATTTTGTATACACGAAGGTGGCCAGATCACTGATTTGAAAAAATAATCGTGGCCAGATATTTTTTCTGAATTCTGTATACACGAAGGTGGCCAGATCACTGATTTTAAAAAATAATCGTGGCCAGATATTTTTTCTGAATTTTGTATACACGAAGGTGGCCAGATCACTGATTTTAAAAAATAATCGTGGTCAGATATTTTTTCTGAATTCTGTATACACGAAGGTGGCCAGATCACTGATTTGAAAAAATAATCGTGGCCAGATATTTTTTCTTAATTTTGTATACACGAAGGTGGCCAGATCACTGATTTTAAAAAATAATCGTGGCCAGATATTTTTTCTGAATTCTGTATACACGAAGGTTGCCAGATCACTGATTTGAAAAAATAATCGTGGCCAGATATTTTTTTCTGAATTCTGTATACACGAAGGTGGCCAGATCACTGATTTAAAAAAATAATCATGGCCAGATATTTTTTGTGAATTTTGTATACACGAAAGTGGCCAAATCACTGATTTTAAAAAATAATCGTGGCCAGATATTTTTTGTGAATTCTGTATACACGAAGGTGGCCAGATCACTGATTAAAAAAAAATAATCGTGGCCAGATATTTTTTCTGAATTTTGTATACACGAAGGTGGCCAAATCACTGATTTTAAAAAATAATCGTGGCCAGATATTTTATCTGAATTCTGTATACACGAAGGTGGCCAGATCACTGATTTGAAAAAATAATCGTGGCCAGATATTTTTTCTGAATTTTGTATACACGAAGGTGGCCAGATATTTTTTCTGAATTCTGTATACACGAAGGTTGCCAGATCACTGATTTTAAAAAAATAATCGTGGCCAGATATTTTTTTCTGAATTCTGTATACACGAAGGTGGCCAGATGACTGATTTAAAAATATAATCGTGGCCAGATATTTTTTGTGAATTTTGTATACACGAAGGTGGCCAAATCACTGATTTTAAAAAATAATCGTGGCCAGATATTTTTTCTGAATTCTGTATACACGAAGGTCGCCAGATCACTGATTTCCAAAATAATGGTTGCCAGATATTTTTTCTTAATTCTCTATACACGAAGGTTGACAGATCACTAATTTCTAAAAAAAATCGCTGCGACATTTTTTCTGAATTCTGTATACGCGAAGGTTGCCAGATCATTGATTTCTAAAAAAAATCGTTGCCAAATATTTTTTCTGAATTCTGTACTACACGAAAGTTGCCAAATCACTAATTTAAAAAAAAATCGTTTCCAGATATTTTTTCTGAATTTTGAAAATTCTGAATTACACGAAGGTTCCCAGATCACTAATTTCTTAAAAAAAATCGCTGCCAGATATTTTTTCTGAATTCTGTATTACACGAAAGTTGCCAAATCACAAATTTCAAAAAAAGAAGAAAAAAAAAAAAATCGTTGCCAGATATTTTTTTCTGAATTTTGAAAATTCTGAATTATACGAAGGTTCCCAGATTACTAATTTCTTTAAAAAATCGATGCCAGATATTGTTTCCGAATACTGAATTACACGAAGGTTGCCAGTTCACTAATTTCTTAATAAAATCGCTGCCAGATATTTTTTCTAAATTCTGTAATCAACCATATTGTTAGGTTATTTTTTTGAGCGACTGTACACATTTTTTTTCATACACAACCAGGGTTACATATTCTTTTTGAGAATAGAATAAAAAGATATCGAAACACACACTTGGCGAGTAACAAATAATTTCTGCGTTTGTAATTAATCGAGTGAAATGGTAATGACATTTTTTGCAATCTGACTCTTTATTCCAGTAGTTGGCAACTGGAATATCGCGATATTTGAATTAAAAAATAACTTTAATGCTTTTGAATATTGTAGAGAGTTGACTAAATGGTCAGGTCGCAAAGACCCCAAAGGCTCAGAGAAGGTTGTGGGAGGGGACCCACTGGAACAGCTGTTGGGGGACAGATGGTAGCCTCCCGTCAAGGCATCCAGCGTGTTCTTTAACGTTGGGTTGTTTTACCTCTGAGCGGCACTTTTTTGCACAGAATAGGCTAAATGGCCAGGTCACAAAGACCCCGAAGGCTCAGAGAAGGTTGTGGGAAGGGACCCACTGGAACAGCTGTTGGGAGACAGATGGTAGCCTCCCGTCAAGGCCATCCAGCGTGTTCTTTAAGATGGACACGTTGGGTTGTTTTACCTCTGAGCGGCACTTTTTTGCACAGAATAGGCTAAATGGCCAGGTCACAAAGACCCCGAAGGCTCAGAGAAGGTTGTGGGAAGGGACCCACTGGAACAGCTGTTGGGAGACAGATGGTAGCCTCCCGTCAAGGCCATTCAGCGTGTTCTTTAAGATGGACACGTTGAGTTGTTTTACCTCTGAGCGGCACTTTTTTGCACAGAATAGGCTAAATGGCCAGGTCACAAAGACCCCGAAGGCTCAGAGAAGGTTGTGGGAAGGGACCCACTGGAACAGCTGTTGGGAGACAGATGGTAGCCTCCCGTCAAGGCCATTCAGCGTGTTCTTTAAGATGGACACGTTGAGTTGTTTTACCTCTGAGCGGCACTTTTTTGCACAGAATAGGCTAAATGGCCAGGTCACAAAGACCCCGAAGGCTCAGAGAAGGTTGTGGGAGGGGACCCACTGGAACAGCTGTTGGGAGACAGATGGTAGCCTCCCGTCAATGCCATTCAGCGTGTTCTTTAAGATGGACACGTTGAGTTGTTTTACCTCTGAGCGGCACTTTTTTGCACAGAATAGGCTAAATGGCCAGGTCACAAAGACCCCGAAGGCTCAGAGAAGGTTGTGGGAGGGGACCCACTGGAACAGCTGTTTGGAGACAGATGGTAGCCTCCCGTCAAGGCTATACAGCGTGTTGCCTTGACGCTAGTCAAGGCTATACAGCGTGTCTTTAACGTTGGGTTGTTTTACCTCTTAGCGGCACTTTTCTGCACACCATGGGCTAAATGACCAGGTCACATGGACCCCGAAGGCTCAGAGAAGGTTGGGGGAGGGGACCCACTGGAACAGCTGTTGGGAGACAGATGACAGCCTCCCGTCAAGGCTATACAGCGTGTTCTTTAACGTGCACAGGGTATGACTTTTCCACACATGTGGCCACGGCTTAACGTTCCATCCGACGGATGGAAGCCTGTCAAATTGTGTCCCCTTTATTCCGGAAGGTAGGGTCGGGATTTAGCTGAGACAAATCTCATCGGTGGTGCAGGTGGGACTCGAACCAGGGAACTGCAGATTAGAAGCCCGGGGAGCTACCTCAGTCCCTACATTATAGAGATGAGCTCACGCTCGACGGGAGTGCTTAACGTAATATAAAAATCATATATTTCTTGTAATTGTGAAAAAATAAGTAAAATTCATCATTATATATATAATAGCCGTAATACCCGGCTGATGGGGGGAGGCTGGGGTGGCTCAATCGGTAGCGCGCCAGGCTCATAATCTGCGGTTCTCAGGTTCGAGTCCCAGCTGGGTCAGCGTTGAGATTTATCTTCGCAAAATTCCCCGCTCTGCCCACGGTCAGTAGTTGACACCGATGGGGTTGGAAAGGCCGCCATCCTTCGGATGGAACGTTAAGACGTGGCTCCTTGTGCGGGAGAGACATTCCCTGTGCACGTTAAAGAACACGCTGGATGGCCTTGACGGGAGGCTACCATCTGTCTCCCAACAACTGTTCCAGTGGGTCCCCTCCCCCAAACTTCTCTGAGCCTTTAAGGTCTTTGTGACTTGGCCATTTAGACCATGGTGTGCAAAAAAGTGCCGCTGAGAAGTAAAACAACCCAACGTTAAAGAACACGCTGAATGGCCTTGACGGGAGGCTACCATCCGTCTCCCAACAGCTGTTCCAATGGGTCCCCTCCACCAACCTTCTCTGAGCCTTCGGGTCCTTGTGACCCGGCAATTTAGCCCATGGTATGCAAAAAAGTGCCGTTCAGAGGTAAAACAACCCTACGTTAAAGAACACACTGGATGGCCTTGACTGGAGGCTACCATCTGTCTCCCAACAGCTGTTCCAGTGGGTCCCCTCCCCCAACCTTCTCTGAGCCTTCGGGTCCTTGTGACCCGACAATTTAGCCCATGGTATGCAAAAAAGTGCCGTTCAGAGGTAAAACAACCCAACGTTAAAGAACACGCTGGATGGCCTTGACGGGAGGCTACCATCCGTCTCCCAACAGCTGTTCCAATGGGTCCCCTCCACCAACCTTCTCTGAGCCTTCGGGTCCTTGTGACCCGGAAATTTAGCCCATGGTATGCAAAAAAGTGCCGTTCAGAGGTAAAACAACCCAACGTTAAAGAACACGCTGGATGGCCTTGACGGGAGGCTACCATCTGTCTTCCATCAGCTGTTCCAGTGGGTCCCCTCCCCCCACCTTCTCTGAGCCTTCGGGGTCCTTGTGACCCGACAATTTAGCCCATGGTATGCAAAAAAGTGCCGTTCAGAGGTAAAACAACCCAACGTTAAAGAACACGCTGGATGGCCTTGACTGGAGGCTGCCATCTGTCTCCCAACAGCTGTTCCAGTGGGTCCCCTCCCCCAACCTTCTCTGAGCCTTTGGGGTCCTTGTGACCTGGACATTTAGCCCATGGTGTGCAAAAAAGTGCCGCTGAGAGGTAAAACAAATCAAACAAACCAAAAAACATATTTAAAAACAACTATAGCATTTCATTCTATATAGAATATCATTTCCTGTTCAACGGGATATTTTAGTAATTGGGAAACCTTACTCAAGTCTTATTCTCAGCATAAATCGATCTCCAAAAATGATAATTTGTTTGAAGTTTTACTAATTTCTAAAAAAAATATCGTTGCCAGATATTTTTTCTGAATTCTGTAATCATAACACGAAGGTTGCCAGATCACTAATTTCTAAAAAAAAAAAACTTTGCCAGATATTTTTTTCTGAATTCTGTAATCATAACACGAAGGTTGTCAGATCACTAATTTCTAAAAAAAAATAATAAATAATAAATACCCCCTCAAGCAGCTGCTTGCCACAGAGGTCTGACAGGAGCCTGTCAGTTTATATGCCACAGTAGGAGATCTGAGAGGATGGCAGGACCTCAGCAGAAAAACGACACACACATCCATGCCTAATTCCGGGGCTCGAACTCAGGTCGCTTAGATCAGTAGCCAAGCGTGCTAACCACTCGGCCACGGGACGGCCCTAAAAAAAAATAGTTGCCAGATATTTTTTCTGAAGTAATCAACCATAGTGTTTGGATACTTTTTTGAGCGACTGTGCCTACTCTGAGCGGCACGTTTTTGTACCAATGGGCCAAATGGTCAGTACACAAGGTTCCTGAAGTCTCAGAAAGGGTTGGGGGAGGGGACCCACAGGAGAGATGTTAGGACACAGACAGAACACTCCAGTCAAAGTCATCCAGCGTGTTTTTCAACGTACACACGGGTACGGTCATCTTCAATACGGTGCCACGACTCAACATACCATTCAATAGACAGCGGTCTTTCCAAGTCCTAAGTGTTCCCTATCTGACCGACAGCAGGGTGAAGGTTTATTATAGATAAAATCTCAAAACTGTCATATTTGGATTGTTGTTTTAATTCTGAGAAGCACTTTTTTGCTGGGATAATGGATAACACTGGGATAAATAGCCAGGTCACAAGGACACCCAAGGGATCAGAGAAGGTTGCGAGGGATACTGGATACTACTGGGATAAATGGCCAAGGAAAAAGTACCACCATATTCCCACCCATGGGATCAAATAATGCTGCGAGGTATACTGGATAACACTGGGTAAATAGCCAGGTCACAAAGACACCCAAGGGATCAGAAAAGGTTGCGAGGGATACTGGATATCATTGGGATAAATCGCCAGGTCACGAGGACAACCAAGGGATCAGAGAAGGTTGCGAGGGATACTTGGATACCACTGGGATAAATGGTCAGGTTCACAAGGACACCCAAGGGATCAGAAAAGATTGCGAGGGATACTGGATACCACTGGGATAAATAGCCAGGTCACAAGGACACCCAAGGGATAAGAGAAATTTGCGAAGGATGCTGCATACCAGTGGGATAAATAGCCAATGACAGACAAGGAATCAAATAATGTTGCGAGGAATACTGGGTACCACTAGGATAAATGGCCAGGACACAAGGACACCCAAGTGATCAGAGAAGGTTGCGAGGGATACCGGATACCGCTGGGAAAAATGGCCAGGATACAAGGACAACCAAGGGATCAGAGAAGGTTGCGAGGGATACCGGATACCACTGGGAAAAATGGCCAGGATACAAGGACAACCAAGGGATCAGAGAAGGTTGCGAGGGATACCGGATACCACTGGGAAAAATGGCCAGGATACAAGGACAACCAAGGGATCAGAGAAGGTTGCGAGGGATACCGGATACCACTGGGGAAAATGGCCAGGTCACAAGGACAACCAAGGGATCAGAGAAGGTTGCGAGGGATACTGGATATCATTGGGATAAATTGCCAGGTCACGAGGACACCCAAGGGATCAGAGAAGTTTGTGAGGGATACTGGATACCACTGGCATAAATAGCCAGGTCACAAGGATACCCAAGGGATAAGAGAAATTTGCGAAGGATGCTGCATACCAGTGGGATAAATAGCCAATGACAGACAAGGGATCAAATAATGTTGCGAGGGATACTGGGTACCACTGGGATAAATGGCCAGGACACAAGGACACCCAAGTGATCAGAGAAGGTTGCGAGGGATACCGGATACCACTGGGAAAAATGGCCAGGATACAAGGACAACCAAGGGATCAGAGAAGGTTGCGAGGGATACCGGATACCACTGGGAAAAATGGCCAGGATACAAGGACAACCAAGGGATCAGAGAAGGTTGCGAGGGATACTGGATATCATTGGGATAAATCACCAGGTCACGAGGACACCCAAGGGATCAGAGAAGTTTGTGAGGGATACTGGATACCACTGGCATAAATAGCCAGGTCACAAGGATACCCAAGGGATAAGAGAAATTTGCGAAGGATGCTGCATACCAGTGGGATAAATAGCCAATGACAGACAAGGGATCAAATAATGTTGCGAGGGATACTGGGTACCACTGGGATAAATGGCCAGGACACAAGAACACCCAAGGGATCAGAGAAGGTTGTGAGGAATACTGGATACCACTGGGAAAATGGCCAGGTCACAAGGACACTCAAGGGATAAGAGAAATTTGCGAAGGATACTGCATACCAGTGGGATAAATAGCCAATGACAGACAAGGGATCAAATAATGTTGCGAGGGATACCGGATACTACTGGGAAAAATGGCCAGGATACAAGGACAACCAAGGGATCAGAGAAGGTTGCGAGGGATCCTGGATATCATTGGGATAAATCGCCAGGTCACGAGGACACCCAAAGGATCAGAGAAGTTTATGAGGGATACTGGATACCACTGGGAAAATAGCCAGGTCACAAGGACACTCAAGGGATAAGAGAAATTTGCGAAGGATACTGCATACCAGTGGGATAAATAGCCAATGACAGACAAGGGATCAAATAATGTTGCGAGGGATACCGGATACCACTGGGAAAAATGGCCAGGATACAAGGACAACCAAGGGATCAGAGAAGGTTGCGAGGGATCCTGGATATCATTGGGATAAATCGCCAGGTCACGAGGACACCCAAAGGATCAGAGAAGTTTGTGAGGGATACTGGATACCACTGGGATAAATAGCCACGGAAAAAGTACAGCCATATTCCCATCCATGGGATCAAATAATGCTGCGAGGTATACTGGATAACACTGGGATAAATAGCCAGGTCACAAAGACACCCAAGGTATCAGAAAAGGTTTCGAGGGATACTGCATACCACTGGGATAAATGGTCAGGTCACAAGGACAACCAAGGGATCAGAGAAGGTTGCGAGGGATACTGGATACCACTGAGATAAATCGCCAGGTCACGAGGACACCCAAGGGATCAGAGAAGTTTGCGAAGGATACTGCATACCAGTGGGATAAATAGCCAGGTCACAAGGACACCCAAGAGATCAGAGAAGTTTGCGAGGGATACTGCATAACACTGGTATAAATAGCCAGGTCACAAGGACACCAAAGGGATCAAATAAGTTTGTGAGGGATACTGGATACCACTGGGATAAATAGCCAGGTCACAAGGACACCCGAGGGATCAGAGAAGTTTTCGAAGGATACTGCATGCCAGTGGGATAAATAGCCAGGTCACAAGGACACCCAAGGGATCAGAGAAGTTTGCGAGGGATACTGCATAACACTGGTATAAATAGCCAGGTCACAAGGACACCCAAGGGATCAAATAAGTTTGTGAGGGATACTGGATACCACTGGGATAAATAGCCAGGTCACAAGGACACCCGAGGGATCAGAGAAGTTTTCGAAGGGTATACCAGTGGGATAAATAGCCAGGTCACAAGGACACCCAAGGGATCAGAGAAGTTTGCGAGGGATACTGCATAACACTGGTATAAATAACCAGGTCACAAGGACACCAAAGGGATCAGAGAAGGTTGCGTGGGATACTGGATACCACTGGAATAAATGACCAGGTCACAAGGACACCCTAGGGATCAAATAAGTTTGTGAGGGATACTGGATACCACTGGGATAAATAGCCAGGTCACAAGGACACCCGAGGGATCAGAGTTTTCGAAGGATACTGCATACCAGTGGGATAAATAACCAGGTCACAAGGACACCCAAGGGATCAGGGAATGTTGCGAAAGGGCATCCACTGGACAGCTGTTAGGAGACAGATGGAAGAACCATCTTGCCTGTTCTTAAATGTGGGCACAGCGCATTGCTCTTCTGCACCGGAACCATTGTTTAACAACTTATTCTCACTCTTAACGTTAGAAAAGAATTATCTTAACTCTAAAAAATTAAGAAGCGATGCAAACGCTAAGAAATCTTAACACTAGAAAAGAATTATCTTAATTCTTAGAAATTAAGAAGCGATGCAAACGCTACGAACTCTTAACGCTAGAAAGGAATTATCTTAATTCTTAGAAATTAAGAAGCGATGCAAACGCTACGAAATCTTAACACTAGAAAAGAATTATCTTAATTCTTAGAAATTAAGAAGCGATGCAAACGCTACGAAATCTTAACGCTAGAAAGGAATTATCTTAACTCTAAGATTGGGTTGATTTACACCTGAGAGGTACTTTTTTGCACACCATGGGCTAAATGGCCAGGTCACATGGACCCCGAAGGCTCAGAGAAGGTTGGGGAAGGGGGCCCACTGGAACAGCTGTTGGGAGACAGATGGTAGCCTCCCGTCAAGGCCATCCAGCGTGTTCTTTAACGTCCACAGGGTATGGCTCTCCCACACACGGGGCCACGGCTTAACGTCCCATCCGACGGACGGCGGCCTTTCCAAGCCCATCGGTATCCCCTACTGACCGTTTGCAGGGCGGGGAATTTTGCGGAGATAAATCTCAACGCTGACCCAGCTGGGACTCGAACCTGGGAACTACAGATTACGAGCCTGGCGCGCTACCGACTGAGCCACTCCCGCCCCTTTTAACTCTAAGAAATTAAGAAGCGATGTAAACGCTAAGCAATCTGAACACTAGAAAAGAATTATCTTAACTCTAATCAATTAAGAAGCAAGGAAACGCTAAGAAATCTTAACGCTAGAAAAGAATTATCTTAACTCTAAGAAATTAAGAAGCTATGCAAACACTAAGCAATCTTAACTCCAGAAAAGAATCATCTTAACGCTAAGAAATTAAGAAGCGATGCAAAACTCTTAGGACAACTTAACAGCCTGTTCCAATAAACTGCAGCTTTCTCAATGTTAGTACATCGAGCTTAGATGAACTACAAAAGACAGAATCCTTTGTGCGAAGAATTGGAACCTTTTGGCTGTTGACATATGTTCGAATGGATGAGTTTTAAGAGCGCGCGGGTCATTTCCAAGGGAGAAGAAGGGTAAACAGTGTAGTTGCCGTCTCTTGGAATTCATTTCATTTTGGAACAAGTCCCTCTGTTATTCCTAGGCTCAGGAAATTAATTCTTCGCCTGAGGTGAGAAAGTGGATCTTTATTTGGGTTCTCAGTGGAGTTGGCTTTATCTCATATTGACAAAAGCTGAAATTTCCTTTGAATAAAGTTCTGAAGAGATTCATTCCCGCTATGGGGTCTAATACGTTTAGACTCCTAATAAATTAAATAAATATCTCTACAGGTATAAATATCTGACAAACTGAAGTGGGACAGAGAGAGTTTGTCCAAAGGTACTGGGTTCAGATATCTATTCTCTTTGCATCACAGTTAATCATATTAAATGTTCTGCAATGGCCGGAATCTCCATCTGCAAAAGAGTTGTTGGGTTGTTTTACCTCTGAGCAGCACTTTTTTGCACACAATGAGCTAAATGGCCAGGTCACATGGACCCCGAAGGCTCAGAGAAGGTTGGGAGAGAGGACCCACTGGAACAGCTGTTGGGAGACAGATGGTAGCCTCCGTCAAAGCCATCAAGCGTGTTCTTTAACGTTGGGTTGTTTTACCTCTGAGCGGCACTTTTTTGCACACCATGGGCTAAATGGCCAGGTCACATGGACTCCGAAGGCTCAGAAAAGGTTGGGGAAGGGGACCTACTGGAACAGCTGTTGGGAGACAGATGGTAGCCTCCCGTCAAGGCCATCCAGCGTGTTCTTTAACGTCGGGTTGTTTTACCTCTGAGCGGCAATTTTTTGCACACCATGGGCTAAATGGCCAGGTCACATGGACCCCGAAGGCTCAGAGAAGGTTGGGGGAGGGGACCCACTGGAACAGTTGTTGGGAGACAGATGGTAGCCTCCGTCAAAGCCATCCAGCGTGTTCTTTAAGGTGGGGTTGTTTTACCTCTGAGCGGCACTTTTTTGCACACCATGGGCTAAATGACCAGGTCACATGGACCCCGAAGGCTCAGAGAAGGTTGGGGGAGGGGACCCACTGGAACAACTGTTGGGAGACAGATGGTAGCCTCCCGTCAAGGCCATCCAGCGTGTTCATTAACGTTGGGTTGTTTTACCTCTGAGCGGCACTTTTTTGCACACCATGGGCTAAATGGCCAGGTCACATGGACCCCGAAGGCTCAGAGAAGGTTGGGGGAGGAGACCCACTGGGACAGCTGTTGGGAGACAGATGGTAGCCTCCCGTCAAGGCCATCCAGCGTGTTCTTTAACTGCACAGGGTATGGCTCTCCCGCACACTGGCCACGGCTTAACGTCCCATCCGACGGACGGCGTCCTTTCCAAGCTCATCGGTGTCACCTACTGACCGTGGTCAGGGTGGGAAATCTTGCGGAGATAAATCTCAACGCTGACCCAGCTGGGACTCGAACCTGGGAACTACAGATTACGAGCCTGGCGCGCTACTGACTGAGCCACCCCCGCCCCAGGTTGCAGGCAAGGATTGAATATCCTTTCGCCGAGTTTGAGGTCTGAAAAGAGAATCTGTGAAGTGCAGATCTCCACCTCATTGCATGATTGTTGGCAGAAGCAATGCCCCACGGAATCGAGTGCATCCACAGCATGTAATTGTATATAAATGCAAATAATCCGTGTCGTCCACATACTACTCTCGGGCTTGAATTGTTGGACATCTTCCTACACATCAGTTGGTTCAGCAAGTTTAAGGCATACGTCGGTATGGGTGTTACACTCGTGAACCTGTGATTACACCAAGTAATGGTGAATTTAATTAAGGGACTAAGTGATCTCCTCTGCTAAAGAGCGATATTTATGTCATCGGAATCGCAACACGACATTGGGCGCAGTTCAGTCCGCATACGTAATCCACACATCATCTGACGTAGTAAGAATCTGCGTTCTCTCCCCCCCCCCGCACAGACACCACTACCATACTGCGAAAGTAGAAAAACTGTTCTTGTGGTTTCCTGTGAAATGTAATAAAACGGTTCTTGTGGCTTGCTGTTAAATATATCAAAACAGTTCTTGTGGCTTGCTGTTAAAGGTAGCAAAACATCCACGTGGTTGCTGTTAAAGGTAGCAAAACATCCACGTGGTTGCTGTTAAAGGTAACAAAACATCCACGTGGTTGCTGTTAAAGGTAAAACATCCACGTGGTTGCTGTTAAAGGTAACAAAACATCCACGTGGTTGCTGTTAAAGGTAGCAAAACATCCACGTGGTTGCTGTTAAAGGTAAAACATCCACGTGGTTGCTGTTAAAGGTAACAAAACATCCACGTGGTTGCTGTTAAAGGTAACAAAACATCCACGTGGTTGCTGTTAAAGGTAGCAAAACATCCACGTGGTTGCTGTTAAAGGTAACAAAACATTCCACGTGGTTGCTGTTAAAGGTAACAAGACATCCACATGGTTGCTGTTAAAGGTAACAAAACATCCACGTGGTTGCTGTTAAAGGTAACAAAACATCCACGTGGTTGCCGTTAAAGGTAACAAAACATCCACGTGGTTGCTGTTAAAGGTAACAAAACATCCACGTGGTTGCTGTTAAAGGTAACAAAACATCCACGTGGTTGCTGTTAAAGGTAACAAGACATCCACGTGGTTGCTGTTAAAGGTAACAAAACATCCATGTGGTTGCTGTTAAAGGTAACAAAACATCCACGTGGTTGCTGTTAAAGGTAGCAAAACATCCACGTGGTTGCTGTTAAAGGTAGCAAAACATCCACGTGGTTGCTGTTAAAGGTAGCAAAACATCCACGTGGTTGCTGTTAAAGGTAACAAAACATCCACGTGGTTGCTGTTAAAGGTAACAAAACATCCACGTGGTTGCTGTTAAAGGTAGCAAAACATCCACGTGGTTGCTGTTAAAGGTAGCAAAACATCCACGTGGTTGCTGTTAAAGGTAGCAAAACATCCACGTGGTTGCTGTTAAAGGTAACAAAACATCCACGTGGTTGCTGTTAAAGGTAACAAAACATCCACGTGGTTGCTGTTAAAGGTAACAAAACATCCACGTGGTTGCTGTTAAAGGTAACAAAACATCCACGTGATTGCTGTTAAAGGTAACAAAACATCCACGTGGTTGCTGTTAAAGGTAACAAAACATCCACGTGGTTGCTGTTAAAGGTAACAAAACATCCACGTGGTTGCTGTTAAAGGTAACAAAACATCCACGTGGTTGCTGTTAAAGGTAACAAGACATCCACGTGGTAGCTGTTAAAGGTAACAAAACATCCACGTGGTTGCTGTTAAAGGTAACAAAACATCCACGTGGTTGCTGTTAAAGGTAACAAAACATCCACGTGGTTGCTGTTAAAGGTAACAAAACATCCACGTGATTGCTGTTAAAGGTAACAAAACATCCACGTGGTTGCTGTTAAAGGTAACAAAACATCCACGTGGTTGCTGTTAAAGGTAGCAAAACATCCACGTGGTTGCTGTTAAAGGTAGCAAAACATCCACGTGGTTGCTGTTAAAGGTAACAAAACATCCACGTGGTTGCTGTTAAAGGTAACAAAACATCCACGTGATTGCTGTTAAAGGTAACAAAACATCCACGTGGTTGCTGTTAAAGGTAGCAAAACATCCACGTGGTTGCTGTTAAAGGTAACAAAACATCCACGTGGTTGCTGTTAAAGGTAACAAAACATCCACGTGGTTGCTGTTAAAGGTAGCAAAACATCCACGTGGTTGCTGTTAAATGTAACAAAACATTCCACGTGGTTGCTGTTAAAGGTAACAAGACATCCACGTGGTTGCTGTTAAAGGTAACAAAACATCCACGTGGTTGCTGTTAAAGGTAACAAAACATCCACGTGGTTGCTGTTAAAGGTAACAAAACATCCACGTGGTTGCTGTTAAAGGTAGCAAAACGTCCACGTGGTTGCTGTTAAAGGTAACAAAACATCCACGTGGTTGCTGTTAAAGGTAACAAAACATCCACGTGGTTGCTGTTAAAGGTAACAAAACATCCACGTGGTTGCTGTTAAAGGTAACAAAACATCCACGTGGTTGCTGTTAAAGGTAACAAAACATCCACGTGGTTGCTGTTAAATGTAACAAAACATTCCACGTGGTTGCTGTTAAAGGTAACAAGACATCCACGTGGTTGCTGTTAAAGGTAACAAAACATCCACGTGGTTGCTGTTAAAGGTAACAAAACATCCACGTGGTTGCTGTTAAAGGTAACAAGACATCCACGTGGTAGCTGTTAAAGGTAACAAAACATCCACGTGGTTGCTGTTAAAGGTAACAAAACATCCACGTGGTTGCTGTTAAAGGTAACAAAACATCCACGTGGTTGCTGTTAAAGGTAACAAAACATCCACGTGGTTCCTGTTAAAGGTAACAAGACATCCACGTGGTAGCTGTTAAAGGTAACAAAATATCCACGTGGTTGCTGTTAAAGGTAACAAAACATCCACGTGGTTGCTGTTGAAGGTAACAAGACATCCACGTGGTTGCTGTTAAAGGTAACAAGACATCCACGTGGTTGCTGTTAAAGGTAACAAGACATCCACGTGGTAGCTGTTAAAGGTAACAAAATATCCACGTGGTTGCTGTTAAAGGTAACAAAACATCCACGTGATTGCTGTTAAAGGCAACAAAACATCCACGTGGTTGCTGTTAAAGGTAACAAAACATCCACGTGGTTGCTGTTAAAGGTAACAAGATATCCACGTGGTTGCTGTTAAAGGTAACAAGACATGCACGTGGTAGCTGTTAAAGGTAACAAAACATCCACGTGGTTGCTGTTAAAGGTAACAAAACATCCACGTGGTTGCTGTTAAAGGTAACAAGACATCCACGTGGTAGCTGTTAAAGGTAACAAAATATCCACGTGGTTGCTGTTAAAGGTAACAAAACATCCACGTGGTTGCTGTTAAAGGTAACAAAACATCCACGTGGTTGCTGTTAAAGGTAACAAAACATCCACGTGGTTGCTGTTAAAGGTAACAAAACATCCACGTGGTTGCTGTTAAAGGTAACAAAACATCCACGTGGTTGCTGTTAAAGGTAGCAAAACATCCACGTGGTTGCTGTTAAAGGTAACAAAACATCCACGTGGTTGCTGTTAAAGGTAGCAAAACATCCACGTGGTTGCTGTTAAAGGTAACAAAGCATCCATTTGGTTTCATGTGACGGTTTTTGCCGTTTTCTGTGAAATGTAGCAAAACAATTCTTGTGGTTTCTGGTGAAATAGCGCAAAATAGTTCCAGGGTTTCCATGAAATGTAGCAAAACAGTACACAAAGGTACGGAGATAACTTAGAAGCTCTATTGGGCTTGTCCTGTATTCTCATACAACATACAAACACATACACAGAGACATACCAGCTGGTTTAGTATTCATTTAACCACAAGTAGAAATAATAGTCGATGACTAACGCTCCAACGACACACAAACAACAACCAGTCGATAATAATAAACAAAACTTGCGAAATTTTCTACTTTAATTATTTGTGACGTTTTGCATATTTCTCTCATCATTGAAAGTTGGGTTGGGTTGTTTTACCTCTGAGCGACACTCTTTTGCACACCATGGGCTAAATGGCCAGGTCACATGGACCCCGAAGGTTCAGAGAAGGTTGCGGGAGGGGACCCATTGGAACAGCTGTTGGGAGACAGATGGTAGCCTCCCGTCAAGGCCATCCAGCGTGTTCTTTAACGTTGGTTTGTTTTACCCCTGAGCGGCACTTTTTTGCACACCATGGGCTAAATGGCCAGGTCACATGGACCCCGATGGCTCAGAGAAGGTTGGGGAAGGGGACCCACTGGAAGAGCTGTTGGGAGACAGATGGTAGCCTCCCGTCAAGGCCATCCAGCGTGTTCTTTAACGTGCACAGGGTATGGCTCTCCCGTACACGGGCCACGGCTTAACGTCCCATCCGACGGACGGCGGCCTTTCCAAGCCCATCGGTGTCCCCTACTGACCGTGGGCAGGGCGGGGAATTTTTGCGGAGATAAATCTCAACGCTGACCCAGACGGGACTCAAACCTGGGAACTACAGATTACGAGCCTGGCGCGCTACCGACTGAGCCACCCCCGCCCCATCATTGAAAGTTACTGAATATTTCCACTGAATTGATAGATGAGGAAATAATAATAATAATAAAAAAAAAATCACTAATCTAAATTGCAAAGTCAGTTGCTCGAAGATGAAATAAACTCGAGCAATTAGAGTATTCACCTGTAAATGTTAATTGGTTTCATCAGCTGCGAAATAAACTTGAATTGACATTTTGCGAGCATTGAAGTAGATTAATTTTTTTTTCTTTAATCGAACCGAAATAAAAATAACCAAATTGGTTCTATTTTTAATCTACGTTTTTCTTAAAGCTAATGCAGAATTCATTCATTCTCTTCAGAGACCCTCTTAAATGGAAATGAAGATCGAAATGGTGGGGAGAGATTCTCTGAAAAGAAGAAATATTTCAACTTATAAAAAATAAACGTCAAAGAAAAAAGTTGTTTCAGCTGTACTTGTTCATTTTATGCAATGTGAAGAATTCTCTTAATTTCTTATTTTGCGAAATGGAAGATCAAGAAAATGGAAACCTAAGACGAAAATAATAAGCTGATTTCGCAACAAAGCAATTTAACGACACTTTGTAAGAAACAAAAATAAAAAACCTAGAACTCTAGTAAGCTCATAATCTTTTTCCTAAAATATAAAACTTTAAGTGACAAAAAAAAAATACATAACATTATCTTAAAAGGGAAGAAAACGTAAAGGATATAATTTCTTCTGACTCTTCTGTTGGAAGAAATTTACTTTTTTTTCTAATATATTAGAGTTGTTGGGTTGTTTTACCTCTGAGCGGCACTTTTTTGCACACCATGGGCTAAATGGCCAGGTCACATGGATCCCGAAGGCTCAGAGAGAGTTGGGGGAGGGGACCCACTGGAACAGCTGTTGGGAGAGAGATAGTAGCCTCCAGTCAAGGTCATCCAGCGTGTTCTTTAACGTTGGGTTGTTTTACCTCTGAGCGGCACTTTTTTGCACACCATGGGCTAAATGGACAGGTCACATGGACCCCGAAGGCTCAGAGAAGGTTGGGGGAGGAGACCCACTGGGACAGCTGTTGGGAGACAGATGGTAGCCTCCCGTCAAGGCCATCCAGCGTGTTCTTTAACTGCACAGGGTATGGCTCTCCCGCACCCTGGGCCACGGCTTAACGTCCCATCCGACGGACGGCGTCCTTTCCAAGCTCATCGGTATCCCCTACTGACCGTGGTCAGGGCGGGAAATCTTGCGGAGATAAATCTCAACGCTGACCCAGCTGGGACTCGAACCTGGGAACTACAGATTACGAGCCTGGCGCGCTACCGACTGAGCCACCCCCGCCCCAGGTTGTAGGCAAGGATTGAATATCCTTTCGCCGAGTTTGAGGTCTGAAAAGAGAATCTGTGAAGTGCAGATCTCCACCTCATTGCATGATTGTTGGCAGAAGCAATGCCCCACGGAATCGAGTGCATCCACAGCAGGTAATTGTATATAAATGCAAATAATCCGTGTCGTCCACATACTACTCTCGGGCTTGAATTGTTGGACATCTTCCTACATATCAGTTGGTTCAGCAAGTTTAAGGCATACGTCGGTATGGGTGTTACACTCGTGAACCTGTGATTACACCAAGTAATGGTGAATTTAATTAAGGGACTAAGTGATCTCCTCTGCTAAAGAGCGATATTTATGTCATCGGAATCGCAACACGACATTGGGCGCAGTTCAGTCCGCATACTTAATCCACACATCATCTGACGAAGTAAGAATCTGCGTTCTCTCCTCCCCCCCCCCCCGCACACACACCACTACCATACTGCGAAAGTAGAAAAACTGTTCTTGTGGCTTGCTGTTAAATGTATCAAAACAGTTCTTGTGGCTTGCTGTTAAATGTATCAAAACAGTTCTTGTGGCTTGCTGTTAAAGGTAGCAAAACATCCACGTGGTTGCTGTTAAAGGTAGCAAAACATCCACGTGGTTGCTGTTAAAGGTAGCAAAACATCCACGTGGTTGCTGTTAAAGGTAGCAAAACATCCACGTGGTTGCTGTTAAAGGTAGCAAAACATCCACGTGGTTGCTGTTAAAGGTAGCAAAACATCCACGTGGTTGCTGTTAAAGGTAGCAAAACATTCCACGTGGTTGCTGTTAAACGTAACAAGACATCCACGTGGTTGCTATTAAAGGTAACAAAACATCCACGTGGTTGCTGTTAAAGGTAACAAGACATCCACATGGTTGCTGTTAAAGGTAACAAAACATCCACGTGGTTGCTGTTAAAGGTAACAAAACATCCAGGTGGTTGCTGTTAAAGGTAGCAAAACATCCACGTGGTTGTTGTTAAAGGTAACAAGACATTCACGTGGTTGCTGTTAAAGGTAACAAGACATCCACGTGGTTGCTGTTAAAGGTAACAAAACATCCACGTGGTTGCTGTTAAAGGTAACAAAACATCCACGTGGTTGCTGTTAAAGGTAGCAAAACATCCACGTGGTTGCTGTTAAAGGTAACAAGACATCCACGTGGTTGCTGTTAAAGGTAACAAAACATCCACGTGGTTGCTGTTAAAGGTAACAAAACATCCACGTGGTTGCTGTTAAAGGTAGCAAAACATCCACGTGGTTGCTGTTAAAGGTAACAAAACATCCACGTGGTTGCTGTTAAAGGTAGCAAAACATCCACATGGTTGCTGTTAAAGGTAGCAAAACATCCACGTGGTTGCTGTTAAAGGTAACAAAACATTCCACGTGGTTGCTGTTAAAGGTAACAAGACATCCACATGGTGCTGTTAAAGGTAACAAAACATCCACGTCGTTGTGTTAAAGGTAACAAAACATCCACGTGGTTGCTGTTAAAGGTAGCAAAACATCCACATGGTTGCTGTTAAAGGTAACAAAACATTCCACGTGGTTGCTGTTAAAGGTAACAAGACATCCACATGGTTGCTGTTAAAGGTAACAAAATATTCCACGTGGTTGCTGTTAAAGGTAACAAGACATCCACATGGTTGCTGTTAAAGGTAACAAAACATCCACGTGGTTGCTGTTAAAGGTAACAAAACATCCACGTGGTTGCTGTTAAAGGTAACAAAACATCCACGTGGTTGCTGTTAAAGGTAGCAAAACATCCACGTGGTTGCTGTTAAAGGTAACAAGACATCCACGTGGTTGCTGTTAAAGGTAACAAAACATCCACGTGGTTGCTGTTAAAGGTAACAAAACATCCACGTGGTTGCTGTTAAAGGTAGCAAAACATCCACGTGGTTGCTGTTAAAGGTAACAAAACATCCACGTGGTTGCTGTTAAAGGTAGCAAAACATCCACGTGGTTGCTGTTAAAGGTAGCAAAACATCCACGTGGTTGCTGTTAAAGGTAACAAAACATTCCACGTGGTTGCTGTTAAAGGTAACAAGACATCCACATGGTGCTGTTAAAGGTAACAAAACATCCACGTGGTTGCTGTTAAAGGTAACAAAACATCCACGTGGTTGCTGTTAAAGGTAGCAAAACATCCACATGGTTGCTGTTAAAGGTAACAAAACATTCCACGTGGTTGCTGTTAAAGGTAACAAGACATCCACATGGTTGCTGTTAAAGGTAACAAAACATCCACGTGGTTGCTGTTAAAGGTAACAAAACATTCCACGTGGTTGCTGTTAAAGGTAACAAGACATCCACATGGTTGCTGTTAAAGGTAACAAAACATCCACGTGGTTGTTGTTAAAGGTAACAAAACATCCACGTGGTTGCTGTTAAAGGTAACAAAACATCCACGTGGTTGCTGTTAAAGGTAGCAAAACATCCACGTGATTGCTGTTAAAGGTAGCAAAACATCCACGTGGTTGCTGTTAAAGGTAACAAAACATTCCACGTGGTTGCTGTTAAAGGTAACAAAACATCCACGTGGTTGCTGTTAAAGGTAGCAAAACATCCACGTGATTGCTGTTAAAGGTAGCAAAACATCCACGTGGTTGCTGTTAAAGGTAATAAAACATTCCACGTGGTTGCTGTTAAAGGTAACAAGACATCCACATGGTTGCTGTTAAAGGTAACAAAACATCCACGTGGTTGCTGTTAAAGGTAACAAAACTTCCATGTGGTTGCTGTTAAAGGTAGCAAAACATCCACGTGGTTGCTGTTAAAGGTAACAAGACATCCACGTGTTGCTGTTAAAGGTAGCAAAACATCCACGTGGTTGCTGTTAAAGGTAACAAGACATCCACGTGGTTGCTGTTAAAGGTAGCAAAACATCCACGTGGTTGCTGTTAAAGGTAACAAAACATCCATGTGGTTTCATGTGACGGTTTTTGCCGTTTTCTGTGAAATGTAGCAAAACCATTCTTGTGGTTTCTGGTGAAATAGCGCAAAATAGTTCCAGGGTTTCCATGAAATGTAGCAAAACAGTACACAAAGGTACGGAGATAACTTAGAAGCTCTATTGGGCTTGTCCTGTATTCTCATACAACATACAAACACATACACAGAGACATACCAGCTGGTTTAGTATTCATTTAACCACAAGTAGAAATAATAGTCGATGACTAACGCTCCAACGACACACAAACAACAACCAGTCGATAATAATAAACAAAACTTGCGAAATTTTCTACTTTAATTATTTGTACGTTTTGCATATTTCTCTCATCATTGAAAGTTGGGTTGGGTTGTTTTACCTCTGAGCGACACTCTTTTGCACACCATGGGCTAAATGGCCAGGTCACATGGACCCCGAAGGCTCAGAGAAGGTTGCGGGAGGGGACCCATTGGAACAGCTGTTGGGAGACAGATGGTAGCCTCCCGTCAAGGCCATCCAGCGTGTTCTTTAACGTTGGTTTGTTATACCTCTGAGCGGCACTTTTTTGCACACCATGGGCTAAATGGCCAGGTCACATGGACCCCGAAGGCTCAGAGAAGGTTGGGGGAGGGGACCCACTGGAACAGCTGTTGGGAGACAGATGGTGGCCTCCGTCAAGGCCATCCAGCGTGTTCTTTAACGTGCACAGGGTATGACTCTCCCGCACACGGAGCCACGGCTTAACGACCCATCCGACGGACGGCGGCCTTTCCAAGCCCATCGGTGTCCCCTACTGACCGTGGGCATGGCGGAGAATTTTGCGGAGATAAATCTCACCGCTGACCCAGACGGGACTCAAACCTGGGAACTACAGATTACGAGCCTGGCGTGCTACCGACTGAGCCACCCCCGCCCCATCATTGAAAGTTACTGAATATTTCCACTGAATTGATTGATAAGGAAATAATAATAATAGTAAAAAAAAAATCACTAATCTAAATTGCAAAGTCAGTTACTCGAAGATGAAATAAACTCGAGCAATTAGAGTATTCACCTGTAAATGTTAATTGGTTTCATCAGCTGCGAAATAAACTTGAATTGACATTTTGCGAGCATTGAAGTAGATTAATTTTTTTCTTTAATCGAACCGAAACAAAAATAACCTAATTGGTCCTATTTTTAATCTACGTTTTCCTTAAAGCTAATGCAGAATTCATTCATTCTCTTCATAGACCCTCTTAAATGGAAATGAAGATCGAAATGGTGGGGAGAGATTCTCTGAAAAGAAGAAATATTTCAACTTATAAAATAAACGTCAAAGAAAAAAGTTGTTTCAGCTGTACTTGTTCATTTTATGCAATGTGAAGAATTCTCTTAATTTCTTATTTTGCGAAATGGAAGATCAAGAAAATGGAAACCTAAGACGAAAATAATAAGCTGATTTCGCAACAAAGCAATTTAACGACACTTTGTAAGAAACAAAAATAAAAAACCTAGAACTCTAGTAAGCTCATAATCTTTTTCCTAAAATATAAAACTTTAAGTGACAAAAAAAAAAATAGATAACATTATCTTAAAAGGGAAGAAAACGTAAAGGATATAATTTCTTCTGACTCTTCTGTTGGAAGCAATTTACTTTTTTTCTAATATATTAGAGTTGTTGGGTTGTTTTACCTCTGAGCGGCACTTTTTTGCACACCATGGGCTAAATGGCCGGGTCACATGGACCCCGAAGGCTCAGAGAAGGTTGGGGGAGGGGACCCACTGGAACAGCTGTTGGGAGACAGATGGTAGCCTCCCGTCAAGACCATCCAGCGTGTTCTTTAACGTTGGTTTGTTTTACCTCTGAGCGGCACTTTTTTGCACACCATGGGCTAAATGGCCAGGTCACATGGACCCCGAAGGCTCAGAGAAGGTTGGGGAGGGGACCCACTGGAACAGCTGTTGGGAGACAGATGGTAGCCTCCCGTCAAGGCCATCCAGCGTGTTCTTTAACGTTGGTTTGTTTTACCTCTGAGCGGCACTTTTTTGCACACCATGGGCTAAATGGCCAGGTCATATGGACCCCCGAAGGCTCAGAGAAGGTTGGGGGAGGGGACCCACTGGAACAGCTGTTGGGAGACAGATAGTAGCCTCCCGTCAAGGCCATCCAGCGTGTTCTTTAACGTTGGTTTGTTTTACCTCTGAGCGGCACTTTTTTGCACACCATGGGCTAAATGGCCAGGTCACATGGACCCCGAAGGCTCAGAGAAGGTTGGGGAGGGGACACACTGGAACAGCCGTTGGGAGACAGAAGGTGAATTAGTGATCAGGAATTAGTGATCTGGCAACCTTCGTGTCACGTGACACGAAGGTTGCCAGATCACTAAGTTCTAAAAAAAAATCGTTGCAGATATTTTTTCTGAATTCTGTAATCAGCCATAGTGTTCGATACTTTTTTGAGCGACTGTAGGTGGTCATATTATTTTGATACTAGATCGTGTGGGCTCACTCACGGAAATATTGAGCGTGTGCAGTTACCGTTCAGAGCAAAATGGAGCGTGTGCAGTAACAGCACACGTTGCAGTTACCTTGTTCATCCTTCAATCCCTGTTTACGTGTTCGTTACCACGTTTATACCACACAAAACATTAACTATCTGATCTGTAGTGATGTTTAAGACTGTTGTGCTAACTGCTTTCTCGGCTTTGTCAGCCAAACCATCAAGCCAAAGATTCTTATCAACAGCTAACTGATAAGTAGCTGTTGATAAGAATCTTTGGCTTTTTATTACGTTATCTGTAATGATTAATATTAGGACTAGTAGGGTATTGATAAAGGACATTCCTGCAGTTCTTTTTTTCTGAAATAAGCTCAAGTGCCTTATACCTCAGATAATTCTGTCTCTTCTGCTCCTTTTTTCCTAAAAGAGTACTGTTAGTGTCCAAAAAAGCCTGTTTAAAATGATCCCATTCTTCCTCAACTTCAGTAGTAAGCATACCATGACTGTCATAATGACAAAGTAACCTATCATAGTAAGCTTTAGCTATAACTAGGTCTTTCAGCGCTTCAGAATAAATGGTAAAATTTTTAACCTTAGCACAACACTTTTTAAGTTTAAGTTGCAAGACACTTTTAACAAGGTAATGGTCAGATCTAATTTCAGCTCCCCTATATGACCTGGTATTCCTAACAGAACTAGCCCATTTGCTGTTAATTTATATATAATCAAGCATATTCTTATGCAGCCCATCAGGTGAAACCCATGTGTACTTATGTATGTCGCAGTGTTTGTAATAAGTGTTAGTTATTCTGAAACCATTGAGTTTACTTACCTGCAGGAGACGCTTCCCATTGCCATTGCAGCTACCAATACCAAAAGGGCCTATCACTCCTCCCCAAAGGTCAGAGTCAGTACCAACTTTGGCATTGAAATCACCAAGAACAAGGGTAATATCTCCTTTCTTGACAGAATTCAAAATATCCTGAAGTTGTTCATAAAACCTATCCTTCTCATCCTCATCGGCAATCTCAGTGGGGGCATAACAGCGGATAGCATTCAAGTCTTTAACGCTTCTCTGAATTTTTGCTGTAAGAAACCTTTCATTAATGCACTCATATCCTAGAAGAGCATCACTAGCGTGTCTGCTAAGAAGCAGACCCACGCCTTGGTGATGCTTATTGTCGTCCCTCCCTGAAAAGAGAAATTTAAGATTATTTTTAAGAATCTGACCTTTATCTGTCCATCTGGTCTCTTGCAAGCCGAGAATATCTAAATTATAATGGTGGAATTCTTATATGAGGACATCAAGAAAAAAGCTCTGTGCAGAGTCCTCACATTCCAACTACCTATGGAGAGAAAATGGTTAGTGGGATGTTTAAAGAAACTATGTTTATTGAGAGAAGGAATGCCGACAATATCAAACAGCCCCCTAATCGCATACATGGGGCAAAGACCCGTTCCCCCTCTACTAAAGGCTGAAGCAATCTACACTGGAAGACTTCCTCCAATGTAGAATTTGACGATGCCAATAGAAGCAAAGAGTTCAGGTGCCTGCGATGACTTCTGCTCAGGATTATCCACCAGCTGATAAACATATCCTGTGAATCTATTCACTTGGGGCTCTCAACCCACAAACAAAGAGAAAACGCAGCGGAAGATTTTCCCCACATAGAAGCCCACCAGTGCAGCAAAATCAGGATCCATAATCAAGCTCAGAGCCATAATTCAGTCCAGTGGGTTTATATGGTCAGCACCAGGACCCTGTGTGGTTGACCACTCCTCATCAGGGTAGAAAAAGAAAGAAAAGTAGCCAGAGTTGTCCAGATCAGTAGGCCACACTAATCTGGCAGCCCTCCCCTTCCGTTCACTTCCACAAGAGAGTATCTCTTCTGAAAGGTACTAACAGCCTGCGCCCGAGAAGGCGGGGTCGGACATTAGGTGCTACGCCTGACCGGACGGGGTATATGGTAGTTACCATTCTGTACTCTCCTGATATGTGGACCTTAAACGCAAAACCGGATCTGAATGTCCTAGATATTCTACTGCTCGAAAGAGCCCTATTCACCAAATTTTTAGCTCTCTACTAAAGTCATATCGGATATTTGACCTTTGACCTCGAAGGACCCATCACATCCAAAAATATTTCACAACCCTTCCGAGATCTATGACCCAAAATACCCGCAGGGGACCAATTTTTATCTCTCTCGCACCAATATATCTAAATTTAACCTCCGACCGCAAAGGACGCCTCCCCACTCACTTCGGATCCAAAATTTCGTAACATTTCTGAGATCTAAACCCGAAACACTAATTTTCATGGGGGAGGGGCTCAGTCGGTAGTGTGCCAGGCTCATAATCCGCAAAACTCCCCGCCTGCCCACGGTCAGTAGGAGACAGCGATGGTCTTGGAAACACCAACGTCCGTCGGATGGAACGTTAAACCGTGGTACCGCGTACGGGAGAGCAATACCCTGTGCACGTTAAAGAACACACTGGATGGCCTTGACAGTAGACTACCATCTGTCTCCCAACAGCACGTTTTTGCACACAATGGGCTAAATGGCCAGGTCACAAGGACCCCGAAGGCTCAGAGAAGATTGGGGGAGGGGACCTACTAGAAAAACTGTTAGTAAACAGATGGTAGCCTCCCGTCAATGGTCATCCAGAGTGTTCTTTAATCCAGAGTGTTCTTTAACAGCACACGGGGCCACGGCTTAACCATCTGACGGACTGCGGCCTTTGCAAGCCCATTCGTGTCCCCTACTGACCGTGGGCAGGGCGGGGAGTTTTACGGAGAAAAATCTCAATGTTCACCCAGCTGGGACTCGAATCTGGGAACTAGCAGATTACGAGCCTGGCTCGCTACCGATGAGCCACCCCCGCCCCAACACCAAGTATCATGCCACTACGCCATTTATTCCAAACCATGATCAGTTTTACCCCTGAACTGAAGGACACTTCTAACAGAGTCGTGCTGGGTGGCACCCTATTTTTTCAAACCATTGCGTACACTAGATAAATCTATTCGTTAATTTGTAGGTTACACGAAGATATGCTCCTTACTTGGGTATATGGGGCGGGGGTGGCTCAGTCGGTAGTGAGCCAGGCTCGTAATCTGTAGTTCCCAGGTTCGAGTCCCAGCTGGGTCAGCGTTGAGATTTATCTCCGCAAAATTCCCCGCCCTGCCCACGGTCAATAGGGGACACCGATGGGCTTGGAAAGGCCGCCGTCCGTCGGATGGGACGTTAAGCAGGGGCCCCGTGTGCGGGAGAGCCATACCCTGTGCACGTTAAAGAACACGCTGAATGGCCTTGACGGGAGGCTACCATCTGTCTCCCAACAGCTGTTCCAGTGGGTCCCCTTCCCCAACCTTCTCTGAGCCTTCGGGGTCCATGTGACCTGGCCATTTAGCCCATTGTGTGCAAAAAACTGCCGCTCAGAGGTAAAACAACCCAACCCAAAAATCCTTTGCTACAGTCCGAATTTGAATCGACAGCAATTAAATAAATACGCTTCCAAAATCGGATTCAATTATTTTGGAGCAGCAAAAAGTTGAACCAAAACAGAAAACGACCTTTCTCTTGCTCTCTGTGGAATGCTCTGCTAACAATTATTTTTTTCTTGAGTAACAAATATAAGAAGAACCTTGGTACGTGGTTGCTGTTAAAGGTAGCAAAACATCCACGTGGTTGCTGTTAAAGGTAACAAAACATCCATGTGGTTTCATGTGACGGTTTTTGCCGTTTTCTGTGAAATGTAGCAAAACCATTCTTGTGGTTTCTGGTGAAATAGCGCAAAATAGTTCCAGGGTTTCCATGAAATGTAGCAAAACAGTACACAAAGGTACGGAGATAACTTAGAAGCTCTATTGGGCTTGTCCTGTATTCTCATACAACATACAAACACATACACAGAGACATACCAGCTGGTTTAGTATTCATTTAACCACAAGTAGAAATAATAGTCGATGACTAACGCTCCAACGACACACAAACAACAACCAGTCGATAATAATAAACAAAACTTGCGAAATTTTCTACTTTAATTATTTGTACGTTTTGCATATTTCTCTCATCATTGAAAGTTGGGTTGGGTTGTTTTACCTCTGAGCGACACTCTTTTGCACACCATGGGCTAAATGGCCAGGTCACATGGACCCCGAAGGCTCAGAGAAGGTTGCGGGAGGGGACCCATTGGAACAGCTGTTGGGAGACAGATGGTAGCCTCCCGTCAAGGCCATCCAGCGTGTTCTTTAACGTCCACAGGGTATGGCTCTCCCACACACGGGGCCACGGCTTAACGTCCCATCCGACGGACGGCGGCCTTTCCAAGCCCATCGGTATCCCCTACTGACCGTTTGCAGGGCGGGGAATTTTGCGGAGATAAATCTCAACGCTGACCCAGCTGGGACTCGAACCTGGGAACTACAGATTACGAGCCTGGCGCGCTACCGACTGAGCCACTCCCGCCCCTTTTAACTCTAAGAAATTAAGAAGCGATGTAAACGCTAAGCAATCTGAACACTAGAAAAGAATTATCTTAACTCTAATCAATTAAGAAGCAAGGAAACGCTAAGAAATCTTAACGCTAGAAAAGAATTATCTTAACTCTAAGAAATTAAGAAGCTATGCAAACACTAAGCAATCTTAACTCCAGAAAAGAATCATCTTAACGCTAAGAAATTAAGAAGCGATGCAAAACTCTTAGGACAACTTAACAGCCTGTTCCAATAAACTGCAGCTTTCTCAATGTTAGTACATCGAGCTTAGATGAACTACAAAAGACAGAATCCTTTGTGCGAAGAATTGGAACCTTTTGGCTGTTGACATATGTTCGAATGGATGAGTTTTAAGAGCGCGCGGGTCATTTCCAAGGGAGAAGAAGGGTAAACAGTGTAGTTGCCGTCTCTTGGAATTCATTTCATTTTGGAACAAGTCCCTCTGTTATTCCTAGGCTCAGGAAATTAATTCTTCGCCTGAGGTGAGAAAGTGGATCTTTATTTGGGTTCTCAGTGGAGTTGGCTTTATCTCATATTGACAAAAGCTGAAATTTCCTTTGAATAAAGTTCTGAAGAGATTCATTCCCGCTATGGGGTCTAATACGTTTAGACTCCTAATAAATTAAATAAATATCTCTACAGGTATAAATATCTGACAAACTGAAGTGGGACAGAGAGAGTTTGTCCAAAGGTACTGGGTTCAGATATCTATTCTCTTTGCATCACAGTTAATCATATTAAATGTTCTGCAATGGCCGGAATCTCCATCTGCAAAAGAGTTGTTGGGTTGTTTTACCTCTGAGCAGCACTTTTTTGCACACAATGAGCTAAATGGCCAGGTCACATGGACCCCGAAGGCTCAGAGAAGGTTGGGAGAGAGGACCCACTGGAACAGCTGTTGGGAGACAGATGGTAGCCTCCGTCAAAGCCATCAAGCGTGTTCTTTAACGTTGGGTTGTTTTACCTCTGAGCGGCACTTTTTTGCACACCATGGGCTAAATGGCCAGGTCACATGGACTCCGAAGGCTCAGAAAAGGTTGGGGAAGGGGACCTACTGGAACAGCTGTTGGGAGACAGATGGTAGCCTCCCGTCAAGGCCATCCAGCGTGTTCTTTAACGTCGGGTTGTTTTACCTCTGAGCGGCAATTTTTTGCACACCATGGGCTAAATGGCCAGGTCACATGGACCCCGAAGGCTCAGAGAAGGTTGGGGGAGGGGACCCACTGGAACAGTTGTTGGGAGACAGATGGTAGCCTCCGTCAAAGCCATCCAGCGTGTTCTTTAAGGTGGGGTTGTTTTACCTCTGAGCGGCACTTTTTTGCACACCATGGGCTAAATGACCAGGTCACATGGACCCCGAAGGCTCAGAGAAGGTTGGGGGAGGGGACCCACTGGAACAACTGTTGGGAGACAGATGGTAGCCTCCCGTCAAGGCCATCCAGCGTGTTCATTAACGTTGGGTTGTTTTACCTCTGAGCGGCACTTTTTTGCACACCATGGGCTAAATGGCCAGGTCACATGGACCCCGAAGGCTCAGAGAAGGTTGGGGGAGGAGACCCACTGGGACAGCTGTTGGGAGACAGATGGTAGCCTCCCGTCAAGGCCATCCAGCGTGTTCTTTAACTGCACAGGGTATGGCTCTCCCGCACACTGGCCACGGCTTAACGTCCCATCCGACGGACGGCGTCCTTTCCAAGCTCATCGGTGTCACCTACTGACCGTGGTCAGGGTGGGAAATCTTGCGGAGATAAATCTCAACGCTGACCCAGCTGGGACTCGAACCTGGGAACTACAGATTACGAGCCTGGCGCGCTACTGACTGAGCCACCCCCGCCCCAGGTTGCAGGCAAGGATTGAATATCCTTTCGCCGAGTTTGAGGTCTGAAAAGAGAATCTGTGAAGTGCAGATCTCCACCTCATTGCATGATTGTTGGCAGAAGCAATGCCCCACGGAATCGAGTGCATCCACAGCATGTAATTGTATATAAATGCAAATAATCCGTGTCGTCCACATACTACTCTCGGGCTTGAATTGTTGGACATCTTCCTACACATCAGTTGGTTCAGCAAGTTTAAGGCATACGTCGGTATGGGTGTTACACTCGTGAACCTGTGATTACACCAAGTAATGGTGAATTTAATTAAGGGACTAAGTGATCTCCTCTGCTAAAGAGCGATATTTATGTCATCGGAATCGCAACACGACATTGGGCGCAGTTCAGTCCGCATACGTAATCCACACATCATCTGACGTAGTAAGAATCTGCGTTCTCTCCCCCCCCCCGCACAGACACCACTACCATACTGCGAAAGTAGAAAAACTGTTCTTGTGGTTTCCTGTGAAATGTAATAAAACGGTTCTTGTGGCTTGCTGTTAAATATATCAAAACAGTTCTTGTGGCTTGCTGTTAAAGGTAGCAAAACATCCACGTGGTTGCTGTTAAAGGTAGCAAAACATCCACGTGGTTGCTGTTAAAGGTAACAAAACATCCACGTGGTTGCTGTTAAAGGTAAAACATCCACGTGGTTGCTGTTAAAGGTAACAAAACATCCACGTGGTTGCTGTTAAAGGTAGCAAAACATCCACGTGGTTGCTGTTAAAGGTAAAACATCCACGTGGTTGCTGTTAAAGGTAACAAAACATCCACGTGGTTGCTGTTAAAGGTAACAAAACATCCACGTGGTTGCTGTTAAAGGTAGCAAAACATCCACGTGGTTGCTGTTAAAGGTAACAAAACATTCCACGTGGTTGCTGTTAAAGGTAACAAGACATCCACATGGTTGCTGTTAAAGGTAACAAAACATCCACGTGGTTGCTGTTAAAGGTAACAAAACATCCACGTGGTTGCCGTTAAAGGTAACAAAACATCCACGTGGTTGCTGTTAAAGGTAACAAAACATCCACGTGGTTGCTGTTAAAGGTAACAAAACATCCACGTGGTTGCTGTTAAAGGTAACAAGACATCCACGTGGTTGCTGTTAAAGGTAACAAAACATCCATGTGGTTGCTGTTAAAGGTAACAAAACATCCACGTGGTTGCTGTTAAAGGTAGCAAAACATCCACGTGGTTGCTGTTAAAGGTAGCAAAACATCCACGTGGTTGCTGTTAAAGGTAGCAAAACATCCACGTGGTTGCTGTTAAAGGTAACAAAACATCCACGTGGTTGCTGTTAAAGGTAACAAAACATCCACGTGGTTGCTGTTAAAGGTAGCAAAACATCCACGTGGTTGCTGTTAAAGGTAGCAAAACATCCACGTGGTTGCTGTTAAAGGTAGCAAAACATCCACGTGGTTGCTGTTAAAGGTAACAAAACATCCACGTGGTTGCTGTTAAAGGTAACAAAACATCCACGTGGTTGCTGTTAAAGGTAACAAAACATCCACGTGGTTGCTGTTAAAGGTAACAAAACATCCACGTGATTGCTGTTAAAGGTAACAAAACATCCACGTGGTTGCTGTTAAAGGTAACAAAACATCCACGTGGTTGCTGTTAAAGGTAACAAAACATCCACGTGGTTGCTGTTAAAGGTAACAAAACATCCACGTGGTTGCTGTTAAAGGTAACAAGACATCCACGTGGTAGCTGTTAAAGGTAACAAAACATCCACGTGGTTGCTGTTAAAGGTAACAAAACATCCACGTGGTTGCTGTTAAAGGTAACAAAACATCCACGTGGTTGCTGTTAAAGGTAACAAAACATCCACGTGATTGCTGTTAAAGGTAACAAAACATCCACGTGGTTGCTGTTAAAGGTAACAAAACATCCACGTGGTTGCTGTTAAAGGTAGCAAAACATCCACGTGGTTGCTGTTAAAGGTAGCAAAACATCCACGTGGTTGCTGTTAAAGGTAACAAAACATCCACGTGGTTGCTGTTAAAGGTAACAAAACATCCACGTGATTGCTGTTAAAGGTAACAAAACATCCACGTGGTTGCTGTTAAAGGTAGCAAAACATCCACGTGGTTGCTGTTAAAGGTAACAAAACATCCACGTGGTTGCTGTTAAAGGTAACAAAACATCCACGTGGTTGCTGTTAAAGGTAGCAAAACATCCACGTGGTTGCTGTTAAATGTAACAAAACATTCCACGTGGTTGCTGTTAAAGGTAACAAGACATCCACGTGGTTGCTGTTAAAGGTAACAAAACATCCACGTGGTTGCTGTTAAAGGTAACAAAACATCCACGTGGTTGCTGTTAAAGGTAACAAAACATCCACGTGGTTGCTGTTAAAGGTAGCAAAACATCCACGTGGTTGCTGTTAAAGGTAACAAAACATCCACGTGGTTGCTGTTAAAGGTAACAAAACATCCACGTGGTTGCTGTTAAAGGTAACAAAACATCCACGTGGTTGCTGTTAAAGGTAACAAAACATCCACGTGGTTGCTGTTAAAGGTAACAAAACATCCACGTGGTTGCTGTTAAATGTAACAAAACATTCCACGTGGTTGCTGTTAAAGGTAACAAGACATCCACGTGGTTGCTGTTAAAGGTAACAAAACATCCACGTGGTTGCTGTTAAAGGTAACAAAACATCCACGTGGTTGCTGTTAAAGGTAACAAGACATCCACGTGGTAGCTGTTAAAGGTAACAAAACATCCACGTGGTTGCTGTTAAAGGTAACAAAACATCCACGTGGTTGCTGTTAAAGGTAACAAAACATCCACGTGGTTGCTGTTAAAGGTAACAAAACATCCACGTGGTTCCTGTTAAAGGTAACAAGACATCCACGTGGTAGCTGTTAAAGGTAACAAAATATCCACGTGGTTGCTGTTAAAGGTAACAAAACATCCACGTGGTTGCTGTTGAAGGTAACAAGACATCCACGTGGTTGCTGTTAAAGGTAACAAGACATCCACGTGGTTGCTGTTAAAGGTAACAAGACATCCACGTGGTAGCTGTTAAAGGTAACAAAATATCCACGTGGTTGCTGTTAAAGGTAACAAAACATCCACGTGATTGCTGTTAAAGGCAACAAAACATCCACGTGGTTGCTGTTAAAGGTAACAAAACATCCACGTGGTTGCTGTTAAAGGTAACAAGATATCCACGTGGTTGCTGTTAAAGGTAACAAGACATGCACGTGGTAGCTGTTAAAGGTAACAAAACATCCACGTGGTTGCTGTTAAAGGTAACAAAACATCCACGTGGTTGCTGTTAAAGGTAACAAGACATCCACGTGGTAGCTGTTAAAGGTAACAAAATATCCACGTGGTTGCTGTTAAAGGTAACAAAACATCCACGTGGTTGCTGTTAAAGGTAACAAAACATCCACGTGGTTGCTGTTAAAGGTAACAAAACATCCACGTGGTTGCTGTTAAAGGTAACAAAACATCCACGTGGTTGCTGTTAAAGGTAACAAAACATCCACGTGGTTGCTGTTAAAGGTAGCAAAACATCCACGTGGTTGCTGTTAAAGGTAACAAAACATCCACGTGGTTGCTGTTAAAGGTAGCAAAACATCCACGTGGTTGCTGTTAAAGGTAACAAAGCATCCATTTGGTTTCATGTGACGGTTTTTGCCGTTTTCTGTGAAATGTAGCAAAACAATTCTTGTGGTTTCTGGTGAAATAGCGCAAAATAGTTCCAGGGTTTCCATGAAATGTAGCAAAACAGTACACAAAGGTACGGAGATAACTTAGAAGCTCTATTGGGCTTGTCCTGTATTCTCATACAACATACAAACACATACACAGAGACATACCAGCTGGTTTAGTATTCATTTAACCACAAGTAGAAATAATAGTCGATGACTAACGCTCCAACGACACACAAACAACAACCAGTCGATAATAATAAACAAAACTTGCGAAATTTTCTACTTTAATTATTTGTGACGTTTTGCATATTTCTCTCATCATTGAAAGTTGGGTTGGGTTGTTTTACCTCTGAGCGACACTCTTTTGCACACCATGGGCTAAATGGCCAGGTCACATGGACCCCGAAGGTTCAGAGAAGGTTGCGGGAGGGGACCCATTGGAACAGCTGTTGGGAGACAGATGGTAGCCTCCCGTCAAGGCCATCCAGCGTGTTCTTTAACGTTGGTTTGTTTTACCCCTGAGCGGCACTTTTTTGCACACCATGGGCTAAATGGCCAGGTCACATGGACCCCGATGGCTCAGAGAAGGTTGGGGAAGGGGACCCACTGGAAGAGCTGTTGGGAGACAGATGGTAGCCTCCCGTCAAGGCCATCCAGCGTGTTCTTTAACGTGCACAGGGTATGGCTCTCCCGTACACGGGCCACGGCTTAACGTCCCATCCGACGGACGGCGGCCTTTCCAAGCCCATCGGTGTCCCCTACTGACCGTGGGCAGGGCGGGGAATTTTTGCGGAGATAAATCTCAACGCTGACCCAGACGGGACTCAAACCTGGGAACTACAGATTACGAGCCTGGCGCGCTACCGACTGAGCCACCCCCGCCCCATCATTGAAAGTTACTGAATATTTCCACTGAATTGATAGATGAGGAAATAATAATAATAATAAAAAAAAAATCACTAATCTAAATTGCAAAGTCAGTTGCTCGAAGATGAAATAAACTCGAGCAATTAGAGTATTCACCTGTAAATGTTAATTGGTTTCATCAGCTGCGAAATAAACTTGAATTGACATTTTGCGAGCATTGAAGTAGATTAATTTTTTTTTCTTTAATCGAACCGAAATAAAAATAACCAAATTGGTTCTATTTTTAATCTACGTTTTTCTTAAAGCTAATGCAGAATTCATTCATTCTCTTCAGAGACCCTCTTAAATGGAAATGAAGATCGAAATGGTGGGGAGAGATTCTCTGAAAAGAAGAAATATTTCAACTTATAAAAAATAAACGTCAAAGAAAAAAGTTGTTTCAGCTGTACTTGTTCATTTTATGCAATGTGAAGAATTCTCTTAATTTCTTATTTTGCGAAATGGAAGATCAAGAAAATGGAAACCTAAGACGAAAATAATAAGCTGATTTCGCAACAAAGCAATTTAACGACACTTTGTAAGAAACAAAAATAAAAAACCTAGAACTCTAGTAAGCTCATAATCTTTTTCCTAAAATATAAAACTTTAAGTGACAAAAAAAAAATACATAACATTATCTTAAAAGGGAAGAAAACGTAAAGGATATAATTTCTTCTGACTCTTCTGTTGGAAGAAATTTACTTTTTTTTCTAATATATTAGAGTTGTTGGGTTGTTTTACCTCTGAGCGGCACTTTTTTGCACACCATGGGCTAAATGGCCAGGTCACATGGATCCCGAAGGCTCAGAGAGAGTTGGGGGAGGGGACCCACTGGAACAGCTGTTGGGAGAGAGATAGTAGCCTCCAGTCAAGGTCATCCAGCGTGTTCTTTAACGTTGGGTTGTTTTACCTCTGAGCGGCACTTTTTTGCACACCATGGGCTAAATGGACAGGTCACATGGACCCCGAAGGCTCAGAGAAGGTTGGGGGAGGAGACCCACTGGGACAGCTGTTGGGAGACAGATGGTAGCCTCCCGTCAAGGCCATCCAGCGTGTTCTTTAACTGCACAGGGTATGGCTCTCCCGCACCCTGGGCCACGGCTTAACGTCCCATCCGACGGACGGCGTCCTTTCCAAGCTCATCGGTATCCCCTACTGACCGTGGTCAGGGCGGGAAATCTTGCGGAGATAAATCTCAACGCTGACCCAGCTGGGACTCGAACCTGGGAACTACAGATTACGAGCCTGGCGCGCTACCGACTGAGCCACCCCCGCCCCAGGTTGTAGGCAAGGATTGAATATCCTTTCGCCGAGTTTGAGGTCTGAAAAGAGAATCTGTGAAGTGCAGATCTCCACCTCATTGCATGATTGTTGGCAGAAGCAATGCCCCACGGAATCGAGTGCATCCACAGCAGGTAATTGTATATAAATGCAAATAATCCGTGTCGTCCACATACTACTCTCGGGCTTGAATTGTTGGACATCTTCCTACATATCAGTTGGTTCAGCAAGTTTAAGGCATACGTCGGTATGGGTGTTACACTCGTGAACCTGTGATTACACCAAGTAATGGTGAATTTAATTAAGGGACTAAGTGATCTCCTCTGCTAAAGAGCGATATTTATGTCATCGGAATCGCAACACGACATTGGGCGCAGTTCAGTCCGCATACTTAATCCACACATCATCTGACGAAGTAAGAATCTGCGTTCTCTCCTCCCCCCCCCCCCGCACACACACCACTACCATACTGCGAAAGTAGAAAAACTGTTCTTGTGGCTTGCTGTTAAATGTATCAAAACAGTTCTTGTGGCTTGCTGTTAAATGTATCAAAACAGTTCTTGTGGCTTGCTGTTAAAGGTAGCAAAACATCCACGTGGTTGCTGTTAAAGGTAGCAAAACATCCACGTGGTTGCTGTTAAAGGTAGCAAAACATCCACGTGGTTGCTGTTAAAGGTAGCAAAACATCCACGTGGTTGCTGTTAAAGGTAGCAAAACATCCACGTGGTTGCTGTTAAAGGTAGCAAAACATCCACGTGGTTGCTGTTAAAGGTAGCAAAACATTCCACGTGGTTGCTGTTAAACGTAACAAGACATCCACGTGGTTGCTATTAAAGGTAACAAAACATCCACGTGGTTGCTGTTAAAGGTAACAAGACATCCACATGGTTGCTGTTAAAGGTAACAAAACATCCACGTGGTTGCTGTTAAAGGTAACAAAACATCCAGGTGGTTGCTGTTAAAGGTAGCAAAACATCCACGTGGTTGTTGTTAAAGGTAACAAGACATTCACGTGGTTGCTGTTAAAGGTAACAAGACATCCACGTGGTTGCTGTTAAAGGTAACAAAACATCCACGTGGTTGCTGTTAAAGGTAACAAAACATCCACGTGGTTGCTGTTAAAGGTAGCAAAACATCCACGTGGTTGCTGTTAAAGGTAACAAGACATCCACGTGGTTGCTGTTAAAGGTAACAAAACATCCACGTGGTTGCTGTTAAAGGTAACAAAACATCCACGTGGTTGCTGTTAAAGGTAGCAAAACATCCACGTGGTTGCTGTTAAAGGTAACAAAACATCCACGTGGTTGCTGTTAAAGGTAGCAAAACATCCACATGGTTGCTGTTAAAGGTAGCAAAACATCCACGTGGTTGCTGTTAAAGGTAACAAAACATTCCACGTGGTTGCTGTTAAAGGTAACAAGACATCCACATGGTGCTGTTAAAGGTAACAAAACATCCACGTCGTTGTGTTAAAGGTAACAAAACATCCACGTGGTTGCTGTTAAAGGTAGCAAAACATCCACATGGTTGCTGTTAAAGGTAACAAAACATTCCACGTGGTTGCTGTTAAAGGTAACAAGACATCCACATGGTTGCTGTTAAAGGTAACAAAATATTCCACGTGGTTGCTGTTAAAGGTAACAAGACATCCACATGGTTGCTGTTAAAGGTAACAAAACATCCACGTGGTTGCTGTTAAAGGTAACAAAACATCCACGTGGTTGCTGTTAAAGGTAACAAAACATCCACGTGGTTGCTGTTAAAGGTAGCAAAACATCCACGTGGTTGCTGTTAAAGGTAACAAGACATCCACGTGGTTGCTGTTAAAGGTAACAAAACATCCACGTGGTTGCTGTTAAAGGTAACAAAACATCCACGTGGTTGCTGTTAAAGGTAGCAAAACATCCACGTGGTTGCTGTTAAAGGTAACAAAACATCCACGTGGTTGCTGTTAAAGGTAGCAAAACATCCACGTGGTTGCTGTTAAAGGTAGCAAAACATCCACGTGGTTGCTGTTAAAGGTAACAAAACATTCCACGTGGTTGCTGTTAAAGGTAACAAGACATCCACATGGTGCTGTTAAAGGTAACAAAACATCCACGTGGTTGCTGTTAAAGGTAACAAAACATCCACGTGGTTGCTGTTAAAGGTAGCAAAACATCCACATGGTTGCTGTTAAAGGTAACAAAACATTCCACGTGGTTGCTGTTAAAGGTAACAAGACATCCACATGGTTGCTGTTAAAGGTAACAAAACATCCACGTGGTTGCTGTTAAAGGTAACAAAACATTCCACGTGGTTGCTGTTAAAGGTAACAAGACATCCACATGGTTGCTGTTAAAGGTAACAAAACATCCACGTGGTTGTTGTTAAAGGTAACAAAACATCCACGTGGTTGCTGTTAAAGGTAACAAAACATCCACGTGGTTGCTGTTAAAGGTAGCAAAACATCCACGTGATTGCTGTTAAAGGTAGCAAAACATCCACGTGGTTGCTGTTAAAGGTAACAAAACATTCCACGTGGTTGCTGTTAAAGGTAACAAAACATCCACGTGGTTGCTGTTAAAGGTAGCAAAACATCCACGTGATTGCTGTTAAAGGTAGCAAAACATCCACGTGGTTGCTGTTAAAGGTAATAAAACATTCCACGTGGTTGCTGTTAAAGGTAACAAGACATCCACATGGTTGCTGTTAAAGGTAACAAAACATCCACGTGGTTGCTGTTAAAGGTAACAAAACTTCCATGTGGTTGCTGTTAAAGGTAGCAAAACATCCACGTGGTTGCTGTTAAAGGTAACAAGACATCCACGTGTTGCTGTTAAAGGTAGCAAAACATCCACGTGGTTGCTGTTAAAGGTAACAAGACATCCACGTGGTTGCTGTTAAAGGTAGCAAAACATCCACGTGGTTGCTGTTAAAGGTAACAAAACATCCATGTGGTTTCATGTGACGGTTTTTGCCGTTTTCTGTGAAATGTAGCAAAACCATTCTTGTGGTTTCTGGTGAAATAGCGCAAAATAGTTCCAGGGTTTCCATGAAATGTAGCAAAACAGTACACAAAGGTACGGAGATAACTTAGAAGCTCTATTGGGCTTGTCCTGTATTCTCATACAACATACAAACACATACACAGAGACATACCAGCTGGTTTAGTATTCATTTAACCACAAGTAGAAATAATAGTCGATGACTAACGCTCCAACGACACACAAACAACAACCAGTCGATAATAATAAACAAAACTTGCGAAATTTTCTACTTTAATTATTTGTACGTTTTGCATATTTCTCTCATCATTGAAAGTTGGGTTGGGTTGTTTTACCTCTGAGCGACACTCTTTTGCACACCATGGGCTAAATGGCCAGGTCACATGGACCCCGAAGGCTCAGAGAAGGTTGCGGGAGGGGACCCATTGGAACAGCTGTTGGGAGACAGATGGTAGCCTCCCGTCAAGGCCATCCAGCGTGTTCTTTAACGTTGGTTTGTTATACCTCTGAGCGGCACTTTTTTGCACACCATGGGCTAAATGGCCAGGTCACATGGACCCCGAAGGCTCAGAGAAGGTTGGGGGAGGGGACCCACTGGAACAGCTGTTGGGAGACAGATGGTGGCCTCCGTCAAGGCCATCCAGCGTGTTCTTTAACGTGCACAGGGTATGACTCTCCCGCACACGGAGCCACGGCTTAACGACCCATCCGACGGACGGCGGCCTTTCCAAGCCCATCGGTGTCCCCTACTGACCGTGGGCATGGCGGAGAATTTTGCGGAGATAAATCTCACCGCTGACCCAGACGGGACTCAAACCTGGGAACTACAGATTACGAGCCTGGCGCGCTACCGACTGAGCCACCCCCGCCCCATCATTGAAAGTTACTGAATATTTCCACTGAATTGATTGATAAGGAAATAATAATAATAGTAAAAAAAAAATCACTAATCTAAATTGCAAAGTCAGTTACTCGAAGATGAAATAAACTCGAGCAATTAGAGTATTCACCTGTAAATGTTAATTGGTTTCATCAGCTGCGAAATAAACTTGAATTGACATTTTGCGAGCATTGAAGTAGATTAATTTTTTTCTTTAATCGAACCGAAACAAAAATAACCTAATTGGTCCTATTTTTAATCTACGTTTTCCTTAAAGCTAATGCAGAATTCATTCATTCTCTTCATAGACCCTCTTAAATGGAAATGAAGATCGAAATGGTGGGGAGAGATTCTCTGAAAAGAAGAAATATTTCAACTTATAAAATAAACGTCAAAGAAAAAAGTTGTTTCAGCTGTACTTGTTCATTTTATGCAATGTGAAGAATTCTCTTAATTTCTTATTTTGCGAAATGGAAGATCAAGAAAATGGAAACCTAAGACGAAAATAATAAGCTGATTTCGCAACAAAGCAATTTAACGACACTTTGTAAGAAACAAAAATAAAAAACCTAGAACTCTAGTAAGCTCATAATCTTTTTCCTAAAATATAAAACTTTAAGTGACAAAAAAAAAATAGATAACATTATCTTAAAAGGGAAGAAAACGTAAAGGATATAATTTCTTCTGACTCTTCTGTTGGAAGCAATTTACTTTTTTTCTAATATATTAGAGTTGTTGGGTTGTTTTACCTCTGAGCGGCACTTTTTTGCACACCATGGGCTAAATGGCCGGGTCACATGGACCCCGAAGGCTCAGAGAAGGTTGGGGGAGGGGACCCACTGGAACAGCTGTTGGGAGACAGATGGTAGCCTCCCGTCAAGACCATCCAGCGTGTTCTTTAACGTTGGTTTGTTTTACCTCTGAGCGGCACTTTTTTGCACACCATGGGCTAAATGGCCAGGTCACATGGACCCCGAAGGCTCAGAGAAGGTTGGGGAGGGGACCCACTGGAACAGCTGTTGGGAGACAGATGGTAGCCTCCCGTCAAGGCCATCCAGCGTGTTCTTTAACGTTGGTTTGTTTTACCTCTGAGCGGCACTTTTTTGCACACCATGGGCTAAATGGCCAGGTCATATGGACCCCGAAGGCTCAGAGAAGGTTGGGGGAGGGGACCCACTGGAACAGCTGTTGGGAGACAGATAGTAGCCTCCCGTCAAGGCCATCCAGCGTGTTCTTTAACGTTGGTTTGTTTTACCTCTGAGCGGCACTTTTTTGCACACCATGGGCTAAATGGCCAGGTCACATGGACCCCGAAGGCTCAGAGAAGGTTGGGGAGGGGACACACTGGAACAGCCGTTGGGAGACAGAAGGTGAATTAGTGATCAGGAATTAGTGATCTGGCAACCTTCGTGTCACGTGACACGAAGGTTGCCAGATCACTAAGTTCTAAAAAAAAATCGTTGCAGATATTTTTTCTGAATTCTGTAATCAGCCATAGTGTTCGAATACTTTTTTGAGCGACTGTAGGTGGTCATATTATTTTGATACTAGATCGTGTGGGCTCACTCACGGAAATATTGAGCGTGTGCAGTTACCGTTCAGAGCAAAATGGAGCGTGTGCAGTAACAGCACACGTTGCAGTTACCTTGTTCATCCTTCAATCCCTGTTTACGTGTTCGTTACCACGTTTATACCACACAAAACATTAACTATCTGATCTGTAGTGATGTTTAAGACTGTTGTGCTAACTGCTTTCTCGGCTTTGTCAGCCAAACCATCAAGCCAAAGATTCTTATCAACAGCTAACTGATAAGTAGCTGTTGATAAGAATCTTTGGCTTTTTATTACGTTATCTGTAATGATTAATATTAGGACTAGTAGGGTATTGATAAAGGACATTCCTGCAGTTCTTTTTTTCTGAAATAAGCTCAAGTGCCTTATACCTCAGATAATTCTGTCTCTTCTGCTCCTTTTTTCCTAAAAGAGTACTGTTAGTGTCCAAAAAAGCCTGTTTAAAATGATCCCATTCTTCCTCAACTTCAGTAGTAAGCATACCATGACTGTCATAATGACAAAGTAACCTATCATAGTAAGCTTTAGCTATAACTAGGTCTTTCAGCGCTTCAGAATAAATGGTAAAATTTTTAACCTTAGCACAACACTTTTTAAGTTTAAGTTGCAAGACACTTTTAACAAGGTAATGGTCAGATCTAATTTCAGCTCCCCTATATGACCTGGTATTCCTAACAGAACTAGCCCATTTGCTGTTAATTTATATATAATCAAGCATATTCTTATGCAGCCCATCAGGTGAAACCCATGTGTACTTATGTATGTCGCAGTGTTTGTAATAAGTGTTAGTTATTCTGAAACCATTGAGTTTACTTACCTGCAGGAGACGCTTCCCATTGCCATTGCAGCTACCAATACCAAAAGGGCCTATCACTCCTCCCCAAAGGTCAGAGTCAGTACCAACTTTGGCATTGAAATCACCAAGAACAAGGGTAATATCTCCTTTCTTGACAGAATTCAAAATATCCTGAAGTTGTTCATAAAACCTATCCTTCTCATCCTCATCGGCAATCTCAGTGGGGGCATAACAGCGGATAGCATTCAAGTCTTTAACGCTTCTCTGAATTTTTGCTGTAAGAAACCTTTCATTAATGCACTCATATCCTAGAAGAGCATCACTAGCGTGTCTGCTAAGAAGCAGACCCACGCCTTGGTGATGCTTATTGTCGTCCCTCCCTGAAAAGAGAAATTTAAGATTATTTTTAAGAATCTGACCTTTATCTGTCCATCTGGTCTCTTGCAAGCCGAGAATATCTAAATTATAATGGTGGAATTCTTATATGAGGACATCAAGAAAAAAGCTCTGTGCAGAGTCCTCACATTCCAACTACCTATGGAGAGAAAATGGTTAGTGGGATGTTTAAAGAAACTATGTTTATTGAGAGAAGGAATGCCGACAATATCAAACAGCCCCCTAATCGCATACATGGGGCAAAGACCCGTTCCCCCTCTACTAAAGGCTGAAGCAATCTACACTGGAAGACTTCCTCCAATGTAGAATTTGACGATGCCAATAGAAGCAAAGAGTTCAGGTGCCTGCGATGACTTCTGCTCAGGATTATCCACCAGCTGATAAACATATCCTGTGAATCTATTCACTTGGGGCTCTCAACCCACAAACAAAGAGAAAACGCAGCGGAAGATTTTCCCCACATAGAAGCCCACCAGTGCAGCAAAATCAGGATCCATAATCAAGCTCAGAGCCATAATTCAGTCCAGTGGGTTTATATGGTCAGCACCAGGACCCTGTGTGGTTGACCACTCCTCATCAGGGTAGAAAAAGAAAGAAAAGTAGCCAGAGTTGTCCAGATCAGTAGGCCACACTAATCTGGCAGCCCTCCCCTTCCGTTCACTTCCACAAGAGAGTATCTCTTCTGAAAGGTACTAACAGCCTGCGCCCGAGAAGGCGGGGTCGGACATTAGGTGCTACGCCTGACCGGACGGGGTATATGGTAGTTACCATTCTGTACTCTCCTGATATGTGGACCTTAAACGCAAAACCGGATCTGAATGTCCTAGATATTCTACTGCTCGAAAGAGCCCTATTCACCAAATTTTTAGCTCTCTACTAAAGTCATATCGGATATTTGACCTTTGACCTCGAAGGACCCATCACATCCAAAAATATTTCACAACCCTTCCGAGATCTATGACCCAAAATACCCGCAGGGGACCAATTTTTATCTCTCTCGCACCAATATATCTAAATTTAACCTCCGACCGCAAAGGACGCCTCCCCACTCACTTCGGATCCAAAATTTCGTAACATTTCTGAGATCTAAACCCGAAACACTAATTTTCATGGGGGAGGGGCTCAGTCGGTAGTGTGCCAGGCTCATAATCCGCAAAACTCCCCGCCTGCCCACGGTCAGTAGGAGACAGCGATGGTCTTGGAAACACCAACGTCCGTCGGATGGAACGTTAAACCGTGGTACCGCGTACGGGAGAGCAATACCCTGTGCACGTTAAAGAACACACTGGATGGCCTTGACAGTAGACTACCATCTGTCTCCCAACAGCACGTTTTTGCACACAATGGGCTAAATGGCCAGGTCACAAGGACCCCGAAGGCTCAGAGAAGATTGGGGGAGGGGACCTACTAGAAAAACTGTTAGTAAACAGATGGTAGCCTCCCGTCAATGGTCATCCAGAGTGTTCTTTAATCCAGAGTGTTCTTTAACAGCACACGGGGCCACGGCTTAACCATCTGACGGACTGCGGCCTTTGCAAGCCCATTCGTGTCCCCTACTGACCGTGGGCAGGGCGGGGAGTTTTACGGAGAAAAATCTCAATGTTCACCCAGCTGGGACTCGAATCTGGGAACTAGCAGATTACGAGCCTGGCTCGCTACCGATGAGCCACCCCCGCCCCAACACCAAGTATCATGCCACTACGCCATTTATTCCAAACCATGATCAGTTTTACCCCTGAACTGAAGGACACTTCTAACAGAGTCGTGCTGGGTGGCACCCTATTTTTTCAAACCATTGCGTACACTAGATAAATCTATTCGTTAATTTGTAGGTTACACGAAGATATGCTCCTTACTTGGGTATATGGGGCGGGGGTGGCTCAGTCGGTAGTGAGCCAGGCTCGTAATCTGTAGTTCCCAGGTTCGAGTCCCAGCTGGGTCAGCGTTGAGATTTATCTCCGCAAAATTCCCCGCCCTGCCCACGGTCAATAGGGGACACCGATGGGCTTGGAAAGGCCGCCGTCCGTCGGATGGGACGTTAAGCAGGGGCCCCGTGTGCGGGAGAGCCATACCCTGTGCACGTTAAAGAACACGCTGAATGGCCTTGACGGGAGGCTACCATCTGTCTCCCAACAGCTGTTCCAGTGGGTCCCCTTCCCCAACCTTCTCTGAGCCTTCGGGGTCCATGTGACCTGGCCATTTAGCCCATTGTGTGCAAAAAACTGCCGCTCAGAGGTAAAACAACCCAACCCAAAAATCCTTTGCTACAGTCCGAATTTGAATCGACAGCAATTAAATAAATACGCTTCCAAAATCGGATTCAATTATTTTGGAGCAGCAAAAAGTTGAACCAAAACAGAAAACGACCTTTCTCTTGCTCTCTGTGGAATGCTCTGCTAACAATTATTTTTTTCTTGAGTAACAAATATAAGAAGAACCTTTGGTATTTTATTTCTTTAAGACATGATAAAAAAAACATTCCTATTTCTGCCAAATTCTCCTTAGAGACATCAAGACTCTGATGCTGGTTTTTTTTATCATTAAGAGTTTTTTTTTCTTCCTATAGGATCTCTTCTGGGAATTCGAATTAATAAATTTTTGGGTTGTTTTACCTCTGAGCGGCACTTTTTGCATACAATGGGCTAAATGGCCAAGTCACACGGACCCCGAAGGCTCAGAGAAGGTTGGGGGAGGTGACCCACTGGAACAGCTGTTGGGAGACAGATGGTAGCCTCCCGTCAAGGCCATCCAGCGTGTTCTTTAACGTTGGTTTGTTTTACCCCTGAGCAGCAATTTTTTTGCACATCATGGGCTAAATGGTCACATCACAAGGACTCCCGAAGGCTCAGAGAAGGTTGGGGTAGGGTACCCACTGGAACAGCTGTTGGGAGACAGATGGTAGCCTCCCGTCAAGGCCATCCAGCGTGTTCTTTAGCGTTAGGTTGTTTTACCTCTGAGCGGCACTTTTTTGCACACCATGGGCTAAATGGCCAGGTCACATGGACCACGAAGGCTCAGAGACGGTTGGGGGAGGGGACCCATTGGAACAGCTGTTGGGAGACAGATGGTAGCCTCCCGTCAAGGTCATCCAGCGTGTTCTTTAACGTGCACAGGGTATGGCTCTCCCACACACGGGGCCACGGTTGAACGTCCCATCCAACGGACGGCGGTCTTTCCAAGCCCATCGGTGTCCCCTACTGACCGTGGGCAGGGTGGGGAATTTTGCGAATTTATGGAAGATTCGGGAAATACGAAGAGTAATATTTTTTTTGTACTTTGGAATTTTAATATATTTTAGCACCTTGGAATAATAATACACTTTTGGAACCTTCAGTAGGGTTGCTTTACCTTTGAGAGGCACTTTTTCGCACACCATGGGCTAAATGACCAGGTCACAAGGACCCCGGAGGGCTCAGAGAAGGTTGAGGTAGGGTACCCACTGGAACAGCTGTTGGGAGACAGATGGTAGCCTCCCGTCAAGGCCATCCAGCGTGTTCTTTAACGTGCACAGGGTATGACTCTCCCGCACACGGGGCCACGATTTAACGTCCCATCCGACGGACGGCGGCCTTTCCAAGTCAATTGGTATCCCCTACTGACCGTGGGCAGGGCTGGGAGTTTTACTGAGAAAACCGTGGAGGTGCTGGGAAGCGAACCCAGGGCCTGGTACCTTGGAAATGATAACATATTTTAGTACCTTTGAATAGTAAAATATTTTCAATACGTTGGAATAATAGTATATTTTTAGTACTTTGGAATAGTAATATATTTTAGTACTTTGGAATAGTAGCATATTTTAGTACCTTGGAATAGTAATATATTTTAGTACTTTGGAATATTAGCATATTTTTAGTACTTTGGAATATTAGCATATTTTTAGTACCTTGGAATAGTAATATATTTTAGTACTTTGGAATATTAGCATATTTTTAGTACTTTGGAATATTAGCATATTTTTAGTACTTTGGAATAGCAATATATTTTAGTACTTTGGAATAGCAATATATTTTAGTACTTTGGAATATTAGCAATTTTTAGTACCTTGGAATAGTAATATATTTTAGTACTTTGGAATATTAGCATATTTTTAGTACCTTGGAATAGTAATATATTTTAGTACTTTGGAATATTAGCATATTTTTAGTACCTTGGAATAGTAATATATTTTAGTACTTTGGAATATTAGCATATTTTTAGTACCTTGGAATAGTAATATATTTTAGTACTTTGGAATAGTAGCATATTTTTAGTACCTTGGAATAGTAATATATTTTAGTACTTTGGAATATTAGCATATTTTTAGTACCTTGGAATAGTAATATATTTTAGTACTTTGGAATATTAGCATATTTTTAGTACCCTGGAATAGTAATATATTTTAGTACTTTGGAATATTAGCATATTTTTAGTACCTTGGAATAGTAATATATTTTAGTACTTTGGAATATTAGCATATTTTTAGTACCTTGGAATAGTAATATATTTTAGTACTTTGGAATAGTAGCATATTTTTAGTACCTTGGAATAGTAATATATTTTAGTACTTTGGAATATTAGCATATTTTTAGTACCTTGGAATAGTAATATATTTTAGTACTTTGGAATATTAGCATATTTTTAGTACCTTGGAATAGTAATATATTTTAGTACTTTGGAATATTAGCATATTTTTAGTACCTTGGAATAGTAATATATTTTAGTACTTTGGAATATTAGCATATTTTTAGTACCTTGGAATAGTAATATATTTTAGTACTTTGGAATATTAGCATATTTTTAGTACCTTGGAATAGTAATATATTTTAGTACTTTGGAATAGTAGCATATTTTAGTACCTTGGAATAGTAATATATTTTAGTACTTTGGAATATTAGCATATTTTTAGTACCTTGGAATAGTAATATATTTTTAGTACCTTGGAATAGTAATATATTTTAGTACTTTGGAATATTAGCATATTTTTAGTACTTTGGAATATTAGCATATTTTTAGTACCTTGGAATAGTAATATATTTTTAGTACCTTGGAATAGTAATATATTTTAGTACTTTGGAATAGTAGCATATTTTTAGTACCTTGGAATAGTAATATATTTTAGTACTTTGGAATATTAGCATAGTTTTAGTACCTTGGAATAGTAATATATTTTAGTACTTTGGAATATTAGCATATTTTTAGTACCTTGGAATAGTAATATATTTTAGTACTTTGGAATATTAGCATATTTTTAGTACCTTGGAATAGTAATATATTTTAGTACTTTGGAATAGTAGCATATTTTTAGTACCTTGGAATAGTAATATATTTTAGTACTTTGGAATATTAGCATATTTTTAGTACCTTGGAATAGTAATATATTTTAGTACTTTGGAATATTAGCATATTTTTAGTACCTTGGAATAGTAATATATTTTAGTACTTTGGAATATTAGCATATTTTTAGTACCTTGGAATAGTAATATATTTTAGTACTTTGGAATATTAGCATATTTTTAGTACCTTGGAATAGTAATATATTTTAGTACTTTGGAATATTAGCATATTTTTAGTACCTTGGAATAGTAATATATTTTAGTACTTTGGAATAGTAGCATATTTTAGTACCTTGGAATATTAGCATATTTTTAGTACTTTGGAATATTAGCATATTTTTAGTACCTTGGAATAGTAATATATTTTAGTACTTTGGAATATTAGCATATTTTTAGTACTTTGGAATATTAGCATATTTTTAGTACTTTGGAATAATAGTATATTTTAGTACCTTGGATAGTAATATATTTTAGTACTTTGGAATAATAGTATAATTTTTAGTACCTTGGAATAGTAATATATTTTAGTACTTTGGAATAATAGTATAATTTTTAGTACCTTGGAATAGTAATATATTTTAGTACTTTGGAATAATAGTATAATTTTTAGTACCTTGGAATAGTAATATATTTTAGTACTTTGGAATATTAGCATATTTTTAGTACTTTTTTTACTCGAATTACATTTAACGTTGTCAATTTTTTTTTGTTATATAGTTTATGTAGTGAAAGAGACTTTCCAGTAAGCAGTTGTAACTCATCATCAGCGACGAATAAAAATGAGTCTCTCAGACCTTTAGGGTAAATAATCAATGCAATGGAAAGGCATTTATTAAACTTTTAAGAATGGATAATACACTTTGGACATTTATCATTTAGATTAAAAACCATTCACTCTTTACGTTATCTTAACGTTTCGATTTTTGTTCAAATAATTTACTGTAGACTAGTTCAAAAATTCATTAAATGTGAAAACACTAAAACTCACTCTCAGCAACTTTTCTTTCAGAATTTGAAAAGCCCCCGCCCTGATATGAATGAGTTGGGTTGTTTTACCTCTGAGCGGCACTTTTTTGCACACCATGGGCTAAATGGCCAGGTCACATGGACCCCGAAGGCTCAGAGAATGTTGAGGGAGGAAACCCACTGGAACGGCTGTTGGGAGACAGATGCTAGCCTCCCGTCAAGGCCATCCAGCGTGTTCTTTGACGTTGGGTTGTTTTACCTCTGAGCGGCACTTTTTTGCACACCATGGGCTAAATGGCCAGGTCACATGGACCCCGAAGGCTCAGAGAATGTTGAGGGAGGAAACCCACTGGAACGGCTGTTGGGAGACAGATGCTAGCCTCCCGTCAAGGCCATCCAGCGTGTTCTTTAACGTTGGGTTGTTTTACCTCTGAGCGGCACTTTTTTGCACACCATGGGCTAAATGGCCAGGTCACATGGACCCCGAAGGCTCAGAGAATGTTGAGGGAGGAAACCCACTGGAACGGCTGTTGGGAGACAGATGGTAGCCTCCAGTAAAAGCCATCTAGCGTGTACTTTAACGTGCACAGGGTATGGCTCTCCCTCACACGGGGCCACGGCTTAACGTACCATCCGACGGACGGCGGCCTTTCCAAGCCCATCGGTGTCCCCTTCTGACCGTGGGCAGGACGGGGAATTTTGCGGAGATAAATCTCAACGCTGACCCAGCTGGGACTCGAACCTGGGAACTACAGATTACGAGCCTGGCGCGCTACCGACTGAGCCACTCCCGCCCCTGATACGAATGAGCGTTCGACCTTTCATCAAGACAGTGTTCAGATTGCCATCAAACCAGAGAGAACATCGAAAGTCGTGCCTTAATTACCTGCGCCATCAACTGCTACAGAAGACAAACCCCTGATTGATCCAAGTCAGCTATTGTCTAAGAAAAGTCTTTCAAAAGTCTCGCCCTGTTATGGTTCGCCTCTCTTCACGAGATCAGTTCACGCGATGCACTCATTTGTTACGCGCAGTGGGAGGTAACGATTTAATTGGCCGGTGAAAATGGGGCACTTTCACTACTTCAAAGATGGAAGAGGGAAATGTGGAAGGTAATTTGGACTTTCTAAAAAAGAAATTGAGAATCTGGGTTGTTTTAACTCTGAAAACCACATCTACGCCAAACATAAGCTCAGTGGGAAGGTCACAAGGATCCCAGGGGCTCAGAGAAGTTTGATGCAAGAGGTTGGGTTGGGTTGTTTTACCTCTGAGCGGCACTTTTTTGCACACCATGGGCTAAATGGCCAGGTCACATGGATCCCGAAGGCTCAGAGAAGGTTGGGGAGGGGACCCACTGGAACAGCTGTTGGGAGACAGATGGTAGCCTCCCGTCAAGGCCATCCAGCGTGTTCTTTAACGTTGGGTTGCTTTACCTCTGAGCGGCACTTTTTTGCACACCATGGGCTAAATGGCCAGGTCACATGGACCCCGAAGGCTCAGAGAAGGTTGGGGGAGGGGACCCACTGGAACAGCTGTTGGGAGATAGATGGTAGCCTCCCGTCAAGACCATCCAGCGTGTTCTTTAACGTGCACAGGGTATGGCTCTCACGCACACGGAGCCGCGGCTTAAGGTGCCATCTGACGGACGGCGTCCTTTCCAAGCCCATCGGTGTTCCCTACTGACCGTGGACAGGGCGGGGAATTTTGCTGAGATAAATCTCAACGCTGACCCAGCTGGGACTCGAACCTGAGAACTACAGATTACGAGCCTAGCGCGCTACCGACTGAGCCACCCCCGTCACTGATGGAAAAGGGCCCCACTGGACAACTGTTAAGAAACAGATAGAATAACCTCCAGCGAAGGGCATCCAACATATTCTTTAACGTGCACAGGGGTATGGCTTTCACTCACAGGGTGCCACAGCTTAACGTTCCATCCGACGGACAATAGCCTTTCCAAAGGCATCAGAGTATTCCCTTTCTCACTTGGGTTGGGGGTGGCTCAGTCGTTATCACTAGGGGATACACTGATGGGCTTGAAAGCTTGGGAAAGGTACTCGTCCTTTGGATGAAGCGTAAAGCTGTGGCTCCGTATGACGGTTATTGGGTTGGGTTGTTTTACCTCTGAGCAACCCTTTTTTGCAAACTATGGGCTAAATGACCACGTCACCTGGACCCCGAAGGCTCAGAGAAGGCTGGAGGAGGAGACCCACTGGAACAGATGTTGGGAGATAGATGGTAGGTTCTCGTCAAGGCCATCCAGCGTGTTCTTTAACGTTGGTTTGTTTTACCTCTGAGCGGCACTTTTTTTCACACCATGGGCTAAATAGCCAGGTCACAAGGACCCCGAAGGCTCAGAGAAGGTTGGGAGAGGGGACCCACTGGAACAGCTGTTGGGAGACAGATGGTAGGTTCTCGTCAAGGCCATCCAGCCTGTTCTCTAGTATCAAAATAATATGACCACCTACAGTTGCTCAAAAAAGTATCCGAACACTATGGTTGATTACAGAATTCAGAAAAATAGAAATTCTTATCACGTGACACGAAGGTTGCCAGATCACTAATTTCTAAAAAAAATCGTTGCCAGGTATTTTTTCTGAATTCTGTAATCAACCGTAGTGTTCGGATACTTTTTTTGACACGAAGGTTGCCAGATTACTAATTTCTAAACCTGGATCGTGTGGGCCCACTCACAGAAATATTGATCGTGTGCAGTTACCGTTCACAGCAAACTGGAGCGTGTGCAGTAACTGCACACGCTCCAGTTTGCTGTGAACGGTAACTGGAGCGTGTACAGTTGCTGTACACGCTCCAGATGTTTTTTTCTGAATTCTGTAATCAACCGTAGTGTTCGGATACTTTTTTGAGCGACTGTACTTGGAATCACAGATTACGAGCCTAGAGGTCATCGACTGAATCAACCTCAGCCCCTATACGTTTGTCAAACACCGCTCTAGTTAAATGCCGAATTTCCGGATGTTTATAAAAGAAAGTTCAACATTTTCAGTTGAGTTCTACTGAAGATCGATTCTGCCTAGTGTCCAAGCACGCGTTATTTATTCCTCTTTCAGAAGAATCGTTGTTATTTCCTTCTTGATCTACCACTTTAGAAATCACTTAGCAGAAAGAAGAACAACATTACATGTAAGACTGCAGCAGAAATATAAAAGGAATTCAGACTCAAGTACTTAGTCTTGAACAGAAAAGTATTTAAAAGGACAAACTCTCCGAATTCAAAAGAATAGGAATCTTCCCGGTATTATACGACAAGAAACAGTTGTTTGGATTGTGAGGTTTATAGTTTCGTATTATTTCAAAGAATTTCCGGAACCTTTGTTGTCCAAAGTGAGCTCTTTATGAAACAAAACAACGAGCCCAGAGTTCTGAGAGAGGATATGGAAGAAGATTTGTTAGTGGTGGAAAAAGAATACTTTCAGATTCAAAATTTTCTTCAGATTTGTGTCTGGTTGGCTTGAGCACCAACCAGGCACAAATCCTACGTAAATTTACTCTTGAGTAGAAACGAAACTAAAACTATTTTAAAACGTTTTCGAACGTGTTAATACTTCGGTTTTCAAGAGATTTAAGAAAAAAAAAAAAACCACACGCCGTTTTTCAGTTTATCGAACAGTCTATCTGTCTGCAGATATTCAATTTTTTTTTTTGGTTTCGAAGGATAAATCACAACTCTTCGGGATGAATAGGTACTAATAAAAAATGTTACGATTCGCAATTTTCTGAAATCTTTCCCAAAGTGAATTTTCACTGTTGGAGGGTTGGTTGGGTTGTTTTACCTCTGAGCGGCACTTTTTTGCACACCATGGGCTAAATGGCCAGGTCACATGGACCCCGAAGGCTCAGAGAAGGTTGTGGGGAGGGGACACACTGGAATAGCTGTTGGGAGACAGATGGTAGCCTCCCGTCAATGCCATCCAGCGTGTTCTTTAACGTTGGGTTCTTTTACCTCTGAGCGACACTTTTTGCACACCATGGGCTAAATGGCCAGGTCACATGAACCCCGAAGGCTCAGAGAAGGTTGGGGGAGGGGACCCACTGGAATAGCTGTTGGGAGACAGATGGTAGCCTCCCGTCAAGGCCATCCAGCGTGTTCTTTAACGTTGGGTTCTTTTACCTCTGAGCGACACTTTTTGCACACCATGGGCTAAATGGCCAGGTCACATGGACCCCGAAGGCTCAGAGAAGGTTGGGGGGAGGGGACACACTGGAATAGCTGTTGGGAGACAGATGGTAGCGTCCCGTCAACGCCATCCAGCGTGTTCTTTAACGTTGGGTTCTTTTACCTCTGAGCGACACTTTTTGCACACCATGGGCTAAATGGCCAGGTCACATGGACCCCGAAGTCTCAGAGAAGGTTGGGGGGAGGGGATCCACTGGAATAGCTGTTGGGAGACAGATGGTAGCCTCCCGTCAAGGCCATCCAGCGTGTTCTTTAACGTTGGGTTCTTTTACCTCTGAGCGACACTTTTTGCACACCATGGGCTAAATGGCCAGGTCACATGAACCCCGAAGGCTCAGAGAAGGTTGGGGGAGGGGACCCACTGGAATAGCTGTTGGGAGACAGATGGTAGCCTCCCGTCAAGGCCATCCAGCGTGTTCTTTAACGTTGGGTTCTTTTACCTCTGAGCGACACTTTTTGCACACCATGGGCTAAATGGCCAGGTCACATGGACCCCGAAGGCTCAGAGAAGGTTGGGGGGAGGGGACCCACTGGAAGAGCTGTTGGGAGACAGATGGTAGCCTCTCGTCAAGGCCATCCAGGGTGTTCTTTAACGTGCAAAGAGTATGGCTCTCCCTCACACGGGGCCACGGCTTAACGTCCCATCCGACGGACGGCGGCCTTTCCAAGCCCATCGGTGTCCCCTACTGACCGTGCGCAGGGCGGGGAATTTTTGCGGAGATAAATCTCAACGCTGACCCAGCTGGGACCCGAACCTGGGAACTACAGATTACGTGCCTGGCGCGCTACCGACTGAGCCACCCCCGCCCCTCACTGTTGAAGTAATGAGAGTTTGAAGAAAGGCAAAATTTAAAACGAATGTTTTAAACAGTCAATTAATTGAAGAAATTTTAAATTTTTACGAAGAATATTGATGGTGAAGGGACTTACATTGAAAGAAACAACTTTCTTCTCTCCTTACAGGGAAGACGGGGGTGGCTCAGTTGGAAGCGCGCCAGGCTCGTAATCTGTAGTTCCCAGATTCGAGTCTCAGCTGGGTCAGCGTTGAGATTTTATCTCAGCAAAATTCCCCGCCCTGCCCACGGTCAGTAGGGGACACCGATGAGCTTGGAAAGGCCGCCGTCCGTCGGATGGGACGTTAAGCCGTGGCTCCGGTGCGGGAGAGCCGCACCCTGTGTTCGTTAAAGAACACACTGGATGGCCTTGACGGGAGGCTACCATCTGTCTCCCAACAGCTGTTTCAGTGGGTCCCCTCCCACAACCTTCTCTGAGCCTTCGGGGTCCATGTGACCTGGCCATTTAGTCCATGGTATGGAAAAAAGTGCCGCTCAGAGGTAAAACTACCCAACGTTAAAGAACACACTGGATGGCCTTGACGGGAGACTACCATCTGTCTCCCAACAGCTGTTTCAGTGGGTCCCCTCCCACAACATTCTCTGAGCCTTCGGGGTCCTTGTGACCTGGCCATTTAGTCCATGGTATGCAAAAAAGTGCCGCTCAGAGGTAAAACAACCCAACGTTAAAGAACACACTGGATGGCCTTGACGGGAGACTACCATCTGTCTCCCAACAGCTGTTTCAGTGGGTCCCCTCCCACAACATTTTCTGAGCCTTCGGGGTCCTTGTGACCTGGCCATTTAGTCCATGATGTGGAAAAAAGTGCCGTTCAGAGGTAAAACAACCCAACGTTAAAGAACACACTGGATGGCCTTGACGGGAGACTACCATCTGTCTCCCAACAGCTGTTTCATTGGGTCCCCTCCCACAACATTTTCTGAGCCTTCGGGGTCCTTGTGACCTGGCCATTTAGTCCATGGTGTGGAAAAAAGTGCCGTTCAGAGGTAAAACAACCCAACGTTAAAGAACACACTGGATGGCCTTGACGGGAGACTACCATCTGTCTCCCAACAGCTGTTCCAGTGGGTCTCCTCCCCCAACCTTCTCTGAGCCTTCGGAGTTTTTATGACCTGACCATTTAGCCCATGGTTTGCAAAAAAGTGCCGCTCAGAGGTAAAACAACCCAACCCAACCCCACCCACCTACTTCCTGTTAAGTCACTGAGAAGAAATCTGTTTTTAACAGGGAACTATTTTGGACGACCTCAGTAGACAGCAGAATGAAACAAAATATCAACAATAACAAAAATGTTATCTCTTGAAAATGAAGGGTAAAAAAATTACATTTGGCGACCGAGACGAAGTTGAATTTCCGCACGGTAAGTTCCGAATTGAGTCTTCCAAAAGAATAAACATCGGAATTATATCACCGGGGATTTGAAATGCATTTGAAGTCACGAACCGGAAGATAACGAAAATTGGAATTTCTTAGGCGAGCATTTGAGTGCTTTTAAGGGCGATTGCTAGAATACTAACTAAAACTCGAAGGAAGTTCGTCAAAGATCCACGTTTCGTTTAACTATCAATATGTGTCAGTTATGGCTGATGCGGTATTCACTTTAGAAGAAAAATTAGCATTTGTAGAAATGAAAAAATAACTGGAATTGGTGGAGCCCAGAATAACAGATTTCAAGAAGCTTGAATAATTTACAAAATAATTTAAATTTTGAAGCTTTGGTTTGTTTTTTCTTTAAGAAGCATTTTCTTTCACACAATGGGCTAAATAACCAGGTTACAAGAACCCCGAAGGCTGGGTTGGGCTGTTTTACCCTGAGCGGCACTTTTTTGCATACCATTGGCTAAATGATCAGGTCATATAGACCCCGAAGGCTCAGAGAAGGTTGGGAGAGGGGACCCACTGGAACAGTTGTGTGGAGTCAGATGGTAGCCTCCCGTCAAGGCCATCCAGCGTGTTCTTTAACGTGCACAGGGTATGGCTCTCCCGCACACGGTGCCACGACTTAACGTCCCATCCGACGGACGGCGGCCTTTCCAAGCCCATCGGTGTCCCCTACTGACCGTGGGCAGGGTGGGGAAGGGGACCCACTGGAACAGCTGTTGGGAGACAGATGGTAGCCTGCCGTCAAGGCCATCCAGCGTGTTCTTTAACTTGCACATGGTATGGCTCTCCCGCACACGGGGCCACGGCTTAACGTCCCATCCGACGGACGGCGGCCTTTCCAAGTCCATCGGTGTCCCCTACTGACCGGACTTTTGCGGAGATAAATCTCAACGCTGACCTGGCAGGGACTCGAACCTGGGAACTACAGATTACGAGCCTGGCGCGCTACCGACTGAGCCACCCCCGCCTTTGTGTATTGCAAAATGGATATAAATACCGGCACGATGACGAAGTTCCCGACGAACTGTTATGATGGAAACGAGATCATTCCGAGTGGTGTTCAATTCTGCTGCTATTTGCGGTGCCGTGATCTTGAGCTTCCATTGCACAATCCGTGCCAATTTTCGCCTATCTCTAGCTGACAACTTCGTATGGTGTCTACAATTTGCACAATTGGAGGCAACGCTTTTTGATAGGTAGTTATAATCTTTGATACAGTTTCTCGTGTTACAGTCGCTCAAAAAAGTATCCGAACACTACGGTTGATTACAGAATTCAGAAAAAATATCTGGCAACTATTTTTTTTAGAAATTAGTGATCTGGCAACCTTCGTGTGAAAGGTTGCCAGATCACTAATTTCTTTTAAAAAAACAGTTGCCAGATATTTTTTCTGAATTCTGTAATCAACCGTAGTGTTCGGATACTTTTTTGAGCGACTGTAGGTGGTCATATTATTTTGATACTAGATCGTGTGGGCTCACTCACGGAAATATTGAGCGTGTGCAGTTACCGTTCACAGCAAACTGGAGCGTGTGCAGTTGCTGTACACGCTCCAGATATTTTTCCTGAGTTCTGTAATCATGTGACACGAAGGCTGCCAGATCACTAATTTCTAAAAAAAAAATCGTTGCCAGATATTTTTTCTGAATTCTGTAATCAACCGTAGTGTTCGGATACTTTTTTGAGCGACTGTAGGTGGTCATATTATTTGGATACTAGATCGTGTGGGCTCACTCACGGAAATATTGAGCGTGTGCAGTTACCGTTCATAGCAAACTGGAGCGTGTACAGTTGCTGTACACGCTCCAGATATTTTTCCTGAATTCTGTAATCACGTGACACGAAGGCTGCCAGTCACTAATTTCTAAAAAAAAATCGTTGCCAGATATTTTTTCTGAATTCTGTAATCAACCGTAGTGTTCGGATACTTTTTTGAGCGACTGTACGACCGATTGCATGCCAGATTGAAAGCTCATATTGCTGCTCGAGGATGTTCAACACCTTATTAAAATATGCCTTCTGCAAAATGTAACACTCATTAAAAGGTAAAATAAACATTGAATCACTTCACACGTGTGATCACCATCCTTTCTCAATAATTTGTTTCTACTGAATAAATCTCACAGATTACGCTTCAATTGTTAATGGTGTTCGTTTTTCAAATTCCGCCAGTGTAATGAAGAAAATGACAGCAAACATGCGTAGGCGAAAGTTTAAATCAGAGGCATTCACGTTGCTCTGACAGAAATGAATGTTTTTGAATTTCAAATGCTATTGCAAATAAGTGGCCTCATTTAGAAGAAAGCACGAATGCGGATTAAGAAAACAACTATTTTGAAATGTCAAAAGTTCCCAGTCGTGTTAACCAAGCGAGAAAGATAATGAGAGTAAGACCTAAACATTCCCTTACTTGCATATGTTGAAACATCTTACAATTATTTTCCTGCTACAGTCTACAAATTAGTTATCCACAAACAATATATTGCGCTTAGCACCTTTCACTGCACGAAGAGGCAGCATACAGTGAAAGCATCGTTGCAGGGGCACTGTTACCTTGAACGCAGGTCCACGAATTACTCTGATGTACAGTCGCTCAAAAAAGTATCCGAACACTACGGTTGATTACAGAATTCAGGAAAAATATCTGGCAACGATTTTTTTTTAGGAATTAGTGACTGGCAGCCTTCGTGTCACGTGATTACAGAATTCAGGAAAAATATCTGGAGCGTGTACAGCAACTGTACACGCTCCAGTTACCGTTCACAGCAAACTAGAGCGTGTGCAGTTACTGCACACGCTCCAGTTTGCTGTGAACGGTAACTGCACACGATCAATATTTCCGTGAGTGAGCCCACACGATCTAGTATCCAAATAATATGACCACCTACAGTCGCTCAAAAAAGTATCCGAACACTGGGTGATTACAGAATTCAGAAAAAATATCTGGCAACGATTTTTTTTTAGGAATTAGTGACTGGCAGCCTTCGTGTCACGTGATTACAGAATTCAGGAAAAATATCTGGAGCGTGTACAGCAACTGTACACGCTCCAGTTACCGTTCACAGCAAACTAGAGCGTGTGCAGTTACTGCACACGCTCCAGTTTGCTGTGAACGGTAACTGCACACGATCAATATTTCCGTGAGTGAGCCCACACGATCTAGTATCCAAATAATATGACCACCTACAGTCGCTCAAAAAAGTATCCGAACACTACGGTTGATTACAGAATTCAAAAAAATATCTGGCAACGATTTTTTTAGAAATTAGTGATCTGGCAACCGTAGTGTTCGGATCCTTTTTTGAGCGACTGTACATTCCTTGGTTTAACGTTCCTATTGGTGAGAAATGGTTGTTGAATTTTGCGGAGATAAATCTCAACGCTGACCCAGCTGGGACTCGAACCCGGGAACTGCAGATTTTTAGCCTGCCGTGTCCGCATATGTGGATCCACGGCTTTATACCCATGCGACGGACCGTGGCCACTACGTGCCAATCGATTCCCCCTTTTCCACCGAGGACACAAGAGGAGTTAGGGAGAAATATTCTGAACACTTGCCCAGTTGTGACTCGAACCTGGGACCAACAGATTAGGAGACTGAATCTCTACTGATGTGCCAGCCTTCACCCAGCTGAGAAAGGGACACCATTTTGGTATTTCCAAGCAGAACGGTGTCCCTTTCTCATCGAGGTAAGGATGGAGATTAGCAGGTAATCATCATCATAATCCTAGATCAGTTGGGACTCGAACAGAGCTGGGTTGTTTTACCTCTGAGCGGCACTTTTTTGCACACCATAGGCTAAATGGCCAGGTCACATGGACCCCGAAGGCTCAGAGAAGGTTGGGAGGTGGACCCACTGAAACAGCTGTTGGGAGACAGATGGAAGCCTCCCGTCAAGGCCATCCAGCGTGTTCTTTAACGTGCACAGGGTATGTCTCTCCCGCACATGAGGCCACGGCTTAACGTCTCATCCGACGGACGGCGGCCTTTCCAAGCCCATCGGTGTCCCCTACTGACCGTGAGCAGGGCAGAAAATTTTGCGGAGATAAATCTCAACGCTGACCCAGCTGGGACTCGAACCTGGGAACTACAGATTACGAGCCTGGCGCGCTACCGACTGAGTCACCCCCGCCCGAATGTGGATCGGTGATGTTGCTAGATGCTAGGTGTAGTTAGTGTCGTGGTTTGCCTTATAAGTGAAGGATTTCTGCCAACGCCATCTGTCATCTTAATCATTTCCAATCGGCTCATTCACTCTGCTATGTCATGGATCACAGCTAATAATAAACCTTATTTCAACACGTAACGTCGTTCACCAATGCCTAAGCAGAATGACTTTCAAACTCTGTGAGAAATAAACCAACGAAAGCCGCCAGGGTTGGGTTGTTGGGTTGTTTTACCTCTGAGCGGCACTTTTTTGCACACCATGGACTAAATGGCCATCATGGACATTTGCACACCATGGACTAATGGTCTTTTACTTCAAAATGAGGCTACCCACCATACAAATGGGGCGGGGGTGGCTCAGTCGGTAGCGCGCAAGGCTCGTAATCTGTAGTTCCCAGGTTCGAGTCCCAGTTGGGTCGGCGTTGAGATTTATCTCCGCAAAACTCCCCGCCCTGCCCACGGTCAGAAGGGGACACCAATGGGCTTGGAAATCCCATCTGGGTTAGCGTTGAGATTTATCTGCCCAAAACTCCCCGTCCTGCTGACGATCAGTAGTGGGTCACTGATGGTCTTGCAAAGGCTGTTGTCCGTTTGATGGACGTTAAACCGTGGTCCCGTGTGTAGAAGAGTCATACGCCGTGCACTTTAAAAAACACAATGGATGGCCTTGACGGGAAACTTCCATATGTTTCCGAACAGCTGTCCAGTGTGTTTTTTTCAGCAACTTTCTCTGAGCCCTTATAATCCTCGAGATCTGGTCCTTTAGCCCATTGTGTGCAAAACATTACCCACTCAGAAGTAAAACAACCAAATCCATATCTTATCTGGGCTGAAACCTAGATCTCTTTGATGAGTAGCAATGATCGGCATGGGCTTGGAAAGGCCGCCGTCCGTCGGATGGGACGTTAAGTCGTGGCCCCTTGTGCGGGAGATCCATACCCTGTGCACGTTAAAGAACACGCTGGATGGCCTTGACGGGAGGTTACCATCTGTCTCCCAACAGCTGTTACAGTGGGTCCTCTCCCACAACCTTCTCTGAGCCTTCGGGGTCCAATGTGACCTGGCCATTTAGCCCATGGTGTGCAAAAAAGTGCCGCTCAGAGGTAAAACAACCCAACGTTAAAGAACATGATGGATGGCCTTAACGGGAGGCTACCATCTGTCTCCCAACAGCTGCTCCAGTGGGTTCCCTCCCCCAGCCTTCTCTGAGCCTTCGGGGTCCATGTGACCTGGCCATTTAGCCCATGGTGTGTAAAAAAGTGCCGCTCAGAGGTAAAACAACCCAACGTTAAAGAACATGATGGATGACCTTGACGGGAGGCTACCATTTGTCTCCCAACAGCTGCTCCAGTGGGTTCCCTCCCCCAACCTTCTCTGAGCCTTCGGGGTCCATGTGACCTGGCCATTTAGCCCATGGTGTGCAAAAAAGTGCCGCTCAGAGGTAAAACAACCCAACGTTAAAGAACACGCTGGATGGCCTTGACGGGAGGCTACCATCTGTCCCCAACAGCTGTTCCAGTGGGTCCCCTCCCCCAACCTTCTCTGAGCCTTAGGGGTCCATGTGACCTGGTCATTTAGCCCATGGTGTGCAAAAAAGTGCCGCTCAGATGTAAAACAACCCAATGATTGGCAACAATTCGGCCACCTAATACGAACTCAAAAGAATGGGATTATTCAATTTACGATTTGAGAGTTTTTACTAACTATAAGCAACGAAAAAAAAAGAATTCAAGAGGAAAAATTTCATCAGAATCGGACCCCCGTTTCAAATGCGATCAGAAAATGGTTTCCAAGGGTCGCTTTGAATATCTCTGAAAGAAATGTGATTATCAGGGCACTCCTGATAAGATCTACATCACCAGGCAACTGAGATTGCACCCCGTAATTTAATCTGCGACGAGGAATATTTTCGAAAGTTTGTTTGGGAATACGAAAGGAAGGTATCGTTGGCAAAGCACAATTGTTGGCGCAAATGCAAACTCCAGAATCGACCTGCCAGTACAGTCGCTCAAAAAAGTATCCGAACACTACGGTTGATTACAGAATTCAGAAAAAATATCTGACATTGATTTTTTTTTAGAAATTAGTGATCTGGCAACCTTCGTGTCACGTGATTACAGAATTCAGGAAAAATATCTGGAGCGTGTACAGCAACTGTACACGCCCCAGTTATCGTTCACAGCAAACTGGAGCGTGTGCAGTTACTGCACACGCTCCAGTTTGCTGTGAACGGTAACTGCACACGCTCAATATTTCCGTGAGTGAGCCCACACGATCTAGTATCAAAATAATATGACCACCTACAGTCGCTCAAAAAAGTATCCGAACACTACGGTTGATTACAGAATTCAGAAAAAATATCTGAAAATGATTTTTTTTTAGAAATTAGTGATCTGGCAACCTTCGTGTCATGTGATTACAGAATTCAGGAAAAATATCTGAAGCGTGTACAGCAACTGTACACGCTCCAGTTACCGTTCACAGCAAACTGGAGCGTGTGCAGTTACTGCACACGCTCCAGTTTGCTGTGAACGGTAACTGCACACGCTCAATATTTCCGTGAGTGAGCCCACACGATCTAGTATCAAAATAATATGACCACCTACAGTCGCCCATAAAAGTATCCGAACGCTACGGTTGATTACAGAATTCAGAAAAAATATCTTGCAACGGTTTTCTTTTTAGAAATTATTGATCTGGCAACTAACAGAAAAAATATCTGCCAACGATTTTTTTAGAAATTAGTGATCTGGCAACCTTCGTGTCACGTGATACGAAGGTTGCCAGATCACTAATTTCCAAAAAAAAAAAAAAATCGTTGCCAGATATTTTTTCTGAATTCTGTAATCAACCATAGCGTTCGGATACTTTTTTGAGCGACTGTACGTTAATTCGGAACACAGAGAAAGCATTAGCGGTAATGCTGGTGGATATGCCTGCTGAGCATTGTGTGCGACAGGCGTTACTAAAAAAGTAAAAAATAAAAACCCGACAAACTTTTACTTAAGAAATTTCCCTTGGCATTACAACAAACAGCTGTACTCAAAGTTTCCTAATCTACTTCGTCCTGGCCAAATACGTTTTGCATATTCGACGACTCTCACCGAATACGGGGCGGGGGTGGCTCAGTCGGTAGCGCGCCAGGCTCGTAATCTGCAGTTCCCAGGTTCGAGTCCCAGCTCGGTCAGCGTTGAGATTTATCTCCGCATAATTCCCCGCCCTGCCCACGGTCAGTAGGAGACACCGATGGGCTTGGAAAGGCCGCCGTCCGTCGGATGGGACGTTAAGCCGTGGCCCCGTGTGCGGGAGAGCCATATCCTGTGCACGTTAAAGAACACGCTGGATGGCCTTGACGGGAGAATACCATCTGTCTCCCAACAGCTGTTCCAGTGCGTCCCCTCCCCCAACCTTCTCTGAGCCTTCGGGGTCCATGTGACCTGGCCATTTAGCCCATGGTGTGCAAAAAAGTGCCGCTCAGAGGTAAAAAAACCCAACGTTAAAGAACACGCTGGATGGCCTTGACGGGAGGCTACCACCTGTCTCCCAACAGCTGTTCCAGTGCGTTCCCTCCCCAACCTTCTCTGAATCTTCAGGGTCCATGTGACCTGGCCATTTAGCCCATGGTGTGCAAAAAATTGCCGCTCAGAGGTAAAACAACCCAACGTTTAAGAACACGCTGGATGGCCTTGACGGGAGGCTACCATCTGTCTCCCAACAGCTGTTCCAGTGGGTCCCCTCCCCCAACCTTCTCTGAGCCTTCAGGGTCCATGTGACCTGGCCATTTAGCCCATGGTGTGCAAAAAAGTGCGGCTCAGAGGTAAAACAACCCAACCCAACTCACCGAATACAGGGTGGTGCTTTCTAGTACTTTTCACTTTTTCTTTCCCGTGAATTATTTTTTTACGTTAGAAGACCGCCATCCCACAGTGCCGTAAATCGGCTTTGGTTTGGGTTGTTTTACCTCTGAGCGGCACTTTTTTGCACACCATGGGCTAAATGGCCAGGTCACATGGACCCCGAAGGTTCAGAGAATGTTGGGGGAGGGGACTCACTGGAACAGCTGTTGGGAGACAGATGGTAGCCTCCCGTCAAGGCCATCCAGCGTGTTCTTTAACATTGGGTTATTTTACCTCTGAGCGGCACTTTTTTGCACACCATGGGCTAAATGGCCAGGTCACATGGACCCCGAAGGCTCAGAGAAGGTTGGGGGAGGGGACCCACTGGAACAGCTGTTGGGAGACAGATGGTAGCCTCCCGTCAAGACCATCCAGCGTGTTCTTTAACGTGCACAGGGTATGGCTCTCCCGCACACGAGGTCACGGCTTAACGTCACATTCGACGGACGGCGGCCTTTCCAAGCCCATCGGTGTCCCCTACTGACCGTGGGCAAGGCGAGAGTTTTGCTGGAACGAAAATAAAAATAACTCGTAGAAATTCAAAATTTTTGAATAACGACATCATATACGTGTGAGTCATTAAAGTTTTATTCAGGTACAGTGGCTCAAAAAATATCCATACACTATGGGTGATTACAGAATTCAGAAAAAATATCTGGCAACGATTTTGTTTAGAAATGAGTGATCTGGCAACCTTCGTGTCACGTGATTACAGAATTCAGGAAAAATATGTGGCAACGATTTTTTTAGAAATGAGTGATCTGGCAACCTTCGTGTCACGTGATTACAGAATTCAGGAAAAATATGTGGCAACGATTTTTTTAGAAATGAGTGATCTGGCAACCTTCGTGTCACGTGATTACAGAATTCAGAAAAAATATCTGGCAACGATTTTTTTAGAAATGAGTGATCTGGCAACCTTCGTGTCACGTGATTACAGAATTCAGGAAAAATATAATATCTGGTAACTTTCATGTCACGTGACACGAAGGTTGCCAGATCACTAATTTCTGAAACAAAATCGTTGTCAGATATTTTTTCTGAATTCTGTAATCAACCATAGTGTTCGGATACTTTTTTGAGCGACTGTATTCTCTAAGACTGAACGGTGTTTAATTTTAATCACTAATGACTCATTGGAAGGTTAAAATTATAATTAATAGAAATAATTTCATTTTTAGGCAATTACGGAAAATATTAAAAATTTTAATTTTGACTCTGACAGAAGCCTAACTCATTCCTAACATCCATGAAGAATATAAGAAGGCAAATTTTATTTTTTGAACTATTAAAAGTGAAATATTCATCAACCCTTATCTTCAGTATCTTACTACCCTGAAAAATCTTATTTATACTTCAACTGATATTTTAATTCCTTCGCGAAATTGTGTTTCTAATCTCACATCCTTCTAAAATCTCGCGGTTTTTTTTAATCACATCCGTTGTCATGGTGCTCCTTTGATGATGTTACATCACAAATACTACAGCAGCATCTTTAATGCTTCCAAGATCTTATCTTCACTACTGCCTGAATGTTTTTCAATATTTCGTCGGAGTCTACTTTACTAAGAACTACTCATTATTGTCTCATTCTTGTTCTGATAAAACTTTTCAATCGATCCTTACTTTAAGGGGCGGGGGTGGCTCAGTCGGTAGCGCGCCAGGCTCGTAATTTGTAGTTCCCAGGTTCGAGTCCCAGCTGGGTCAGCGTTGAGATTTATCTCCGCAAAAATTCCCCGCCCTGCCCACGGTCAGTAGGGGACACCGATGGGCTTGGAAAGGCCGCCGTCCGTCGTATGGGACGTTAAGCCGTGGTCCCGTGTGCGGGAGCGCCATACCCTGTGCACGTTAAAGAACACGCTGGATGGCCTTGACGGGAGGCTACCATCTGTCTCCCAACAGCTGTTCCAGTGGGTCCCCTCCCCCAACCTTCTCTGAGCCTTCGGGGTTCATGTGACCTGGCCATTTAGACCACAGTGTGCAAAAAAGTGCCGCTCAAAGCTAAAAGAACCCAACGTTAAAGAACACGCTGGATGGCCTTGACGGGACGCTACCATCTGTCTCCCAACAGCTGTTCCAGTGGGTCCCCTCCCGCAACCTTCTCTGAGCCTTCGGGGTCCATGTGACCTGGCCATTTAGCCCATGGTGTACGAAAAAGTGCCGCTCAGAGGTAAAACATCCCAAATCCTTACTTTAATTCGAAAAAGTTTTAAATTTCTTTCTCTGAAATATTTCTGAGGATCATTATTTTAAAACACTGTTCAGGCTCTGATAATCCTATTCCATCACTGCTTCTTCGTCTAGATTTAAAGTTATACTGTGCGCTCTTCAAAGCTTTATGAGAGAAAGTAAAAAATAGAGAAATCAATTTGTTTCATCAGCAGATAGCGTTTTGATATATGGTCACGTTCAAAATCTGATAACTGGAATCTTCGTTAAAGATGTTTAAGCCTTTTCCACACAATTTCTAGATACAGGATCTAATGAACATTGATCACAGTTAATAGTATCAACATAATGGCAGTGGGGGCGGGGGTGGCTCAGTCGGTAGCGCGCCAGGCTCGTAATCTGTAGTTCCCAGGTTCGAGTCCCAGCTGCGTCAGCGTTGAGATTTATTTCCGCAAAAATTCCCCGCCCTGCCCACGGTCAGTAGGGGACACCGATGGGATTGGAAAGACCGCCGTCCGTCGGATGGGACGTTAAGCCGTGGCGCCGTGTGCGGGAGAGCCATACACTGTGCACGTTAAAGAACACGCTGGATTGCCTTGACTGGAGGCTACCATCTATCTCCACACAGCTGTTTCAGTGGGTCCCCTCCCCCAACCTTCTCTGAGCCTTCGGGGTCCTTGTGACCTGCTCATTGTGAGCAAAAAAAGTGCCGCTCAGAGATAAAACAACCGAACGTTAAACAACACGCTGGTTGACCTTGACGTGAGGCTACCATCTGTCTCCCAACAGCTGTTTCAGTGGGTCCCCTCCCCCAACCTTCTCTAAGCCTTCGGAGTCCATGTGATCTGGCCATTTAGCCCATTGTGTACAAAAAAGTGCCGCTCAGAGATAAAACAACCCAACGTTAAACAATTAATATCCGAACACTATGGTTAATTACAGATATTTTTGCGGAGATAAATCTCAACGCTGACCCAGCTGGGATTCGAACCTGGGTTGGTTTGTTTTACCTCTGAGCGGCACTTTTTTGCACACAATGGGCTAAATGGCCAGGTCACATGAATACCGAAGGCTCAGAGAAAGTTGGGTGAGGGGACCCACTGGAACAGCTGTTGGGAGACAGATGGTAGCCTCCCGTCAAGGCCATCCAGCGTGTTCTTTAACGTGCACAGGGTATGGCTCTCCCGTACACGGAGCCACGGCTAACGTCCCATGCGACAGACGTCGGCCTTTCCAAGCACATCGGTGTCCCCTTCTGACCGTGGGCAGGGTGGGGAATTTTGCGGACATAAATCTCAACGCTGACCCAGCTGGGACTCGAACCTGGGAGCTACAGATTACGAGCCTGGAGCGATACCGACTGAGCCACCTCCACCACGTTGAAATTTTGGCGGTAGATTCTCAAGAGATATTCCATTGACATCCCCCTTTTCTCATACAGGGTGTGAGAAAAGCAACTTTTTAATTTTAAGAAATAAGAGAATACACATTTTATGTTGTATAATGAATAATAAAATGCTACAATTTGCATTTTCCCCATCATCCATTAAATAAAAATAAAAATAAATACCCCCTCAAGCAGCTGCTTTCCACAGAGGCCTGACAGGAGCCTGTCAGTTTATATGCCATAGTAGAAGGTCTGTGAGGATGGCAAGACCTCAGCAGAAAAACAACACACTCATCCATGCCTTACCCGGGGCTCGAACCCAGGTCCCTTCGATCAAGTAGCCAAGCGTGCTAACCACTCGGCCATGGGACGGCTCCTTCATCCATTAGCTCGAATTAAAACTTTTAAGCAGCGAAAAAGTAGGCAAAGGAAAACCTTCATTCTCTTTGAAAACGAGATTGCGGTTTGCCCGAAATGCGCTATGCGTTCTTCTAGTTTACATTTCATTTTAATTTAAAATATTGACAAGAAATTAGTAATTCCAATTCCTTTATCAGGGAATTTCATTTACTTTCTGGTTGATTTGGCTGTTGTTGCATTTCATTCTTAATTTAGTCCTGAAGGTAAAGGGTTGGGTTGTTTTACCTCTGAGCGGCCCTTTTTTGCACACCATGGGCTAAATGGCCAGGTCACATGGACCCCGAAGGCTCAGAGAAGGTTGGGAGAGGGGACACACTGAAACAGCTGTTGGGAGACAGATGGTAGCCTCCCGTCAAGGCCATCCAGCGTGTTCTTTAACGTTGGGTTGTTTTACCTCTGAGCGGCCCTTTTTTGCACACCATGGGCTAAATGGCCAGGTCACATGGACCCCGAAGGCTCAGAGAAGGTTGGGGGAGGGGACCCACTGGAATAGCTGTAGGAAACAGATGGTAGCCTCCCGTCAAGGCCATCCAGCGTGTTCTTTAACGTGCACAGGGTATGGCTCTCCCACACACGGGGCCACGGCTTAACGTCCCATCCGACGGACGGCGTCCTTTCCAAGCCCATCGGTGTCCCCTACTGACCGTGGGCAGGGCGGGGAATTTTGCGGCGATAAATCTCAACGCTGACGCAGCTGGGACTCGAACCTAGGAACTGCAGATTACGAGCCTGGCGCGCTACCGACTGAGCCCCCCCCCCACCTTTATCAGGGAATTACATTTACTTTCTGGTTGATTCGGCTGTTGCATTTCACTCTTAATTTAGTCCTGAAGGTAAAAGTATGATATTCCATTAAATCCAAAAATCCTTATCTATCAATAGAAATTTAAGAAATGTTTTTTTTTTTTCAAAAATCACCCGGAAACTTTCTCCTACTTTCCGTCAGATACATTACAGAAAAAGAAGAAATTTGAACTTCATTATGCATAATTAATTCCCATCCAAAGCATTATGAAGAATTTATTTTAATCTTCTAAAAGTCACGGATTTCGTATCGATGAGCATTATGCCAAGGGCCATTCACATTCGAAATTTGTCGTATTAACTATTTTTAAATGAAATTCGTGTATGCTAATGAAGTTAGAAACATATTTATCATTCTGTTCAGTGAGATATTTTCTTTGAACGGTTCATGTGGAAGATCATTATCAGCGTACATGAGTAATTAAGTTAACTCGTTCATACTGGAAAAAAAAACTTTAGAAAGTGCAATTAGACAAGAGTTCGTTTTAAATTACTCGTTACTACAAAAAGATTTAAAGAAACGAAACTGTTTCTAATACCTCAAACACTCAGGAGTGGTTTTATACAATCTCATTAGTGCAAATATCCTCAAGCATATTTAGTTAAAAGGAATTTCGATACAGATGTTTACGGTTTATTTTTCAAATTTGAGTAAACGATTTCAGATCATTTCTACAAATCCACACTTATGAAGATGGACGGGGGTGGCTCAGTCGGTAGCGCGCCAGGGCTCGTAATCTGCAGTTCCCCAGGTTCGAGTCCCAGCTGGGCCACCGTTAATATATATATATAATAAATCCCTCCCTTAGTGCAAATATCCTCAAGCATATATAGTTAAAATGAATTTCGAACAAACGTTTACTTTTTACTTTTCAAATTTCAGTAAACGATTTCAGATCATTTCTACAAATCCACACTCATGAAGATGGGGCGGGGGTGGCTCAGTCGGTAGCACGCCAGGGCTCGTAATCTGTAGTCCCAGGTTCGAGTCCCAGCTGGGCCAGTGTTAACATATTGTTACGACAGATGAACGAGAAACAGTGACTTCATGACTTAACGTGACTTGAACCCTCGTGTGTGTTTCTACGTGAGATTCAATTAGCCAACGAATTAGAACTGAGAACGATTCGGAAGAATTTGGGTTCTTTTACCTCGAGCGGCACTTTTTTGCACACCATGGGCTAAATGGCCAGGTCACATGGACCCCGAAGGCTCAGAGAGGGTTGGGGGAGGGGACCCACTGGAACAGCTGTTGGGAGACAGATGGTAGCCTCCCGTCAAGGCCATCCAGCGTGTTCTTTAACGTGCACAGGGTATGTCTCTCCCGCACATGGGGCCACGGCATAACGTCCCATCAGACGGACGGCGGCCTTTCCAAGCCCATCGGTGTTCCCTACTGACCGTGGGCAGGGCGGGGAATTTTGCGGAGATAAATCTCAACGCTGACCCAGCTGGGACTCGAACCTGGGAACTACAAATTTCGAGCCTGGCGCGCTACCGATTGAGCAACCCCCGCCCCCATTCGGAAGAATAAAACAAAGATAGCAATGCAGTGTGTAAAAGTTGTGAGATTAGAAAGGATGTTCAGATGGTCTGATTCAGTGCGCGTTAAGTGAAAATAATTAGTATATATATTAGTGTGTGGGCGAGTGTTTGTTTTCTGTTGTTAGAAACAAAAGTTTAGTGAACTAGCACATGACGAGAGTTTGTTTACGTCTGAATGTATTCAAATGACATGGTAAACAAAGTGAAAAGGTAGTATTTTAGTACAACAGACAGAGCTGATATTGTATGCTCTGTACAAAAAGGTTAATGACTTATGTATGATAGTAGTTAATTTGTTTATAAGATACTTCATCCATATTTTTGTAACAATTTGCATTGTATTGTAATTGGTTTGAAAATATAGTTATTAGTATTCACGCTCAGTGCTTATCCATTTTAAAAATTCGCAACCTTTGGTGTCTAGGAGTGTAGATAATTTATTGAATGCCGTTAACTAGAAGTATGGATGAATTAGTAAAGTTGATGAATGACATTAAAGGTGAAATTGGTGACCTTGCTAGACAAAATAATGAGTTGAGAACTGATATAGTTTCTCAAAAAGATGACTTGAAAGCCGATATGGCTACACAGATGACTGATATTAAAGCCGAAATAGCGACACAAAATAGCAAATTAGATGAAATAATCAGTTAAAATGATAAAATGAAAGCCGAAATGGCTACACGAAATAATGAAAAAGTAAAAGAGAAAGGCAACGCATATCAAAATGTGAATCCCAAACCAATAGGTGAAATTTACGAAACTAACAGCACTGGAGGTAACATTACAGATGTCCAATGTTTTAAAGATGCTAACCATAAGGATATTTTTGAGCAGTATAAAAAATATAGGAACAAAATTATGCAAGAAGCGAGAGCTGGTAGAGATGTTATTACAGTTAAGACAACGAAATTGGTTGAAGGTGAATATATTTCCAGCAGTGGGAACTATAGTACAGATGAACATAGTACTGATGCGGAACCAGAAAACATTCCAAGATTCTTCGCTATCTGAAACAGAAGCAATTTAGATTCAATTCTTTTCTACAAATTTCGACTGACAGAAGAAGCTCGCTGGGACGGCGGCGTTCTGATGAAGCCATCATATGGATTGAAGAGAACTCGAGAGAGTTGGAGAAGGTGCGAGAGGGTTGGGTTGTTTTACCTCTGAGCGGCACTTTTTTGCACACCATGGGCTAAATGGCCAGGTCACATGGACCCCGAAGGTTCAGAGAAGGTTGGGGGAGGGGACCCACTGGAACAGCTGTTGGGAGACAGATGGTAGCCTCCCGTCAAGGCCATCCAGCGTGTTCTTTAACGTTGGGTTGTTTTACCTCTGAGCGGCACTTTTTTGCACACCATGGGCTAAATGGCCAGGTCACATGGACCCCGAAGGCTCAGAGAAGGTTGGGAGAGGGGACCCATTGGAACAGCTGTTGGGAGACAGATGGTAGCCTCCCGTCAAGGCCATCCAGCGTGTTCTTTAACGTTGGGTTGTTTTACCTCTGAGCGGCACTTTTTTGCACACCATGGGCTAAATGGCCAGGTCACATGGACCCCGAAGGTTCAGAGAAGGTTGGGGGAGGGGACCCACTGGAACAGCTGTTGGGAGACAGATGGTAGCCTCCTGTCAAGGCCATCCAGCGTGTTCTTTAATGTGCACAGGGTATGGCTCACCCGCACACGGGGCTACGGCTTAACGTCCCATCCGACGGGCGGCGGCCTTTCCAAACCCATCGGTGTCCCCTACTGACCGTGGGCAGGGCGGGGAATTTTGCGGACATAAATCTCAACGCTGACCCAGCTGGGACTCGAACCTGGGAAATAAAGATTACGAGCCTGGCGCGCTACCGACTGAGCCACCCCCGCCCCAGGTGCGAGAGGACTGCGAGAGGGAGACTACAGAAGAATCGGATCTTTGTAAGAAAGGAGAATCTCGAAATGTGGATCTCCTACGGGAAATCAAGAAACGTAGAGATAGCGCAGATAATGCCTTTGACCACGCAACTACTGGTGATGCATGGCAGAGTGTTTAATGTCGCTGGTGACTGTGAGGAACTGTGAGGAACAATCACACAGATCAGAGAGCTGTGAGACTGCACAATACGCTCTGCAATTCAAAATACCTAGGTATACAAGTCTGGCACGATCTGAAGAGCGATCCACACGAAAGGTATTCTATTCCTCGCCGTCAGCAAAATGCGTCATGGACAATCATCGCAAAGGCAGAGTAACGAGTGGTAGTGAGGGGGAACGAAACAGAGTTTACGTTTCGCAGAGTGGTCCGAGTAGAGAAGAGGCGTCCATTCATCATAGATACAAAGTGCCATTCGACGTTACCGGGGAAGTCGGAGATTTTTCCGAAGCATATAGCCACACTCGAATTGTTTGTGGAAAGTGGGGATGTAAGAAAGGGGAATTCCGAAGAATGGCGTAGAAGCGTAACATGTGATGCTTTTTTGGTTGTTTTGCCTCTGAGCGGCACTTTTTTGCACACCATGGGCTAAATGGCCAGGTCACAAGGACCCCGAAGGCTCAGAGAAGGTTGGGGGAGGGGACCCACTGGAACAGCTGTTGGGAGACAGATGGTAGCCTCCCGTCAAGGCCATCCAGCGTGTTCTTTAACGTGCACAGGGTATGGCTCTCCATACACGGGCCACGGCTTAATGTCCAATCCGACGGACGGCGGCCTTTCCAAGCCCATCGGTGTCCCCTACTGACCGTGGGTACGGCGGGGAATTTTGCGGAGATAAATCTCAGCGCTGACCCACTTGGGACTCGAACCTGGGAACTACAGATTACAAGCCTGGCGCGCTACCGACTGAGCCACCCCCGCCCAACAGGTGATGCTAGTAAAGGAGCTTCAGGCTTCAGATTCACCCTGTATAGCTAAAATGAATTTCGATACAGATGTTTACGGTTTATTTTTCAAATTTCAGTAAACGATTTCAGATCATTTCTACAAATCCACACTCATGAAGATGGGGCGGGGGTGGCTCAGTCGGTAGCGCGCCAGGGCTCGTAATCTGCAGTTCCCAGGTTCGAGTCCCAGCTGGGCCACCGTTAATATATATATATAATAAATCCGCCCTCAAACAGCTGCTTGCACAAAGGTCTGACAGGCCATCAGTTTATATTCCACAGTAGAAGGTCTGGGAGGATGGCGAGACTTCAGAAGAAAAGCAACACAAACATCCATGCTTTACCCCAGAGGTTCCCAAACTTATTTGTCTTACCGCCCCCTTTTCAGAAAAAAAATTACTCAGCGCCCCTCCCCCCCCTGGAAATCTACCTTCTTTAAGCGAACAAACAGAAAGATGCAGTGACAAATTTGCGTTCTTTTATGTATCTATATTTCTACCTACGTCATACAACATAGTAAAGAAAGATGTCGTTGTAAATAAGAACCTTGAAATTATAAAATTATTTATTAAAATCAACCATAGTAACATTCGCATTACACACAGAAAATTAAGATAACGGAGGATAATTTTATGTGTTTATTTGGAAAATAAAGCATTAACTACGACTTTAACTCTATGTTACACAACATGTACGAACGGTTTTTCATAAGCATGGTCGGTTCAGCGTTCCAGTTTCCACAAATATAAATATTCAACGAATGTAGTTAAAACATAAGATTTAGGTCCATTTCATATAGATCTTCAGTTTGTTTCAAATGGGGTTATTTCCCTGAAAAGCTTATTTTTGAAATTAACAAGCTGGAAATGTGGCTTTCAGTTCGCATAATATCAACGCAAGTTTTTCTTATAATATGAAGTCGGTAGCGCGACAGGCTCGTAATCTACAGTTCCCAGGTTCGAGTCCCAGCTGGGTCAGCGTTGAGACTTATCTCCGCAAAACTCCCCGCCCAGCCCACGGTCAGTAGGGGACACCGATGGGCTTGGAAAGGACGCCGTCCGTCGGATGGGACGTTAAGCCGTGTCCCCGTGTGCGGGAGAGACATACCCTGTGCACGTTAAAGAACACGTTGAATGGCCTTGACGGGAGGCTACCATCTCTCTCCCAACAGCTGTTCCAGTGGGTTCCCTCCCCCAACCTTTTCTGAGCAGTCGGGGTCCTTGTGACCTGGCCATTTAGCCCATGGTGTGCAAAAAAGTTCCGCTCAGAGGTAAAACAACCCAACTCTTTCTGGAAATACTTAGAATGTTGTCACATCCAGAGATTTAAACTGAGATTTTATTTCGTTGAAAATAAATTGAACTGCAGCCAAGGAAGTCCTGCGTTGCTTACAACAGATTTAAAAGTTTTATAAGATCATAAACTTAACTTTTTCTTTAAGGAATTAGGTCTACGTTCACTCTAACCATTAGTCGGTTTTATAGTTGAGAAGCTCCTATGAATTTGGTAAACGTCCATCTTATACAGTATGCAGAAAACTACTTACTTGGTTTGTCTCTGAAGACATTACACTGCAATTTAAACAGACGCTGGTTGGTTTCGAATGAAATTGTTTCCAGAACTTGTAAATAATTTCGTCTTCGATTTATACGTCCGAGAGTTTTGGTAAATTACTTTTACCAAAAGCGAGAAAATATCTTCGAGTCTCCCGAATTATTTAAACCATTCCCTGCATTCCTAAATTCAGATAATGCATGATAAATTTCATTCAGACATATCTCTTATTAGTGAAAGATTCGAAAAATGCCCCGAGAAATAAGTGGTACGGTTGAATAAATTTATCCAAATTACGTAAGGTCACGATCTTACGGGGTGGGGGTGGCTCAGTCGGTAGCGCGCCAGGCTCGAAATCTGTAGTTCCGAGTCCCAGCTGGGTCAGCATTGAGATTTATCTCCGCAAAATTCCCCGCCCTGCCCACGGTCAGTAGAGGACACCGATGGGCTTGGAAAGGCCGCCGTCCGTCTGATGGGACGTTAAGCCGTGGCCCCGTGTGCGGGAGGACCATACACTGTGCACGTTAAAGAACACACTGGATGGCCTTGACGGGGGCCTTGACGGATGGCATCTGTCTCCCAACAGCTGTTCCAGTGGGTCCCCTCCCCCAATCTTCTCTGAGCCTTCGGGGTCCATGTGACCTGGCCATTTAGCCCATGGTGCGCAAAAAAGTGCCGCTCAGAGGTAAAACAACCCAACGTTAAGGAACACGCTGGATGGCCTTGACGGGAGGCTACCATCTGTCTCCCAACAGCTGTTCTAGTGGGTCCCCTCTCTCAACCTTCTCTGAACCTTCGGGATCTTTGTGACCTGCCATTTAATAAAGTCCCATTGTGTGCAAAAAAGTGCCGCTCAGAGGTAAAACAACCCAATCTTTACTATCGTTGCTTCAGGCCTCTAATAGTAAAATGTCGGATACAAAAAATTTGTGGACTACAAGGTATGTAAGCCAAAAATACTAAAAAAAAATAAATGTGAAAATACCTTGTTTTTCTTTTGCTCAGGAACTATATCGTCTGAGCAACATGTTTTCCGTTTGAACAACTTCCACTAGTTGGAAGGAAAAGCCAAAGGAATTGGAAAATATCTATCCAACTGCGGCATGTTTGTTAATGTGAAACGGACAATGAAAAGAAAAGGAATATTTCGGGGAGAAAAAAAATGTTTCCCCCATATTTCAGAACTTTGAAATTCGTTTCCTTTTTCCTTAGAGTAGATCTGAATATTTTACATTTAAAGTGAGCAATTTCTGATTCCTTTTCAACATCGAAATCAGAAATGTCCTTGACAGTGATCTTCTTGAATATTTTAAATGCTGAGGCTGAAAGTTGCTTTGAAATATTGAAGATCTCAAATGATTTTGAAATATTGACTTTAGTACAAAATGCTGATGAGCCTGCAGTGATAATAGGGTCAGAAAACTGGGACCCAGTCGTTCAAATGGAAAGTACTATTTGTTGCCAGATGTTCGGCAACCACGGCAATCCCCGGTTCCGTCTTACGACACTACTAAGTTAACGGAAAGCCGTGACTATCTAGAGTCGGATGGGGCGGGGGTGGCTCAGTCGGTAGCGCGCCAGGCTCGTAATCTGTAGTTCTCAGGTTCGAGTCCCAGCTGGGTTGAGTTGTTTCACCTCTGAGCGGCACTTTTTTGCACACCATGGGCTAAATGGCCAGGTCACATGGACCCCGAAGGCTCAGAGAAGGTTGGGGGAGGGGACCCACTGGAACAGCTGTTGGGAGACAGATGGTAGCCTCCCGTCAAGGCCATCCAGCGTGTTCTTTAACGTTGGGTTGTTTCACCTCTGAGCGGCACTTTTTTGCACACCATGGGCTAAATGGCCAGGTCACATGGACCCCGAAGGCTCAGAGAAGGTTGGGAGAGGGGACCCACTGGACAGCAGCTATTAGGATACAGATGGTAGCCTCCCGTCAAGGCCATCCAGCGTGTTCTTTAACGTGCACAGGGTATGGCTCTCCTGCACACGGGGCCACGGCTTAACGTCCCATCCGACGGACGGCTGCCTTTCCAAGTCCATCGGTGTCCCCTACTGACCGTGGGCAGGGCGAGGAATTTTGCGGAGATAAATCTCAACGCTGACCCAGCTGGGACTCGAACCTGAGAACTACAGATTATGAGCCTGGCGCGCTACCGACTGAGCCCCCCCCCCGCCCCCCTGTGCACGTTAAAGAACACGCTGGATGATCTTGAAGGGAGGCTATCATCTAACAGCTGTCCAGTGGGTCCTCTCACTCAACCTTCTGAGTTTTTAGGGTCCTTGTGACCTGGTCATTTAGCTCATTTTGTGCAAAAAAAAGTGTTCGCTTGGTGGTAAAAAAAACCCCAACCACTGGAACCGAAACATCCTGACAGCTAAAGGTCACCATCCGTTGATGAAGATCATCACTTACAAGGAGTGGGAAGTGTCCGATCAATAAAACGCCATACCGGCTTTACATGGCGATCGGAGGGAATAGGACACATCTAGGGTCATTTAGGAAGACGCTAATTTTATAGCTCACCGAACTAAATGGAGAACTTTTCATTAAGAACTCAGAAGTAATCTGATATTGATGAAAGTACGAATTTAAGTCAGAAAAGAGATCAATTGAAGTCGATGTCGGCTCACTTTGAAATCTTCTTTGTCTGTTGAATTGCGAATGATGTTGATGGTTCTTGATTTGAATACATTCCACATCACGTCACATTGAAACTACGAAGTTCATGGAGTAATGATCTAAATATTAAAATATGAACACCTAATAATATATCAAAATTTCACTATTTTGGAGAATTCATTTTGTTTTTGGAAAAAGTAATAGTTAAGAAATAAGAGACAACAAGGAATGTTGCTTAAAGGAATTGAAAAAATCCTTATCGAAGCTTTATACTTTGGAAAGGAGTGAGATGAAGCGAAAAAGATACATTTAGAGCAGAAAAAAGAATATAGCAAATTTCACAAAGCCATGACTTGTGCACGTTAAAGTAGGGGACATCGCTGGGTGGTTGATGAGCCTGCAGTGATAATATGCTGATGAGCCTGCAGTGATAATATGCTGATGAGCCTGCAGTGATAATATGCTGATGAGCCTGCAGTGATAATATGCTGATGAGCCTGCAGTGACAATATGCTGATGAGCCTGCAGTGACAATATGCTGATGAGCCTGCAGTGACAATATGCTGATGAGCCTGCAGTGATAATATGCTGATGAGCCTGCAGTGATAATATGCCGATGAGCGTGCAGTGATAATATGCCGATGAGCCTGCAGTGATAATATGCCGATGAGCCTGCAGTGATAATATGCCGATGAGCCTGCAGTGATAATATGCTGATGAGCCTGCAGTGATAATATGCTGATGAGCCTGCAGTGATAATATGCCGATGAGCCTGCAGTGATAATATGCTGATGAGCCTGCAGTGACAATATGCTGATGAGCCTGCAGTGATAATATGCTGATGAGCCTGCAGTGACAATATGCTGATGAGCCTGCAGTGACAATATGCTGATGAGCCTGCAGTGACAATATGCTGATGAGCCTGCAGTGACAATATGCTGATGAGCCTGCAGTGACAATATGCTGATGAGCCTGCAGTGATAATATGCTGATGAGCCTGCAGTGACAATATGCTGATGAGCCTGCAGTGATAATATGCTGATGAGCCTGCAGTGATAATATGCTGATGAGCCTGCAGTGACAATATGCTGATGAGCCTGCAGTGACAATATGCTGATGAGCCTGCAGTGATAATATGCTGATGAGCCTGCAGTGACAATATGCTGATGAGCCTGCAGTGATAATATGCTGATGAGCCTGCAGTGATAATATGCTGATGAGCCTGCAGTGATAATATGCTGATGAGCCTGCAGTGATAATATGTTGATGAGCCTGCAGTGATAATATGCTGATGAGCCTGCAGTGATAATATGCTGATGAGCCTGCAGTGACAATATGCCGATGAGCCTGCAGTGACAATATGCTGATGAGCTGCAGTGATAATATGCCGATGAGCCTGCAGTGATAATATGCTGATGAGCCTGCAGTGATAATATGCTGATGAGCCTGCAGTGATAATATGCTGATGAGCCTGCAGTGACAATATGCTGATGAGCCTGCAGTGACAATATACTGATGAGCCTGCAGTGACAATATGCTGATGAGCCTGCAGTGACAATATGCTGATGAGCCTGCAGTGATAATATGCTGATGAGCCTGCAGTGATAATAGAGTCGGTGGACTGGGACCCAGTCACTCCGATGGAATATGATTTTTCCTCAACGTTTCAGAACTTTGGAAATGATTTCCTTTTTCCTTAGAGTGCATCTGAATATTTTACATTTAAAATCAGCAGTTTCCGATTCCTTTCCAACACCAAAATCATAAATGCACTCGACAATGATCTTGAATATTTTAAATGCTGAGCATCGAAGTTGCTTTAAAATATTGCAGATCTCAAATGATTTGAAATATTGACTTTAGTACAAAATGCTGGTGAGCCCGCCAGTGATAATAGCATCGGAGGACTGGGACCCAGTCACACCGATGGAATACGATTGTGCCGAGTTTAATTTTATACAAATAGGTTAACACGAATGGCTGTGACTAGCGTACACATTTCGTACTAACAGGGTTCGGTTGTATTACCTCTGAGCGAGCTTGTTTGCGCACAATGATTTAAATGGCCAGGTCACAAGGGTTGGGTTGTTTTACTCTGAGCGTCACTTTTTTGCATACCAGGGGCTAAATGGCCAGGTCATATGGACCCCAAAGGCTCAGAGAAGGTTGGGGGAGGGAACCCACTGGAACAGCTATTGGGAGAGAGATGGTAGTCTCCCGTCAAGGCCGTTCAGTGTGTTCTTTAACGTTGGGTTGTTTTACTTCTGAGCGGCATTTTTTTGCACCTAATGGGCTAAATGGCCAGGTCACAAGGACCCCGAAGTCTCAGAGAAGGTTGGGGGGGAGAGGACCCACTGGAACAGCTGTTGGGAGACAGATTGTAGCCTCCCGTCAAGGCCGTTCAGCGTGTTCTTTAACGTGCACAGGGTATGGCTCTCCGCCACGGCTTAACGTCCCATCCGACGGAAGACGGCCTTTCCAAGCCCATCGGTGTCCCCTACTGACCGTGGACAGGGCGGGGAGTTTTGCGGACATAAATCCCAACGCTGACCCAGATGGGACTCGAACCTGGGAACTACAGATTACGAGCCTGGCTCGCTACCGACTGAGCCATCCCCGCCACTCTCTAAATAGGGAATAAGAATTAAATGATGGAACTGGTGATAGTTTAGTGATTAGGAAATCTGGCATGTAACTGGGAGGTGTGGGTTCGAATCCCACTCCTTAGCAAATAATTTTCCCCACAAAAATATTTCTCGAGTTATATCTTAACGGCTAATCTGTTTATTATTGACTAATTATTTCATTAATAATACTTTAGCACGAGTAACTTTCTTATTCAACATCTAGATCAATGTTCCCCAAAGTGGGCGATACCGCCCCCTGGGGGGCGCTGGAACGATCCAGGGGGTCGGTAGTAGCCTCGGGTGCAATTGGGGAGCGGTGTAAGCATAAAGAAAGAAGGGAAGGTAAGAAAATTTTGAAAAACCGTTCGTACATGTTTCATCTGATCTGTTGTGTAACATAGAGTTAAAGTCGTAGTGATTACTTTATTTTCCAAATAAACACATAAAATTATCCTCCGTTATCTTAATTTTCTGTGTGTTGGGTTGGGTTGTTTTACCTCTGAGCGGCACTTTTTTGCACACCATGGGCTAAATGGTCAGGTCACAAGGACCCCGAAGGCTCAGAGAAAGTTGGGGGAGGGGACCCACTGGAACAGCTGTTGGGAGACAGATGGTTGCCTCCTGTCAAGACCATCCAGTGTGTTCTTTAACGTGCGCAGGGTATGGCTCTCCCGCACACGGAGCCACAGTTTAAAGTCCCATCCGACGGACGGCGGCCTTTCCAAGCCCATCGGTGTCCCCTACTGACCGAGGGCAGGGCGGGGAATTTTGCGGAGACAATTCTCAACGCTGACCCAGCTGGGACTCGAACCTGGGAACTACAGATTACGAGCCTGGCGCGCTACCGACTGAGCCACCCCCGCCCCCTTTCTGTGTGTAATGCGAATGTTACTATGATTGATTTTAATAAATAATTTTATAATTTCAAGGTTCTCATTTACAACAACATCTTTCTTTACTATGTTGTAGGACGTAGGTAAAAATATAGATACATAAAAGAACGCAAATTTGTCACTGCATCTTTCTGATTGTTCGCTTAAAGAAGGGAGATTTCCAGGGGGGCGCTGAGTCCATATCACCATACTATACTTACAATTAGATATAATTATTATATTTTCGTCTATTACTTTAGTTTCATTTCAAAAACTAGAAGATAGCGACACTATTAAAAGTGGGGGGGGGGGGGGGGGGGGGCTCAGTCGGTATCGCGCCAGGCCCGTAATCTGTAGCCAGGCTATTTGATGGCCAGGCTCGTAATCTGTAGTTCCCAGGTTCGAGTCCCGGCTGGGTCAGCGTTGAGATTTATCTCCGCGAAACTCCCCGCCCTGCCCTTGACCAGTAGGGGACACCGATGGGCTTGAAAAGGTCGCCGTCCGTCTGATGGGACGTAAGCCGTGGCCCCGTGCGCAGGAGAGTTATACCCTGTACATGTTAAAGAACACGCTGGATGGCCTTGACAGGAGGATACCATCTGTCTCCCAACAGTTGTTTCAGTGGGTCCCCTCTCTCAACATTCTCTGAGTCTTCACGGTTCTTGTGACCTGGCCATTTAGCCCATGGTGTGCAAAAAAGTACTGTTCAGAGGTAAAACAATCTAACTATTGCACATTAAAGAACACGCTGGATGGCCTTGACGGGAGGCTACCATCTGTCTCCCAACAGCTGTTCCAGTGGGTCCCCTCTCCCAACCTTCTCTGAGACTTCGGGGTCCATGTGACCTGGCCATTTAGCCCATGGTGTGGAAAAAGTGCCGCTCAGATGTAAAACAACCTAATGTTAAAGAACACGCTGGATGGCCTTGACAGGAGGATACCATCTGTCTCCCAACAGTTGTTTCAGTGGGTCCCCTCTCTCAACCTTCTCTGAGTCTTCAGGGTTCTTGTGACCTGGCCATTTAGCCTATGGTGTGCAAAAAAGTACTGTTCAGAGGTAAAACAATCTAACTCTTGCACATTAAAGAACACGCTGGATGGCCTTGACGGGAGGCTACCATCTGTCTCCCAACAGCTGTTCCAGTGGGTCCCCTCTCCCAACCTTCTCTGAGACTTCGGGGTCCATGTGACCTGGCCATTTAGCCCATGGTGTGGAAAAAGTGCCGCTCAGATGTAAAACAACCTAATGTTAAAGAACACGCTGGATGGCCTTGACAGGAGGATACCATCTGTCTCCCAACAGTTGTTTCAGTGGGTCCCCTCTCTCAACATTCTCTGAGTCTTCAGGGTTCTTGTGACCTGGCCATTTAGCCCATGGTGTGCAAAAAAGTACTGTTCAGAGGTAAAACAATCTAACTCTTGCACATTAAAGAACACGCTGGATGGCCTTGACGGGAGGCTACCATCTGTCTCCCAACAGCTGTTCCAGTGGGTCCCCTCTCCCAACCTTCTCTGAGACTTCGGGGTCCATGTGACCTGGCCATTTAGCCCATGGTGTGCAAAAAGTGCCGCTCAGATGTAAAACAACCTAATGTTAAAGAACACGCTGGATGGCCTTAACAGGAGGATACCATCTGTCTCCCAACAGTTGTTTCAGTGGGTCCCCTCTCTCAACCTTCTCTGAGTCTTCAGGGTTCTTGTGACCTGGCCATTTAGCCTATGGTGTGCAAAAAAGTACTGTTCAGAGGTAAAACAATCTAACTCCGTGCACATTAAAGAACACGCTGGATGGCCTTGACGGTAGGCTACCATCTGTCTCCCAACAGCTGTTCCAGTGGGTCCCTTCCCCCAACCTTCTCTGAGACTTCGGGGTCCATGTGACCTGGCCATTTAGCCCATGGTGTGGAAAAAGTGCCGCTCAGATGTAAAACAACCTAACGTTAAAGAACACGCTGGATGGCATTGACAGGAGGATACCATCTGTCTCCCAACAGTTGTTTCAGTGGGTCCCCTCTCTCAACCTTCTCTGAGTCTTCAGGGTTCTTGTGACCTGACCATTCAGCCCATGGTGTGTAAAAAAAAAGTGCCGCTCAGAGGTACAACAACCCAACCCAACAACACTATTAAAAGCATCTAAGTCAACTCAACCCAATCATTAGCATAAGAAACCATAATCCCACATACAAAATTATAGCTAATATTTACACAGATTTCAAGCGAAAAGAGGCATAAGGTTCGAAATCTGTTCGTATTAACGAAGAGGGGATGAAAATTATTTTTAACGCAACGTGGAGTATCAAGAGGTAACCTTTACGTGAAATTCGGGATCAAGCCTTCAATATTTGGAAAATTATGAAGAGAACAAAAGTACGAATTTAAAAGTCGAAAATAAACTGTTCCATACCAGTTAAAACGACTAGGTCAGGTCCCAATCTTCCAGCTCGAAATGAGGGGCGGGGGTGGCTCAGTCGGTAGCGCGCCACGCTCGTAATCTGTATTTCCCAGGTTCGAGGGGGCGGGGGTGGCTCAGTTGGTAGCGCGCCAGGCTCGTAATCTGTAGTTCCCAGGTTCGAGTCCCAGCTGGGTCAGCGTTGAGATTTATATCCGCAAAATTCCCCGCCCTGCCCACGGTCAGTAGGGGACACCTATGGGGTTGGAAAGGCAGCCGTCCGTCGGATGGGACGTTAAGCCGTGGTTCCGTGTGCGGGAGAGCCATACCCTGTGCACGTTAAAGAACACGCTGAATGGCCTTGACGGGAGGCTACCATCTGTCTCCGAACAGCTGTTCCAGTGGGTCCCCTCCCCCAATCTTCTCTGAGCCTTCGGGGTCCATGTGACCTGGCCATTTAGCCCATGGTGTGCAAAAAAGTGCCGCTCATAGGTAAAACAACCCAACGTTAAAGAACACGCTGGATGGCCTTGACGGGAGGCTACCATCTGTCTCCCAACAGCTGTTCCAGTGGGTCCCCTCCCCCAATATTCTCTGAGCCTTCGGGGTCCATGTGACCTGGCCATTTATCCCATGGTGTGCAAAAAAGTGCCGCTCAGAGGTAAAACAACCCAACGTTAAAGAACACGCTGGATGGCCTTGACAGGAGGCTACCATCTGTCTCCCAACAGCTGTTCCAGTGGGTCCCCAACCTTCTCTGAGCCTTCGGGGTCCTTGTGACCTGGCCATTTAGCCCATGGTGTGCAAAAAAGTGCCGCTCAGAGGTAAAACAACCTAAAATCATACAAATATTAATTCTACAAAATAAAGCATTAAGTGTTGGTTAAAATGCTTAATTTCTAATTTATATTCGGTTCCTTCTTTTGAATTCGAATCTAATTTAAAGATCCTTCTTTTGAATCTCATCTTTAAATTAGATAGCATTCGTCTGTATTAACGATAAATATTTTTCCGTGAATAAACAGAAATGTGAAAGAAATTAATCTAAGCTTATCTAAATAAGTGAAAACAAAATGTAAAATAATGTTACATTAATGCTTATTATTAATGCGGAATTGAAATTTCTGATAAATACATTGTATCGCAAAAAAAGTTGTCCGGACACTTTCATGTTAAGTGAACAAATAGCCACATTCAAATCTACCTAACTTTGAAAATAAGTTTTTTACGGTTCTGTTGGGTTGTTTTACCTCTGAGCGGCACTTTTTTGCACACCATGGGCTAAATGGCCAGGTCACAAGAACCCCGAAGGCTCAAAGAAGGTTGGGGGAGTGAACCCACTAGAACAGCTATTGGGAGATAGATGGTAGCCTCCCGTCAAGGCCATCCAGCGTGTTCTTTAACGTTGGTTTGTTTTACCTCTGAGCGGCACTTTTTTGCACACCATGGGCTAAATGGCCAGGTCACAAGAACCCCGAAGGCTCAAAGAAGGTTGGGGGAGTGGACCCACTAGAACAGCTATTGGGAGATAGATGGTAGCCTCCCGTCAAGGCCATCCAGCGTGTTCTTTAACGTTGGGTTGTTTTACCTCTGAGCGGCACTTTTTTGCACACCATGGGCTAAATGGCCAGGTCACAAGAACCCCGAAGGCTCAAAGAAGGCTCAAAGTTGGGGGAGTGGACCCACTAGAACAGCTATTGGGAGATAGATGGTAGCCTCCCGTCAAGGCCATCCAGCGTGTTCTTTAACGTTGATTTGTTTTACCTCTGAGCGGCACTTTTTTGCACACCATGGGCTAAATGGCCAGGTCACAAGAACCCCGAAGGCTCAAAGAAGGTTGGAGGAGTGGACCCACTAGAACAGCTATTGGGAGATAGATGGTAGCCTCCCGTCAAGGCCATCCAGCGTGTTCTTTAACGTTGGTTTGTTTTACCTCTGAGCGGCACTTTTTTTTGCACACCATGGGCTAAATGGCCAGGTCACAAGAACCCCGAAGGCTCAGAGAAGGTTGGGGGAGTGGACCCACTAGAACAGCTATTGGGAGATAGATGGTAGCCTCCCGTCAAGGCCATCCAGCTTGTTCTTTAACGTTGGTTTGTTTTACCTCTGAGCGGCACTTTTTTGCACACCATGGGCTAAATGGCCAAGTCACAAGAACCCCGAAGGCTCAAAGAAGGTTGGGGGAGTGGACCCACTAGAACAGCTATTTGGAGATAGATGGTAGTCTCCCGTCAAGGCCATCCAGCGTGTTCTTTAACGTGCACAGGGTATGGCTCTCCTGCACACGGGGCCACGGCTTAACGTCCCATCCGACGGACGGCGGCCTTTCCAAGCCCATCGGTGTCCCCTACTGAGCTTTTTACGGAAAAAAGTCACTAGACAGTAATTAAAGATCTCGCTCAGAGCTCTCTAAATCTCTGTTTTCTATAATATTAATCTAATATTTAATGAGTTATGGAAGCTATAATATTTAACATCAGATGCTATCACACACCAAACTTTCAAAACATTTTCCCCCCAAATTGATGAAAACTTAAAAAATTCTTACACAAAATTCAAATATCTCATTTATATTGCAAACAACTTGTTATAACAGTTATGATTTAACTTTTTGAAGCATATTTTCAAAACTAGCAAAAGTTTCACTTAAACGTTTCAGCTTCCATAACTCTTAAAATATTAGATTAATATTATAAAAAATTTGGTCTGTAAATGGTAGCTAGGTAGTCACTGGAAGGAGAGCTATGCACCAATCCCCTGTGATGATGCATAGAACCGGCTAGGCCTAGCACCTAATGTCCGACCCCGTCTTCTCGTGGTGCAGACCGTTAGTACCTTTCAAAAGAGATACTCTCTTGTGGAAGTGAACGGAAGGGGAGGGCTGCCAGATTAGTGTGGCCTACTGATCTGGACAACTATGGCTACATTTCTTTTTTTTTCTACCCTGCTGAGGAGTGGTCAACCACACAGGGTCCTGGTGCTGACCATATAAACCCACTGGACTGGAGAGATATATGGCTCTGAGCTTGATTATGGATCCTGATTTTGCTGCACTGGTGGGCTTCTGTGGAGGGAAAATCTCCCGCTGTGTTTTCTGTTTGTTTGTGGGTTGACAGCCCCAAGTGAATAGATTCACAGGATATGTTTATCAGCTGGTGGATAATCCTGAGCAGAGGTCATCGCAGGCACCTGAACTCTTTGCTTCTATTGGCATCGTCAAATTCTACATTGGAGGAAGTCTTCCAGTGTCTAAACAACAATGGGACTAGAACTAACAACATTGTCTAAAACATCACTGAAATGCTCAGCCCACCTAGACAAGACAGAATCCTCATCTTCTATAACCTTACTTTTTTATCCTTCAATCCCTCTACTTGTCCGTTTTCTAAAGGCTTCAGACTTTTGTGGTGGGGGAACGGGTCTTTGCCCCATGTCTGCGATTAGAGGACTATTTGATATTGTTGGCATTCCCTCTCTCAATAAACATAGTTTCTTTAAACATCCCACTAACCACTTTCTCTCCATAGGTAGTTGGAATGTGAGGACTCTGAACAGAGCTTTTCCTCTTGATGTCATTTAATTTAGATATTCTTGGCCATTATAATTTAGATATTCTTGGCTTGCAAGAGACCAGATGGACAGATAAAGGTCATATTCTTAAAAATAATCTTAAATTTCTCTTTTCAGGGAGGGACGACAATAAGCATCACCAAGGCGTGGGTCTGCTTCTCAGAAGACACGCTAGTGATGCTCTTCTAGGATATGAGTGCATTAATGAAAGGTTTCTTACAGCAAAATTTCAGACAAGCGTTAAAGGCTTGAATGTTATCTGCTGTTATGCCCCCACTGATGATGCCAATGAGGATGAGAAGGATAGGTTTTATGGACAACTTCAGGATATTTTGAATTCTGTCAAGAAAGGAGATATTACCCTTGTTCTAGGCGACTTCAATGCCAAAGTTGGTACTGACTCTGACCTTTGAGGAGGAGTAATAGGCCCTTTTGGTATTGGTAGCTGCAATGACAATGGGCAACGTCTCCTACAGGTAAGTAAACTCAATGGATTCAGAATAACTAACACTTATTACAAACACCGCGACATACATAAGTACACATGTGTTTCACCTGATGGGCTGCATAAGAATATGATTGATTACATATTAATTAACAGCAAATGGGCTAGTTCTGTTAGGAATACCAGGGCATATAGGGGAGCTGAAATTGGATCTGACCATTACCTTGTTAAAAGTGTCTTGCAACTAAAACTTAAAAAGTGTTGTGCTAGAGTTAAAAAATTTACTTTTAATACTGAAGCTCTGAAAGATCCAGTTATGGCCAAAGCTTACCATGATAGGTTACTTTGTCATTTATGACGCTCATGGTTTGCTTACTACTGAAGTTGAGGAAGAATGGGATCATTTTAAACAGGCTTTTTTGGACACTAACAGTACTCTTTTAGGAAAAAAGGAGCAGAGGAGACAGAATTATTTGAGTGATAAGGCACTTGAGCTTATTTCAGAAAGAAAGAACTGCAGGAATGTCCTTAATCAATACCCTACTAGTCCTAATAGAAAGCATTACAGAGAACTTAATAAACGTGTAAAAGATCAGTTAGCTGCTGATAAGAATCTTTGGCTTGATAGCTTGCCTGACAAAGCCGAGGAAGCAGTTAGACAGCACAACAGCAGAGAGCTGTACCAGATAGTTAATGTTTTGTGTGGTAGAAAACGGACAGGTATACAGGGATTGAAGGATAAACAAGGTAAGGTTATAGAAGGTGAGGATTCTGTCATGACTAGGTATGCTGAGCATTTCAGTGATGTTCTAAACAAAGTGGTTTGTTCTACTCCCATTGCCTGTAATGATGATAGATGCATTAGCAGCATTAATGCTTCTCTATATCATAGTCTGAAGTTATTTTGCTTATTTCTAATCTTAACCCTAGACAGTATACATGGGGTCCACACTATCGAGACATTCTTTCAATGTAATATAGTGAAGAAAATATAGTGCAGTGTAAATCAAAATTTTATACCTAAATAAACATTTAAAAAAAAAACAAAGTCCTACAAAAAGCAGTGGATGCTGTTATTACTGTTCTTGTTCTTTTAAGATTTCAAAATACATTATATTCCATAAAATATACAACTTACACGCAGGGGTTTTCTGGACCCCATGTATACGTTAATGTCATAACGTGCAATGTATACTGTCTAGGGTTAAATTTCCTGAATCCCCAGGGGTAGATGAAATTACTACGGAAATGCTTAGAGCTGGGAATGTTTCGGTTACTACTTGGATGACTGAAATTATGAATATCTTTTATGATAAAGGCATGGTTCCTAAGGATTTTACCAGATCTATTATTATCCCTATTTTTTAAAACTGGTGATAGCAGTCTTTGTGATAATTACAGGGGTATCACCCTACTCTTTGTTCCAGGTAAAGTTCCTTGCATGATTGTGCTTAATAGAATTAAGAATCTGGCTGACAGACAATTGCGTAATGAGCAGTGCGGATTCAGAAGTGGTAGGGAATGTATCGATCAAATTTTTTTACTTACGCTGCTCTGCCGTCTTTCTCTGAAATTGCGTATCCATCCCGTAACAGTGTCATATGGGTTGGGTTGTTTTACCTCTGAGCGGCACTTTTTTTGCACACCATGGGCTAAATGGCCAGGCCACAAGGACCCCAAAGGCTCAGAGAAGGTGGGGGAGGGAACCCACTGGAACAGCTGTTGGGAGATAGATGGTAGTCTCCCGTCAAGGCCATCCAGCGTGTTCTTTAACGTGCACAGGGTATGGCTCTCCCACACACGGGGCCACGGCTGAACGTCCCATCCGACGGACGGCGGCCTTTCCAAGCCCATCGGTGTCCCCTACTGACCGTGGGCAGGGCGGGGCGTTTTTGCGGAGATAAACTCAACGCTGACCCAGCAGGGGCTCGAACCTGGAAACTACAGATTACGAGCATGGCGCGCTACCGACTGAGCCACCCCCGCCCCACATAAGAATATGATTGATTATATATTAATTAACAGCAAATGGGCTAGTTCTGTTAGGAATATCAGGTCATATAGGGGAGCTGAAATTGAATCTGATCATTACCTTGTTAAAAGTGTCTTGCAACTTAAACTTAAAAAGTGTTGTGCTACAGTTAAAAAATTTACTTTTAATACTGAAGCTCTGAAAGATCCAGTTATGGCCAAAGCTTACCATGATAGGTTACTTAGTCATTATGACAGTCATGGTTTGCTTAATACTGAAGTTGAGGAAGAATGGGATCATTTTAAACAGGCTTTTTTGGACACTAACAGTACTCTTTTAGGAAAAAAGGAGCAGAGGAGACAGAATTATCTGAGTGATAAGGCACTTGAGCTTATTTCAGAAAGAAAGAACTGCAGGAATGTCCTTAATCAATACCCTACTAGTCCTAATAGAAAGCATTACAGAGAACGTAATAAACGTGTAAAAGATCAGTTAGCTGCAGATAAGAATCTTTGGCTTGATGGTTTGGCTGACAAAGCCGAGGAAGCATTTAGACAGCACAACAGCAGAGAGCTGTACCAGATAGTTAATGTTTTGTGTGGTAGAAAACGAACACGTATACAGGGATTGAAGGATAAGCAAGGTATGGTTATAGAAGATGAGGCCTCTGTCATGGCTAGGTGGGCTGAGCATTTCAGTGATATTCTAAACAATGTGGTAGTTCTATTCCCATTGTTTGCAATGATGATAGATGCATTGGTTGGTTTAATGTTGGCCCTATAACACAATCTGAAGTTATTTTGTCTGTTTCTAAACTTAAACTTCATAAATCCCCAGGGGTAGATGAAATTACTACGGAAATGCTTAGAGCTGGGAATGTTTCGATTACCACTTGGATGACTGAAATTCTGAATATCTTTTATGATAAAGGCATGGTTCCTAAGGATTTTACCAGAGCTATTGTTATCCCTATTTTCAAAAAAGGTGATCGCAGTTCTTGTGATAACTATAGGGGTATCAGCCTACTCTCTGTTCCAGGTAAAGTTCTTTCCATGATTGTGCTTAATAGAATTAAGAATCTGGTTGACAGTCAATTGCGTGATGAGCAATGTGGATTCAGAAGTGGTAGGGGATGTGTGGATCAGATATTTTCACTTAGGCAGATTCTTGAGAAATGTTTAGAGTTTCAGAAACCTTTGTTTGCAACTTTGTTGATTTTAAAAAAGCTTTGGACTCTGTTGATCGTCATAATTTGTGGTTGATTGTGAGATCATATGGTGTACCAGATAAGTTAGTTAACGTAATGAAAGCTCTCTATAATAACACTGAGTCATGTATGAGAGTTGGTAAGGCTTATAGCAATTGGTTTAGCATTACTTCTGGTGTTCGACAAGGGTGCATTTTGTATCCTTTTCTCTTTAGCTTGGTTATTGATTATGTTATGCGAAATTCATTTCAAGGGAAATATTTTGGCCTTAAATGGACTGGAGATACGAAAATTTCTGATTTAGTTTATGCTGATGATTTAGCCCTTTTGGCAAACGATGTTGATGAGATGAACTCTTTCATTCAAGCTGTTGATGAAACTGGTAGTAGAGTAGGTTTGGTTATAAACAGAGAGAAAACTAAAGTGATGAAAATTGGACAGGCAGGCTGTGATTCAGTTCATCTGAATGGTTGCAGTCTTGAGCAGGTGTCATAGGTTCATTATCTTGGGAGCTATGTAACAGATAATGGTGATGTGCGACATGAGATTAACAGACAAATAGGAATTGTTGCTGGGGCTTTTAAGAATCTATGGAGAGTATGGAGAAATAGACTTATACACCTAAAGACTAAAATTAGACTGTATAATAGTTTGGTTCTTTCTAGGGTTAGTTATGGTAGTGAAACTTGGACACTTTGTAAACAAGATAACAGGAAACTAGATGCTTTTGATTCCAGATGCTTACGTAGTATCTTGGGCATTAGGTGGTTCAACTTTGTAACTAATGATGAGGTTAGGCAAAGGAGTTTGCAACCTCCTTTAAACAGCATATTGTGCAGAGAGAGACTCCTTTGGTTTGGCCATGTTGCCCGTATGAATAATTATAGATTGGCGAATAGGGTTATGAACAGTGTGCCTAAAGGCCTCAGAAAGAAGGGGAGACCTAGGATGCGGTGGGCAGACAATGTCAAACAGGACCTTGTTAGAATTGGTGTGCAGTGGCCAGATGCAGTAGATGTAGCTCAGGATAGACTTGCTTGGAGAACTAAATTGCACGGTCAGGTTGGACCTCCGTAGCCCATGGCTGCTTGAGAATGATGATGATGATGATGATAATAGAAAATAGAGATTTAGAGAGCTCTGACCGTGATCTTTAATTTATGTCTAGTGAATTTTTTGCCGTAAAAAAGCTTATTTTCAAAGTTAGGTAGATTTGAATGCAACTATTCGTACACGAAAGTATCCGGACATTTTTTGCAATGTAGTATATATAGATAAAACTTTCAATTTCAAACTTTTTTTCACAATGAGGAATTTTTTCTGTACCTATCCCCCTTTTTTTTCATAATTTCGATTTACATGGTGTAAACCAAGGGATGTGTATAGTTGGAGGGGCGGGGGTGGCTCAGTCAGTAGCGCGCCAGGCTCGTAATCTATAGTTCCCAGGTTCGAGTCCCAGCTGGGTCAGCGTTGAGATTTATCTCCACAAAACTCCCCGCCCTGCCCACGGTCAGTAGGGGACACCGATGGGCTTGGAAAGGCCGCCGTCTGTCGGATGGGACGTTAAGCCGTGGCCCCGTGTGCGGGAGAGCCATACCCTGTGCACGTTAAAGAACACGCTGGATGGCCTTGACGGGAGGCTACCATCTGTCTCCCAACAGCTGTTCCAGTGGGTCCCCTTCCCCAACCTTCTCTGAGCCTTCGGGGTCCATGTGACCTAGCCATTTAGCCCATGGTGTGCAAAAAAGTGCCGCTCAGAGGTGAAACAACCTAACGTTAAAGAACACGCTGGATGGCCTTGACGGGAGGCTACCATCTGTCTCCCAACAGCTGTTCCAGTGGGTCCCCTCCCCCAACCTTCTCTGAGACTTCGAGGTCCATGTGACCTAGCCATTTAGCCCATGGTGTGCAAAAAAGTGCCGCTCAGAGGTAAAACAACCCAACGTTAAAGAACACGCTGGATGGCCTTGACGGGAGGCTACCATCTGTCTCCCAACAGTTGTTCCAGTGGGTCCCCTCCCCCAACCTTCTCTGAGACTTCGAGGTCCATGTGACCTAGCCATTTAGCCCATGGTGTGCAAAAAAGTGCCGCTCAGAGGTAAAACAACCCAACGTTAAAGAACACGCTTGATGGCCTTGACGGGAGGCTACCATCTGTCTCCCAACAGCTGTTCCAGTGGGTCCCCTCCCCCAACCTTCTCTGAGCCTTCGGGGTCCATGTGACCTAGCCATTTAGCCCATGGTGTGCAAAACAGTACCGCTCAGAGGTAAAACAACCCAAATGTATAGTTGGATTAATTTCTTTCCATTTTCGCGTGATAAAGCCATTATTATTCCGCATAATAAAGCATTTAGAAAAGGGTAATTATCAAGTACAGGAAACGAGCTTGTTTGTGGAAAAATGCCGGGCAAATCTGCTAGTACTGAATGAAATGGAATTAAAGAGTAACAGTCATTCACGTAACTAGAGCATGGACGATTTATTTCTGTCTCCGAGACAATTATTCAGAATTATGTTCTGCCTCGTTAAACATAATCTTGGGAACTTCTAGCATTTAATCTCTACCTTTAAATATATGTAAAATGAGTTCATTAGCTGGTAGTATTAAACGTACGGCCAGTTTAAACCATTCGAACTGGCCTGCGATGATTTACATAACCATGGACAGTACACAGCTCAGGGTTGGGTTGTTTTGCCTCTAATCGGCACATTTTTAGACACAATGGGCTAAATGGCCAAGGTTGGGGTAGGTTGTTTTACCTCTGAGCGGTATTTTTTTGCACACAATGGGTAAATAGCCACGTCACAAGGACCCCGAAGGCTCAGAGAAGGTTGGGAGATGGGACCCACTGCAACAGCTATTAGGAGACAGATGGTACCCTCCCTTCAAGGCCATCCAGCGTGTTCTTTAACGTTGGGTTGTTTTACCTCTGAGCGGAACTTTTTTGCACTCCATGGGCTAAATGGCCAGGTCACATGGACCCCAAAGGCTTAGAGAAGGTTGGGGGAGAGGACCCACTGGAACAGCTGTTGGGAGACAGATGGTAGCCTCCCGTCAAGGCCATCAAGCGTGTTCTTTAACGTGCACAGGGTGTGGCTCTCCGATACACGGCGCCACGGCTTAACATCCCATCCGACGGACGGCGGCCTTTCCAAGGTGTCACCTACTGACTACTTTTTCGGTGTCCCCTACTGACTGTTGGCAGGGCGGGGTAATTTGTGGAGATAAATCTCAACCCTGACTCAGCCGGGACTCGAATCTGGAACTACAGATTACGAGCCTGGCGCGCTACCGACTGAGCCACCCCGCCCCTCAGACCTCGTTAATGAAAAAAGCTAAACAATAAAAATTGAAAATTAATTTTGGGAAGTCATAACAATGGTTACTTTTCGAATATACAGATACTGGACAGAAACATTCCCTGTTAAACCAAATTCAAAGATCCGTAATTTCTACAATAAATTTTTTTATAGGAAAAGAGGCCTATATAATTTTAAATCTCATTCAAATCTATATAAATCTCGAATTTCAACAATATTTGTTGGGTATTTAAGGAGCTGTGGAAGCTCGAATGCCTAACAGCAGCAAAGTTAGGCCTAAGAAAACTGTGGAAAATTAACAGTTACTGAAATAATTATTTGCACAAAATTGTAAAACATACACTTATTTTATTAAATGATTAGAAATAATATTCGTTTTTTAAGTTTTAATTAACTTTTGAGGTGAAATCTTATGATTGACAATCTCTGTTATTCAATATTAAAATTTCTAAAACTTCTAAACCTTAGTGTACGTACACGAAGGTTGCCAGATCACTAATTTCTAAAAAAATCGTTGCCACATATTTTTCCTGAATTCTGTAATCACGTGACACGAAGGTTGCCAGATCACTAATTTCTAAAAAATATCGTTGCCAGATATTTTTTCTGAATTCTGTAATCAACCATAGTGTTCGGATACTTTTTTGAGCGACTGTAGGTGGTCATGTTATTTTGATACTAGATCGTGTAGGCTCACTCACGGAAATATTGAGCGTGTGCAGTTACCGTTCACAGTAAACTGGAGCGTGTGCAGTAACTGCACACGCTCCAGTTTGTTGTGAACGGTAACTGGAGCGTGTACACTTGCTGTACACGCTCCAGATATTTTCCCTGAATTCTGTAATCACGTGACACGAAGGTTGCCAGATCACTCATTTCTAAAAAAATCGTTGCCAGATATTTTTTCTGAATTCTGTAATCAACCATAGTGTTCGGATACTTTTTTGAGCGACTGTAGGTGATCATATTATTTTGATACTAGATCGTATGGGCTCACTCACGGAAATATTGAGCGTGTGCAGTAACCGTTCAGAGCAAACTGGAGCGTGTGCAGTTACTGCACACGCTCCAGTTTGCTGTGAACGGTAACTGGAGCGTGTACACTTGCTGTACACGCTCCAGATATTTTCCCTGAATTCTGTAATCACGTGACACGAAGGTTGTCAGATCACTCATTTCTAAAAAAATCGTTGTCAGATATTTTTTACTGAATTCTCTAATCAACCGTAGGTTCGGACACTTTTTTGAGCGACTGTACACAACGGATATTGTTCAAAATCGAAATTTAGACAGTTTAATTCACTTCTTATATTTCTTTCATACGTTTCCATAAAAATTTAACAGTTACGGAGCTCGAATTTGATTCTCCATTAACACAACACGAGAATTCCATATTTGTGTGGGGCGGGGGTGGCTCAGTCGGTAGCGCGCCAGACTCGTAATCTTCGGTTCCCAGGTTCGAGTCCCAGCTGGGTCAGCATTGAGATTTATCTCAAAAAATATTCCCCGCCCTGCTCACGGTCAGTAGGGGACACCGATGGGCTTGGAAAGGCCGCCGTCCATCGGATGGGACGTTAAACCGTGGCCCCGTGTGTGGGAGAGCCATACCCTGTGCACGTTAAAGAACACGCTGGATGGCCTTGACGGGAGGCTACCATCTATCTCCCAACAGCTGTTCCAGTGGGTCTCCTCTCCCAACCTTCTCTGAGCCTTCGGGGTCCATGTGACCTGGCCATTTAGCCCATGGTGTGCAAAAAGTGCCGCTCAGAGGTAAAACAACCCAACGTTAAAGAACATGCTGGATGGCCTTGACGGGAGGCTACCATCTGTCTCCCAAGAGCTGTTCAAGTGGGTCCCCTCCCACAACCTTCTCTGAGCCCTCGGGGTCCATGTGACCTGGGCATTTAGCCCATGATGTGCAAAAAAGTGCCGCTCAGAGGTAAAACAACCCAACGTTAAAGAACACGCTGGATGGCCTTGACGGTAGGCTACCATCTGTCTCCCAAGAGCTGTTCAAGTGGGTCCCCTCCCACAACCTTCTCTGAGCCCTCGGGGTCCATGTGACCTGGGCATTTAGCCCATGATGTGCAAAAAAGTGCCGCTCAGAGGTAAAACCCATATTTCCGTCCATTGCCTGTACATTGTGAGCGAAGTTTCTCAGAGATAGAAGTAAACAAACTTCACTGTACGACACAGCTTCAGCGAAATACATTTGCAAACTGTCATTAAAGTTTCAGCTAATCAACCATTTACGACATTGATTTGACCAATTCAGATTAGCGCCAAGCTCCGCATTTCCGTTGGGCATGTTAGGATCTAGCCTAAGGGCATCAACATAATAGACTCGCCGTCACTGAAATACAGGAGCGAATCGAAAATATTCCAACTCGAAAATTAAATTTTTCCAACTGAGGAAATAATGTCTCTGTTAGTAACTAGATTTTCACTCCATGGGGGGGGGATGGTTGAGGCAATTTTCACAACTCTCCTGGATTTTGCCATTTAACTTCCAATTTTGCCAAGTAGCCATAATTTCACAGAAATAATTCCAATATTTACATCTCGTCTGAATTCTAGCAGGTCAGTGTGAATTTTCCCTTGATTTGGCCAACTCTCCTGAATCCAATCCCAATTTTTACATCTCTCCTAAATTTGACAAGTCACTTCAAAATTGGGGCGGGGGTGGCTCAGTCGGTAGCGCGCCAGGCTCGTAAGCTGTAGTTCCCAGGTTCGAGTCCCAGCTGGGTCAGCATTGAGATTTATCTCCACAAAATTCCACGCCCTGCCCACGGTCAGTAGGGGACATCGATGGGCTTGGAAAGGCCGTCGGATGGGACGTTAAGCCGTGGCCCCGTGTGCGGGAGAGCCATACCCTGTGCACGTTAAAGAACACGCTGGATGGCCTTGACGGGAGGCTACCTTCTGTCTTCCAACAGCTGGTGGTCCCCTCCCCCAACCTTCTCTGAGCTTCGGGGTTCATGAGACCTGGCCATTTAGCCCATGGTGTGCAAAAAAGTGCCGCTCAGAGGTAAAACAACCCACTTCAAAATTTTCAAACTCCCCAAGATTTTTTATTTTTTTTTTATTTGCGACATATAGGACAGAGAAGAATCCTAGAAGCTACTCCTAGCTTTTATAGGCCTTCTCATACAAGGACATGCCCTCCTAAGACCGAAGTCACTGCTGACCACTGCCTTAGTTAGAGCTAACACTACACACAAAGTTTGTCTTGCTGGAACAGTCGCTAGCTGCCTAACCACTATGCCAGTTAAGGCTTTATTTGCCAAGTTTTCTCGATTTTGTCAACTTTCCTTAATTTCACAATCCCAATCTCAATTATCACAACTAGCCCGTATTTTCCAAGTGGATTTGAATTTTGCCAACTGCATGAAAATTGGTCAGGCAGGCTGTGATTCAGTTAATCTGAATGGTTGCAGTCTTGAGCAGGTGTCACAGTTTAATTATCTTGGGAGCTATGTAACGGATACTGGTGATGTGCGGCATGAGATTAACAGACGAATAGGGATTGCTGCCGGGACTTTTAAGAATCTATGGAGAGTGTGGAGAAATAGGCGTATACACCTAAAGACTAAAATTAGACTGTATAATAGTTTGGTTCTTTCTAGGGTTATAGTAGTGAAACTTGGACGCTTTGTAAACAAGATAACAGGAAACTAGATGCTTTTGATTCCAGATGCTTACACAGTATCTTGGGCATTAGGTGGTTCAACTTTGTAACTAATGATGAGGTTAGGCAAAGGAGTCTGCAACCTCCTTTAAACAGCATATTGTGCAGAGAGAGACTCCGTTGGTTTGGCCATGTTGCCCGTATGGATAATTATAGATTGGCGAATAGGGTTATGAACAGTGTGCCTAGAGGCCTCAGAAGGAGGGGGAGACCTAGGATGCGGTGGGCAGACAATGATAAACAGGACCTTGTTAGAATTGGTGTGCAGTGGCCAGATGCAGTAGATGTAGCTCAGGATAGACTTGCTTGGAGAACTAAATTGCACGGTCTGGTTGGACCTCCATAGCCCATGGCTGCTTGAGGATGATGATGATGATGATGATGATGACTACATTTTGTTAAGTTTCCTCGATTTGCCCAACTCTTAATTTCGCAAAACTAATCCCAATTTTTACAACTCACTTGTACTTTACCAAGTGGTTTCCAGTTTTGCCAACTTCCCTAGATGTTGCCACCTCTCCTTAATTTCGCGAAACAATCCAAATTTTTACATCTCTCCCGAATTTGCCAAGTCACTTGAAATTTTTCAAACTCCCCAAAAGTTTGCGAAGTTTTATCGATTTTCTCAATTCACCTTAATTTCACAAAAATAATCCCAATTTTCATGACTCGCCCTATTTTACCAAGTGGATTTGAATTTTGCCAACTGCCCTAGATTTTGACAAGCTTCTCCGATTTTGCTAACTCGCCACAATTTTACAGAAAAAAAAACTCAATTTTTACATCTCACATGATTTTTGCAAAGTCACACTGAATATTGCCAACTCTCCCAAGATTTTCCAACTCTCCAAGATATTGCGAAGTTGCCAACAAGCCATAATTTTACAGAAAAAAGACCGCAATTTTTACATCTCACCAGAATTTTTCCAACTCTCCCAAGATTTGCCAACTCTCCAAGATATTGCGAAGTTGCCAACAAGCCATAATTTTACAAAAAAAGACTGCGATTTTTACATCTCACCAGAATTTTTCCAACTGTCCACGATTTTACCAAGTCACTCCGAATTTTGTCAACTCCCCAAGATTTTCCCAAGCCATTCTGAATTTTGCCAACTGCCCCTAGATTTTTCGAACTCCCTAAGTTTTGCCAACTGTCCCTAGATTTTTCGAACTCCCTAAGTTTTGCCAACTCTCCTAGATTTTGTCAACTCGCCATAATTTTACAGAAAAAATCCCAATTTTTACATCTCACCTGAATTTTGCCAAGTCACTCCGAATTTTGTCAACACCCCAAGATTTTGCCAAGTCATTCTGAATTTTGCCAACTGCCCCTAGATTTTTCAAACTCCCTAAGTTTTGCCAACTGTCCCTAGATTTTTCGAACTCCCTAAGTTTTGCCAACTCTCCTAGATTTTGTCAACTCGCCATAATTTTACAGAAAAAAATCCCAATTTTTACATCTCACCTGAATTTTGCCAAGTCAGTCTGAATTTTGTCAACACCCCAAGATTTTGCCAAGTCATTCTGAATTTTGCCAACTGTCCCTAGATTTTTCAAACTCCCTAAGTTTTGCCAACTGTCCCTAGATTTTTCAAACTCCCTAAGTTTTGCCAACTGTCCCTAGATTTTTCAAACTCCCTAAGTTTTGCCAACTCTCCTAGATTTTGTCAACTCGCTATAATTTTACAGAAAAAAATCCCAATTTTTACATCTCACCTGAATTTTGATAAGTCACTCCGAATTTTGTCAACACCCCAAGATTTTGCCAAGTCATTCTGAATTTTGCCAACTGCCCCTAGATTTTCCGAACTCCCTAAGTTTTGCCAACTGTCCCTAGTTTTTTCGAACTCCCTAAGTTTTGCCAACTCTCCTAGATTTTGTCAACTCGCTATAATTTTACAGTTAAAAATCCCAATTTTTACATCTCACCTGAATTTTGCCAAGTCACCCCGAATTTTGTCAACTCCCCAAGATTTTGCCAAGTCATTCTGAATTTTGCCAACTGCCCCTAGATTTTTCGAACTCCCTAAGTTTTGCCAACTGTCCCTAGATTTTTCAAACTCCCTAAGTTTTGCCAACTGTCCCTAGATTTTTCGAACTCCCTAAGTTTTGCTAACTCTCCTAGATTTTGTCAACTCGCTATAATTTTACAGAAAAAAATCCCAATTTTTACATCTCACCTGAATTTTGCCAAGTCACCCCGAATTTTGTCAACTCCCCAAGATTTTGCCAAGTCATTCTGAATTTTGCCAACTGCCCCTAGATTTTTCGAACTCCCTAAGTTTTGCCAACTGTCCCTAGATTTTTCAAACTCCCTAAGTTTTGCCAACTGTCCCTAGATTTTTCAAACTCCCTAAGTTTTGCCAACTGTCCCTAGATTTTTCCAACTCCCTAAGTTTTGCCAACTGTCCCTAGATTTTTCAAACTCCCTAAGTTTTGCCAACTCTCCTAGATTTTGTCAACTCGCTATAATTTTACAGAAAAAAATCCCAATTTTTACATCTCACCTGAATTTTGCCAAGTCACTCCGAATTTTGTCAACACCCCAAGATTTTGCCAACTGCCCCTAGATTTTCCGAACTCCCTAAGTTTTGCCAACTGTCCCTAGTTTTTTCGAACTCCCTAAGTTTTGCCAACTCTCCTAGATTTTGTCAACTCGCTATAATTTTACAGTAAAAAATCCCAATTTTTACATCTCACCTGAATTTTGCCAAGTCACCCCGAATTTTGTCAACTCCCCAAGATTTTGCCAAGTCATTCTGAATTTTGCCAACTGCCCCTAGATTTTCCGAACTCCCTAAGTTTTGCCAACTGTCCCTAGTTTTTTCGAACTCCCTAAGTTTTGCCAACTCTCCTAGATTCTGTCAACTCGCCATAATTTTACAGAAAAAATCCCAATTTTTACATCTCACCTGAATTTTGCCAAGTCACTCCGAATTTTGTCAACTCCCCAAGATTTTGCCAAGTCATTCTGAATTTTGCCAACTGCCCCTAGATTTTTCAAACTCCCTAAGTTTTGCCAACTGTCCCTAGCTTTTTCGAACTCCCTAAGTTTTGCCAACTCTCCTAGATTTTGTCAACTCGCTATAATTTTACAGAAAAAAATCCCAATTTTTACATCTCACCTGAATTTTGCCAAGTCACTCCGAATTTTGTCAACTCCCCAAGATTTTGCCAAGTCATTCTGAATTTTGCCAACTGCCCCTAGATTTTTCGAACTCCCTAAGTTTTGCCAACTGTCCCTAGATTTTTCAAACTCCCTAAGTTTTGCCAACTGTCCCTAGATTTTTCGAACTCCCTAAGTTTTGCCAACTCTCCTAGATTTTGTCAACTCGCCATAATTTTACAGAAAAAATCCCAATTTTTACATCTCACCTGAATTTTGCCAAGTCACTCCGAATTTTGTCAACACCCCAAGATTTTGCCAAGTCATTCTGAATTTTGCCAACTGTCCCTAGATTTTTCAAACTCCCTAAGTTTTGCCAACTGTCCCTAGATTTTTCAAACTCCCTAAGTTTTGCCAACTGTCCCTAGATTTTTCAAACTCCCTAAGTTTTGCCAACTCTCCTAGATTTTGTCAACTCGCTATAATTTTACAGAAAAAAATCCCAATTTTTACATCTCACCTGAATTTTGATAAGTCACTCCGAATTTTGTCAACACCCCAAGATTTTGCCAAGTCATTCTGAATTTTGCCAACTGCCCCTAGATTTTCCGAACTCCCTAAGTTTTGCCAACTGTCCCTAGTTTTTTCGAACTCCCTAAGTTTTGCCAACTCTCCTAGATTTTGTCAACTCGCTATAATTTTACAGTTAAAAATCCCAATTTTTACATCTCACCTGAATTTTGCCAAGTCACCCCGAATTTTGTCAACTCCCCAAGATTTTGTCAAGTCATTCTGAATTTTGCCAACTGCCCCTAGATTTTTCCAACTCCCTAAGTTTTGCCAACTGTCCCTAGATTTTTCAAACTCCCTAAGTTTTGCCAACTGTCCCTAGATTTTTCGAACTCCCTAAGTTTTGCTAACTCTCCTAGATTTTGTCAACTCGCTATAATTTTACAGAAAAAAATCCCAATTTTTACATATCACCTGAATTTTGCCAAGTCACCCCGAATTTTGTCAACTCCCCAAGATTTTGCCAAGTCATTCTGAATTTTGCCAACTGCCCCTAGATTTTTCGAACTCCCTAAGTTTTGCCAACTGTCCCTAGATTTTTCAAACTCCCTAAGTTTTGCCAACTGTCCCTAGATTTTTCGAACTCCCTAAGTTTTGCCAACTGTCCCTAGATTTTTCAAACTCCCTAAGTTTTGCCAACTGTCCCTAGATTTTTCAAACTCCCTAAGTTTTGCCAACTCTCCTAGATTTTGTCAACTCGCTATAATTTTACAGAAAAAAATCCCAATTTTTACATCTCACCTGAATTTTGCCAAGTCACCCCGAATTTTGTCAACACCCCAAGATTTTGCCAAGTCATTCTGAATTTTGCCAACTGCCCCTAGATTTTTCGAACTCCCTAAGTTTTGCCAACTGTCCCTAGATTTTTCAAACTCCCTAAGTTTTGCCAACTGTCCCTAGATTTTTCGAACTCCCTAAGTTTTGCCAACTCTCCTAGATTTTGTCAACTCGCCATAATTTTACAGAAAAAATCCCAATTTTTACATCTCACCTGAATTTTGCCAAGTCACTCCGAATTTTGTCAACACCCCAAGATTTTGCCAAGTCATTCTGAATTTTGCCAACTGCCCCTAGATTTTTCAAACTCCCTAGGTTTTGCCAACTGTCCCTAGATTTTTCGAACTCCCTAAGTTTTGCCAACTCTCCTAGATTTTGTCAACTCGCCATAATTTTACAGAAAAAAATCCCAATTTTTACATCTCACCTGAATTTTGGCAAGTCACCCCGAATTTTGTCAACTCCCCAAGATTTTGCCAAGTCATTCTGAATTTTGCCAACTGCCCCTAGATTTTTCAAACTCCCTAAGTTTTGCCAACTGTCCCTAGATTTTTCGAACTCCCTAAGTTTTGCCAACTCTCCTAGATTTTGTCAACTCGCCATAATTTTACAGAAAAAAATCCCAATTTTTACATCTCACCTGAATTTTGCCAAGTCACTCTGAATTTTGTCAACACCCCAAGATTTTGCCAAGTCATTCTGAATTTTGCCAACTGTCCCTAGATTTTTCAAACTCCCTAAGTTTTGCCAACTGTCCCTAGATTTTTCAAACTCCCTAAGTTTTGCCAACTGTCCCTAGATTTTTCAAACTCCCTAAGTTTTGCCAACTCTCCTAGATTTTGTCAACTCGCTATAATTTTACAGAAAAAAATCCCAATTTTTACATCTCACCTGAATTTTGCCAAGTCACTCCGAATTTTGTCAACTCCCCAAGATTTTGCCAAGTCATTCTGAATTTTGCCAACTGCCCCTAGATTTTTCGAACTCCCTAAGTTTTGCCAACTGTCCCTAGATTTTTCAAACTCCCTAAGTTTTGCCAACTTTCCCTAGATTTTTCAAACTCCCTAAGTTTTGCCAACTCTCCTAGATTTTGTCAACTCGCTATAATTTTACAGAAAAAAATCCCAATTTTTACATCTCACCTGAATTTTGCCAAGTCACCCCGAATTTTGTCAACACCCCAAGATTTTGCCAAGTCATTCTGAATTTTGCCAACTGCCCCTAGATTTTCCGAACTCCCTAAGTTTTGCCAACTGTCCCTAGTTTTTTCAAACTCCCTAAGTTTTGCCAACTATCCCTAGATTTTGTCAACTCGCTATAATTTTACAGTAAAAAATCCCAATTTTTACATCTCACCTGAATTTTGGCAAGTCACCCCGAATTTTGTCAACTCCCCAAGATTTTGCCAAGTCATTCTGAATTTTGCCAACTGCCCCTAGATTTTTCAAACTCCCTAAGTTTTGCCAACTGTCCCTAGATTTTTCGAACTCCCTAAGTTTTGCCAACTCTCCTAGATTTTGTCAACTCGCCATAATTTTACAGAAAAAAATCCCAATTTTTACATCTCACCTGAATTTTGCCAAGTCACTCTGAATTTTGTCAACACCCCAAGATTTTACCAAGTCATTCTGAATTTTGCCAACTGCCCCTAGATTTTTCCAACTCCCTAAGTTTTGCCAACTGTCCCTAGATTTTTCAAACTCCCTAAGTTTTGCCAACTGTCCCTAGATTTTTCGAACTCCCTAAGTTTTGCTAACTCTCCTAGATTTTGTCAACTCGCTATAATTTTACAGAAAAAAATCCCAATTTTTACATATCACCTGAATTTTGCCAAGTCACCCCGAATTTTGTCAACTCCCCAAGATTTTGCCAAGTCATTCTGAATTTTGCCAACTGCCCCTAGATTTTTCGAACTCCCTAAGTTTTGCCAACTGTCCCTAGATTTTTCAAACTCCCTAAGTTTTGCCAACTGTCCCTAGATTTTTCGAACTCCCTAAGTTTTGCCAACTGTCCCTAGATTTTTCAAACTCCCTAAGTTTTGCCAACTGTCCCTAGATTTTTCAAACTCCCTAAGTTTTGCCAACTCTCCTAGATTTTGTCAACTCGCTATAATTTTACAGAAAAAAATCCCAATTTTTACATCTCACCTGAATTTTGCCAAGTCACCCCGAATTTTGTCAACACCCCAAGATTTTGCCAAGTCATTCTGAATTTTGCCAACTGCCCCTAGATTTTTCGAACTCCCTAAGTTTTGCCAACTGTCCCTAGATTTTTCAAACTCCCTAAGTTTTGCCAACTGTCCCTAGATTTTTCGAACTCCCTAAGTTTTGCCAACTCTCCTAGATTTTGTCAACTCGCCATAATTTTACAGAAAAAATCCCAATTTTTACATCTCACCTGAATTTTGCCAAGTCACTCCGAATTTTGTCAACACCCCAAGATTTTGCCAAGTCATTCTGAATTTTGCCAACTGCCCCTAGATTTTTCAAACTCCCTAGGTTTTGCCAACTGTCCCTAGATTTTTCGAACTCCCTAAGTTTTGCCAACTCTCCTAGATTTTGTCAACTCGCCATAATTTTACAGAAAAAAATCCCAATTTTTACATCTCACCTGAATTTTGGCAAGTCACCCCGAATTTTGTCAACTCCCCAAGATTTTGCCAAGTCATTCTGAATTTTGCCAACTGCCCCTAGATTTTTCAAACTCCCTAAGTTTTGCCAACTGTCCCTAGATTTTTCGAACTCCCTAAGTTTTGCCAACTCTCCTAGATTTTGTCAACTCGCCATAATTTTACAGAAAAAAATCCCAATTTTTACATCTCACCTGAATTTTGCCAAGTCACTCTGAATTTTGTCAACACCCCAAGATTTTGCCAAGTCATTCTGAATTTTGCCAACTGTCCCTAGATTTTTCAAACTCCCTAAGTTTTGCCAACTGTCCCTAGATTTTTCAAACTCCCTAAGTTTTGCCAACTGTCCCTAGATTTTTCAAACTCCCTAAGTTTTGGCAACTCTCCTAGATTTTGTCAACTCGCTATAATTTTACAGAAAAAAATCCCAATTTTTACATCTCACCTGAATTTTGCCAAGTCACTCCGAATTTTGTCAACTCCCCAAGATTTTGCCAAGTCATTCTGAATTTTGCCAACTGCCCCTAGATTTTTCGAACTCCCTAAGTTTTGCCAACTGTCCCTAGATTTTTCAAACTCCCTAAGTTTTGCCAACTTTCCCTAGATTTTTCAAACTCCCTAAGTTTTGCCAACTCTCCTAGATTTTGTCAACTCGCTATAATTTTACAGAAAAAAATCCCAATTTTTACATCTCACCTGAATTTTGCCAAGTCACCCCGAATTTTGTCAACACCCCAAGATTTTGCCAAGTCATTCTGAATTTTGCCAACTGCCCCTAGATTTTCCGAACTCCCTAAGTTTTGCCAACTGTCCCTAGTTTTTTCAAACTCCCTAAGTTTTGCCAACTATCCCTAGATTTTGTCAACTCGCTATAATTTTACAGTAAAAAATCCCAATTTTTACATCTCACCTGAATTTTGGCAAGTCACCCCGAATTTTGTCAACTCCCCAAGATTTTGCCAAGTCATTCTGAATTTTGCCAACTGCCCCTAGATTTTCCGAACTCCCTAAGTTTTGCCAACTGTCCCTAGTTTTTTCGAACTCCCTAAGTTTTGCCAACTCTCCTAGATTCTGTCAACTCGCCATAATTTTACAGAAAAAATCCCAATTTTTACATCTCACCTGAATTTTGCTAAGTCACTCCGAATTTTGTCAACTCCCCAAGATTTTGCCAAGTCATTCTGAATTTTGCCAACTGCCCCTAGATTTTTCAAACTCCCTAAGTTTTGCCAACTGTCCCTAGCTTTTTCGAACACCCTAAGTTTTGCCAACTCTCCTAGATTTTGTCAACTCGCTATAATTTTACAGAAAAAAATCCCAATTTTTACATCTCACCTGAATTTTGCCAAGTCACTCCGAATTTTGTCAACTCCCCAAGATTTTGCCAAGTCATTCTGAATTTTGCCAACTGCCCCTAGATTTTTCGAACTCCCTAAGTTTTGCCAACTGTCCCTAGATTTTTCAAACTCCCTAAGTTTTGCCAACTGTCCCTAGATTTTTCAAACTCCCTAAGTTTTGCCAACTCTCCTAGATTTTGTCAACTCGCTATAATTTTACAGAAAAAAATCCCAATTTTTACATCTCACCTGAATTTTGATAAGTCACTCCGAATTTTGTCAACACCCCAAGATTTTGCCAAGTCATTCTGAATTTTGCCAACTGCCCCTAGATTTTCCGAACTCCCTAAGTTTTGCCAACTGTCCCTAGTTTTTTCGAACTCCCTAAGTTTTGCCAACTCTCCTAGATTTTGTCAACTCGCTATAATTTTACAGTTAAAAATCCCAATTTTTACATCTCACCTGAATTTTGCCATGTCACCCCGAATTTTGTCAACTCCCCAAGATTTTGTCAAGTCATTCTGAATTTTGCCAACTGCCCCTAGATTTTTCGAACTCCCTAAGTTTTGCCAACTGTCCCTAGATTTTTCAAACTCCCTAAGTTTTGCCAACTGTCCCTAGATTTTTCGAACTCCCTAAGTTTTGCTAACTCTCCTAGATTTTGTCAACTCGCTATAATTTTACAGAAAAAAATCCCAATTTTTACATATCACCTGAATTTTGCCAAGTCACCCCGAATTTTGTCAACTCCCCAAGATTTTGCCAAGTCATTCTGAATTTTGCCAACTGCCCCTAGATTTTTCGAACTCCCTAAGTTTTGCCAACTGTCCCTAGATTTTTCAAACTCCCTAAGTTTTGCCAACTGTCCCTAGATTTTTCGAACTCCCTAAGTTTTGCCAACTGTCCCTAGATTTTTCAAACTCCCTAAGTTTTGCCAACTGTCCCTAGATTTTTCAAACTCCCTAAGTTTTGCCAACTCTCCTAGATTTTGTCAACTCGCTATAATTTTACAGAAAAAAATCCCAATTTTTACATCTCACCTGAATTTTGCCAAGTCACCCCGAATTTTGTCAACACCCCAAGATTTTGCCAAGTCATTCTGAATTTTGCCAACTGCCCCTAGATTTTTCGAACTCCCTAAGTTTTGCCAACTGTCCCTAGATTTTTCAAACTCCCTAAGTTTTGCCAACTGTCCCTAGATTTTTCGAACTCCCTAAGTTTTGCCAACTCTCCTAGATTTTGTCAACTCGCCATAATTTTACAGAAAAAATCCCAATTTTTACATCTCACCTGAATTTTGCCAAGTCACTCCGAATTTTGTCAACACCCCAAGATTTTGCCAAGTCATTCTGAATTTTGCCAACTGCCCCTAGATTTTTCAAACTCCCTAGGTTTTGCCAACTGTCCCTAGATTTTTCGAACTCCCTAAGTTTTGCCAACTCTCCTAGATTTTGTCAACTCGCCATAATTTTACAGAAAAAAATCCCAATTTTTACATCTCACCTGAATTTTGGCAAGTCACCCCGAATTTTGTCAACTCCCCAAGATTTTGCCAAGTCATTCTGAATTTTGCCAACTGCCCCTAGATTTTTCAAACTCCCTAAGTTTTGCCAACTGTCCCTAGATTTTTCGAACTCCCTAAGTTTTGCCAACTCTCCTAGATTTTGTCAACTCGCCATAATTTTACAGAAAAAAATCCCAATTTTTACATCTCACCTGAATTTTGCCAAGTCACTCTGAATTTTGTCAACACCCGAAGATTTTGCCAAGTCATTCTGAATTTTGCCAACTGTCCCTAGATTTTTCAAACTCCCTAAGTTTTGCCAACTGTCCCTAGATTTTTCAAACTCCCTAAGTTTTGCCAACTGTCCCTAGATTTTTCAAACTCCCTAAGTTTTGCCAACTCTCCTAGATTTTGTCAACTCGCTATAATTTTACAGAAAAAAATCCCAAATTTTACATCTCACCTGAATTTTGCCAAGTCACTCCGAATTTTGTCAACTCCCCAAGATTTTGCCAAGTCATTCTGAATTTTGCCAACTGCCCCTAGATTTTTCGAACTCCCTAAGTTTTGCCAACTGTCCCTAGATTTTTCAAACTCCCTAAGTTTTGCCAACTTTCCCTAGATTTTTCAAACTCCCTAAGTTTTGCCAACTCTCCTAGATTTTGTCAACTCGCTATAATTTTACAGAAAAAAATCCCAATTTTTACATCTCACCTGAATTTTGCCAAGTCACCCCGAATTTTGTCAACACCCCAAGATTTTGCCAAGTCATTCTGAATTTTGCCAACTGCCCCTAGATTTTCCGAACTCCCTAAGTTTTGCCAACTGTCCCTAGTTTTTTCAAACTCCCTAAGTTTTGCCAACTGTCCCTAGATTTTGTCAACACGCTATAATTTTACAGTAAAAAATCCCAATTTTTACATCTCACCTGAATTTTGGCAAGTCACCCCGAATTTTGTCAACTCCCCAAGATTTTGCCAAGTCATTCTGAATTTTGCCAACTGCCCCTAGATTTTCCGAACTCCCTAAGTTTTGCCAACTGTCCCTAGTTTTTTCGAACTCCCTAAGTTTTGCCAACTCTCCTAGATTCTGTCAACTCGCCATAATTTTACAGAAAAAATACCAATTTTTACATCTCACCTGAATTTTGCTAAGTCACTCCGAATTTTGTCAACTCCCCAAGATTTTGCCAAGTCATTCTGAATTTTGCCAACTGCCCCTAGATTTTTCAAACTCCCTAAGTTTTGCCAACTGTCCCTAGCTTTTTCGAACTCCCTAAGTTTTGCCAACTCTCCTAGATTTTGTCAACTCGCTATAATTTTACAGAAAAAAATCCCAATTTTTACATCTCACCTGAATTTTGCCAAGTCACTCCGAATTTTGTCAACTCCCCAAGATTTTGCCAAGTCATTCTGAATTTTGCCAACTGCCCCTAGATTTTTCGAACTCCCTAAGTTTTGCCAACTGTCCCTAGATTTTTCAAACTCCCTAAGTTTTGCCAACTGTCCCTAGATTTTTCGAACTCCCTAAGTTTTGCTAACTCTCCTAGATTTTGTCAACTCGCTATAATTTTACAGAAAAAAATCCCAATTTTTACATATCACCTGAATTTTGCCAAGTCACCCCGAATTTTGTCAACTCCCCAAGATTTTGCCAAGTCATTCTGAATTTTGCCAACTGCCCCTAGATTTTTCGAACTCCCTAAGTTTTGCCAACTGTCCCTAGATTTTTCAAACTCCCTAAGTTTTGCCAACTGTCCCTAGATTTTTCGAACTCCCTAAGTTTTGCCAACTGTCCCTAGATTTTTCAAACTCCCTAAGTTTTGCCAACTGTCCCTAGATTTTTCAAACTCCCTAAGTTTTGCCAACTCTCCTAGATTTTGTCAACTCGCTATAATTTTACAGAAAAAAATCCCAATTTTTACATCTCACCTGAATTTTGCCAAGTCACCCCGAATTTTGTCAACACCCCAAGATTTTGCCAAGTCATTCTGAATTTTGCCAACTGCCCCTAGATTTTTCGAACTCCCTAAGTTTTGCCAACTATCCCTAGATTTTTCAAACTCCCTAAGTTTTGCCAACTGTCCCTAGATTTTTCGAACTCCCTAAGTTTTGCCAACTCTCCTAGATTTTGTCAACTCGCCATAATTTTACAGAAAAAATCCCAATTTTTACATCTCACCTGAATTTTGCCAAGTCACTCCGAATTTTGTCAACACCCCAAGATTTTGCCAAGTCATTCTGAATTTTGCCAACTGCCCCTAGATTTTTCAAACTCCCTAGGTTTTGCCAACTGTCCCTAGATTTTTCGAACTCCCTAAGTTTTGCCAACTCTCCTAGATTTTGTCAACTCGCCATAATTTTACAGAAAAAAATCCCAATTTTTACATCTCACCTGAATTTTGGCAAGTCACCCCGAATTTTGTCAACTCCCCAAGATTTTGCCAAGTCATTCTGAATTTTGCCAACTGCCCCTAGATTTTTCAAACTCCCTAAGTTTTGCCAACTGTCCCTAGATTTTTCGAACTCCCTAAGTTTTGCCAACTCTCCTAGATTTTGTCAACTCGCCATAATTTTACAGAAAAAAATCCCAATTTTTACATCTCACCTGAATTTTGCCAAGTCACTCTGAATTTTGTCAACACCCCAAGATTTTGCCAAGTCATTCTGAATTTTGCCAACTGTCCCTAGATTTTTCAAACTCCCTAAGTTTTGCCAACTCTCCTAGATTTTGTCAACTCGCCATAATTTTACAGAAAAAAATCCCAATTTTTACATCTCACCTGAATTTTGCCAAGTCACTCTGAATTTTGTCAACACCCCAAGATTTTGCCAAGTCATTCTGAATTTTGCCAACTGTCCCTAGATTTTTCAAACTCCCTAAGTTTTGCCAACTGTCCCTAGATTTTTCAAACTCCCTAAGTTTTGCCAACTGTCCCTAGATTTTTCAAACTCCCTAAGTTTTGCCAACTCTCCTAGATTTTGTCAACTCGCTATAATTTTACAGAAAAAAATCCCAATTTTTACATCTCACCTGAATTTTGCCAAGTCACTCCGAATTTTGTCAACTCCCCAAGATTTTGCCAAGTCATTCTGAATTTTGCCAACTGCCCCTAGATTTTTCGAACTCCCTAAGTTTTGCCAACTGTCCCTAGATTTTTCAAACTCCCTAAGTTTTGCCAACTTTCCCTAGATTTTTCAAACTCCCTAAGTTTTGCCAACTCTCCTAGATTTTGTCAACTCGCTATAATTTTACAGAAAAAAATCCCAATTTTTACATCTCACCTGAATTTTGCCAAGTCACCCCGAATTTTGTCAACACCCCAAGATTTTGCCAAGTCATTCTGAATTTTGCCAACTGCCCCTAGATTTTCCGAACTCCCTAAGTTTTGCCAACTGTCCCTAGTTTTTTCAAACTCCCTAAGTTTTGCCAACTGTCCCTAGATTTTGTCAACTCGCTATAATTTTACAGTAAAAAATCCCAATTTTTACATCTCACCTGAATTTTGGCAAGTCACCCCGAATTTTGTCAACTCCCCAAGATTTTGCCAAGTCATTCTGAATTTTGCCAACTGCCCCTAGATTTTCCGAACTCCCTAAGTTTTGCCAACTGTCCCTAGTTTTTTCGAACTCCCTAAGTTTTGCCAACTCTCCTAGATTCTGTCAACTCGCCATAATTTTACAGAAAAAATCCCAATTTTTACATCTCACCTGAATTTTGCTAAGTCACTCCGAATTTTGTCAACTCCCCAAGATTTTGCCAAGTCATTCTGAATTTTGCCAACTGCCCCTAGATTTTTCAAACTCCCTAAGTTTTGCCAACTGTCCCTAGCTTTTTCGAACTCCCTAAGTTTTGCCAACTCTCCTAGATTTTGTCAACTCGCTATAATTTTACAGAAAAAAATCCCAATTTTTACATCTCACCTGAATTTTGCCAAGTCACTCCGAATTTTGTCAACTCCCCAAGATTTTGCCAAGTCATTCTGAATTTTGCCAACTGCCCCTAGATTTTTCGAACTCCCTAAGTTTTGCCAACTGTCCCTAGATTTTTCAAACTCCCTAAGTTTTGCCAACTGTCCCTAGATTTTTCAAACTCCCTAAGTTTTGCCAACTCTCCTAGATTTTGTCAACTCGCTATAATTTTACAGAAAAAAATCCCAATTTTTACATCTCACCTGAATTTTGCCAAGTCACTCCGAATTTTGTCAACTCCCCAAGATTTTGCCAAGTCATTCTGAATTTTGCCAACTGCCCCTAGATTTTTCGAACTCCCTAAGTTTTGCCAACTGTCCCTAGATTTTTCAAACTCCCTAAGTTTTGCCAACTGTCCCTAGATTTTTCAAACTCCCAAAGTTTTGCCAACTCTCCTAGATTTTGTCAACTCGCTATAATTTTACAGAAAAAAATCCCAATTTTTACATCTCACCTGAATTTTGCCAAGTCACTCCGAATTTTGTCAACTCCCCAAGATTTTGCCAAGTCATTCTGAATTTTGCCAACTGCCCCTAGATTTTTCGAACTCCCTAAGTTTTGGCAACTGTCCCTAGATTTTTCGAACTCCCTAAGTTTTGCCAACTGCCCCTAGATTTTTCGAACTCCCTAAGTTTTGCCAACTGTCCCTAGATTTTTCAAACTCCCTAAGTTTTGCCAACTGTCCCTAGATTTTTCGAACTCCCTAAGTTTTGCTAACTCTCCTAGATTTTGTCAACTCGCTATAATTTTACAGAAAAAATCCCAATTTTTACATCTCACCTGAATTTTGCCAAGTCACTCCGAATTTTGTCAACTCCCCAAGATTTTCCCAAGTCATTCTGAATTTTGCCAACTGCCCCCAGATTTTTCGAACTCCCTAAGTTTTGCCAACTGTCCCTAGATTTTTCGAACTCCCTAAGTTTTGCCAACTCTCCTAGATTTTGTCAACTCGCCATAATTTTACAGAAAAAATCCCAATTTTTACATCTCACCTGAATTTTGCCAAGTCACTCCGAATTTTGTCAACACCCCAAGATTTTGCCAAGTCATTCTGAATTTTGCCAACTGCCCCTAGATTTTCCGAACTCCCTAAGTTTTGCCAACTGTCCCTAGTTTTTTCGAACTCCCTAAGTTTTGCCAACTCTCCTAGATTTTGTCAACTCGCTATAATTTTACAGAAAAAAATCCCAATTTTTACATCTCACCTGAATTTTGCCAAGTCACCCCGAATTTTGTCAACTCCCCAAGATTTTGCCAAGTCATTCTGAATTTTGCCAACTGCCCCTAGATTTTTCGAACTCCCTAAGTTTTGCCAACTGTCCCTAGATTTTTCAAACTCCCTAAGTTTTGCCAACTGACCCTAGATTTTTCGACCTCCCTAAGTTTTGCTAACTCTCCTAGATTTTGTCAACTCGCTATAATTTTACAGAAAAAAATCCCAATTTTTACATCTCACCTGAATTTTGCCAAGTCACTCCGAATTTTGTCAACTCCCCAAGATTTTGCCAAGTCATTTTGAATTTTGCCAACTGCCCCTAGATTTTCCGAACTCCCTAAGTTTTGCCAACTGTCCCTAGTTTTTTCGAACTCCCTAAGTTTTGCCAACTCTCCTAGATTTTGTCAACCCGCTATAATTTTACAGAAAAAAATCCCAATTTTTACATCTCACCTGAATTTTGCCAAGTCACCCCGAATTTTGTCAACTCCCCAAGATTTTGCCAAGTCATTCTGAATTTTGCCAACTGCCCCTAGATTTTTCGAACTCCCTAAGTTTTGCCAAATGTCCCTAGATTTTTCAAACTCCCTAAGTTTTGCCAACTGACCCTAGATTTTTCGAACTCCCTAAGTTTTGCTAACTCTCCTAGATTTTGTCAACTCGCTATAATTTTACAGAAAAAATCCCAATTTTTACATCTCACCTGAATTTTGCCAAGTCACTCCGAATTTTGTCAACTCCCCAAGATTTTCCCAAGTCATTCTGAATTTTGCCAACTGCCCCCAGATTTTTCGAACTCCCTAAGTTTTGCCAACTGTCCCTAGATTTTTCGAACTCCCTAAGTTTTGCCAACTCTCCTAGATTTTGTCAACTCGCCATAATTTTACAGAAAAAATCCCAATTTTTACATCTCACCTGAATTTTGCCAAGTCACTCCGAATTTTGTCAACACCCCAAGATTTTGCCAAGTCATTCTGAATTTTGCCAACTGCCCCTAGATTTTCCGAACTCCCTAAGTTTTGCCAACTGTCCCTAGTTTTTTCGAACTCCCTAAGTTTTGCCAACTCTCCTAGATTTTGTCAACTCGCTATAATTTTACAGAAAAAAATCCCAATTTTTACATCTCACCTGAATTTTGCCAAGTCACCCCGAATTTTGTCAACTCCCCAAGATTTTGCCAAGTCATTCTGAATTTTGCCAACTGCCCCTAGATTTTTCGAACTCCCTAAGTTTTGCCAACTGTCCCTAGATTTTTCAAACTCCCTAAGTTTTGCCAACTGACCCTAGATTTTTCGACCTCCCTAAGTTTTGCTAACTCTCCTAGATTTTGTCAACTCGCTATAATTTTACAGAAAAAAATCCCAATTTTTACATCTCACCTGAATTTTGCCAAGTCACTCCGAATTTTGTCAACTCCCCAAGATTTTGCCAAGTCATTTTGAATTTTGCCAACTGCCCCTAGATTTTCCGAACTCCCTAAGTTTTGCCAACTGTCCCTAGTTTTTTCGAACTCCCTAAGTTTTGCCAACTCTCCTAGATTTTGTCAACCCGCTATAATTTTACAGAAAAAAATCCCAATTTTTACATCTCACCTGAATTTTGCCAAGTCACTCCGAATTTTGTCAACTCCCCAAGATTTTGCCAAGTCATTCTGAATTTTGCCAACTGCCCCTAGATTTTCCGAACTCCCTAAGTTTTGCCAACTGTCCCTAGTTTTTTCGAACTCCCTAAGTTTTGCCAACTCTCCTAGATTTTGTCAACCCGCTATAATTTTACAGAAAAAAATCCCAATTTTTACATCTCACCTGAATTTTGCCAAGTCACTCCGAATTTTGTCAACACCCCAAGATTTTGCCAAGTCATTCTGAATTTTGCCAACTGCCCCTAGATTTTCCGAACTCCCTAAGTTTTGCCAACTGTCCCTAGTTTTTTCGAACTCCCTAAGTTTTGCCAACTCTCCTAGATTTTGTCAACCCGCTATAATTTTACAGAAAAAAATCCCAATTTTTACATCTCACCTGAATTTTGCCAAGTCACCCCGAATTTTGTCAACTCCCCAAGATTTTGCCAAGTCATTCTGAATTTTGCCAACTGCCCCTAGATTTTTCGAACTCCCTAAGTTTTGCCAACTGTCCCTAGATTTTTCAAACTCCCTAAGTTTTGCCAACTGACCCTAGATTTTTCGAACTCCCTAAGTTTTGCTAACTCTCCTAGATTTTGTCAACTCGCTATAATTTTACAGAAAAATATCCCAATTTTTACATCTCACCTGAATTTTGCCAAGTCACTCCGAATTTTGTCAACTCCCCAAGATTTTGCCAAGTCATTCTGAATTTTGCCAACTGCCCCTAGATTTTCCGAACTCCCTAAGTTTTGCCAACTGTCCCTAGTTTTTTCGAACTCCCTAAGTTTTGCCAACTCTCCTAGATTTTGTCAACTCGCTATAATTTTACAGTAAAAAAATCCCAATTTTTACATCTCACCTGAATTTTGCCAAGTCACCCCGAATTTTGTCAACTCCCCAAGATTTTGCCAAGTCATTCTGAATTTTGCCAACTGCCCCTAGATTTTCCGAACTCCCTAAGTTTTGCCAACTGTCCCTAGTTTTTTCGAACTCCCTAAGTTTTGCCAACTCTCCTAGATTTTGTCAACTCGCTATAATTTTACAGAAAAAAATCCCAATTTTTACATCTCACCTGAATTTTGCCAAGTCACCCCGAATTTTGTCAACTCCCCAAGATTTTGCCAAGTCATTCTGAATTTTGCCAACTGCCCCTAGATTTTTCGAACTCCCTAAGTTTTGCCAACTGTCCCTAGATTTTTCAAACTCCCTAAGTTTTGCCAACTGTCCCTAGATTTTTCAAACTCCCTAAGTTTTGCCAACTCTCCTAGATTTTGTCAACTCGCTATAATTTTACAGAAAAAAATCCCAATTTTTACATCTCACCTGAATTTTGCCAAGTCACTCCGAATTTTGTCAACTCCCCAAGATTTTGCCAAGTCATTCTGAATTTTGCCAACTGCCCCTAGATTTTTCGAACTCCCTAAGTTTTGCCAACTGTCCCTAGATTTTTCGAACTCCCTAAGTTTTGCCAACTCTCCTAGATTTTGCCAACTCGCCATAATTTTACAGAAAAAAATCCCAATTTTTACATCTCACCTGAATTTTGCCAACTCCCCAAGATTTTGCCAACTTACCTGTATTTTGCTTTGAATTTTGCCAACTGCTCTAAATTTTGCCGTCTCTCCATTTTCCAAACTGCCTTAGATTTGCCAAGTTGCCTCGTTTTTGACAACTCTCTTTAATTTTACAAAAAAAAAGATTACAAATTTTCACAACTCACTTAGATTTTACGAAGTTGCTTCGAATTTTGCCAACTCCGAGTTTGTTTTTTTGGAGGGGGGCTCCCCCACATAGCTATGCTCCTGTTCAAATGCTACAATTTGTTTCTTTTAAGCAACAACAAAATTATGTCTTTTTTTTAATTCTTAAAAGGAGTAATAACAATGCAAGTATCAATGGAGAGTGACTGTTTTCTTTTCTACTCTTTGAAAACAAAACAATCGAAAATACAATCGAAAACGAACTTTTAAAAGAATGTGAATTTTGAGGCAATTATCAAACTTATTGGGATTCTTACATGTGAAAGTCGAATCACAATCAATTGTAGCTCTCAATCAATTTTTATCCAAATTTCGATTTTAGAAAATATTCGTTTAACATTTGAAGAATTAATGAAGCTGAAATATTTGACAGAAGTTGTCACCGGGACTGGATTTATAAAAACAATTGAGGGGGGGGGGGAAACAACGCAAAAAACAACAAAAAAAAAAACAACGCAATCGAGCAGGGGGAAAAAAGAAAAAGGGTCGGGGGACTTTTCCATTGCAGGGTAACATTTTCTCCATCGTTTTAGAATTTCTTTAAAAAAATATTCATGAAAAATGCGTAAAGAATGCACAAGTTTAATATTTTTGGGTCCATTACCTTTACTTGCATTTTACAAGGGGGCGGGGGGCTGGCATGGGGTATCAGTTAGATCGAAGTTAAGAAAATTTCCGTAAATGGCCAGGCCACAACTTTGTAATATACCTCACCACAGCCTTGTATTAACCCCGAAGGCTCAGAGGTTGGGTGAGGGCAGGGCCATGCCGTGCTATGATACAGAGAGACGGCCGCATCAGGGGGCACCGTAAGGGGACGGCATAAGCAGCGAAATCAAAATACAATTTGAACCATTCAATAATTAAAAATCTTTACACAACGCTTTTCTATATTGGTCTATGTTATTCCGATATTGATGTATACGATTTATGATTTATCGTACGCCTCTGCCTAAGCGCTTTCGGTACCCTTTGATCTCGGTTTCTGGTGCAGGTGCATCGTTGGCGAGCGCTCGCCGAAAGACTTTTGATCTGACAGCGCGAAGCTATTATTTTTGTTTGTAATATACCGCGCGGCCGCTCTTAAAAGCTGAGGCGGCAATTATCACAAAAGACAATTGCACGTGTTACGTGTTGATAGTTCTGCTTTGAGCTTAAATTATTGACAATATTTGATTTTAATGTTAGTTTGTCATGAGAAGTGACAAGTGGCTGTGCTGTATTTAAATCAGTAAATCAGATATATATTGCTCACAAAACTTAGGGGATATTTCGAAATGAATATGAAGCGATGAAATATCCCCTAATTTTTGTGAGCAGTATATATCTGTATCAATATAATTTTTGTGCATTTATACTAATTCAGTTTTTGTGTTTAAAAAGTAGATCAGGTAAGAGAATTATTGTTTTTTACAGCAATTGTAGTTACTTATTATCATTGAAAATGATTATGTTATGACAATAGGGACTCGAATTAAAAAGTAGCATTTGCATGGACTGGGTATATCTCAGGTGCGGAACGTGTGCCTCTGTGTGATAGATAGAGAGTTATTTTGGTAATATTGAGCTACTTTTGCCTTCTGTGTGTGATAGAGAGAGAGTTGCTTAGGAAATATTTGCATTTGCCTACTTTTGCTTTCGTTATTTATTGCTCTATTTTTACCAAATTCATATACGTTGAAGTGGAGACAATACAATAATAAGTTAAAGAAAGACAAATGTCAAAACGGCTGCTAGTTGTCAATTTGACAGATATTCGTTATCTATTTATTATGATCTGTTACCTACAAATCTTACTAGATTTTCAACTCATTTCTATCGTTATTTTATCTACCCTATTTTAATAGCATGATAAGCATCATCATATTTAATCATTTTCAATGACCCCCCGGTTGCATCTTTGCGAAGAACTGTGAATTTTTATTTAATATTTTTATTACAGTATGGAACAGAAAAGGAAAAAATTGTCTGGAAGTCAATATAAAAAGAAACTCTTAAAGAAAGAGGAACAAAGAAGAAAGCTAAGCTATGTTATGAAGGAATTCTTAGTACAAAAGTCCTGTTTAGATGAGCCGTCCACATCCACAGCGACTGCTTTGGATTTGGCAAATAAAAACTCAGTGCCGCCCCAATCACTTCCAGAAGTTGTTGAAGAGAGCCAATGAAATTCCTTCTGATCCTGCATTATGGAATGCTTTCTGCATGTCATCTGAAACTCGTCAAATACTGGTTGAGAGGGGTCCACATCAAATTAAAGAATTCGAGTTTCCTATTAATAAAGGAAGGCGTAGATTTTCGCCCTCGCATTATTTGAAAGTGTTGAGCAATAGTGAAGTCGTTGAGAGAAGTTGGTTGATTTACTCTGTTACAAATGATGCCGTTTTTTGCTTTTGTTGTATATTATTTGATAATTCGTCTGCTATTAATGACTGACCCAAAAAAGGTTATTCTGACTGGGAAAATCTTATAAGAGCCCTCACAATGCACGAAAAGTCTGTAAATCACAGAAATGCTTTTAGAGCATGGAAAGAATTGGGCATTCGATTAAAGTAGAAAAAAACTATTGACGCTGAATATCAACGAATTATGGATATGGAATTCAGCATTGGAGAGGAGTTCTAAAAAGAATTAAGTCAATAATTAGACTATTGGCCTCACAATGCTTAGCTTTTCGTGGAACAAACTTCACCGCAGAAACTAAAGTTAAAGCAAGAGGGTTAGCAAAAAATACTAAAAATTACAAGTTTATATGCGGTGTAATTCTTTGGTATGATATTTTATTTGAAATAAATTCAGTCTCGAAGCTATTGCAATCTGTAACTATAAATTTGTTAGATTGTGTAAGGATGTTATCAGAAACCATACAAAAAGTGAAAAGTTATAGACAATCTGGATATGATCAGATGAAAATTGCTGCTATGCTACCATATTCTATGAAACCTTTGGATGTTTTAAATTATTTGTGACAAAATAACTTAATTACTTTGTATCCGAATATTGTTGTAGCTCTGAGAATTTTATTAACACTTCCTGTCACTGTAGCTAGTGGGGAAAGAAGTTTTTCCAAATTAAAATTAATAAAACACTACTTAAGAAGTTCAATAAGCCAAACAAAACTTAGAAATCTGTCATTAATTTCTATTGAATCTACATTGGCTGCCACTCTAGACTACACATCCCTAATTAACGAATTTGCTAAAGTTAAAATTAGTAGGGTAAGATTGTAGTAGATTGTTGTAGTTGATAGTTGATATCATTATTTTAAAGTAGTTTATATTTTCAAATTAAAAATAGTATTCGTACATTTTGTGCAGTTTTTTTTTAAATCACAATCGAAGGTTATTTTAAAGATAAAACATTTAAGAGGCGGCATTTCGAAGACTTGCATCATAATGAGAAAATCTACCGCACGACCCTGGGTGAGGGGACCCACTGGAACAGCTGTTGGGAGACAGATGGTAGCCTCCCGTCAAGGCCATCCAGTGTGTTCTTTAACGTTGGGTTGTTTTACCTCTGAGCGGCACTTTTTTGCACACCATGGGCTAAATGGCCAGGTCATATGGACCCCGAAGGCTCAGAGAAGGTTGGGGGAGGGGATCCACTGGAACAGCTGTTGGGAGACAAATGGTAGCCTCCCGTCAAGGCCATCCAGCGCGTTCTTTAACGTGCACAGGGTATGGCTCTCCCGCACACGGAGCCACAGTTTAAAGTCCCATCCGACGGACGGCGGCCTTTCCAAGCCCATCGGTGTCCCCTACTGACCGTGGGCAAGGCGGTGAATTTTGCGGAGATAAATCTCAATGCTGACCCAGCTGGGACTCGAACCTGGGAACTACAGATTACGAGCCTGCCGCTCTACCGACTGAGCCACCCCCGCCCCATTTGCTTCAACTGGTAATTGGTTTGACATGGTATGAAAAATAAATCTCTCTCCATATGCTCAAAACATGTTTGCCAACCTTGCTCTCACAACTAATTGTAAAAAGGATCGCTGCTTTCTCACATGTGAATTATGGAGTAAGATTTGAGATCGTGAAAAGGAAATTTTTATCATGAGTTTTTAATATTTTGTTTAACTTCCGAGTTGCACTTTTATCCACATAATACTCGTAGATAAAATGGCCAGGTGAGAAGGATTTTAATAGCTGAAAATTGGGCGACAGAAATCGAAGAATACGATATTCCTAGAATATGGGATAATAATATTCCCAACAGTTGGGGACAGCTGTTAGGAAAGAGAAGAAAGTTTCTCATCATGGCCACATGCCACGTGATCTTTAATGTACAAAGGGTATGGTTTCCTTCACATGGGTTGGATTATTTTACCATTGAGCAGCACTTTTTTTGCACACCATGGGTTGGGTTGTTTTACCTCTGAGCGGCACTTTTTTGCACACCATGGGCTAAATGGCCAGGTCACATGGACCCCGAAGGCTCAGAGAAGGTTGGGGGAGGGGACCCACTGGAACAGCTGTTAGGAGACAGATGGTAGCCTCCCGTCAAGGCCATCCAGTGTGTTCTTTAACGTTGGGTTGTTTTACCTCTGAGCAGCACATTTTTGCGCACCATGGGCTAAATGGCCAGGCCACAAGGACCCCGAAGGCTCAGAGAAGGTTGGGGGAGGGGACCCACTGGAACAGCTGTTGGGAGACAGATGGTAGTCTCCCATCAAGGCCATCCAGTGTGTTCTTTAACGTTGGGTTGTTTTACCTCTGAGCGGCACTTTTTTGCACACCATGGGCTAAATGGCCAGGCCACAAGGACCCCGAAGGCTCAGAGAAGGTTGGGGGAGGGGACCCACTGGAACAGCTGTTGGGAGACAGATGGTAGCCTCCCGTCAAGGCCATTAAGTGTGTTCTTTAACGTTGAGTTGTTTTACCTCTGAGCGGCACTTTTTTGCACACCATGGGCTAAATGGCCAGGTCACATGGACCCCGAAGGCTCAGAGAAGGTTGGGGGAGGGGACCCACTGGAACAGCTGTTGGGAGACAGATGGTAGCCTCCCGTCAAGGCCATCCAGTGTGTTCTTTAACGTTGGGTTGTTTTACCTCTGAGCGGCACTTTTTTGCACACCATGGGCTAAATTTCCAGGCCACAAGGACCCTGAAGGCTCAGAGAAGGTTGAGGGAGGGGACCCACTGGAACAGCTGTTGGGAGACAGATGGTAGTCTCCCATCAAGGCCATCCAGCGTGTTCTTTAACGTTGGGTTGTTTTACCTCTGAGAGACACGTTTTTGCACACCATGGGCTAAATGGCCAGGTCACATGGACCCCGAAGGCTCAGAGAAGGTTGGGGGAGGGGACCCACTGGAACAGCTGTTAGGAGACAGATGGTGGCCTCCCGTCAAGGCCATCCAGCGTGTTCTTTAACGTGCATAGGGTATGGCTCTCACGCACACGGGGGCCACGGCTTAACGTCCCATCCGACGGACGGCGGCCTTTCCAAGCCCATCGGTGTCGAAGCCCAGGGCGGGGAATTCTGCGGAGATAAATCTCAACGCTGACCCAGCTGGGACTCGAACCTGGGAACTACAGATTACGAGTCTGGCGCGCTAACGTCTGAGTCAACCCCGCCCCGCACACCATGGGCTAAATGGTCAGGTCACAAGGACCCCGAAAGCTCAGAGAAGGTTGGGAGAGGGGACCCACTGGAACACTGTTGGGGGACAGATGCCTGCAAGGCCATCCAGCGTGTTCTTCAATGTGCACAGGGTATGTCTCTACCGCATACGAGTCACGGCTTAACATCCCATCCGAGTGGCCGGAGGCCGTTCCAAGCCCATCGGTGTTCCCTACTGACCGTGGGCTAGGCGGGGAATTTTGCGGAGATAAATCTCAACGCTGACCCAGCTGGGACTCGAACCTGGGAACTGTAGGTTACGAGCCTGGCACGCTATCGACTTCATATTATAAGAAAAACTTGCGTTGATATTATGCGAACTGAAAGCCACATTTCCAGGTTGTTAATTTCAAAAATAAGTTTTTCAGGGAAATAACCCCATTTGAAACAAACTGAAGATCTATATGAAATGGACCTAAATCTTATGTTTTAACTACATTTTCGTTGAATATTTATATTTGTGCAAACTGGAACACTGTGCAGCAAACCATGCTTATCGTAAGCATTTATCTAAAAGTTAATTAAACCGCACTGTTAATTAAGCTCTTACAACAAATCGTTCATTAAGATAAACGTAATTTTAGATGTCTGTAACAATGATTTCCTATTTTAATCAGATTTGAAAGTGCTGAGTTGGAATGTGAGGACGCTGCATATAGCTTATTCTCTTGATGTCCTCACATAAGAATTCCACCATTATAATTTAGATATTCTCGGATTGCAAGAGACCAGATGGACAGACAAAGGTCAGATTCTTAAAAATAATCTTAAATTTCTCTTTTCAGGGAGGGACGACAATAAGCATCACCAAGGCGTGGGTCTGCTTCTCAGCAGACACGCTAGTGATGCTCTTCTAGGATACGAGTGCTTTACTGAAAGGTTTCTTACAGCAAAATTTCAGACAAACGTTAAAGACTTGAATGCTATCTGCTGTTATGCCCCCACTGAGGATGCCAATGAGGATGAGAAGGATAGGTTTTATGGACAACTTCAGGATATTTTGAATTCTGTCAAGAAAGGAGATATTACCCTTGTTCTTGGTGACTTCAATGCCAAAGTTGGTACTGACTCTGACCTTTGGGAAGGGGTGATTGGCCCTTTTGGTATTGGTAGCTGCAATGGCAGTGGGCAACGTCTCCTACAGGTAAGTAAACTCAATGGTTTTAGAATAACCAACATTTATTACAAACACCGCGACATACATAAGTACACATGGGTTTCACTTGATGGGCTGCATAAGAATATGATTGATTATATATTAATTAACAGCAAATGGGCTAGTTCTATTAGGAATACCAAGTCATATAGGGGAGCTGAAATTGGATCTGACCATTATCTTGTTAAAAGTGTCTTGCAACTTAAACTTAAAAAGTGTTGTGCTAGAGTTAAAAAATTTACTTTTAATACTGAAGCTCTAAAAGATCCAGTTATAGCCAAAGCTTACCATGATAGGTTACTTAGTCATTATGACAGTCATGGTATGCTTACTACTGAAGTTGAGGAAGAATGGGATCATTTTAAACAGGCTTTTTTGGACACTAACAGTACTCTTTTAGAAAAAAAGGAGCAGAAGAGACAGAATTATCTGAGTGATAAGGCACTTGAGCTTATTTCTGAAAGAAGGAACTGCAGGAATATCCTTAATCAATACCCTACTAGTCCTAATAGAAAGCATTACAGAGAACTTAATAAACTTGTAAAGGATCAGTTAGCTGCTGATAAGAATCTTTGGCTTGATGGTTTGGCTGACAAAGCCGAGGAAGCAGTTAGACAGCACAACAGCAGAGAGCTGTACCAGATAGTTAATGTTTTGTGTGGTAGAAAACGGACAGGTATACAGGGATTAAAGGATAAACAAGGTAAGGTTATAGAAGGTGAGGATTCTGTCATGGCTAGGTGGGCTGAGCATTTTCAGTGATGTTCTAAACAATGTAGTTAGTTCTACTCCCATTGTTTGCAATGATGATAGATGCATTGGTGTCTTTAATGTTGGCCCTATAACACAATCTGAAGTTATTTTGGCTGTTTCTAAACCTAAACTTCATAAATCCCCAGGGATATATGAAGTTACTACAAAAATGCTCAGAGCTGGGAATGTTTCGGTTACCACTTGGATGACTGAAATTCTGAATATCTTTTATGATAAAGGCATGGTTCCTAAGGATTTTACCAAAGCTATTGTTATCCCTATTTTCAAAAAAGGTGATCGCAGTTCTTGTGATAACTATAGGGGTATCAGTCTACTCTCTGTTCCAGGTAAATATCAGAAAAGTTCTTTCCATGATTGTGCTTAATAGAAGTAAGAATCTGGTTGACAGTCAATTGCGTGTTGAGCAATGTGGATTCAGAAGTGGTAGGGGATGTGTAGATCAGATATTTTCACTTAGGCAGATTCTTGAGAAATGTTTAGAGTTTCAGAAACCTTTGGTTGCTAGCTTTGTTGATTTCAAAAAGGCTTTCGATTCTGTTGATCTTCATAATTTGTGGTTGATTGTGAGATCATATGTATACCTGACAAGTTAGTTAAAATAATGAAAGCTCTCTATAATAACACTGAGTCGTGTGTGAGAGTTGGTAAGGTTTGTAGCAATTGGTTTAGCATTACTTCTGGTGTTCGACAAGGGTGCATTTTGTCTCCTTTTTCTCTTTTGTTTGGTTATTGATTATGTTACGCGAAATTCACTTTAAGGGAAAGATTTTGGCCTTAAATGGGCTGGAGACACGAAACTTTCTGATCTAGATTATGCTGATGATTTAGCCCTTTTGGCAAATGATGTTGATGAGATGAACTCTTTCATTCGAGCTGTTGATGAGGCTAATAGTAGAGTAGGTTTGGTTATAAACAGAGAGAAAACTAAAGTGATGAAAATTGGTCAGGCAGGTTGTGATTCAGTTACTCTGAATGGTTGCAGTCTTGAGCAGGTGTCACAGTTTAATTATCTTGGGAGCTATGTAACAGATAATGGTGATGGGCGGTATGAGATTAACAAACGAATAGGGATTGCTCCCGGGACTTTTAAGAATCTAGGGAGAGTGTAGAGAACTAGGCGTATACACCTAAAGACTAAAATTAGAATGTATAATAATTTGTTTCTTTCTAGGGTTAGTTATGGTAGTGAAATTTGAACACTTTGTAAATAAGATAACAGGAAACTAGATGCTTTTGATTCTAGATACTTACGCAGTATCTTGGGCATTAGGTGGTTCAACTTTGTAACTAATGATGAGGTTAGGCAAAGGAGTCGGCAACCTCCTTTAAGCAGCATATTTTGCAGAGAGAGACTCCGTTGGTTTGGCCATGTTGCCCGTATGGATAATTATAGATTGGCGAATAGGGTTATGAACAGTGTGCCTAAAAGCCTCAGAAAGAGGGGGAGACTTAGGATGCGGTGGGCAGACAATGTCAAACGGACCTTGTTAGAATTGGTGTGCAGTGGCCAGATGCAGTAGATGTAGCTCAGGACAGACTTGCTTGGGGAACTAAATTGCACGGTCTGGTTGGACCTCCGTAGCCCATGGCCGCTTGTGGATGATGATGATGAATAACTCAGTTTCAGTAACTCTTGAAATATTAAGTGAATATTATTAAATTGATATTTAAATTGAACATCGAATAAATTGTAAAATTGTATTTGAGAATCTTTTTGACGTTTCCAATTACCAGTTGCAGAACATGTCTCCATTTTCTTTTGAAGGAAGGATCGAATGAAGACAGAAAATTCAACTTCTGTGATTAACCCAAGGTATAGTTTAGGTAGATAAATCGATTTATCTCCTTTGGTATTTTTTGGTAAAAAGTTTATTTTCAAGATTATGGAGCTTTGAAGATTATGGTTGAATATTTGAAATTTTCGAGATTATGGCCGTCGGATGGGACGTTAAGCCGTGGCTCCGTGTGCGGGAGAGTCATACCCTGTGCACGTTAAAGAACACGCTGAATGGCCTTGATGGGAGGCTACCATCTGTCTCCGAACAGCTGTTCCAGTGGGTCCCCTCCCCCAACCTTGTCTGAGTATTCAGGGTCCGTGTGACCTGGCCATTTAGCCCATGATGTGCAAAAAAGTGCAGTTCAGAGGTAAAACAACCCAACATTAAAGAACACGCTGAATGGCCTTGACGGGAGTCTACCATCTGTCTCCCAACAGCTGTTCCAGTGGGTCCCCTCCCCCAATCTTCTCTGAGCCTTCGGGGTCCATGTGACCTGACCATTTAGCCCATGATGTGCAAAAAAGTGCAGTTCAGAGGTAAAACAACCCAACATTAAAGAACACGCTGAATGGCCTTGACGGGAGTCTACCATCTGTCTCCCAACAGCTGTTCCAGTGGATCCTCTCCCCACAACCTTCTCTGAGCCTTCGGGGTCCTTGTGACCTGGCCATTTAGCCCATGGTGCGCAAAAAATTGCCGCTCAGAGGTAAAACAACCCAACGTTAAAGAACACGCTGGATGGCCTTGACGGGAGGCTACCATCTGTCTCCCAACAGCTGTTCCAGTGGGTCCCCTCCCACAACCTTCTCTGAGTATTCAGGGTCCGTGTGACCTGGCCATTTCGCCCACGGTGTGCAAAAAAAGTGCCGCTCAGAGGTAAAACAACTCAAACGACTACTATACATATTGAAATTGTACTTACCTCTCAAGACAAGTGGCAACCAGCGTGAGGACACTGGCAAACACAAAAATGGTCTGCAAGTACATCATTGAAGTGCACAGGCCATCGTTTAAGATGTTCCAAGAAGAAGGCGCTATCATCTCCAAGAGCTTCACGGGCAAGACGAAAGCACCCACCATGAAATCACATGCAGCCAGATTGACGATATAGTAATTTACAGCTGTGTGCATCTTCCGATTGTTAAACACGGTGCAGCACACCATTGCATTGCCTAGCAACGCTAACACCATCACCAAGAGGTACAAAGTGATAAACACCACTCTCACGGACTTTATCTGTGTAAAGTCCGGATACGGTTCCTCACCTGGTTCAACTCCAGAAAAATTATTTAATTTATTTTTCAGATCATGTGACCCCTCAGAGGTTATGTTCAGTACAGTGACTACGTCCATGATCACTGTGAAGCAAAATTTAAGATGATATATATATCCAGATTTTCGAAATTCTACCAATTACTTGGGAATATCTTTGTCCGTATTTTTTTAAGAATATTTTTATCCATATCAAAAACTTCTCTTTTTCGAGTAAGAGTGAAATTCTTCATCTGAATTAACATATTTAAATTTGATTAATAACATTTCTTCACTGATATGATTCTGTTCTTAAGAAAAAGACCAAATTCTTAGGCTTAATTTACTGAATTATCGTTTTATCAAAAGCTGAGTAATTGCATTTTTTAAAACACATCTTTGTTGAACAACGGGACAGTTATTTACTATGATTAATTCCTCTCTTAAAAATGATAGTTCCTGTTTGAGGAATATAGAATTAGCACAATAATAACATTAAGAAGTAAGATTTAAAAATATAGCACCATAACTGGCAACTTCCGTTAGAAAAATCGTAATACTAAGAATACCTTCAGAATTCTAGAAACACAAATATTCATTATTTAATTTCAGATTCTTATATAAAACTGTTCTTCCTTTGCAAAAGGATATTTCAGGCACACAAATATCACACATAATATCCAAAGCGAAAACTTAAATATTTGCTTGAAATTAAAATATACTTCTAATTCTATCCACAGTTTCGTATTCTAGTGCACGAGAAGACACAGCACGAAGGAATCTGACGTCTTTATCAAATCCAACAATCAAACGATTTGTAGCAATCTAACGGTTGCGGTTTTGACACTATTTTTCAAAAATTTCAAAAGTGTTCAGTTAGAAAGTTTCGATTACTTTTGAAGCTGTAATCTGAATTACACTGGTGTGACGTCCAGCGACTACCTAACAACTGTGGCATATCCATTCTACAAGTTGCACTGAGAGAGGACATGTCTGTTAGGTGAGTGTGGACCACAAAACAAGATTTACTGGAGCTGACGCCTCTCCAACTGTGCGAAGATTAGGCGATGGCTAAGAAGTAGTGATGCAAGTTCTCGACGAATCCGTTTGCAGTGATGCTTGCGCATGGGTAGGATGTAGCTCTGCGCAACGTCTCCCCTGGTGACGAGGATACGGAGTGAACGCTCGGCAGCTCTTTGTCCAGGAGAAAGAGCTGGTGATGAGGATCTGGAGTGAGCGCTCGGCAGCTCTTTGTTCGGGGTAAAGTGATGGGTTGGGTTGTTTTACCTCTGGTACTCCAATCTTTTTCCTGCATGTCACAGGGACCCCGAAGGCTCAGAGAAGGTTGGAGGAGGGCACCCACTGGAACAGCTGTTGGGAGACAGATGGTAGCCTCCCGTCAAGGCCATCCAGCGTGTTCTTTAACGTTGGGTTGTTTTACCTCTGAGCGGCACTTTTTTGCACACCATGGGCTAAATGGCCAGGTCACATGGACCCCGAAGGCTCAGAGAAGGTTGGGGGAGGGGATCCACTGGAACAGCTGTTGGGAGACAGATGGTAGCCTCCCGTCAAGGCCATCCAGTGTGTTTTTTAACGTTGGGTTGTTTTACCTCTGAGCGCCACTTTTTTGCACACCATGGGCTAAATGGCCAGGTCACAAGGACCCCGAAGGTTCAGAGAAGGTTGGGGGAGAGGACTCACTGGAACAGCTGTTGGGAGACAGATGGTAGCCTCTCGTCAAGGCCATCCAGCCTGTTCTTTAACGTTGGATTGTTTTACCTCTGAGCGGCACTTTTTTGCACACCATGGGCTAAATGGCCAGGTCACATGGACCCCGAAGGCTCAGAGAAGGTTGGGGGAGGGGACCCACTGGAACAGCTGTTGGGAGACAGATGGTAGCCTCCTGTCAAGGCCATCCAGTGTGTTCTTTAACGTGCACAGGGTATGGCTCTCTCCCGCACACGGGGCCACGGCTTAACGTCCCATCCGACGGACAGCGCCTTTTCAACCCGATCGGTGACCCTACTGACCGTGGGCAGGGCGGGGAATTTTGCAGAGATAAATCTCAACACTGACCAAGCTGGGACTCGAACCTCGGAACTACAGATTACGCCTGGTGCGCTACCGACTGAGCCCCACTCCCGCCCCCAAAGAGATGGTGATGAGGATCTGGATGCGCGCTTGGCAGCTCTTTGTCTGGGGTAAAGAGACGATGAGTGAAAATTTTTTTGGAAAAATTTATTTCCTAGCTTTCATGAAAAGAAGTACATTCAGAGCCTAGAGGATTTGAAAAAAGAAGGCTAAAATAATTGTTAGTCCTAATTAAAATAGTTTTCGTTTGCTTCTTTTAATGTTTATGCCAGATATTGTTGAGAATGATGAGGTAGATAAGGAATTGTATTGTGATGACTTAACTGATGTGAATCTTTGGTTTCAAGGGTCGGGTGATAAAATGTTAAAATTCATGTATTTAAATATTAGATCACTGAAAAAATATTGGGATAATTTACTAGTTCATAATTAACTTCTTGAATTCCAGTTGGATTTGATTATTTTGGTTGAAACTATGGTAACTGAACAAGAATCAGCTACATTTAATATTGAAGGGTATAGCAAGCTTATTTTAACGGCAAAAGAAAATAAACAACGTGGGATCATTATTTTTTATCTAAACAAAATTAATTTAGTACAACTGGATGAAACTATTGGAGAATCAACAGAAGCAATTATTACTAAATTATTAATTAATAATATTGAAATTAATATCATCGCCGTATATAGATCTCCTAGTAAAAATATTAACTGGTTCCTAAAAGAAATTTCTGAGTATTTATTAAAAAGGGCAGGAATTAAAAAATTTAATTATTGTTGGTGATATTAATATTGATGTGGCAAATACTAATAACTATGGTTGTGATATGTATTTAAATACTTTGATTGAATTTGGTTTAGAACAAATCGTTAAGGGTTTTACTAGAGAGGACGAAACATTAACTAAATTTACAAGGACGTTAATTGATCATGTTTTGGTTAAAACAAGTAGTTTTGATGTTAAAAGTAAAACATATAGAAATAAATTTGCAGACAATTATGGCATCTTAATTAAGATTTTCAAAAAGAATATTAGCTCTAATGATGTTACATTTTTGAAAGAGGATTCAAACCTAGGTTTTAAAAAATTTTATAATGATACTCTTATTATTCAAAAATTGCAAATGACACAATGGAATGATATAGTTGATGAAGACATGAGTACAGAATTAGTATATCAGAAAATATTAAGTAAAATTGATGAAATTCGAGAAAATTCTTGTTGTAGTAAACAAATTAATAATTGTAAAACTAAGAGAATAAGGAAAGAATGGATTAGAGATGACATTATTTCAGCAATTAAAAATAGAGATAAATTATAGAAAAGATATAAAGATAATGTAAATAATAAACAAAATTATGACATAAAATGGAAAGAAATAGGGTAAACATCATTATAAGGAAACAAAAACGCATATTTTATTCAAATAAATTAGCAATTAATAAAGGTAATAATACTAGAATGTGGGAATTAATTAAAGATATTATTGAGGATAAAAAAAAGGATGTCAATCGACGAAAATGTTGAAAGACACTTGATTAGAGATAACACTCCAAAAGAAATTCTAAATAGTTTAAGTTTTTTGTAACAATTATTAGTGAGATGCAAACAGAATTTGCGACGATGAATACTAGGTCAGATAAGGTTTACGAATTATGTTACATAAATAAGAATTCTATGCATTTTCCACTAGCTAGTAACTTCGATGTTGCCAATATTATAGATCACTTAAAATATAACACATCTCCTGGATTTCACAATATTAAACCAAAATGCATAAAGGAAAGTGTAAATGCAGTTTTGTTCATGTAATAACAATTCTTATAAATAAAATTTTTGAAAATTCGCAAATCCCAATAGCTATGAAAATTAGAATTATTCGTCCAGTTTATAAAAGTGGACCAAAAAAGAATTTTAATAATTATAGACCAATCACTCTATTAACAATTTTTGACAAGATAATGGAAAAATACGTTGGAGATCGCTTGCAAAATGTTTTGAATAAAATAAATTTTCTGTCAAGTCAGCAATTTGGGTTCCGTAAAGGTATGGGAACGCAAAGTCTTTTAGAATATCTTATTAATAATATAAATATTAATTTAAATATAGGAAAGAAATGTTTTGCAGTATTTATGGACTTAAATAAAGCATTTGATTCAGTTGACATTGATATCTTGCTACAGAAATTATATTTATTTGGCATAAGAGGGAATATTTTTGAATGGTTTAAAAGTTACTTATTACGTAGAGAAACAGTTATGAAAATAAATGATAATTTTAGCGATAAATTTCAGATCAATTTTGGAGTTCCACAAAGATCTATTCTCGGCCCTATGCTTCCAAATATACATAAATGATTTGGCTAATATTAATTTCGATAGTAAATTATATATGTATGCTGATGATACAGTGCTAATCAACTTCCACTCTGATTTATAATACGCTATTTGCAATATACAGAATGATTTTAATAAAGCAGTTAAATGGTTTGCTCTTAACAAACTGAGTGTAAACGAGAAAAAAACTAAATATATGTGTATTGGTTCTCAACAACCTACACTTAATAGAAGAATTACTAAGCATCGAATAAGTTGTACTATGCTGGATGGTTTATCACCTGGTATATGCAAATAAAATAGAAGAAGTAAACGAAATAATTTACCTAGGCTTGAAAATGAATTCGAAAATGAAGTGGAATAAACATATTGATTGGATGTGTTCAGGACTACGATTTGTAGCATTTAAAATTAGGAAACTTAACTTATTTGTTGATACACAGATAACTATTTTAGTATATAAAGCACTCTTTGAATCTATAATTAGATATGGGATAGCAGTTTATGATACAGCCTATAAGACAGAATTAATAGAATTAAAAGAATGCAATTTAGTCTGCTAAAAGGATTGTGTAATTCAGAAGTTAAATATTCCCTTAAAACGAAAGATGATATTTCAGTTTGTTCAAAATTTTACCTATTGAAAGTTTATATGTGTTTGTTTCTGTTATCAATAACTTCTTTGATGATACCTATAAACAAAATATTTGCCACAATAAGTTCACTAGAAAAAAGGCTATGGGTTTTTTGAAACAACGAAAATTTTATAATAATTACGGACGAAATTCCAAAGAATATCAAATTCCCTACCTATTTAACTTGCTTCCTAGAGAAATAGTTAACTTAAAAAAAATTGAGATGTTAAAGAAAAATTATTTCAGTGGTTGACGAAAAAATGATGTTTTTATTTGGAAACTTTCATCATTTTGTCGGTTTGCTTTTTCATTTATTCTTTTTTTTTCTCTCCTTCATTTTATGTACTTACTGATGTAATCTAGATCATATCTATAAAACCATAAATGTACATTCCCGCTGATAAGCTTCGGCTTAGTGGGATTTTTTATATAAAATAATTATAAATAATACTTATTGAAAATAAATTTGAATTTGAAAAAAAAAGAGGTAAAAAAAAATCTAAAAAACAGTCTAATGAGAGTATGGGTGAGAAGAATGTTGATTCTTTTGATATTAAAAAAAATGTCAAAATAAAGATAACATCAAAAATCTTAAGTTTTTCTTTTTCTTACTCTAAACTAGGAAGTGGTAGCAAACGAGATTATATTTTAATTTCTGTAAATATCGTAATTTATTTTGGAACTTAGGATATTGCATTCTAGCGCACGAGAAGTGCCATGTGCACGTTAAAGAACACGCTGGATGGCCTTGACGAGAGGCTACCATCTGTCTCCCAACAGCTGTTCCAGTGGGTCCCCTCTCCCAACCTTCTCTGAGCCTTCGGGGTCCTTGTGACCTGGCCATTTAGCTCATGGTGTGCAAAAAATTGCCGCTCAGAGGTAAAACAACCCAACCCAATTCATTACTTCAATGCGCGAAAAACAAGTGCTATTAAGAAGTAAAGCAACTGAACGCTTAAGTTAGGCGCTCAGAGAAGGTTGGGGTAGGTGACCCACTGGAACAGCTGTTAGGAGACAGATGGTAGCCTCCCGTCAAGGCCATTCAGCGTGTTCTTTAAAGTGTACAGGTTATGGCTTTCCCGTACACGGGGCCACGGCTTAACGTCCCATCCGACGCACGACAGTCTTTACCAAGCCCATCGGTGTCCCCTACTGACCGTGAACAGGGCGGGGGGGGGGGGTTGCGGAGATAAATATCAACGCTGACCCAGCTGGGACTCGAATCTGGGAACTGCAAATTACGTGCCTGGCGCGCTACCGACTGAGCCACCCCCGCCCCCTTAAAGCTTAAGACGGAAATACAGGGTCATTATAAAGCGATGTCAACATCTTAAAATGTTATTTTTATTAATTAACAAAAGTAATCGTACATGCAAAATGTTAAGAAGCTTTGGGTTGGGTTGTTTTACCTCTGAGCGGCACTTTTTTGCACACCATGGGCTAAATGGCCAGGTCACATGGACCCCGAAGGCTCAGAGAAGGTTGGGAGAGGGGACCCACTGGAACAGCTGTTGGGAGACAGATGGTAGCCTCCCGTCAAGGCCATCCAGCGTGTTCTTTAACGTGCGCAGGGTATGGCTCTCCCACACACGGGGCCACGGCTTAACGTCCCATCCGACGGACGGCGGCCTTTCCAAGCCCTTCGGTGTCCCCTACTGACCGTGGGCAGGGCGGGGAATTTTGTGGAGATAAATCTCAACGCTGACCCAGCTGGGACTCGAACCTGGGAACTACAGATTACGAGCCTGGCGCGCTACCGACTGAGCCACCCCCGCCCCATGTTAAGAAGCTTTCAAAGTCTTGTTTTCAAATGAGTTAATATGAACGCCATTGGTGGTGTGATGTTCAACTTCCGGCCATACTCTGCTCACTATTTCTGTGGTAGCATTTGCAACTGTGCAGTTATTCTTTCTTTCAAATAAAAGATTTTTTTTTTTCAGAATAAGTGATGCTTTAATGTATCGCCAAAGAAAGAAGCAAAAAGCGCTAAATCGTTACTTTTCGGGGGTCACACTGAGAGCAGAATTCTTTATGTTAATTAATAAGTAATTAAAAAAAATGTAGGTTAATTTATAAAAAATAATGATCGGTTATTCCTACTTCATGTACCTTTAAGCACTTTAAGCATATACTTCCCTTGGCGTAATGGATGAACTTGCTGTTAACGTTAGGGATACGGGTTCGGTACAAACTGTGAAAAGCAGTTTTTCGCTGCAGTTAGTCGGAGGCTACCATCTGCCTCCCAACAGCTGTTCCAGTGGGTCCCCTCCCCCAACCTTCTCCGAGCCTGCGGGGTCCATGTGACCTGGCCATTTAGCCCATGATGTGCAAAAAAGTGCTGTTCAGAGGTAAGACAAACCAACGTTAAAGAACACGCTGGATGGCCTTGACGGGAGGCTACCATCTGTCTCCCAACAGCTGTTCCAGTGGGTCCCTTCCCCCAACCTTCTCTGAGCCTTCGGGGTCCATGTGACCTGGCCATTTAGCCCATGGTGCGCAAAAAAGTGCCGCTCATTGGTAAAACAACCCAACGTTAAAGAACACGCTGGATGGCCTTGACGGGAGGCTACCATCTGTCTCCCAACAGCTGTTCCAGTGGGTCCCCTCCCCCAACCTTCTCTGAGCCTTCGGGGTCTATGTGACCTGGCCATTTAGCCCATGGTGCGCAAAAAAGTGCCGCTCATTGGTAAAACAACCCAACGTTAACGAACACGCTGGATGGCCTTGACGGGAGGCTACCATCTGTCTCCCAACAGCTGTTCCAGTGGGTCCCCTCCCCCAACCTTCTCTGAGCCTTCGGGGTCCATGTGACCTGGCCATTTAGCCCACGGTGCGCAAAAAAGTGCCGCTCAGAGGTAAAACAATCCAACAACCAATAAAGACCATCCAGCGTGTTCTTGAACGTGCGCAGGGTATGCTCTCTTCCACGCACCGGGCCACGGCTTAACGTCCCATCCGACGGACGGCGGCCTTTCCAAGCCAATCGGTGTCGGAAATTTTTCGGAGATAAATCTCAACTCTGACCCAGCTGGGTCTTCGTTGTTAGTAAACACACAATTTACCTGTAGAAAAAATTTCAACAATTGTTTAAAAACATCTGGAAAAAAAATTATCACTGACATCAATAAATTATAGTTGGAATCGAACCCCTAACACTCTAGACACACGCCAGAGCGCTCTAACCATTAAACTACGCATCAGATGTTAAAATCTTTCAGAATAACACCTATAAATCTTTCACCGATATATGGCGGACCTTGCGCCATCTATGCTTCAGGAGAGGCAGTTTTACAATTGTTGCTAATGATTTAGATGTTAGTGAGTAGATCAATAACGTTTAAGGATTTATTATTAAAAATCCATCCATAATAGTGTCTGATGTGTGGTTTAATGGTTAGAGCGATCTGGCATGTATCTAGAGTAGTAGTTCTCAAACTTTTATACTTAACGTACCCACAGAAATGTATATGTAACTGGCGTACCCCTCACACAGATAGATAAAACTCTAATAAATAAATAAATACCCCCTCAAGCAGCTGCTTGCCACAGAGGTCTGACAGGAGCCTGTCAGTTTATATGCCATAGTAGAAGGTCTGTGAGAATGGCAGGACCTCAGCAGAAAAACAACACACACATCCATGCCTTACCCGGGGCTCGAACCCAGGTCCCATAGATCAGTGGGCGTGGGTGGCTCAGTCGGTAGCGCGCCAGGCTCGTAATCTGTAGTTCCCAGGTTCGAGTCCCAGCTGGGTCAGCGTTGAGATTTATCTCCGCAAAATTCCCTGCCCTGCCCTGCCCACGGTCAGTAGGGGATACCGATGCGTTTGGAAAGGCCGCCGTCCGTCGGATGGGACGTTAAGCCGTGGCCCCGTGTGCGGGAGAGAGCCATACCCTGTGCACGTTAAAGAACACGCTGGATAGCCTTGACGGGAGGCTACCATCTCTCTCCTAAGAGCTGTTACAGTGGGTCCCCTCCCTCAACCTTTTCTGAGCCTTCGGGGTCCATGTGACCTGCCATTTAGCCCATGGTGTGCAAAAAAGTGCCGCTCAGAGGTAAAACATCCCAACCCTTAGATCAGTAGCCAAGCGTGCTAACCACTCGGAGTTATAGTATAATAATGCCAACTTAGTGACTTTGTTACTACATCTAGCGACTTTTGAGCTGTCACGGCGTACCCCAAAAAAATTTACCGCGTACCCCACGTTGAAAACCCCTGTTCCAGAGAGCTGCGGGTTCGATTCCCGCCGCATCAGTGATAATTTTTTCCAGGTGTTTTTAACAAGTCTTCATTGATTTCCCAACTGATAAACTCTTGTACACTCTAAAATCAAGATTATCAAGTCCTTTCTGAAAAATAAAAGAATTTCTGGCGGAATTCCGCTGCAATGAAATTATAAGCAGCAACTCAACCTGGCATGTTAAATGAAGGCAATATCATTTTCTATCATGGTTAAATCAATAGCATCCTTCTAGTGGAAAGCCTTTGAAACGGGGGTGCTCAGTCGGTAGCGCGCCAGGCTCGTAATCTGTAGTTCCCAGGTTCGAGTCCCAGCTGGGTCACGTTAAGATTTATCTCCGCAAAATTCCCCTCCCTGCCCACGGTCAATTGGGGACACCGATGGGCTTGGAAAGGCCGCCGTCCGTCGGATGGGACGTTAAGCCGTGGCCCCGTGTGTGGGAGAGCCATACCCTGTGCACGTTAAAGAACACGCTGGATGGCCTTGACGGGGGGGCTACCCTCTCTCTCCCAACAGCTGTTCCAGTGGGTCCCCTCCCCCAACCTTCTCTGAGCCTTCGGGGTCCATGTGACCTGGCATTTAGCCCATGGTGTGCAAAAAAGTGCCGCTCAGAGGTAAAACAACCCAACGTTAAAGAACACGCTGGATGGCCTTGACGGGAGGCTACCATCTGTCTCCCAACAGCTGTTCCAGTGGGTCCCCTCCCCCAACCTTCTCTGAGCCTTCGGGGTCCATGTGACCTGGCATTTAGCCCATGGTGTGCAAAAAAGTGCCGCTCAGAGGTAAAACAACCCAACGTTAAAGAACACGCTGGATGGCCTTGACGGGAGGCTACCATCTGTCTCCCAACAGCTGTTCCAGTGGGTCCCCTCCCCCAACCTTCTCTGAGCCTTCGGGGTCCATGTGACCTGGCCATTTAGCCCATGGTGTGCAAAAAAGTGCCGCTCAGAGGTAAAACAACCCCAAAGCCTTTGAAACGAATCTCATTTATATATCTGATAATTTATTGACATTACTTTTTGCGGCGAAAGCATTATAAACCGAGAAATAAAAAATCTCCAGATTTTAATTAGAAAATCATCAGAGATATATTTCCACTCAAAGGTTTTTGTAATGATGTGAGTAGGGCGGGGGTGGCTCAGTCGGTAGCGGGCCAGGCTCGTAATCTGCAGTTCCCAGGTTCGATTCCTAGCTGAGTCAACGTTGAGATTTATCTCCGCAAAATTCCCCTCCCTGCCCACGGTCAGTAGGGGACACCGATGGGCTTGGAAAGGTCGCCGTCCGTCGGATGGGACGTTAAGACGTGGCCCCGTATGCGGAAGAGCCATATCCTGTGCAAGTTAAAGAACACGCTGGATGGCCTTGACGGGAGACTATCATTTGTCTTCCAACAGCTATTCCAGCGGGTCCCCTCCTCCAACCTTCTCTAAGCCTTCAGGGTCCTTGTGACCTGGCCATTTAACCCATGGTGTGCAGAAAAGTGCCGCTCAGAGGTAAAACAGCCCAACGTTAAAGAACACGCTGGGTGGCCTTGACGGGAGACTATCATCTGTCTTCCAACAGCTGTTCCAGTGGGTCCCCTCCTCCAACCTTCTCTAAGCCTTCAGGGTCCTTGTGACCTGGCCATTTAACCCATGGTGTGCAAAAAAGTGCCACTCAGAGGTAAAACAACCCAACGTTAAAGAACACGCTGGATGGCCTTGACGGGAGGTTACCATCTGTCTTCCAACAGCTGTTCCAGCGGGTCCCCTCCTCGAACCTTCTCTAAGCCTTCAGGGTCCTTGTGACCTGGCCATTTAACCCATGGTGTGGAAAAAAGTGCAGCTCAGAGGTAAAACAACCCAACCCAAATGATGTGTATCTTTCACTAACAGTCTCTGTCATCTAAACTATTCAATTAGTCAGAATTGTGTACTTAGTTATTTTTCAGTCCTGACTAAAGATACTGCAAATACGAACCTATTGGGGCAGTATTAGAGTGATTTATGCAATAATATCTTCAATCCTCAGATCAAAATATTTGTCATTTTACGTCTAATAAGCTGATTGCGAGTAACTGATTAATGACCGACAGGGAATAAACGTTAATTCAAAATATGATGTATAAATGGTAAAGTTCTGGCAATTTGCGCCTAGGGGTAATCTGGGTCATAGATCTTTGTGGTGGAGGGGGGGGGATACGAAATTTAACATCAGACAATTTTTTCAGTGCCAACTAGATGTCATACTTTCATCTAAAAGTGCTAGAAACGAGGGTTGGGTTGTTTTACCTCTGAGCGGCACTTTTTTACACACCATGGGCTAAATGGCCAGGTCATAAGGACCCCGAAGGCTCAGAGAAGGTTGGGAAAGGGGGCCCACTGGAACAGCTTTTGGGAGACAAATGGTAGCCTCCTGTCAAGGCCATCCAGCGTGTTCTTTAACGTTGGGTTGTTTTACCTCTGAGCGGCACTTATTTGCACACCATGGGTTAAATGGCCAGGTCACATGGACCCCGAAGGCTCAGAGAAGGTTGGGGGAGGGGACCCACTGGAACAGCTGTTGGGAGACAGATGGTAGCCTCTCGTCAAGGCCATTCAGCGTGTTCTTTAACGTGCACAGGGTATGGCTCTCCCGCACACGGTGCCACGACTTAAAGTCCAATCCGACGGACGGTGTCCCCTACTGACCCATCGGTGTCCCCTACTGACAGTGGGCAGGGCGGGGAATTTTGCGGAGATAAATCTCAACGCTGACCCAGCTGGAACTCGAACCTGGGAACTACAGATTACGAGCCTGGCGCGCTACCGACTGAGCCACCTCCGCCCCATTTCCGGGTGGTTGATTGTAAAAACATTACGAATTTTCGGATCTAGTGGGCTCTTCGAGGCCAAAGTTGAAAATTCGATACACCTGTGCTTTAAAGTTTTGGTAAAATTTGGAGTATAAGGATTAGGTTGTTTTACCTCTGAGCGGATTTTACTAATCTGTGCACATTAAAGAAAACACTGGATGGCCTTAACGGAATACTCCTATCTCTTAAACAGCTATCCAATGGATCCCCAGCTTTCTCTCAGCCATCGGGGTCCTTGTGACCAGGACATTTGGCCCATTGTGTGCAAAAAAAGTGTTCCTGGGAGGTAAAACCATCTAATTCAATGGAAAGGCCGCCGTCCATCTGATGCGACGTTAAGCCGTGGTCACGTGTGATGGAGAGTACCCTGTGCACGTTAAAGATTGGGTTGGTATTCCCTACTGACCGTGGGCAGGACGGGGAATTTTAAAGAGATAAATCTCGACGCTGACCCAGCTGGGGCTCGAACCTCGGAACTACAGATTACGACCCTGGCGCGCTACCGACTGAGCTACCCCCGCCCCCACATTAAAGAACACACTGGATGGCCTTGACGGGAGGTTTCCATCTGTCTCGCAACAACTGTTCCAGTGGGTCTCCTCCCCCAACCTTCTCTGAGCCTTCGGGGTCCATGTGACCTGGCCATTTAGCCCATGATGTACAAAAAAAGTGCCGCTCAGAGGTAAAACAATCCAACGTTAAAGAACAAGCTGGATGGCCTTGACGCGAGGCTACCATCTTGTCTCCCAACAGCCATTCCAGTGGGTCTCCTCCCCAACCTTCTCTGAGTCTTCGGGGTCCTTGTGACCTGGCCTTTAGTGCATGGTGCGCAAAAAAGTGCCGCTCAGAGGTAAAACAAACCAACGTTAAAGAACACGCTGGATGGCCTTGACGGGAGGCTACCATCTGTCTCCCAACAGCTGTTCCAGTGGGTCCCCTCCCCCAACCTTCTCTGAACCTTCGGGGTCCTTGTGACCTGGCCTTTAGTCCATGGTGCGCAAAAAAGTGCCGCTCAGAGGTAAAACAAACCAACGTTAAAGAACACGCTGGATGGCCTTGACGGGAGGCTACCATCTGTCTCCCAACAACTGTCCCAATGGGTTTCCTCTCCCAACCTTCTCTGAACCTTCGGGGTCCTTGTGACCTGGCCTTTAGTCCATGGTGCGCAAAAAAGTGCCGCTCAGAGGTAAAACAAACCAACGTTAAAGAACACGCTTTATGGCCTTGACGGGAGGCTACCATCTGTCTCCCAACCTTCTCTGAACCTTCGGGGTCCATGCGACCTGGCCATTTAGCCCATGATGTGCAAAAAAAGTGCCGCTCAGAGGTAAAACTTTCAGTTGAAAATATTTGTGTAAAGAAATTATTTAAAAATGGGTACTTTTAAACACTAATTTTTTAGCAGCAGTAGAACCACTTTTAAAGATTTCTCTAGAATTTTAGAGCGTCTTCATTCGAACACAAATTGAACCTGAAAAAAAAAGAATTTTTATAAAACCTCTCTCTAGGCCAAACATCGAACTACATCAATTCATTAGGTATTGTCGGTTTTAAATAAGCAAAAAAATTTTCGGAACAAAATACCTCTGCAAAGTAAAAACGTTTATTTTTCTTGCGTCCAAATGTTGGAGTACATAAAAATATCAGTAATTGGAATAAGAAGAATCTTTCTTTGAAGAATAAAGTGCTTTAGCTGATACATCTGATGGCTGTTTCTTCGGTAAAAGAAGAAGAAAAATGTGGTATTCATATTCGACGTATCTTTTAAATATGCAAAAATGAAGGAGATATTTTATGGAGCTTAGTAGCTTTTATGAACGTGTGCATTTCTTTCTCCGTATTGACGAAGGCCTTACGTAAATTAAATATTTATTTTGAGTTTGTAACAGACTGAGAGAAATTGAAAGGTTAGTTTCGCATATTTTTATCACACGCAAACAAAAAAACCGAGGAAATTCAGAATATTCAAAAAATAAAGTGTTCTTTTTATATAAATAATGGGATAAAAAATTCAACCTCTGAAAATAATTAAAAGTATTTTTACCAAACAGTTATATTACGTTTATCAAATGAAGGGGGTGGCTCAGTCGGTAGCGCGCCAGGCTCGTAATCTGTAGTTCCCAGGTTCGAGTCCCAGCTGGGTCAGCGTTGAGATTTATCTCCGCGAAACTCCCCGCCCTGCCCACGGTCAGTAGGGGACACCGATGGGGTTGAAACGGCCGCCGTCCGTCGGATGCGACGTTATGTCGTGGCCCCGTGTGCGGGAGAGACATACCCTGTGCACATTAAAGAACACGCTGGATGACCTTGACGGGAGGCTACCATCTGCTTCCCAACAGCTGTTCCAGTGGGTCCCCTCCCCCAACCTTCTCTGAACCTTCGGGGTCCATGTAACCTGGCCATTTAGCCCACGGTGTGCAAAAAAGTGCCGATCAGAGGTAAAAAAAACCAACATTAAAGAACACGCTGGATGACCTTGACGGGAGGCTACCATCTGCTTCCCAACAGCTGTTCCAGTGGGTCCCCTCCCCCAACCTTCTCTGAACCTTCGGGGTCCATGTAACCTGGCCATTTAGCCCACGGTGTGCAAAAAAGTGCCGATCAGAGGTAAAAAAAACCCAAACAACCAGTTGATGACTAAAAAAAAGAAAAAAAAAAAATACCTCCTGAAGCAACTGCTTGCCACAAATGTCTAACAGTTTAATACGCCATAGTAAAGGTATCTGTGAGAATGCGGGTCCTCAGCAGATTTTTATGCCAACTGCACGCGGTGTTCCCAGGTGGTCACCCTCCCACATACCAGACCACGCAGAAAGCTGCTTAACCTCAGTGATCGGACGAGAACAGGTATTGGTCAGCCTCGCACTACCATTGACTTGATGACTAAAAGAATGCAATTAAAAGTATGTTTACCAAATAATGACTAAAAGAATACAAATAAAAGTATGTTTACCAAATGATGTCTAAAAGAATGCAATTAAAGGAAGTTTGTTTACCAAATGATGATTAAAGAAATTCAATTAAGAGTATTGTTGCAAATTAAAAATGGATGATCGAGCCCGGAGCGTGAGTTCAAGTAACAATTGGTCAATAAAAATTACAATAGAATGTAATTTGTTACAAAAGAATGGATAAAATCATTTAAAAACAAACTAAATCAACCGGCACGAAACTCTATAATAACACAAAGATAAGCTTTCAGAAGAATCTATTAAATTCCTAAATAACTAAATAACTATACACAAAACTGCAACTAAGTGTACTGGTTTTTCAGAACTAAATCTTTTCATACATTGATCACCATGCACAAGACAATATTTTCCTTTTTTATATACCAGCTTAGCAATATAATCCCCAACAATAAAGTAGTCAACCTCCAGCGCTCACACTAAATAAAAACTATCGCGCACAGACTCTTAATTATGTCTCCTTTTGGATCTTACAACTTCAACAACACACTTCCATCTTTCTTGTCTTTCAGATTGCTTCTATATTCTGATTCGTTGCTTGATTAATTCTCACGCAGAAGCACACATGAGCGTTCATGACACGCCCATCACAAACTCATTGAAGCACGTTCATCTGTCGTAACACTGCCCCCTCCTTAGGTATTGTTCGTCCCGAACAATTCTGGATTCCGAAGCTTCTTCAGTTCTTCGATGAAATGGGACCAAACGATCCACGTGAACCACCTTGCACTTTGTAGCTGGACGTCGTCGAATTCAATACACCACGTCGTTAATTCTGTTAACTATTGTATATGGACCTTCCCAAGGTTTCTGAAGTTTTGGAGAAAGTATCTTCTTTCTATGTGGATTGTACAGCCAGACAAGATCTCCTTGATTGAAAACAGTTCCATTTATTTTACTGTCGTATCTCGTTTTGGTTCTGTCGCTTGCTAAGTTGATGTTATGTCTAACAGAGTGATGGATTTCTTCTAGTCGTTGTTGTGATTCTTGTACGTATTGTGGAGTGGATATAGGCATTGCTTCGGGCCGACCTTATAAAAGGTCACAGGGAAGACGTAACTCTCTTCCAAAAAGCATCGTGGAAGGTGTCTGTCCAGTTGTGTCATGCACTGCCGTTCTATTTGCCAGCAAAAGGGTGGTATATGGCGATCCCAGTCACGTTGGTGGTCGTCGACAAACAATACTAGTGTTGTGCAATTGTCCTATTAAATCTCTTAACCATACCATCCGACTGAGGGTGTAGGGGGAATTGTTCTGGTCTACTGAATGCCTAATAGTTTGCAGATGTCTTTGAACACATTGGATGCAAAATTCCGTCCTTGGTCAGAGTGTAGTTGCAAAGGTACAGTCGCTCAAAAAAGTATCCGAACACTACGGTTGATTACAGAATTCAGAAAAAATATCTGGCAACGATTTTTTTTAGAAATCAGTGATCTGGCAACCTTCGTGTCACGTGACACGAAGGTTGCCATAACTGGAGCGTGTACAGTTGCTGTACACGCTCCAGATATTTTTCCTGAATTCTGTAATCACGTGACACGAAGGTTGCCAGATCACTAATTTCTAAAAAAAATCGTTGCCAGATATTTTTTCTGAATTCTGTCACCAACCGTAGTGTTCGGATACTTTTTTTGAGCGACTGTACGTGTGCATCGTTTACCTGGGAAAGGTTTGGCACAAGATGACTTGTGGGACGAAAACAAGTCGTTGGAGGAAGTGTAATGCTTTTAGCAGTGTTCTGCTGGAAAACCCTGAATAGTCATTCATATGCACGAAACTATGGGCGTCTACCTCCTACCTAAACATCATTGCAGACCAGGTACATCCTTGCATGGCAACGGTATATCCCTCTAGTAGTGCTTTCTTTCAGCAGAATAAGGCGCGATGCCACAGTGCCTGAAATGTTCGAGAATGGTTTGCACAATACGAGGAGCACTTCCAGGTATTGCCCTGGCCTCTAAATTCCCCAAACATCAATGCAATCGAGCATTTGTAGTTTGTGTTGAAATAGCATAAAACTATCTGCGTTGGCTCAACCACGTAATTTACTAGAGTTAAGGGATTTGGGTTGTGATGTTTTACCTCTGAGCGGCACTTTTTTGCACACCATGGGCTAAATGGCCAGGTCACATGGACCCCGAAGGCTCAGAGAAGGTTGGGGGAGGGGACTCACTGGAACAGCTGTTGGGAGACAGATGGTAGCCTCCCGTCAAGGCCATCCAGCGTGTTCTTTAACGTTGGGTTGTTTTACCTCTGAGCGGCACATTTTTGCACACCATGGCCTAAATGGCCAGGTCACATGGACCCCGAAGGCTCAGAGAAGGTTGGGGGAGGGTATCCACTGGAACAGCTGTTGGGAGACAGATGGTAGCCCCCCGTCAAGGCTATCCAGCGTGTTTTTTAACGCGCACAGGGTATGGCTCTACCGCACACGGGCCAACGGCTTAACGTCCCATCCGACGGACGGCGGCCTTTCCAAGCCCATCGGTGTCCCCTACTGACCGTGGGCAGGGCGGGGAATTTTGCAGAGATAAATCTCAAAGCTGACTCATCTGGGACTCGAACCTGCGAACTACAGATTACGAGCCTGGCGCGCTACCGACTGAGCCACCCCTTCTCCAGAGTTAAGGGATCTGCTGGTAACATGTTGGTACCAGATACCACATGACACCTTTAGAAATCTTGTAGTGTCCATGCCTCGCCAGGTAAGAGCTGTTTTGATGGCACGTGGAGGGTCAACATCATATTAGGCAGGTGGTCATAATGTTTTGGCTCTTCGGTGTAAGAGACCACAGCATAAAGCCCTATCAGACGGACGGCGATCTTTACAAGCCGATCGGTGTTCTTTTTTCTCACCAAAAACAAGGTAAAGTTAGTGGATAAAAATCTCAAAATTTGGTGTTGGGTTGTTTTACCTCTGAGCGGCACTTTTTTGCACACCATGGGCTAAATGGCCAGGTCACAAGGACCCCGAAGGCTCAGAGAAGGTTGGGGGAGGGGACACACTGGAACAGCTGTTGGGAGACAGATGGTAGCCTTCCGTCAAGGCCATCCAGCGTGTTCTTTAACGTTCATAGGGTATGGATCTCCCGCACACGGAGCCACGATTCAACGTCCCATCCGACGGACGGCGGCATTTCAAAATTTATGGTTCGAACCTGGTACACTCGCTCAAAAAAAATCTGAACGCTATGATTGATTACAGAATTCAGGAAAAAAAACTGGCAACGATTTTTTTTTTAGAAATTAGTGACCTGTTAACCTTCGTGTCACGTGACACAAAAGTTGCCAGAACACCAATTTCTAAAAGAAATCGTTGCCAGATATTTTTTCTGAATTCTGTAATCAACCATAGTGTTCGGATACTTTTTTGAGCGACTGTAGGTGGTCATATTATTTTGATACTAGATCGTGTGGGCTCACTCACGGAAATATTGAGCGTGTGCAGTTACCGTTCACAGCAAACTGGAGCGTGTGCAGTAACTGCCACACGCTCCAGTTTGCTGTGAACGGTAACTGGAGCATGTACAGTTGCTGTACACGCTCCAGATATTTTTCCTGAATTCTGCAATCACGTGACACGAAGGTTGCCAGAACATTAATTTGTTAAAAAAAGTTGCCAGATATTTTTTCTGAATTCTGTAATCAACCATAGTGTTCGGATACTTTTTTGAGCGACTGTATCAGTTGATCATGCAATGTCGTTTTTTTTTTAAAGAAATGAGATCGGAAACAAAATACGATTACAAAGTCAAATGCGTTTTTTTAAATCAAATAAGTAAAGAAAGTAACAGTGTCAAGAGATATAAAATCGGAAATTAAGTTAACATATCGTTCAAAGAGGAAAGGATGCATTGTGTTCACTGATCTGTCTGATGATTATCCTTATTTTAGGATGTAAAGTGGCTGAATAAATATTTCATGCACACCCTGAATAAATTGAATGATTTGGGAGAAAAAAATTTATGTCCGGAGAAAAGGAACGATTTTCGTCTTTTCACTGCATAAATTTCGTAAGGAAAATATTTTTACGTTTTACGATTTAACAGAGTGAAAATATGAAAATGAAATTTTGCATTTCTTAGATGTTTTAATAGAATTTCTTTCTTTAAGCATAAATTACACTTTGAAGATTTCTGACTGGAAGACGAACACCAAAAAATTTAACGAACTATTTTAGGTAATAAAATTTACTTCTCATTTAAATAATAAAATTACTAGTTCAATCTAAGAAAAAATTAGAAGCATCTTTTTGAAATAATGGTTACAGTAATGCAATTAAGCACTAAAATTATTAATTATAATGCCAGTAACTCGCATTGGAGAGCAGTTATGTTTTATTTTAAATGTTATTTAACTAGTATGCAATTTCCAATCCCCCCCCCCCCCCCCGCTTTGAAATCTATAGAACCGTCCAGTTGACGAATGGTTAGCGTGTTTGGCTAATGATCAAAGGGACCTGGGTTCGAGTCCCGGGTAAGGCATGGGTTGTTTTACCTCTGAGCGGCACTTTTTTGCACACCATGGGATAAATGGCATGGCCACAAGGACCCCCGAAGTCTCAGAGAAGGTTTTGGGAGGGGACCCACTGGAACAGCTTTAGGAAGACAGATGGTAGCCTCCCGTCAAAGCCATTCAGTGTGTTCTTTAACGGAGGGTTGTTTTACCTCTGAGCAGCACTTTTTTGCACTCCATGGGCTAAATGGCCAGGTCACAAGGACCCCGAAGGCTCAGAGAAGGTTTTGGAGGGGACTCACTGGAAGAGCTGTTGAGAGACAGATGGTAGCCTCCGTCAAGGCCATCCAGCGTGTTCTTTAACGTGCACAGGGTATGGCTCTCCAGCACACGGGGACACGGCTTAACGTCCCATCCGACGGACGGTGGCCTTTCCAAGCCCATCGGTGTCCCCTACTGACCGTGGGCAGGGCGGGGAATTTTGCGGAAATAAATCTCAATTCTGACCCAGCTGGGACTTGAACCTGGGAACTCAGATTACGATCCTGTCGTGCTATCGACTGAGCCACCCCCGTCCCTATTGCAGGGGAAGACCTCACTTTCCAGTAGAGAGTGGGAAGGAGTCTTAGGTCTCTTTCACCTACACCCACTGTTTTTCATCCCACGACATCCGTTAAGTGTTGAGACCAAACATTCCTAATACCGTGTATCTAAGGGGCGGGGGTGGCTCAGTCGGTAGCGAGCCAGACTCGTAATCTGTAGTTCCCAGGTTCGAGTCTCAGCTGGGTCAGCGTTGAGATTTATCTCCGCAAATTCCACGCCCTGCCCACGGTCAGTAGGGGACACCGATAGGCTTGGAAAGGCCGCCGTCCCGTCGGATGGGACGTTAAGCCGTGGCCCCGTGTGTGGGAGAGACATACCCTGTGCACGTTAAAGAACACGCTGGATGGCCTTGACGGGAGGCTACCATCTGTCTCCCAAAACCTGTTCCAGTGGGTCCCCTCCCAAAACCTTCTCTGAGCCTTCGTGGTCCTTGTGACCTGGCCATTTAGCCCATGGTGTGCAAAAAAGTGCTGCTCAGAGGTAAAACACCCAAATCTCCCGCCCCTAGGGTGGCGGGGATGGCTCGCGCCAGTCTCGTAATCTGCGGTTCCCAGGTTCGAGTCCCAACTGGGCCAGCTTTGAGATTTATCTCTGCAAAATTCCCCACTCTACCCACGGTCAGTAGGGGACACCGATGGTCTTGGAAAGGCCGCCGTCCGTCGGATGGGACGTTAAGCAATGGCTTGGAGAGCCATACCAAGTGCACGTTAAAGAACACTCTGGTTGACCAGATAAACTCTTATTATAATATAAATATAGTTATATATTTTACACCAGGGATTTTCAACGTGGGGTACGCGGTAGAATTTTTTAGGGCAGTCAATTTTCTAGTAACACAGTCGCTAAGTTCTCATTAAAATAAAAAAAATAAACACCCCTTCAAGCAGCTGCTTGCCACAGAGGTCTGACAGGAGCCTGTCAGTTTATATGCCGTAGTAGAAGGTCTGAGAGGATGTCAGGACCTCAGCAGAAAAACAACACATACAACCATGCCTTATCCCAAATTCTTACTATACTATAACTATAGTTTTATATATCTATACAGGGGTACCCCAGTTACATACACATTTCCAAGTGGTATGTGAAGCATAAAAGTTTGAGAACCACTGATATATATGTTTTTTTTATTCCCATTGTTATACTATAACTATAGTTTTATCTATCTATACAAGGGGTACGCCAGTTACATACACATTTCCAGGGGTACGTGAAGCATAAAAGGTTGAGAACCACTGATATATACGTTTTATTTTATTCCCATTGTTATACTAAAACTATAGTTTTATCTATCTATACCAGGGGTACGCCAGTTACATACACATTTCCAGGGGGTACGTGAAGCATAAAAGGTTGAGAAACACTGATATATATGTTTTATTTTATTCCCAGTGTTATACTATAACTATAGTTTTATCTATCTATACAAGGGGTACGCCAGTTACATACACATTTCCAGGGGGTACGTGAAGCATAAAAGGCTGAGAACCACTGATATATACGTCTTATTTTATTCCCATTGTTATACTATAACTATAGTTTTATCTATCTGTACAAGGAGTACGCCAATTACATACACATTTCCAGGGGGTACGTGAAGCATAAAATGTTGAGAAACACTGATATATATGTTTTATTTTATTCCCAGTGTTATACTATAACTATAGTTTTATCTATCTATACAAGGGGTACGCCAGTTACATACACATTTCCAGGGGGTACGTGAAGCATAAAAGGTTGAGAACCACTGATATATATGTTTTATTTTATTCCCATTGTTATACTATAACTGTAGTTTTATCTATCTATACAAGGGGTACGCCAGTTACATACACATTTCCAGGGGGTACGTGAAGCATAAAAGGTTCAGAAACACTGATATATATGTTTTATATTATTCCCAGTGTTATACTATAACTGTAGTTTTAGCTATCTATACAAGGGGTACGCCAGTTACATCACATTTCCAGGGGGTACGTGAAACATAAAAGGTTGAGAACCACTGATATATATGTTTTATTTTATTCCCATTGTTATACTATAACTGTAGTTTTATCTATCTATACAAGGGGTACGCCAGTTACATACACATTTCCAGGGGGTACGTGAAGCATAAAAGGTTGAGAAACACTGATATATATGTTTTATTTTATTCCCAGTGTTATACTATAACTGTAGTTTTAGCTATCTATACAAGGGGTACGCCAGTTACATACACATTTCCAGGGGGTACGTGAAACATAAAATGTTGAGAAACACTGATATATATGTTTCATTTTATTCCCAGTGTTATACTATAACTATAGTTTTATCTATCTATACAAGGGGTACGCCAGTTACATACACATTTCCAGGGGGTACGTGAAGCATAAAAGGTTGAGAAACACTGATATATATGTTTTATTTTATTCCCAGTGTTATACTATAACTATAGTTTTATCTATCTATACAAGGGGTACGCCAGTTACATACACATTTCCAGGGGGTACGTGAAGCATAAAAGGCTGAGAACCACTGATATATACGTCTTATTTTATTCCCATTGTTATACTATAACTATAGTTTTATCTATCTGTACAAGGAGTACGCCAATTACATACACATTTCCAGGGGGTACGTGAAGCATAAAAGGTTGAGAACCACTGATATATATGTTTTATTTTATTCCCATTGTTATACTATAACTGTAGTTTTATCTATCTATACAAGGGGTACGCCAGTTACATACACATTTCCAGGGGGTACGTGAAGCATAAAAGGTTGAGAAACACTGATATATATGTTTTATTTTATTCCCAGTGTTATACTATAACTGTAGTTTTAGCTATCTATACAAGGGGTACGCCAGTTACATACACATTTCCAGGGGGTACGTGAAGCATAAAAGGTTGAGAAACACTGATATATATGTTTTATTTTATTCCCAGTGTTATACTATAACTGTAGTTTTATCTATCTATACAAGGGGTACGCCAGTTACATACACATTTCCAGGGGGTACGTGAAGCATAAAGGGTTGAGAACCACTGATATATATGTTTCATTTTATTCCCAGTGTTATACTATAACTGTAGTTTTATCTATCTATACAAGGGGTACGCCAGTTACATACACATTTCCAGGGGGTACGTGAAGCATAAAAGGTTGAGAAACACTGATATATATGTTTTATTTTATTCCCAGTGTTATACTATAACTGTAGTTTTATCTATCTATACAAGGGGTACGCCAGTTACATACACATTTCCAGGGGGTACGTGAAGCATAAAAGGTTGAGAACCACTGATATATATGTTTCATTTTATTCCCAGTGTTATACTATAACTGTAGTTTTATCTATCTATACAAGGGGTACGCCAGTTACATACACATTTCCAGGGGGTACGTGAAGCATAAAGGGTTGAGAACCACTGATATATATGTTTCATTTTATTCCCAGTGTTATATTATAACTGTAGTTTTATCTATCTATACAAGGGTTACGCCAGTTACATACACATTTCCAGGGGGTACGTGAAGCATAAAATGTTGAGAAACACTGATATAGATATGTTTTATTTTATTCCCAGTGTTATACTATAACTATAGTTTTATCTATCTATACAAGGGGTACGCCAGTTACATACACATTTCCAGGGGGTACGTGAAGCATAAAAGGTTGAGAACCACTGATATATATGTTTTATTTTATTCCCATTGTTATATTATAACTATAGTTTTATCTATCTATACAAGGGGTACGCCAGTTACATACACATTTCCAGGGGGTACGTGAAGCATAAAAGGTTGAGAACTACTGATATATATGTTTTATTTTATTCCCATTGTTATACTATAACTATAGTTTTATCTATCTATACAAGGGGTACGCCAGTTACATACACATTTCCAGGGGGTACGTGAAGCATAAAAGGTTGAGAAACACTGATATATATGTTTTATTTTATTCCCAGTGTTATACTATAACTGTAGTTTTATCTATCTATACAAGGGGTACGCCAGTTACATACACATTTCCAGGGGGTACGTGAAGCATAAAAGGTTGAGAACCACTGATATATATGTTTCATTTTATTCCCAGTGTTATACTATAACTGTAGTTTTATCTATCTATACAAGGGGTACGCCAGTTACATACACATTTCCAGGGGGTACGTGAAGCATAAAGGGTTGAGAACCACTGATATATATGTTTCATTTTATTCCCAGTGTTATACTATAACTGTAGTTTTATCTATCTATACAAGGGTTACGCCAGTTACATACACATTTCCAGGGGGTACGTGAAGCATAAAATGTTGAGAAACACTGATATAGATATGTTTTATTTTATTCCCAGTGTTATACTATAACTATAGTTTTATCTATCTATACAAGGGGTACGCCAGTTACATACACATTTCCAGGGGGTACGTGAAGCATAAAAGGTTGAGAACCACTGATATATATGTTTTATTTTATTCCCATTGTTATACTATAACTATAGTTTTATCTATCTATACAAGGGGTACGCCAGTTACATACACATTTCCAGGGGGTACGTGAAGCATAAAAGGTTGAGAACCACTGATATATATGTTTTATTTTATTCCCATTGTTATATTATAACTATAGTTTTATCTATCTATACAAGGGGTACGCCAGTTATATACACATTTCCAGGGGGTACGTGAAGCATAAAAGGTTGAGAACCACTGATATATATGTTTTATTTTATTCCCATTGTTATACTATAACTATAGTTTTATCTATCTATACAAGGGGTACGCCAGTTGCATACACATTTCCAGGGGGTACGTGAAGCATAAAAGGTTGAGAACCACTGATATATATGTTTTATTTTATTCCCATTGTTATATTATAACTATAGTTTTATCTATCTATACAAGGGGTACGCCAGTTACATACACATTTCCAGGGGGTACGTGAAGCATAAAAGGTTGAGAACCACTGATATATATGTTTTATTTTATTCCCATTGTTATACTATAACTATAGTTTTATCTATCTATACAAGGGGTACGCCAGTTGCATACACATTTCCAGGGGGTACGTGAAGCATAAAAGGTTGAGAACCACTGATATATATATGTTTTATTTTATTCCCATTGTTATATTATAACTATAGTTTTATCTATCTCTAAAAGGGGTACGCCAGTTACATACACATTTCCAGGGGGTACGTGAAACATAAAATTTTGAGAAACACTGATATATATGTTTTATTTTATTCCCAGTGTTATACTATAACTATAGTTTTATCTATCTATACAAGGGGTACGCCAGTTACATACACATTTCCAGGGGGTATGTGAAGCATAAAAGGTTGAGAAACACTGATATATATGTTTTATTTTCATTCCCAGTGTTATACTATAACTGTAATTTTATCTATCTATACAAGGGGTACGCCAGTTACATACACATTTCCAGGGGGTACGTGAAGCATAAAAGGTTGAGAAACACTGATATATATGTTTTATTTTATTCCCAGTGTTATACTATAACTGTAGTTTTATCTATCTATACAAGGGGTACGCCAGTTACATACACATTTCCAGGGGGTACGTGAAGCATAAAAGTTTGAGAACCACTGATATATATGTTTCATTTTATTCCCAGTGTTATACTATAACTGTAGTTTTATCTATCTATACAAGGGGTACGCCAGTTACATACACATTTCCAGGGGGTACGTGAAGCATAAAAGGTTGAGAACCACTCATATATATGTTTCATTTTATTCCCAGTGTTATACTATAACTGTAGTTTTATCTATCTATACAAGGGGTACGCCAGTTGCATACACATTTCCAGGGGGTACGTGAAGCATAAAAGGTTGAGAACCACTGATATATATGTTTTATTTTATTCCCATTGTTATATTATAACTATAGTTTTATCTATCTATACAAGGGGTACGCCAGTTACATACACATTTCCAGGGGGTACGTGAAGCATAAAAGGTTGAGAACCACTGATATATATGTTTTATTTTATTCCCAGTGTTATACTATAACTATAGTTTTATCTATCTATACAAGGGGTACGCCAGTTACATACACATTTCCAGGGGGTAAGTGAAGCATAAAAGGTTGAGAAACACTGATATATATATGTTTCATTTTATTCCCAGTGTTATACTATAACTGTAGTTTTATCTATCTATACAAGGGGTACGCCAGTTACATACACATTTCCAGGGGGTACGTGAAGCATAAAATGTTGAGAAACACTGATATATATGTTTTATTTTATTCCCAGTGTTATACTATAACTATAGTTTTATCTATCTATACAAGGGGTACGCCAGTTACATACACATTTCCAGGGGGTACGTGAAGCATAAAAGGTTGAGAACCACTGATATATATGTTTTATTTTATTCCCATTGTTATACTATAACTATAGTTTTATCTATCTATACAAGGGGTACGCCAGTTACATACACATTTCCAGGGGGTACGTGAAGCATAAAAGGTTGAGAAACACTGATATATATGTTTTATTTTATTCCCAGTGTTATACTATAACTGTAGTTTTATCTATCTATACAAGGGGTACGCCAGTTACATACACATTTCCAGGGGGTACGTGAAGCATAAAAGGTTGAGAAACACTGATATATATGTTTTATTTTATTCCCAGTGTTATACTATAACTATAGTTTTATCTATCTATACAAGGGGTACGCCAGTTACATACACATTTCCATGGGGTACGTGAAGCATAAAAGGTTGAGAACCACTGATATATATGTTTTATTTTATTCCCAGTGTTATACTATAACTATAGTTTTATCTATCTATACAAGGGGTACGCCAGTTACATACACATTTCCAGGGGGTACGTGAAGCATAAAAGGTTGAGAACCACTGATATATATGTTTTATTTTATTCCCATTGTTATATTATAACTATAGATTTATCTATCTATACAAGGGGTACGCCAGTTACATACACATTTCCAGGGGGTACGTGAAGCATAAAAGGTTGAGAACCACTGATATTTTATTCAGTTTTATTTTATTCCCATTGTTATACTATAACTATAGTTTTATCTATCTATACAAGGGGTACGCCAGTTACATACACATTTCCATGGGGTACGTGAAGCATAAAAGGTTGAGAACCACTGATATATATGTTTTATTTTATTCCCAGTGTTATACTATAACTATAGATTTATCTATCTATACAAGGGGTACGCCAGTTACATACACATTTCCAGGGGGTACGTGAAACATAAAATGTTGAGAAACACTGATATATATGTTTTATTTTATTCCCAGTGTTATACTATAACTATAGTTTTATCTATCTATACAAGGGGTACGCCAGTTACATACACATTTCCAGGGGGTACGTGAAGCATAAAAGGTTGAGAAACATTGATATATATGTTTTATTTTATTCCCAGTGTTATACTATAACTGTAGTTTAATCTATCTATACAAGGGGTACGCCAGTTACATACACATTTCCAGGGGGTACGTGAAGTATAAAAGGTTGAGAACCACTGATATATATGTTTCATTTTATTCCCAGTGTTATACTATAACTGTAGTTTTATCTATCTATACAAGGGGTACGCCAGTTACATACACATTTCCAGGGGGTACGTGAAGCATAAAAGGTTGAGAACCACTGATATATATGTTTCATTTTATTCCCAGTGTTATACTATAACTGTAGTTTTATCTATCTATACAAGGGGTACGCCAGTTACATACACATTTCCAGGGGGTACGTGAAGCATAAAATGTTGAGAAACACTGATATATATGTTTTATTTTATTCCCAGTGTTATACTATAATTATAGTTTTATCTATCTATACAAGGGGTACGCCAGTTACATACACATTTCCAGGGGGTACGTGAAGCATAAAAGGTTGAGAACCACTGATATATATGTTTTATTTTATTCCCATTGTTATACTATAACTATAGTTTTATCTATCTATACAAGGGGTACGCCAGTTAGATACACATTTCCAGGGGGTACGTGAAGCATAAAAGTTTGAGAACCACTGATATATATGTTTTATTTTATTCCCATTGTTATATTATAACTATAGATTTATCTATCTATACAAGGGGTACGCCAGTTACATACACATTTCCAGGGGGTACGTGAAGCATAAAAGGTTGAGAACCATGATATATACGTTTTATTTTATTCCCATTGTTATACTATAACTATAGTTTTATCTATCTATACCAGGGGTAGGCCAGTTACATACACATTTCCAGGGGGTACGTGAAGCATAAAAGTTTGAGAAACACTGATATATATGTTTTATTTTATTCCCAGTGTTATACTATAACTATAGTTTTATCTATCTATACAAGGGGTACGCCAGTTACATACACATTTCCAGGGGGTACGTGAAGCATAAAAGGTTGAGAAACACTGATATATATGTTTTATTTTATTCCCAGTATTACACCATAACTATAGTTTTATCTATCTAAACAAGGGGTACGCCAGTTACATACACATTTCCAGGGGGTACGTGAAGCATAAAAGGTTGAGAAACACTGATATATATGTTTTATTTTATTCCCAGTGTTATACTATAACTGTAGTTTTAGCTATCTATACAAGGGGTACGCCAGTTACATACACATTTCCAGGGGGTACGTGAAGCATAAAAGGTTGAGAACCATTGATATATATGTTTTATTTTATTCCCTTTGTTATACTATAACTGTAGTTTTATCTATCTATACAAGAGGTACGTCAGTTACATACACATTTCCAGGGAGTACGTGAAGCATAAAAGGTTGAGAAACACTGATATATATGTTTTATTTTATTCCCAGTGTTATACCATAACTATAGTTTTATCTATCTAAACAAGGGGTAGGCCAGTTACATACACATTTCCAGGGGGTACGTGAAGCATAAAAGGTTGAGAAACACTGATATATATGTTTTATTTTATTCCCATTGTTTTACTATAACTATGCTTTTATCTATCTATACAAGGGGTACGCCAGTTACATACACCTTTCCAGGGGGTACGTGAAGCATAAAAGGTTGAGAACCACTGATATATATGTTTTATTTTATTCCCATTGTTATACTATAACTATAGTTTTATCTATCTATACAAGGGGTACGCCAGTTACAGACACCTTTCCAGGGGATACGTGAAGCATAAAAGGTTGAGAACCACTGATATATATGTTTTATTTTATTCCCATTGTTATACTATAACTACAGTTTTATCCATCCATACAAGGGGTACGCCAGTTACATACACATTTCCAGGGGGTACGTGAAGCATAAAAGGTTGAGAACCACTGATATATATGTTTTATTTTATTCCCATTGTTATACTATAACTATAGTTTTATCTATCTATACAAGGGGTACGCCAGTTACATACACATTTCCAGGGGGTACGTGAAGCATAAAAGGTTGAGAACCACTGATATATATACTTTATTTTATTCCCATTGTTATACTATAACTATAGTGTTATCTATCTATACAATTGGTACGCCAGTTACATACACATTTCCAGGGGGTACGTGAAGCATAAAAGGTTGAGAACCACTGATATATATACTTTATTTTATTCCCATTGTTATACTATAACTACAGTTTTATCCATCCATACAAGGGGTACGCCAGTTACATACACATTTCCAGGGGGTACGTGAAGCATAAAAGGTTGAGAACCACTGATATATATGTTTTATTTTATTCCCATTGTTATACTATAACTATAGTTTTATCTATCTATACAAGGGGTACGCCAGTTACATACACATTTCCAAGGGGTACGTGAAGCATAAAAGGTTGAGAACCATTGATATATATGTTTTATTTTATTCCCATTGTTATACTATAACTATAGTTTTATCTATCTATACAAGGGGTACGCCAGTTACATACACATTTCCAGGGGGTACGTGAAGCATAAAAGGTTGAGAACCACTGATATATATGTTTTATTTTATTCCCATTGTTATACTATAACTATAGTTTTATCTATCTATACAAGGGGTACGCCAGTTACATACACATTTCCAGGGGGTACGTGAAGCATAAAAGGTTGAGAACCACTGATATATATACTTTATTTTATTCCCATTGTTATACTATAACTATAGTTTTATCTATCTATACAAGGGGTACGCCAGTTACATACACATTTCCAGGGGGTACGTGAAGCATAAAAGGTTGAGAACCACTGATATATATGTTTTATTTTATTCCCATTGTTATACTATAACTATAGTTTTATCTATCTATACAAGGGGTACGCCAGTTACATACACATTTCCAGGGGATACGTGAAGCATAAAAGGTTGAGAACCATTGATATATATGTTTTATTTTATTCCCATTGTTATACTATAACTATAGTTTTATCTATCTATACAAGGGGTACGCCAGTTACATACACATTTCCAGGGGGTATGTGAAGCATAAAAGGTTGAGAACCATTGATATATATGTTTTATTTTATTCCCATTGTTATACTATAACTATAGTTTTATCTATCTATACAAGGGGTACGCCAGTTACATAGACATTTCCAGGGGGTACGTGAAGCATAAAAGGTTGAGAACCATTGATATATATGTTTTATTTTATTCCCATTGTTATACTATAACTATAGTTTTATCTATCTATACAAGGGGTACGCCAGTTACATACACATTTCCAGGGTGTACGTGAAGCATAAAAGGTTGAGAACCATTGATATATATGTTTTATTTTATTCCCATTGTTATACTATAACTATAGTTTTATCTATCTATACAAGGGGTACGCCAGTTACAGACACCTTTCCAGGGGATACGTGAAGCATAAAAGGTTGAGAACCACTGATATATATGTTTTATTTTATTCCCATTGTTATACTATAACTACAGTTTTATCCATCCATACAAGGGGTACGCCAGTTACATACACATTTCCAGGGGGTACGTGAAGCATAAAAGGTTGAGAACCACTGATATATATGTTTTATTTTATTCCCATTGTTATACTATAACTATAGTTTTATCTATCTATACAAGGGGTACGCCAGTTACATACACATTTCCAGGGGGTACGTGAAGCATAAAAGGTTGAGAACCACTGATATATATACTTTATTTTATTCCCATTGTTATACTATAACTATAGTGTTATCTATCTATACAATTGGTACGCCAGTTACATACACATTTCCAGGGGGTACGTGAAGCATAAAAGGTTGAGAACCACTGATATATATACTTTATTTTATTCCCATTGTTATACTATAACTACAGTTTTATCCATCCATACAAGGGGTACGCCAGTTACATACACCTTTCCAGGGGGTACGTGAAGCATAAAAGGTTGAGAACCACTGATATATATGTTTTATTTTATTCCCATTGTTATACTATAACTATAGTTTTATCTATCTATACAAGGGGTACGCCAGTTACATACACATTTCCAAGGGGTACGTGAAGCATAAAAGGTTGAGAACCATTGATATATATGTTTTATTTTATTCCCATTGTTATACTATAACTATAGTTTTATCTATCTATACAAGGGGTACGCCAGTTACATACACATTTCCAGGGGGTACGTGAAGCATAAAAGGTTGAGAACCACTGATATATATGTTTTATTTTATTCCCATTGTTATACTATAACTATAGTTTTATCTATCTATACAAGGGGTACGCCAGTTACATACACATTTCCAGGGGGTACGTGAAGCATAAAAGGTTGAGAACCACTGATATATATACTTTATTTTATTCCCATTGTTATACTATAACTATAGTTTTATCTATCTATACAAGGGGTACGCCAGTTACATACACATTTCCAGGGGATACGTGAAGCATAAAAGGTTGAGAACCATTGATATATATGTTTTATTTTATTCCCATTGTTATACTATAACTATAGTTTTATCTATCTATACAAGGGGTACGCCAGTTACATACACATTTCCAGGGGGTATGTGAAGCATAAAAGGTTGAGAACCATTGATATATATGTTTTATTTTATTCCCATTGTTATACTATAACTATAGTTTTATCTATCTATACAAGGGGTACGCCAGTTACATAGACATTTCCAGGGGGTACGTGAAGCATAAAAGGTTGAGAACCATTGATATATATGTTTTATTTTATTCCCATTGTTATACTATAACTATAGTTTTATCTATCTATACAAGGGGTACGCCAGTTACATACACATTTCCAGGGTGTACGTGAAGCATAAAAGGTTGAGAACCATTGATATATATGTTTTATTTTATTCCCATTGTTATACTATAACTATAGTTTTATCTATCTATACAAGGGGTACGCCAGTTACATACACATTTCCAGGGGGTACGTGAAGCATAAAAGGTTGAGAACCATTGATATATATGTTTTATTTTATTCCCATTGTTATACTATAACTATAGTTTTATCTATCTATACAAGGGGTACGCCAGTTACATACACATTTCCAGGAGGTACGTGAAGCATAAAAGGTTGAGAACCACTGATATATATGTTTTATTTTATTCCCATTGTTATACTATAACTATAGTTTTATCTATCTATACAAGGGGTACGTCAGTTACATACAGATTTCCAGGTGGTACGTGAAGCATAAAAGGTTGAGAACCACTGATATATATGCTTTATTTTATTCCCATTTTTATACTATTACTATAGTTTTATCTATCTATACAAGGGGTACGCCAGTTACATACACATTTCCAGGGGGTACGTGAAGCATAAAAGGTTGAGAACCACTGATATATATGTTTTATTTTATTCCCATTGTTATACTATAACTATAGTTCTATCTATATATACAAGGGGTACGCCAGTTACATACACATTTCCAGAGGGTACGTGAAGCAGAAAAGGTTGAGAACCACTTATATATATGTTTTATTTTATTTCCATTGTTATACTATAACTATAGTTTTATCTATCTATACAAGGGGTACGCCAGTTACATAGACATTTCCAGGGGGTACGTAAAGCATAAAAGGTTGAGAACCATTGATATATATGTTTTATTTTATTCCCATTGTTATACTATAACTATAGTTTTATCTATCTATACAAGGGGTACGCCAGTTACATACACATTTCCAGGGGGTACGTGAAGCATAAAAGGTTGAGAACCATTGATATATATGTTTTATTTTATTCCCATTGTTATACTATAACTATAGTTTTATCTATCTATACAAGGGGTACGCCAGTTACATACACATTTCCAGGGGGTACGTGAAGCATAAAAGGTTGAGAACCATTGATATATATGTTTTATTTTATTCCCATTGTTATACTATAACTATAGTTTTATCTATCTATACAAGGGGTACGTCAGTTACATACAGATTTCCAGGTGGTACGTGAAGCATAAAAGGTTGAGAACCACTGATATATATGCTTTATTTTATTCCCATTTTTATACTATAACTATAGTTTTATCTATCTATACAAGGGGTACGCCAGTTACATACACATTTCCAGGGGGTACGTGAAGCATAAAAGGTTGAGAACCACTGATATATATGTTTTATTTTATTCCCATTGTTATACTATAACTATAGTTCTATCTATATATACAAGGGGTACGCCAGTTACATACACATTTCCAGAGGGTACGTGAAGCAGAAAAGGTTGAGAACCACTTATATATATGTTTTATTTTATTTCCATTGTTATACTATAACTATAGTTTTATCTATCTATACAAGGGGTACGCCAGTTACATACATTTTCCAGGGGGTACGTGAAGCATAAAAGGTTGAGAACCATTGATATATATGTTTTATTTTATTCCCATTGTTATACTATAACTATAGTTTTATCTATCTATACAAGGGGTACGCCAGTTACATAGACATTTCCAGGGGGTACGTGAAGCATAAAAGGTTGAGAACCATTGATATATATGTTTTATTTTATTCCCATTGTTATACTATAACTATAGTTTTATCTATCTATACAAGGGGTACGCCAGTTACATACACATTTCCAGGGGGTACGTGAAGCATAAAAGGTTGAGAACCAGTGATATATATGTTTAATTTTATTCCCATTGTTATACTATAACTATAGTTCTATCTATATATACAAGGGGTACGCCAGTTACATACAGATTTCCAGAGGGTACGTGAAGCAGAAAAGGTTGAGAACCACTGATATATATGTTTTATTTTATTTCCATTGTTATACTATAACTATAGTTTTATCTATCTATACAAGGGGTACGCCAGTTACATACATTTTCCAGGGGGTATGTGAAGCATAAAATGTTGAGAAACACTGATATATACTATGACTATCATTTTATTTATACTATCATTTATATTTTATTATATATATATGATAGTAAATATTTATATATTTATATTATCAGCAATATTTTTTCAACAATTATTTAAATAGTTAATCTGTTCTTTTTCTGAGTTACTATTGACAGAACATGAAACCTTAATAAAGTGGTCATTGACCACTTTATGGAGATATTTATGAAACCGCATGAATTATATATATATATGAAACCATTATATATATATGAAAGCACAATAAAATGGTCATTGATAAAGTGGTCTCAGTTTTCATTCCTCTCATCTCACGTTAAATCGATTTGCTTAGCGAACTCATTTGTTGTTTTCGAAAACACGATATATAAATTCACAAAGAAAACACGATGTTTAAATCATTTCTGAGCAGAAGTTGTAAACAAAACTCTCAGGTTCTTTTGAGAATGCAAATAGTTTTTCTTTCCTCAAGCTTAAACAAAAATATCTGCCTTTGATCCACACAGAAACAGAAGAATTGATTTTTTTATTCTCCGCGACGTTTCATTCGTGGAATCACTTGGGAATTCCTCTCTCTTTTCCAATTCCTTGTCCTCGATGGTTCATCTTCCCCACATCCTTCCCGGGCTTCAGTTGTTTCCTAGAGTCCCATTTTGTGCTAACCGTGAAAAGCGAAAGCTTTCTTGATTCTATACTTTACCTTTTAGCATTTCCCACTTGTTGATTTTTGGGCAAAGGTCGCTTATTGATTCGTCGCAGTATCTGTACAATGGTTGAGTCGATAATTTTAACGTTTTGGTTGGGATGGGTTGTTTTTCCTCTGAGCGGCACTTTTTTACACACCATGGGCTAAATGGCCATGTCACAAGGACCCCGAAGGTTCAGAGAAGGTTGGGGGAGGGGACCCACTGGAACAGCTGTTGGGAGACAGATGGTCGCCTCCCGTCAAGGCCATCCAGCATGTTCTGTAACGTGCACAGGGTATGGGTCTCCCGCACACGGGGCCAGAGGTTACAAAGACCCCGAAGGCTCAGAGAAGGTTGAAAGAGGGGACCCACTGGAACAGCAGTTGGGAGACAGATGGTTGCCTCCCGTCAAGGCTATCCAGCATGTTCTTTAACGTGCACAGGGTATGGCTCTCCCGCACAGGGGGCCAGAGTTTACAAAGACCCCGAAGGCTCAGAGAAGGTTGGGGGAGGGGACCCACTGGAACAGCTGTTCGGAGACAGTTGGTAGCCTCCCGTCAAGGCCATCCAGCATGTTCTTTAACGTGCACAGGGTATGGCTCTCGCGCACACGGGGCCAGAGGTTACAAAGACCCCGAAGACTCAGAGAAGGTTGGAAGAGGGGACCCACTGGAACAGCAGTTGGGAGACAGATGGTTGCCTCCCGTCAAGGCTATCCAGCACGTTCTTTAACGTGCACAGTGTATGGCTCTCCCGCACACGGGGCCAGAGTTTCCAAAGACCCCGAAGGCTCAGAGAAGGTTGGGGGAGGGGACCCACTGGAACAGCAGTTGGGAGACAGATGGTCGCCTCCCGTCAAGGCCATCCAGCATGTTCTTTAACGTGCACAGGGTATGGCTCCCGCACACAATGGTGTTAAAAAAAGTGTAAGGGGGCAAGAAACACAATGGAGCTAAGAAGCGTAGGGAGAAAGAAGCACAATGGAACTAAAAAGTGTAAGGAGGGGCAAGAAACACAATGGAGCTGAAAAGTGTAAGAGGAAAGAAACACAATGGAGCCAAAAAGTGTAAGGGGGCAAGAAACACGATGGAGCTAAAAAGAGTAGGGGGCAAGAAACACAATGGAGCTAAAAAGTGTAAGGAAGGAAGAAACACAATGGAGGCAAAAGTGTAAGAGGAGAAGAAACACAATGGAGCTAAAAAGCGTAAGGGGGCAAGAAACACGATGGAGCTAAAAAGTGTTAGGGGGCAAGAAAAACGATGGAGCTAAAAAGTGTAAGGGGGGCAAGAAACACGATGGAGTTAAAAAAATCGTAAAGGGGCAAGAGACACAGTGGAGCTAAAAAGCGTAGGAAGAAAGAAGCACAATGGAACTAAAAAGTGTAAGGAGGGGCAAGAAACACAATGGAGCTGAAAAGTGTAAGAGGAAAAGAAACACAATGGAGCCAAAAAGTGTAAGGGGGCAAGAAACACGATGGAGCTAAAAAGAGTAGGGGCAAGAAACAAAATGGAACTAAAAAGTGTAAAGAGGGGCAAGAAAAACAATGGTGCTAAAAAGTGGAAGGGGGCAATAAACACAATGGGGCTAAAAATTGTACGAGAGAAGAAACACAATGGAGCTAAAAAATGTAAGGGGGCAAGAAACACGATGGAGCTAAAAAGTGTAAGGGGGCAAGAAACACGATGGAGTTAAAAAAATCGTAAAGGGGCAAGAGACACAGTGGAGCTAAAAAGCGTAGGGGGAAAGAAACAAAATGGAACTAAAAAGTGTAAAGAGGGGCAAGAAAAACAATGGTGTAAGGGGGGCAATAAACACAATGGGGCTAAAAAGTGTACGAGGACAAGAAACACAATGGAGCTAAAAAATGTAAGGGGGCAAGAAACACAATGGAGCTAAAAAAAGTAAGAGGACAAGGAACACAATGGAGCTAAAAAGTGTAAGGGGCAAGAAACACAATGGAGCTAAAAAAAGTGTAGGGGTGCAAGAAATACAATGGAGCTAAAAATGTAGGGGTGCAAGAACCACAATGGAGCTAAAAAGTGTAAAAGGGCAAGAAACACAATGGAGTTAAAAAAAGCGTAAGGGGGCAAGAAACACGATGGAGCTAAAAAGTGTAGAGGGAGGAAAAGAAACACAATGGGTTTAGAAAAAACGTAAGGGTGTAAGAAACACAATGGTGCTAAAAAGTGTAATGGGACAAAAAACACAATGGAGCTAAAAAATGTAAGGGGGCAAGAAACACAATGGGGCTAAAAAAGTGTAAGGGGGCAAGAAACACAATGGGGCTGAAAAAGTGTAAGGGGGCAAGAAACACAATGGGTCTAAAAAATGGTAAGGGGACAAGAAACACGATGGAGCTAAAAAGTGTAGAGGGAGGACAAGAAACACAGTGGGGTTAAAAAAAGTGTAAGGGTGTAAGAAACACAATGGAGCTAAAAAGTGTAAGAAGACAAGAAACACAATGGAACTAAAAAGTGTAAGGGGGCAAGAAACACGATGGACCTAATAATTGTAAGGGGGCAAGAAACACGATGGACGTAAAAAGTGTGAGAAGGGGAAATAAACACAATGGAGCTAAAAAAAACTGTAAGGGGGCAAGAAACACAATGTAGTTAAAAAGTGTAGAGGGAGGACAAGAAACACAATGGGGTTAAAAAAATGTGTAAGGGTGTAAGAAACACAATGGAGCTAAAAAGTGTAAGAGGACAAGAAACACAATGGGGCTAAAAAGTGTAATGGGACAAAAAACACAATGGAGCTAAAAAAAGTAAGGGGGCAAGAAACACAATGGGGCTAAAAAAAGTGTAAGGGGGCAAGAAACACAATGGGGCTAAGAAAGTGTAAGGGGGCAAGAAACACAAGGGGCTAAAAAAAGCGTAAGGGGACAAGAAACACGATGGAGCTAAAAAGTGTAGAGGGAGGACAAGAAACACAATGGGGTTAAAAAAAGTGTAAGGGTGTAAGAAACACAATGGAGCTAAAAAGTGTAAGAGGACAAGAAACACAATGGAGCTAAAAATTGTAAGGGGGCAAGAAACACGATGGAGCTAAAAATTGTAAGGGGAAAGAAACACAATGGAGCTGAAAAGTGTAAGAGGAAAAGAAACACAATGGTAGCTAAAAAGTGTAGGGGGGCAAGAAACACAATGGAGCTAAAAATTGTAAGGGGGAAGAAACACAATGGAGCTGAAAAGTGTAAGAGGAAAAGAAACACAATGGTAGCTAAAAAGTGTAGGGGGGCAAGAAACACAATGGAGCTAAAAATTGTAAGGGGGCAAGAAACACGATGGAGGTAGAAAGTGTGAGAAGGGGCAATAAACACAATGGAGCTAAAAAAAGTGTAAGGGGGCAAGAAACACAATGGAGTTCAAAAGTGTAGAGGGAGGACAAGAAACACAATGGGGTTAAAAAAATGTGTAAATGTGTAAGAAACACAATGGAGCTAAAAAGTGTAAGAGGACAAGAAACACAATGGAGCTAAAATTTGGGTTGGGTTGTTTTACCTCTGAGCAGCACTTTTTTGCACACCATGGGCTAAATGGCCAGGTCACATGGACCCCGAAGGCTCAGAGAAGGTTGGGGGAGGGGACCCACTGGAACAGCTGTTGGGAGACAGATGGTAGCCTCCCGTCAAGGCCATCCAGCGTGTTCTTTAACGTGCACAGGGTATGGCTCTCCCACACACGGGATCACGTCTTAACGTCCCATCCGACGGACGGCAGCCTTTCCAGCCCATCGGTGTCCCCTACTGACCGTGGGCAGGGCGGGGAATTTTGCGGAGATAAATCTCAACGCTGACCCAGCTGGGACTCGAACCTGGGAACTACAGATTACGAGCGTGGCGCGCTACCGACTGAGTCACCCCCGTCCGAGCTAAAAAGTGTAAGGGGGCAAGAAACACGATGGAGGTAAAAAGTGTGAGAGGGGGCAAAAAACACAATGGAGCTAAAAAAGTGTAAGGGGGCAAGAAACACAATGGAGCTAAGAAGTGTAGGGAGAAAGAAGCACAATTGAACTAAAAAGTGTAAGGAGGGGCAAGAAACACAATGGAGCTGAAAAGTGTAAGAGGAAAAGAAACACAATGGATCTAAAAAGTGTAAGGGGGCAAGAAACACGATGGAGCTAAAAAGTGTAAGGGGGCAAGAAACACGATGGAGCTAAAAATTGTAAGGGGGCAAGAAACACGATGGAGGTAAAAAGTGTGATAGGGGGCAATAAACACAATGGAGCTAAAAACAGTGTAAGGGGGCAAGAAACACAATGGAGCTAAGAAGTGTAGGGAGAAAGAAGCACAATGGAACTAAAAAGTGTAAAGAGGGGCAAGAAACACAATGGAGCTGAAAAGTGTAAGAGGAAAAGAAACACAATGGAGCCAAAAAGTGTAAGGGGACAAGAAACACAATGGAGCTAAAAATTGTAAGGGGAAAGAAACACAATGGAGCTGAAAAGTGTAAGAGGAAAAGAAACACAATGGTAGCTAAAAAGTGTAGGGGGGCAAGAAACACAATGGAGCTAAAAATTGTAAGGGGGAAGAAACACAATGGAGCTGAAAAGTGTAAGAGGAAAAGAAACACAATGGTAGCTAAAAAGTGTAGGGGGGCAAGAAACACAATGGAGCTAAAAAGTGTAAGGGGGCAAGAAACACAATGGAGCTAAAAAGTGTAAGAGGACAAGAAACACAATGGAGCTAAAAAGTGCAAGTGGGGCAGTATAAATCATTTTCCCCCTCCGTTTTATGGGTTTTAAAAAATTCTTGCAAAAATGCATGAAACGTAAATAAGTTCAATAATTTTTGCCTGATTTGCCGTTACTCGCATTGTGAAGGAGGGTAGTTCGCATTTGCCCCCCTCCCCGCCTAGATCCGACCCTATTCGTGAATATAAGGGAAAATTCAAATGTCTCCTTTTCTAGGAGGAAGAAATCATTGCGGGGGGGGGGGGGTAATTTTAATTGCATGTCACCCTCCGCGCATCACAAGCTTTTGTCTTTAACTTGGTACATGGGAAAGGGTTGCTTCAGTCGGTAGCGCGTCAATCACGTAATCGGCAGTTCCCGGGTTCGAATCTCAATTGTGCAGCGTTGCCATATCTCTTCATCTATCCCCACCTTGATCTCGGTCAGAAAGGGGACATCGATAGATTTGGAAAGGCCGCCGTCCGTCGGATGGAACGTTAAGCCGTGACCACTTCTGCGGGAGAGCCATGCCCTATGCACGTTAAAGAGCACGCCTTCCTTCAAGCCAACCTTCGTGTCACGTGACACGAAAGTTGCCAGATCACTAATTTAAAAAAAAATCGTTGCCAGATATTTTTTCTGAATTCTGTAATCAACCATAGTGTTCGCATTTCAGGAAGAATAAAATTAATGTATTAGTCACGTGTAAAGAAAAGTACCGGAAGTTGGTTCAAAGACGCTGGCGAAGACATAAATTTCAAGTGACGTTAAGACCAGTAAACATTAATCACTAAACTTGTGATCAGTTCGGACAGGGAATTCGCCGAAGAGCGTTTCTTCATTTCTTATGTTGGTAGTGATCTTACCACGCAGAGACGGGGCGGGGGTGGCTCAGTCGGTAGCGCGCCAGGCTCGTAATCTGTAGTTCCCAGGTTCGAGTCCCAGCTGGGTCAGCGTTGAGATTTATCTCCGCAAAATTCCCCGCCCTGCCCACGGTCAGTAGGGGACACCGATGGGCTTGGAAAGGCCGCCGTCCGTCGGATGGGACGTTAAGCCGTGGCCCCGTGTGTGGGAGAGCCATACTCTGTGCACGTTAAAGAACACGCTGGATGGCCTTGACGGGAGGCTACCATCTGTCTCCCAACAGCTGTTCCAGTGGGTCCCCTCCCCCAACCTTCTCTGAGCCTTCGGGGTCCATGTGACCTGGCCATTTAGCCCATGGTGTGCAAAAAAGTGCCGCTCAGAGGTAAAACAACAACACAACCCAACCACGCAGAGGCTAACAGAGAACTATCATGAGGAAACCATTCATGTTGTTACCAACGGTATTTTGTTGTAAGTACCTTTTTAGTCAATAATATTTTATTGTTATAGGACAATATTTTTTATCGGAAATCAAATGGCGGATATTTGAATATTTACTTAACCACAAAGATATAAAAAGTAAGCTCCCGTAGAACATAGTTGCATCTGCATATTGAAAATGGGGCTCAGATGGTTCAGTAGATAGCGAGTCAGATTCGTAATCTGAATTTCCCAGGTTCGAATCGCAGCTGGGCCAACGTTGAGATTTATCTCCACAAAACTCCCTGCCCTCGGTTGGAGCGGGGGTGGCTCAGTCCGTAGCGCTCCAGGCTCGTAATCTGTAGTTCTCAGGTTCGAGTCCCACCTGGGTCAGCGTTGAGATTTATCTCCGCAAAATTTCCCGCCCTGCCCACGGTCAGTAGGGGACACCGATGGACTTGGAAAGACCGCCGTCCGTCGGATGGGACGCTAAGCAGTGGCCCCGTGTGTGGGAGAGCCATACCCTGTGCAGTTAAAGAACACGCTGGATGGCCTTGACGGGAGGCTACCATCTGTCTCCTAACAGCTGTTCCAGTGGGTCCCCTCACCCAGCATTCTCTGAGCCTTCGGGGTCCATGTGACCTGGCCATTTAGCCCATGGTGTGCAAAAAGGTGCCGCTCAGAGGTAAGACAAACCAAAGTTAAAGAACACGCTGGATGGCCTTGACGGGAGGCTACCATCTGTCTCTTAACAGCTGTTCCAGTGGGTCCCCTCACCCAACCTTCTCTGAGACTTCGGGGTTCCTGTGACCTGGCCATTTAGCCCATGGTGTGCAAAAAAAGTGCCGCTCAGAGGTAAAACAACACAACCCAACCCTGCCCTCGGTTAAGGACACCGAAAGGCTTGAAAAGGATTACGGTCGTCCGTCTGTCGGATGGGACGTTGAGCCATGCCTCATGTTGGGGGGAGATGGGCCCCGTCGGTAGCGCGCCAAGCTCGTAATCTGTAATTCCTAGTTTCGAATCCCAGTTGGATCAGCGTTGAGATTTATCTCCGCAAAATTCCTCGTCTTCCCCACGGTCAGTAGGGACACCGATGGGCTTGGAAAGGCCGCCGTCCTTCGTATGAGATGCTAAGCCGTGGCCCTGTGTACGGGAGAATCATACCCTATGCACGTTAAAAAACACGCTGGATGACCTTGACGGGAGGCTACCATCTGTCTGCCAACAGCTGTTCCAGTGGGTCCCCTGCCCCAACCTTCTCTGGGCCTTCGGGGTCCTTTTGACATGGCCATTTAGACCATGATGTGCAAAAAAGTGCCGCTTAGAGGTAGAACAACCCAACGTTAAAGAACATGCTGAATAGCCTGGACCACCTGACTCCTAAAAGCTCTCATGTAGGTCCTCTTCCAGCAACCTTCTCTGAGCCCTCGGGGTCCTTGTGACCTGGACATTTAGCTCATTGTGCGCAAAAAAAAAAAATTCGCTCATATGCAAAAAAACCCGGCGTAGAGGAAAAATTGTCTTGAGCAGGGGCCTTAAACACGAAGTTATTTTGTACCACCCACAAGCAATATGTTCTCTCAAAATCGTGGTAGGAGACTGTGGCATAAGAACTTTGCTCAAATGCCATTATTTTGGGAATTAAGTATGGTGGGTTGGGTTGTTTTACCTCTGAGGGGTGGGGCGGGGGTGGCTCTGTCGGTAGCGCGCCAGGCTCGTAATCTGTAGTTCCCAGGTTCGAGTCCCAGCTGGGTCAGCGTTGAGATTTATCTCCGCAAAACTCCCCCGCCCTGCCCACGGTCAATAGGAGATACCGATGGGCTTGGTAAAGGTCGCCGTCCGTCGGATGGGACGTTAAGCCGTGGCCCCGTGTGTGGGAGAGCCATACCCTGTGCACGTTAAAGAACACGCTGGATGGCCTTGACGGGAGGCTACCATCTGTCTCCCAACAGCTGTTCCAGTGGGTCCCCTCCCCCAACCTTCTCTGAGCCTTCGGGGTCCGTGTGACCTGGCCATTTATCCCATGGTGTGCAAAAAAGTGCCGCTCAGAGGTAAAACAACCCAACCCACAACCTCTGAGCGGCACTTTTTTGCACACCATGGGCTAAATGGCCACGTCACATGGAATCCGAAGGCTCAGAGAAGGTTGGGGGAGGCATCCCACTGGAACAGCTGTTGGGAGGCAGATGGTAGCCTCCCGTCAAGGCCATCCAGCGTGTTCTTTAACGTGCACAGGGTATGGCTCTCCCGCACATGGAGCCACGGCTTAACGTTCCATCAGATGGACGGCGGCCTTTCCAAGCCCATCGGTGTCCCCTACTGACCGTGAGCAGGGCGGGGAATTTTTGCGGAGATAAATCTCAACGCTGACCCAGCTGGGACTCGAACCTGGAAACTGCAGATTACGAGCCAGGCGCGTTACCGACTGAGCCACCCCTACCACAACGAATTATGTACCAAATGATTTCGGTTTGGCTGATCTCTGAGTGGTCATTTTTTTGTCTGAGTGAGTCATTATTTTTTTTACATACAATGGGCTAACTCTCCAGTTCATAGAATCCTCGGAGGCAAAAAAAGCCGGCGTAAAGGAAAAATTGTCTTGAGAATGGACCTAAAACACGAAATTATTTTGTACCACCCTCAAGCAATATGTTCTCTCAAAATCGTAGTAGGAGACTCGTGGCATACGAACTTTGTTCGAATGCCATTATTTTGGAAACTAAGTATGGTGAATATTGATCGCCTTTGGACGAAAATGAAGCCACTAGAAATGAAATTTGTTTCGATATAAAAAAAAATATGTACTATTTAATGGAATGACAATGTCAGTAATTTTGTTTTGCTTATTGTTGATTGAAATACGGCCCGCAATACACAGTTTTAGAAAAATAATGACTGTGGTGATGGTGGTTTCGAGAAACTAATACGTAGGAAAAAAATATAATCAAGAAATTAATATTTTAATTGAAAACGTACCTGAAATACTTTTCAACATAATATGATTAAATCTGAATAATCTCGAACTTATCTGGTTTATGGGGCGGGGGTGGCTCAGTCGGTAGCGCGCCAGGCTCGTTATCTGTAGTTCCCAGGTTCGAGTCCCAGCTGGGTCAGCGTTGAGATTTATCTCCGCAAAATTCCCCGCCCTGCCCACGGTCAGTAGGGGACACCGATGGGCTTGGAAAGGCCGCCGTCCGTCGGATGGGACGTAAAGCCGTGGCCCCGTGTGCGGGAGAGCCATACCCTGTGCACGTTAAAGAACACGCTGGATGGCCTTGACGGGAGGCTACCATCTGTCTCCCAACAGCTGTTCCAGTGGGTCCCCTCCCCCAACATTCTCTGAGCCTTCGAGGTCCATGTGACCTGGCCATTTAGCCCATGGTGTGCAAAAAAGTGCCGCTCAGAGGTAAAACAACCCAACTATCTGGTTTACAGATTAAGAAAGTACAGTCGCTCAAAAAAATATTCGACCACTATGATTGATTACAGAATTCAAAAAATATATATATATCGGATAATTTTTTGAGCGACTGTACCACTCTTAGGTCGATCCAATTTTTTTTTAGAGCAAAAATTGTTTTGAGCCGGTGGGATCCGAACCCATGCTCTCCTAATAACATGGGGAGCGGGAGTGGCTCAGTCAGTAACGCCCCAGGCTCGTAATCTGCAGTTCCCAGGTTCGAGCCCCAGCTGCGTCAGCGTTGAGATTTATCTCCCCAAAATTCCCCGCCCTGCCCACGGTCAGTAGGGGACACCCAGATGGGCTTGAAAGGTCGCCGTACGTCGGATGGGACGTTAAGCCGTGGCACCGTGTATGGAGAGACATACCCTGTGCACTTTAAAGAACACGCTGGATGGCCTTGACGAGAGGCTACCATCCGTCTCCCAACAGCTGTTCCAGTGGGTCCCTACCACAACCTTCTCCGAGTCTTCGGGGTCCTTGTGACCTGGCCATTTAGCCCATGATGTGAAAAAAAGTGCCGCTCAGAGTTAAAACAACCCAACCCGAAAGTCCTCATTTGGAAGTTTCTTTAAACTTTTGTTATTCCTATTTTGGTTACATTTGAATTAAATTTTTTTTCGGCTTTGTGATTTATTCTTGTTATTAATCTTTCTATTGGGGGGAGGGTTATGGGGGTGGCTCACTGGGTAACGCGCCAGGCTCGTAATCTGCAGTTCCCAGGTTCGAGCCCCAGCTGGGTCAGCGTTGAGATTTATTTCCGCAGAATTGCCTTAGGTCAGTAGAAGACATCGAAGGGCTTGGAAAGACCACCGTCCGTCGTATGGAACATTAAGCCGTGGCTCCGTGTGCGGGAGAGCCATATCCTGTGCACTGGATGGCCTTGAGTAGTAAGATAAATATAAAGTTCTGGCACAGTAAAAGGGTCTAGAGAAGACATAAAATGTTTCCTGGAGAAAAATATCAATAAATGGAAACCTATAATTAAGAAGAAATTAAGTCAGCCTCTAAAAGTTAGATTCATATTAGAAATAAAATTTAAAAGGCAAACGGATCCTGAAGGAGAGAAAGAAATATGTTACCGCTAAAGTGCAGAAATCAGTTATTCTACAGATTATCTAGGTATTGTGCAGATTAACTAGGGTGATCCGTTAACGTGCTGAAAATTGTTTCATTTCTCAAATTACCTAGGTAATCTGCAAATTACCTGGATAATCTGCACATTACCTACTAGGCACTCGTTAAAGTGAAAATAAGATCTTTGCTGGAACAACAGGAACGTTTCTGTACGCTTAAATTAACATAATGTTATTTATCTAGTGTCCGAGAGTAGGGTTGAAACCAGGGTCATCCCTCTGTCAACATGAATCAGTCGTCCGAATTATAAAAAACGCCCCCAAAATGAGCAGGCCAAGTGAGAACGAATCATTTTAGTGATTCGTTATCAAGAATGAATCACTTTACCGATTCGTTCTCACTTGGCCTCCGCTCATCCGGGGCGTTTTTTATAATGCGGACGAGTGAATCACGTGACACGAAGATTCATATTCAAGAGATTCACCACTATGAGAGAAACAAACTTTTGAACTTTAACGATACGGAAGCCGTTAATGTGCACATTACCTAGGTAAAATGCGGAAAACTCTTGATTCCGCACGTTAACGGAGCAAATCAGTTAATCTGCAGATTAGCTAGGTAATGTGCACATTAACGGCTTTCGAGCTTTAGCGGTAACATATGCACATTTCTCGACATCTAACGAAATAATCAGTTTGCCTACTTATCTCAATGAATTACTGATAAATGCTTATCAGAAAATTGATAACGACTTTGAAAGTTTTATACAAAGGGAAGTGGATGGGTGTCTGACAAAATAATTATTTATAGTTTTGCACGATTACATAAAACTCTTCTCTCTATTGACAAACTTCATACATTCTCAAAAAAAAAAAGAAATTTTCAAAAAAACGGAACAGAAGACAAAAACAAATGACGTCAGAGGCAAAATACTGTTATCACATGGCTCTGATACCGGTGGCAATGATTTAGTTACGATGGCAAATAATGGGTACAACATTTTTAAGAGAGCTCAATATTATATATCGAAAAGAGAGAATTGGAAGATATTGAATTGACAGGAGTAACAATTGAATTGACAGGACCACAATTCATTACAACCAAAATTTAAAAAAAATAGTTTAAATCTAATCTGCCAAAATAAATTTTAAATTAGTTTTTCACATTCTAAAACCACCCCTATTTTTTTCGGATTTTCACATATATTCTTCCAGAAAACTACAAAAATCATTCTTTTTACCTCATCCCCCATAACTTTTCCCATAGATTTTCATAGAATTCTCTGGACCGTCTTACTGTGCCAGAACTCTCATTTATGCTACTACTGCCTTGACGAGAGGTTACCATCTGTCTCCCAATAGCAGTCCGATGAGTCCCCTCTCCCCAACCTTCTCTGTGAACTCGGGGTCCTTGTGACCTGGCGATTTAGCCCATTGTGTGCAAAAGAAGTGCCAATCAGAGGTAAAACAACTCGGCCAATATTCCAATTGCTTTCAAGCTTGACTTTTATAAGTTCTCATATTTCCCAAACAGCTGTTTCACCATATCTTTCCAACATGATGGCCGATCGTAACGAATTATATTGGTTGGGTTGCGTTGTTTTACTTCTGAGCGGCACTTTTTTGCACACCATGGGCTAAATGGCCAGGTCACAAGGACCCCGAAGGCTCAGAGAAGGTTGAGGGAGTGGCCCCACTGGAACTACTGTTGGGAGACAGATGGTAGCCTCCCCTCAAGGCCATCCAGCGTGTTCTTTAACGTTGGGTTGTTTTACCTCTGAGCGGCACTTTTTTGCACACCATGGGCTAAATGGCCAGGTCACATGGACCCCGAAGGCTCAGAGAAGGTTGGGGGAGGGGACCCACTGGAACAGCTGTTGGGAGACAGATGGTAGCCTCCCGTCAAGGCCATCCATCATGTTCTTTAACGTTGGGTTGTTTTACCTCTGAGCGGCACTTTTTTGCACACCATGGGCTAAATGGCCAGGTCACAAGGACCCCGAAGGCTCAGAAGGTTGAGGGAGTGGCCCCACTGGAACTACTGTTGGGAGACAGATGGTAGCCTTCCCTCAAGGCCATCCAGCGTGTTCTTTAACGTTGGGTTGTTTTACCTCTGAGCGGCACTTTTTTGCACACCATGGGCTAAATGGCCAGGTCACACGGACCCCGAAGGCTCAGAGAAGGTTGAGGGAGGGGACCCACTGGAACAGCTGTTGGGAGACAGATGGTAGCCTCCCGTCAAGGCCATCCATCATGTTCTTTAACGTTGGGTTGTTTTACCTCTGAGCGGCACTTTTTTGCACACCATGGGCTAAATGGCCAGGTCACAAGGACCCCGAAGGCTCAGAGAAGGTTGAGGGAGTGGCCCCACTGGAACTACTGTTGGGAGACAGATGGTAGCCTTCCCTCAAGGCCATCCAGCGTGTTCTTTAACGTGCACAGGGTATGGCTCTCTCGCACACGGAGCCACGGCTTAACGTCCCATCAGATGGACGGCGGCATTTCCAAGCCCATCGGTGTCCCCTACTGTTCGTGGGCAGGGCTTGGAATTCTTCGGAGCTAAATCTCAACGCTGACCCAGCTGAGACTCGAACCTGGAAACTGCAGATTACGAGCCAGGCTCTAATCTGAAGCCACCCCTACCACAACGAATTATGTACCAAATGATTTCGGTTTGGCTGATCTGAGTGGTCATTATTTTGTCTGAGTGAGTCATTATTTTTTTACATACAATGGGCTAACTCTCCAGGGGCTGTACACGCTCCAGTTTGCTGTGAACGGTAACTGCACACGCTCAATATATCCGTGAGTGAGCCCACACGATCTAGTATCAAAATAATATGACCACCTACAGTAGCTCAAAAAAGTATCCGAACACTATGGCTGATTACAGAATTCAGGAAAAATATCTGGCAACGGTTTTTTTTTTAGAAAATAGTGATCTGGCAACCGTCGTGTTACACGATGATGTTCGGATACTTTTTTGCCAGATATTTTTTTCTGAATTCTGTAATCAATCATAGTGTTTCGATACTTTTTCGAGCGATTGTAAATAATAAATAAATACCCCCTCAAGCAGCTGCTTGTCACAGAGGTCTGACAGGAGCCTGTCAGTTTATATGCCAAAGTCGAAGGTCTGAGAGGATGGCAGGACCTCAGCAGAAAAACGACACATACATCCATGCCTTACCCGGGGCTCGAACCCAGGTCCCTTAGATTTGCAGTCAAGCGCGCTAACCACTAGGCCACGGGACGGCTTCGAGCGATTGTACTTGTGTCTAATTCTTCTGGCAACCTTCGTGTACACGAAGTTTACCAGATCACTAATTTCTAAAAAAAATCGTTGTCTGATATTTTTTCTGAATTCTGTAATCAACCATAACGTTCGGATACTTTTTTTGACAGATATTTTTTCTGAATTCTGTAATCAACCGTAGCGTTCGGATACTTTTTTGAGCGACTGTACACATCTCTTAATTCTTCAACCCGCTTCAAACTCGAATTTTTATTTTGTAAGAAGGAAAAATGCTCTCTTTACAATGTGCTTCATTTATGACGACAGGAACGAGAATGTACGAATTTATTTTCTTTTCAACTTTATTTAACAGAAATACAATGTTTACATTGTAACGTTAGAACCGTCCCAAACTTTACAAAATTCTGAGATCTCTGGACAAATCTGAGGACAGTAAAAAAAAAAGGATTTTCACGATAAACGCGTCATATGAATAACACTTGTGAAATGTAGCAAAATGGTTCTTCTGGTCTCCAATAGAATGTGGGATAATTCGCAATTTAATTTTCACAATGTTTGTTGCGCTCCAGAATCGTGATCTTCATTTTCCAGGTTCGAGTCCCAACTGTGCCAGCTTTGAAATTTATCCCCCCCCCCTTTCCATGGCCCTAGGTCAGAAAAGGGAGGGGCGGGGGTGGCTCAGTCGGTAGCGCGCCAGGCTCGTAATCTGTAGTTCCCAGGTTCGAGTCCCAGCTGGGTCAGCGTTGAGATTTATCTCCGCAAAAATTCCCCGACCTGCCCACGGTCAGTAGGGGATACCGATGGGCTTGGATAGGCCGCCGTCCGTCGGATGGGACGTTAAGCCGTGGCCCCGTGTGCGGGAGAGCCATACCCTGTGCACTTTAAAGAACACGCTGGATGGCCTTGACGGGAGGTTACCATCTGTCTCCCAACAGCTGTTCCAGTGGGTCCGCTCCCCCAACCTTCTCTGAGCCTTCGGGGTCCTTTTGATCTGGCCATTTAGCCCATGGTGTGCAAAAATGTGCAGCTCAGAGGTAAAACAACCCAACCCAAAAAAGGGACACCGATGGTCTTGGAAAGCTGTCCATCGGACGGGATGTTAAACCGTGGCTCAGAGTGCAGGAAACATACCCTGTGCATGGTAAAGAACACGCTGAATGGCTATGAAGGGAGATTTCTATCTCATAGCAGCTGTACAGTGGTTACATTTCGCTCTGAATTCTTGGAGTTCTTGTGACCTGGACATTTTCCCAGGTTCGACTCTCAGCTGTACCAGCATTGAGATTTATCTCCGCGAAACTCCTCGCCCTATCCATGTCAGTAGGGGACACCAATGGACTTAGAAAGACCGCCGTCCATCGGATGGAACGTTAAACCGTGATCCCGTGTGATCCCGTGTGCAGGAGAGCCATACCCTCTGCACGTTAAAGAAACGCTGGATGGCCTTGACGGGAGGTTACCATCTGTCTACCAACAGCTGTTCCAGTGGGTCCCCCTCTCTCAAACTTCTCTGAGCTTTCAGGGTCTTTGTGACCTGGCCATTTAGCCTATTGTGTTCAAAAAATGCCGCTCAGAAGTAAAACAACTCAACCTGGCCATTTTAGTCCATTGCGTGCAAAAAAGTGTTATTCAGGGGTGAAAGAACTCAACCGTGTGAACAACAGCAAAACGGTTCTTGAGTTTTCCTGTAAAATGATTCAAAATAGTTCTTGTTGCAAGCCGGGCAGTTTTCTTCAATGTGGGACGGGGGTGGCTCAGTCGGTAGCGCGCCAGGCTCGTAATCTGTAGTTCCCAGATTCGAGTCCCAGCTGGGTTAGCGTTGAGATTTAACTCCGCAAAATTCCCCGCCCTGCCCACGGTCAGTAGGGGACACCAATGGGCTTGGAAAGGCCGCCGTCCGTCGGATGGGACGTTAAGACGTGGCTCCGTGTGTGGGAGAGACATACCCTGTGTTAAAGAACACGCTGGATGGCCTTGACGGGAGGCTACCATCTGTCTCCCAACAGCTGTTCCAGTGGGTCCCCTCCCCAACCTTCTCTGAGCCTTCGGGGTCCATGTGACCTGGCCATTTAGCCCATGGTGTGCAAAAAAGTGCCGCTCAGAGGTAAAACAACCCAACGTTAAAGAACACGCTGGATGGCCTTGACGGGAGGCTACCATCTGTCTCCCAACAGCTGTTCCAATGGGTCCCCTCCCCCAACCTTCTCTGAGCCTTCGGGGTACATGTGACCTGGCCATTTAGCCCATGGTGTGCAAAAAAGTGCCGCTCAGAGGTAAAACACCCCAACGTTAAAGAACACGCTGGATGGCCTTTACGGGAGGCTACCATCTGTCTCCCAACAGCTGTTCCAATGGGTCCCCTCCCCCAACCTTCGGGGCGGGGGTGGCTCAGTCGGTAGCGCGCCAGGCTCGTAATCTGTAGTTCCCAGGTTCGAGTCCCCGCTGGGTCAGCGTTGAGATTTATCTCCGCAAAATTCCCCGCCCTGCCCACGGTCAGTAGGGGACACCGATGGGCTTGGAAAGGCCGCCGTCCGTCGGATGGGACGTTAAGCCGTGGCCCCGTGTGCGGGAGAGCCATATCCTGTGCACGTTAAAGAACACGCTGGATGGCCTTGACGGGAGGCTACCATCTGTCTCCCAACAGCTGTTCCAGTGGGTCCCCTCCCCCAACCTTCTCTGAGCCTTCGGGGTCCATGTGACCTGGCCATTTAGCCCATGGTGTGCAAAAAAGTGCCGCTTAGAGGTAAAACAACCCAACAACCCCCAACCTTCTGAGCCTTCGGGGTACATGTGACCTGGCCATTTAGCCCATGGTGTGCAAAAAAGTGCCGCTCAGAGGTAAAACAACCCAAAGTTAAAGAACACGCTGATGGCCTTGACGGGAGGCTACCATCTGTCTCCCAACAGCTGTTCCAATGGGTCCCCTCCCCCAACCTTCTCTGAGCCTTCGGGGTCCTTGTGACCTGGCCATTTAGCCCATGGTGTGCAAAAAAGTGCCGCTCAAAGGTAAAACAAACCAACGTTAAAGAACACGCTGGATGGCCTTGACGGGAGGCTACCATCTGTCTCCCAACAGCTGTTCCAATGGGTCCCCTCCCCCAACCTTCTCTGAGCCTTCGGGGGCCATGTGACCTGGCCATTTAGTCCATGGTGTGCAAAAAAGTGCCGCTCAGAGGTGAAACAACCCAATCCAACCTATCTTCAATGTTTTTGTATTTATTTCCCATCCTATCGATAGATGGCACCAAATTCCAGTCCATTACTGTACACTAAAGACTGGTCCATACTTTACAAGCATTGCAACATTACAGGCAGCCCTTCTTGTGCTTAAAATAAAATCTAAATGTAAATTTGAAGTAGAGAAGCTCTTAAGGAAAGAATCATTTGTTGAGGCCAATTCATTACAGTTTGAAAAATTGGAACGAACAGAGATTGGAATGTACTTCAAGTCAAAACGTTCGTTCCAATTCGTAACTGTTGAGAATTTTTTTATAGCTTATTATGCAATCAAAATCATTTGGAGGAAAAATATTCTTTTAAGTGTTTTTTTTCTGCTAGGTTTTGGTTCCCAAAAAAAGACCTTTTTCTACTCCTCGCCCTGCCCACCGTCAGTAGGGGACACCGATGGTTTGGAAAAGCCGCCGTCCGTCGTTCAGCCGTGGCTCCGTGTGCGGCAGAGACATACCCCATCACGTTAAGGAACACGCTGGATGGTCTTCACGGGAGGCTTCCATCTGTCTCAAAACAGCTGTTCTAGTGGGTCCCCTCCCCCTACCTTCTCTGAACCCTCGAGGTCCTTTTGACCTGGCCATTTAGCCCATTGTGTGTAAAAAAAAGTGCCGCTCAGAGGTAAAACAAACCAACGTTAAAGAACACGCTCGATGGCCTTGACGGGAGGCTACATCTGTCTCCCAACAGCTATTCCAGTGGGTCCTCTCCCCCAACTTTCTCTGAGCCCTCGGGGTCCTTGTGACCTGGCCATTTAGCCCATGGCGTGGAAAAAAGTGCTACTCAGAGGCTCGTAAGCTGCAGTTCCCAGGTTCGAGTCTCAGCTGGGTCAGCGTTGAGATTTATCTCCACAAAATTCCCCGCCCTGCCCACGGTCAGTAGGGGATACCGATGGGCTTGGAAAGGCCGCCGTCCGTCGGATGGGACGTTAAGCCGTGGCCCCGTGTGCGGGAGAGACATACCCAATGCACGTTAAAGAACACGCTGGATGGCCTTGACGGGAGGCTACCATCTGTCTCCCAACAACTGTTCCAGTGGGTTTCCTCCCCCAACCTTCTCTGAGCCCTCGGGGTCCTTGTGACCTGGCCATTTAGCCCATGGTGTGGAAAAAAGTGCCGCTCAGAGGTAAAACACCAACCCAATAATTACACGGACCACGTCTTAACTACTCATCCGACGCACTGCGGCTTTTCAACCCAATCGGTATCCCCTGCTGACGGAGGACATAGCGGAAGAATTTTGCCGAGATAAATTGTTTTACCGTAAGTTATAATTGATTCAAGATATCAATTATTAATCATTAGTTTTCATTGAAATTTCGTCTCAAAAACTGCTTCGGAAAAATTTAATTTGTTTTTGGACTATGTAATCAAACGAAGCCTCGGATGAATGTAATTTAGGTAGAAATGGGTTGGGTTCTTTTACCTCTGAGCGGCACTTTTTTGCACACATGGGCTAAATGGCCAGGTCACATGGACCCTGAAGGCTCAGAGAAGGTTGGGGGAGGGGTCCCACTGGAACAGCTGTTGGGAGACAGATGGTAGCCTCCCGTCAAGGCCATCCAGCGTGTTCTTTAACGTTGGGTTGTTTTACCTCTGAGCGGCACTTTTTTGCACACCATGGGCTAAATGGCCAGGTCACATGGACCCCGAAGGCTCAGAAGTTTGGGGGAGGGGACCCACTGGAACAGCTGTTGGGAGACAGATGGTAGCCTCCCGTCAAGGCCATCCAGCGTGTTCTTTAACGTTGGGTTGTTTTACCTCTGAGCGGCACCTTTTTGCACACCATGGACTAAATGGCCAGGTCACATGGACCCTGAAGGCTCAGAGAAGGTTGGGGGAGGGGACCCACTCGAACAGCTGTTGGGAAACAGATGTTAGCCTCCCGTCAAGGTCATCCAGCGTGTTCTTTAACGTGCACAGGGTATGGCTCTCCCGCACACGGCCACGGCTTAACGTCCCATCCGACGGACGGCGGCCTTTCCAAGCCCATCGGTGTCCCCTACTGAAAGTGGGCAGGGCGGGGAATTTTTGCGGAGATAAATCTCAACGCTGACCCAGCTGGGACTCGAACCTGGGAACTACAGATTACGAGCCTGGCGCACTACCGACTAAGCCACCCCCGCCCCTAGATAGAAATCTGGAAAAGAATGACGAAATTGTTTCGAGAGATGTCCTTTGCAGTAATGAAACTTTTTCCTTACAGACCATTAGAAGACTACATCGATTGCGAAGAAGAATTCGTAATGGAATGCTCGGCGGAGATTGACGCAACGAGCTTATGGCCAAGCTCTGTAAAAGCTGTAAAAAGTTTGTGTATGGAAGGCTCCGATTTGAGAAAAAGTAAGCATATTATTATATCCAGTTATATTCATGGAAAGTAACATTTTTTACAAAACTACTACATTTTTCCTCCACATCAAATATTGGGATGAAAAATTTCACGCTTCGCTGCTTCAGAAAGAACGGTTCTATCGTTAGAGCTTGTTATTAAGGGTTAGAAACAAAACACTTATAATCATTTCTCGCTTCGATTGTTTCCCCGCCCTGCCCACGGTCAGTAGGGGACACCGCTGGGCTTGGAAAGGCCGCCGTCCATCGGATGGGACGTTAAGCGGTGGCTACGTGTGCGGGAGAGCCATACACTGTGCACGTTAAAGGACACGCTGGATGGCCTTGACGGGAGGCTACCATCTGTTTCCCCAACTGCTGTTCCAGTGGGTACCGTCCCCCAACCTTCTCTGAGCCTTCGGGGTCCTTGTGGCCTGGTCATTTAGCCTATGGTGTGCAAAAAAGTACTGTTCAGAGGTAAAACAACCCAACATTAACGAACACGCTGGATGGCCTTGACGGGAGGCTACCATCTGTCTCCCAACAGCTTTTCCAGTGGGTCCACTCCCACAACCTTCTCTGAGCATTCGGGGTCCTTGTGACCTGGCCATTTAGCCTATGGTGTGCAAAAAAGTACTGTTCAGAGGTAAAACAACCCAACATTAAAGAATACGCTGGATGGCCTTGACGGGAGGCTACCATCTGTCTCCCAACAGTTGTTCCAGTGAGTCCCCTCCCCAACGTTCTCTGAGCCTTCGTGGTACATGTGACCTGGCCATTTAACCCATGGGGTGCAAAAACGTGTCGCTCAAAGGTAAAACAACCCAACATTAAAGAACATGCTGGATGGCCAGGACGGAAGGCTACCATCTGTCTCCTAACAGCTTGTTCCAGTGGGTCCCCTCCCCCAATCTTCTCTGAGCCTTCGTGGTACATGTAACCTGGCCATTTAGTCAATGGTGTGCAAAAAAGTGCCGCTCAGAGGTAAAACAACCCAACATCTTGCATATTCACCCGACTTACACTATGCTATTATTTTGTTCCAATATTTAAATGAACATGGTGGGAAGCCTTTTTTCAAGGTTGCAAGATATTGCAAAATGCGTTCATTTAGAGTTGTCTAGTATTCCCCCAACAGGAGTACCACCAATCGTTCCAGAATTGGCGTAGACTTCTGAAACGTTTTGCACAGATACTGAAAGGGAGCACTTTTTGAAGAACAGTAAAAGTCTCCTTGGGATAAATACAATTGCTTTTGTTCTGTAGATGCATGTCAAGAACTTTTTGAACGCTTCTCGTAATAGTCACAAGTGAAAAATGTCTTTTGTAATTTCTTAATCTAAGAAGTCCAGGAATATTATTGATGTTTTTTCTTTCCATTAGGGTATCTTGACAACGCAAACTGCAATAATAAAAATGAAGCTCAGATTATATCCTGCTTTAAAACGCTTCAAGGATTTCAGTCTCTCGCAATAAGCAGTATTTGCAAGTGAGTATATAGTGTTAGTGAAGTGAAAATGTAGTGCACGTGAGTATGTATCTCTAGTGGAATAGTGTTAGTGAAGTGAAAATGTAGTGCAAGTGAGTATATATCTCAAGTGGATATTATAGTGTTAGTGAAGTGAAAATGTAGTGCATGTGAGTATGTATCTCTAGTGGAATAGTTTTAGTGAAGTGAAAATGTAGTGCAAGTGAGTATATATCTCAAGTGGATATTATAGTGTTAGTGAAGTGAAAATGTAGTGCAAGTGAGTATATATCTCTAGTGGAATAGTGTTGGTGAAGTGAAAATGTAGTGCAAGTGAGTATATATCTCTAGTGGAATAGTGTTGGTGAAGTGAAAATGTAGTGCAAGTGAGTATATATCTCTAGTGGATATAGTGTTGGTGAAGTGAAAATGTAGTGCAAGTGAGTATATATCTCTAGTGGAATAGTGTTGGTGAAGTGAAAATGTAGTACAAGTGAGTATATATATCTCTAGTGGATATAGTGTTGGTGAAGTGAAAATGTAGTGCAAGTGAGTATATATCTCTAGTGGAATAGTGTTGGTGAAGTGAAAATGTAGTGCAAGCGAGTATATATCTCTAGTGGATATAGTGTTGGTGAAGTGAAAATGTAGTGCAAGTGAGTATATATCTCTAGTGGATATAGTGTTGAAGTGAAAATGTAGTGCAAGTGAGTATATATCTCTAGTGGAATAGTGTTGGTGAAGTGAAAATGTAGTACAAGTGAGTATATATATCTCTAGTGGATATAGTGTTGGTGAAGTGAAAATGTAGTGCAAGTGAGTATATATCTCTAGTGGAATAGTGTTGGTGAAGTGAAAATGTAGTGCAAGTGAGTATATATCTCTAGTGGAATAGTGTTGAAGTGAAAATGTAATGCAAGTGAGTATATATCTCTAGTGGAATAGTGTTGGTGTAGTGAAAATGTAGTGCAAGTGAGTATATATCTCTAGTGGATATAGTGTTGGTGAAGTGAAAATGTAATGCAAGTGAGTATATATCTCTAGTGGAATAGTGTTGGTGAAGTGAAAATGTAGTACAAGTGAGTATATATATCTCTAGTGGATATAGTGTTGGTGAAGTGAAAATGTAGTGCAAGTGAGTATATATCTCTAGTGGAATAGTGTTGGTGAAGTGAAAATGTAGTGCAAGTGAGTATATATCTCTAGTGGAATAGTGTTGGTGAAGTGAAAATGTAGTGCAAGTGAGTATATATCTCTAGTGGATATAGTGTTGGTGAAGTGAAAATGTAATGCAAGTGAGTATATATATCTAGTGGAATAGTGTTGGTGAAGTGAAAATGTAGTGCAAGTGAGTATATATCTCTAGTGGATATAGTGTTGAAGTGAAAATGTAGTGCAAGTGAGTATATATCTCTAGTGGAATAGTGTTGGTGAAGTGAAAATGTAGTGCAAGCGAGTATATATCTCTAGTGGATATAGTGTTGGTGAAGTGAAAATGTAATGCAAGTGAGTATATATCTCTAGTGGAATAGTGTTGGTGAAGTGAAAATGTAGTGCAAGTGAGTATATATCTCTAGTGGATATAGTGTTGGTGAAGTGAAAATGTAATGCAAGTGAGTATATATCTCTAGTGGAATAGTGTTGGTGAAGTGAAAATGTAGTGCAAGTGAGTATATATCTCTAGTGGATATAGTGTTGAAGTGAAAATGTAGTGCAAGTGAGTATATATCTCTAGTGGAATAGTGTTGGTGAAGTGAAAATGTAGTGCAAGCGAGTATATATCTCTAGTGGATATAGTGTTGAAGTGAAAATGTAGTGCAAGTGAGTATATATCTCTAGTGGATATAGTGTTAGTGAAGTGAAAATGTAGTGCAAGTGAGTATATATCTCTAGTGGAATAGTGTTGGTGAAGTGAAAATGTAGTGCAAGTGAGTATATATCTCTAGTGGATATAGTGTTGGTGAAGTGAAAATGTAGTGCAAGTGAGTATATATCTCTAGTGGATATAGTGTTGAAGTGAAAATGTAGTGCAAGTGAGTATATATCTCTAGTGGAATAGTGTTGGTGAAGTGAAAATGTAGTGCAAGTGAGTATATATCTCTAGTGGATATAGTGTTGGTGAAGTGAAAATGTAGTGCAAGTGAGTATATATCTCTAGTGGATATAGTGTTGAAGTGAAAATGTAGTGCAAGTGAGTATATATCTCTAGTGGATATAGTGTTGGTGAAGTGAAAATGTAATGCAAGTGAGTATATATCTCTAGTGGAATAGTGTTGGTGAAGTGAAAATGTAGTGCAAGTGAGTATATATCTCTAGTGGATATAGTGTTGAAGTGAAAATGTAGTGCAAGTGAGTATATATCTCTAGTGGAATAGTGTTGGTGAAGTGAAAATGTAGTGCAAGCGAGTATATATCTCTAGTGGATATAGTGTTGAAGTGAAAATGTAGTGCAAGTGAGTATATATCTCTAGTGGATATAGTGTTAGTGAAGTGAAAATGTAGTGCAAGTGAGTATATATCTCTAGTGGAATAGTGTTGGTGAAGTGAAAATGTAGTGCAAGTGAGTATATATCTCTAGTGGATATAGTGTTGGTGAAGTGAAAATGTAGTGCAAGTGAGTATATATCTCTAGTGGATATAGTGTTGAAGTGAAAATGTAGTGCAAGTGAGTATATATCTCTAGTGGAATAGTGTTGGTGAAGTGAAAATGTAGTGCAAGTGAGTATATATCTCTAGTGAATATAGTGTTGGTGAAGTGAAAATGTAGTGCAAGTGAGTATATATCTCTAGTGGAATAGTGTTGGTGAAGTGAAAATGTAGTGCAAGTGAGTATATATCTGTCGTGAAAATGTAGTGGAAGTGAGTATATATCTCTCGTGAAATAGTGTTAGTGAATGAAAATGTAGTACAAGTTTTTGAGCGACTATACACAATTTTAGGTTGCATTTGAAATGGTGCACCCCGTATAAGTGAGATCTACAATTCTTTTTTAAAGTAAGGTTTATTGTACGCGATTGCAGTAAATCTCCCAATATTTACTTCTTTTTTTTTCCATTTGACAGAGAACTTGCATGTTTTCTGAACGAAGTTGAGAAATTCTGTGGGAGAGACGCGAGAACAGTTTATGAAGAAATTCTTAGTTCCCCATTGGAAATTCTGAACGACGAATGCCATGAATTTCCAGCAGGTGAAACCTCGCCATTCGTGTCTACACCAGAGTCCACTGGCTCCTCATCATTTCTAGTTACATCAGATTCAGTTGCAACTACATCATTTGCATCTACATCAGATGAAATTGTACCAACACGCATCATAGGGTTGGCTGTAATAGTATTATTTGTCATAGTTTAGAGTTATCAATACGGTTCTGTGAAACGTCTCAACATCGACATTTGTTATTTGGATACCTTTATTAAAACTTTCTTCGTCTTCCGAGTGTCATTTGTGGTTTTTTTTGGATTTCTCAAAAGCAGTGGAGCGGGGGTGGCTCAGTCGGTAGCGCACCAGGCTTGTAATCTGCACTTCCCGGGTTCGAGTCCCAGCTTTGTCAGCGTTGAGATTTATCTCCGCAAATCTCCCTGGCCATGGTCAGCAGTAGGGGACACCGATGGGCTTGGAAAGGTCGCCGTCCGTCGGATGGGACGTTAAGCCGTGGCTCCGTGTGCGGAAGCGACATACCCTATGCACGTTAAAGAACACACTGGATGACCTTGACGTGAGGCTACCATCTGTCTCCCAACAGCTGTTCCAATGGGTCCCCTCCCCCAACCTTCTCTGAGCCATCGGGGCCCTTGTGACCTGGTCAGTTAGCCCATGGTGCGCAAAAAAGTGCCGCTCAGAGGAAAAACAACCCGACCTTCTCGGAGTCTTCGGGGTCCTTGTGACCTGGCCATTTAACCCACGGTGTGCAAAAAAGTGCCGCTCAGAGGTAAAAGAACCCACCCCAAAGCCAAAAGCAGTTGTTTTACGTCTCCCAAAGAAGGAGTGATAAGATTATAGCCCAAAACTGAGATGGGCGGATTTGAAGGAATGTTCATTCTTTTACTACGGTTTTGAAGGCCTTGAAATTTCCATGGACTTGACATTAGCGTTAAACACGTGTGTTGATACCGGAATTTTATCGCTAATGTTAAATCTCTCGTAGACCTAGCAGTTATTCAAAATCACATAGGAAGTGCCATCTACTACAACTCTAGGGAGTTCCTCTTCCCCTAAAGAGGAGAAAACGTAAACTAAGGTGTGCATGGGAGAGTGAAGTGATGAATCTGTTCTAAGAGTTTTATGCTAAACTAGCAGATTTACCCTGCGTTGTTCGGGTCTGAAACTCTTTATATATGGCACGTGCCACGTCGTAAGCTTTGATTTGGAATGAAACGAAAGATACTCCCCAATGGTAAATTCTCCGTAAAATTCCTAGTCCTGCCCACGGTGAATAGGGCACACCGATGGCCTTGGAAAGGCCGCCGTCCGTCGGATGGAACGTTAAGCCGTGCTCCGTGTGTGGGAGAGCCATATCCTGTGCACGTTACAGAACACACTGAATGGCCTTGACGGAAGGCTATCATCTATCTCCCAACAGCTGTTCCAATGGGTCCCCTCCCCCAACGTTCTCTGAGCATTCTGGGTCCTTGTGACCTGGCAATTTAGCCCATGGTGTGAGTGTGGGGGCGGGGGTGGCTTAGTCGGTAGCGCGCCAGGCTCGTAATCTGTAGTTCCCAGGTTCGAGTCCCAGCTGGGTCAGCGTTGAGATTTATCTCCGCAAAATTCCCCGCCCTGCCCACGGTCAGTAGGGACACCGATGGGCTTGGAAAGGCCGCCGTCCGTCGGATGGGACGTTAAGCCGTGGCCCCGTGTGCGGGAGAGCCATACCCTGTGCACGTTAAAGAACACGCTGGATGGACTTGACGGGAGGCTACCATTTGTCTCCCAACAGCTGTTCCAGTGGGTCCCCTCCCCCAACCTTCTCTGAGATTTCGGGGTCCTTGTGACCTGGTCATTTAGCCCATGGTGTGCAAAAAATTGCCGCTCAGAGGAAAAACAATCCAACCTTATTCACTCTAACATCAGAACAGTTTCTATTTATAGTCGCAATAAGCTGAAAAAATGAACTAGCCACTCGTAGCTTAGTGGTTAGAACACTTGGCATGTATTGAAGTAAAGTCAGAGTCCAACCCACTCAGGGGCGAAATTCAGTTTTTCAACGAAGTATTTTTGCAGTTCTCTGTTTACAGCTAATCTTTTCACTTTCTATTGATCGGTTCTCGTCGAAGCTCGATTCTTTGAAAACATTTTGAAGGGATTAAAATAGGACTGGAAATTCATAAACTGATTAGTATCTTGGCTATCCACCTATTAAGTCGTCTTCCACTTCGCTTATTCTGCTTAGGAGGCAAATCAATAGATGTCTAAAGTAGATAAACTCAAACAACAGTTGAACTTTCAAGTTCTCGCTTGCCTAGAACAATCACGAAACGAATACAACATCGAATCTCGCATGCAATCAAAGATGTTTGTATACACTCAAATATCAGGACCTCTTTCGTAAACTATCCAGGAAAGAACAGACCATTCCTCCTTGATGTGAATCATCAGCATGTGAATCTGAAAATAATCATCAGCATGTGAATCTGAAAATTAGCCCGCAGCTCCTGAAATAATCCATTTGTTCTGTTTATCTGTTCGTCAGTGTTTGAGACTGGGACACTTCGATTTTCTAGAGATTTCCATTAAGCGGAGATTCAAATAGAAAGGGTGAAAATTAAATGAACGTGCCAATGAATAGCTGATGCGAAAGACTCTAAGATTGGCTTTTATCTGGCTGCTTTGTAATGGAAGTACACAAGCGTTTATGGGTTGTTTTAACGCCTGAAGGATTCTTTAGTGCACAAAATTGGGCTAATATAGCAAGTTAAAAGATTTCTAAGGTGCTAAGAGCTGAGTAAGAAAAGACTGTGTTACTATCTCAATTTAAATACCCCCTCAAGCAGCTGCTTGCCACAGAGGTCTGACAGTATCCTGTCAGTTTATATGCCATAGCAGAAAAACATCACAGACGTCCATGCCTTACCCGGGGCTCGAACCCAGGTCCCTTAGATCAGTAGCCAAGTGCTCTAAACCATGTGACCTGACCATTTAGCCCATGATGTGCCAAAAAGTGCCGCTCAGAAGTAAACCCAACGTTAAAGAACACGCTGGATGGCCTTGACGGGAGGCTACCATCTGCCTCCCAACAGCTATTCCAGTGGGTCCCCTCCCCCAACCTTCTCTGAGCCTTCGGGGTCCATGTGACCTGGCCATTTAGTCCATGGTATGCAAAAAAATATGCCGCTCAGAGGTAAAACAACCCAACCCATCAGAGGTTGTTGGTTCGGATCCCACTGAGCTGAAAACAATTTTCCCCCTATATCCAGAATTAGTAGAACAGAGCGAAGATAGTGTCCTGAATATAAACCAATGTGACAACTGATATGGATCAGGTATCCAGTTTTGACACATTACCCGTCTTTTGCATTTGTCGAACTGTTAAGCGCCCCTCGATTCGAAGTGCAATAACTTGTAGATAAATCACATGAAATGCGTTGTGATTTCTTCTCCCCTCCAATTGATAATGGATATATCTGTTAGAAAAGAGAGAATTTTGTGAATGAATTGGATACTCACTCTGGTTTTGCATAAACATAAATAGGCATTTAATATTCGATTTAAAGATGGGATTATTTACCATAATTTTGGTTACTTTAAAGCACACTACTTCGTTATTTGAAAGCGCAGCCAAAACTTAATTTAAAAAAAAAAATAAATACCCCCTCAAGCAGCTGCTTGCCACAGAGGTCTGACAGGAGCCTGTCAGTTTATGTGCCATATTAGAAGGTCTGTGAGGATGGTAGGACCTTAGCAGAAAAACATCACAGATGTCCATGCCTTCCCCGGGGCTCGAACCCAGGTCCCTTAGATCAGTAGACAAGTGCTGTAAACCATGTGACCTGACCATTTAGCCCTTGGTGTGCAAAAAAGTGCCCTTCAGAGGTAAAACAACCCAACACCGCCCCCAATTTTCTCTGAGCCTTCGGGGTCCATGTGTCCTGGCCATTAAGCCCACGGTGTGCAAAATAGTGCCCTTCAGAGGTAAAACAACCAAACACCTGCCCGAACCTTCTTGAGCCTTCGGGGTCCATGTGACCTGGCCATTTAGCCCATGGTATGCAAAAAAGTGCCAATCAGTGGAAAAACAACCCAACACCTCCCCGAACCTTCTTTGAACTTTCGGGGTCCATGTGACCTGACCATTTAGTCCATGGTGTGCAAAAAAGTGCCCTTCAGAGGTAAAACAACCCAACACCTCCCCGAACATTCTTTGAGCCTTCGGGGTCCACGTGACCTGACCATTTTAGCCCTTGATGTGCAAAAAAGTGCCCTTCAGAGATAAAACAACCCAACACCTCCCCGAACCTTCTTCGAGCCTTCGGGCCTGACCATTTAGCCCATGGTGTGCAAAAAAGTGCCAATCAGAGGTAAAACAACCCAACACCTCCCCGAACCTTCTTTGAGCCTTCGGGGTCCATGTGACCTGACCATTTAGCCCATGGTGTGCAAAAAAGTGCCCTTCAGAGGTAAAACAACCCAACACCTCCCTGAACCTTCTCTGAGCCTTCGGGGTCTATGTGACCTGACCATTTAGTCCATGGTGCACAAAAAAGTGCCCTTCAGAGGTAAAACAACCCAACACCTCCCCCAACCTTCTCTGAGCCTTCGGGGTGCATGTGACCTGACCATTTAGCCCATGGTGTGCAAAAAAGTGCCCTTCAGAGGTAAAACAACCCAACACCTCCCCGAACCTTCTCTGAGCCTTCAGGGTCCATGTGACCTGACCATTTAGTCCACGGTGCACAAAAAAGTGCCCTTCAGAGGTAAAACAACCCAACAGGTCCCCCAACCTTCTCTGAGCCTTCGGGCTGCATGTGACTTGGCCGTTTAGCCCATGGTGTGCAAAAAAGTGCCCTTCAGAGGTAAAACAACCCAATACCTCCCCAACCTTCTCTGAGCGTTCGGGGTCCATGTGACCTGGCCATTTAGCCCATGGTATGCAAAAAAGTGCCGCTCAGAAGTAAATCAAACCAACCCACTTCGCAATAAGGTGGAAAAGAATAAAAAAAAGTTTAGTTACTCTTACAGAGCTTTCTTGCTGTGTGCTTATCGATTGCATTCCACCAATCCTACTCCATGTGTTCCGTGTTCGAGTGCTAGACATGAGAGTCAGTGTCCTCTCTCCTATAATCAAGATCACTGTCAAAAAAATCGAATAAGTCGTCGTTCCGTGTACGACTGATTTTCCTGATATATATCACAAAAAAAGAAACAAAATCCTCTCTTAGTGAAGCCACTACAGATATCCGGATATCCGTTGACGAGAATTTTCAACGAAGCTCTACTCAGCGACATAAGCAGCCGGCAAATCTTAACAAGAAATGTTTTCTCAAAGATTTTCTGCAGTAATCAAGAGGTCAGTGGGATTGACAGACCAAGCTTATCCATTAATCTTAAAACGGTCTTAGAGTGTTCAAGTTCTTCATGGGTGAGACTGAAATCCGTTGTGCAATTCAGCTTTTCTTTGGGTTGGGTTGTTTTACCTCCGAGCGGCACTTTTTTTGCACACCATGCGCTAAATGGCCAGATCACAAGGATCCCGAAGGCTCAGAGAAGGTTGGGGGAGTGGACTCACTGGAATAGCTGTTGGGAGTCGGATGGTAGCCTCCCGTCAAGGCCATCCAGCGTGTTCACAGGGTATGGCTCTCCCACATACGGAGTCACGGTTTAACGTCCCATCCGACGGACGGCTGCTTTTCCAAGTCCATCGGTGTCCCTATTGACCATGGGTTGGGTTGCTTTACCTCTGAGCGGCAGTTTTTTGTACACCATGGGCTAAATGGCCAGGTCACAAGGACCCCGAATGCTTAGAGAAGGTTGGGGGAGGGGACCCACTGGAACAGCTGTTGGGAGACAGATGGTAGCCTCCCGTCAACGCCATCCAGCGTGTTCTTTAATGTTGGGTTAATTTTCCTCTGAGCGGCACTTTTTTGCACACCATGGGCTAAATGGCCAGTTCACAAGGACTCCAAATGCTCAGAGAAAGTTGGGGGAGGGGACCCACTGGAACAGCTGTTGGGAGACAGATGGTAGCCTCCCGTCAAAGCCATCCAGCGTGTTCTTTAACGTTGGGTTGTTTTACCTCTGAGCGGCAATTTTTTGCACACCATGGGCTAAATGGCCAGATCACAAGGACCCCGAAGGCTCAGAGATGGTTGGAGGAGGGGACCCACTGGAAGAGCTGTTGGGAGATAGATGGTAGCCTCCCTTCAAGACCTTCCGTCGTGTTCTTTAACGTGCACAGGGTGTGGCTCTCTCTCTCCCACACACGGGGAGACAGATTAACGTCCCATCCGACGGACGGTAGCTTTTTCAAGTTAGGTTGTTTTACCTCTTAGGGGCACTTTTTTTGCATACCATGGGCAAAATGATCAGATCACAAGGACCCCGAAGTCTGAAATAAGGTTGGGGGAGGGGACCCATTGGCATAGCTTTTGGGAGACAGATGGTAGCCTCCCGTCAAGGCTATCCAGCGTGTTCTTTAACGTGAACAGGGTATGGCTCTCTCCCACAAACACGGTGCCGCGGCTTAAAGTCTCATCCGACGAACGGTGGCTTTTCAAAGTCCATCGATGTTCTCTACTGACCGTGGGCAAGGCGGGGAGTCTTCCGGAGATAAATCTCAACGCTTGCCCAGCTGGGACTCGAACCTAGGATCTACAAATTACGAGCCTGACACGACTGAGCCCCCCCCCCCTCCCAAGTCAAAAGGAGAAGAAAAAACTGTTTTCCAAAGGCGGACGGCTGTTTCTATCTTGTTGTATTTGCAAGAAATTTTTCTTAGTCCGGAAATCAGATATTTCGCCGAATCCTTGCACGCAAGTCCTAAGTTTTAATTTTCAAGTTACTTTCCATTAACGTATGGAAATTGCCTAATTTTTGACTCATCAGTTTATGCATGCTGACGTATGTCCAGTTGAAACATTTAATGATTTTGTTGATGAAACGCATATTTGGCAAGTGAAGTCAAGTTCGTGGCGAAAAAAGAACCCTGCTCTGCAATAATCGGGTTTTTTAACAATAATTGTTTTCTACTTAAAGTTATTGAAAACTAAATTTTTAACAGCAGCAATTACTGTTAAATTGTTTATCGGGAAAGTTATCAACGATGTTATAACAAAATCATAAAACACTCGATTTATTTCAAATTTGTAATCATATTTTTAGTAGTTTGTGTAACAATGAGTTCAAATTTTTTGCCATTTTCCAGGAATTATATATGATAAAAATATGGAACTTGAAAATAATTATTTTTTTAATAAATAACCAGTGGCGTAACTTTGGGTTGGGTTGTTTTACCTCTGAGCGGCAATTTTTTTGCACACCATGGGCTAAATGGCCAGGTCACAAGGACCCCGAATGCTCAGAGAACGTTGGGGGAGGAGACCCACTGGAACAGCTGTTGGGAGACAGATGGTAGCCTCCCGTCAAGGCCATCCAGTGTGTTCTGTAACGTTGGGTTGTTTTATCTCTGAGCGGCACTTTTTTGCACACCATGGGCTAAATGGCCAGGTCACAAGGACCCCGAATGCTCAGAGAACGTTGGGGGAGGGAACCCACTGGAACAGCTGTTGGGAGACAGATGGTAGCCTCCCGTCAAGGCCATCCAGTGTGTTCTGAAACGTTGGGTTGTTTTATCTCTGAACGGCACTTTTTTGCACACCATGGGCTAAATGGCCAGGTCACAAGGACCCCGAATGCTCAGAGAACGTTGGGGGAGGGAACCCACTGGAACAGCTGTTGGGAGACAGATGGTAGCCTCCCGTCAAGGCCATTCAGTGTGTTCTGTAACGTGCACTGAATATGGCTCTCCCACACACGGTCAGTAGGGGACACCGATGGACTTGGAAAGGCCGCCGTCCGTCGGATGGGACATTAAGCCGTGGCACCGTATGCAGGAGAGACATGCCCTGTGCACGTTGAAGAACACGCTGGATAACCTTGACGGGAGGCAACCATCTGTCTCCCAACAGTGTTCCAGTGGTTTCCTCCCCCAACCATCTCTGAGCCTTCGGGGTCCATGTGACCTGGGCGTTTAGCCCATGGTTGCAAAGAGTGCCCTCAGAGGTAAAGCAACCCAACCTGCCCAAAAGATGGACTCCAGATAGATGGAATGCTATTCAAAATACATTTTAATCAGTATCAAGAAAATTAAAAAAAAAACCAACATTTTTTAGCGCAAAACTTTTGCAAAATAACTCACTTTATGAGCACGTTAATTAGTTTTATAAATTTTATATCTTTTCCTTGTTTAAATAGCTTTTATAATTAAATTAGCAGAATCTGAAAACAAATTTTTCGCCAGGCTGCTCTCAACAGAAAAAAATACTTACGACTCATAAAACAAATAATTAATATACTGAATCAACATATTATATCATTTTTTAATACTGAACTGCAGACTTCAAACAAAATCACATGGAAACAAAATTAAAATTCATCTGCATCAAGAACTCTTCTTAAATTATTATTAGGGGCTGGGTGGCTCAGTCGGTAGCGCGCCAGGCTCGTAATCTTCATTTCCCAGGTTCGAGTCCCAGCTGGGTTAGCGTTGAGATTTATCTCCGCAAAACTCCCCGCCCTGCCTACGGTCAGTAGGGGCCACCGATGGGCTTGGAAAGGCCGCCGTCCGTCGGATGGGACGTTAAGCCGTGGCTCCGTGTGCGGGAGAGCCATGCCCTGTGCACGTTAAAGAACACGCTGGATGGCCTTGACGGGAGGCTACCATCTGTCTCCCAACAGCTGTTCCAGTGGGTCCCCTCCCCCAACATTCTCTGAGCCTTCGGGGTCCATGTGACCTGGCCATTTAGCCCATGGTGTGCAAAAAAGTGCCGCTCAGAGGTAAAACAACCCAACGTTAAAGAACACGCTGGATGGCCTTGACGGGAGGCTACGATCTGTCTCCCAACAGCTGTTCCAGTGGGTCCCCTCCCCCAACCTTCTCTGAGCCTTCGGGGTCCATGTGACCTGGCCATTTAGCCCATGGTGTGCAAAAAAAGTGCCGCTCAGATTTAAAACAACACAACGTTAAAGAATACGCTGAATGGCCTTGACGGGAGGCTACCATCTGTCTCCCAACAGCTGTTCCAGTGGGTCCCTCCCCCAACCTTCTCTGAGCGTTCGGGGTCCATGTGACCTGGCCATTTAGCCCATGGTGTGCAAAAAAGTGCCGCTCAGAGATAAAACAACCCAACGTTAAAGAACAGGCTGGATGGCCTTGACGGGAGGCTACCATCTGTCTCCCAACAGCTGTTCCAGTGGGTCACCTCCCCCAACCTTCTCTGAGCCTTCGGGGTCCATGTGACCTGGCCATTTAGACCATGGTGTGTGAAAAAAAAACGCTCACAGGTAAAACAACCCAACTTAAATTGTTATTTCGTATAAACATAGAATGATTACTAATTACAACCTGCTGTCTAAATTTATAAACTTTTTTTAACAAATAACTTTTATTCCAAATAGCTTTTTTTATTTAATATAAGCTTTTTCTCAGTAAAGATTTTATATATTTTTTTCTTACTGACATTAATGAGAAATTGTTTCGTTAATACCGAGTGGTTAGCGCGCATGGCTACTGATCTAAGGGACCTGGTTCGAGTCCCGAGTAAGGCATGGCTGTTTGTGTCGTTTTTCTGCTGAGATCCTGCCATCCTCTCAGACCTTCTATTATGGCATATAAACTGACAGGCTCCTATCAGACCTCTGTGTCAAGCAGCTGCTTGAGGGGGTATTTATCTTTTTTTTATTAATAATAACAATGTTAAATGGGTCCATGTGACCTGGCCATTTAGCCTGTGGTGTGCAAAAAAGTGCCGCTCAGAGGTAAAATAACCCAACGTTAAAGAACACGCTGGATGACCTTAACGGGAGGCTACCATCTGTCTCGCAACAGCTGTTCCAGTGGGTACCCTCCCCCAACCTTCTCTGAGCCTTCGGGGTCCTTGTGGCCTGGCCATTTAGCCCATGGTGTGCAAAAAAAGTGCGGCTCAGAGGTAAAACAACCCAACGTTAAAGAACACGCTGAATGGCCTTAACGGGAGGCTACCATCTGTCTCCTAACAGATGTCCAGTAGGTACCCTCCCCCAATTCCTTGTGACCTGGCCATTTAGCCCATTGTGCGCAAAAAATGTGCCGTTCAGTGATAAAACAACCGAATCCAATTTTATTAAAAATTGAAAATATCCAATTTTATTAATTTCGAGGTGTTGAACAAGAAAATGACAATAAAATTTGTCGATTGGCTCTTGTTTAGGAGAGACGGAGATGGTCATGTACAAACGGCTCAGTCTGCATTGAGTACAGTCGCTGAAAAAGTATCCGAACACTATGGTGGATTACAGAATTCAGAAAAAATATACGGCAACGATTTTTTTAGAAATTAGTGATCTGGCAACCTTCTTCTCACGTGACACGAAGGTTGCCAGATCACTAATTTCTAAAAAAATCGTTGCTGTATATTTTTTCTGAATTCCGTAATCCACCATAGTGTCGGATATTTTTTTAAGCAACTGTAGGTGGTCATATTATTTTGATACTAGATCGTGTGGGCTCACTCACGGAAATATTGATCGTGTGCAGTTACCGTTCACAGCAAACTGGAGCGTGTGCAGTAACTGCACACGCTCCAGTTTGCTGTGAACGGTAACTGGAGCGTGTACAGTTGCTGTACACGCTCCAGATATTTTTCCTGAATTCTGCAATCACGTGACATGAAGGTTGCCAGATATTTTTTCTGAAATCTGTATTACACGAAGGTTGCCAGATCACTAATTTCTAAAAAAAATCGTTGCCAGATATTTTTTCTGAATTCTGTAATCTACCATAGTGTTCGGATACTTTTTTGAGCGACTGTACTTGCAGGTCGATTCTGGAGTAATCTAAATTTTAAGTAATCTAAATCATCAGTCAGTTTGCTTGGATGTGCACAATCGCTCAAAAAAGTATCCGAACGGTATGGTTGATTACAGAATTCAGAAAAAATATCTGGCTAAGATTTTTTTAGAAATTAGTGATCTGGCAACCTTCGTGTCACGTGATTACAGAATTCAGGAAAAATATCTGGAGCGTTTACAGCAACTGTACACGCTCCAGTTACCGTTCACAGCAAACTGGAGCGTGTGCATTTACTGCACACGCTCCAGTTTGCTGTGAACAGTAACTGCACACGCTCCAGTCTGCTGTGAACAGTAACTGGAGCGTGTACAGTTGATGTACACGCTCCAGATATTTTTCCTGAATTCTGCAATCACGTGACACGAAGGTTGCCAGATCACTAATTTCTAAAAAAAATCGTTGCCAGATATTTTTTCTGAATTCTGTAATCAACCATAGTGTTCGGATACTTTTTTGAGCGACTGTAGGTGGTCATTTTATTTTGATACTAGATCGTGTGGGCTCACTCACGGAAATATTGAGCGTGTGCAGTTACCGTTCACAGCAAACTAGAGCGTGTGCAGTAACTGCACACGCTCCAGTTTGATGTGAACGGTAACTGGAGCGTGTACAGTTGCTGTACACGCTCCAGATATTTTTCCTGAATTCTGTAATCACGTGACACGAAGGTTGCCAGATCACTAATTTCTAAAAAAAATCGTTGCCAGATATTTTTTCTGAATTCTGTAATCAACCATAGTGTTCGGATACTTTTTTTAGCGACTGTACATAGGTAACCATTTCGCAATGCTGTATTTTAAACTGCAGATTGCAACATATTGCGTTGTATTGCATCAGTCCGCCATACACACAGCCTCCGAAGGTATTGCATCATTGTCTGATGCAATGCAGTTGAGTCATGACATTGCGGCTTTACGATCGCGGAAAAAATTTGATGCAATCGTTAGTTGTAAGCGACGTCTCGTAGGGTGAGCAAGTCTTTTGACGACTTCCATTTACCCCTGAGTCATAAGTACAACACAAGTGATCCTTATAGTTTTAATCCAGCAGTAGTGATGCCTCGTAACTCTGTTAATAGTGCAGATATAATTTGTTACATTTGCGGGGAAGTGATGTTTGTAAGCCAGAAAAGGGCCATCACTCCAATAGTGAAAGAGGCTTATGAGTTTTATTTTGGATGCAATATCGGGGACCAGGACAAGGCCTGGGCCCCACACATATATATGCTGCAGTAAGTGTGCAAGAAATCTTCCGAAGTGGTTAAAAGGCGAAAAGGTGGTGATGCCTTTTGCTGTTCCTATGGTTTGGAGGGAGCCAAGCAATCACGCAAATGACTGCTACTTCTGCAGTTCCTGTTTCTGGAGGCATCACAAGGAAAAAGAAGTGGACAATAGCATACCTGAATATATAATCTGCTCTCTGACCAGTTCTGCACGGTGAAGACCTTCCCATTCCCAAACCTCCAAAAGAATTTTCCATCGATTCAGATGATAAGGAGGGAGCCCCCTCGGGTTCTCTGCACCTTCGTTGTCTAATGATGATGCCATACATCTGCCGCGATGCGTCATCTATGCCATACATTCTCACCGAAGAAGAAATGAATGATCATGTTCGCGATCTGGAACTGTCGAAGTCCAAAGCAGAGTTATTGGATCAAGGCTTAAACAAAGGAATCTTTTCAAGGAAAATGTCCGATTGATTTCGTTTCGAACTCGTCATGAACAGTTTGCACCTTACTTCAGAAAGGAAGATAATGCTCCGATGTAGATGGCCTGATAAATGCCCCCGAAATCAAACTTGGCCTTTAAGAATGGCGACTATTCATAGACTCCTCGAAATTGATTCTGAAGTCGGTGTTGTGCATAATGAAAATCGACTTCCATCCATCCCTGTCGGATATGCTGTCTACATGAAAGAAACCTACGACAACCTAAAACAGCTGTTGAGCCGTCTTCATTACAGCAAGTATGGCTGGGATCTCTGTTGTGACTTGATGGTAGTGGCTCTGTTGATGGATCTGCAGCTGGGATATACGAAGTACTGCTGTTCCTTATGTGAATGGGACAGCCGAGCAAAGACTTTGCACTACGTGAAGACAAACTGACCTCAGAGGAAATCTCTGAAGGTCGGAGAGAAGAATGTGGAACACCCAGCACTGGCAGAAACGCACAAACTCGGTGTGAAGAAAAACTTCGTACCGAGCTAGCATGGACCGGTCTTAATTAGCTTTCGAGTACTTGGCTGACAAATTCCCTTGACTCAACGAAGCGAAAATTAAAGAGGGAATTTTAGTGGGTCCTCAGATCCGCGAGCTGTTCAGAGACCAGAAGTTCGACAACCTGTTTCAGGGTGACGAGAAAAAGGCTTGGGAATCGTTTCGTCTGGTGTCAACTAAATTCCTCTGGAATGTCAGGGCAGACAACTGCAAGAAACTGGTTAAGGACATGTTGTCTCTGTATCACAAACTTGGCTGCAATATGTCCTTAAAGATTCACTTTCTCCATTCCCACTTAGATTTCTTCTCCGACAACTGCGGCATGGTTAGTGATGAGCAGGGTGAACGTTTTCACCAGGTCACTGCAACGATGGAGAAACGATAACAGGGAAACTGTCCACTTCAATGTTGGCTGACTATTGTTGGACGCTCGCCAGAGATGATTCTGAGCAGCTGTACAAGCGACGTCGGAAGTAGAAGCGAAGTTTTACCAATACATGTCATATGTACGTATTACTCTATTATAAAAGAGTTGGGTTGTTTTACCTCTGAGCGGCACTTTTTTGCACATCGTGGGCTAAATGGCCAGGTCACATGGACCCCGAAGGCTCAGAGAAGGTTGGGGGAGGAGACCCACTGGAACAGCTGTGGGGAGACAGATGGTAGTCTCCCGTCAAGGCCATCCAGCGTGTTCTTTAATATTGGGTTGTTTTACCTCTGAGTGGCACTTTTTCGCACACAATGGGCTAAATGGCCAGGTCACATGGACCCCGAAGGCTCAGAGAAGGTTGGGGGAGGGAGGGGACCCACTGGAATAGCTGTTGGGAGACAGATGGTAGCCTCCCGTCAAGGCCATCCAGCGTGTTCTTTAACGTGCACAGGGTATGGCTCTCCCGCACACGGGGCCACGGCTTAACGTCCCATCCGACGGACGGCGGCCTTTCCAAGCCCATCGGTGTCCCCTACTGACCGTGGGCAGGGCGCGGAATTTTGCGGAGATAAATCTCAACGCTGACCCAGCTGGGACTCGAACCTGGGAACTACATATTACGAGCCTGGCGCGCTACCGACTGAGCCATCCCCACCCCTCTATTATAAAGGAAACTATTGCGGATTTCTCAGAAATCGTAGCCAATTTTGAATTTTCATTATCATATTCTTGTTCAGCACCTTGAAATCTTTAAGCAATGGCTACTTTTATCTCAGAGACATGACTTTTATGAAATTGAATGTTGAATTTTATGTTGCCCAGTGTAATTTGCAGTGCATTTTTTTTTTTGCCCAGTGCATTTTTATGAATTTTATGTTGCCCAGTGTAATTTGCAGTTTTTCTTAATAATATAAATAAAAAATTATAAATAAATACCCCCTCAAGCAGCTGCTTGCCACAGAGGTCTGACAGGAGCCTGTCAGTTTATATGCCAAAGTAGAAGATCTGAGAGGATGACAGGACCTCAGCAGAAAAACAACACATACAACCGTACCTTATCCGGGGCTCGAACCCAGGTCCATTAGATCAGTAGCCAAGCGCGCTAACCACTCGGACATGGGACGGTACATCATAAATAAACATCATTATCTTCTGTTGCATTTTTCAATAAAAGCATATTTTAGAAGTTACATAGCTTCGAAGTTTGATTCACATTGTCATAAGATGGAAAATTTCTATTATTTTGATAGGGCATTGAATATTACAGTAGGGTCCTCAAAGTACGAGGGGCGGGTTGGGTTGTTTTACCTCTGAGCGACACTTTTTTGCACACAATGAGCTAAATGGCCAGGTCACATGGACCCCGAAGGCTCAGAGAAGGTTGGGGGAGGAGAACCACTGGAACAGCTGTTGGAAGACAGATGGTAGCCTCCCGTCAAGGCCATCCAGCGTGTTCTTTAACGTTGGGTTGTTTTACCTCTGAGCGGCACTTTTTTGCACACCATGGGCTAAATGGCCAGGTCACATGGACCCCGAAGGCTCAGAGAAGGTTGGGGGAGGGGATCCACTGGAACAGCTGTTGGAAGACAGATGATAGCCTCCCGTCAAGGCCATCCAGCGTGTTCTTTATCGTTGGGTTGTTTTACCTCTGAGCGGCACTTTTTTGCACACCATGGGCTAAATGGCCAGGTCACATGGACCCCGAAGGCTCAGAGAAGGTTGGGGGAGGGGACCCCCTGGAACAGCTGTTGGAAGACAGATGATAGCCTCCCGTCAAGGCCATCCAGCGTGTTCTTTAACGTTGGGTTGTTTTACCTCTGAGCGGCACTTTTTTGCACACCATGGGCTAAATGGCCAGGTCACATGGACCCCGAAGGCTCAGAGAAGGTTGGGGGAGGGGACCCACTGGAACAGCTGTTGGAAGACAGATGATAGCCTCCCGTCAAGGCCATCCAGCGTGTTCTTTATCGTTGGGTTGTTTTACCTCTGAGCGGCACTTTTTTGCACACCATGGGCTAAATGGCCAGGTCACATGGACCCCGAAGTCTCAGAGAAGGTTGGGGGAGGGGACCCACTGGAACAGCTGTTGGAAGACAGATGGTAGCCTTCCGTCAAGGCCATCCAGCGTGTTCTTTGACGTGCACAGGGTATAGCTCTCCCGCACACGGAGCCACGGCTTAACGTCCCATCCGAAGGACGGCAGCATTTCCAATCCCATCGGTGTCCCTTACTGACCGTGGGCAGGGCGGGGAATTTTGCGGAGATAAATCTCAACGCTGACCCAGCTGAGACTCGAACCTGGGAACTACAACTAACAGATCTACTAACAGATTACGAGCCTGGCGCGCTACCGACTGAGCCACCCCCTCCCCGCAGCTGTACAAGCGATGGGCAAAGCGGCGTCTCAGAAATCGTAGCCAATTTCGCATTTTCATTCCCATATTCGCGTTCAGTACCTTGAAATCTCTCTCCGGAAAATTCCCCGCCCTACCCACGGTCAGTAGGGGACACCGATGGGCTTGGAAAGGCCGCCGTCCGTCGGATGGGACGTTAAGCCGTGGCTCCTTGTTCGGGTTGGGTTGGGTTGTTTTACCTCTGAGCGGCACTTTTTTGCACACCATGTGCTAAATGGCCAGGTCACATGGACCCCGAAGGCTCAGGGAAGGTTGGGGGAGGGGACCCACTGGAACAGCTGTTGGGAGACAGATGGTAGCCTCCCGTCAAGGCCATCCAGCGTGTTCTTTAACGTGCACAGGGTATGGCTCTCCCGCACACGGGGCCACGGCTTAACGTCCCATCCGACGGACGGCGGCCTTTCCAAGCCCATCGGTGTCCCCTACTGACCGTGGGCAGGGCGGGGAATTTTGCGGATCCTTGTGCGGGAGAGCCATACCCTGTGCACGTTAAAGAACACGCTGGATGGCCTTGACGGGAGGCTACCATCTGTCTCCCAACAGCTGTTCCAGTGGGTCCCCTCCCCCAACCTTCTCTGAGCCTTCGGAGTCCATGTGACCTGGCCATTTAGCCCATGGTGTGCAAAAAAGTGCCGCTCAGAGGTAAAACAACCCAACGTTAAAGAACACGCTGGATGGCCTTGACGGGAGGCTACCATCTGTCTCCCAACAGCTGTTCCAGTGGGTCCCCTCCCCCAACCTTCTCTGAGCCTTCGGAGTCCATGTGACCTGGCCATTTAGCCCATGGTGTGCAAAAAAGTGCCGCTCAGAGGTAAAACAACCCAACGTTAAAGAACACGCTGGATGGCCTTGACGGGAGGCTACCATCTGTCTCCCAACAGCTGTTCCAGTGGGTCCCCTCCCCCAACCTTCTCTGAGCCTTCGGAGTCCATGTGACCTGGCCATTTAGCCCATGGTGTGCAAAAAAAGTGCCGCTCAGAGGTAAAACAACCCACCCAACCCTTGAAATCTCTAAGAAATGACTACTTTTATCTCAGAGGCATGACGTTTACGAAAATTTGTTGCCCAGTGGTATTGGCGATAGCAGTTCATTAATTATGGTTTTGGATTGGAATGTTTTACCTCTGAGCGGCACTTTTTTGCACACCATGGGCTACATTAATTAAGAGATTCATCCTCCTAAAATAAATGCATTTTTTTCCTTTAAAAAATAAGCGTTACCAGCTGCTATTCAGAATAAATGTATTCCTTATCATTTAATAAGACTGCTTAAACAATTTTAACAAAAAAAAGAAAAACTCCCAAATTTTTGAAGTGAGTTGAGTTTGTGAAGCTAAGCACTAGCCAAGAACGCCTTCGGAATTCGGCGAATTTCCTAAGATCTATAAAAGCCACTGCTTTCAAAAGTTTTCGTTTAAAATAGATAACTTGAGATTCAAAAAATAACTCAAACAAACCAAGTTTTTCTCTCTCAGAGAAATAAATGAAACATTGTTGGAGAAGACAAAAAGACGTCTTGGGATCTTTCCTAAAAGAAATCTTATTTTTGGAATGCCGACAGAATGAATAGAATTGAAAAAATATCTTTTTTTACGGAATAAAAAGACTTCCAACAGGAATAAAAAAATATTTCAAAGGCTCCATTGTTCAGGATTTTGATTTTTCGTAGGAAGCGCATAGATCAGACGGTATTATTAGGGCGGGCGTGGCTCAGTCGGTAGCGCGCCAGACTCGTAATCTGTAGTTCCCAGGTTCGAGTCCCAGCTGGGTCAGCGTTGAGATTTATCTCCACAAAAATTCCCATCCTGCCCACGGTCAGTAGGAGACACCGATGGGCTTGGAAAGGCCGCCGTCCGTCGGATGGGACGTTAAGCCGTGGCACAGTGTGCGGGACAGACATACCCTGTGCACGTTAAAGAACACGCTGGATCGCCTTGACGGGGTGCTACCATCTGTCTCCCAACAGCTGTTAAAGTGGGTCCCCTCCCCCAACCTTCTCTGAGCCTTCGGGGTCCATGTGACCTGGCCATTTATCCCATGGTGTGTAAAAAAGTGCAGCTCAGAGGTGAAACAACCCAACGTTAAAGAACACGCTGGATGGCCTTGACGGGAGGCTACCATCTGTCTCCCAACAGCTGTTCCAGTGGGTCTCCTCCCCCAACCTCCTCTGAACCTTCTGGGTCCATGTGACCTGCCATTTAGCCCATGGTGTGCAAAAAAGTGCTGTTCAGAGGTAATACAATCAAACTCTGGGCACGTTAAAGAACACGCTGAACGGCCTTGACGGGAAGCTACCATCTGTCTCCCAACAGCTGTTTCAGTGGGTCTCCGTCCCAAACCTTCTCTGAGCCTTCGGGGTCCATGTGACCTGGCCATTTAGCCCATGGTGTGCAAAAAAGTGCTCTTCAGAGGTAAAACAACGCAACCCAACTCTCCTTCCGAGTCAGCTGTTGCAAATTGAACATAACCCTTCCACTTGTAGCTTGGCGTGGTGACACATGGTCACCTCCAAGTTGGTGACACATGGTCACCTCCAAGAGACATTCCGTGGACAACCGGCCGCACTCCTCACCCACGTGGAATAGGAGTGCGGCCGGTTGTCCACGGGACACATGGCCACCTCCAAGAGACATTCCGTGGACAACCGGCCGCACTCCTCTTCCACATGGCAGTCGTAAAGGAGGCGGTCACGGGACACATGGCCACCTAGAAGAGACATTCCGTGGAAACCGGCCGCACTCCTCTTCCACGTGGCTGTCTTAAAGGAGGCGGTCACGGGACACATGGTCACCTCCAAGAGACATTCCGTGGACAACCGGCCGCACTCCTCTTCCACGTGGCAGTCATAAAGGAGGCGGTCACGGAACACATGGCCACCTCCAAGAGACATTCCGTGGACAACCGGCCGCACTCCTCTTCCACATGGCAGTCGTAAAGGAGGCGGTCACAGGAAACATGGCCACCTCCAAGAGACAATCCGTGGACAACCGACCGCACTCCTCTTCCACGTGGCAGTCATAAAGGAAGCGGTCACGGGACACATGGTCACCTCCAAGAGACATTCCGTGGACAACCGGCCGCACTCCTCTTCCATGTGGCAGTCATAAAGGAGGCGGTCACGGGATACATGGCCACCTCCAAGAGACATTCTGTGGACAACCGACCGCACTCCTCTTCCACGTGGCAGTCATAAAGGAGGCGGTCACGGGACACATGGCCACCTCCAAGAGACATTCCGTGGACAACTGGCCGCACTCCTCTTCCACCTGGCAGTCATAAAGGAGGTGGTCACGTGACACATGGCCACCTCCAAGAGACATTCCGTGGACAACTGGCCGCACTCCTCTTCCACGTGGCAGTCATAAAGGAGGCGGTCACGGGACACATGGCCACCTCCAAGAGACATTCCGTGGACAACCGGCCGCAATCCTCTTCCATGTGGCAGTCATAAAGGAGGTGGTCACGGGACACATGGCCATCTCCAAGAGACATTCCGTGGACAACCAGCCGCACTCCTCTTCCATGTGGCAGTCATAAAGGAGGCAGTCACGGGATACATGGCCACCTCCAAGAGACATTCCGTGAACAATCGGCCGCACTCCTCTTCCACTTGGCAGTCATAAAGGAGGCGGTCACGGGATACATGGCCACCTCAAAGAGACATTCTGTGGACAACCGGTCGCACTCCTCTTCCACGTGGCAGTCATAAAGGAGGCGGTCACGGGACACATAGCCACCTCCAAGAGACATTCCGTGAACAATCGGCCGCACTCCTCTTCCACGTGGCAGTCATGAAGGAGGCGGTCACGGGACACATGGCCACCTCCAAGAGACATTCCGTGGACAACCGGCCGCACTCCTCTTCCACGTGGCAGTCATAAAGGAGGCAGTCACGGGATACATGGCCACCTCCAAGAGACATTCCGTGGACAACCGGCCGCACTCCTCTTCCACGTGGCAGTCATAAAGGAGGCAGTCACGGGATACATGGCCACCTCCAAGAGACATTCCATGGACAACCGGCCGCACTCCTCTTCCACGTGGCAGTCATAAAGGAGGCGGTCACGGGACACATGGCCACCTCCAAGAGACATTCCGTGGACAACCAGCCGCACTCCTCTTCCACGTGTCAGTCATAAAGGAGGCGGTCACGGGACACATGGTCACCTCCAAGAGACATTCCGTGGACAACCGGCCGCACTCCTCTTCCACGTGGTAGTCATAAAGGAGGCGGTCACGGGACACATGGCCACCTCCAAGAGACATTCCGTGGACAACCGGCCGCACTCCTCTTCCAAGTGGTAGTCATAAAGGAGGCGGTCATGGGACACATGACCACCTCCAAGAGACATTCCGTGGACAACCAGCCGCACTCCTCTTCCATGTGGCAGTCATAAAAGATGCAGTCACGGGATACATGGCCACCTCCAAGAGACATTCCTTGGACAACCGGCCGCACTCCTCTTCCAAGTGGTAGTCATAATGGAGGCAGTCATGGGATACATGGCCACCTCCAAGAGACATTCCGTGGACAACCGGCCGCACTCCTCTTCCAAGTAGTAGTCATAAAGGAGGCGGTCACGGGACACATGGCCACCTCCAAGAGACATTCCGTGGACAACCGGCCGCACTCCTCTTCCACATGGCAGTCGTAAAGGAGGCGGTCACAGGAAACATGGCCACCTCCAAGAGACAATCCGTGGACAACGGGCCGCACTCCTCTTCCACGTGGCAGTCATAAAGGAAGCGGTCACGGGACACATGGTCACCTCCAAGAGACATTCCGTGGACAACCGGCCGCACTCCTCTTCCATGTGGCAGTCATAAAGGAGGCGGTCACGGGATACATGGCCACCTCCAAGAGACATTCTGTGGACAACCGACCGCACTCCTCTTCCACGTGGCAGTCATAAAGGAGGCGGTCACGGGACACATGGCCACCTCCAAGAGACTTTCCGTGGACAACCGGCCGCACTCCTCTTCCACCTGGCAGTCATAAAGGAGGTGGTCACGTGACACATGGCCACCTCCAAGAGACATTCCGTGGACAACTGGCCGCACTCCTCTTCCACGTGGCAGTCATAAAGGAGGCGGTCACGGGACACATGGCCACCTCCAAGAGACATTCCGTGGACAACTGGCCGCACTCCTCTTCCACGTGTCAGTCATAAAGGAGGCGGTCACGGGACACATGGCCACCTCCAAGAGACATTCCGTGGACAACCGGCCGCACTCCTCTTCCACCTGGCAGTCATAAAGGAGGTGGTCACGTGACACATGGCCACCTCCAAGAGACATTCCGTGGACAACTGGCCGCACTCCTCTTCCACGTGTCAGTCATAAAGGAGGCGGTCACGGGACACATGGCCACCTCCAAGAGACATTCCGTGGACAACCGGCCGCACTCCTCTTCCACCTGGCAGTCATAAAGGAGGTGGTCACGTGACACATGGCCACCTCCAAGAGACATTCCGTGGACAACTGGCCGCACTCCTCTTCCACCTGGCAGTCATAAAGGAGGCAATCACGGGACACATGGCCACCTGCAAGAGACATTCCGTGGACAACCGGCCGCACTCCTCTTCCATGTGGCAGTCATAAAGGAGGTGGTCACGGGACACATGGCCATCTCCAAGAGACATTCCGTGGACAACCAGCCGCACTCCTCTTCCATGTGGCAGTCATAAAGGAGGCAGTCACGGGATACATGGCCACCTCCAAGAGACATTCCGTGGACAACAGGCCGCACTCCTCTCCCAAGTGGTAGTCATAAAGGAGGCGGTCACGCTACACATGGCCACCTCCAAGAGACATTCCGTGAACAATCGGCCGCACTCCTCTTCCACTTGGCAGTCATAAAGGAGGCGGTCACGGGATACATGGCCACCTCAAAGAGACATTCTGTGGACAACCGGCCGCACTCCTCTTCCACGTGGCAGTCATAAAGGAGGCGGTCACGGGACACATAGCCACCTCCAAGAGACATTCCGTGAACAATCGGCCGCACTCCTCTTCCACGTGGCAGTCATGAAGGAGGCGGTCACGGGACACATGGCCACCTCCAAGAGACATTCCGTGGACAACCGGCCGCACTCCTCTTCCACGTGGCAGTCATAAAGGAGGCAGTCACGGGATACATGGCCACCTCCAAGAGACATTCCGTGGACAACCGGCCGCACTCCTCTTCCACGTGGCAGTCATAAAGGAGGCAGTCACGGGATACATGGCCACCTCCAAGAGACATTCCATGGACAACCGGCCGCACTCCTCTTCCACGTGGCAGTCATAAAGGAGGCGGTCACGGGACACATGGCCACCTCCAAGAGACATTCCGTGGACAACCAGCCGCACTCCTCTTCCACGTGTCAGTCATAAAGGAGGCGGTCACGGGACACATGGTCACCTCCAAGAGACATTCCGTGGACAACCGGCCGCACTCCTCTTCCACGTGGCAGTCATAAAGGAGGCGGTCACGGGACACATGGCCACCTCCAAGAGACATTCCGTGGACAACCAGCCGCACTCCTCTTCCACGTGTCAGTCATAAAGGAGGCGGTCTGGGACACATGACCACCTCCAAGAGACATTCCGTGGACAACCAGCCGCACTCCTCTTCCATGTGGCAGTCATAAAAGATGCAGTCACGGGATACATGGCCACCTCCAAGAGACATTCCTTGGACAACCGGCCGCACTCCTCTTCCAAGTGGTAGTCATAATGGAGGCAGTCACGGGATACATGGCCACCTCCAAGAGACATTCCGTGGACAACCGGCCGCACTCCTCTTCCAAGTAGTAGTCATAAAGGAGGCGGTCACGGGATACATGGCCACCTCCAAGAGACATTCCTTGGACAACCGGCCGCACTCCTCTTCCAAGTGGTAGTCATAATGGAGGCAGTCACGGGATACATGGCCACCTCCAAGAGACATTCCGTGACAACCGGCCGCACTCCTCTTCCACGTGGCAGTCATAAAGGAGGCGGTCACGGGACACATGGCCACCTCCAAGAGACATTCCGTGGACAACCAGCCGCACTCCTCTTCCACGTGTCAGTCATAAAGGAGGCGGTCATGGGACACATGACCACCTCCAAGAGACATTCCGTGGACAACCAGCCGCACTCCTCTTCCATGTGGCAGTCATAAAAGATGCAGTCACGGGATACATGGCCACCTCCAAGAGACATTCCGGGGACAACCGGCCGCACTCCTCTTCCACGTGGTAGCCATAAAGGAGGCGGTAATGGGACACATGGCCACCTCCAAGAGACATTCCGTGGACAACCGGCCGCACTCCTCTTCCATGTGGCAGTCATAAAATAGGCAGTCACGGGATACATGGCCACCTCCAAGAGACATTCCTTGGACAACCGGCCGCACTCCTCTTCCAAGTGGTAGTCATAATGGAGGCAGTCACGGGATACATGGCCACCTCCAAGAGACATTCCGTGACAACCGGCCGCACTCCTCTTCCATGTGGCAGTCATAAAAGAGGCAGTCACGGGATACATGGCCACCTCCAAGAGACATTCCATGGACAACCGGCCGCATTCCTCTTCCAAGTGGTAGTCATAAAGGAGGCGGTCACGGGACACATGGCCACCTCCAAGAGACATTCCGGGGACAACCGGCCGCACTCCTCTTCCACGTGGTAATCATAAAGGAGGCGGTAATGGGACACATGGCCACCTCCAAGAGACATTCCGTGGACAACCGGCCGCACTCCTCTTCCATGTGGCAGTCATAAAAGAGGCAGTCACGGGATACATGGCCACCTCCAAGAGACATTCCTTGGACAACCGGCCGCACTCCTCTTCCAAGTGGTAGTCATAATGGAGGCAGTCACGGGATACATGGCCACCTCCAAGAGACATTCCGTGACAACCGGCCGCACTCCTCTTCCATTTGGCAGTCATAAAAGAGGCAGTCACGGGACACATGGCCACCTCCAAGAGACATTCCATGGACAACCGGCCGCATTCCTCTTCCAAGTGGTAGTCATAAAGAGGCGGTCACGGGACACATGGCCACCTCCAAGAGACATTCCGCGAACAATCGGCCGCACACCTCTTCCACGTGGCAGTCATGAAGGAGGCGGTCACGGGACACATGGCCACCTCCAAGAGACATTCCGTGGACAACCGGCCGCACTCCTCTTCCACGTGGCAGTCATAAAGGAGGCAGTCACGGGATACATGGCCACCTCCAAGAGACATTCCGTGGACAACCGGCCGCACTCCTCTGCCACGTGGCAGTCATAAAGGAGGCAGTCACGGGATACATGACCACCTCCAAGAGACATTCCATGGACAACCGGCCGCACTCCTCTTCCACGTGGCAGTCATAAAGGAGGCGGTCACGGGACACATGGCCACCTCCAAGAGACATTCCGTGGACAACCAGCCGCACTCCTCTTCCACGTGTCAGTCATAAAGGAGGCGGTCACGGGACACATGGTCACCTCCAAGAGACATTCCGTGGACAACCGGCCGCACTCCTCTTCCACGTGTCAGTCATAAAGGAGGCAGTCACGGGATACATGGCCACCTCCAAGAGACATTCCGTGGACAACCAGCCGCACTCCTCTTCCACGTGGCAGTCATAAAGGAGGCAGTCACGGGATACATGGCCACCTCCAAGAGACATTCCGTGGACAACCAGCCGCACTCCTCTTCCACGTGTCAGTCATAAAGGAGGCAGTCACGGGATACATGGCCACCTCCAAGAGACATTCCGCGAACAATCGGCCGCACACCTCTTCCACGTGGCATTCATGAAGGAGGCGGTCACGGGACACATGGTCACCTCCAAGAGACATTCCGTGGACAACCGGCCGCACTCCTCTTCCACGTGTCAGTCATAAAGAAGGCAGTCACGGGACACATGGCCACCTCCAAGAGACATTCCGTGGACAACCGGCCGCAGTCCTCTTCCACGTGGCAGTCATAAAGGAGGCAGTCACGGGATACATGGCCACCTCCAAGAGACATTCCGTGGACAACCGGCCGCACTCCTCTTCCACGTGTCAGTCGTAAAGGAGGCAGTCACGGGATACATGGCCACCTCCAAGAGACATTCCGTGGACAACCAGCCGCACTCCTCTTCCACGTGTCAGTCATAAAGGAGGCGGTCACGGGACACATGGTCACCTCCAAGAGACATTCCGTGGACAACCGGCCGCACTCCTCTTACACGTGTCAGTCATAAAGGAGGCGGTCACGGGACACATGGCCACCTCCAAGAGACATTCCGTGGACAACCGGCCGCACTCCTCTTCCACGTGGCAGTCATAAAGGAGGCAGTCACGGGATACATGGCCACCTCCAAGAGACATTCCGTGGACAACCGGCCGCACTCCTCTTCCACGTGTCAGTCATAAAGGAGGCAGTCACGGGATACATGGCCACCTCCAAGAGACATTCCGTGGACAACCGGCCGCACTGCTCTTCCACGTGTCAGTCATAAAGGAGGCAGTCACGGGATACATGGCCACCACCAAGAGACATTCCGTGGACAACCAGCAGCACTCCTCTTCCACGTGTCAGTCATAAAGGAGGCGGTCACGGGACACATGGTCACCTCCAAGAGACATTCCGTGGACAACCAGCCGCACTCCTCTTCCACGTGTCAGTCATAAAGGAGGCGGTCACGGGACACATGGTCACCTCCAAGAGACATTCCGTGGACAACCGGCCGCACTCCTCTTACACGTGTCAGTCATAAAGGAGGCGGTCACGGGACACATGGCCACCTCCAAGAGACATTCCGTGGACAACCGGCCGCACTCCTCTTCCACGTGGCAGTCATAAAGGAGGCAGTCACGGGATACATGGCCACCTCCAAGAGACATTCCGTGGACAACCGGCCGCACTCCTCTTCCACGTGTCAGTCATAAAGGAGGCAGTCACGGGATACATGGCCACCTCCAAGAGACATTCCGTGGACAACCAGCCGCACTCCTCTTCCACGTGTCAGTCATAAAGGAGGCGGTCACGGGACACATGGTCACCTCCAAGAGACATTCCGTGGACAACCGGCCGCACTGCTCTTCCACGTGTCAGTCATAAAGGAGGCAGTCACGGGATACATGGCCACCACCAAGAGACATTCCGTGGACAACCAGCCGCACTCCTCTTCCACGTGTCAGTCATAAAGGAGGCGGTCACGGGACACATGGTCACCTCCAAGAGACATTCCGTGGACAACCAGCCGCACTCCTCTTCCACGTGTCAGTCATAAAGGAGGCGGTCACGGGACACATGGTCACCTCCAAGAGACATTCCGTGGACAACCGGCCGCACTCCTCTTCCAAGTGGTAGTCATAATGGAGGCAGTCACGGGATACATGGCCACCTCCAAGAGACATTCCGTGACAACCGGCCGCACTCCTCTTCCATGTGGCAGTCATAAAAGAGGCAGTCACGGGATACATGGCCACCTCCAAGAGACATTCCATGGACAACCGGCCGCATTCCTCTTCCAAGTGGTAGTCATAAAGGAGGCGGTCACGGGACACATGGCCACCTCCAAGAGACATTCCGGGGACAACCGGCCGCACTCCTCTTCCACGTGGTAATCATAAAGGAGGCGGTAATGGGACACATGGCCACCTCCAAGAGACATTCCGTGGACAACCGGCCGCACTCCTCTTCCATGTGGCAGTCATAAAAGAGGCAGTCACGGGATACATGGCCACCTCCAAGAGACATTCCTTGGACAACCGGCCGCACTCCTCTTCCAAGTGGTAGTCATAATGGAGGCAGTCACGGGATACATGGCCACCTCCAAGAGACATTCCGTGACAACCGGCCGCACTCCTCTTCCATTTGGCAGTCATAAAAGAGGCAGTCACGGGACACATGGCCACCTCCAAGAGACATTCCATGGACAACCGGCCGCATTCCTCTTCCAAGTGGTAGTCATAAAGAGGCGGTCACGGGACACATGGCCACCTCCAAGAGACATTCCGCGAACAATCGGCCGCACACCTCTTCCACGTGGCAGTCATGAAGGAGGCGGTCACGGGACACATGGCCACCTCCAAGAGACATTCCGTGGACAACCGGCCGCACTCCTCTTCCACGTGGCAGTCATAAAGGAGGCAGTCACGGGATACATGGCCACCTCCAAGAGACATTCCGTGGACAACCGGCCGCACTCCTCTGCCACGTGGCAGTCATAAAGGAGGCAGTCACGGGATACATGACCACCTCCAAGAGACATTCCATGGACAACCGGCCGCACTCCTCTTCCACGTGGCAGTCATAAAGGAGGCGGTCACGGGACACATGGCCACCTCCAAGAGACATTCCGTGGACAACCAGCCGCACTCCTCTTCCACGTGTCAGTCATAAAGGAGGCGGTCACGGGACACATGGTCACCTCCAAGAGACATTCCGTGGACAACCGGCCGCACTCCTCTTCCACGTGTCAGTCATAAAGGAGGCAGTCACGGGATACATGGCCACCTCCAAGAGACATTCCGTGGACAACCAGCTGCACTCCTCTTCCACGTGTCAGTCATAAAGGAGGCGGTCACGGGACACATGGTCACCTCCAAGAGACATTCCGTGGACAACCGGCCGCACTCCTCTTCCACGTGTCAGTCATAAAGAAGGCAGTCACGGGACACATGGCCACCTCCAAGAGACATTCCGTGGACAACCGGCCGCAGTCCTCTTCCACGTGGCAGTCATAAAGGAGGCAGTCACGGGATACATGGCCACCTCCAAGAGACATTCCGTGGACAACCGGCCGCACTCCTCTTCCACGTGTCAGTCGTAAAGGAGGCAGTCACGGGATACATGGCCACCTCCAAGAGACATTCCGTGGACAACCAGCCGCACTCCTCTTCCACGTGTCAGTCATAAAGGAGGCGGTCACGGGACACATGGTCACCTCCAAGAGACATTCCGTGGACAACCGGCCGCACTCCTCTTACACGTGTCAGTCATAAAGGAGGCGGTCACGGGACACATGGCCACCTCCAAGAGACATTCCGTGGACAACCGGCCGCACTCCTCTTCCACGTGGCAGTCATAAAGGAGGCAGTCACGGGATACATGGCCACCTCCAAGAGACATTCCGTGGACAACCGGCCGCACTCCTCTTCCACGTGTCAGTCATAAAGGAGGCAGTCACGGGATACATGGCCACCTCCAAGAGACATTCCGTGGACAACCGGCCGCACTGCTCTTCCACGTGTCAGTCATAAAGGAGGCAGTCACGGGATACATGGCCACCACCAAGAGACATTCCGTGGACAACCAGCCGCACTCCTCTTCCACGTGTCAGTCATAAAGGAGGCGGTCACGGGACACATGGTCACCTCCAAGAGACATTCCGTGGACAACCAGCCGCACTCCTCTTCCACGTGTCAGTCATAAAGGAGGCGGTCACGGGACACATGGTCACCTCCAAGAGACATTCCGTGGACAACCGGCCGCACTCCTCTTACACGTGTCAGTCATAAAGGAGGCGGTCACGGGACACATGGCCACCTCCAAGAGACATTCCGTGGACAACCGGCCGCACTCCTCTTCCACGTGGCAGTCATAAAGGAGGCAGTCACGGGATACATGGCCACCTCCAAGAGACATTCCGTGGACAACCGGCCGCACTCCTCTTCCACGTGTCAGTCATAAAGGAGGCAGTCACGGGATACATGGCCACCTCCAAGAGACATTCCGTGGACAACCAGCCGCACTCCTCTTCCACGTGTCAGTCATAAAGGAGGCGGTCACGGGACACATGGTCACCTCCAAGAGACATTCCGTGGACAACCGGCCGCACTGCTCTTCCACGTGTCAGTCATAAAGGAGGCAGTCACGGGATACATGGCCACCACCAAGAGACATTCCGTGGACAACCAGCCGCACTCCTCTTCCACGTGTCAGTCATAAAGGAGGCGGTCACGGGACACATGGTCACCTCCAAGAGACATTCCGTGGACAACCAGCCGCACTCCTCTTCCACGTGTCAGTCATAAAGGAGGCGGTCACGGGACACATGGTCACCTCCAAGAGACATTCCGTGGACAACCGGCCGCACTCCTCTTTCACGTGTCAGTCATAAAGGAGGCAGTCACGGGATACATGGCCACCTCCAAGAGACATTCCGTGGACAACCAGCCGCACTCCTCTTCCACGTGGCAGTCATAAAGGAGGCAGTCACGGGATACATGGCCACCTCCAAGAGACATTCCGTGGACAACCGGCCGCACTCCTCTTCCACGTGGCAGTCATAAAGGAGGCAGTCACGGGATACATGGCCACCTCCAAGAGACATTCCGTGGACAACCGGCCGCACTCCTCTTACACGTGTCAGTCATAAAGGAGGCGGTCACGGGACACATGGCCACCTCCAAGAGACATTCCGTGGACAACCGGCCGCACTCCTCTTCCACGTGGCAGTCATAAAGGAGGCAGTCACGGGATACATGGCCACCTCCAAGAGACATTCCGTGGACAACCGGCCGCACTCCTCTTCCACGTGTCAGTCATAAAGGAGGCAGTCACGGGATACATGGCCACCTCCAAGAGACATTCCGTGGACAACCAGCCGCACTCCTCTTCCACGTGTCAGTCATAAAGGAGGCGGTCACGGGACACATGGTCACCTCCAAGAGACATTCCGTGGACAACCGGCCGCACTGCTCTTCCACGTGTCAGTCATAAAGGAGGCAGTCACGGGATACATGGCCACCACCAAGAGACATTCCGTGGACAACCAGCCGCACTCCTCTTCCACGTGTCAGTCATAAAGGAGGCGGTCACGGGACACATGGTCACCTCCAAGAGACATTCCGTGGACAACCAGCCGCACTCCTCTTCCACGTGTCAGTCATAAAGGAGGCGGTCACGGGACACATGGTCACCTCCAAGAGACATTCCGTGGACAACCGGCCGCACTCCTCTTTCACGTGTCAGTCATAAAGGAGGCAGTCACGGGATACATGGCCACCTCCAAGAGACATTCCGTGGACAACCAGCCGCACTCCTCTTCCACGTGGCAGTCATAAAGGAGGCAGTCACGGGATACATGGCCACCTCCAAGAGACATTCCGTGGACAACCGGCCGCACTCCTCTTCCACGTGGCAGTCATAAAGGAGGCAGTCACGGGATACATGGCCACCTCCAAGAGACATTCCGTGGACAACCGGCCGCACTCCTCTTCCACGTGGCAGTCATAAAGGAGGCAGTCACGGGATACATGGCCACCTCCAAGAGACATTCCGTGGACAACCAGCCGCACTCCTCTTCCACGTGTCAGTCATAAAGGAGGCGGTCACGGGACACATGGTCACCTCCAAGAGACATTCCGTGGACAACCGGCCGCACTCCTCTTCCACGTGGCAGTCATAAAGGAGGCGGTCACGGGACACATGCCCACCTCCAAGAGACATTCCGTGGACAACCAGCCGCACTCCTCTTCCACGTGTCAGTCATAAAGGAGGCGGTCACGGACACATGGTCACCTCCAAGAGACATTCCGTGGACAACCGGCCGCACTCCTCTTCCACGTGTCAGTCATAAAGGAGGCAGTCACGGGACACATGGCCACCTCCAAGAGACATTCCGTGGACAACCGGCCGCACTCCTCTTCCACGTGGTAGTCATAAAGGAGGCGGTCACGGGACACATGGCCACCTCCAAGAGACATTCCTTGGACAACTGGCCGCACTCCTCTTCCACGTGGCAGTCATAAAGGAGGCGGTCACGGGACACATGGTCACCTCCAAGAGACATTCCTTGGACAACTGGCCGCACTCCTCTTCCACGTGGCAGTCATAAAGGAGGCGGTCACGGGACACATGGTCACCTCCAAGAGACAAGCAAGGGTTTAATTTTTTCATTTCAACAGCCCGAGCCAATTTCTTTTCCAAGAAGGCAAAGCCTTCACGTCTTCAATACAGTCGCTCAAAAACATATCCGAACACTACGTTTGATTACAGAATTCAGAAAAAATATCTGGCAACGATTTTTTTTACAAATTAGTGATCTAATTTCTAAAAAAATTGTTGTCAGATATTTTTTCTGAATTCTGTAATCAGTCACGAAGTTTGCAGATCACTAATTTCTGAAAAAAAAAATTGTTACCATATTTTTTTTCTGAATTCTGTTATCAACCACGAAGGTTGCCAGATCACTAATTTCTAAAAAAAAAAAAAAAAAAAACATTTTGCCAGATATTTTTTCTGAATTCTGTAATCAACCACAAACGTTGCCAAATCACTAATTTCTAAAAAAATTGTAGGCAGATTTTTTTTCTGAATTCTGCAATTAATCACAAAGGTTACCAGATCACTAATTAAAAAAAGTTGTCAGATATTTTTTCTAAATTCTGTAATCAACCACAAAGGTTGCCAGATCCCTAATTTCTAAAAAAAATTTTGCCAGATATTTTTTCTGAATTCTGTAATCAACCACGAAGGTTGCCAAATCACTAATTTAAAAAAAAAAATTTTTTTGCTAGATATTTTTTTCTGAATTCTGTAATCAATCACGAAGGTTGTCAAATCACTAATTAAAAAAAATTTTTTTGCCAGATATTTTTTCTGAATTCTGTAATCAATCACGAAGGTTGCCAAATCACTTATTTTAAAAAAAAAAATTGCCAGATATTTTTCTGAATTCTGTGTAATCAACCACGAAAGTTGTCAAATCACTAATTAAAAAAAAAATTTTGCCAGATATTTTTTCTGAATTCTGTAATCAGTCACGAAGGTTGTCAAATCACTAATTTAAAAAAAAAATTTTGCCAGATATTTTTCTGAATTCTGTAATCAATCACGAAGGTTGCCAAATAACTAATTTGAAAAAAAAAACATTTTGCCAGATATTTTTTCTGAATTCTGTAATCAACCACGAAGTTTGCCAGATCACTAATTTCTAAAAAAAAATCGTTTCCAGATATTTTTTCTGAATTCTGTAATCAACCATACTATTCGGATACTTTTTTGAGCGACTGTACTCCATATGAAGGTAAATATAAGGACATATAAAGGATTTTCTAAGAAATGACACTTTTCACTACAAAATCCTTCGTATATCCCTAAATCCAGGAATCAGATTTATGACTGCCCCTGCCTCGTCGTCGCTGCACAAGACAAATTCGACACATCAACTGCCAGCATTGTTCCACTGAAGTTAGCGCCCAGCACGTGAATAAACGGCTCACTGCTCTGCACTCTCGCTGTTGAGAAGGGATTACATCTAAGTGACAGTGGCAAAGCACCGAAAGGCTGCTACCTAGTAATTTTTTACTCCACAAGCATGATGGAACGTCCTTCCGCTGCAGGACTTTCGTCCTGCAGCGGAAGGACGAAAGTCGACGAAACGATTTTGTTTTAACAGTTTCCACCACGTCAATGTTTAATGTTATGAGATACAGCAGAGCACTCATCTCTCTCAAAAGAGTAGATGAGTGCAATCTTCTTTCCTTTTTGTATTAAAAAAAAGATGAGTTTGTTTTGTTTTTTTGCGGATAATTTTGTTGAAATCCCCTTTTTTTTCTTTTTTTTTTTTTGGGGGGGGGGGTTACGGAGGCGGGGTTGGCTCAGTGGATAACGCACCAAGCTCGTAATTTCCTAGTTCCCAAGTTCCAGTCGCAGCTGGATCAGTGTTGCGAATTATCTCCGTAAAACTCCCCGCCCTGCCCACGGTCAATAGGGGACACCGATGGGCTTGGAAAGGCCGCCGTTCCTCGGATGGGACGTTAAGCCGTGGCTCCGTGTGCGGAAAAGCCATATCTGTGCACGTTAAAGAACACGCTGGATGGCCTTGACGGGAGGCTACCATCTGTCTCCCAAGAGCTGTTCCAGAGGGTCTCCTCCCCCAACCTTTTCTGAACCTTCGGGGTCCATGTGACCTGGCCATTTAGCCCATGGTGTGCAAAAAAGTGCCTCTCGGAGGTAAAACAATCCAACCCTGGGCACGTTAAAGAACACGCTGGTTGGCCTTGACGGGAGGCTACCATCTGTCTCCCAAGAACTGTTCCAGAGGGTCTCCTCCCCAACCTTCTCTGACCTTCGGGGTCCATGTGACCTGGCCATTTAGCCCATGGTGTGCAAAAAAGTGCTTCTCAGAGGTAAAACAATCCAACCCTGTGCACGTTAAAGAACACGCTGGATGGTCTTGACGGGAGGCTACCATCTGTCTCCCAAGAGCTGTTCCAGTGGGTCTCTTCCCCCAACCTTTTCTGAGCATTTCCATCTCTGAGTCAGCATTTCCAAAAACTCACCTGACGTATGGCTCTTCTGCAAACCGTTCGACGGCTTAACGTCCCATCCAACCTACGGCGGCCTTTCCAAGTCCATAGGGTCCCCCGCTGATCGAGCATGGGACAAGGATTTTCCACTGATAAATCTCAATTCTAGCTCAGCTGGGACTCGAACCTAGAAACTACAGATTGAAACTACAGCTTGGCGCGATGCCGACTGAGCCACCCCCGACCCAAAATGTCGAGATATCGAGGTCATGTGACAAAATAGGTTGAGCAAATGAAAGAGAATATGCAATAAATGTATACGAATTCGGTTGGGAATTAAAAAAAAAATAGTTAACGAGACTTAACTATAAATATTGTTGAAATTTAAAATGGATGAGCCCTGATCGTGAGTTCGAGTAACAATTGGTCAGTGAAAATTACAATAGAATGCAATTTGTTACAAAAGAATGGATAAAATCATTTAAAAACAAACTAAATCAACCGGCACGAAACTCTATAATAACACAAAGATAAGCTTTCAGAAGAATCTATTAAATTCCTAAATAACTAAATAACTATACACAAAACTACAACTAAGTGTACAGTCGATCAAAAAAGTATCCAAACTGATTGATTACAGAATTCAGAAAAATATCTGGCAACGGTTTTTTTTAGACGTTAGTGATCTGCCAACCTTCGTGTCACGTGATTACAGAATTCAGGAAAAATATCTGGAGCCTGTACAGCAACTGTACACGCTCCAGTTACCGTTCACAGCAAACTGGAGCGTGTGCAGTTACTGCACACGCTCCAGTTTGCTGTGAACGGTGACTGCACATGCTCAATATTTCCGTGAGTGAGCCCACACGATCTAGTATCAAAATAATATGACCACCTACAGTCGCTCAAAAAAGTATCCAAACACTACGGTTGATTACAGAATTCAGAAAAAATATCTGGCAACGATTTTTTTTTGAAATTAGTGATCTGGCAACCTTCGTGTCACGTGATTACAGAATTCAGGAAAAATATCTGGAGCTTGTGCAGTTACTGCACACGCTCCAGTTTGCTGTGAACGGTAACTGCACACGCTCAATATTTCCGTGAGTGAGCCCACACGATCTAATATCAAAATAATATGACCACCTACAGTCGCTCAAAAAAGTATCCGAACACTATGGTTGATTACAGAATTCAGAAAAAATATCTGGCAGCGATTTTTTTTGAAATTAGTGATCTGGCAACCTTCGTGTCACGTGATTACAGAATTCAGGAAAAATATCTGGAGCGTGTACAGCAACTGTACACACTCCAGTTACCGTTCACAGCAAACTGGAGCGTGTGCAGTTACTGCACACGCTCCAGTTTGCTGTGAACGGTAACTGCACACGCTCAATATTTCCGTGAGTGAGCCCACACGATCTAGTATCAAAATAATATGACCACGTACAGTCGCTCAAAAAAGTATCCGAACACTACGGTTGATTACAGAATTCAGAAAAAATATCTGGCAACGATTTTTTCAGAAATTAGTGATCTGGCAACCTGGCAACCTTCGTGTCACGTGACAGGAACGTGATCACTAATTTCTAAAAAAAAATCGTTGCCAGATATTTTTTCTTAATTCTGTCATCAACCATGGTGTTCGGATACTTTTTTTGAGCGACTGTACTATTTTCAGACCTAATTCTTTTCATATATTGATCACCATGCACAAGACGATAATATTTTCCTTTTCATACACCAGCTTACTAATATAATCCCCACCAATAAAGTAGTCAACCTCCAGCGCTCACACTACATAAAAAACATTTTTTGGTTAAACTATCGTGCACAGACTCTTAATTCTGACTGCTTTTCGATCTCACAACTTCAACAACACACTTCTATCAACAACAATATAGGGGCGGGGGTGGCTCAGTCGGTAGCGCGCCCCCAGGCTCGTAATCTGTAGTTCCCAGGTTCGAGTCCCAGCTGGGTCAGCGTTGAGATTTATCTCCGCAAAATTCCCCGCCCTGCCCACGGTCAGTAGGGGACACCGATGGGCTTGGAAAGGCCGCCGTTCGTCGGATGGTACGTTAAGCCGTGGCCCCGTGTGTGGGAGAGTCATACCCTGTGCACGTTAAAGAACACTCTGGATGGCCTTGACGCGAAGCTACCATCTGTCTCCCAACAGCTGTTCCAGTGGGTCCCCTCCTCAACCTTCTCTGAGCCTTCGGGGTCCATGTGACCTGGCCATTTAGCCCATGGTGTGCAAAAAAGTGCCGCTCAGAGGTAAAACAACCCAACCTGAGACTTCGGGCACTGATCCAATGCCTTTAGATAGATGTTTTTAAAGTTTTTTAAAATGTAGCTGCCAGAAGATACAGTCCTTTTAAGCTTTTGATACTTAGCTGGGAATTCTCACTCTGAATCAGCCAGCTGTGGATCTGCCAAGAACTTAAGAAAGTCAGTCACATCTTCGTAGGTTTCCACAGATTCCTGCGAATTGAACACAGACACAGGATCAGAGTTGGGTTGTTTTACCTCTGAGCGGCACTTTTTTTGCACACCATGGGCTAAATGGCCAGGTCACATGGACCCCGAAGGCTCAGAGAAGGTTGGGGAAGGGGACCCACTGGAACAGCTGTTGGGAGACAGATGGTAGCCTCCCGTCAAGGCCATCCAGCGTGTTCTTTAACGTGCACAGGTATGTCTCTCCCACACACGGGGACACGGCTTAAGGTCCCATCCGACGGACGGCGGCCTTTCCAAGCCCATCGATGTCCCCTATTGACCGTGGGCAGGGCGGGGAATTTTGCGGAGATAAATCTCAACGCTGACCCAGCTGGACTCGAACCTTCCCAGGTTCGAGTCCCATCTGGGGCTCAGTCGGTAGCGTGCCAGGCTACAGATTACGAGCCTGGCGCGCTACCTGCTGAGCCCCCCCCCCCTTTTTTCTTTTACAGGAATGCTCAGTCTGGTACCGATCACTGTGTGTCCTTCTAAGTAGATGAAGGGATCCTTTTGCAAAGAGTTCTGCACAATCCTATGTTGCAAAAGTAAGCACAGTAGTTGAAACGTTTAGCTTTTGAGCAATATCAATATAGGACCCCAAGAGCTGAGGCCAGTAATTTCACAACTTGTTCATAAGTTAAACCCATCATTTTTTATCTTAAATGAGCAGTTTAAACGTTTATTCTTTTGTAAATGGGGCGGGGGTGGCTCACTCGGTAGCGCGCTAGGCTCGTAATCTGCAGTTCCCAGGTTCGAGTCCCAGTTGGGTCAGCGTTGAGATTTATCTCCGCAAAATTCCCCGCCCTTCCCACGGTCAGTAGGGGACACCGATGGGCTTGGAAAGGCCGCCGTCCGTCGGATGGGACGTTAAGCCGTGGCCCCGTGTGCGGGAGAGCATCCCCTGTGCACGTTAAAGAACACGCTGGATGGCCTTGACGGGAGGCTACCATCTGCCTCCCAACAGCTGTTCTAGTGGGTCCCCTCACCCAACCTTCTCTGAGCCTACAGGGTCCTTGTGACCTGGCCATTTAGCCCATGGTGTGCAAAAAAGTGCCGCTCAGAGGTAAAACAAACCAACGTTAAAGAACACGCTGAATGGCCTTGACGGGAGGCTACCATCAGTCTCCCAATAGTTGTTCCAGTGGGTCCCCCTCCCCCAACCTTCTCTGAGCCTTCGGGGTCCTTGTGACCTGGCCATTTAGCCCATGATGTGCAAAAAAGTGCCGCTCAGAGGTAAGACAATCCAATCCAATTAATTAATTTTCACGCAGAAGCACACACGAGCGTTCATGACCCGCCCATCACAAACTCATTGCAGCACATTCATCTATCGTAACAATAATATTGATTGCTTTGAATATTTAGATGTTTACAGAGACTATAAATTAAATTGAAAGGAACATAGAGCGATTGTAATTAAAAAGATCAGTATTGTATTATCACGGTTATATTATATTAGGCAATATGTAGATATTTCAACCTAAAAGATGATATAAAATTGTTGGGTTAAATCTTATTTGCATCATGGAATTACTTCTTCGGGAGGTCGCATGTTACACTAATAACAGATTAATTGTAACTCAAAATAGAGATCTCCGCAAAACTCCCCGCCCTGCCCACGGTCAGTAGGGGACACCGATGGGCTTGGAAAGGCCGCCGTCCGTCGGATGGGACGTTAAGCCATGGCCCCTATGTGGGAGAGACATACCCTGTGCACGTTAAAGAACACGCTGGATGGCCTTGACGGGAGGCTACCATCTGTCTCCCAACAGTTGTTCCAGTGGGTCCCCTCCCTCAACCTTCTCTGAGCCTTCGGGGTCCATGTGACCTGGCTATTTAGCCCATGGTGTGCAAAAAAGTGCCGCTCAGAAGTGAAACACCCTAACCTCTTGCTTCCAATCGCGCTTAGCTTACTATTTTTATGACATCACGTAGTAGGAAATAAAATAAAAATAAAGTATAAAAATAATTGTAACAAACGATCTCAGGTCATCAATTGTAGTCGTAAATCCTCTTGGATTATTACAAGCGTTTGGGAGAACGGAACTGACTCCAGTTGTTGCAGCCATGGCGACACGACCCTAAGCTGTCCACGTGGCTGTAAAAAGGCGCGAGATAATTGAGAGCTGGTGTCGTAACGGGGTGATTTATGGAGGCTTGCAGAAGCTGCTGCTGTTAACAATCCCTGTGAGTTGCCTGGAAGACACGTTCAACTCTCCATCTTCTTCTGGTCCAGATGAAGAGAAGTTTGCGGAGTATTGATGAGAGAAGAGAGGGATTGTAAATTATCCCTCTGCATTTATGTCACATCTGGAAGAGAGGTAGGGAAGTACAGGAAGGATCTAAGAAGACGGTACTCGAAAAAGTAAGATGATTTGTGAGCCTCTTGGGAAAGGACGTTTTCAATTTTAGAGGTGTAGTTTTCATGGAGGATACCCTTTGCTTCTGAGAGAGAGGCTGTTAGGAAATTCAGATTCATTCGTTGTGAAATTTAGAGGGAATTTGAAAAGATGGATCACTCAGTTGCGTTGCACTGCAAGTGGGAAATTTGATGATGCTGAGGAGAAAAATAACAGGATTGCGTAGAGTTTTCCTGATTGGCAGAGCGAGGCCGACGTTTCTGGGTTGGGTTGGGTTACCTCTGAGCGGCACTTTTTTGCACACCATGGGCTAAATGGCCAGGTCACGTGGACCCCGAAGGCTCAGAGAAGGTTGGGAGAGGGGACCCACTGGAACAGCTGTTGGGAGACAGATGGTAGCCTCCCGTCAAGGCCATCCAGCGTGTTCTTTAACGTTGGGTTGTTTTACCTCTGAGCGGCACTTTTTTGCACACCATGGGCTAAATGGCCAGGTCACGTGGACCCCGAAGGCTCAGAGAAGGTTGGGAGAGGGGACCCACTGGAACAGCTGTTGGGAGACAGATGGTAGCCTCCCGTCAAGGCCATCCAGCGTGTTCTTTAACGTTGGGTTGTTTTACCTCTGAGCGGCACTTTTTTGCACACCATGGGCTAAATGGCCGGGTCACGTGGACCCCGAAGGCTCAGAGAAGGTTGGGAGAGGGGACCCACTGGAACAGCTGTTGGGAGACAGATGGTAGCCTCCCGTCAAGGCCATCCAGCGTGTTCTTTAACGTTGGGTTGTTTTACCTCTGAGCGGCACTTTTTTGCACACCATGGGCTAAATGGCCAGGTCACATGGACCCCGAAGGCTCAGAGAAGGTTGGGGGAGGGGACCCACTGGAACAGCTGTTGGGAGACAGATGGTAGCCTCCCGTCAAGGCCATCCAGCGTGTTCTTTAACGTTGGTTTGTTTTACCTCTGAGCGACACTTTTTTGCACACCACGGGCTAAACGGCCAGGTCACATGGACCCCGAAGGCTCAGAGAAGGTTGGGGGAGGGGACCCCCTGGAACAGCTGTTGGGAGACAGATGATAGCCTCCCGTCAAGGCCATCCAGCGTGTTCTTTAACGTTGGGTTGTTTTACCTCTGAGCGGCACTTTTTTGCACACCATGGGCTAAATGACCAGGTCACATGGACCCCGAAGACTCAGAGAAGGTTGGGAGAGGGGACCCACTGGAACAGCTGTTGGGAGACAGATGGTAACCTCCCTTCAAGGCAATCCAGCGTGTTCTTTAACGTGCACAGGGTATGACTCTCCCGCACACGGGGCCACGGCTTAACGTCCCATCCGACGGACGGCGGCCTTTCCAAGCCCATCGGTGTCCCCTACTGACCGTGGGCAAAGCGGGGAATTTTGCGGAGATAAATCTCAACACTGACCCAGCTGGGACTCGAACCTGGGAACTACAGATTACGAGCCTGGCGCGCTACCGACTGAGCCACCCCCGCCCCCCAACGTTTCTGAATTTGTATGTCTTGAGGTTTGGCGTTTAGTTGTTTCTTCTGGAAAAAAATAATTAAACTTGCTATTTAATGGATATTATCATTTTTATCTGGGGCGGGGATGGCTCAGTCAGTAGCACGCCAGGATCGTAATCTGTAATTTCCAGGTTCGAGTGCCAGCTGGTCAGTGTTGAGATTTATCTCCGCAAAGCTGCAATCGGTCAGTAACGGACGCCGATGGGTTTGGAAAGGCTCCGTCTGTCGAATGCAATGTTAAGCCGTTGCTCCATGTGTGGGCGGGGGTGGCTCAGTCGGTAGCGCGCCAGGCTCGTAATCTGTAGTTCCCAGGTTCGAGTCCCAGCTGGGTCAGCGTTGAGATTTATCTCCGCAAAATTCCCCGCCTTGCCCACGGTCAGTAGGGGACACAGATGGGCTTGGAAAGGCCGCCGTCCGTCGGATGGGACGTTAAGCCGTGGCCCCGTGTGCGGGAGAGCCATACCCTGTGCACGTTAAAGAACACGCTGGATGGCCTTGACGGGAGGCTACCATCTGTCTCCAAACAGTTGTTCCAGCGGGTCCCCTCCCGCAACCTTCTCTGAGCCTTCGGGGTCCTTGTGACCTGACCATTTAGTTCATTGTGCGCAAAAAAAGTGCGGCTCAGAGATAAAACAACCCTCCATGTGCGGGAGAGCCATACCCTGTGCACGTTAAAGAAAATGCTGGGTGGCCTTGACGGGAGGTTTTCAACAGCTTGTCTCTCAACAGCTGTCCAGTGGACCCCCTCCCTCAAGCACTCAGGGTCTTTGTGACCCGGTCATTTATCCCATTGTGTGCAAAAAAAAGTGCCACTCAGAGGTTAAATAACCCAACGCATGAAAGTTTGACTCAAATACGAAGATGGAATAAGAATTTATTGAAAAGGATGGGTTTGACTTTTCCCAAGTTTAAGTCTCTAGGCCCTTAGGCCTTAACTGCCATGGGTTTTACGGACTAACTGCTATTTCAGCAGGGCAAACTTTGTGTTGTGTTAGCTCTAACTGAGGCAGTGCTAATAGGGACTTCAATCCTTTGTGTGTTCGGTTAGCTCTAACTGAGGCGGTGGTCAATAGGGACTTCAATCTTTTGTGTGTTGTGTAAGCTCTACCTGAGGCAGTAGCCAATAGGAACTTCAACCTTTTGTGTCAGCTCTAACTGAGGCAGTGCCAATAGGGACTTCAGTCTTTTGTGTGTTGGGTTAGCCCTAGCAGAGCCAGGTGCAAATAGGGACTTCAATCTTTTGTGTGTTGGGTTAGCTCTAACTGAGGCAGGGGCAAATGGGGACTTCAATCTTTTGTGTGTTGTGTAAGCTCTACCTGAGGCAGTGGTCAATAGGAACTTCAATCTTTCGTGTGAGCTCTAACTGAGGAAGTGGTCAATAGGGACTTCAGTCTTATTAGGGCACGTCCTTATACTGCAAGGCCTGTAAAATCTAAGATTTTTCTCTGTCCTAATTGTCGGAAATAAAAAAAAATGCCGTTCTGATCTCGGTCAGTAAGGGGACACCGATGGGCTTGGAAATGTTGCCGTCCTTCGGACCGGACATTAAGCCATGACAGTGCGCTTTCGAAAATTCTCTGTGTGGTCTTGACGCGTGGCTTCCGTCTATCAGTTAATAGCTGTCCAATGGGTTCTTTTCCCTTAAAAAAGTCCAAAAAAATCCCCTTGATGTCCTTGGGGCCTGGTCGTTCAGTCATTGTGTGGAAAAAGAGTGCCGCTCGGAGGAAAACCAACCCTTTGGGTTCTCATGACTCTTTGCCAATTAGGGGCGGGGGTGGCTCAGTCGGTAGCGCGCCAGACTCGTAATCTGTAGTTCCCAGTTTCGAGTCCCATCTGGGTCAGCATTGAGATTTATCTCCACAAAATTCCCCGACCTGCCCACGGTCAGCAGGGGACACCGATGGGCTTGGAAAGGCCGCCGTCCGTCGGATGGGACGATAAGCCGTGGCCCCGTGTGTGGGAGAGCCATACCCTGTGCACGTTAAAGAACACGCTGGATGGCCTTGATGGGAGGCTACCATCTGTCTCCCAACAGCTGTTCCAGTGGGTCTCCTCCCCCAACCTACTCTGAGCCTTCGGGGTCCATGTGACCTGGCCATTTAGCCCAGGGTGGGCAAAAAAGTGCCGCTCAGAGGTAAAACAACCCAACCCAACTTTGCCAATTGGGGGCGGGGGTGGCTCAGTTCGCGGTATCGCGCCAGGCTCGTAATCTGTAGTTCCCAGGTTCGAGTCCCAGCTGGGTCAGCGTTGAGATTTATCTCCGCAAAATTCCCCGCCCTGCCCACGGTCAGCAGGGGACACCGATGGGCTTGGAACGACCGCCGTCCGTCGGATGGGACGTTAAGCAGCGGACCCGTGTGCGGGAGAGCCATACCCTGTGCACGTTAAAGAACACGCTGGATGGCCTTGACGGGAGGCTACCATCTGTCTCCCAACAGCTGTTCCAGTGGGTCCCCTTCCCCAACCTTCTCTGAGCCTTTGGGATCCATGTGACCTGGCCATTTAGCCCATGGTGTGCAAAAAAGTGCCGCTCTGAGGTAAAACAACCCAACCCAACTGTCTTGGAGTTTTTCTTTTGCATTAGGGAAAAAATATCGACAACAATCTTACGGAACTCAACTGGACTAATAATAAAGGATTTCCAAACGGACATTTACAGATGATAAAACAAAACCGAAAACACAATGGTCTTAGTCAAAGGAGTAAACAGAAATCCTGCATGATTAGCTTCCAAGATATCAAAATATTATCAGCACCGTTAACTGAATTTTGTCTAAATGTAGCAGAGAAATTGCACATTTACAATAACAGCCACTCAAGTATTAATGATGCTACACCAGAACCACCGTTGCCTTGGTAACTCTTATTGCAGATGGCGATCACTAAACTGAATGACCTTGTCTTGACAAGAGACTGACGTCACATATGCACGTCATCCAACGAAGTTTAATAGGAACTCTTAAGTGAAGTGACATATAGTTAATTTCGAAGAAACCCATGTATTGGTCAAATACTTAAGTTTATTTCAACTATATATTTCCGTACCAGCAGCATGTTTACCTGAACTTCAGATTAAATTGGGCACAATAAGCTAATGTATAATTGCGAACTACACGGAAAGAAGGGAAGGGGGGGGGGGCTCAGTCGGTAGCGCGTCAGACTCGTAATCTGCAGTTCCCAGGTTCGAGTCCCAGTTGGGTCAGCGTTGAGATTCATCTCTGCAAAACCCCTAGCCCTACCCACGGTCAGTAGTGGACATCGATTGGCTTGGAAAGACTGCCATCCATTGAATGGAATGTTAAGATGTGGCCACGTGTGTGGGAGAGGCCTACACTGTGCATATTAAAGAATATGCTGGATGGCCTTGACAGGATGTTACCATCTGCTCCCAACAGCTACTCCAGTGGGTCCCCTCCCCCAACCTTCTCTGATCCTTCGGGGTCTATGTGACCTGACCATTTAGCCCATGGTGTGCAAAAAAGTGCCGCCCGGAGGTAAAACAAACCAAGAAAAGAAATTGGGTTGTTTTACCAGTTTTTTTTTTGCACACAATAGGCTAAATGGCCACTTTGAAGGTTGGGTTGGGTTGTTTTACCTCTGAGCGGCACTTTTTTGCACACCATGGGCTAAATGGCCAGGTCATATGGATCCCGAAGGCTCAGAGAAGGTTGTGGTAGGGGACCCACTGGAACAGCTGTTGGGAGGCAGATGGTAGCCTCCCGTCAAGGCCATCCAGCGTGTTCTTTAACGTTGGGTTGTTTTACCTCTGAGCGGCACTTTTTTGCACACCATGGGCTAAATGGCCAGGTCACATGGATCCCGAAGTCTCAGAGAAGGTTGTGGTAGGGGACCCACTGGAACAGCTGTTGGGAGGCAGATGGTAGCCTCCCGTCAAGGCCATCCAGCGTGTTCTTTAACGTTGGGTTGTTTTACCTCTGAGCGGCACTTTTTTGCACACCATGGGCTAAATGGCCAGGTCATATGGATCCCGAAGGCTCAGAGAAGGTTGTGGTAGGGGACCCACTGGAACAGCTGTTGGGAGGCAGATGGTAGCCTCCCGTCAAGGCCATCCAGCGTGCTCTTTAACGTTGGGTTGTTTTACCTCTGAGCGGCACTTTTTTGCACACCATGGGCTAAATGGCCAGGTCATATGGATCCCGAAGGCTCAGAGAAGGTTGTGGTAGGGGACCCACTGGAACAGCTGTTGGGAGGCAGATGGTAGCCTCCCGTCAAGGCCATCCAGCGTGTTCTTTAACGTTGGGTTGTTTTACCTCTGAGCGGCACTTTTTTGCACATCATGGGCTAAATGGCCAGGTCACATGGATCCCGAAGGCTCAGAGAAGGTTGTGGTAGGGGACCCACTGGAACAGCTGTTGGGAGGCAGATGATAGCCTCCCGTCAAGGCCATCCAGCGTGTTCTTTAACGTTGGGTTGTTTTACCTCTGAGCGGCACTTTTTTGCACACCATGGGCTAAATGGCCAGGTCATATGGACCCCGAAGGCTCAGAGAATGTTGGGTGAGGGGACCCACTGGAACAGCTGTTGGGAGACAGATGGTAGCCTCCCGTCAAGGCCATCCAGCGTGTTCTTTAACGTGCACAGGGTATGTCTCTCCAGCACACGGGGCCACGGCTTAACGTCCCATCCGACGGACGGCGGCCTTTCCAAGCCCACCGGTGTCCCCTACTGACGGGCAATTTTGCGGGGAATTTTGCGGAGATAAATCTCAACGCTGACCCAGCTGGGACTCGAACCTGGGAACTACAGATTACGAGCCTGGCGCGCTACCTACTGACCAACCCCCGCCCCCTTGGAGGAGGGGACTCAAATAGTAATAGGAGGGGACTCAATAGGGACAACGGATAGACGGACCCGCCGTCCATCTATCCGTTATCCCTATTGACAACAGCTTAACGTCCCACCGAAGGATGGCGGCCTTTTCAAGCCCATCGGTAACCCTTGCTTACCGTGGGCAGGGCGGGGATTTTTGCGGAGATAAATCTCAATGCTAATCCAACGGGGACTCGAACCTGGGAACTGCAGATTGCGACTACCTTGCTACCGACTGAGTACACCCACCCCGTTTAGCAGAGGATTCCCTAACCTGCTTCCCCCCGCGTCAGGCGAATTGTGGGGCTTACAGTTCGCTTCTGGCTCGTTCTATTTTGTTGCGATCTTAAGCAACCACGGCAATTCCCGATTCCGCCTGACAGCACTACCAGTTATGAAAAGCCGTGCCTATCTAGAGCCGGGGGCAAGAATGCGCCATATAGACGCACCTCAACCCCGACCTCACATGGCAGCAGTCCTATAAGAGGAAAGCTAACCACCAGAAGAAACCTTACTTTAATCTGTTCCCCAGTTAGTCATTGGGTTGGGTTGGGTTGTTTTACCTCTGAGCGGCACTTTTTTGCACACCATGGGCTAAATGGCCAGGTCACATGGACCCCGAAGGCTCAGAGAAGGTTGGGGGAGGGGACCCACTGGAACAGCTGTTGGGAGACAGATGGTAGCCTCCCGTCAAGACCATACAGCCTGTTCTTTAACGTTGGGTTGTTTTACCTCTGAGCGGCACTTTTTTGCACACCATGGGCTAAATGGCCAGGTCACATGGACCCCGAAGGCTCAGAGAAGGTTGGGGGAGGGGACCCACTGGAACAGCTGTTGGGAGACAGATGGTAGTCTTCCAGTGTGTTCTTTAAGTGTAGTTCAGAAGTACTCTTCCAGTGTGTTTTCTTCCAGTGTAGTTCATCCAGCGTGTTCTTTAACGTGCACAGGATATGTCTCTCTCGCACACGGAGACACGGTTTAACGTCCCATCCGACGGACGGCGGCCACGGCTTAACGTACCATCCGACGGACGGCGGCCCATCGATGTCCCCTACTGACCGTGGGCAGGGCGGGGAATTTTGCGGAGATAAATCTCAACGCTGACCCAGCTGGGATTCGAACCTGTTAACTACAGATTACGAGCCTGGCGCGCTACCGACTGAGCCACCCCCGCCCTCCCCGGTTAGCCATGAACAAGAATATGTAAATCCAAGTTCGCTCGGCACCCGGGGTGGAGACTCTTAGTAAGGCCCAGACTTTTAACAGGACTCTAGCCTACTGGGGCGCGACCCTTTTCAGCTGAGCCCTTGAACTTGCTCACACAGAGCCCTGAGGTTGAGATCTAAGACACCGTCACCGTCCAACCGGCACGCCCAACCAGTCGGTGGCATCCTCGACCTCGGTTGGTCTTGGCTATGTCCAACCGGGGACCGAATCCGGCAGGCACAGCCTTCGACCGGGTTGCTGGGCCCGAAGCCCCCCCCCCACCACCACCACCACCACCACGCCAAGGTGGTCCCCTATCGGGGGGGGGGGGGGGGGGTCGCTTCTGGCTCGGGGTTAGAGTACCCACCCGAGGAAAAACTCTCTACCCTGTCCACGGTCAGTAGGGGACATCGATGGATTTCAAAAACCCGCCGTCCGTCGGATGGGACGTTAAACCGTGGCTCCGTGGACCGTAGCGCCTGTGAATGTGAAACAACACGCTGGATAACCTCGATGGAAGGCTACCATCTGTCTCACAACTGCTGTACCATTGGGTCCCCTCCTCCGACCTTCTCTGAGACTTTGGGATCCTTGTGACCTGCCATTTAGTCCATTGCGTGCAAAAAAAGTCGCTCAGAGCTAAATCAACCCAAACAACCTCTGCAAAAGATTTTTTATAATATTTATAGGAATGTTTGATATAAAACATTTTAAAGGACTATCCCATGGTTTTTCCCTGTAGCTGTGAACAAGTAGTAACAGATCATGAACATCCATATTCCCCATTAGAAATCCCTCTCCTTGCTGTCCGTGGGCCAGAATCCCATTGCCCATCAAACAGCATCAAATACAGTTGCTCAAAAAAGTATCGGAACGCTACGGTTGATGACAAAAATTCAGAAAAAATATCTGGCAACGATTTTTTTTTTCGAAGTTAGTGATCTGGCAACCTTCGTGTCACGTGACACGAAGGTTCCCAGATCGCTAATTTCTAAAAAAAAAATCGTTGCCAGATATTTTTCCTGAATTCTGTAATCAACCACAGTTTTCGGATACTTTTTTTGAACGACTGTAGGTGGTCATATAATTTTGATATTAGATCGTGTGGGCTCACTCACGGAAATATTGAGCGTGTGCAGTTACCGTTCACAGCAAACTGGAGCGTGTACAGTTGCTGTACACGCTCCAGATATTTTTCCTGAATTCTGTAATCACGTGACACGAAGGTTGCCAGATCACTAATTTCTAAAAAATTAGTTGCCAGATATTTTTCGATTTACACGATTATTGCAAAAAGATTTGTAAATCATTTGATATAAGTATTTAAGTTTCTTTAACTAATATCTGGGAGTGAAAAAAATGTTACTGCGCACATTTATTGCTTTTGGGCCTGAAACTAGATCCATTAGTCCATCGTAAATAAAAAAAAAGACAGAAAAGGTTTTGTTCAAATGAAGACTTTCCCTTTGAACCGTAACCGAGTTTTTCGAAGGTGTTGCTAAGTAACGAAAATCCTAATGCATCCTACATGAGATCATCTTATTGCATTAAAAGGATCTCTAGCTACTTGGAGTGAGGAAAAATAAAATTGAATGTTCGAAAAAAAAGGAATGAGAGCCTTAAAAGATTTCTTTTAAAGTGTACACACGGATTCAGAAACTTTATTGCATTAGGGAGAGAGTTCAAAATGTTCTTGACAGCGTCTGTAGATTTGCATTCGTTCTTCCGAAGTTAACGATCAACGACTTGTTTGAAAGCGTGTCTAAACTTCTTGTTATGTGTTATAAACAAAGGCCGTGTCATCTTATCTGTCTGTGTGTAAAAATTGGGTCTGCGATATCTGCGTTGTTGCTATTCAGACTACTACACACGGAGGAATATTTTACATTTTCGCAAGGATACAGCTTGGAGACGAATAAATTCAGGTCGATTTATCACAAATGTATGATGATAATGCCTGTTCATGTGACACTGGTCGGTAGAGCGCCAGGCTCGTTATCTGTAGTTCCCAGGTTCGAGTCTCAGCTGCGTCAGCGTTGAGATTTATCTCCTTAAAAAACTCTCCTTAAAATTTATCTCCTTACACTCCAGTTTGCTGTGAACGGAAACTGGAGCGTGTACAGTTGCTGTACACGCTCCAGATATTTTTCCTGAATTCTGTGATCACGTGACACGAAGGTTACCAGATCACTAATTTCTAAAAAAAATCGTTGCCTGATATTTTTTCTGAATTCTGTAATCAACCGTAGTGTTCGAATACGTTTTTGAGCGACTGTACTCTCCGTTTTCTCAAACCCTCCATTTCCTTATTTCTGGAAGGAATATAAATGACAGGATATGATTAACTTTTAGGTAAGCGTTTCATAGGTATTTAGTATTGTTATAAAGCTAAGACACGGCACTTTTTTGCTCACCATGGACTAAACGGCCACGTCACATGGACCCCGAAGACTCAGAGAAGATTGGGGGAGGGGAGCCACTGGAAATGGTTGGAGACAGATGGTATTCCCCCGTCAAGGCCATCCAGCGTGTTCTTTAACGTGCACAGGGTATGGCTCTCCCGCACACGGGGCCACGGCTTAGAGTCCCATCCGACGGACGGTGATCTTTCCAAGCCCATCGATGTCCCCTACTGACCGTGGGCAGGGCGGGGAGTTTTGCGGAGATAAATCTCTACGCTGACCCAGCTGGGACTCGAACCTGGGAACTACAGACTACGAGCCTGGCGCGCTACCGACTGAGCCACCCCCGCCCTAGCGTCCTCAATAACAGAATATATCATTCCCTTGACCAGGATTGCCTGCAGGAGACACTGAGCATGACTGTTCATAGTGCTCCTTCCCAAGTGTCTCTACTGAGTTGGGTTGGGGTGTTTTACCTCTCAGCGGCACTTTTTTGCACACCATGGGCTAAATGGCCAGGTTACAAGGACCCCGAAGGCTCAGAGAAGGTTGGGGGAGGGGACCCACTGTAACAGCTGTTGGGAGACAGATGGTAGCCTCCCGTCAAGGCCATCCAGCGTGTTCTTTAACGTGCACAGGGTATGGCTCTCCCGCACACGGGGCCACGGCTTAACGTCCCATCCGACGGACGGCGGTCTTTCCAAGCCCATCGGTGTCCCCTACTGACCGTGGGCAGGGCGGGAGTTTTGCGGAGATAAATCTCAACGCTGACCCAGCTGGGACTCGAAACGGGGAACTACAGATTAGGAGCTTGGCGCGCTACCGACGGAGCCATTTACCCCCTCCCCCCTAAGCTCGTGGAGTTCTCATAATCTGGCAATTTAGCCCATTGTGTGCATAAAAGCGCCGCTTCAGAGGTTCGAATTGGTTGTTTTACCTCTGAGCGGCACTTTTTTGCACACAATGGGATAAATGGACATGTCACAAGACCCCCGAAGACTCAGAGAAAGTTTCTGATCCACTTGGCAACTATTGGGATACAGATCATAATCTCCTGTCAAGGCCATCCAGCGTGTTCTTTAACGTGCAGAGGGTATGGCTCTCCCGCACAAGGGGCCACGGCGTAACATCCCATTCGACGGACGGCGGCCTTTCCAAGCCCATCGGTGTCCCCTACTGACTGAGGCAAGGAGGTGAGTTCCGCGGAAATAAATCTGAAGACTAGGACTCGAACCCGAGAACTGCAGATTATGAGCCTAGCGCGCTGCCTGCTATCGTTAACAGGTAAAACGATGCATTTTTTTGGCAATTTGTTTCCTTAGTGGTTGTTGGATATTCTGTATTGAAAAATGTTTATGCAGTAATGATACAACCATCCCAATCTATTATTTTTTCCCAACGAGAAATGAGGTTATACACTGGTTTCCTGATTTCCATAAATTAAGAAAAACCCTTATGTTAAGTCAATGGAAAGCTAACGTGAAAGCTTTTTAACTTCTAGGGGGGGGGGTGGCTCAGTCGGTAGCACGCCAGGCTCCTAATCTGTAGTTCCCAGGTTCGAGTCCCAGCTGGGTCAGCGTTGAGATTTATCTCCGCAAAACTCCCCGCCCTGCCCACGGTCAGTAGGGGACACCGATGGGCTTGGAAAGGCCGCCGTCGGTCAGATGGGACGTTAAGCCGTGGCTCCTTGTGCGGGAGAGCCATACCCTGTGCACGTTAAAGAACACGCTGGATGGCCTTGACGGGAGGCTACCATCTGTCTCACAACAGCTGTTCCAGTGGGTCCCCTTCCCCAACCTTCTCTGAGCCTTCGGGGTCCATGTGACCTGGCCATTTAGCCCATGGTGTGCAAAAAAGTGTCGCTCAGAGGTAAAACAACCCAACGTTAAAGAACACGCTGGATGGCCTTGACGGGAGGCTACCATCTGTCTCACAACAGCTGTTCCAGTGGGTCCCCTTCCCCAACCTTCTCTGAGCCTTCGGGGTCCATGTGACCTGGCCATTTAGCCCATGGTGTGCAAAAAAGTGTCGCTCAGAGGTAAAACAACCCAACGTTAAAGAACACGCTGGATGGCCTTGACGGGAGGCTACCATCTGTCTCACAACAGCTGTTCCAGTTGGTCCCCTTCCCCAACCTTCTCTGAGCCTTCGGGGTCCATGTGACCTGGCCATTTAGCCCATGGTGTGCAAAAAAGTGTCGCTCAGAGGTAAAACAACCCAACGTTAAAGAACACGCTGGATGGCCTTGACGGGAGGCTACCATCTGTCTCACAACAGCTGTTCCAGTGGGTTCCCTTCCCCAACCTTCTCTGAGCCTTCGGGGTCCATGTGATCTGGCCATTTATCCCATGGTGTGCAAAAAAGTGTCGCTCAGAGGTAAAACAACCCAACCCAAATCTTTCGTATTGTTCAGTTTGTTCAGAAAATTGTTTTGATTTTGAATTTGAATTGTTTTGTTTTGAATTGAAATTGTTTTGAAAAATGTGATTGCAGATAAAGATCTCAATCAAATAAATCAATAGAAGTTTGAACATTTAACAACAGCAATGCCAGTCTTAAGAGACTTTTGGTTTTAGCAGGTTCAAATTTATGTACCTGACATACAAACAAAATTGAGCAAAAAAACTTTGACAGCTAATAGTTTAATTATACTTTGTTCACTAGATGCCGAGGGAGGTTGTTTCGCACAGAAAAGTTATAAATAGAATGAAAATGCCTTCGCTGAATCAATCATTTGTTTAAATAAAATAGAAAGCTACAAACCGGCTTGTGAGATAAGCAGGCACCGACGGATAGCTCCGTCACAGCTGTTGCCCAAATAGCTCTCAAAGACAGCAGCTGCAATATGCACTGGGACATGTGACGCTCACAGATAGTAATAGGAGGGATGCGGTTCCATCATAGATGCAGTAATCTTTCAGAAAGTAGAAGTTTCTTATAGTGGAGAGAAGATATCGTCTTGTTTAATGGGATCAGGGGAGTATGCATTTGAAGGATTTTGAGCTGATCTCCTTGTAGGATTTATGGCTGTGATTTGCAACAGTGAATAAGGACACCGAATGATGGTTCTTGTGGCTTCTGAACTCTTTTTGAAACGGGAATTCATCACAGAAATCACTGATCTATGCAAATGGAGTTTAAATTGATGTCACTGTCTTCTGATAATACTGGGTATGGTGGAAAAATTGTCTTGAGTCAGGTGGGATCCGAACCCACGACTTTCTGGGTTGGGTTGTGGGTTGTTTTACCTTTGACGGGCACTTTTGTGCACATCATCGGCTAAATGGCCAGGTTACGAGGACCCCGAAGGCTCAGAGAAGGTTGGGGGAGGGGACCCACTGGAACAGCTGTTGGGAGACAGATGGTAGCCGCCAGTCAAGGCCATCCAGCGTGTTCTTTAACGTTGGATTGTTTCACCTCTGAGCGGCACTTTTTTGCACACCATGGCTAAATGGTCAGGTCACAAGGACCCCGAAGGCTCGGAGAAGGTTGGGGGAGGGGACCCCCTGGAACAGCTGTTGGGAGACAGATGGTAGCCTCCAGTCAAGGCCATCCAGCGTGTTCTTTAACGTGCACAGGGTATGGCTCTCCTGCACACGGGGCCACGGCTTAACGTCCCATCCGACGGACGGCGACCTTTCCAAGCCCATCAGTGTCCCATACTGACCGTGGGCAGGGCGGGGAATTTTGCGGAGAGAAATCTCAACGCTGATAACGCTGGGACTCGAACCTGGGAAGTACAGATTACGAGCCTGGCGCGCTACCGACTGAGCCACCCCCGCCCCTTAAGAGAAGATATCGTCCTGCTTAATAGGATAAGGGGAGTAGGCATTTGAAGGATTTTGAGTTGATCTCCTTGTAGGATTTATGGCTGTGATTTGCAACAGTGAATAAGGACACAGTGATGTTTCTTGTGGCTTCTGAACTCTTTTTGAAACGGGAATTCATCACAGCAATCACTGATCTATGCAAATGGAATTTAAATTGAAGTCACTGTCTTCGCTCTATTCTGATAATACTGGGTATGGTGGAAAAATTGTCTTGAGCCGGGTGGGATTCGAACCCACGACTTCCTGATGACATGACAGGTGTTCTGACCGCTGAGCCACCGACGTCTGATTAAGATTTTACCGATTGTTAAAACTCTCATCCTATTCTCAAAAATGATCTCATGATTGCATATAAAGTTTCCATCTCACGGAGCTGTTCTAGTATCGTGCACAAATACCAGCTGCACTCCAAGTCGGTCCAAATGGTATTTTTTTACATCTCTTAATGCACTGTGATTGTTGGTATATGTTAGTTACCTGACATGTCATCAGAGGTTGTTGGGGCGGGGGTGGCTCAGTCGGTAGCGCGCCAGGCTCATAATCTGTAGTTCCCAGGTTCGAGTCCCAGCTGGGTCAGCGTTGAGATCTATCTCCGAAAAATTTTCCGCCCTGCCCGCAGTCAGTAGGGAACACTGATGGGCTTGATAAAGTCCATAGTCCGGCGGATGGCCGTGCCCCGTGTGCGGGAGAGCCATACCCTGTACACGTTAAAGAACACGCTGGATGGCCTTGACGGGAGGCTACCATCTGTCTCCCAACAACTGTTCCAGTGGGTCCCCTGTCCCAACCTTCTCTGAGCCTTCAGGGTCCATGTGACCTGGCCATTTAGCCCATGGTGTGCAAAAATGTACCACTCAGAGGTAAAACAACCAAACCCAGACCTCTGTGGCAAGCAGCTGCTTGAGGGGGTAATTATTTTTAAATTATTTATGTTTAACTTTAGATTCTTTTTACCTTTGTGATATATACGTTATTGATTATAACTTACATTTCTGTGGCGTCCTGCCCTTCCATTTCAGTTTTATAAGCGCCCCTTTAGCTAAAATATTTAACCTAGGTAGTTAAACTTACAAAGTTACTTCATCTTGCAGCTATTCAAAGAATAATTAATCCCACTTCCAATTCCCCCATTTTAGTCTTCCTGATATTAATTACCAAGTACAGTGGACCCGCGATATAACGCGCATGTCGGGCGAGAAACATCACCCGCGTTATAAGGTGAACCGCGTTATACCGAGCCGCGCGGTGGCGCACAATAAATTTCACACTGTAAGCTTTTCTTTTACTCATCATGCATACAATAATTAAACACTATTCAAAATACATGCAGGAACTCAATACATACACAATTACTCAATACACAGTAACAATAAAATGCGATACTCACTAACGCCGCACGGACCTGTATAAACATGTTTGAACTTATCGCGAACATCGCCCGCGCTATAACCGAGTGCGCGGTATAGCGAGCAGCGCTATAACGAAGGTCCACCGTATACAAGGTTACCAACTTTAAACTAAATTGTTAATTATCTACTGATATGTTATTTTAAATTAACCATGTGTCTCTATATCTCATCCAGATTTACATTTAAAAGAAAGTTATATAAACAATGCGCTGCAAGTTGTCGAATATATTCTCAAGAGTTGAGATTGCGACAACAGCGTTAGTATAAACTTAAAAGGAATAAGTTTAGAGCTTTTCATTTAGGCAGTAAAACTGAATTGCCCATCTAGGTTTTGGAAGTGATATTCACCGCTTTCAGCCAACACTTTGCTTACACGAATACAAGACTTCAATTTAATTAGTTTAGGATGACAGAAATAGATTCAGTAGCACTGATTACTGACAGCGTTGAGATTTATCTCCGCAAAATTCCCCGCCCTGCCCACGGTCAGTAGGGGACACCGATGGGCTTGGAAAGGCCGCCGTCCGTCGGATGGGACGTTAAGCCGTGACCCCGTGTGCGGGAGAGCCATATCCTGTACACGTTAAAGAACACGCTGGATGGCCTTGACGGGAGGCTACCATCTGTCTCCCAACAGCTGTTCCAGTGGGTCCCCTCTCCCAACCTTCTCTGAGCCTTCGGGGTCCTTGTGACCTGGCCATTTAGCCCATGGTGTGCAAAAAAAGTGTCGCTCAGAGGTAAAACAACCCAACATTAAAGAACACGCTGGCTGGCCTTGACGAGAGGCTACCATCTGTCTCACAACAGCTGTTCCAGTGGGTCCCCTCCCCCAATCTTCTCTGAGCCTTCGAAGTCCTTATGACCTGGTCATTTAGCCCATGGTGTGCAAAAAAGTGCCGCTCAGAGGTAAAACAACCCAACGTTAAAGAACACGCAGGATGGCCTTGACGGGAGGCTACCATCTGTCTCCCAACAGCTGTTCCAGTGGGTCCCCTCCTCCAACTTTCTCTGAGCCTTCGGGGGTCCTTGTGACCTGGCCATTTAGCCCATGGTGTGCAAAACTGCCGTTCAGAGGTAAAACAACCCAAATCCCGCGTACAACCAAATAAAATAATTTTTTTAACTTTAGTACACAAAGGCGAACTGCGTTTTTCTTCACACTCTAAATCCTCTTAATTACAAAAAGTTATTCTTCATTTTTAAGTTCGTTCGAAGTAGTTTGTGACGTAATTCTCACGCTGTAGTTCACGCGAGCATCAAGACCACACGTCACATCACAAGTTCATTGTAGCAAGATCATCTGTAGCAACACTATATGCAATGTTTGCTCAATTCTGTTATTTGTTCCCTTCAAATAATACCGAACATTAAACTTGTTTAATCTCTTTAATTGCAGCTCCCAAAAACTGCTGTAAGAGATTTTGTTTTTTCTTAATTCACAATTAATTAAGGAGGAAGATTCCTCTCTTCACTTTGAAATCACCGCAGCGGTAAGCAAAAACAAAATAATAAAAACAAATGAGTATCAAATACCCGCCATTTATGTGTTCCACCTTGGAACAAAAAAAATTTTTTGAAGACGAAAAAGAATATCAAAATAAATTTGTTGGAAATTGGAAACTCTAGTAGCTCGAACCTCTTAATTAGCATAAAAGTTGAAAAGACTAGCTTTAATGAGCTTAACCAAAACAGAGGGATAAATTCGCAAGTAATGACTAAAGTCTCTCTAATGAATCACACCCCTTTTATTCTGTAATTACTCCCTCAGAGAATACTTTTTCTGTTGGATACGCACTAATGAAACGCACTCTATTGGATAGAGTTACATGTTATGTCAATAGTTTACTCACATACAGAATTCAGTAACTTATTGGGGAGGGGGTGGCTCAGTCGGTGGCGCGCCAGTCTCGTAATCTGTAGTTCCCAGGTTCGAGTCCCAGCTGGGTCAGCGTTGAGGTATATCTCCGCAAAATTCCCCGCTCTGCCCACGGTCAGTAGGGGACACCGATGGGCTTGGAAAGGCCGCCGTCCGTCGGATGGGACGTTAAGTCGTGGCCCCGTGTGCGGGAAAGCCATACCCTGTGCACGTTAAAGAACACGCTGGATGGCCTTGACGGGAAGCTACCATCTGTCTCCCAACAGCTGTTCCAGTGGGTCCCCTCCCCCAACCTTCTCTGAGCCTTCGGGGTCCATGTGACCTTGCCATTTAGCCCATGGTGTGCAAAAAAGTGCCGCTCAGAGGTAAAATCTTCCAACGTTAAAGAACACGCTGGATGGCCTTGACGGGAGGCTACCATCTGTCTCCCAACAGCTGTTCCAATGGGGAGTTCCTCTGAGCCTTTCTCTGAGCCTTCTCTCAGTGAATAATTGCATTCGTCTGCGTGAATCATCATTGTTTGCATTCCTCGGTGTGAATCGTCATCGTTGGTATTCGTCTGTGTGAATCATCGTTGTTTCCATTCGTCTCTGTGAATCATCATTGTTTTCATTCGTAAGTGTGAATCATCTTTTTTGCATTTGTCTGTGTGAATCATCATTGTTTGCATTCGTCTGTGTGACTCATCATTGTTTACATTCGTCTGTGTGAACCATCGTTTCTATTCGTCTGTGTGAATCATCATTGTTTGCATTCGTCTGTGTGAATCATCGTTGTTTGCATTCGTCTGTGTGAATCATCGTTGTTTATATTCGTCTGCGTTAATCATCATTGTTTGTATTCGTCTGTGTGAATCATAATTTTTTTATTCATCTGTGCCAATCATCATTGTTTGCATTCGTCTGTTTCAATCATCATTGTTTGCATTTGTCTGTGTGAATCATCATTTTTGTATTTGTCTGTGTGAACCATCATTGTTTGTGTTCGTCTGTGTGAATCATCATTGTTTTGGATTCGTCTGTGTGAATCATCATTGTCTGTATTCGTCTGTGTGAATCATCATTGTCTGTATTCGTCTGTGTGAATCATCATTGTCTGTATTCGTCTGTGTGAATCATCATTGTTTGCATTCGTCTGTGTGAATCATCATTCTTTGTATTCGTCTGTTTGAATCATCGTTGTTTGCATTCGTCTGTGTGAATCATCATTATTCGTCTGCGTGATTCATCATTGTTTGCATTCGTCTGCGTGAATCATCATTGTTTGCATTCGTCTGTGTGAATCATCATTTTTTATATTCCTCGGTGTGAATTATCATTGTTGGTATTCTTCTGTGTGAACCATCGTTGTTTCCATTCGTCTGTGTGAATAATCATTTTATGTATTTGTCTGTGTGAATCATCATTGTTTGCATTCGTCTGTGTGAATAATCATTTTATGTATTTGTCTGTGTGAATCATCATTGTTTGCATTCGTCTGTGTGAATCATCGTTTCTATTCGCCTTTGTCAATCATCATTGTTTGCATTCGTTTGTGTGAATCATCATTTTTGTATTCGTCTGTGTGAATCATTATTGTTTGTATTCGTTTGTGTGAATCATCATTGTTTGCATTCGTCTGTGTGAATCATCAATTTTTTGCATTTTTGTCAGTGTGAATCATCATTGTTTGTATTGGTCTGTGTGAGTCATCATTGTTTGCACTCCTCTGTGTCATTCATCGTTTGTATTCGTCTGTATGAATCATCATTGTTTGCATTCGTCTGTGTCAGTATCATCGTTGTTTGTATTCGTCTGTGTGAATCATCGTTTCTATTCGTCTTTGTCAATCATCATCGTTTGCATTCGTCTGTGTGAATCATCATTTTTGTATTCGTCTGTGTGAATCATCATTGTTTGCATTCGTTTGTTGAATCATCGTTGTTTGCATTCGTCTGTGTGAGTCATCATTGTTTGCATTCGTCTGTGTGAATCATCATTATATTTATTCGCCTGTGCCATTCATCGTTTGTATTCGTCTCTGTGAATCATCGTTGTTTGTGTTCGTCTGTGTGAATTATCATTGTTTGCATTCGTCTGCGTGAATCATAATTGTTTGTGTTCGTCTGTGTGAATCATCACTTTTGTATTTGTCTGTGTGAATCATAATTATTTGTATTCGTCTGTGCCATTCACCGTTTGTATTCGTCTGTGTGAATCATCATTGTTTGCATTCGTCTGTGTGAATCATCTTGTTTGCATTCGTTTGTGTGAATCATCGTTGTTTGCATTCGTTTGTGTGAATCATCGTTGTTTTATTCGTCTGTGTGAATCATTGTTGTTTGCATTCCTCTGTGTGAATCATCACTGTTTGCATTCGTCTGTGTGAATCATCGTTGTTTGCATTCCTCTGTGTGAATCGTCATTGATTACATTCGTCTGTGTGAATCATCGTTGTTTTCATTCGTCTGTGTGAATCATCATTTTTTGTATTCGCCTGTGCCATTCATCATTGTTTGTATTCGCCTGTATCAATTATAATTGTTCGTATTCGTCTGTGTGAATCATAGTTGTTTGTATTAGTTTGCATGAATCATCATTGATTGTATTCGTCTCTGTGAATCATCAGCTCGGATTCCATTAACCCACAGAAGAAGAAAGACTGCGTGGAGTAGTTTACTGAAACGAAATCTGGAAGACACAGGCCCAAAGACGTTTCAGAACAAAGTATCACAAGGCACCATCTTTTAGACCATCGATACATGTTTCGTACGAACTGTTTAAAGAGGCCAGAAGCGTTTTGCGCAAGCAAGGTGCCCGAAGGCTCAGGGAAGGTTGGAGGAGGGGACCCACTGGAACATCTATGCTAAGAGAGATAGTAGTCTCCCTTCAAGGCCATCCAGTGTGTTCTTTAACGTGCACATGGTACGGCTCTCCCGCACACGGCGCCACGACTTAACGTCCCATCCGACGGACGGCGGCCTTTCCAAGCCCATCAGTGTCCCCTACTGACCGTGGGCACGGCGGGCAGTTTCGTGGAGATAAATCTCAACGCAGGCCCAAGTTTGACTTGAACCTGGAACTGCAGATTATGAGCAGGGTTGGGTAGCTTTACCTCTGAGCGGCACTTTTTTGTACACCATTGGCTAAATGGCCAGGTCACATGGACCCCGAAGGCTCAAAGAATGTTTGGGGAGGGGACCCACTGGAACAGCTGTTGGGAGACAGATGGTAGCCTCCCGTCAAGACCATCCAGCGTGTTCTTTAACGTGCACAGGGTATGGCTCTCCCGCACACGGGGCCACGGCTTAACGTCCCATCCGACGGACGGCGGCCTTTCCAAGCCCATCAGTGTCCCCTACTGACCGTGGGCAGGGCGGGGAATTTTGCGGAGAAAAATCTCAACGCTGACCCATCTGGGACTCGAACCTGGGAACTACAGATTACGAGCCTGGCGCGCTACCAACTGAGCCACTCCCGCCCCGTATTTGAGGATAGTTTTTCTCGTAACCCCATCATTATTTGTCGGACAATGTGCATACACAGTCATGTCAGAATAATATGACCACCTACCAAAATATATGTATGGTAGGTGGTCATATTACTCTGATACGACCGGTATATTGAACTGATTTAAAAGTCATCTTTTTGAGGTGGGGGTGGCTCAGTCGGTAGCGCGCCAGGCTCGTAATCTATAGTTCTCAGGTTCGAGTACCAGCTGGCTCAGCGTTGAGATATAATCTGAACAAAATTCCCCGCCCTGCCCGCTATAACTGGGGGACACCGATGGGTTTAGTAAAAGCCACCGTCCGTCGGATGGAACGTAAAGCCTTGTTCGTGTGCGGGAGACTCATACCCTGTGCACGTTAAAGAACACACTGGATGGCCTTGACGGGAGGCTACCATCTGTCTCCCAACAGCTGTTCCAGTGGGTCCCCTCCCCCAACCTTCTCTGAGCCTTCGGGGTCCATGTGACCTGGCCATTTAGCCCATGGTGTGCAAAAAGTGCCGCTCAGAGGTAAAACAACCCAATCCGAAAGCTACCTTTTTGACGCGAGATATTTTATTTTATATCTTTTAATACCTACTGAAAAAGTGTTTCGAATCTTGGAATCTCTATCTGCGGCAATCTCTATCTATAGCAAATATATTTGGTTAGGAATAGCTAAATGAACATTCCATGCTGGCTAAGAATTTACCTAAACTAATGAAATGGTCTCCAAAGAAAATTGTCAACAATCCCAAAATTAATTAACTCAATTCTGAAGCTTCGGTCGAACACTTCTATCGACTGCAATGCAAATTGAATCAGTTTTTTATTCCTATAAAAAAATGATCGGTAATATTAAGTTTAATAATATAAGTAGTTAAATTATTTTGGATAGTACTTCTTACAAATACATGGTCCAAACAAGTTTTTGCTTCCTCTCTAGTGATCTCTCCATGACACACAATAAAACCATTTGACTTAATCAGCTGCAAATATTCATGTTTAATTTTATCATTTCCTTTTAGATTAATATTCATATCACCTATTATGAAAACATTATTATTATTTATAGTTTCTAGTTTATTCCCTAGTTCTGTAACAAAATTTTGTTTTGTATATGAATGTAACCTGTAAAACGCCAGTAGGAGAAATGTTATATTATTTAGTTTAAAAGAAATTTCTACCATATTGGCAGTAACAAACGCATTATTAAATCCATACACTGTTATGCACTGTTTAACAAACACAATCACTCCACCTGATCTATTTTCATTTTGGCATTTATAATAAACTTTATAATTAGGTGGTGTATACAATTTTATTTCATCATCACCAATCCATATCTCTGTTAAAACAATTATTTCAGGTTTCAGTTCTATTAAATTTAAGTAAAGTAAAAAATGATCAAAATTCCTCCGCAAACTTCTTATGTTACCCATAATAACATTTATACTCCCAGGCCATTTATACAAATTCCTATCATAAACATTGTCACTATCTATTTCACAGACCCTGTATATTTCATCCAAATTACAATCATCAAAAACAGGAAATTGTTTCCATGTCATTACCATCATCAACTCAGTACCAGAAACAATATTGTTACTCATCGTTTTATTTTCCATTTCACTAATCCATTAACAGATTTAAGTCATCACTATCCCTAATCCTTAGCACCCTGGATGTTTCCGCTTTCCTTACATAAAGTTTTGAGTCCTTGACCCATACAAACTTGAAATCTTTTTCCCTCTGCAATTTCTTTAATTCATACAGTAGCTGCTTGTTTTCTTGTGTTAGATGATCATTTACGCAAACTCTACCATCAGGGTTGGGTTGGGTTGTTTTACCTCTGAGCGGCACTTTTTTGCACACCATGGGCTAAATGGCCAGATCACACGGACCCCGAAGGCTCAGAGAAGGTTGGGGGAGGGGACCCATTGGAACAGCTGTTGGGAGACAGATGGTAGCCTCCCGTCAAGGCCATCCAGTGTGTTCTTTAACGTGCACAGGGTATGACTCTCCCGCACACGGGGCCACGGCTTAACGTCCCATCCGACGGACGGCGGCCTTTCCAAGCCCATCGGTGTCCCCTACTGACCGTGGACAGGGCAGGGAATTTTGCGCAGATAAATTTCAACGCTGACCCAGCTGGGACTCGAACCTGGGAACTACAGATTACGAGCCTGGCGCGCTACCGACTGAGCCACCCCCGCCCCCTACCATCAGGCAGCCCCTCATGTATTTCCTTAGTAAATAATGTCTTCTTTAATTTCCAACACTTATCCAATTTTCTTTCATTTTTCTCATAGCTAGTTGGACAATTATTGGTTTAATTTTTTGTTTATTTTTTGTTGGCACTCTATGAACAGCCTGTATATTCATATCTTCATCCTGTACATTTAATACACTTGCGATATGAGTAACTATCTCCTTCACATTTTCATTCATTGTTTCAGGATTGGGTTGGGTTGTTTTGCCTTTGAGCGGCACTTTTTTGCACACCATGGGCTAAATGGCCAGGTCACATGAACCCCGAAGGCTCAGAGAAGGTTGGGGGAGGGGACCCACTGGAACAGCTGTTGGGAGACAGATGGTAGCCTCCCGTCAAGGCCATCCAGCGTGTTCTTTAACGTGCACAGGGTATGGCTCTCCCGCACACGGGGCCACGGCTTAACGTCCCATCCGACGGACGGCGGCCTTTCCAAGCCCATCGGTGTCCCCTACTGATCGTGGGCAGGGCGGGGAATTTTTGCGGAGATAAATCTCAACGCTGACCCAGCTGGGACTCGAACCTGGGAACTACAGATTACGAGCCTGGCGCGCTACCGACTGAGCCACCCCCGCCCCATTGTTTCAGGAACTCCCACTATCTCTAAATTACAATTCCTACTGTTTTGCTGTAAATCATTTATTTTCCCTTTTAATACCTTAATTTCTTTCTGCAAAGTTTGATTTTCAGTCATAAGTCTTTCATTTTGTTGTTGGACGTCTTTAATCTGTTTAGTTAACTCAGTCAAAATTCTCAAAAAATCATCTAATTTATCAGAACAATACGTAGTGCATTTTTTTATATTCCTCCAGTTCTTTTAATAATTCTTTTTTGGACCTGTCATTTATTTCTATCATGTCTGTCCTAAGATCGGTCATCTGTTTACTGAACATTTTTCATCAATGTGTTGAATCATTTCAACAGACATGGCTCTATCTTCTGGCTCTTTCGATGTCACAGTGTCACGTGAACCACTTGTGCCAACACTCGCCTCACCTCTCTTCCCTTTCCCTGTAGAATCTGTCCTACACCTGTGACATTTCCATCGATTTTTGCTCTCAGAGATCATTTTGCGAAAATTGGTCTCTACAATTCCAACACAATAAAAATGAAATCTTAAACTACACTTTCCAGCACAGTGCAAAATCTCCGTCAGATCAACGATATCTATACCACACTCAGCACACGGAATTCCCATCTTATAATTTAATATACCCAAAATATTTAATTTATAATATATCACCTAGTAATCTATTTATTTTCTTAACAAAAGATATATACTACTCTACTAAATCAATACAATTTTGGAGCAAGAGACGTATAACATCAAGTTGACGACGCCAGATCACTTCATGAATGAACTACGTATTTGAGCAGATAGGCTAACTTAGCCTCCAGCGTACGTGCAGACGACAATTCTCGGCGTTTCACCATCACACGTTACACTCCATGCACATGCGCATTAGCACATCAGCCTACATATCTTCGTAGTAACGTGGCAAGTCTAAATTATCGTGAATAAGTCAACTTATAAATAATCACGAAACATAAAACTCACACACTTTGCTCTTCTCCAACTAAAACATCTTCATGAGAAAATTCAATGAAAAATTTAAGATATTAATTAAATGAATAACATATCTTAAAGCATCAGAAACATGACACACCTAACTTCTAAAGACTGTTGCCAACTCATTTATCGTCATTCGCTACCGACTGAGCCACCCCCGCCCCAATTACGAGCAGGGTTTAGAGATAAAGGATATAATGCTATATAAAACATCATACCTAATAAAGGTGCAGTCGGTAGCGCCCCAGGCTCGTAATCTGCAATTTCAAGGCTCGAGTCCTGGTTAGGTCAGCGTTGAGATTTATCTCCGCAAAACTCCTCGCCCGGCCATCGGGAGAAGCCCCGAATGCCTTCGAAAGATGCCGTCCGTCGAATGAGACGTTACGACGTGTTCCTGTATCTGAGACAACTATACCTTGTGCACGTTAAAGAACACGCTGGATGGCCTTGACAGGAAGCTACCATCTGTCTCCCAACAGCAACTTGGGTCTCCTTTCTACAACCTTTGAACCCTCGGGATCCTTGTGGTCTAGGCATAGGGCCGTTCAGAGGTAAAACAATGTTATCCTAATAAAAGTAATCAGTGAGTCAACAGGATTTTTCAGTAAAGAAAGTAGCAATTTAAAACTATATTCGGGGCAGGGGTGGCTCAGTCGTTAGCGCGCCAAGCTCGTAATCTGTAGTTCCCAGGTTCGAGTGCCAGCTGGGTCAGCGTTGAGATTTATCTCCGGAAAATTCCCCACCCTGCCCACGGTCAGTAGGGGACATCGATGGGCTTGGAAATGCCGCCGTCCGTCGGATGGGACGTCAAGGAGTGGCCCCGTGTGCGGGAGAACCATACCCTGTGCACGTTAAAGAACACGCTGGATGACCTTGATGGGAGACTACCATCTGTCTCCTAACAGCTGTTCCAGTGGGTCCCCTTCCCCAACCTTCTCTGAGCCTTCGAGGTCCATTGACCTGGCCATTTTAGCCCATGGTGTACAAAAAAGTGCCGCTCAGAGGTAAAACAAACCAACGTTAAAGAACACGCTGGATGACCTTTACGGGAGACTACCATCTGTCTCGCAACAGCTGTTCCAGTGGGTCCCCTTCCCCAACCTTCTCTGAGCCTTCGGGGAAAAGGTGACCTGGCCATTTTAGCCCATGGTGTACAAAAAAGTGCCGCTCAGAAGTAAACCAACCAACCAACCAATTAAAACTATATTCGACATGTAATGCAATAAATCATTGGATTTCTAATCAAGAAGAAATCTCGAATGAAGATAGTAGTAAATTTTATGCAAGTAATTTACCGCTTTAAAACTAAAAGAAAAAAAAATGTTAATTTTGCAAAATGCTACAAGCACTAAATCAAACCAACGGCCATTGATTCCACGAGAAATCTTCTAGGAAAACATCGGCAAAGACTAAAATTTTGTGCATCGAAGCATTTTCAAAAATCAATATCTTTAATGGGTTTCCAAAACACAACCATGTTAGGAAAGGCAACCACGTCGCAAAGTTCGCTCCCTGTACAAATGATGAAATGACATTTGAGATATCTTTTGGGAACTGTAATGTCGTCGTACATGCATGCATGCTTGTGAAGAAAACTTTTTTTCGGATGTAATATTATGGATCGTTTTCTAAATACTGGGTATCCGAAAAATAATGAGGGAGTATCTCAAACTGATGGAGGAAAATAAATTTGGGTTGGGTTCTTTTACCTCTGAGCGGCACTCTTTTGCACACCATGGGCTAAATGGCCAGGTCACAAGGACCCCGAAGGCTCAGAGAAGGTTGGAGGAGGGGACCCACTGGAACAGCTGTTGCGAGACAGATGGTAGCCTCCCGTCAAGGCCATCCGGCGTGTTCTTTAACGTGCACAGGGTATGGCTCTCCCGTACACGTGACCACGGCTTAACGTCCCATCCGACGGACGGCGGCCTTTTCAAGCCCATCGGTGTCCCCTACTGACCGTGGGCAGGGCGGGGAATTTTGCAGAGATAAATCTCAACGCTGACCCAGCTGGGACTCGAACCTGGGAACTACAGATTACGAGCCTGGCGCGCTACCGACTGAGCCACCCCCGCCCCCTCGAACCTGGGAACTACAGATTACGAGCCTGGCGCGCTACCGACTGAGCCACCCCCGCCCCGTATTTGAGGATAGTTTTTCCCGTAACCCCATCATTATTTGTCGGACAATGTGCATACACATCAGAATAATATGACCACCTACCATAGTATGTATGGTAGATGGTCATATTATTCTGATACGACTGTGTATATTGAACTGAGTTACAAATCTTCTTTTTGGGGACGGGGGTGGCTCAGTCGATAGCGCGCCAGACTCGTAATCTATAGTTCTCAGGTTTGAGTACCAGCTGATTCAGGGTTGAGATATAATCTCAGCAAAATTCTCCGCCCTGCCCACGTTTACTGGGGGACACCGATGGGTTTAGTAAAAGCCACCGTCTGTCGGATGGAACGTTAAGCCTTGTTCGTGTGCGGGAGGGTCATACCCTGTGCACGTTAAAGAACACGCTGGATGGCCTTGACGGAAAGCTAACATCTGTCTCCCAACAGCTGTTCCAGTGGGTCCTCTCCCCCAACCTTCTTCGAGCCTTCGGGGTACTTTTGAACTAACAACCTAAGTCATCGTTTACTCCAAAACACGGATTACCATCCTACGAGGGGCGGGGTGGCTCAGTCGCTAGCGCGCCAGGCTCGTAATCTGTAGTTCCCAGGTTCGAGTCCCAGCAGGGTCAGCGTTGAGATTTATCTCCGCAAAATTCCCCGCCCTGCCCACGGTCAGTAGGGGATACCGATGGGCTTGGAAAGGCCGCCGTCCTTCGGATGGGATGTTAACCCTGGCGCCGTGTGTGGGAGAGCCATACCCTCTTCACGTTAAAGAACACCCTGGATGGACTTTACGGGAGACTACCATCTGTCTCGCAACAGCTGTTCCAGTGGGTCCCCTTCCCCAACCTTCTCTGAGACTTCGGGGTCCATGTGACCTGGCCATTTAGCCCATGGAGTGCAAAAAAGTGCCGCTCAGAGGTAAAACAACCAACCCAAAAGCTGCCTTTTTGACGCGAGATATTTTATTTTATTTCTTTTAATACCTACTGAAAAAGTGTTTCGAATCTTGGAATCTCTATCTGCGGCTAGCAAATATATTTGCTTAGGAATAGCTAAATGAACATTCGATACTGGCTAAGAATTTACATAAATTAATGAAATGGTCTCCGAAGACAATTGTCAACAATCCCAAAATTAATTAACTCAATTCTGTAGCTTCGGTCGAACACTTCTATAGACTTCAATGCAAATTGCATCTGTTTTTTATTTTATTTAATTCCCTTGAGTGGGTCTCATTTGTTTCTAGAAATTTAACTCTTTTGTTTGCACTGATTTCAGGATTTTATCTTCCATGCGAGAAGGAAGTACAGTCGCTCAAAAAAGTATCCGAACACTATGGTTGATTATAGAATTCTGAAAAAATATATGATAACGATTTTGTTTAGAAATTAGTGATCTGGCAACCTTCGTGTCACGTGATTACAGAATTCAGGAAAAATATCTGGAGCGTATACAGCAACTGTACACGCTCCAGTTTGCTGTGAACGGTAACTGCACACGCTCAATATTTCCGTGAGTGAGCCAACACGATCTAGTATCAAAATAATATGACCACCTACAGTCGCTCAAAAAAGTATCCGAACATCATCGTGTAACACGAAGGTTGCCAGATCACTAATTTCTAAAAAAAAAATCGTTGCCAGATATTTTTTCTGAATTCTGTAATCAGCCATAGTGTTCAGATATTTTTTTGAGCGACTGTAGGTGGTCATATTTTTTTGATACTAGATGCCCGTGTGGGCTCACTCATGGAAGTATTGAGTGTGTGCAGTTACCGTTCACAGCAAACTGGAGCGCGTGCAGTAACTGCACACGCTCTAGTTTGCTGTGAACGGTAACTGCAGCGTGTACAGTTGCTGTACACGCTCTAGATATTTTTCCTGAATTCTGCAACCACGTGACACGAAGGTTGCCAGATCACTAATTTCTAAAAAAAAAATCGTTGCCAGATATTTTTTCTGAATCTGTAATCAACCGCAATGTTCGGATATTTTTTTGAGCGACAGCACAGTTATTTGTCAAATGAAAATAATCATGCCGAGCTAATGAGAGACCAGCTATGAGAGAGAGTTTAGAGTACTGAAGTCCCCTCGCTTAGACCCATGGGACCCTGAAGTCTTATATTTATTTCTGCTAGGTGGTGAGTCCCTAAGGGAAAAGTTGGATCAAGCAGATTCCCTTAACCTCGCGAAAGTGACAGTCAAATAATCTGCTTTGCTACTTTCCACTGGTCATTTTGATCGAGTCTAATTGATTGCCATTTATAGATAATCCTCACTAAACATCTACAACTTTTAGTACCACTTATTTTTAGAGAAAATAGGTTTATCATTAGAACGCATTTAGTATGGCAACCGTAAATTCTTGATGAAAGGTATAGAGATGTCTCTCTGTAGGATCGTGCAATAGTACATTGTAATATTAATCAAATTGATTTTAATTTAGAAGCTGAAGCACTTAATGTTAATCGGATTTATCTAGCAAATGTTTACTTTAAAGTGTGCATTACTTAGAAATACTGTTGTGGGCAGTGGACTAAAGCTTTTGAACACCGAATGTTCATTTAAAAGACTAATTTACTGGACTAATGGGGCGGGGGTGGCTCAGTCGGTAGCGCGCCAGGCTCGTAATCTGTAGTTCCAGGTTCGAGTCCCAGCTAAGTCAGCGTTGAGATTTATCTCCGCAAAATTCCCCGCCCTGCCCACATACATATATCTCATCCGGTTTTACATTTAAAAGAAAGTTATATAAAAACAATGCGCTGCAAGTTGTCGAATATATTCTGAAGAGCTGAGACAACAGCGTTAGTATAAACTTAAAAGGAATAAGTTTAGAGCTTTTCATTTAGGCAGTAAAACTGAATTGCCCATCTAGGTTTTGGAAGTGATATTCACCACTTTCAGCCAACACTTTGCTTACACGAATACAAGACTTCAATTTAATTAGTTTAGGATGACAGAAATAGATTCAGTAGCACTGATTACTGACAGCGTTGAGATTTATCTCCGCAAAATTCCCCGCCTTGCCCACGGACAGTAGGGGATACCGATGGGCTTGGAAAGGCCGCCGTCCGTCGGATGGGACGTTAAGCCGTGGCCCCGTGTGCGGGAGAGCCATACCCTGTGCACGTTAAAGAACACGCTGGATGGCCTTGACGGGAGGCTAACATCTGTCTCCCAACAGCTGTTCCAGTGGTTCCCTTCCCCTAACCTTCTCTGAGCCTTCGGGGTCCATGTGACCTGGCCATTTAGCCTATGGTGTGCAAAATAGTGCCGCTCAGAGGTAAAACAACCCAACGTTAAAGAACACGCTGGATGGCCTTGACGGGAGGCTACCATCTGTCTCCCAACAGCTGTTCCAGTGCGTCCCCTCCCCTAACCTTCTCTGAGCCTTCGGGGTCCATGTGACCTGGCCATTTAGCCCATGGTGTGCAAAAAAGTGCCGCTCAGAGCTAAAACAACCCGACGTTAAAGAACACGCTGGATGGCTTTGACGGGAGGCTACCATCTGTCTCCCAACAGCTGTTCCAGTTTGTCCCCTCCCCTAACCTTCTCTGAGCCTTCTGGGTCCATGTGACCTGGTCATTTTGTCCATGGTGTGCAAAAAAGTGCCGCTCAGAGGTAAAACAACCCAACGTTAAAGAACACGCTGGATGGCCTTGACGGGAGGCTACCATCTGTCTTCCAACAGCTGTTCCAGTGGGTCCCCTCCCCCAACCTTCTCTGAGCCTTCGGGGTCCATGTGACCTGGCCATTTAGCCCATGGTGTGCAAAAAAGTGCCGCTCAGAGGTAAAACAACCCAACGTTAAAGAACACGTTGGATGGCCTTGACGGGAGGCTACCATCTGTCTCCCAACAGCTGTTCCAGTGGGTCCCCTCCCCTAACCTTCTCTGAGCCTTCGGGGTCCATGTGACCTGGCCATTTAGCCCATGGTGTGCAAAAAAGTGCCGCTCAGAGGTAAAACAACCCAACGTTAAAGAACACGTTGGATGGCCTTGACGGGAGGCTACCATCTGTCTCCCAACAGCTGTTCCAGTGGGTCCCCTCCCCTAACCTTCTCTGAGCCTTCGGGGTCCATGTGACCTGGCCATTTAGCCCATGGTGTGCAAAAAAGTGCCGCTCAGAGGTAAAACAACCCAACGTTAAAGAACACGTTGGATGGCCTTGACGGGAGGCTACCATCTGTCTCCCAACAGCTGTTCCAGTGGGTCCCCTCCCCTAACCTTCTCTGAGCCTTCGGGGTCCATGTGACCTGGCCATTTAGCCCATGGTGTGCAAAAAAGTGCCGCTCAGAGGTAAAACAACCCAACGTTAAAGAACACGTTGGATGGCCTTGACGGGAGGCTACCATCTGTCTCCCAACAGCTGTTCCAGTGGGTCCCCTCCCCTAACCTTCTCTGAGCCTTCGGGGTCCATGTGACCTGGCCATTTAGCCCATGGTGTGCAAAAAAGTGCCGCTCAGAGGTAAAACAACCCAACGCTGGACTAATTCTTCCTCCAAGAGTTGCACTTGCTGGAGATTTTTATGCTTATTTAACTGTCAATAAATTGCTGAGAAATCTTGAGCTGTAGTGGTGATGTCATACCGAGGGTTACAAGTCATCCCCCATTTGAGAATTTCCATTTGAATTTCAAATTCAACCATAAACAATAATGCCTGTTAAGCATAATAAATGGTCAAATTAATATTTTAGTTCGTTTTCCAAAATAAATCAATCAATAAATAAAAACGGCTGATGTTTTCACTTTGTTTTCTTTCTGTCTCTAGACACTGAACAAATTTTTGAAAATTGTGATGATTCAGAGGTTCATATTGGCAGCAACAATTTGGTCCTTCTCCTCTAGTCCAAGAGTAGGTAGGAAAGCCTAATATCCCGTCCAAGGAGTAGGTAGGAAAAACTTCTATACCGTCCAAGGAGTAGGTAGGAAATCCTTCTATCCCGTCCAAGGAGTAGGTAGGAAAGCCTCCTATCCCGTCCAAGGAGTAGGTAGGAAACCCTCCTATCCCGTCCAAGGAGTAGGTAGAAAACCCTCCTATCCCGTCCAAGGAGTAAGTAGGAAAGCCTCCTATCCCGTCCAAGGAGTAGGTAGGAAACCCTCCTATCCCGTCCAAGGAGTAGGTACGAAACCCTCCTATCCAGTCCAAGGAGTAGGTAGGAAACCCTCCTATCCGTCCAAGGAGTAGGTACGAAACCCTCCTATCCCGTCCAAGGAGTAGGTAGGAAACCCTCCTATCCCGACCAAGGAGTAGGTAGGAAAGCCTCCTATCCCGTCCAAGGAGTAGGTAGGAAACCCTCCTATCCCGTCCAAGGAGTAGGTAGGAAAGCCTCCAATCCCGTCCAAGGAGTAGGTAGGAAACCCTCCTATCCCGACCAAGGAATAGGTAGGAAACCCTCCTATCCCTCAGTCCACCACTCAGCAATGAAATTTTTTTAAGGAGATTAATCAAAAATTCTTTGTGAGTTAAATAAGTAAATAAAATAAAAATAAAAAATACCACCTCAAGCAGCTGCTTGCCACAGAGGTCTGCCACGAGCATGTTAGTTTACATGCCACAGTAGAAGGTCTGAGAGGATGGCGGGACCTCAGCAGAAAAACATCACAAACGTCCATGCCTTACCCGGGGCTCAGACCCAGGTCCCTTAGATAAGTAGATAAGTGTGTTAACCACTCAGCAAAGTACTAAAGAAATGCGATGATTCCTAGTTTTCAAATGCCCTAAATAGTTTTAATTTAAATCGTTCATCATCATCATCATCATCATCATCATCATCATCATCGTCGTCGTCGTCGTCGTCATCAGGCAGCGATGGGCTATGGAAGTCCAACCAAACTATGCAGTTTAATTCTCCAAGCATATCTGTCCTGAGCTAAATCTACTGCATCTGGCCACTGCATACCAATTCTAATAAGGTCCTGTTTGACATTGTCTGCCCACTGCATCCTAGGTCTCCCCTTCTTTCTGAGGCCTCTAGGCACACTGTTCATAACCCTATTCGCCAATCTGTAATTAACCATACGGGCAACATGGCCAAACCAACGGAGTCTCTCTCTGCACAATATGCTGCTTAAAGGAGGTTGCAAACTCCTTTGCCTAACCTCATCATTAGTTACAAAGTTGAACCACCTAATGCCCAAGATACTGCGTAAGCATCTGGAATCAGAAACATCTAGTTTCCTGTTATCTTGTTTACAAAGCGTCCACGTTTCACTACCATAACTAACCCTAGAAAGAACCAAACTGTTGTACAGTCTACTTTTAGCCTTTAGGTGTATACGCCTATTTCTCCACACTCTCCATAGATTCTTAATAGTCCCGGCAGCAATCCCTATTCGTCTGTTAATCTCATGCCGCACATCACCATTATCTGTTACATAGCTCCCAAGATAATTAAACAATGACACCATTCAGATTAACTGAATCACAGCGTGCCTGACCAATTTTCATCACTTTAGTTTTCTCTCTGTTTATAACCAAACCTACTCTACTACCAGTTTCATCAACAGCTCGAATGAAAGAGTTCATCTCATCAACATCATTTGCCAAAAAGGCTAAATCTTCAGCATAATCTAAATCAGAAATTTTCGTATCTCCAGTCCATTTAAGACCAAAATATTTCCCTTGAAGTGAATTTCGCATAACATAATCAATACCCAAGCTAAAGAGAAAAGGAGACAAAATGCATCCTTGTCGAACACCAGAAGTAATGCTAAATCAATTGCTACAAGCCTTACCAACTCTCACACACGACTCAGTGTTATTACAGAGAGCTTTCATTATGTTAACTAACTTGTCAGGTATACCATATGATATCACAATTAACCACAAATTATGACGATCAACAGAGTCGAAAGCCTTTTTGAAATCAACAAAGCTAGCAACCAAAGGTTTCTGAAACTCTAAACATTTCTCAAGAATCTGCCTAAGTGAAAATATCTGATCCACACATCCCCTACCACCTCTGAATCCATACTGCTCATCACGCAATTAAGCAGATTCTTAATTCTATTAAGCACAATCATGCAAAGAACTTTATCTGGAACAGAGAGTAGGCTGATACCCCTATGGTTATCACAAGAACTGCGATCAACTTTTTTGAAAATAGGGATAATAATAGCTCTGGTAAAATTCTTAGGAACCATGCCTTTATCATAAAAGTTATTCAAAATTTCAGTATCCAAGTGGTAACCGAAACATTCCCAGCTCTAAGCATTTCTGTAGTAATTTCATCTACCCCTGGAAATTTATATAGTTTAAGTTTAGAAATAGCCTAAATAACTTCAGATTTTGTTATAGGGCCAACATTAAAGCCACCAATGCATCTATCATCATTGCAAACAATGGGAGTAGAACTAACTACATTGTTTAGAACATCACTGAAATGCTCAGCCGACCTAGCCATGACAGAATCCTCCCCTTCTATAACCTTACCTTGTTTATTCTTCAATCCTTGTATACCTGTCCGTTTTCTACCACACAGAACGTTAACTACCTGTTACAGCTCTCTGCTGTTGTGCTGTCTAACTGCTTCCTCGGCTTTTTCAGCCAAACCATCAAGCCAAAGATTCTTATCTGCAGCTAACTGATCTTTTACACGTTTATTACGTTCTCTGTAATGCTTTCTATTAGGACTAGTAGGGTATTGATTAAGGACATTCCTGCAGTTCTTTCTCTCTGAAATAAGCTCAAGTGCCTTATCACTCAGATAATTCTGTCTCTTCTGCTCCTTTTTTCCTAAAAGAGCACTGTTAGTGCCCAAAAAAGCCTGTTTAAAATGATCCCATTCTTCCTGAACTTCAGTAGTAAGCAAACCATGACTGTCATAATGACTAACTAACCTATCATGGTAAACTTTGGCTATAACTGGATATTTCAGAGCTTCAGTATTAAAAGTAAATTTTTTAACCTTAGCACAACACTTTTTAAGTTTAAGTTGCAAGACACTTTTAACAAAGTAATGGTCAGATCCAATTTCAGCTCCCCTATATGACCTGGTATTCCTAACAGAACTAGCCCATTTGCTGTTAATTAATGTATAATCATTCATATTCTCATGTAGCCCATCAGGTGAAACACATGTGTACTTATGTATGTCACGGTGTTTGTAATAAATGTTAGTTATTCACAAACCACTGAGTTTACTTACCTGTAGGAGACGTTGCCCATTGCCATTGCAGCTACCAATACCAAAAGGGCCTATTACTCCTCCCCAAAGGTCAGAGTCGGTACCAACTTTGGCATTGAAGTCGCCTAGAACAAGGGTAATATCTCCTTTCTTGACAGAATTCAAAATATCCTGAAGTTGTCCGTAAAACCTATCCTTCTCATCCTAATTGGCATCCTCAGTGGGGGCATATCAGCAGATAACATTAAAGTCTTTAATGCTTGTCTGAAATTTTGCTGTAAGAAACCTTTCATTAATTCACTCATATCCTAGAGGAGCATCACTAGCGTGTTTTCTGAGTAGGAAACCTATGCCTTGGAGATGTTTTTTATCTTCCCTCCCTGTAAAGACAAATTAAGATTATTTTTTTAAGAAGCTGACCTTATCTATTTTTCAATAGAAGCGAAGAATATCTAAATTATAATGGTGGAATTGTTGTGTGAGGACATCAAGAGAAAAAGCTCTGTGCAGAGTCCTCACATTCCAACTACCTATGGAGAGAAAATGGTTAGTGGGATGTTTAAAGAAACTATGTTTATTGAGAGAGGGAATGCCGACAATATCAAACAGCCCCCTAATCCCAGACATGGGGAAAAGACCCGTTCCCCCACCACTAAAGGCTGAAGCCATCTACACTGGAAGACTTCCTCCAATGTAGAATTTGACGATGCCAATAGAAGCAAAGGGTTCAGGTGCCTGCGATGACCTCTGCTGAGGATTATCCACCAGCTGATAAACATATCCTGTGAATCTATTCACTTGGAGCTGTCAACCCACAAACAAATAGAAAACACAGCGGAAGATTCTCTTTCCACAGAACCAGACCAATGCAGCAAATTCAAGATTCATAATGTTTAGAGTTTCAGAAATCTTTGGTTGCTAGATTTGTTGATTTCAAAAAGGCTTTTGACTCTGTTGATCGTCATAATTTGTGGTTGATTGTGAGATCATATGGTATACCAGACAAGTTAGTGAACATAATGAAAGCTCTCTATAATAACATTGAGTCGTGTGTGAAAGTTGGTAAGTCTTGTAGCAATTGGTTTAGCATTATTTCTCGTGTTCTACAAGGGTGCGTTTTGTCTCCTTTTCTCTTTAGCTTGGTTATTTATTATGTTATGCGAAATTCATTTCAAGGGAAAGGTTTTGGCCTTAAATGGACTGGAGATACGAAAATTTCTGATTTAGATTATGCTGATGATTTCGCTCTTTTGGCAAATGATGTTGATGAGATGAACTCTTTCATTCGAGCTGTTGATGAGACTGGTAGTAGAGTAGGTTTGGTTATAAACAGAGAGAAACCTAAAGTGATCAAAATTGGTCAGGCAGGCTGTGATTCAGTTCATCTGAATGGTTGCAGTCTTGAGCAGGTGTCACAGTTTAATTATCTTGGGAGCTATGTAACAGATAATGGTGACGTGCGGCATGAGATTAACAGACGAATAGGGATTTCTGCCGGGACTTTTAAGAATCTATGGAGAGTGTAGAGAAATAAACCTATACACCTAAAGACTAAAATTAGACTGTATAACAGTTTGGTTCTTTCTAGGGTTAGTTATGGTAGTGAAACTTGGACACTTTGTGAACAAGATAACAGGAAACTAGATGCTTTTGATTCTAGATGCTTACGTAGTGTCTTGGGCATTAGGTGGTTCAACTTTGTAACTAATGATGAGGTTAGGCAAAGGAGTCTGCAAACTCCTTTAAGCTGCATATTGTGTAGAGAGAGACTCCGCTGGTTTGGCCATGTTGCCCGTATGGTTAATTATAGATTGGCGAATAGGGTTATGAACAGTGTGCCTAAAGGCTTCAGAAAGAGGGGGAGACCTAGGATGCGGTGGACAGACAATGTCAAACAGCACCTTGTTAGAATTGGTGTGCAGTGGCCGAATGCAGCAGATGTAGCTCAGGACAGATATTCTTGGAGAATTAAACTGCACGGTCTGGTTGGACTTCCGTTAACCATGGCTGCTTGAGGATGATGATGATGAATCAAGCTCAGAGCCTTTTTTCAGTCCAGTAGGTTTATATGGTCAACACCAGGACTCTGTGTGGTTGACCACTCCTCAGCAGGGTAGAAAAAAAGCAACCATAGTTGTCCAGATCAGTATGCCACACTGATCTGGCAGCCTTCCTCTTCCGTTCACTTCCACAATAGAGTATCTCTTTTGAAAGATAGTAACGGTCTGCACCACGAGAAGGCCTGGTCGGACATTAGGTGCAAGGTCTGGCCGGTTCTATGCATCATCACAGGGGACAGGTGCATATGTCTGCTTCCACTGCCTACCTGCTACCATTTACAGACCTTACATCGTTAGAGGAATCTAAATGTAGAAAAGGTAAAACTTGAAGTTATATATTGCAATATAACTTCTAGTTTTATCTTTTCTATTTCTAGCATTGCAGCTAGAAATAGAAATTCTGGTGGTAGAATGTGTTTATCAAGAGCAGATACTATCAAACATAATAACAGAAGTATAATTTATATTCATGTGCATTTAAATTTTTTGTTCTCTTTATTTTTTAAACGTTAGTACTTTTTAAATATTTATAATGTTTCTAATAGACTAATAATGATTTATTTCCTCTTCAAAATTAAAAACTTTCTATTCTCTGAAAATGAGCATTCCCTATTCGCCACAAGCAATAACCTTCTGATTTCGAGAATAAATTAATCACTATATAATTCTATTTTAGGAATCATGTACGTCAGAAATTTCTTAGAGAAGAAAATGTTAAAACTAGGCAAATTTTAAATATTTTTCAAGAAAATTTTAAGCTGCATGGAAAAAGGTTTGCTTTTCAGCGATGAATCTAGTTAGATTTTTGTTATATTTCGATTATCAGTGGAGTTGCTGTTTGCGATACGTTTCTTGAATATCGCAAATGGTTTAAATCAGGTTTGTCAAAAGTGTGCCGCGGACTTGAAAAGGATTGAATTCGATTGTTTTACCTCTCAGCGGCACTTTTTTGCACACCGTGGGCTAAATGGCCAGGTCCCGAAGGCCTCTGAGCCTTCGGGGCCCACAAGGACCCCGAAGGCTCAGAGAAGGTTGGGGGAGGGGACCCACTGCAACAGCTGTTGGAAGACAGATGGCAGCCTTCCGTCAAGGCCATCCAGCGTGTTCTTTAACGTTGGGTTGTTTTACCTCTGAGCGGCACTGTTTTGCACACCATGGGCTAAATGGCCAGGTGACATGGACCCCGAAGGCTCAGAGAAGGTTGGGGGGAGGGGACCCACTGCAACAGCTGTTGGGACACAGATGGTAGTCTCCCTTCAAGGCCATCCAGCGTGTTCTTTAACGTGCACAGGGTATGGCTCTCCCGCACACGGGGCCACGACTTAACGTTTCATCCGACGGACGGCGGCCTTTCCAAGCCCATCGGTGTCCCCTACTAACCGAGGGCAAGGCGGGGTATTTTGCGGAGATAAATTTCAACGCTGACCCAGCTGGGACTCGAACCTGGTAACTGCAGATTACGAGCCTGGCGCGCTACCGACTGAGCCACCCCCGCCCCAAAAAAAGAGAATAACCATAAAATCATAGCCATTATAGTGAACGACAAAGCCAGAATACAGAGAAAACATTTGTCTCTAAAATGTTATTTGTTTCCGTCAAAAGAAGCAGATTAAAAGGAAAGTTAATATTTAAAAACCAAATGGTTGTTTACTTTTCAACTTGAGAACGCACAAGAGTCACTGTCTCTTACAGACCCGGGGCGAGGGTGGCTCATTCGGTAGCGCGCCAGACTCGTAATCTGTAGTTCCCAGGTACGAGTCCCAGCTGGGTCAGCGTTGAGATTTATTTCCAAAAAATTCCCCGCCCTGCCCACGGTCAGTAGGGGACACCGATGGGCTTGGAAACGCCGCCGTCATTCGGATGGGACGTTAAGCCGTGGCCCTGTGTGCGGGAGAGACACACCCTGTGCACGTTAAAGAACACGCTGGATGGCCTTGACGGGAGGCTACCATCTATCTACCAACAGCTGTTCCAGTGGGTCCCCTCCCCCAACCTTCTCTGAGCCTTCGGGGTCGATGTGACCTGGCCATTTAGCCCATGGTGTGCAAAAAAGTGCCGCTCAGAGGTAAAACAACCCAACGTTAAAGAACACACTGGATGGCCTTGACGGGAGGCTACAGTCTGTCTCCCAAGAGCTGTTCCAGTGGGTCCCCTCCCCCAACCTTCTCTGAGCCTTCAGGGTCCATGTGACCTGGCCATTTAGCCCATGGTGTGCAAAAAAGTACCGCTCAGAGGTAAAACAACCCACCCTAAAGAGAAAATATAGACAAGATACATCACTACTATGCAGCTTTGATATTCATGTACAACTTTTACACCCCATGCTGATCTTTCTACATCACGATTCTTCTCTATATCATAGTCTGAAGTTATTTTGGCTATTTCTAAACTTAACCCTAGACAGTATACATGGGGTCCACACTACCGAGACATTCTTTCAATGTAATATAGTGAAGAAAATATAGTGCAGTGTAAATCAAAATTTTATACCTAAATAAACATTTAAAAAAAAAACAAAGTCCTACAAAAAGCAGTGGATACTGTTATTACTGTTCTTGTTCTTTTAAGATTTCAAAATACATTATATTCCATAAAATATACAACTTACACGCAGGGGTTCTCTGGACCCCATGTATACGTTAATGTCATAACTTGCAATGTATACTGTCTAGGGTTAAATTTCCTGAATCCCCAGGGGTAGATGAAATTACTACGGAAATGCTTAGAGCTGGGAATGTTTCGGTTACTACTTGGATGACTGAAATTATGAATATCTTTTATGATAAAGGCATGGTTCCTAAGGATTTTACCAGATCTATTATTATCCCTATTTCTTAAAACTGGTGATAGCAGTCTTTGTGATAATTACAGGGGAATCACCCTACTCTCTGTTCCAGGTAAAATTCCTTGCATGATTGTGCTTAATAGAATTAAGAATCTGGTTGACAGGCAATTGCGTAATGAGCAGTGCGGATTCAGAAGTGGCAGGGGATGCATCGATCAAATTTTTTCACTTACGCTGCTCTGCCGTCTTTCTCTGAAATTGCGTATCCATCCCGTAACAGTGTCATATGGGTTGGGTTGTTTTACCTCTGAGCGGCACTTTTTTTGCACACCATGAGCTAAATGGCCAGGCCACAAGGACCCCAAAGGCTCAGAGAAGGTTGGGGGAGGGGACCCACTGGAACAGCTGTTGAGAGACAGATAGTAGCCTCCCATCAAGGCCATCGAGCGTGTTCTTTAACGTGCACAAGGTATGTATCTCCCGCACACGGGGTCACGACTTAACGTCCCATCCGACGGACGGCGGTCTTTCCAAGCCCATCGGTGTCCCCTACTGACCGTGGGCTGGGCGGGGGATTTTGCGGAGATAAATCTCAACGCTGACCCAGCTGGGACTCGAACCTGGGAACTACAGATTACGAGCCTGGCGCTCTACCGACCAGTGTCACATGAACAGGCATTATCATCATAGATTTGTGATAAATCGACCTGAATTTATTCGTCTCGAAGCTGTATCCTTCCGAAAATGTAAAATATTCCTCCGTGTGTAGTAGTCTGAATAGCAACAACGCAGATATCGCAGACCCAATTTTTACACATAGACAGAAAAGATGACACGGCCTTTGTTTATAACACATAACAAGAAGTTTAGACACGCTTTCAAACAAGTCGTTGATCGTTAACTTCGGAAGAACGAATGCAAATCTACAGACGCTGTCAAGAACATTTTGAACTCTCTCCCTAATGCAATAAAGTTTCTGAATCCGTGTGTACACTTTAAAAGAAATCTTTTAAGGCTCTCATTCCTTTTTTCTAACATTCAATTTTAGTTTTCCTCACTCCAAGTAGCTAGAGATCCTTTTAATGCAATAGGATGATCTCATGTAGGATGCATTAGGCTTTTCGTTACTTAGCAACACCTTCGAAAAACTCGGTTACGGTTCAAAGGGAAAGTCTTCATTTGAACAAAACCTTTTTCTGTCTTTTTTTTTATTTACGATGGACTAATGGATCTAGTTTCAGGCCCAAAAGCAATAAATGTGCGCAGTAACATTTTTTTCACTCCCAGATATTAGTTAAAGAAACTTAAATACTTATATCAAATGATTTACAAATCTTTTTGCAATAATCGTGTAAATCGAAAAATATCTGGCAACTAATTTTTTAGAAATTAGTGATCTGGCAACCTTCGTGTCACGTGATTACAGAATTCAGGAAAAATATCTGGAGCGTGTACAGCAACTGTACACGCTCCAGTTTGCTGTGAACGGTAACTGCACACGCTCCAGTTTGCTGTGAACGGTAACTGCACACGCTCCAGGTTGCTGTGAACGGTAACTGCACACGCTCAATATTTCCGTGAGTGAGCCCACACGATCTAGTATCAAAATATTATGACCACCTACAGTGCTCAAAAAAGTATCCGAACACTACGGTTGATTACAGAATTCAGAAAAAATATCTGGCAAAGATTTTTTTTAGAAATTAGTGATCTGGCAACCTTCGTGTCACGTGACCAGGTGACTCACGTGACACGAAGGTTGCGAGATCCCTAATTTCTAAAAAAAATCGTTGCCAGATATTTTTTCTGAATTCTGTAATCAACCGTAGTGTTCGGATACTTTTTTGAGCGACTGTACGAGCTAACAGAAGGGATACTGTAGTGCAACTCGCTCAATTTTTCGCGGTCAACTCGTAATTCAAATGGTGGTGAAAGGAGTAATGTGTCACATCACACAGTATATCTAACTCTGCTGAAAATGGGGCTGCATGGCCGTAGGTCACTCCGAGTGCCCATGCTAACCTCGGTTCACCGTCGAAAGCACCTACAATGGTGGTGCGAGCATCAAAACTCGACCTTGAATAATTAGAAAGTCATCTATTTCGATGAATCTCGTTTCCTATTGGGGCGGGGGTGGCTCAGTCGGTAGCGCGCCAGGCTCGTAATCTGTAGTTCCCAGGTTCGAGTCCCAGCTGGCTCAGTGTTGAGATTTATCTCCGAAAAATTCCCCGCCCTGCCCACGGTCAGTAGGAGACACCGATGGGCTGGGAAAGGCCGCCGTCCGTCGGATGGGACATCAAGCAGGGGCCCCGTGTGCGGGAGAGCCATAACCTGTGCACGTTAAAGAACACGCTGGATGGCTTTGACGGGAGGCTACCATCTGTCTCCCAACAGCTGTTCTAGTGGGTCCCCTCCCCCAACCTCTGAGCCTTCGGGGTCCATGTGACCTGGCCATTAGCCCATGGTGGGCAAAATAGTGCCGCTCAGAGGTAAAACAACCCAATCCAACTCGTTTCCTATTGCACCATGTGGATGGCCAGGTACGTGTGCGTCATTTACCTGGGGAAGTGTTGGCACCAGGATGCACTGTGGGATGAAAACAAGCCGGTGAAGGAAGTGTTCTGTTGGGAAACCTACTCATTCACATGCAGGAAACTATGACGCCTTCTTTATTCAGCTACTGAATAAGAATTTCGTTTATATCAGCTGCTGATTTTTGCATTCGTCCTTATCAGCAGCTAACTGCTGATCCTTTACGTTTATTAAACTCTGTAATCCTTTACGTTTCTTAAGCTTACAACCTGCCTAAACATCATTGCAGACCAGGTACATCGCTTCATGGCAACAGTATATCCATCTAGTAGTGCCTCCTTTCAGCAGGATAATGCGCCATGCCACACTACCCAGATTGTTCAAGAATAGTTCGCAGAACACGAGGAACACTTCCAGTAATTGCCCTGGGTTCCAAATTCCCCAGACATCAATCCAATCGAGCATCTGTGGTGTGTGTTGGAACAGCATATCTGATCTGCGACAGCTCAACCACGTAACTTACAAGAGTTAAGGGGGCGGGGGTGGCTCAGTCGGTAGCGCGCCAGGCTCGTAATCTGTAGTTCCCAGGTTCGAGTCCCAGCTGGGTCAGCGTTGAGATTTATCTCCGCAAAATTCCCCGCCCTGCCCACGGTCAGTAGGGGACACCGATGGGCTTGAAAAGGCCGCCGTCCGTCGGATGGAACGTTAAGCCGTGGCTCCGTGTGCGGGAGAGCCATTTAGCCCATGGTGTGCAAAAAAGTACCTCTCAGAGGTAAAACAACCCAACGTTAAAGAACACGCTGGATCAATCCAATCGAGCATCCGTAGTTTGTGTTGAAATAGCATAAAACGATCTGCGTTGGCTCAACCACGTAATTTACAAGAGTTAAGGGATTTGGGTTGGGTTGTTTTACCTCTGAGCGGCACTTTTTTGCACACCATGGGCTAAATGGCCAGGTCACATGGACCCCGAAGGCTCAAAGAAGGTTGGGGGAGGGGACCCACTGGAACAGCTGTTGGGAGACAGATGGTAGCCTCCGGTCAAGGCCATCCAGCGTGTTCTTTAACGTGCACAGGATATGGCTCTCCCGCACACGGCGCCACGGCTTAACGTCCCATCCGACGGACGGCGGCCTTTCCAAGCCCATCGATGCCCCCTACTGACCGTGGGCAGGATTGACCGTTTGCGGAGATATTGACCGTTTGCGGAGATAAATCTCAACGCTGACCCAGCTGGGACTCAAACCTGGGAACTACAGATTACGAGCCTGGAGCGCTACCGACTGAGTCACCCCCGTCCCAGAGTTAAGGGATCTGCTGGTAACATGTTGGTACCAGATACCACAAGACATCTTTAGAAATCTTGTAGCGTCCATGCCTCGCCGGGTAAGAGCTGTTTTGGTGGCACGTGGAGGGCCAACATCAGATTAGACAGGTGGTCATAATGTTTTGGTTCTTCTGTGTATAATGAATTACTGGGTTTCTGATTACTAGAATTCGGATCATCGAGCTTCTGCTGTATAAATATAAATAATTGAGTCATTCATTGCGTAGAAACTAAAAGGTAGATGCTGGAAATTAAAAATGGCTTGATAATATAAGTATTCCAAGTACAGTCTCTCAAATAAATATCCGAACACTATGGTTGATTAGAGAATTCAGAAAAAATATCTGGCAGCGATTTTTTTAGAAGTTAGTGATCTGGCAACCTTTGTGTCACGTGATTACAGAATTCAGGAAAAATATCTGGAGCGTGTACAGCAACTGTAAACGCTCCAGTTACCATTCACAGCAAACTGGAGCGTGTGCAGTAACTGCACACGCTCCAGTTTGCTGTGAACGGTAACTGCACATGCTCAATTTTTCCGTGAGTGAGCCCACATGATCTAGTATCAAAATAATATGACCACCTACAGTCGCTCAAAAAAGTTTCCGAACACTATGGTTGATGACAGAATTCAGAATAAATATCTGGCAACGATTTTTTTAGAAATTAACGATCTGGCAACTTGCCAGATCACTAATTTCTAAACAAAAAAAAAATAGTTGCCAGATATTTTTTCTGAATTCTGTAATCAAGCATAGTGTTCGGATTTCAGCGACTGTACTCATTTCAACCGGTTTTCGCAAATATTTCATGGGCAACAAATTCAATTCGATTTTATTCAAAATATTAAGTTGTTTTGAAAAATATCTAAAATGGTTAACGTGGGGAAAAATATTTGTTATTTTTTTTTATTTCGTCTAAGCAATTTAACCCACATTTTACAAATTTATTTTTCAGACATTTAAATATTCAAATATTTAAAAACAATTTTTTAATTTATTTACACTTTTTTTATTAATTTATTTACACGATTATTGCAAAAAGATTTGTAAATCATTTGATATAAATACTATTTAAGTTTTTTTAACTAATATCTGTCAGTGAAAAAGATGTCACTGCGCATATTTATTGGTTTTGGGCCTGAAACTAGTTGGTTGGTTGGTTGTTTTACCTCTGAGCGGCACTTTTTTGCACATCATCATCATCATCATCCTCAAGCAACCATGGGCTACGGAGGTCCAACCAGACCGTGCAATTTAGTTCTCCAAGCAAGTCTATCTTGAGCTACATCTACTGCATCTGGCCACTGCACACCAATTCTAACAAGGTCGTGTTTGACATTGTCTGCCCACTGCATCCTAGGTCTCCCCTTCTTTCTGAGGCCTTTAGGCACACTGTTCATAACCCTATTCGCCAATCTATAATTATTCATACGGGCAACATGGCCAAACCAACGGAGTCTCTCTCTGCACAATATGCTGCTTAAAGGAGGTTGCAAACTCCTTTGCCTAACCTCATCATTAGTTACAAAGTTGAACCACCTAATGCCCAAGATACTGCGTAAGCATCTGGAATCAAAAGCATCAAGTTTCCTGTTATCTTGTTTACAAAGTGTCCAAGTTTCACTACCATAACTAACCCTAGAAAGAACCAAACTATTATACAGTCTACTTTTCGTCTTTGGATGTATACGCCTATTTCTCCACACCCTCCATAGGTTCTTAAAAGTCCCAGCAGCAATCCCTATTCGTCTGTTAATCTCATGCCGCATATCACCATTATCCGTTACATAGCTCCCAAGATAATTAAACTCTGTCACCTGCTCAAGACTGCAACCATTCAGATTAACTGAATAACAGCCTGCCTGACCAATTTTCATCACTTTAGTTTTCTCTCTGTTTATAACCAAACCTACTCTACTACCAGTCTCATCAACAGCTCGAATGAAAGAGTTCATCTCATCAACATCATTTGCCAAAAGGGCTAAATCATCAGCATAATCTAAATCAGAAAGTTTCGTATCTCCAGTCCATTTAAGGCCAAAATCTTTCCCTTGAAGTGAATTTCGCATAACAAAATCAATAACCAAGCTAAAGAGAAAAGGAGACAAAATGCACCCTTGTCGAACACCAGAAGTAATGCTAAACCAATTGCTACAAGCCTTACCAACTCTCACACACGACTCAGTGTTATTATAGAGAGCTTTCATAATGTTAACTAACTTGTCTGGTATACCATACGATTTCAAGATCAACCACAAATTATGACGATCAACAGAGTCGAAAGCCTTTTTGAAATCAACAAAGCTAGCAAACAAAGGTTTCTGAAACTCTAAACATTTCTCAAGAATCTGCCTAAGTGAAAATATCTGATCCACACATCCCCTACCACTTCTGAATCCACATTGCCCATCACGCAATTGACTCTCAACCAGATTCTTAATTCTATTAAGCACAATCATGGAAAGAACTTTACCTGGAACAGAGAGTAGGCTGATACCCCTATAGTTATCACAAGAACTGCGATCACCTTTTTTAAAAATAGGGATAACAATAGCTCTGATAAAATCCTTAGGAACCATGCCTTTATCATAAAAGATATTCAGAATTTCAGTCATCCCAGTGGTAACCGAAACATTCCCAGCTCTAAGCATTTCCGTAGTAATTTCATCTACCCCTGGGGATTTATGAAGTTTAAGTTTAGAAACAGCCAAAATAACTTCAGATTGTGTTATAGGGCCAACATTAAAGCCACCAATGCATCTATCATCATTGCAAACAATGGGAGTAGAACTAACTACATTGTTTAGAACATCACTGAAATGCTCAGCCCACCTAACCATGACAGCATCCTCCCCTTCTATAACCTTACCTTGTTTATCCTTCAATCCTTGTATGCCTGTCCGTTTTCTACCACACAAAAGATTAACTATCTGGTACAGCTCTCTGCTGTGGCGCTGTCTAACTGCTTCCTCGGCTTTGTCAGCCAAACCATCAAGCCAAAGATTCTTATCAGCAGCTAATTGATCCTTTACAAGTTTATTAAGGTCTCTGTAATGCTTTCTATTAGGACTAGTAGGGTATTGATTAAGGGCATTCCTGCAGTTCTTTCTTTCCGAAATAAGCTCATGTGCCTTATCACTCAGATAATTTTGCCTCTTCTGCTCCTTTTTTCCTAAAAGAGTACTGTTAGTGTCCAAAAAAGCCTGTTTAAAATCATCCCATTCTTCATCAACTTCAGTAGTAAGCAAACCATGACTCTCATAATGACTAAGTAACCTATCATGGTAAGCTTTAGCTATAACTGGATCTTTCAGAGCTTCAGTATTAAAAGTAAATTTTTTAACCCTAGCACAACACTTTTTAAGTTTAAGTTGCAACACGCTTTTAACAAGGTAATGGTCAGATCCAATTTCAGCTCCCCTATATGCCCTGGTATTCCTAACAGAACTAGCCCATTTGCTGTTAATTAATATGTAATCAATCATATTCTTATGCAGCCCATCAGGTGAAACCCATGTGTACTTATGTATGTCGCGGTGTTTGTAATAAGTGTTAGTTATTCTGAATCCATTGAGTTTACTTACCTGTAGGAGACGTTGCCCATTGCCATTGCAGCACCAATACCAAAACGGCCTATTACTCCTCCCCAAAGGTCAGAGTCAGTACCAACTTTGGCATTGAAGTCACCAAGAACAAGGGTAATATCTCCTTTCTTGATAGAATTCAAAATATCCTGAAGTTGTTCATAAAACCTATCCTTCTCATCCTCATCGGCATCCTCAGTGCGGGCATAACAGCAGATAACATTCAAGTCTTTAACGCTTGTCTGAAATTTTGCTGTAAGAAACCTTTCATTAATGCACTCATATCTTAGAAGAGCATCGCTAGCGTGTCTGCTGAGAAGCAGACCCACGCGTTGGTGATGCTTATTGTCGTCCCTCCCTGAAAAGAGAAATTTAAGATTATTTTTAAGAACCTGACCTTTATCTGTCCATCTGGTCTCTTGCAAGCCGAGAATATCTAAATTATAGTGGTGGAATTCTTGTGTGAGGACATCAAGAGAAAAAGCTCTGTGCAGAGTCCTCACATTCCAACTACCTATGGAGAGAAAATGGTTAGTGGGATGTTTAAAGAAACTATGTTTATTGAGAGAGGGAATGCCGACAATATCAAATAGTCCTCTAATCGCAGACATGGGGCAAAGACCCGTTCCCCCACCACAAAAGTCTGAAGCCTTTAGAAAACGGACAAGTAGAGGGATTGAAGGATAAAAAAGGTAAGGTTATAGAAGATGAGGATTCTGTCTTGTCTAGGTGGGCTGAGCATTTCAGTGATGTTTTAGACAATGTTGTTAGTTCTACTCCCATTGTTGCTTAGACACTGGAAGACTTCCTCCAATGTCGAATTTGACGATGCCAATAGAAGCAAAGAGTTCAGGTGCCTGCGATGACCTCTGCTCAGGATTATCCACCAGCTGATAAACATATCCTGTGAATCTATTCATTTGGGGCTGTCAACCCACAAAAAAAACAGAAAACACAGCGGAAGATTTTCCCTCCATAGAAGCCCACCAGTGCAGCAAAATCAGGATCCATAATCAAGCTCAGAGCCATATATCTGTCCAGTTCAGTAGGTTTATATGGTCAGCACCAGGACCCTGTGTGGTTGACCACTCCTCAGCAGGGTAGAAAAAAAAGAAAAGTAGCCATAGTTGTCAGTAGGCCACACTAATCTGGCAGCCCTCCCCTTCCGTTCACTTCCACAAGAGAGTATCTCTTTTGAAAGTTACTAACGGTCCGCACCACGAGAAGGCGGGGTTGGACATTAGGTGCTAGGCCTGGCCGGTTCTATGCATCATCACAGGGGATTGGTGCATAGCTCTCCTTCCAGTGACTACCTAGCTACCATTTACAGACCATTTTTTGCACACCATGGGCTAAATGGCCAGGTCACATGGACCCCGAAGGCTCAGAGAAGGTTGGGGGAGGGGACCCACTGGAACAGCTGTTGGGAGACAGATGGTAGCCTCCCGTCAAAATAAAACTCATAAGCCTCTTTCACTATTGGAGTGATGGCCCTTTTCTGGCTTACAAACATCACTTCCCCGCAAATGTAACAAATTATATCTGCACTATTAACAGAGTTACGAGGTATCACTACTGCTGGATTAAAACTATAAGGATCACTTGTGTTGTACTTATGACTCAGGGATAAATGGAAGTCGCTCAAAAGACTTGCTCACCCTACGAGACGTCGCTTAAAACTAACGATGGCATCATATTTTTTCCGCGATCGTAAAGCCGCAATGTCATGACTCAACTACATTGCATCAGACAATGATGCAATACCTTCGGAGGCTGCGTGTATGGCGGACTGATGCAATACAACGCAATATGTTGCAATCTGCAGTTTAAAATACAGCATTGCGAAATGGTTACCTATGTACAGTCGCTCAAAAAAGTATCCGAACACTATGGTTGATTACAGAATTCAGAAAAAATATCTGGCAATGATTTTTTTTTAGAAATTAGTGATCTGGCAACCTTCGTGTCACGTGATTGCAGAATTCAGGAAAAATATCTGGAGCGTGTACATCAACTGTACACGCTCCAGTTACCGTTCACAGCAAACTGGAGAGTGTGCAGTTACTGCACACGCTCCAGTTTGCTGTGAACGGTAACTGCACACGCTCCAGTTTGCTGTGAACGGTAACTGCACACGCTCAATATTTCCGTGAGTGAGCCCACACGATCTAGTATCAAAATAATATGACCACCTACAGTCGCTCAAAAAAGTATCCGAACACTATGGTTGATTACAGAATTCAGAAAAAATATCTGGCAACGATTTTTTTTAGAAATTAGTGATCTGGCAACCTTCGTGTCACGTGATTGCAGAATTCAGGAAAAATATCTGGAGCGTGTACATCAACTGTACACGCTCCAGTTACCGTTCACAGCAAACTGGAGAGTGTGCAGTTACTGCACACTCTCCAGTTTGCTGTGAACGGTAACTGCACACGCTCCAGTTTGCTGTGAACGGTAACTGCACACGCTCAATATTTCCGTGAGTGAGCCCACACGATCTAGTATCAAAATAATATGACCACCTACAGTCGCTCAAAAAAGTATCCGAACACTATGGTTGATTACAGAATTCAGAAAAAATATCTGGCAATGATTTTTTTTAGAAATTAGTGATCTGGCAACCTTCGTGTCACGTGATTACAGAATTCAGGAAAAATATCTGGAGCGTGTACAGCAACTGTACACGCTCCAGTTACCGTTCACAGCAAACTGGAGCGTGTGCAGTTACTGCACACGTTCCAGTTTGTTGTGAACGGTAACTGCACACGCTCAATATTTCCGTGAGTGAGCCCACACGATCTAGTATCAAAATAATATGACCACCTACAGTCGCTCAAAAAAGTATCCGAACACTTTGGTTGATTACAGAATTCAGGAAAAATATTTGTCAACGATTTTTTTAGAAATTAGTGATGAGGACTGAGTCGTTTATACATGACCATCTCCGTCTCTCCTAAATAAGAGCCAATCGACAAATTTTATTGTCATCTTCATGTTCAGCCTCTCGAAATTAGTAAAGAGTGGCTACTTTCATTTCAAAGCCTTTCTGTATGTTGCTCAATGTTATCCATGTTGTTACTATAACTACAAGTGACATTAATTTGCAGTAATTAGACAGGTGTGGAAAAATTTGCAATTAGGCAAGTGCGTAATCAAGTGATTCGGAAATCAAATCCGGGAGCCCGATGCGTAGAATTTTTCACAGTTTCCTAATTCCAGCAGTAACACAATGGGCGGGGGTGGCTCAGTCGGTAGCGCGCCAGGCTCGTAATCTGTAGTTCCCAGGTTCGAGTCCCAGCTGGGTCAGCGTTGAGATTTATCTCCGCAAAAACTTCCCGCCCTGCCAACGGTCAGTAGGGGATACCGATGGGCTTGGAAAGGCCGCCGTCCGTCGGATGGGATGTTAAGCCGTGGCTCCATGAGCGGGAGAGCCATACCCCGTGTTCGTTAAAGAACACGCTGGATGGCCTTGACGAGAACCTACCATCTGTCTCCCAACAGCTGTTCCAGTGGGTCCCCTCCCCCAACCTTCTCTGAGCCTTCGGAGTCCATGTGACCTGGCCATTTAGCCCATGGTGTGCAAAAAAGTGCCGCTCAGAGGTAAAACAACCCAACCCAGCAGTAACACACTCAACAATTTACACATTCCCAAAGAAGCAATTCAAACGGAAGACATTCATTTTGACCATCTTGCACTTGAAATTGATTCTAATTCTTCACATATCAGCCTTCTCAGCATGATCTCTTTCGGATGCAGCCATCTAATCCATCTCATCCATTACGTCCATTTCCCGCGTGTCTGCGTTCCCAAAGTTCAAACCAATAGCTAAGAGCCATTTTCTTCCTCGAAGAAGCGTTCAAGATTGCTTCCGGCATTTCTCCATCCTCTATAAAGGGTCTGGATCTCATCTGAGCTGAATATGGCTTTCTTTCCCTTACAAGATTTTTCCATTCAACTTTTCCTCTTCCAAGAGCCTCGATAAAATGAAATTTTTTCGCTTTTTCCTTCCGATTGTGATTCAGCTATCATCTTTTAGAAGTTTTTGCTACCTAGTCTTCTTCTTCAGTTTTACTTTTTGATTGGCCAATGATATCTAAACGAGATGGTACACGCACCCTCTTCACGCCATAAATTAATGTATGGGTTGGGTTGTTTTAGTTCTGAGTGGCACTTTTTTTGAACACCGTGGGCTAAATGGCCAGGTCACAAGGACCCCAAAGGCTCAGAGAAGGTTGGGGGAGGGGACCCACTGGAACAGCTGTTGAGAGACAGATGGTAGCCTCCCATCAAGGCCATCCAACGTGTTCTTTAATGTGCACAGAGTGTGGCTCTCCCGCACACGGGGCCAGAGGTTACAAAGACCCCAAAGGCTCAGAGAAGGTTGGGGGAGGGGACCCACTGGAACAGCTGTTAGTAAACAGATGGTAGCCTCCTGTCAAGGCCATCCAGTGTGTTCTTTAACGTGCACAGGGTATGACTCTCCCGCACACGGCGCCGCGACTTAACGTCCCATCTGACGGACGGCGGTCTTTCGAAGCCCATCGGTGTCCTCTACTGACCGTGGGCAGGGAGGGGAATTTTGCGGAAAAAAATCTCAACGCTCATCCGCTGGTACTCGAACCTGGGAAGTGCAGATTACGTGCCTGTCGCACTACCGACTGAGCCACCCCCGCCCCGATAAACGTATATTCTGATATTAAAGGAATACTTATTGATTCCGGACATTGTTTGATACGGAGAGAACGAGATACCCGCTATCAACGCAACAAAGGTAGCGTGTGTGTTTGGGGTGGCATTTCCTTAGGTGGACACACAGACCTCTATGTGTTGACGAGTGGGAACCTCAATGCTCAAAGGTATAGAGATGACATCCTGGACACTTATGTACGTCCTTACGCTGGTGCATTAGGTCAAACCATTCATCTTACAAGACGATAACACTCATCCACACAGAGCTGGACTAGTGGAAAATGCCTTTAAGAGGAGACCATTATGCGCATGGAGTGGTCAGATCGATCTCCTGACCTAAATGCGATTGAGCATGCGTGGGATGCTCTAGGGAGACGTTTTTCTGCCCTCAATTCGCCACCTGAAACAAAGAAAGAGCTTATTACTGCTTTAAAGGGACAAAGGTCGTTACTCCCTACTGAGTTGTGGGACTGCGGTGGCTCAGTCGGTAGCTCGCCAGGCTCGTAATCTGTAGTTCCCAGGTTCGAGTCCCAACTGGGTCAGCGTTGAGATTTATCTCCGCAAAACCCTCCGCCCTGCCCACGGTCAGTAGGTGACACCGATGGACTTGGAAAGGCCGCCGTCCGTCGGATGGGACGTTAAGCCGTGGCTCCGTGTGCGGGAGAGCCATACCCTGTGCACGTTAAAGAACACACTGGATGGCCTTGACGGGAGGCTACCATCTGTCTCCCAACAGCTGTTCCAGTGGGTCCCCTCCCCCAACCTTCTCTGAGCCTTCGGGGTCCATGTGACCTGGCCATTTAGCCCATGGTGTGCAAAAAAGTGCCGCTCAGAGGTAAAACAACCCAACCCAGCAGTAACACACTCAACAATTTACACATTCCCAAAGAAGCAATTCAAACGGAAGACATTCATTTTGACCATCTTGCACTTGAAATTGATTCTAATTCTTCACATATCAGCCTTCTCAGCATGATCTCTTTCGGATGCAGCCATCTAATCCATCTCATCCATTACGTCCATTTCCCGCGTGTCTGCGTTCCCAAAGTTCAAACCAATAGCTAAGAGCCATTTTCTTCCTCGAAGAAGCGTTCAAGATTGCTTCCGGCATTTCTCCATCCTCTATAAAGGGTCTGGATCTCATCTGAGCTGAATATGGCTTTCTTTCCCTTACAAGATTTTTCCATTCAACTTTTCCTCTTCCAAGAGCCTCGATAAAATGAAAATTTTTCGCTTTTTCCTTCCGATTGTGATTCAGCTATCATCTTTTAGAAGTTTTTGCTACCTAGTCTTCTTCTTCAGTTTTACTTTTTGATTGGCCAATGATATCTAAATCACATGGTACACGCACTTTCTCCACTCCATAAATTAATGTATGGGTTGGGTTGTTTTAGTTCTGAGTGGCACTTTTTTTGAACACCGTGGGCTAAATGGCCAGATCACAAGGACCCCGAACGCTCAGAGAAGATTGAGATAGGGGACCCACTGGAACAGTGTTGGAGACACTGTTCCAGTGGGAAACCACTGGCTCCCACTGGAACAGTGTTCCACTGGTTCCAGTGGGAACTGTTGGGAGACAGATGGTAGCCTCCCGTCAAGGCCACTCAGCGTGTTCTTTAACGTTGGTTTATTTTACCTCTGAGCGGCACTTTTTGCACACAATGGGCTAAATGGCCAAGTCACAAGGACCCCGAAGTCTCAGATAAGGTTGGGGGAGGGGACCTACTGGAACAGCTGTTGAGAGACAGATGGTAGCCTCCCATCAAGGCCATCCAACGTGTTCTTTAACGTGCACAGGGTATGACTCTCCCGCACACGGCGCCGCGACTTAACGTCCCATCTGACGGACGGCGGTCTTTCCAAGCCCATCGGTGTCCTCTACTGACCGTGGGCAGGGAGGGGAATTTTGCGGAAAAAAATCTCAACGCTCATCCGCTGGTACTCGAACCTGGGAAGTGCAGATTACGAGCCTGGCGCACTACCGACTGAGCCACCATCGCCCCGATAAACGTATATTCTGATATTGAAGGAATACTTATTGATTCCGGACATTGTTTGATACGGAGAGAACGAGATACCCGCTATCAACGCAATAAAGGTAGCGTGTGTGTTTGGGGTGGCATTTCCTTAGGTGGACACACAGACCTCTACGTGTTGACGAGTGGGAACCTCAATGCTCAAAGGTATAGAGATGACATCCTGGACACTTAAGTACGTCCTTACGCTGGTGCATTAGGTCAAACCATTCATCTTACAAGACGATAACACTCATCCACACAGAGGTGGACTAGTGGAAAATGCCTTTAAGAGGAGACCATTATGCGCATGGAGCGGCCAGCTCGATCTCCTGACCTAAATGCGATTGAGCATGCGTGGGATGCTCTAGGGAGACGTTTTTCTGCCCTCAATTCGCCACCTGAAACAAAGGGGGAGCTTATTACTGCTTTAAAGGAACAAAGGTCGTTACTCCCTACTGAGTTGTGGGACTGCGATGGCTCAGTCGGTAGCTCACCAGGCTCGTAATCTGTAGTTCCCAGGTTCGAGTCCCAGCTGGGTCAGCGTTGAGATTTTATCTCCGCAAAATTCCCGACCCTGCCCACGGTCAGTAGGTGACACCGATGGACTTGGAAAGGCCGCCGTCCGTCGGATGGGACGTTAAGCCGTGGCTCCGTGTGCGGGAGAGCCATACCCTGTGCACGTTAAAGAACACGCTGGATGGCCTTGACGGGAGGCTACCATCTGTCTCCCAACAGCTGTTCCAGTGGGTCCCCTCCCCCAACCTTCTCTGAGCCTTCGGGGTCCATGTGACCTGGCCATTTAGCCCATGGTGTGCAAAAAAAGTGCCGCTCAGAGGTAAAACGACCCAACCCATGCCTTACCCGGTGCGGAGGGGTTGCTCAGTTGGAAGTCCGCCAGACTCGTAATCTGCAGTTCCCAAGTTCGAATCCCAGTTGCGTCAGCGTTGAGACTTATCTCCGCAAAACTAACCGCCCTGCCCACGGTCACTAGGAGACACCGATGGGCTTGGAAAGGCCGCCGTCCGTCGGATGGGACGTTAAGCCGTGGCTCCGTGTGCGGGAAAGCCATACCCTGTGCACGTTAAAGAACACGCTGGATGGCCTTGACTGGAGGCTACCATCTGTCTCCCAACAGCTGTTCCAGTGGGTGCCCTCACCCAACCTTCTCTGAGCCTTCGGGATCCATGTGACCTGGCCATTTAGCCCATGGTGTGCAAAAAAGTTCCGCTCAGAGGTAAAACAACCCAACCCTACTGAGTTGATTCGCAACATCATAAACAGCATGGAACATCGCTGTCTTGCCTGCATTGCTCTAAGGGGTGTGACCACACTCCTTTTTAAAGAACTTTGCCCATTCCATTCTGACACCTTATTTTTGGAAATGTTCCTGCGTTATTGTTTCACGAAAAACGTTTCTAGTGTAAAATATTTTATGCCATTCTGTAATTCATGTTTCCATCAAATTTCATTAAAATCATTCATGTAGTGTTTTGTTTATCATAATTTTTCTGAGTTTTCCTTAATTTATGGAAACGGTTTGGCTATTTCAAAAATTTTCCTCCTCCTTCATGAAGAGTTATCTCCTCAAAATTCCCCGCCCACAAAACTCCCCGCCCTGCCCACGGTCAGTAGGGGATACCGATGGGCTTGGAAAGGCCGCCGTCCGTCGGATGGGACGTTTAGCCGTGGTTCCGCATGCGGCAGAGCCATAAACTTTGCACATTAAAGAGCACACTGGATGGCCTTGACGGGAGGCTACCATCTGTCTCTCAACAGCTATTCCAGTGGGTCTCCTCCTCCAAACTTCTCTGAGACTTCGGGGTCCTTCTGATCTGGCCATTTAGCCCATTGTGTGCAAAAAAAGTGCTGCTCAGATATAAAACAACCCAACCTATGATCAATAGGGGACACCGATGGGTTTCGAAAGGCCGCCATCCGTCGGATGTCACGTTAAGCCGTTAAGCCTCCTTGTGCGGGAGATACATATCCTGTGCATGTTAAAGAACATGCTGGATGGCCTTGACGGGAGGTTACCATCCGTCTCTCAACAGCTGTTTCAGTGGGTCTCCTCCTCCAACCTCCTCTGAGCCTTCGGGGTCCTTGTGACCTGGCCATTTAGCCCATTGTGCGCAAAAAAAGGCCGCTCAAAGGTAAACCAAACAAATCATGAAGAGTAGGAGAAAGGTTTTTATGGCTTCCTGTATTTTGAATTTCAGTCTCTCGTGCAGCCTTGATGATGACTTCTCTCTCTCTCCAGCATCTCGGTGAAGAGAAAAAGAAGATTCTCCATCTCTCCCTTTCCACCAAAGCCTTTGAATTGTTCCTCTACCAGAGATAAAAAGACTTCTGAAATAGCAATGTCGGAATAAAGAGGTTTCTCGTGGAAGGAAAAAAGACTGCTACCGAACATCCAAAGTCTCAAAGGAAAGTCAATGAATGGTTAACAAAAGACCGCCAAACAGAATTTCTTCTTAGCCAACGAGTGAACTGCTCTCTATAGTGAAAGAGAAAAAAAGAATTTAGGTTTCAGTAGATGCCTTTTATTGATTGAAAGACCTTATTTTTTAAAATGCTACACTGGTCTCCATAAATTAAGGAAAATCTCTATGTTAAGTCAATGGAAAGCTAACGTCGAAGCTCTATAACTTCTAAAAGAAGTTTTTTTGTTTCGAAAAATGTGAGTGATAAAGATCTCAATCAAATAAATCAATATCTTGAGTTTCAACAATATTTGTTTAGTATTTAATGAGTTATGGATGTTTGAATATTTAGCAATAGCAATGCCAACCACAAAAAATTGCCTTCAGAAGTTAATTAGAACTTAGTAATAAGTATTGTATCAAAGTGTTTAATAAAATAAGTTTCTATTTTAGTACTTTGTGTAAAGAATTCTTTCACTATTCTACGTTCAGTTTTGTATAAATTTTTTAAGACTGGCATTGCTGTTGTAAAATATTCAAACCTCCATCACTCATTAAATACTGAACGAATATTGTTGAAAATCGAGATATTGATTTATTTGATTGATATCTTTATCTGCAATCACATTTTTTAAAACAAAAAAACTTATTTTAGAAGTTATAGAACTTCGACTTTTGCCTCTCATTGACTTAACATAGGGATTTCCATTAATTTATGGAAACCAGTGTACAGTAGCTCAAAAAAGTATCCGAACACTACGGTTGATTACAGAATTCAGAAAAAATATCTGGCAACGATTTTTTTTTAGAAATTAGTGATCTGGCAACATTCGTGTCATGTGATTGCAGAATTCAGGAAAAATATCTGGAGCGTGTACAGCAACTGTACACGCTCCAGTTACCGTTCACAGCAAACTGGAGAGTGTGCAGTTACTGCACACGCTCCAGTTTGCTGTGAACGGTAACTGCACACGCTCAATATTTCCGTGAGTGAGCCCACACGATCTGGTATCAAAATAATATGACCACCTACAGTCGCTCAAAAAAGTATCCGAACACTATGGTTGATTACAGAATTCAGAAAAATTATCTGCCAACGATTTTTTTTTTTAAATTAGTGATCTGGCAACCTTCGTGTCACGTGATATATGAAAATTCCCTCGCACGCTCTCTTCCCCCCACTACAAGGGGAAAATATGCAAAATATTGATCTATCATATCTTTCGAAAGCGAGGGCCGAACATAGCAAATTGTATGTCAAATCAAAGGTTGTGACGTGGGGAGGTTTATTGGTAATAAAAATATAAACTCTTGATTTCTTCCGCCCTAAAAAAAATGGAAATACGAAAGTGGTTCTTCTACTCTATGTACCGGACGAGAGGGCCTAAAGTTTTGAGTTAGGTTAAAAAATGAAAGGTGACAGGATAACCGTCGTAGACTACTTAGAATTTTTCCCCGACCATTCTCCCACTTCCCAAAACGGGGCGTATTTTTGCGGGGGTCGACCTTAACGAGTTAAAGCAGAAATTAAAACTTGGGACATCTTTAATGTCATCGGCTACATCAACACGAATCCAAAGTAAATAAATAAAATAAATACCCCCTCAAGCAGCTGCTTTAAAAATAAATAAATAAATACCCCCTCAAACAGCTGCTTTAAAAATAAATAAATAAATAAATACCTCCTTAAGCATCTGCTTTAAAAATAAACAAATAAATAAATACTCCCTCAAGCAGCTGCTTTAAAAATAAATAAATAAATAAAAAATAAATACCCCCTCAAGCAGCTGCTTTAATAATAAAGACCTCTGTGGCAAGCAGCTGCTTGAGGGGGTATTTATTTTTGTATTTAAATACCCTTCAAACAACTGCTTTAAAAGTAAATAAATAAATACCCCCTCAAGCAGCTGCTTTAAAATAAATAAATAAATAAATACCCCCTTAAGCAGCTGCTTTAAAAATAAATAAATACCCCCTCAAGCAGCTGCTCTAAAAATAAATAAATAAATACTCCCTCAAGCAGCTGCTTTAAAAATAAATAAATACCCCCTCAAGCAGCCTTCTTGCCACAGAGGTCTGACAGGAAACTGTCAGTCTATATGCCATAGTAGAAGGTCTGTGAGGTCGGCAGGACCGCAGCAGAAAAACAAAACGAATATCCATGCCTTACCCGGGGCTCGAAACCAGGTCCCTTAGATCAGTAGCCAAGCGCGCTAACCACTCGACCACGGGACAGCATCAAAAGCAATAGGGAGGGAATTTTATGCATTTTATATCCAATAAAATGTTTCTAAAGTAGGTGTTTTTAATGGCAAAAAATATGAATAAATTAAAATATTTAAAAAATACCTCTCTTTCTATATGGCCCTAAGAGTAGAAAATAAACCTAAAGCATATCGATGGTGTAAATCAGTCACTGATTTCGTATTCATTTCAAACGAAGATAGGGCGTCGGTAATCTTATTGTGTAGGTAAATCGAAGCCCTATCTCCTTTTGATTGGTTGGTTTACCTCTGAACGGCACTTTTTCGCACAAAATTGGCTAAATCGCCAGGTCACAAGGACCACGAAAGCTCAGAGAAGGTTGAGGGAGGGGACCCACTGGAACAGTTGTTGGGAGACAGATGGTAGCCTCCCGTCAAGGCCATCCAGCGTGTTCTTTAACGTTGGGTTGTTTTACCTCTGAGCGGCACTTTTTTGCACACCATGGGATAAATGGCCAGGCCACATGGACCCCGAAGGCTCAAAGAAGATTGGAGGAGGGGACCCATTAGAACAGCTGTTGGGAGACAGATGGTAGCCTCCCGTCAAGACCATCCAGTGTGTTCTTTAACGTTGGGTTGTTTTACCTCTGAGCGGCACTTTTTTGCACACCATGGGATAAATGGCCAGGCCACATGGACCCCGAAGGCTCAGAGAAGTTTGGGGAGGGGACCCATTAGAACAGCTGTTGGGAGACAGATGGTAGCCTCCCGTCAAGGCCATCCAGCGTGTTCTTTAACGTTGGGTTGTTTTACCTCTGAGCGGCACTTTTTTGCACACCATGGGATAAATGGCCAGGCCACATGGACCCCGAAGGCTCAAAGAAGATTGGAGGAGGGGACCCATTAGAACAGCTGTTGGGAGACAGATGGTAGCCTCCCGTCAAGACCATCCAGTGTGTTCTTTAACGTTGGGTTGTTTTACCTCTGAGCGGCACTTTTTTGCACACCATGGGATAAATGGCCAGGCCACATGGACCCCGAAGGCTCAGAGAAGTTTGGGGAGGGGACCCATTAGAACAGCTGTTGGGAGACAGATGGTAGCCTCCCGTCAAGGCCATCCAGCGTGTTCTTTAACGTTGGGTTGTTTTACCTCTGAGCGGCACTTTTTTGCACACCATGGGATAAATGGCCAGGCCACATGGACCCCGAAGGCTCAAAGAAGATTGGAGGAGGGGACCCATTAGAACAGCTGTTGGGAGACAGATGGTAGCCTCCCGTCAAGACCATCCAGTGTGTTCTTTAACGTTGGGTTGTTTTACCTCTGAGCGGCACTTTTTTGCACACCATGGGATAAATGGCCAGGCCACATGGACCCCGAAGGCTCAGAGAAGTTTGGGGAGGGGACCCATTAGAACAGCTGTTGGGAGACAGATGGTAGCCTCCCGTCAAGGCCATCCAGCGTGTTCTTTAACGTTGGGTTGTTTTACCTCTGAGCGGCACTTTTTTGCACACCATGGGATAAATGGCCAGGCCACATGGACCCCGAAGGCTCAAAGAAGATTGGAGGAGGGGACCCATTAGAACAGCTGTTGGGAGACAGATGGTAGCCTCCCGTCAAGACCATCCAGTGTGTTCTTTAACGTTGGGTTGTTTTACCTCTGAGCGGCACTTTTTTGCACACCATGGGATAAATGGCCAGGCCACATGGACCCCGAAGGCTCAGAGAAGTTTGGGGAGGGGACCCATTAGAACAGCTGTTGGGAGACAGATGGTAGCCTCCCGTCAAGGCCATCCAGCGTGTTCTTTAACGTTGGGTTGTTTTACCTCTGAGCGGCACTTTTTTGCACACCATGGGCTAAATGGCCAGGCCACATGGACCCCGAAGGCTCAGAGAAGATTGGAGGAGGGGACCCATTAGAACAGCTGTTGGGAGACAGATGGTAGCCTCCCGTCAAGGCCATCCAGTGTGTTCTTTAACGTGCACGTGTCGTCCCATCCGACGGACAGTGGCCTTTCCAAACCCATCGGTATCCCCTACTGACTGTGGACAGGGAGGGGAGTTTTGCGGAGATAAGTCTCAACGTTGACCCAGCTGGGACTCGAACCTGGGAACTGCAGATTACGAGCTGGCGCGCTAATGACTGAGTCACCCCCGCCCCATGTGCAATTCAATAGTTAATATTACAGTGAACCGAAGGAGTGAGATCTTGTTTACATGAACTTGAATTTCTCTGAATCCTCTTTTTGTGTCATGAACAATGCTTAGGAAACGCAGTGTCTCCAACTCTGTTTCCTTTCAGGTTTCGGGGCAGGTTGCTCAGTCGGTAGCAAGCCAAGCTCGTTATCTGTAGTTCCAAGGTTCGAGTCTCACGTTGGCCAGCTTTGAGATTTTTGTCCTGTAAATCTCCACCCTGCCCTCAGTCAGAAAGGGAAACACCGATGATTTTGGAGGGGCGGGGGTGGCTCAGTCGGTAGCGCGCCAGGCTCGTAACCTGTAGATCCCAGGTTCGAGTCCCAGCTGGGTCAGCGTTGATATTTATCTTCGCAAAACTTCACGCCCTGCCCACGGTCAATAGGGGACACCGATGGGCTTGGAAAGACTACCGTCCGTCGGATGGGACATTAAGCCGTGGCCGGTGTACGGGAGAGAGCCATGTGCACGTTAGAGAACACGCTGGATGGCCTTGACGGGAGGCTGCCATATGTCTCCCAACAACTGTTCCAGTGGGTCCCCTCCCCCAACCTTCTCTGAGACTTCGGGGTCCACGTGACCTGGTCATTTAGCCCGTGGTGTGTAAAAAAGTGCCGCTCAGAGGTAAAACAAACCAACGTTAAAGAACACGCTGGATGGCCTTTACGGGAGGCTACCATCTGTCTCCCAACAGCTGTTCCAGTGGGTCCCCTCCCCCAACCTTCTCTGAGCCTTCGGGGTCCTTGTAACCTGGCCATTTAGCCCATGGTGTGCAAAAAGGTGCCGCTCAGAGGTAAAACAAACCAACGTTAAAGAACACGCTGGATGGCCTTTACGGGAGGCTACCATCGGTCTCCCAACAGCTGTTCCAGTGGGTCCCCTCCCCCAACCTTCTCTGAGCCTTCGGGGTCTTTGTGACCTGGCCATTTAGCCCATGGTGTACAAAAAATTGTCGCTGAGAGGTAAAACAAACCAACGTTAAAGAACACGCTGGATGGTCTTGACGGGAGGCTACCATCTGTCTCCCAATAGCTGTTACAGTGGGCCCCCTCCCTTAACCTTCTCTGAGCCTTCGGGGTCCTTGTGATCCCGCCATTTAGCCCATGGTGCCCAACCCAAGCCCCTCATATCGTGATAAGAAAATAAAGAAAAATAACAGGGATAAACAAAATTTCGAAATCAATATATCTGAGAATGGCTTGCTCACCCGCATGAAATGCACTTCAGATGGTTTAAATTAATTGCCTCCTTCGCGACCACTTCCTGCTCTATCCAACACGAACTGTTGAAACTGTCTTCCGGAAATTCAATCGCGAGTGTGGCGACGGGTATCTTCTCCTCCCATGAAAGTGCAGTAGCATTCTTATCTTTGCAACAATTCCTCACGAAACAGCTTGGCTACTCAAACGAACAAAAACGACATCGATTTTTCCATTACGTGCACTTTATATTTCTTGTTTTCTGTCGTCTTTAAGGGTGACTCGTTTCTGAAACGAACTGCATTGGAAAAACAATCTCGTTCGAATATGAATTCAATGGAAAAATCGGGTAAGAAAAACGATATTGAAAGAAATTTAAATAAAAGGTTTGCTCGGTCTAACATTTGATAGGACTCCAGGCTTCGACAGGCTTCTTGAATCTTTTATTTTTTGCCTTTGATGATATATATTTGTGATAATCGAGTAATGAAAAAGGTTTAATGACCAACTTAACTCTGCTGATGTTAAAAATAATGACAGAGGTCCCGGTATATAAAAAGGAGCAGGCATTATAATAAGATAAGAAATACAACAAGGCTCAAAATTGAGCAATATCCGTATATTAGGATGTTATTCTGCAAACTGCTTTCCGGCTCACTCAAGGAATCGCTAAATGGATTATTGGGTCGTTAAAATAATCCAAGAACGTGTGAAAATTTCTCTCTTTTCTCGATTGCCTTTTTTTTTTAAATATTGATATTCTGTTAGGAAATATTGGATTGGATTGTTTTACCTCTGAGCGGCTCTTTTTTGCACACCATGGGCTAAATGACCAGGTCACGTGGACCCCGAAGGCTCAGAGAAGGTTGGGGGAGGGGACCCACTGGAACAGCTGTTGGGAGACAGATGGTAGCCTCCCGTCAAGGCCATCCAGCGTGTTCTTTAACGTTGGTTTGTTTTACCTCTGAGCGGCACTTTTTTGCACACCATGGGCTAAATGGCCAGGTCACGTGGACCCCGAAGGCTCAGAGAAGGTTGGGGGAGGGGACCCACTGGAACAGCTGTTGGGAGACAGATGGTAGCCTCCCGTCAAGGCCATCCAGCGTGTTCTTTAACGTGCACAGGGTATGGCTCTCCCATACACGGGGCCACGGCTTAACGTCCCATCCGACGGACGGCGGTCTTTTCAAGCCCATCGGTGTCCCCTACTGACAGTGGGCAGGGCGGGGAATTTTTGCGGAGATAAATCTCAACGCTGACCCAGCTGGGACTCGAACCTGGGAACTACAGATTACGAGCCTGGCGCGCTACCGACTGAGCCACCCCCGCCCCTGTTAGGAATAAAATCAGAATTTAATCCATGTTGTAAAATCAAAATATGCGAGGGTCATACTGAAAATAAAACTTGTTGGACTATAATAATATTTTGGGGTGTTTTACTTCCGAGCTGTTTTTATGTACAGTCACTCAAAAACTATCCGAACACTATGGTTGATTACTGAATTCGGAAAAAATACCTCGCAACGATTTTTTATAAATTCAATAGACATAAATTCAATAGTAAATGGCGATGAAGTCAAACTGATTTGAGGAGAAGAAATTCTTTAAATAATTCAATAATCTGAACTTTGCTAATTTCTCAAATAATTCGGATTTGGCGAGCGATTTGGCGAGGCAAAAGCGAGATCGGTCTGTAATTTGAAAGGCAGTTTTTATTTCCCTTCTTTTAAATCTTTGAAGTAAAATAGAGGTTTTAACATCTTCGAGAAAAAACCCACTTTGGAAAGAAAGGTTAAAATATATAAACAAAGAGATGAATAATTTAAATTTAACGTATTTTTTACTGTACTTACAGTCGCTCAAAAAAGTATCCGAACACTATGGTTGATTACAGAATACAGAAAAAATATCTGGCAACGATTTTTTTAGAGATTAGTGATCTGGCAACCTTCGTGTCACGTGATTACAGAATTCAGGAAAAATATCTGGAGCGTGTACAGCAACTGTACACGCTCCAGTTACCGTTCACAGCAAAAGTGGTGTTACACTTTTGTGTAACACCACTTTTGTAACACCACTTTTTTTGTAACACCACACTTTTGTGTAACACCACATAAGTGCAGTTACTGCACACGCTCCAGTTTGCTGTGAACGGTAACTGCACACGCTCAATAATTCGGTGAGTGAGCCCACACGATCTAGTATCAAAATAATATGACCACCTACAGTCGCTCAAAAAAGTATCCGAACACTATAGCTGATTACGGCAACCTTCGTGTACGTACACAACCATAGTGTTCGTACATTTTTTTGAGCGACTGTATTTGAAATTTTGTCGAATACTGAGCATTTGCCTTCTATTAGATTTGTAATGGTATTTTCCAATTCTTGTACGGTTATTAAAAAAAGGGTTATCTGTGTTATAACAGTAATATTCAATAACCTGCCGGGGCGGGGGTGGCTCAGTCGGTAGCGCGCCAGGCTCGTAATCTGTAGTTCCCAGGTTCGAGTCCCAGCTGGGTCAGCGTTGAGATTTATCTCCGCAAAATTCCCTGCCCACGGTCAGTAGGGGACACCGATTGGTGGAAAGGCCGCCGTCCGTCGGATGGGACGTTAAGCCGTGGCCCCGTGTGCGGGAGAGCCATACCCTGTGCACGTTAAAGAACACGCTGGATGGCCTTGACGGGAGGCTACCATCTGCATCTGTCTCCCAACAGCTGTTCCAGTGGGTCCCCTCCCCCAACCTTCTCTGAACCTTCTGGGTCCTTGTGACCTGGCCATTTAGCCCATGGTGTGCAAAAAAGTGCCGCTCAGAGGTAAAACAACCCAACGTTAAAGAACACGCTGGATGCCCTTGACGGGAGGCTACCATCTGTCTCCCAACACTGTTCCAGTGGGTCCCCTCCCCCAACCTTCTCTGAGCCTTCGGGGTCCATGTGACCTGGCCATTTAACCCATGGTGTGCAAAAAAGTGCCGCTCAGATGTAAAACAACCCAACCCAACCCTTGTGACCTGGCCATTTAGCCCATGGTGTGCAAAAAAGTGCCGCTCAGAGGTAAAACAACCCAACCCAATAACCTTCCTTGTGGAGTTTTTAAGTATTAATTTTATCATTAAGTACTTTGTTAGGTAAATCAACAAAATAAATGTTAAATTCATTTGCTGAATCTCTAATTTATTCAGTATTAGATACCCCAATTTTATTAATTTTGTCCGGTAGAACTTGATCTTTTGAGTTATTCTCAATTAAATTATTTCCAAAATTAAATTTCTTTTCATATCACCGTTACATTTTATAATTCTTCCATGTCATATTTGTTTCAGCCTCCTTAGTTTCAGACCTTATGTTATTCTTATGTTCTGAATATTCCTTCTCATGGGCCTCGACATATTGGTATTTAAAAATTATATATGCAGCTTATCTCTATGCTTCATCACATCGCAGATTTTACCATTGATCCACACTTTATTCTTCAAAGAAAGATTCTTCTAAACTTCCAATTGCTGTTACTGATATTTTGGAGCGGGGGTGGCTCAGTCGGTAGCGCGCCAGGCTCGTAATCTGCAGTTCCCAGGTTCGAGTCCCAGTTGGGTCAGCGTTGAGATTTATCTCCGCAAAATTCCCCGCCCTGCCCACGGTCAATAGGGTACACCAATGGGCTTGGAAAAACCACCGTCCGTCGGATGGGACATCAAGACGTGGTTCCGTGTACGGGAGAGCCATGTTCACGTTAGAGAATACGCTGGATGGCCTTGACGGGAGGCTACCATCTGTCTCCCAACAGCTGTTCCAGTGGGTCCCCTCCCCCAACCTTCTCTGAGCCTTCGGGGTCCATGTGACCTGGCCATTTAGCCCATGGTGTGCAAAAAAGTGCCGCTCAGAGGTAAAACAACCCAACGTTAAAGAACACGCTGGATGGCCTTGACGGGAGGCTACCATCTGTCTCCCAACAGCTGTTCCAGTGGGTCCCCTCCCCCAACCTTCTCTGAGCCTTCGGGGTCCATGTGACCTGGCCATTTAGCCCATGGTGTGCAAAAATGTGCCGCTCAGAGGTAAAACAACCCAACGTTAAAGAACACGCTGGATGGCCTTGACGGGAGGCTACCATCTGTCTCCCAACAGCTGTTCCAGTGGGTCCCCTCCCCCAACCTTCTCTGAGCCTTCGGGGTCCATGTGACCTGGCCATTTAGCCCATGGTGTGCAAAAAAGTGCCGCTCAGAGGTAAAACAACCCAACGTTAAAGAACACGCTGGATGGCCTTGACGGGAGGCTACCATCTGTCTCCCAACAGCTGTTCCAGTGGGTCCCCTCCCCCAACCTTCTCTGAGCCTTCGGGGTTCATGTGACCTGGCCATTTAGCCCATGGTGTGCAAAAAAGTGCCGCTCAGAGGTAAAACAACCCAACCCAACCGTTGATCCATGGCTTTTTCAATATTTGAGTCATTCGTTTATCTATAAGAAGATAAATCCTTAATTACACAAAATTTCAAAAAATATTTTGCAAGCACTTTAACATTAGTTTCCTGTGTTACCCCCTCGATTTATATTCTTCAATCTATCACTTCATAAATAATTCTTTGATATTTTCATTTCCTTTGTCAAAACTTATGTTTTCCTTATGTCTAATTTTATCTGCTATGAGCTAATGATACGGAAAATCGGCATTTTATATGCTACAGCTTGTATATTAATTCTTCTATTAATATTAACGTACATTGTCCAAAAAGAGACTGGGTATTATGGACTTTTCTTGTAATAATATTCATCATCGATTTGTATCCATACAGGGGCGGGGGTGGCTCAGTCGGTAGCGCGCCAGGCTCGTAATCTGTAGTTCCCAGGTTCGAGTCCAAGCTGGGTCAGCGTTGAGATTTATCTCCGCAAAAATTCCCCGCCCTGCCCACGGTCAGTATGGGATAATAAGAATAGGGTTTTGATGGGCTTGGAAAGGCCGCCATCCGTCGGATGGGACGTTAAGCCGTGTGCGGGAGAGCCATACCCTGTGCACGTTAAAGAACACGCTGTATGGCCTTGACGAGAGGCTACCATTTGTCTCCAAACAGCTGTTCCAGTGGGTCCCCTCCTCCAACTTTCTCTGAGCCTTCGTGGTCCATGTGACCTGGCTATTTAGCCCATGTTGTGCAAAAAAGTGCCGCTCAGAGGTAAAACAACCCAACCCATGTATCCATACATACCACTTTGATTTATGTATTCACATAAAAGGTTATTTGTTAAAAAGTCTATATTTTTATCACCACTTATAATAATATTTCTTGTGTTTAACCCACGCAGAATATGCTCTAGTTCAGTGTTTTTCAATCTGATGGTCGCGAAATGAATTGAGTGGGTCGCGACCAGCATTTGTTTTAATGAAATATAATAGAAAATATCAGAATCTGGGTCACGATGTAAAATTGTTTTTTATTATGGTTCTTCTGACTTACATACCTCAATATATAAGTTCTTTTAGAAGCTGAATTTAATGAAAATGTAAGAATGGAAATAAATTAGGTAAAGTCCGTAAAATTGGATGTAATGTTGCAACGGAAGTTTTCAAGGACTGAGTACAGTCGCTGAAAAAAGTATCCGAACACTACGGTTGATTACAGAATTCAGAAAAAATATCTGCCAACGATTTTTTTTCAGAAACCAGTGATCTGCAACCTTCGTGTCACGTGATTACAGAATTCAGGAAAAATATCTGGAACGTGTACAGCAACTGTACACGCTCCAGTTACCGTTCACAGCAAACTGGAGCGTGTGCAGTAACTGCACACGCCCCAGTTTGCTGTGAACGGTAACTGCACACGCTCAATATTTCCGTGAGTGAGCCCACACGATCTAGTATCAAAATAATATGACCACCTACAGTCGCTCAAAAAAGTATCCGAACACTACGGTTGATTACAGAATTCTGAAAAAATATCTGGCAACGATTTTTTTAGAAATTAGTGATCTGGCAACCTTCGTGTCACATATAGTTTTTTGAGCGACTGTACAATGAATTAATAAAATCTTCAATATTGCTGTTCGGAGGACGGTGAAGTGTGCCGATAATAAGAAGAGGGTTTTGTTTATTTTAGCCTTCCCATGGCCTAGTGGTTAGCTCGCTTGGCTATTGATCTAAGGGACCTGGGTTCGAGCCCCGGGTAAGGCATGGTTGTGTGTGTTGTTTTTCTGCTGAGGTCCTGCCATCCTCACAGACCTACTATTTTGGCATAAAAACTGACCGGCTCTTGTCAGACCTCTGTGGCAAGCAGCTGCTTGAGGGGAAATTTATTTTTTATTTATTTTTTGTTTATTGATAGGGATGGTTTTGACCCAGAGACTTTCGGAACAACAGTAAAAAAGTGTAGTCATTACTTCGACATTAAATATTTTCCTCACATATAATGCAAGTCCTCCTCCTCTGCCACTAGATCTGTCGATGAGAAATAGTTTATATCCTTCGAGTTCAAAAAATAATCTGCGAGGGAGATATTGAGCCATATCTCTGTAAGAGCAATTATATCAAATTTCAAAATGTCTGAATTCAGTAGGGTTGGGTTGTTTTACCTCTGAGCGGCACTTTTTTGCACACCATGAGCTAAATGGCCAGGTTACATGGACCCCGAAGGCTCAGAGAAGGTTGGGGGAGGGGACCCACTGGAACAACTGTTAGGAGATAGATGGTAGCCTCCCGTCAAGGCCATCCAGCGTGTTCTTTAGCGTTCACAGGGTATGTCTCTCCGGCACACGGCGCCACGGCTTAACGTCCCATCCGACGGACGGCGGCCTTTCCAAGCCCATCGGTGTCCCCTACTGACCGTGGGCAGGGCGGGGAATTTTGCGGAGATAAATCTCAACGCTGACCCAACTGGGACTCGAACCTGGGAACTACAGATTACGAGCCTGGCGCGCTACCGACTGAGCCACCCCCGCCCCAAAATCGTAGGTAGTAATAATGAAAATAATATGCTGTTGACTTCAATTTCAAATGACGTATTCATATTTGATGTGTACAGAAAGCATTCGATTCAGTACTCCATTTACTATGGAGGATAATAAATCTTGTTGATTGTTCTGAATAACTTCTAAAGATCACTCGCCATTTAGGAATGTCAACTTTTTTCAAATACTAAAGAGTTTCTTGGAACCACATCACTCAACTTATCGTTCTGTTTATCGGAGAGGAAAAGTCAATTTCCTGAATATACTACGCTTCAAACATTTTAAAGAAAGCCACCGCCCATTCGTTTCCCCCTTTTGAAGTTTCACACCTTCTCTGACAGAGGATGGACTCAGATGCAATATTTTGCATTTCATGAAAAGCGAAAATTGATATTTTTTTTTCTCACTAAGTTTAAAATTTAAAACAAAATGAACTGAGATAACATGCAAGCTTTTGGTTTCTCATACACAATACAATCACTTATCCAAGGAATATGGGGCGGGGGGTGGCTCAGTCGGTAGCGCGCCAGGCTCGTAATCTGTAGTTCCCAGGTTCGAATACCAGCTGGGTCAGTGTTGAGATTTATCTCCGCAAAATTCCCCTCCCTGCCCAAGGTCAGTAGGGGACACCGATGGGTTTGGAAAGGCCGCCGTCCGTCGGATGGGACGTTAAGCCGTGGCCCCGTGTACGGGAGAGCCATACCCTGTGCATGTTAAAGAACACGTTGGATGGCCTTGACGGGAGGCAACCATCTGTCTCCCAACAGCTGTTCCAGTGGGTCCCCTCCCCCAACCTTCTCTGAGCCTTCGGGGTCCTTGTGGCCTGGCCATTTAGCCCATGGTGTGCAAAAAAGTGCAGCTCAGAGGTAAAACAATCCAATCCAAGGAATACAACATTGAAAAACTTAGGACATGCGCACTGGAATAATAGTCAAGTACGATAACCATGTATGGCTATTGCAAAACTTATTTCCACATCTGTTCCCTATATATGCAATTGAAATTACGAGAGGAGCTGAAAGGGAGTGTAAAAAAATTTCAGTTTTATTTATTTTTTATATTTTTGGAAATACATATTTTTAATCGAAGTGCTTTTAACTAAACAGTTTAGAGAAAATTTGTTTCGTATACATCTTTATTAGATGTTAAACAATATTATTAAAGGAATATGTTACCTAATAATAACGATTTAACAGGAAACAGATTGGATCGGAACAATGCCTCATTGTTGAAATCAGCAAACAATTGAAGCTGATATTGTTAAAGAAGGAAATTTTCCAGCAGCACTTATTCGAATTTTCGAAGTCTCGCTGTGAAGAAGCAAGCGTTGTGAAATAATTTACGTGTCGGCTAGATTTACGAGTCGTTGTATTTTCGTCATGTCGGTGCAAAGCAGTCCTTTAAGACAAAGTGACAGCTCTTATGATTCTTTGTGCATCCACTTCCCAGGTGGAAGTTGCTCAACCATGAGCAGAGAAATGGAAAATTACTGGATCCTAAATGATATTTGCCGTGAAGAGGAACCGGAATATTTGATGATAACGAAAAGCACATCAGACAGCCTCTTGCTGAAAATGAATGCCAATAAAATTAACGAATTTAATCTGATGTGGATTACCAGATACCTATCTGTTCCGAAGACACACTTTGACGGTCCAAGGACACCATGGATATATCCAATTCAAGATTTTAATATTGGATTTCGAAGCAGCAGTGAATCTTTCCATTCTGCCTCATCTTGTTTTGGTGAAGAGCAAGAAGGCGATCAACTGAAGCCTTCCCAGTGCCAAACAACGATTGATGATTGCTTTCTGTTATACAACAAGGAAGATAACGAAACATTCTGGTCAGCCCCTGAATTAGGTGCTTCCATTGGACCTGCAGAAACAACAGCTGCAGTGAATAACTCTGAAAGCCTTCAATCAATGTCAGCAGCTGAGCAGCAGTCCCATTCTTATGTGGAGCGCCTGCTGGTGAAGGAGAGGAGAGATACCGAACGAGGAAGGGGTGAACGAGGAAGGGGTGAACGAGGAAGGGGTGTTCGAGGAGGTTTCCGGAGGATACTTAGAGCAATACGCAAAAGATTGTCCTGCTGCTGCTCGTGTTCGTGTGTTCTCGGAGCCTTTGACACATAGTAAATTGATTTTAAAATAACCAATAGTTAAAAAAATCGCTAGTCTAAATTTCTGTGATGCATTAGGATATTAACAATGTAATTGGCTTTTGAATTTTTCTTTATGATATAATACAAAATAACAGTGTGTATAAAAAAATTCCTTCTCGTACTCCTATGGAATGAAAACGGCCCTTTTAAGGGCCACCCCATTTTTATAAATTTCTTTTTAGTAATAGAAAAAGAGTTATTAATCGAAAATCTGTTAAAAGTTTGGAACTCAACGAGTATTGAACTAAGGGAGACAAATTGGCCAAAACATAGTTTTTCGATCAGTAATGAAGAAATGGTATAACTAAAGAAGAAAAAGTGCCAGCAGCAGATGTTTCAACTGCTTTTACCCATTTTGGTTCCAAACAATAGAGGTTTTAAATGACGTCATATGAACTTATTTGAGGGTGTCAGAAACACAAAATGACTTGACTAATATTATAACGAGGCAGAAAAGGAGATGAGCAGGATCATTCGTAACTATACAAATAAATGGTCAGATGGTTTGCCCATTGTTCAATTTGCCAAGAACAGAACATACCACGAAGGAATACGCCAAAGTCCTTATGAAGCCCTGTTTGGCGTTAAACCAAAAAGAGGCATGGCATCGTGATCTTTGCCTGGCGAGCAAATCGCAAATATTGAAACCGTAGTACAGCCAAGAAATTGTTAATACTTTTGAAGAAAATTTGAGCAGTGACCATACCGAAAAAACATATTCCAAAGGAAAATATTGAAGAGGAGCTGCAACCTACCACGCCTTCATATCGAGCTCTGATTGAACAACACGAGTTTGTTTCTATAAAAAGAGCTGCCGCGAAAGAGAATCTTATACTGCAAGCAACGAAAATGTTACGAACCTCAAAACGAAAATTTCCTCCTTGCTCAAATTGGTGATACCGCACGAATACAAGTCCCTGATGCGACCGTGGTCGTACAGATGCCCGAAATGTGTTGGCGGTTGTTGTTGGAATAGAAGACTCCGACTTTTATAAATTAGCAAACAAAAATGGCACCCTCAAGCAGCTTTATACCCGTAATCAGTTCGTAATTTGTAAAGAAAAGTTACTTTCCATAGATGAGATTTTTTCTCAAGAAATGTCGCTGAGAGAAGCAGCTGCAACTAATTCGAGAAGTGCAGGGCAAGGCTATACACACTGTAATTGCAAAAAGAAATGTTGCACGACTAAATGCAGTTGTGAAATGTGTCTCTTATTTTGACATGTATCGTAATATGTTTTAATAATAAAGTCTGATTTAAAAGGTTGCATTTTTGTCTTAAAGTAACAAAAATATTTTTATTCAACATTCACATTCGACATTTGCCGGTGTAAATGAGAAATAATGATATTTAGCAAATATTTCGGGCATGTGTCGTTTTTCTACTGAGGTCCTGCCATCCTCTCAGATCTTCTACTGTGGCATATAAACTGACAGGCTCCTGGCAGACCTCTGTGGCAAGCAGCTGCTTGAAGGGGTATTTATTTATTTATTTATTTACACCAAGCGACTATGTGAATAATGACATTCACCGTAGAATATCGACATTTGCCAGATATCGGTCTTTCACAGTAACATATACATACTCAATTTTGCTATAAATTACTGAATTCTTATGCTTCGTTATATTCTTTTATTAATATTGACTTAATATATAAAATGCACCTTTGCAATTAATTTGCATTTTAAGAAATTAGAAAGAGCACCTCTACAATTAATTGTATTTTGTGCAATTTGTAATTTCACCTTTACAGTTAGTTCAACATTTTATACTGGCGACAGAATTAAAGAAATGGAGGTCCATTCTTCCCGCCCTGCCCACGGTCATTAGGGGACACCGATGGGCTTGGAAAGACCGCCGTCCGTCTGATAGGACGTTAAACTGTGGCCCCGTGTGTGGGAGAGTCTTACCTGTGCACGTTAAAGAACACACTGGATGTCCTTGACGAGAGTCTACCATCTGTCTCCCAACAGCTGTTCCAGTGGGTCCCCTCCCCCAACCTTCTCTGAGACTTCGGGATCCATTTGACCTCGCCATTTAGCCCATGGTGTGCGAAAAAAGGGCCGCTCAGAGTTGGGTTGTTGTACCTCTGAGCGGCACTTTTTTTGCACACCCTGGGCTAAATGGCCAGGTCACATGGACCCCGAAGGCTCAGAGAATGTTGGGGGAGGGGACACACTGGAATAGCTGTTGGGAGACTGATGGTAACCTCCCGTCAAGGCCATCCAGCGTGTTCTTTAACGTGCACATGGTATGGCTCTCCCGCACACGGGACCACGGCTTAACGTCCCATCCGACGAACGGCGGCCTTTCCAAGCCCATCGGTATCCCCTACTGACCGTGGGCAGGGCAGGGAATTTTGCGGAGATAAATCTCAACGCTGACCCAGCTGGGACTCGAACCTGGGAACTACAGATTACGAGCCTGACGCTCTACCGACTGAGCCACCCCTGCCCCATGTGCCGCTCAGAGGTAAAACAACCCAACCCAACTGTATGCTTCTAAATTGATATTTTGGCGACTTAAAGTGAACAAATATCAGACTCCTAGAGCGATGGATCCATGGTTACCCTTTAGTGCGACCTTGATTAAGCGGGTCGTGTTGTTTTATTCCTTTGGTTGGAATTGTTCACCTCCATCGGCAAAACTCACGAGCCGTCAATTGCCCGTCATGATATCCACTGCGCATGAGTGAGAAAACGAAGAATGCATTATTAAAAAGTGTGTTCTAAGTCTCCGTAGATTTTTATTTAAAATTTGAAAATCCGTTTCCCAAATGATATCAGTGAAGCAATCCTTGTATTTCTTTTACATCCCAACTTCAATATGATGTTTCCCAAACGGCTTTGAAAAAACTCATCATCGTAGAGTTGAGAGCAATTCTTAAATTTACGACTCCACCGCTCGAAACAGAAGAACATAGCAAACAGTGGTTTCTGTAAAAGTTGTTTCCGTTTTTAATTTCAAAGGTAACTTTACAGATAACAATCCTCATCATTTGCAAATTGTTTACCAAAGAGAAATTTTTTAACGTATAAAATACAATAAATCCAATTTAAATATTTTAAGCATCTGCCCAACAAGAGAAAAATGTTAAAGGCGATTCAATGATTTTGAATTGTTGTTTTAGAAAATAATATCTCTTGCATCAATTATTAATCCACCATGATGTTGTTATTCATCGGAGGAGACCATGGAAACTATGTCCCTTAAGGCTAGGCTTAAGGAAAGTAAATAGTTCTATTACTAGTAGGGAGAAATAAAATTTAATTATTTACGAACTTCGTATCTTGGAGAAAATATCTTCTTTCATTGCTTCACACTTTAATGCACAGATATGTCACAAAACTCATTTATTACTTAAGGGGAATGGTTTTGTGGTTTTCAATTTTATAATATAATGGGTATATGAGAAGCTTCCTCAGCTTCAGTTGGGTTGGGTTGTTTTACCTCTGAGCGACACTTTTTTGCACACCATGGGCTAAATGGCCAGGTCACAAGGACTCACAAGGTTCAGAGAAGGTTGGGGGAGGGGACACACTGGAGGAACCCACTGGTTTGGCTGGGGACCCACTGGAGTCTGTTGGGAGACAGATGATAGCCTCCCGTCAAGGCCATCCAGCGTGTTCTTTAACGTGCACAGGGTATGGTTCTCCCGCACACGGGGCCACGGCTTAACGTCCCATCCGACGGACGGCGGTCTTTTCAAGCCCATCGGTGTCCCCTTCTGACCGTGGGCAGGGCGGGGAATTTTGCGGAGATAAATCTCAACCCTGACCCAGCTGGGACTCGAACCTGGGAACTACAGATTATGAGCCTGGCACGCTACCGACTGAGACGCCACCCACGCCCCCAACCACGCTCCCACCCCTCCCGATAATAATAGGATAATGCGATTATTTGTATATTTTTAAGGATGTTTTTTCCCCCTCAGTCAGTAGGGGATACCGATGGGCTTGGAAAGGACCAGTACATTTGCTCTCGAGGATGGGGCGGGGGTGGCTCAGTCGGCAGCGCGCCAGGCTCATAATCTGTAGTTCCCAGGTTCGAGTCCCAGCTGGGTCAGTGTTGAGATTTATCTCCGCAAAATTCCCTGCCCTGCCCGCGGTCAGTAGGGGACATCGATGGGCTTGGAAAGGTCGACGTCCGTCGGATGGGACGTTAAGCCCTGGCCCTGTGTGCGGGAGAGCCATACCCTGTGCACGTTAAAGAACACGCTGGATGGCCTTGACGGGAGGCTACCATCTGTCTCCCAACAGCTGTTCCAGTGGGTCCCCTCCCCCAACAATCTCTGAGCCTTCGGGGTCCATGTGACCTGACCATTTAGCCCATGGTGTGCAAAAAAGTGCCGCTCAGAGGTAAAACAACCCAACCCAAATCCACTCGAAGACCAGTACTAAGCTGTGGCCCACACTCTGAGAAATGCCTTGAAGGACAGCAATGTTTAGAAAATGCTGATGCATATTACAAATATAAATTTTTCATGTTTCGTGCAATCAATGTGTAATGAAATTTTATTTCAAATTTAGTCTCTGATTTAAGTTATTATATAAAGATATCCCTACACCTCTTATGAATCATGTTATATTTAAATTAAGGTTTAATATTTAAGTAACGTACTATATTCAGGTAACTGTAAAATAATAAATACCCCCTCAAGCAGCTGCTTGCCACAGAGGTCTGACAGGAGCCTGCCAGTTTATATGCCATAATAGAAGGTCTGTGAGGATGGCCGGACCTCAGCAGAAAAACGACACAAACAAACTGCCGTATCCGGGGCTCGAACCCAGGTCCCTTAGACCAGCAGCCAAGCGCCCTAACCATTCATCCACGGGACGACTTAACTCCATATAATATGCAAATTAATACCTTAATTTTGTACAAATGGAAAATGTTTTTTTTTTTCTGAAGTACCCAAATTTCGATAATCTGGGAAAAATATTGAGAAAACTTTCAAACTGTGAGATTCACTGGCATGCAATATTATTTTTGCCTTTAACCATATCTTGGGTTGGGTTGGGTTGTTTTACTTCTGATCGGCACTTTTTTGCACACCATGGGCTAAATGACCAGGTCACAACTACCCCGAAAGCTCAGAGAAGGTTGGGGAGGAGACCCACTGGAACGGCTGTTGGGAGACAGATGGTAGCCTCCCGTCATGGCCATCCAGCGTGTTCTTTAACGTTCGGTTGTTTTAAATCTGAGCAAGCAATTTTTTTGCACACCACGGGCAAAGTGGTAAGGTCACAAGGACCCCGAAAGCTCAGAGAAGGCTTGGGGAGGGGACCCACTGGAACAGCTGTTGGGAGACAGATGGTAGCCTCCCGTCAAGACCGTCCAGCGTGTCCTTCAATGTGCACAGGGTATGGCTCTCCTGCACATGGAGCCACGGCTTAACGTCCCATCCGACGGACGGCGGCATTTCCAAGCCCATTGGTGTCCCCTACTGACCGTGTGCAGAACGGGCAATTTTGCCGAGATAAATCTCAATGTTGACCCAGCTGGGACTCGAAACTGGGAACTAGAGATTACGAACCTGGCGCGCTACCGACTGAGATGCATGGAGTCATACCCTGCCCCTTCTGAAGCTGGATGGACTACACGTTGTGTCGCTGCCCATGCTCATCGGGATGCACGAACTGTTGGACACTGTTGGCAACAGTGGCGAAGTGAAGCTTGTAGCATGCGTCGCAGAGGGAATGATGTCGTCGGACAAACGTCATCACGGCTTGATAGGCGCATTGTTCGACATGGTCGTTCGTCACCAGAGAGCACTGCAGGCGATATTCGAGAAGTTTTGTCAGCAACCATGGACGTCCCCATTGATGTCCACTAAATTTCCTCTCTATGTAAAATCAAAATGTAAATATGATTCATGATATTTATGTTTTTTCAATCCTTTTATCACTTCATTTTTTAACATTTGACGTCCTTTTAGTTCCTGCAGAATCCAAGTCTACTTACATGGGATGAGTTGGGTTGGGTTGTTTTACCTATGAGCGGCACTTTTTTGCACACCATGGGCTAAATGGCCAGGTCACATGGACCCCGAAGGCTCAGAGAAGGTTGGGGTAGGGGACCCACTGGAACAGCTGTTGCGAGACAGATGGTAGCCTCCCGTCAAAGCCATGCAGCGTTTTCTTTAACGTTGGGTTGTTTTATCCCTGAGCTGCACTTTTTTATACACCATATGGGCTAAATGGCCAGGTCACATGGACCCCGAAGGCTCAGATAAGGTTGGGGGAGGGAACCCACTGGAACAGCTGTTGGGAGACAGATGGTAGCCTCCCGTCAAGGCCATCCAGCGTGTTCTTTAACGTTGGGTTGTTTTACCTCTGAGCGGCACTTTTTTGCACACCATGGGCTAAATGGCCAGGTCACATGGACCCCGAAGGCTCAGATAAGGTTGGGGGAGGGAACCCACTGGAACAGCTGTTGGGAGACAGATGGTAGCCTCCCGTCAAGACCATACAGCGTGTTCTTTAACGTTGGGTTGTTTTATCCCTGAGCTGCACTTTTTTATACACCATATGGGCTAAATGGCCTATTCACATGGACCCCGAAGGCTCAGATAAGGTTGGGGGAGGGAACCCACTGGAACAGCTGTTGGGAGACAGATGGTAGCCTCCCATCAAGGCCATCCAGCGTGTTCTTTAACGTACACAGGGTATGGCTCTCCCGCACACGAGGGCCACGGCTTAACGTCCCATCCGACGGACGGCGGCCTTTCCAAACCCATCGGTGTCCCCCACTGACCGTGGGCAGGGCGGGGAATTTTTCGGAGATAAATCTCGACCCTGACCCAGCTGGGACTCGAACCTGGGAATTACAGATTACGAGCCTGGCGCGCTACCGACTGAGCCACCCCCGCCCCCACATGGGATGATGACGTAGTCGTAGCTGTAGAAGCAATCGGTTCCGGTTCCAAGTTACTTTTCTTTTTAATTATCCATTTATCCATGTTTGAAGGAACTTTAGAATCACTTTCATTTAACTTCGCAGGAAACTGAAGACTAAAAATAACTTTAAGCACAGCAAGTGAAATAAATCACAATAAATACACAGAGCAGTAAGAAGGCACATTCACTCACTTAGAATGGATGTTTTGACTGGGCGATCAGCTGTTCGGGTAGGTTCGACTCTCAGGTAGGAAAAGGAGGATTGACAAACGTGTACAGACATGAACTACAGCGCCGCGCTTCGTCACTCAGTTCTCAGAAATTATTCAATAGCAGTGTTGCCAATTTAGCGACTTTTGAGCTCTCACGGCGTACCCCAAAAATTTTACCGCGTTCCCCACGTTGAGATTGGGTTGGGTTGGGTTGTTTTACCTCTGAGTGGCACTTTTGTGCACACCATGGGCTAAATGTCCAAGTCACATGGACCCCGAAGGCTCAGAGAAGGTTGGGGGAGGGGACCCACTGGAACAGCTATTGGGAGACAGATGGTAGCCTCCCGTCAAGGCCATCCAGCGTGTTCTTTAACGTTGCGTTGTTTTACCTCTGAGCGGCACTTTTTTGCACACCATGGGCTAAATGTCCAAGTCACATGGACCCCGAAGGCTCAGAGAAGGTTGGGGAGGGGACCCACTGGAACAGCTGTTGGGAGACAGATGGTAGCCTCCCGTCAAGGCCATCCAGCGTGTTCTTTAACGTGCACAGGGTATGGCTCTCCAGCACACGGGGCCACGGTTTAACGTCCCATCCGACGGACGGCGGCGTTTTCAAGCCCATCGGCGTCCCCTACTGACCGTGGGCAGGGCGGGGAAATTTTGCGGAGATAAATCTCAACGCTGCCCCAGATGGGACTCGAACCTGGGAACTGCAGATTACGAGCCTGGCGCGCTACCGACTGAGCTACCCCCGCCCCCAGGCATAATGGTATGGGGTGTTATTGGATATGACAACACGTCACCTCTTGTTAGCAACACGAGGACACTGACAGCAGCACGATACGTTAGCGCGTTTGTTACTGTTCCTGGGAGGCATGCAGCAGCCCATTTTCCAGCATGACAACGCCCGTGTACACACTGCTAGGGTCTCCAGACAATGTTTGCAACACGTTCTAGTATTGCCATGGCCAGCACGATCTCCAGATGTATCCCCAATAGAAAATCTGCTGGACCACATTGGATGACATGTGTAATCCTCTCACCGGTTGGCGTGGAATTTCGATGAATTATGGGAGCAAGTCAACGCTGCTTGGTGTGCAATTCCTCAGGACCATATCCGTGGACTGTATGATTCCATGCCACGCCGTATTGCTGCTTGTATTGCCGTTCACGGCAGTGCAACCACCTACTGAGGCAGTCATATTGTGCTGCATTATCTCATCTTCTAACCGCTGTAAGTGGCTGCAAATTAAATCATGGTTTGCCAATATGCATTGCTATGTATGTGATACATTTCAGCTCTATCCTCTCACTCCTTCTGGGTGGGGCAATTTCAATGTCGTGCAGTGTATATTTTTACTTTGTTTTTAAAGCGAAGCAAACTAATAGTTATTCCCAATTTTACGCCTAAACTATTGCAAAATTTAGTAACTAGAAAAACAAAATGTTTGCTTGTTACATTTTTATATAGAAATGGAATCTTGTGTAACATGCCAACTCGTCTAGAATTATGGGGCGGGGGTGGCTCAGTCGGTAGCGCGCCAGGCTCGTAATCTGTAGTTCCCAGGTTCGAGTCCCAGCTGGGTCAGCGTTGAGATTTATCTCCGCAAAATTCCCCGCCCTGCTAACGGTCAGTAGGGGACACCGATGGACTTGGAAAGGCCGCCGTCCGACGGATGGGACGTTAAACCGTGAACCCGTGTGCGGGAGAGCCATACCCTGTGCACGTTAAAGAACACGCTGGATGGTCTTGACGGGAGGCTACCATCTGTCTCCGAACAGCTGTTCCAGTGGGTTCCCTCCCCCAACCTTCTCTGAGCCTTCGGGGTCCATGTGACCTGGCCATTTAGCCCATGGTGTGCCAAAAAGTGCCCCTCAGAGGTAAAATAACCCAACGTTAAAGAACACGCTGAATGGCCTTGACAGGAGGCTACCATCTGTCTCCCAACAGCTGTTCCAGTGGGTCCCCTCTCCCAACCTTCTCTGAGCCTTCTGGGTCCATGTGACCTGGCCATTTAGCCCATGGTGTGCCAAAAAGTGCCCCTCAGAGGTAAAATAACCCAACGTTAAAGAACACGCTGGATGGCCTTGACGGGAGGCTACCATCTGTCTCCCAACAGCTGTTCCAGTGGGTCCCCTCCCCCAACCTTCTCTGAGCCTTCGGGGTCCATGTGACCTGGCCATTTAGCCCATGGTGTGCCAAAATGTGCCCCTCAGAGGTAAAATAACCCAACGTTAAAGAACACGCTGAATGGCCTTGACAGGAGGCTACCATCTGTCTCCCAACAGCTGTTCCAGTGGGTCCCCTCTCCCAACCTTCTCTGAGCCTTCGGGGTCCATGTGACCTGGCCATTTAGCCCATAGTGTGCCAAAAAGTGCCCCTCAGAGGTAAAACAACCCAACGTTAAAGAACACGCTGGATGGCCTTGACGGGAGGCTACCATCTGTCTCCCAACAGCTGTTCCAGTGGGTCCCCTCCCCCAACCTTCTCTGAGCCTTCGGGGTCCATGTGACCTGGCCATTTAGCCCATGGTGTGCAAAAAAGTGCCACTCAGAGGTAAAACAACCCAACCCAACGTCTAGAATTATCAGGACCGTGAATCATAGGAACCAATATTTGTTGAAATACACAAATAACAGAATTTTATATATATATATATAAATATTTGTCTAATGCTGTAAAATTCTATAATGTTTAAGGTGATCTGCGGGACCTGGGTTCGAGCCCCGTGTAAGGCATGGATGTTCGTGTTGTTTTCTGCTGAGGTCCTGCCATCCTCTCAGATCTTCTACTGTGGCATATAAACTGACAGGCTCCTGTCAGACCTCTGTGGCAAGCAGCTGCTTGAGGGGGTATTTATTTTTATTTATTTATGAATATTAGAGTAAAAAGAAACCTAGCTGCATATTTCATAGTGAATGGCAGAGTCCAATTAAAAAGTCTAATACTGTTTTCAAAATCAACATTATCAACTTCAAATATACCACTGAAGCTCTAAACTCAAATTTAACGAGAAATTCTGAAGGCATTTCAAAAGCGCAAGAAAAATGAAGTCCTTATGAAATCACCAGGATTTTTTTCTTCTCACTTTCAAAGCTAAAAAGGAAATTGAAGATCAGTCTAAAGATGTGTTTTCAGGTTCAGTGGAGCACAGAAAGTTCGCATTAATGATATTTTATATTCCCTTCTGAATTTAATCGCTATTGTTTTTTGCTTCACTAACAGAGAAAGTACAATTCGAGACAAAACTATCTAGACTGTTAACTGGTCTTCATCATTAATATTGGAGGATGGATACTTTTGTGATTTGGTCTAAAGAAGTGCCTCTGGTTTTAAAATCGGCAGTGGAAGAGTTTCTTTTACGGAAACTGATGAAATAAAACAAAGAAACCTGAAATTTTATATGAAAAACGACCTTATTTAAGTACAGTCGCTAAAAAAGTATCCGAACATTATGGTTGATTACAGAATTCAGAAAAAATATCTGGCATCGATATTTTTTTAGAAATAAGTGATCTGGCAACCTTTGTGTCACGTGACACAAAGGTTGCCAGATCACTTATTTCTAAAATTTTTTTAAATAAAAAAAAAATTTTTTTTAAAAAAATAAAGTTTTTTTAAAAAAAAAAGTTGCCAGATATTTTTTTTGAATTCTGTAATCAACCGTAGTGTTCGGATACTTTTTGGAGCGACTGTAGGTGGTCATATTATTTTGATACTAGATCGTGTGGACTCACTCACGGAAATATTGAGCGTGTGCAGTTACCGTTCACAGCAAACTGGGGCGTGTGTAGTAACTGCACACGCTCCAATTTGCTGCGAACGGTAACTGGAGCGTGTACAGTTGCTGTACACGCTCCAGATATTTTTCCTGAATTCTGTAATCACGTGACACGAAGGTTGCCAGATCACTAATTTCTAGTAAAATCGTTGACAGATATTTTTTTTTTAATTCTGTAATCAACCGTAGTGTTCGGATACTTTTTGGAGCGACTGTACTCCAGATCCCTGATTTCCCTACGATTACAGTTTAAGATCTTCTCATGGGAATATGATCAATTTACGACCTTAGCAAACCGAATTCAGCTGAGGATGTATTTCAAAAATACTTCATTTCAAGATCCATTAGATTGTTTTGTTATAGAATAGCAATTTATTTATTTGAATGTCATAAATGGTTCATTAAGAAAACAAACTAAGTGGTTTCGAAATGCCCATAAAAAACGGGAGACTCCTAAATATTATTACAATTGAGATTAATAATTTACAAAGAACAAAGAAAAGCTCTAAGCTTTTGATTTGTGTTTGTATATCGTACAGTCGCTCAAAAAAGTATCCGAACACTACGGTTGATTACAGAATTCGGAAAAAATATCTGGCAACGATTTGTTTTTAGAAATTAGTGATCTGGCAACCTTCGTGTCACGTGATTACAGAATTCAGGAAAAATATCTGGAGCGTGTACAGCAACTGCACATGCTCAATATTTCCGTGAGTAAGCCCACACGATCTAGTATCAAAATAATATGACCACCTACAGTCGCTCAAAAAAGTATCCGAACACTATGGTTGATTACAGAATTCAGAAAAAATATCTGGCAACGATTTTTTTAGAAATTAGTGATCTGGCAACCTTCGTGTCACGTGATTACAGAATTCAGGAAAAATATCTGGAGCGTGTACAGCAACTGCACACCCTCCAGTTACCGCTCACAGCAAACTGGAGCGTGTGCAGTTACTGCACACGCTCCAGTTTGCTGCACACGCTCAATATTTCCGTGAGTGAGCCCACACGATCAAGTATCAAAATAACATGACCACCTAGTACGATATACAAACACTTAACAAGGAATATTACACTTACACAAAGACATACGTGTTGGAATACTTAGGTATGCTAACCACTAGGCCAGGTAAATAAAAATAAATACCTCCTCAAGCAGCTGCTTGCCACAGAGGTCTGACAGGAGCCTGTCAGTTTATATGCCAGAGTAGATGGTCTGAGAGGATGGCAGAACCTCAGCAGAAAAACAACACATACATCCACGCCTTACCCTGGGCTCGAACCCAGGTCCCTTAGATCACTAGCCAAGCGCGCTAACCACTCGGCCAAGGGACGGCTAGGGTAAATAAAAATATGAATAAAATATAAATCCTATACTCCAAAACGAGCAATTGTTGTATATTTGTATGTATGTAAATTTTATCTTGAAAACGGAGCTAAGGATATTAATGAAATGGGATGAATCTATCGTTTTCGGGTGCATGAAACCGATTTAGCTAGGTCTCGACTTTGGGAAAACTCATTTAGGGGTCATCCGGGGTATCCCCTTTTCCCAGGCCTGAACGAAGACAACTGTACATATGTCTTTTCTGCAATGACGTTGTCTATGCAGTGGAACGACATATACAGGGGCGTTTAATCTTTCTAACTACAGTTGTTAAACCTTTATTATTATTCTTTACCTTCAGGAACTTCGAACTAACAAGAAGATTAATTTTCTATTTCGTGTAGAAATTTAGAGAGAAACCCCCCCCCCTTAAAACTCGTTCTAGTCGGAAATATTTTTCACTGTCTGTGCATTAAGGAATCCGAATAAAGTCGCTGATATGCAGGACTGCATATAGTTATGGCCCAAAGGCAGGCATATACGTAGGATTCAGTTTCGGTGTGTCGGAGGAGTCCGAGAATTTTGTTTTGGAGGTTCGAGAATTCAGTTTCGGGGGGCTAAAGTTGGTGGGAAAGAATAAGATTTCAGTTGGATTTCCCAATTCTGGTGGGAAATTTATTTGTAAAATATTCCACCGGAAAGTAAAGTTAAATGATATTCTATATGGAATTAGATTTATAGATTTTTTTTTCATCGATTTTTAATGCGGACATAAAATATGGGGTTAAAATGAAATTTTACAAAAACAGCTCTTTTGGATTTTATAGCAGGTAGACAAGTTTAAGATATCGTGTAAGATGACCTGATTTTCGGGAGGGGGGACCCCCCTTTTTACGTCCCTGGCCAAGGGGGCAATGACCCTCACTTTTAGAATGCTACAAAGCAAGGGTAATAGAGGCACATAATTATTATACTTGTGTATAAGTCTCCATTTTTGAAGGAGGCCTTAAAAAACTTCTAAAACGAAGGGGAAAATGCTATACTGTAATGGAAATTCAATCTCATAGCCCCCCCCCCCCCTTCTTTTTATTTTCTTCCAAATTTCTTGGCCTCCCATCAATTACCTGTGTGTGAGTTGGGTTGGGTTGTTTTACCTTTGAGCGGCACTTTTTTGCACACCATGTGCTAAATGGCCAGGTCACAAGGACCCCGAAGGCTCATAGAAGGCGTGGGGAGGGGACCCACTGGAACAGCTGTTGGGAGACAGATGGTAGCCTCCCATCAAGGCTATCCAACGTGCACAAGGTATGGCTCTCCCGCACACGGAACCACGTCTTAACGTCCGATCCGATGGACGGCGGCCTTTCCAAGCCCATTGGTGTCACCTACTGACCGTGGGCGGTCATTTTTCGGAGATAAATTTCAACGCTGGCACAGCTGGGACTCGAACCTGGGAACTGCAGATTACGAGCCTGGCGCGCTACCGATTGAGCCACCCCTATGTGTGAGATAATGTATAATTGTTAAAATGCATATTCTGATACAGCATGCTGATAGGAACGCTCTGCGGAAGTAGCAGAAGAACATGTTTAAAAAGAAAGTCGATGCGTCGTGTAGTGTCCTCAATGCCCAGAAATGTCTAACAAGGGTGTGCATCTATCGTAAGTAACGGCACTCCTTTCTCCAGGAAGACAGGCCGAGATATCATTAGATGATGAAGGATAATTAATAGTTTAATAAGAAAAATTAATTAAAGCCCGCAATTTCGAAAACTAAGCATTACTGAAATAACACTAATTACTGAAGAGTTCAGACCTTTTTAAAAGAAACTGGTTGAAGTTAAACAGCCTTTTTTGGACACTAACAGTACTCTTTTAGGAAAAAAGGAGCAGAAGAGACAGAATTATCTGAGTGATAAGGCACTTGAGCTTATTTCGGAAAGAAAGAACTGCAGGAATGTCCTTAATCAATACCCTACTAGTCCTAATAGAAAGCATTACAGAGAACTTAATAAACGTGTAAAAGATCAGTTAGCTGCTGATAAGAATCTTTGGCTTGATGGTTTGGCTGACAAAGCCGAGGAAGCAGTTAGACAGCACAACAGCAGAGAGCTGTACCAGATGGTTAATGTTTTGTGTGGTAGAAAACGGACAGGCATACAAGGATTGAAGGATAAACAAGGTAAGGTTATAGAAGGGGAGGATTCTGACATGGCTAGGTGGGCTGAGCATTTCAGTGATATTCTAAACAATGTAGTTAGCTCTACTCCCATTGTTTACAATGATGATAGATGCATTGGTGGCTTTAAAGTTGGCCCTATAACACAATCTGAAGTTATTTTGGCTGTTTCTAAACTTAAACTACATAAATCCCCAGGGGTAGATGAAATTACTACGGAAATGCTTAGAGCTGGGAATGTTTCGGTTACCACTTGGATGACTGAAATTCTGAATATCTTTTATGATAAAGGCATGGTTCCTAAGGATTTTACCAGAGCTATTGTTATCCCTATTTTCAAAAAAGGTGATCGCAGTTCTTGTGATAACTATAGGGGTATCAGCCTACTCTCTGTTCCGGGTAAAGTTCTTTCCATGATTGTGCTTAATAGAATTAAGAATCTGGTTGACAGTCAATTGCGTGATGAGCAATGTGGATTCAGAAGTGGTAGGAGATGTGTGGATCAGATATTTTTACTTAGGCAGATTCTTGAGAAATGTTTAGAGTTTCAGAAACCTCTGATTGCTAGCTTTGTTGATTTCAAAAAGACTTTCGACTCTGTCGAGCGGCATAATTTGTGGTTGATTGTGAAATCATATGGTATACCTGACAAGTTAGTTAACATAATGAAAGCTCTCTATAATAACACTGAGTCGTGTGTGAGAGTTGGTAAGGCTTGTAGCAATTGGTTTAGCATTACTTCTGGTGTTCGACAAGGGTGCATTTTGTCTCCTTTTCTCTTTAGCTTGGTTATTGATTATGTTATGCGAAATTCACTTCAAGGGAAAGATTTTGGCCTTAAATGGGCTGGGGATACGACAATTTCTGATTTAGATTATGCTGATGATTTAGCCCTTTTGGCAAATGATGTTGATGAGATGAACTCTTTCATTCGAGCTGTTGATGAAACTGGTAGTAGAGTAGGTTTGGTTATAAACAGAGAGAAAACTAAAGTGACGAAAATTGGTTAGGCAGGCTGTGATTCAGTTAATCTGAATGGTTGCAGTCTTGAGCAGGTGTCACAGTTTAATTATCTTGGGAGCTATGTAACAGATAATGGCGATGTGCGGCATGAGATTAACGGACGAATAGGGATTGCTGCCGGTACTTTTAAGAATCTATGGAGAGTGTGGAGAAATAGGCGTATACACCTAAAGACTAAAATTAGACTGTATAATAGTTTGGTTCTTTCTAGGGTTAGTTATGGTAGTGAAACTTGGACACTTTGTAAACATGATAACAGGAAACTAGATGCTTTTGATTCCAGATGCTTACGCAGTATCTTGGGCATTAGGTGGTTCAACTTTGTAACTAATGATGAGGTTAGGCAAAGGAGTCTGCAACCTCCTTTAAGCAGCATATTGTGCAGAGAGAGACTCCGTTGGTTTGGCCATGTTGCCCGTATGGATAATTATAGATTGGCGAATAGGGTTATGAACAGTGTGCCTAGAGTCCTCAGAAGGAGGGGGAGACCTAGGATGCGGTGGGCAGACAATGTCAAACAGGACCTTGTTAGAATTGGTGTGCAGTGGCATGATGCAGTAGATGTAGCTCAGGACAGACTTGCTAAGAGAACTAAATTGCACGGTCTGGTTGGACCTCCGTAGCCCATGGCTGTTGAGGATGATGATAATGATTTGGTATATGTTTGGAAATGTTTACAATGACGTTCAATTCTACCACCATATTTAGTAAGTCGTGTCAGCAGAATAGTTAGCCAATAACCGCATCCAGACTCCTCAAAGGAAAGGCATTTATGAGACGTGCATTGTCTCGTGACTTCCCTGTGTATACATTCTTAACGGTCGTTAGATATTTCTAATGATCGTGCCAGTCGGCAGTGACACGAAAAGCGTCAAAATTTCCTCCTCGTGACACTGCCGTTGCCAATAGTTCAATTCATTATTTCGTTCTTCCTCTTAACGCTATTTCCAATCGCTCAACTCATTATTTTCTTCCTTATCCAGCAATCGTGATGCCTGTATCTCATTAGCTGTATACCGTAACCTTGACTTTAGTATTATTATCTCAAAAACAGTAACTTTAAGAAGCAGCGTTATGTAGTAAATATTTTTCGAATGTGCCTTTACTAATAAGAATTTGAAGAATAGTGTACAACATTCAAACCAGCTCATTTAATAACTGTCATGTTTCTTTAACTTTAGTTAGAAATAACACGATTTTAAAAATTAAATTGAAACTGAAATATTGAAGTATAGTTAAAGTTTCTTCTTGATTGTTATAGATAGCTTTAAGATATTTTTCCAAAACCTATATACTCAGAAGTATTCTTCTTTCAAATATTTTCACGATAAAATTTATGGTTCAAAAACCCATAATTATATTGCCCCAATTGCAATATTGATGTCTTTGCCAAAAATTTCATATAACAGAAAATCCCTGGAGCAAAATTACCGACATTTCAGGGACTCCTATATGCAACTCGAAAAATATCCTCATTATAACGAGTAAAATAAATTGCTTGGAAACAACTTTTCGTCTTTAATTTTTTTATGTGATTCGAGGTTGAATTTGAAAATCAAAACTAATAAAAACAGGAATTTTATATTGCTGTGTTTATTTCATTAAATATGATGAAATCATGTTTCAAGGAATATCTGTCACACACACACACCCACTATGGTCAATCACCTGATGGAGAGGAAACGTTTATAACATCTGTTCCAGAAGGAAAGGGTTATGCATAAATTAAATTTGGTATACCGTTGGTTTCACTACTTACGCCAGTTACATACACATTTCCAGGGGGTACGTGAAGCATAAAAGGTTGAGAACCACTGATATATATGTTTTATTTTATTCCCATCGTTATACTATAACTATAGTTTTATCTATCTATACAAGGGGTATGCCAGTTACATACACATTTCCAGGGGGTACGTGAAGCATAAAAGGTTGAGAACCACTGATATATATGTTTTATTTTATTCCCATTGTTATACTATAACTATAGTTTTATCTATCTATACAAGGGGTATGCCAGTTACATACACATTTCCAGGGGGTACGTGAAGCATAAAAGGTTGAGAACCACTGATATATATGTTTTATTTTATTCCCATTGTTATACTATAACTATAGTTTTATCTATCTATACAAGGGGTATGCCAGTTACATACACATTTCCAGGGGGTACGTGAAGCATAAAAGGTTGAGAACCACTGATATATATGTTTTATTTTATTCCCATTGTTATACTATAACTATAGTTTTATCTATCTATACAAGGGGTACGCCAGTTACATACACATTTCCAGGGGGTACGTGAAGCATAAAAGGTTGAGAACCACTGATATATATGTTTTATTTTATTCCCATCGTTATACTATAACTATAGTTTTATCTATCTATACAAGGGGTATGCCAGTTACATACACATTTCCAGGGGGTACGTGAAGCATAAAAGGTTGAGAACCACTGATATATATGTTTTATTTTATTCCCATTGTTATACTATAACTATAGTTTTATCTATCTATACAAGGGGTATGCCAGTTACATACACATTTCCAGGGGGTACGTGAAGCATAAAAGGTTGAGAACCACTGATATATATGTTTTATTTTATTCCCATTGTTATACTATAACTATAGTTTTATCTATCTATACAAGGGGTATGCCAGTTACATACACATTTCCAGGGGGTACGTGAAGCATAAAAGGTTGAGAACCACTAATATATATGTTTTATTTTATTCCCATTGTTATACTATAACTATAGTTTTATCTATCTATACAAGGGGTATGCCAGTTACATACACATTTCCAGGGGGTACGTGAAGCATAAAAGGTTGAGAACCACTGATATATATGTTTTATTTTATTCCCATTGTTATACTATAACTATAGTTTTATCTATCTATACAAGGGGTATGCCAGTTACATACACATTTCCAGGGGGTACGTGAAGCATAAAAGGTTGAGAACCACTGATATATATGTTTTATTTTATTCCCATTGTTATACTATAACTATAGTTTTATCTATCTATACAAGGGGTATGCCAGTTACATACACATTTCCAGGGGGTACGTGAAGCATAAAAGGTTGAGAACCACTGATATATATGTTTTATTTTATTCCCATTGTTATAATATAACTATAGTTTTATCTATCTATACAAGGGGTATGCCAGTTACATACACATTTCCAGGGGGTACGTGAAGCACAAAAGGATGAGAACCACTGATATATATATATTATTTTATTCCCATTGTTATACTATAACTATAGTTTTATCTATCTATACAAGGGGTACGCCAGTTACATACACATTTCCAGGGGGTACGTGAAGCATAAAATGTTGAGAAGAACTGATATATACGTTTTATTTTATTCCCATTGTTATACTATAACTATAGTTTTATCTATCTATACAAGGGGTACGCCAGTTACATACACATTTCCAGGGGGTACGTGAAGCATAAAATGTTGAGAAGAACTGATATATATGTTTTATTTTATTCCCATTGTTATACTATAACTATAGATTTATCTATCTATACAAGGGGTACGGCAGTTACATACACATTTCCAGGGGGTACGTGAAGCATAAAAGGTTGAGAACCACTGATATATATGTTTTATTTCATTCCAATTGTTATACTATAACTATAGTTTTATCTACCTATACAAGGGGTGCGCCAGTTACATACACATTTCCAGGGGGTACGTGAAGCATAAAAGGTTGAGAACCACTGATATATATGTTTTATTTTATTCCCATTGTTATAATATAACTATAGTTTTATCTATCTATACAAGGGGTACGCCAGTTACATACACATTTCCAGGGGGTACGTGAAGCATAAAATGTTGAGAAGAACTGATATATATGTTTTATTTTATTCCCATTGTTATACTATAACTATAGTTTTATCTATCTATACAAGGGGTACGCCAGTTACATACACATTTCCAGGGGGTACGTGAAGCATAAAAGGTTGAGAACCACTGATATATATGTTTTATTTCATTCCAATTGTTATACTATAACTATAGTTTTATCTACCTATACAAGGGGTGCGCCAGTTACATACACATTTCCAGGGGGTACGTGAAGCATAAAAGGTTGAGAACCACTGATATATATATGTTTTATTTTATTCCCATTGTTATACTATAACTATAGTTTTATCTATCTATACAAGGGGTATGCCAGTTACATACATATTTCCAGGGGGTACGTGAAGCATAAAAGGTTGAGAACCACTGATATATATGTTTTATTTTATTCCCATTGTTATACTATAACTATAGTTTTATCTATCTATACAAGGGGTATGCCAGTTACATACACATTTCCAGGGGGTACGTGAAGCATAAAAGGTTGAGAACCACTGATATATATGTTTTATTTTATTCCCATTGTTATAATATAACTATAGTTTTATCTATCTATACAAGGGGTATGCCAGTTACATACACATTTCCAGGGGGTACGTGAAGCACAAAAGGTTGAGAACCACTGATATATATATATTATTTTATTCCCATTGTTATACTATAACTATAGTTTTATCTATCTATACAAGGGGTACGCCAGTTACATACACATTTCCAGGGGGTACGTGAAGCATAAAATGTTGAGAAGAACTGATATATATGTTTTATTTTATTCCCATTGTTATACTATAACTACAGTTTTATCTATCTATACAAGGGGTACGCCAGTTACATACACATTTCCAGGGGGTACGTGAAGCATAAAAGGTTGAGAACCACTGATATATATGTTTTATTTCATTCCAATTGTTATACTATAACTATAGTTTTATCTACCTATACAAGGGGTGCGCCAGTTACATACACATTTCCAGGGGGTACGTGAAGCATAAAAGGTTGAGAACCACTGATATATATGTTTTATTTTATTCCCATTGTTATACGAGAACTATAGTTTTATCTATCTATACAAGGGGTACACCAGTTACATACACATTTCCAGGGGGTACGTGAAGCATAAAAGGTTGAGAACCACTAATATATATGTTTTATATTATTCCCATTGTTATAATATAACTATAGTTTTATCTACCTATACAAGGGGTGCGCCAGTTACATACACATTTCCAGGGGGTACGTGAAGCACAAAAGGTTGAGAACCACTGATATATATATATATTATTTTATTCCCATTGTTATACTATAAGTATAGTTTTATCTATCTATACAAGGGGTACGCCAGTTACATACACATTTCCAGGGGGTACGTGAAGCATAAAAGGTTGAGAACCACTGATATATATGTTTTATTCTATTCCCATTGTTATACTATAACTATAGTTTTATCTATCTATACAAGGGGCACGCCAGTTACATACACATTTCCAGGGGGTACGTGAAGCATAAAAGGTTGAGAACCACTGATATACATGTTTTATTTTATTCCCATTGTTATACTATAACTATAGTTTTATCTATCTATACAAGGGGTACGCCACTTACATACACATTTCCAGGGGGTACGTGAAGCATAAAAGGTTGAGAACCACTGATATATATGTTTTATTTTATTCCCATTGTTATACTATAACTATAGTTTTATCTATCCATACAAGGGGTACGCCACTTACATACACATTTCCAGGGGGTACGTGAAGCATAAAAGGTTGAGAACCACTGATATATATGTTTTATTCTATTCCCATTGTTATACTATAACTATAGTTTTATCTATCTATACAAGGGGTACGCCACTTACATACACATTTCCAGGGGGTACGTGAAGCATAAAAGGTTGAGAACCACTGATATATATGTTTTATTTTATTCCCATTGTTATACTATAACTATAGTTTTATCTATCTATACAAGGGGTACGCCAGTTACATACACATTTCCAGGGGGTACGTGAAGCATAAAAGGTTGAGAACCACTGATATATATGTTTTATTTTATTCCCATTGTTATACTATAACTATAGTTTTATCTATCCATACAAGGGGTACGCCACTTACATACACATTTCCAGGGGATACGTGAAGCATAAAAGGTTGAGAACCACTGATATATATGTTTTATTTTATTCCCATTGTTATACTATAACTATAGTTTTATCTATCTATACAAGGGGTACGCCACTTACATACACATTTCCAGGGGGTACGTGAAGCATAAAAGGTTGAGAACCACTGATATATATGTTTTATTTTATTCCCATTGTTATACTATAACTATAGTTTTATCTATCCATACAAGGGGTACGCCACTTACATACACATTTCCAGGGGGTACGTGAAGCATAAAAGGTTGAGAACCACTGATATATATGTTTTATTTTATTCCCATTGTTTTACTATAACTATAGTTTTATCTATCTATACAAGGGGTACGCCACTTACATACACATTTCCAGGGGGTACGTGAAGCATAAAAGGTTGAGAACCACTGATATATAGGTTTTATTTTATTCCCATTGTTACACTATAACTATAGTTTTATCTATCCATACAAGGGGTACGCCACTTACATACACATTTCCAGGGGATACGTGAAGCATAAAAGGTTGAGAACCACTGATATATATGTTTTATTTTATTCCCATTGTTATACTATAACTATAGTTTTATCTATCTATACAAGGGGTACGCCAGTTACATACACATTTCCAGGGGATACGTGAAGCGTAAAAGGTTGAGAACCACTGATATATATGTTTTATTTTATTCCCATTGTTATACTATAACTATAGTGTTATCTATCTATACAAGGGGTGCGCCAGTTACATACACATTTCCAGGGGGTACGTGAAGCATAAAAGGTTGAGAACCACTGATATATATGTTTTATTTCATTCCAATTGTTATACTATAACTATAGTTTTATCTACCTATACAAGGGGTGCGCCAGTTACATACACATTTCCAGGGGGTACGTGAAGCATAAAAGTTTGAGAACCACTGATATATATATATTATTTTATTCGCATTGTTATACTATAACTATAGTTTTATCTATCCATAAAAGGGGTACGCCAGTTACATACACATTTCCAGTGGGTACGTGAAGCACAAAAGGTTGAGAACCACTGATATATATATATTATTTTATTCCCATTGTTATACTATAACCATAGTTTTATCTATCTATACAAGGTGTACGCCAGTTACATGCACATTTCCAGGGGGTACGTGAAGCATAAAAGGTTGAGAACCACTGATATATATATATATATTATTTTATTCCCATTGTTATACTATAACTATAGTTTTATCTATCTATACAAGGGGTACGCCAGTTACATACACATTTCCAGTGGGTACGTGAAGCATAAAAGGTTGAGAACCACTGATATATATGTTTTATTTTATTCCCATTGTTATACTATAACTATAGTTTTCTCTATCTATACAAGGGGTACGCCAGTTACATACACATTTCCAGGGGGTACGTGAAGCACAAAAGGTTGAGAACCACTGATATATATGTTTTACTTTATTCCCATTGTTATACTATAATTATAGTTTTATCTATCTATACAAGGGGTACGCCACTTACATACACATTTCCAGGGGGTACGTGAAGCATAAAAGGTTGAGAACCACTGATATATATGTTTTATTTTATTCCCATTGTTATACTATAACTATAGTTTTATCTATCCATACAAGGGGTACGCCAGTTACATACACATTTCCAGTGGGTACGTGAAGCACAAAAGGTTGAGAACCACTGATATATATATATTATTTTATTCCCATTGTTATACTATAACTATAGTTTTATCTATCTATACAAGGGGTACGCCAGTTACATACACATTTCCAGGGGGTACGTGAAGCATAAAATGTTGAGAACCACTGATATATATGTTTTATTTTATTCCCATTGTTATAATATAACTATAGTTTTATCTATCTATACAAGGGATACGCCAGTTACATACACATTTCCAGGGGGTACGTGAAGCACAAAAGGTTGAGAACCACTGATATATATATATTATTTTATTCCCATTGTTATACTATAACTATAGTTTTATCTATCTATACAAGGGGTACGCCAGTTACATACTCATTTCCAGGGGCTACGTGAAGCATAAAAGGTTGAGAATCATTAATATATATGTTTTATTTTATTCCCATTGTTATACTATAACTATAGTTTTATCTATCTATACAAGAGGTACGCCAGTTACATACACATTTCCAGGGGGTACGTGAAGCATAAAAGGTTGAGAACCACTGATATATATGTTTTATTTTATTCCCATTGTTATAATATAACTATAGTTTTATCTATCTATACAAGGGATACGCCAGTTACATACACATTTCCAGGGGGTACGTGAAGCACAAAAGGTTGAGAACCACTGATATATATATATTATTTTATTCCCATTGTTATACTATAACTATAGTTTTATCTATCTATACAAGGGGTACGCCAGTTACATACTCATTTCCAGGGGCTACGTGAAGCATAAAAGGTTGAGAATCATTAATATATATGTTTTATTTTATTCCCATTGTTATACTATAACTATAGTTTTCTCTATCTATACAAGGGTACGCCAGTTACATACACATTTACAGGGGGTACGTGAAGCACAAAAGGTTGAGAACCACTGATATATATGTTTTATTTTATTCCCATTGTTATACTATAATTATAGTTTTATCTATCTATACAAGGGGTACGCCACTTACATACACATTTCCAGGGGGTACGTGAAGCATAAAAGGTTGAGAACCACTGATATATATGTTTTATTTTATTCCCATTGTTATACTATAACTATAGTTTTATCTATCCATACAAGGGGTACGCCAGTTACATACACATTTCCAGTGGGTACGTGAAGCACAAAAGGTTGAGAACCACCGATATATATATATTATTTTATTCCCATTGTTATACTATAACTATAGTTTTATCTATCTATACAAGGGGTACGCCAGTTACATACACATTTCCAGGGGGTACGTGAAGCATAAAAGGTTGAGAACCACTGATATATATGTTTTATTTTATTCCCATTGTTATACTATAACTATAGTTTTATCTATCTATACAAGGGGTACGCCAGTTACATACACATTTCCAGGGGGTACGTGAAGCACAAAAGGTTGAGAACCACTGATATATATATATTATTTTATTCCCATTGTTATACTATAACTATAGTTTTATCTATCTATACAAGGGGTACGCCAGTTACATACACATTTCCAGGGGGTACGTGAAGCATAAAAGGTTGAGAACCACCTATATATACGTTTTATTTTATTCCCATTGTTATACTATAACTATAGTTTTATCTATCCATACAAGGGGTACGCGAGTTACATACACATTTCCAGTGGGTACGTGAAGCACAAAAGGTTGAGAACCACTGATATATATATATTATTTTATTCCCATTGTTATACTATAACTATAGTTTTATCTATCTATACAAGGCTACGCCAGTTACATACACATTTCCAGGGGGTACGTGAAGCATAAAATGTTGAGAACCACTGATATATATGTTTTATTTTATTCCCATTGTTATACTATAACTATAGTTTTATCTATCTATACAAGGAGTACGCCAGTTACATACACATTTCCAGGGGGTACGTGAAGCACAAAACTTTGAGAACCACTGATATATATATATTATTTTATTCCCATTGTTATACTATAACTATAGTTTTATCTACCTATACAAGGGGTGCGCCACTTACATACACATTTCCAGGGGGTACGTGAAGCACAAAAGTTTGAGAACCACTGATATATATATATTATTTTATTCCCATTGTTATACTATAACTATAGATTTATCTATCTATACAAGGGGTACGCCAGTTACATACACATTTCCAGGGGGTACGTGAAGCATAAAAGGTTGAGAACCACTGATATATATATGTTTTATTTTATTCCCATTGTTATACTATAACTATAGTTTTATCTATCTATACAAGGGGTACGCCAGTTACATACACATTTCCAGGGGGTACGTGAAGCACAAAAGGTTGAGAACCACTGATATATATATATTCTTTTATTCCCATTGTTATACTATAACTAGGGTTTTATCTATCTATAAAAGGGGTACGCCAGTTACATACACATTTCCAGCGGGTACGTGAAGCATAAAAGGTTGAGAACCACTGATATATATGTTTTATTTTATTCCCATTGTTATATCATAACTATAGTTTTATCTATCTATACAAGGGGTACGCCAGTTACATACACATTTCCAGGGGGTACGTGAAGCATAAAAGGTTGAGAACCACTGATATATATGTTTTATTTTATTCCCATTGTTATACTATAACTATAGTTTTATCTATCTATACAAGGGGTACGCCAGTTACATACACATTTCCAGGGGGTACGTGAAGCACAAAAGGTTGAGAACCACTGATATATATATATTATTTTATTCCCATTGTTATACTATAACTATAGTTTTATCTATCTATACAAGGGGTACGCCAGTTACATACACATTTCCAGGGGGTACGTGAAGCATAAATGTTGAGAACCACTGATATATATGTTTTATTTTATTCCCATTGTTATACTATAACTATAGTTTTATCTATCTATACAAGGAGTACGCCAGTTACATACACATTTCCAGGGGGTACGTGAAGCACAAAACTTTGAGAACCACTGATATATATATATTATTTTATTCCCATTGTTATACTATAACTATAGTTTTATCTACCTATACAAGGGGTGCGCCACTTACATACACATTTCCAGGGGGTACGTGAAGCACAAAAGTTTGAGAACCACTGATATATATATATTATTTTATTCCCATTGTTATACTATAACTATAGATTTATCTATCTATACAAGGGGTACGCCAGTTACATACACATTTCCAGGGGGTACGTGAAGCATAAAAGGTTGAGAACCACTGATATATATATGTTTTATTTTATTCCCATTGTTATACTATAACTATAGTTTTATCTATCTATACAAGGGGTACGCCAGTTACATACACATTTCCAGGGGGTACGTGAAGCACAAAAGGTTGAGAACCACTGATATATATATATATTCTTTTATTCCCATTGTTATACTATAACTAGGGTTTTATCTATCTATAAAAGGGGTACGCCAGTTACATACACATTTCCAGCGGGTACGTGAAGCATAAAAGGGTGAGAACCACTGATATATATGTTTTATTTTATTCCCATTGTTATATCATAACTATAGTTTTATCTATCTATACAAGGGGTACGCCACTTGCATACACATTTCCAGGGGGTACGTGAAGCATAAAAGGTTGAGAACCACTGATATATATGTTTTATTTTATTCCCATTGTTATACTATAACTATAGTTTTATCTATCCATACAAGGGGTACGCCAGTTACATACACATTTCCAGTGGGTACGTGAAGCAAAAAAGGTTGAGAACCACTGATATATATATATATTATTTTTTTCCCATTGTTATACTATAACTATAGTTTTATCTATCTATACAAGGGGTACGCCAGTTACGTACACATTTCCAGGGGGTACGTGAAGCACAAAAGGTTGAGAACCACTGATATATATATATATTATTTTATTCCCATTGTTATATTATAACTATAGTTTTATCTATCTATACAAGGGGTACGCCAGTTACATACACATTTCCAGGGGGTACGTGAAGCATAAAAGGTTGAGAACCACTGATATATATGTTTTATTATATTCCCATTGTTATACTATAACTATAGTTTTATCTATCTATACAAGGGGTACGCCAGTTACATACACATTTCCAAGGGGTACGTGAAGCATAAAAGGTTGAGAACCACTCATATATATGTTTTATTTTATTCCCATTGTTATACTATAACTATACTTTTATCTATCTATACAAGGGGTACGCCAGTTACATACACATTTCCAGAGGGTACGTGAAGCATAAAAGGTTGAGAACCACTGATATATATGTTTTATTTTATTCCCATTGTTATACTATAACTATAGTTTTATCTATCCATACAAGGGGTTCGCCAGTTACACACACATTTCCAGTGGGTACGTGAAGCACAAAAGGTTGAGAACCACTGATATATATATATTATTTTATTCCCATTGTTATACTATAACTATAGTTTTATCTATCCATACAAGGGGTTCGCCAGTTACATACACATTTCCAGTGGGTACGTGAAGCACAAAAGTTTGAGAACCACTGATATATATGTTTTATTTTATTCCCATTGTTATACTATAACTATAGTTTTATCTATCTATACAAGGAGTACGCCAGTTACATACACATTTCCAGGGGGTACGTGAAGCACAAAAGTTTGAGAACCGCTGATATATATGTTTTATTTTATTCCCATTGTTATACTATAACTATAGTTTTATCTATCTATACAAGGAGTACGCCAGTTACATACACATTTCCAGGGGGTACGTGAAGCACAAAAGGTTGAGAACCACTGATATATATATATATATTATTTTATTCCCATTGTTATACTATAACTATAGTTTTATCTACCTATACAAGGGGTGCGCCAGTTACATACACATTTCCAGGGGGTACGTGAAGCACAAAAGTTTGAGAACCACTAATATATATATATTATTTTATTCCCATTGTTATACTATAACTATAGATTTATCTATCTATACAAGGGGTACGCCAGTTACATACACATTTCCAGGGGATACGTGAAGCGTAAAAGGTTGAGAACCACTGATATATATGTTTTATTTTATTCCCATTGTTATACTATAACTATAGTGTTATCTATCTATACAAGGGGTGCGCCAGTTACATACACATTTCCAGGGGGTACGTGAAGCATAAAAGGTTGAGAACCACTGATATATATGTTTTATTTCATTCCAATTGTTATACTATAACTATAGTTTTATCTACCTATACAAGGGGTGCGCCAGTTACATACACATTTCCAGGGGGTACGTGAAGCATAAAAGTTTGAGAACCACTGATATATATATATTATTTTATTCGCATTGTTATACTATAACTATAGTTTTATCTATCCATAAAAGGGGTACGCCAGTTACATACACATTTCCAGTGGGTACGTGAAGCACAAAAGGTTGAGAACCACTGATATATATATATTATTTTATTCCCATTGTTATACTATAACCATAGTTTTATCTATCTATACAAGGTGTACGCCAGTTACATGCACATTTCCAGGGGGTACGTGAAGCATAAAAGGTTGAGAACCACTGATATATATATATATATTATTTTATTCCCATTGTTATACTATAACTATAGTTTTATCTATCTATACAAGGGGTACGCCAGTTACATACACATTTCCAGTGGGTACGTGAAGCATAAAAGGTTGAGAACCACTGATATATATGTTTTATTTTATTCCCATTGTTATACTATAACTATAGTTTTCTCTATCTATACAAGGGGTACGCCAGTTACATACACATTTCCAGGGGGTACGTGAAGCACAAAAGGTTGAGAACCACTGATATATATGTTTTACTTTATTCCCATTGTTATACTATAATTATAGTTTTATCTATCTATACAAGGGGTACGCCACTTACATACACATTTCCAGGGGGTACGTGAAGCATAAAAGGTTGAGAACCACTGATATATATGTTTTATTTTATTCCCATTGTTATACTATAACTATAGTTTTATCTATCCATACAAGGGGTACGCCAGTTACATACACATTTCCAGTGGGTACGTGAAGCACAAAAGGTTGAGAACCACTGATATATATATATTATTTTATTCCCATTGTTATACTATAACTATAGTTTTATCTATCTATACAAGGGGTACGCCAGTTACATACACATTTCCAGGGGGTACGTGAAGCATAAAATGTTGAGAACCACTGATATATATGTTTTATTTTATTCCCATTGTTATAATATAACTATAGTTTTATCTATCTATACAAGGGATACGCCAGTTACATACACATTTCCAGGGGGTACGTGAAGCACAAAAGGTTGAGAACCACTGATATATATATATTATTTTATTCCCATTGTTATACTATAACTATAGTTTTATCTATCTATACAAGGGGTACGCCAGTTACATACTCATTTCCAGGGGCTACGTGAAGCATAAAAGGTTGAGAATCATTAATATATATGTTTTATTTTATTCCCATTGTTATACTATAACTATAGTTTTATCTATCTATACAAGAGGTACGCCAGTTACATACACATTTCCAGGGGGTACGTGAAGCATAAAAGGTTGAGAACCACTGATATATATGTTTTACTTTATTCCCATTGTTATACTATAATTATAGTTTTATCTATCTATACAAGGGGTACGCCAGTTACATACACATTTCCAGGGGGTACGTGAAGCATAAAAGGTTGAGAACCACCTATATATATGTTTTATTTTATTCCCATTGTTATACTATAACTATAGTTTTATCTATCTATACAAGGGGTACGCCAGTTACATACACATTTCCAGGGGGTACGTGAAGCACAAAAGGTTGAGAACCACTGATATATATGTTTTACTTTATTCCCATTGTTATACTATAATTATAGTTTTATCTATCTATACAAGGGGTACGCCAGTTACATACACATTTCCACGGGGTACGTGAAGCATAAAAGGTTGAGAACCACCTATATATATGTTTTATTTTATTCCCATTGTTATACTATAACTATAGTTTTATCTATCCATACAAGGGGTACGCGAGTTACATACACATTTCCAGTGGGTACGTGAAGCACAAAAGTTTGAGAACCACTGATATATATATATTATTTTATTCCCATTGTTATACTATAACTATAGTTTTATCTATCTATACAAGGGCTACGCCAGTTACATACACATTTCCAGGGGGTACGTGAAGCATAAAAGGTTGAGAACCACTGATATATATATTTTATTTTATTCCCATTGTTATACTATAACTATAGTTTTATCTATCTATACAAGGAGTACGCCAGTTACATACACATTTCCAGGGGGTACGTGAAGCACAAAACGTTGAGAACCACTGATATATATATATTATTTTATTCCCATTGTTATACTATAACTATAGTTTTATCTACCTATACAAGGGGTGCGCCACTTACATACACATTTCCAGGGGGTACGTGAAGCACAAAAGTTTGAGAACCACTGATATATATATATTATTTTATTCCCATTGTTATACTATAACTATAGATTTATCTATCTATACAAGGGGTACGCCAGTTGCATACACATTTCCAGGGGGTACGTGAAGCATAAAAGGTTGAGAACCACTGATATATATGTTTTATTTTATTCCCATTGTTATACTATAACTAGGGTTTTATCTATCTATAAAAGGGGTACGCCAGTTACATACACATTTCCAGCGAGTACGTGAAGCATAAAAGGTTGAGAACCACTGATATATATGTTTTATTTTATTCCCATTGTTATATCATAACTAAAGTTTTATCTATCTATACAAGGGGTACGCCACTTACATACACATTTCCAGGGGGTACGTGAAGCATAAAAGGTTGAGAACCACTGATATATATGTTTTATTTTATTCCCATTGTTATACTATAACTATAGTTTTATCTATCCATACAAGGGGTACGCCAGTTACATACACATTTCCAGTGGGTAAGTGAAGCAAAAAAAGTTGAGAACCACTGATATATATATATATTATTTTATTCCCATTGTTATACTATAACTATAGTTTTATCTATCTATACAAGGGGTACGCCAGTTACGTACTCATTTCCAGGGGGTACGTGAAGCACAAAAAGGTTGAGAACCACTTATATATATATATTATTTTATTCCCATTGTTATACTATAACTATAGTTTTATCTATCTATACAAGGGGTACGCCAGTTACATACACATTTCCAGGGGGTACGTGAAGCATAAAAGGTTGAGAACCACTGATATATATGTTTTATTATATTCCCATTGTTATACTATAACTATAGTTTTATCTATCTATACAAGGGGTACGCCAGTTACATACACATTTCCAAGGGGTACGTGAAGCATAAAAGGTTGAGAACCACTCATATATATGTTTTATTTTATTCCCATTGTTATACTATAACTATACTTTTATCTATCTATACAAGGGGTACGCCAGTTACATACACATTTCCAGAGGGTACGTGAAGCATAAAAGGTTGAGAACCACTGATATATATGTTTTATTTTATTCCCATTGTTATACTATAACTATAGTTTTATCTATCCATACAAGGGGTTCGCCAGTTACATACACATTTCCAGTGGGTACGTGAAGCACAAAAGGTTGAGAACCACTGATATATATATATTATTTTATTCCCATTGTTATACTATAACTATAGTTTTATCTATCCATACAAGGGGTTCGCCAGTTACATACACATTTCCAGTGGGTACGTGAAGCACAAAAGGTTGAGAACCACTGATATATATGTTTTATTTTATTCCCATTGTTATCCTATAACTATAGTTTTATCTATCTATACAAGGAGTACGCCAGTTACATACACATTTCCAGGGGGTACGTGAAGCACAAAAGTTTGAGAACCACTGATATATATGTTTTATTTTATTCCCATTGTTATACTATAACTATAGTTTTATCTATCTATACAAGGAGTACGCCAGTTACATACACATTTCCAGGGGGTACGTGAAGCACAAAAGGTTGAGAACCACTGATATATATATATATTATTTTATTCCCATTGTTATACTATAACTATAGTTTTATCTACCTATACAAGGGGTGCGCCAGTTACATACACATTTCCAGGGGGTACGTGAAGCACAAAAGTTTGAGAACCACTGATATATATATATTATTTTATTCCCATTGTTATACTATAACTATAGTTTTATCTATCTATACAAGGGGTACGCCAGTTACATACACATTTCCAGGGGGTACGTGAAGCATAAAAGGTTGAGAACCACTGATATATATGTTTTATTTTATTCCCATTGTTATACTATAACTATAGTTTTATCTATCTATACAAGGGGTACGCCAGTTACATACACATTTCCAGGGGGTACGTGAAGCATAAAAGGTTGAGAACCACTCATATATATGTTTTATTTTATTCCCATTGTTATACTATAACTATAGTTTTATCTTTCTATACAAGGGGTACGCCAGTTACATACACATTTCCAGAGGGTACGTGAAGCATAAAAGGTTGAGAACCACTGATATATATGTTTTATTTTATTCCCATTGTTATACTATAACTATAGTTTTATCTATCCATACAAGGGGTTCGCCAGTTACATACACATTTCCAGTGGGTACGTGAAGCACAAAAGGTTGAGAACCACTTATATATATATATTATTTTATTCCCATTGTTATACTATAACTATAGTTTCATCTATCCATACAAGGGGTTCGCCAGTTACATACACATTTCCAGTGGGTACGTGAAGCACAAAAGGTTGAGAACCACTGATATATATATATTATTTTATTCCCATTGTTATACTATAACTATAGTTTTATCTATCTATACAAGGGGTACGCCAGTTACATACACATTTCCAGGGGGTACGTGAAGCATAAAAGGTTGAGAACCACTGATATATATGTTTTATTTTATTCCCATTGTTATACTATAACTATAGTGTTATCTATCTATACAAGGGGTGCGCCAGTTACATACACATTTCCAGGGGGTACCTGAAGCATAAAAGGTTGAGAACCACTGATATATATGTTTTATTTTATTCCCATTGTCATACTATAACTGTAGTTTTATCTATCTATACAAGTGGTACGCCAGTTACATACACATTTCCAGGGGGTACGTGAAGCACAAAAGGTTGAGAACCACTGATATATATGTTTTATTTTATTCCCATTGTTATACTATAACTATAGTTTTATCTATCTATACAAGGGGTACGCCAGTTACATACACATTTCCAGGGGGTACGTGAAGCATAAAAGGTTGAGAACCACTGATATACATGTTTTATTTTATTCCCATTGTTATACTATAACTATAGTGTTATCTATCTATACAAGGGGTGCGCCAGTTACATACACATTTCCAGGGGGTACCTGAAGCATAAAAGGTTGAGAACCACTGATATATATGTTTTATTTTATTCCCATTGTCATACTATAACTGTAGTTTTATCTATCTATACAAGTGGTACGCCAGTTACATACACATTTCCAGGGGGTACGTGAAGCATAAAAGGTTGAGAACCACTGATATATATGTTTTATTTTATTGCCATTGTTATACTATAACTATAGTTTTATCTATCCATACAAGGGGTTCGCCAGTTACATACACATTTCCAGTGGGTACGTGAAGCACAAAAGGTTGAGAACCACTTATATATATATATTATTTTATTCCCATTGTTATACTATAACTATAGTTTCATCTATCCATACAAGGGGTTCGCCAGTTACATACACATTTCCAGTGGGTACGTGAAGCACAAAAGGTTGAGAACCACTGATATATATATATTATTTTATTCCCATTGTTATACTATAACTATAGTTTTATCTATCTATACAAGGGGTACGCCAGTTACATACACATTTCCAGGGGGTACGTGAAGCATAAAAGTTTGAGAACCACTGATATATATGTTTTATTTTATTCCCATTGTTATACTATAACTATAGTTTTATCTATCTATACAAGGGGCACGCCAGTTACATACACATTTCCAGGGGGTACGTGAAGCATAAAAGGTTGAGAACCACTGATATATATATGTTTTATTTTATTCCCATTGTTATACTATAACTATAGTTTTATCTATCTATACAAGGGGTACGCCAGTTACATACACATTTCCAGGGGGTACGTGAAGCATAAAAGGTTGAGAACCACTGATATATATGTTTTATTTTATTCCCATTGTTATACTATAACTATAGTGTTATCTATCTATACAAGGGGTGCGCCAGTTACATACACATTTCCAGGGGGTACCTGAAGCATAAAAGGTTGAGAACCACTGATATATATGTTTTATTTTATTCCCATTGTCATACTATAACTGTAGTTTTATCTATCTATACAAGTGGTACGCCAGTTACATACACATTTCCAGGGGGTACGTGAATCACAAAAGGTTGAGAACCACTGATATATATGTTTTATTTTATTCCCATTGTTATACTATAACTATAGTTTTATCTATCTATACAAGGGGTTCGCCAGTTACATACACATTTCCAGGGGGTACGTGAAGCATAAAAGGTTGAGAACCACTGATATATATGTTTTATTTTATTCCCATTGTTATACTATAACTATAGTTTTATCTATCTATACAAGGGGTGCGCCAGTTACATACACATTTCCAGGGGGTACGTGAAGCATAAAAGGTTGAGAACCACTGATATATATGTTTTATTTTATTCCCATTGTTATGGTATAACTATAGTTTTATCTATCTATACAAGGGGTACGTAAGTTACATACACATTTCCAGGGGGTACGTGAAGCACAAAAGGTTGAGAACCACTGATATATATATATTATTTTATTCCCATTGTTATACTATAATTATAGTTTTATCTATCTATACAAGGAGTACGCCAGTTACATACACATTTCCAGGGGGTACGTGAAGCATAAAAGGTTGAGAACCACTGATATATATGTTTTATTTTATTCCCATTGTTATACTATAACTATAGTTTTATCTATCTATACAAGGGGTGCGCTAGTTACATACACATTTCCAGGGGGTACGTGAAGCATAAAAGGTTGAGAACCACTGATATATATGTTTTATTTTATTCCCATTGTTATACTATAACTATAGTTTTATCTATCCATACAAGGGGTACGCCAGTTACATACACATTTCCAGTGGGTACGTGAAGCACAAAAGGTTGAGAACCACTGATATATATGTTTTATTTTATTCCCATTGTTATACTATAACTATAGTTTTATCTATCCATACAAGGGGTACGCCAGTTACATACACATTTCCAGTGGGTACGTGAAGCACAAAAGGTTGAGAACCACTGATATATATATATTATTTTATTCCCATTGTTATACTATAACTATAGTTTTATCTATCTATACAAGGGCTACGCCAGTTACATACACATTTCCAGGGGGTACGTGAAGCATAAAAGGTTGAGAACCACTGATATATATGTTTTATTTTATTCCCATTGTTATACTATAACTATAGTTTTATCTATCCATACAAGGGGTACGCCAGTTACATACACATTTCCAGGGGGTACGTGAAGCATAAAAGGTTGAGAACCACTGATATATATGTTTTATTTTATTCCCATTGTTATACTATAACTATAGTTTTATCTATCCATACAAGGGGTACGCCAGTTACATACACATTTCCAGTGGGTACGTGAAGCACAAAAGGTTGAGAACCACTGATATATATATATTATTTTATTCCCATTGTTATACTATAACTATAGTTTTATCTATCTATACAAGGGCTACGCCAGTTACATACACATTTCCAGGGGGTACGTGAAGCATAAAAGGTTGAGAACCACTGATATATATGTTTTATTTTATTCCCATTGTTATACTATAACTATAGTTTTATCTATCCATACAAGGGGTACGCCAGTTACATACACATTTCCAGTGGGTACGTGAAGCAAAAAAGGTTGAGAACCACTGATATATATATATTATTTTATTCCCATTGTTATACTATAACTATAGTTTTATCTATCTATACAAGGGGTACGCCAGTTACGTACACATTTCCAGGGGGTACGTGAAGCACAAAAGGTTGAGAACCACTGATATATATATATTATTTTATTCCCATTGTTATACTATAACTATAGTTTTATCTATCTATACAAGGGGTACGCCAGTTACATACACATTTCCATGGGGTACGTGAAGCATAAAAGGTTGAGAACCACTGATATATATGTTTTATTTTATTCCCATTGTTATACTATAACTATAGTTTTATCTATCTATACAAGGGGTACGCCAGTTACATACACATTTCCAGGGGGTACGTGAAGCATAAAAGGTTGAGAACCACTGATATATATATATATTATTTTATTCCCATTGTTATACTATAACTATACTTTTATCTATCTATACAAGGGGTACGCCAGTTACATACACATTTCCAGAGGGTACGTGAAGCATAAAAGGTTGAGAACCACTGATATATATGTTTTATTTTATTCCCATTGTTATGCTATAACTATAGTTTTATCTATCCATACAAGGGGTTCGCCAGTTACATACACATTTCCAGTGGGTACGTGAAGCACAAAAGGTTGAGAACCACTGATATATATGTTTTATTTTATTCCCATTGTTATACTATAACTATAGTTTTATCTATCTATACAAGGAGTACGCCAGTTACATACACATTTCCAGGGGGTACGTGAAGCACAAAAGGTTGAGAACCACTGATATATATATATTATTTTATTCCCATTGTTATACTATAACTGTAGTTTTATCTACCTATACAAGGGGTGCGCCAGTTACATACACATTTCCAGGGGGTACGTGAAGCACAAAAGTTTGAGAACCACTGATATATATATATTATTTTATTCCCATTGTTATACTATAACTATAGGTTTATCTATCTATACAAGGGGTACGCCAGTTACATACACATTTCCAGGGGGTACGTGAAGCATAAAAGGTTGAGAACCACTGATATATATGTTTTATTTTATTCCCATTGTTATACTATAACTATAGTTTTATCTATCTATACAAGGGGTACGCCAATTACATACACATTTCCAGGGGGTACGTGAAGCATAAAAGGTTGAGAACCACTGATATATATGTTTTATTTTATTCCCATTGTTATACTATAACTATAGTTTTATCTATCCATACAAGGGGTTCGCCAGTTACATACACATTTCCAGTGGGTACGTGAAGCACAAAAGGTTGAGAACCACTGATATATATATATTATTTTATTCCCATTGTTATACAATAACTATAGTTTTATCTATCCATACAAGGGGTTCGCCAGTTACATACACATTTCCAGTGGGTACGTGAAGCACAAAAGGTTGAGAACCACTGATATATATATATATATATTATTTTATTCCCATTGTTATACTATAACTATAGTTTTATCTATCTATACAAGGGGTACGCCAGTTACATACACATTTCCAGGGGGTACGTGAAGCATAAAAGGTTGAGAACCACTGATATATATGTTTTATTTTATTCCCATTGTTATACTATAACTATACTTTTATCTATCTATACAAGGGGTACGCCAGTTACATACACATTTCCAGGGGGTACGTGAAGCATAAAAGGTTGAGAACCACTCATATATATGTTTTATTTTATTCCCATTGTTATACTATAACTATACTTTTATCTATCTATACAAGGGGTACGCCAGTTACATACACATTTCCAGAGGGTACGTGAAGCATAAAAGGTTGAGACCCACTGATATATATGTTTTATTTTATTCCCATTGTTATACTATAACTATAGTTTTATCTATCCATACAAGGGGTTCGCCAGTTACATACACATTTCCAGTGGGTACGTGAAGCACAAAAGGTTGAGAACCACTGATATATATGTTTTATTTTATTCCCATTGTTATACTATAACTATAGTTTTATCTATCTATACAAGGAGTACGCCAGTTACATACACATTTCCAGGGGGTACGTGAAGCACAAAAGGTTGAGAACCACTGATATATATATATTATTTTATTCCCATTGTTATACTATAACTATAGTTTTATCTACCTATACAAGGGGTGCGTCAGTTACATACACATTTCCAGGGGGTACGTGAAGCACAAAAGTTTGAGAACCACTGATATATATATATATATATTATTTTATTCCCATTGTTATACTATAACTATAGATTTATCTATCTATACAAGGGGTACGCCAGTTACATACACATTTCCAGGGGGTACGTGAAGCATAAAAGGTTGAGAACCACTGATATATATGTTTTATTTTATTCCCATTGTTATACTATAACTATAGTTTTATCTATCCATACAAGGGGTTCGCCAGTTACATACACATTTCCAGAGGGTGCGTGAAGCATAAAAGGTTGAGAACCACTGATATATATGTTTTATTTTATTCCCATTGTTATACTATAACTATAGTTTTATCTATCCATACAAGGGGTTCGCCAGTTACATACACATTTCCAGTGGGTACGTGAAGCACAAAAGGTTGAGAACCACTGATATATATATATTATTTTATTCCCATTGTTATACTATAACTATAGTTTTATCTATCCATACAAGGGGTTCGCCAGTTACATACACATTTCCAGTGGGTACGTGAAGCACAAAAGGTTGAGAACCACTGATATATATATATTATTTTATTCCCATTGTTATACTATAACTATAGTTTTATCTATCTATACAAGGGGTACGCCAGTTACATACACATTTCCAGGGGGTACGTGAAGCATAAAAGGTTGAGAACCACTGATATACATGTTTTATTTTATTCCCATTGTTATACTATAACTATAGTTTTATCTATCTATACAAGGGGTACGCCAGTTACATACACATTTCCAGGGGGTACGTGAAGCATAAAAGTTTGAGAACCACTGATATATATGTTTTATTTTATTCCCATTGTTATACTATAACTATAGTTTTATCTATCTATACAAGGGGCACGCCAGTTACATACACATTTCCAGGGGGTACGTGAAGCATAAAAGGTTGAGAACCACTGATATATATGTTTTATTTTATTCCCATTGTTATACTATAACTATAGTTTTATCTATCTATACAAGGGGTACGCCAGTTACATACACATTTCCAGGGGGTACGTGAAGCATAAAAGGTTGAGAACCACTGATATATATGTTTTATTTTATTCCCATTGTTATACTATAACTATAGTTTTATCTATCTATACAAGGGGTACGCCAGTTACATACACATTTCCAGGGGGTACGTGAAGCATAAAAGGTTGAGAACCACTGATATATATGTTTTATTTTATTCCCATTGTTATACTATAACTATAGTTTTATCTATCTATACAAGGGGTTCGCCAGTTACATACACATTTCCAGGGGGTACGTGAAGCATAAAAGGTTGAGAACCACTGATATATATGTTTTGTTTTATTCCCATTGTTATACTATAACTATAGTTTTATCTATCTATACAAGGGGTTCGCCAGTTACATACACATTTCCAGGGGGTACGTGAAGCATAAAAGGTTGAGAACCACTGATATATATGTTTTGTTTTATTCCCATTGTTATACTATAACTATAGTTTTATCTATCTATACAAGGGGTGCGCCAGTTACATACACATTTCCAGGGGGTACGTGAAGCATAAAAGGTTGAGAACCACTGATATATATGTTTTATTTTATTCCCATTGTTATACTGTAACTATAGTTTTATCTATCTATACAAGGGGTGCGCCAGTTACATACACATTTCCAGGGGGTACGTGAAGCATAAAAGGTTGAGAACCACTGATATATATGTTTTATTTTATTCCCATTGTTATAGTATAACTATAGTTTTATCTATCTATACAAGGGGTACGCCAGTTACATACACATTTCCAGGGGGTACGGGAAGCACAAAAGGTTGAGAACCACTGATATATATATATTATTTTATTCCCATTGTTATACTATAACTATAGTTTTATCTATCTATACAAGGGGTACGCCAGTTACATACACATTTCCAGGGGGTACGTGAAGCATAAAAGGTTGAGAACCACTGATATATATGTTTTATTTTATTCCCATTGTTATACTATAACTATAGTTTTATCTATCTATACAAGGGGTGCGCTAGTTACATACACATTTCCAGGGGGTACGTGAAGCATAAAAGGTTGAGAACCACTGATATATATGTTTTATTTTATTCCCATTGTTATACTATAACTATAGTTTTATCTATCTATACAAGGGGTATGCCAGTTACATACACCTTTCCACGAGGTACGTGAAGCATAAAAGTTTGAGAACCACTGATATATATGTTTTATTTTATTCCCATTGTTATACTATAACTATAGTTTTATCTATCTATGCAAGGGGTATGCCAGTTACATACACTTTTCCACGAGGTACGTGTAGCATAAAAGATTGAGAACCACTGATATATATATATATTATTTTATTCCTATTGTTATACTATAACTATAGTTTTATCTATCTATACAAGGGGTACGCCAGTTACATACACATTTCCAGGGGGTACGTGAAGCATAAAAGGTTGAGAACCACTGATATATATGTTTTATTTTATTCCCATTTTTATACTATAATTATAGTTTTATCTATCTATACAAGAAGTACGCCAGTTACATACACATTTCCAGGGGGTACGTGAAGCATAAAAGGTTGAGAACCACTGATATATATATTTTATTTTATTCCCATTGTTATACTATAACTATAGTTTTGTCTATCTATACATGGGGTACCCCAGTTACATACACATTTCCAGGGAGTACGTGAAGCATAAAAGGCTGACAACCATTGCTTTATATAATATTTAGCTCTACATATTTTTGTTTCACAGATACACTCAACCATCCTCCAACAACCTTAAGGATAAGCTACTCCCATATCAATTTTCTTCCTCAGAAGAAACTGGAAGATAACTGACCCTATCGAGACAACAAGCGGCAAAAAAGCCTGCTCTTGTGTTTCTCCTTTAGGTGACACGAACCTTTATTCCTTTCACGTTTAATGGAATATGATGTCTTGCAGGAAACGCTGTAATTGCTAACTTCCCCCTTGGAAATCTTTCAACGCTTGGGAAATGTGCCTGCTGTAATCGAATGCTGACTGCCTTCTGCAACACGAGAGTCGGATAGAATAGTGACAACTGACTATTCCTTGTTGGCATTTTTCGTTTGCGCTAAGACAGTTTTCTTATTCCATGGGGATAAAGTGTCTTGATTTGTTTGGTACACAGGAAACTCTTTCCTTGAAAGTTAATCAGAGAAAAAAGCTATTTTGTTTCGGACCGAATTGATTATGACCAGAGTGTTCGGAAAATATTGTGTTACGTTAAAGCATTTACTTCAAAACCGATATATAGAGAAAAAGAGCTTATTTACTGTGCAAACGTTTATAGTTGGGAAAATAGTAAATGATTTAAAAAAGTAAATGGGTTAAAAATAAAAGAAGGCATATCGCCTATGACGCATATGTAATTTGTTTTAAAGTGGAATGAAGTTTTTCGTTCGCCTACTTTTGCACTTATTAAGAGTTTTAATTGGGTTGGGTTGTTTTATCTCTGAGTGGCACTTTTTTTTCACACCATGGGCTAAATGGCCAGGTCACAAGGACCCGGAAGGCTCAGAGAAGGTTGGGGGAGGGAACCCACTGGAACAGCTGTTGGAAGACAGATGGTAGCCTCCCGTCAAGGCCATCCAGCGTATTCTTTAACGTGTACAGGGTTTGACTCTCCCACACACGGGGCCACGGCTTAACGTCCCATCCGACGGACGGCGGTCTTTCCAAACTCCTCGGTGTCCCCTACTGACCGTGGGCAGGGCGGGGATAAATCTCAACGCTCTCAATTTTTTGGGGGGATAAATCTCAACGCTGACTCAGCTGGGACTCGAACCTGGGAACTACAGATTACGAACTTGGCGCGCTACCGACTGAGCCAGCCCCGCCCCAGCAAGAAAGGTCTAGAGTCGATTCATGCAAGGATATGCTGGCAATGTTTGAACCTGGTGGCCCCAAACTGTTAACAGACATTGTCGCAGCTGATAAAACGTGGTTTTATTTCTATACAACTCCCAGAAAGATCAACAACTGTGTTTGAGTTGAAAAGATGAACCGCGCCCCTAAATCTTCCGACAAGACTTTCCCTCAAGGAAGAGGATGTCACTTCACATGCGCCATTTGACATTCGGCTACTATTTTGTTCATCGAAAGTTATCTCTTCCCTGAATGGTGATTTGCTGTTACGTGATTGGACACAGACATTTCCCGGAAATTTTCAGATGGACGGTGATTGGATGAATTGAAGGAGGACAAGCATAAGTAGAGGTTGCAAAAAGTTTTATTGCTATGATTTTATTATGTTAACTTACAAACTGTTATACCATATTTTTTCAGTGTGTATATGTTACCGCTAAAGTGCAGAAATCAGTTATTCTACAGATTATCTAGGTATTGTGCAGATTAACTAGGGTGATCCGTTAACGTGCGGAAAATTGTTTCATTTCTCAAATTACCTAGGTAATCTGCAAATTACCTGGATAATCTGCACATTACCTACTAGGCACTAGTTAAAGTGAAAATAAGATCTTTGCTGGAACAACAGGAACGTTTCTGTACGCTTAAATTAACATAATGTTATTTATCTAGTGTCCGAGAGTAGAGTTGAAACCAGGGTCATCCCTCTGTCAACATGAATCAGTCGTCCGAATTATAAAAAACGCCCCCAAAATGAGCAGGCCAAGTGAGAACGAATCATTTTAGTGATTCGTTATCAAGAATGAATCACTTTACAGATTCGTTCTCACTTGGCCTCCGCTCATCCGGGGCGTTTTTTATAATGCGGACGAGTGAATCACGTGACACGAAGATTCATATTCAAGAGATTCACCACTATGAGAGAAACAAACTTTTGAACTTTAACGATACGGAAGCCGTTAATGTGGGCATTACCTAGGTAAAATGCGGAAAACTGTTGATTCCGCACGTTAACGGAGCAAATCAGTTAATCTGCAGATTAGCTAGGTAATGTGCACATTAACGGCTTTCGAGCTGTAGCTGTAACAGATACATACTCAATTTTGCTATAAAATTGCGGAATTCATGTGCTTCGTTATATTCTTTTATTATTATTGACTTAATATATATAATGCACCTTTGTAATTATTTTGCAATTAATTTGCAAACGTTGCATTTAATGCAAACGTGCACAGGGTATGGCTCTCCCGCACACGGGGCCACGGCTTAACGTCCCATCCGACGGACGGCGGCCTTTCCAAGCCCACCGGTGTCCCCTACCGACCGTGGGCAGAGCGGAGAATTTTGCGGAGATAAATCTCAACGCTGACTCAGCTGGGACTCGAACCTGGGAACTACAAATTACGAGCCTGGCGCGCTACCGAATGAGCCACTCCCGCCCCACACCAGAGAGTAATATTAAATGAATGAATAGGGAAATAAAAAGATTACGGATAATCCAGACAAAGGCAAAAGATGGAGGGGTGAGAATAGGGATGAGAAGATGTTGCTGGTCAAACGTTTCACTATTCTAATAGGAGTGGAGTAATATAGTGTTTGAATTTTGTTTTAGAATTTAAAAAAGTGATATCGCTCGGTAGAGAGTTCCAAGTTGAGGTTGCTCGGGATTCATCACTCCAGGCTATCCGTTACCAATTTTCGATGGTCCAGTTTCGATGTTCTTTAGCCCAGGCAAGTCGTTGAGCCTGGTGTCGTGCCGTTAGAAGTGGGGACATTCGTAGGTCGGCGGCTCCTGAAGCCAAGACGATGAAGTGAGCTTTGCACGGTCCGTGCACTGACTTCCCGGCTGGAACCCGCGTTCAAATGGGCGGTGATTTCAGATAATGTCTGGCCCCTATCGGTCCGTAGGATGCGGGTCAGACGGCGATGCCCACTATCATTCAAGGCTGGTTGTCCTTTGCAGTTTGTCCGGGTGCTTGTTTTTTTTTGCCGGAATTTTCATATTCCCGGAACATTTTTGAACTGTCGTACGAGAAAATCCAAGTTCGTTGACAATTTCGGAGATCGAGTGTCCCATCCGTCGGTCACCTACGATCTTCCTTCTGTCAAAAGAATCTAAATCCCGCGCCTTTCCCATTTCGCTTCTCACGACGAATGCTTGGGGAAACCAAAGCTGACAGCTATATATGACCGGAGTTTCAGCCACGCATGCGCGCAACTGAATTTGGATAACGTCTCCTATCCCTAATTCAATCGGGGGCGGGGTGGCTCAGTCGGTAGCGCGCCAGGCTCGTAATCTGTAGTTCCCAGGTTCGAGTCCCAGCTGAATCAGCGTTGAGATTTATCTCCGCAAAAATTCCCCGCCCTGCCCACGGTCAGTAGGGGATACCGATGGGCTTGGAAAGGACGCCGTCCTTCGGATGGGACGTTAAGCCGTGACTCCGTGTGCGGGAGAGCCATACCCTGTGCACGTTAAAGAACACGCTGGATGGCCTTGACGAGAGGCTACCATCTGTCTCCCAACAGTTGTTCCAGTGGGTCACCTCCCGCAACCTTTTCTAAGCCTTCGGGGTCCATGTGACCTGGCCATTTAGCCCATGGTGTGCAAAAAAGTGCCGCTCAGAGGTAAAACAACCCAACCCCTAATTCAATGGTCCTTCAGTATACATCTAAGTGTTACGAACATGTACTTGGATGTGAATGCCTTTATAGTAATTTATATTTTATTGTAATTTATATGAGTTGGGGGATGGGGAACAAAATTATCGAGCCCAAAAAATGATTAAAGGGGAACGGAAGAAAGTGGCTGCAGGATTTCCATTACAGTGTATTTTTCCCCTTACTTTTGGAAGATTTTTAAAAATTCTCGAAAATTACTTGAAACATACGCAAGTTGAATAATTTTTGACTTTCCTTGCTAGGATTCTCATAAAGTCCTCCCCCTCCCCCAGGGTTGGGTTGTTTTACCTCTGAGCGGCACTTTTTTGCACACCATGGGCTAAATGGACAGGTCACATGGACCCCGAAGGCTCAGAGAAGGTTGGGAGAGGGGACCCACTGGAACAGCGGTTAGAAGAAAGATGGTAGCCTCCCGTCGAGGCCATCAAGCGTGTTCTTTAACGTTGGGTTGTTTTACCTCTGAGCGGCACTTTTTTGCACACCATGGGCTAAATGGCCAGGTCACATGGACCCCGAAGGCTCAGAGAAGGTTGGGAGAGGGGACCCACTGGAACAGCGGTTAGAAGAAAGATGGTAGCCTCCCATCGAGGCCATCAAGCGTGTTCTTTAACGTTGGGTTGTTTTACCTCTGAGCGGCACTTTTTTGCACACCATGGGCTAAATGGCCAGGTCACATGGACCCCGAAGGCTCAGAGAAGGTTGGGAGAGGGGACCCACTGGAACAGCGGTTGGAAGAAATATGGTAGCCTCCCCGTCAAGGCCATTCAGCGTGTTCTTTAACGTTGGGTTGTTTTACCTCTGAGCGGCACTTTTTTGCACACCATGGGCTAAATGGCCAGGTCACATGGACCCCGAAGGCTCAGAGAAGGTTGGGAGAGGGACCCACTGGAACAGCGGTTGGAAGAAAGATGGTAGCCTCCCCGTCAAGGCCATCCAGCGTGTTCTTTAACGTTGGGTTGTTTTACCTCTGAGCGGCACTTTTTTGCACACCATGGGCTAAATGGCCAGGTCACATGGACCCCGAAGGCTCAGAGAAGGTTGGGAGAGGGGACCCACTGGAATAGCGGTTGGAAGAAAGATGGTAGCCTCCCGTCAAGGCCATCCAGCGTGTTCTTTAACGTTGGGTTGTTTTACCTCTGAGAGGCACTTTTTTGCACACCATGGGCTAAATGGCCAGGTCACATGGACCCCGAAGGCTCAGAGAAGGTTGGGAGAGGGGACCCACTGGAACAGCGGTTGGAAGAAAGATGGTAGCCTCCCCGTCAAGGCCATCCAGCGTGTTCTTTAACGTTGGGTTGTTTTACCTCTGAGCGGCACTTTTTTGCACACCATGGGCTAAATGGCCAGGTCACATGGACCCCGAAGGCTCAGAGAAGGTTGGGAGAGGGGACCCACTGGAACAGCGGTTGGAAGAAAGATGGTAGCCTCTCCGTCAAGGCCATCCAGCGTGTTCTTTAACGTTGGGTTGTTTTACCTCTGAGCGGCACTTTTTTGCACACCATGGGCTAAATGGCCAGGTCACATGGACCCCGAAGGCTCAGAGAAGGTTGGGAGAGGGGACCCACTGGAACAGCGGTTGGAAGAAAGATGGTAGCCTCCCCGTCAAGGCCATCCAGCGTGTTCTTTAACGTTGGGTTGTTTTACCTCTGAGCGGCACTTTTTTGCACACCATGGGCTAAATGGCCAGGTCACATGGACCCCGAAGGCTCAGAGAAGGTTGGGAGAGGGGACCCACTGGAATAGCGGTTGGAAGAAAGATGGTAGCCTCCCGTCAAGGCCATCCAGCGTGTTCTTTAACGTTGGGTTGTTTTACCTCTGAGCGGCACTTTTTTGCACACCATGGGCTAAATGGCCAGGTCACATGGACCCCGAAGGCTTAGAAAAGGTTGCGGGAGGTGACCCACTGGAACAGCTGTTGGGAGACAGATCGTAGCCTCCCGTCAAGGCATCCAGCGTTTTCTTTATCGTGCACAGGGTATGGCTCTCCCGCAAAAGGGGCCACGGCTTAACGTACCATCCGACGGAGGCCTTTCCAAGCCCATCGGTGTCCCTTACTGACCGTGGGCAGGGCGTGGAATTTTGCAGAGATAAATCTCAACGCTGACCCAGCTGGGACTCGAACCTGGGAACTACAGATTACGAGCCTGGCGCGCTACCGATTGAGCCCCCACCCCCACCCCCAGATCCAGCCATATATTTAGCTAATACTGGGAATCGATTGTAATGTTTTAGCTCTAAGCGGTACTTTTCTGCAAACATTTGGCAAGATGACCAGGTCACAAGGACCCCGAATGATCAGAGAAGGTTGTGGTGGGGGAACCCCGAGGAAAGCTGTTAAATGACAGATGTATTCCTCTCGTCACGACAATCCAGTGTGTTATTTAGACCTGCACAAGGTATGTTTCTTTCGCACACAGCGCCACCCATGGCTTTACGTCCCATCCGATGGGCGGCGGCCTTTCCAAGCCCATCGGTGTTCCCTACTGACTGTGACCAGAGTGGGGTTTTTGCGGAGATAAATTTCAATGTTATGATATTTCAGCTTTATTACCCTAGTGGGACTCGAATCTGGGAACCCCTGGTGGAACTCGAATCTGGGAACCCCTGATGAAACTCGAATCTGGGAACCCCTGGTGAGACTCGAATCTGGGAACCTCTGGTGGAACTCGAATCTGGGAACCTCTGGTGGAACTCGAATCTGGGAACCTCTGGTGGGACTCGAATCTGGGAACCTCTGGTAGGACTCGAATCTGGGAATCTCTGGTGGGACTTGAATCTGGGAACCCCTGGTGAGACTCGAATCTGGGAACCTCTGATGGAACTCGAATCTCGGAACCTCTGGTGGGGACTCCAATCTGCGAACCTCTGTTGGGACTCGAATCTGGGAACCCGCGGTGAGACTCGAATCTGGGAACCTCTGGTGGGGACTCGAATTTGGGAACCTTTTGGGGGGACTCGAATCTGGGAACCTCTGGTGGGGACTCGAATCTGGGAACCCGCGGTGAGACTCGAATCTGGGAACCTCTGGTGGGGACTCGAATCTGGGAATCTCTGGTGGGACTCGAATCTGGGAACCTCTGGTGGGGACTCGAATCTGGGAACCTCTGGTGGGGACTCGAATCTGGGAACCTCTGGTGGGAAATCGAATCTGGGAACCTCTGGTAGGACTCGAATCTGGGAACCTCTGATGGGACTCGAATCTGGGAACCTCTGGTGGGGAATCGAATCTGGGAACCTCTGTTGGGATTTGATTCTGGGAACCCCTGGTGAGACTCGAATCTGGGAACCTCTGGTGGGACTCGAATCTCGGAACCTCTGGTGGGGACTCGGATCTGGGAACCTCTGGTGGGGACTCGAATCTGGGAACCTCTGGTAGGACTCGAATCTGGGAACCTCTGATGGGACTCGAATCTGGGAACCTCTGGTGGGGACTCGAATCTCGGAACCTCTGGTGGGGACTCGAATCTCGGAACCTCTGGTGAGACTCGAATCTGAGAACCCGCGGTGAGACTTGAATCTGGGAACCTCTGGTGGGGACTCGAATCTGGGAACCTCTGGTGGGACTCGAATCTGGGAATTTCTGATGGGGACTCGAATCTGGGAACCTCTGGTGGGACTCGAATCTGGGAACCTCTGGTGGGGACTCGAATCTGGGAACCTCTGGTGGGGACTCGAATCTGGGAACCTCTGGTGGGACTCGAATCTGGGAACCTCTGATGGGACTCGAATCTGGGAACCTCTGGTGGGGACTCGAATCTGGGAACCTCTGTTGATACTTGATTCTGGGAACCCCTGGTGAGACTCGAATCTGGGAACCCGCGGTGAGACTCGAATCTGGGAACCTCTGGTGGGGACTCGAATCTGGGAACCTCTGGTGGGGACTCGAATCTGGGAACCTCTGGTGGGAACTCGAATCTGGGAACCTCTGGTGGGGACTCGAATCTGGGAACCTCTGGTGGGGACTCGAATCTGGGAACCTCTGGTGGGGACTCGAATCTGGGAACCTCTGGTAGGACTCGAATCTGGGAACCCCTGGTGGGGACTCGAATCTGGGAACCTCTGGTAGGACTCGAATCTGGGAACCTCTGGTGGGGACTCGAATCTGGGAACCTCTGGTGGGACTCGAATCTGGGAACCTCTGGTGGGAACTCGAATCTAGGAACCTCTGGTGGGGACTCGAATCTGGGAACCTCTGGTGGGGACTCAAATTCGGGAACCTTTTGGGGGGACTCGAATCTGGGAACCTCTGGTAGGACTCGAATCTGGGAACCCCTGGTGGGACTTGAATCTGGGAACTGCAGAGTACGAGCTTGTCACGCTACAGACTGAGTCACCCACGTTCCCATAGAGTAGGGGATCTCAACGTGGGGTACGCGGTAAAAAATTTTTGGAATACGCCATGAGAGCTCAGAAGTCGCTAGATATATGTTATACATATACGTGTTTTATTTTATTCCCACTGCTATACTATAGCTATTGTTTTATCTATCCATACAAGGGGTACGCCAGTTACATACACATTTCCAGAGGGTATGTGAAGCATAAAAGGTTGAGAACCACTGATATATATGTTTTATTTTATTCCCATTGTTATACTATAACTATAGTTTTATCTATCTATACAAGGCGTACGCCAGTTACATACACATTTCCAGAGGGTATGTGAAGCATAAAAGCTTGAGAACCATTGCCATAGAACATAGGAGAAAATTTTCTTGAGTGTGGTGGTTTCCGACACACGATCTCCTGATAAAAATTTTATCAGCTGCCGGTACCTCTGCGATCAGAGCACCTGAGAAGCTATCAAACACTTTTTTGCCTTTACCAAAAATTAACTGAATATCTCAGCAAAACTCCCCACCCTGCCTACGGTCCGTGGGGAACACTGTTGTCTGTCGCATGACCGCCGTCCGTCGCATGGAACGTAGCCCCGTGTGCGGGAGAGAGAGCCATACCCTGTGAACGTTAAAGAACACGCTGGATGGCCTTGTCAGGAGGCTACCACCTGTCTCATAACAGCTGTCCACCTTCTCTGAGGGGGCGGGGGTGGCTTAGTCGGTAGCGCGCCAGGCTCGTTATCTGTAGTTCCCAGGTTCGAGTCCCAGCTGGGTCAGCGTTGAGATTTATCTCCGCAAAATTCCCCGCCCTGCCCACGGTCAGTAGGGGACACCGATGGGCTTGGAAAGGCCGCCGTCCGTTGGATGGGACGTTAAGCCGTGGCCCTGTGTGCGGGAGAGCCATACCCTGTGAACGTTAAAGAACACGTTGGATGGCCTTGACGGGAGGCTACCATCTGTCTCCCAACAGCTGTTCCAGTGGGTTCCCTCCCCCAACCTTCTCTGAGCCTTCGGGGTCCTTGTGACTTGGCCATTTAGCCCACGGTGTGCAAATAAGTGCCGCTCAGAGGTAAAACAACCCAACCCAACCCTTCTCTGAGCCTTCGGGTCCTTGTGACCTGGCCATTGGTATGGAATGATTACAAGCACCCCGATTACTCGGCATTTGATTAATTATTATCCTTATGCCAATTAATTATTTTGAATATAAAAAATATGGCTTTTTAAATATATTATTGAATAATTTAATCAATTGAATATTTAATAGCGAAGATAGTAGCGTAAATATTAACTTGTCGCTTGCTGGGAATATAAAAAATGTGGCTTTTTATTTTTAAGCAAAAATGAAAACGGACTGAGGTTAAACTTAAGTTAACATCTTTGCAGACGGAAAGATTTTTTTTTAGGTGATGTTGAAGCAAAAAACTGGAAGAGAAAAACATTTCTTTCCTTTTCTTCGGCTAAAAAATATCTTCGTCAATTTGAAAACGGAAAAGAAAAATTTTTAGAAAAAAGGAAATAAAATCTCTTTTGGAATGTTACCAAAGAAGTTATGAAACACGTTATACGCAGTTATTTAAAATAAAAGAAGACAATTTTGATCGAAAAATAATGTAATTTATAAAGCTAGATTTAAAAAGTTGTGAATAAAAACTACTCAAATGATACAGCATTTTCAAAGGACGAAAATTATTAACAATTCGTCTCATTATAAATATTTTTAAGTTTCATTCTTCAACATAAAAAGTGTACTGTTCGTAAAACGCTGACACATAGTTCGAATTTTTTTCGAAATGGAAACGTTCAAATTCTTTAAGCTCTTTAGTTAAGTTTTTTTAAGTTTAACCTAAGTCCGTTTTCATCTCAGTTTGTTTTTGCCTATCATCTTCTTACTCAGTCAATTAGTGATCTGGCAACCTTCGCGTCACGTGACACGAAGGTTGCCAGATCACTAATTTTTAAAAAGATCGTTGCCAGATATTTTTCCTGAATTCTGTAATCAACCGCAGTGTTCGGATACTTTTTTGAGCGACTGTAGGTGGTCATATTATTTTGATATTAGATCGTGTGGGCTCACTCACGGAAATATTGAGCGTGTGCAGTTACCGTTCACAGCAAACTGGAGCGTGTGCAGTAACTGCACACGCTCCAGTTTGCTGTGAACGGTAACTGGAGCGTGTACAGTTGCTGTACACGCTCCAGATATTTTTCCTGAATTCTGTAATCACGTGACACGAAGGTTGCCGGTCACTAATTTCTAAAAGATATCGTTGCCATATATTTTTTCTGAATTCTGTAATCAACCATAGTGTTCGGATACTTTTTCCCGCCAATCTTTTCTGAACCTTCGGGGTTCTTGTAACCTGCACATTTATCCCGTTGCGTTCAAAAAAGCACCGCTCAGAGGTAAAACACCTGCAAGTCTGAAGAGCAATCTATTACAAAACTTCACACTGTTTTTCAAGAATTCTGTGGGGCGGGGGAAGACTCAGTCGGTAACTCGCCAGGCTCGTAATCTACAGTTACCAGGTTCGAGTTGCAGCTGGGTCAGCGTTGAGATTTATCTCCGAAAAATTCCCTGTCCACTGTCAGTAGGGGAGATACCGATGGGCTTGGAAAGGCCTCCGTCCGTCGGATGGGACGTTAAGCCGTGGCCCCGTGTGCGAGAGAGTCATACCCTGTGCACGTTAAAGAACACGCTGGATGGCCTTCACGAGAGACTACCATCTGTCTCCCACCAGCTGTTCCAGTGGGTCCCCTTCCCCAACCATCTCTGAGCCTTCGGAGTCATTCTGATCTGGCTATTTATCCCATGGTCTGCAAAAAAGCGCCGCTCAGAGGTAAAACAACCCAACCCATAAACAGTTTTCCGACAAAGGGAATCCCATTATAGTCGGAAAGGCAACATTAAATGCAAATATTTGTCTGCTGATTTGACTGTGAAACAAATGCATTGGCTATTTGTACAAAAACATCCAGAAACAGCTGTGTTTTTTGCCATCTTTGGATCAAAAACGAGGCAGTTCCAACACTCAAATTTCATTTATGGGAAGTCAAAAAGATGTATAGGTTTAATATTCAGCCAAAACCTTTATTTACTACCAATATTGGTTGTCTGTGAATTTATAGCATGTTTGAAAAAAAACTTGAATTTTAAATGGTATTATTTTGTTTATTCAAAAATGGCAGAAAGTGGATCTGACTCGCTATTGCTGCAAGCCCTTCAATTATTACTTACAAAGTCGAGCCACCTAATGGCCAAGATACTGCGCAAACATCTAGAATCACGGGCATCAAGTTTCTTATTATCCTATTTACAAAGGGTCCTTTTTATTCCTACCATAGCTAACCTTAGAAAGAACCAAACTATTATACAGACTAATTTTAGTCTTTAGTTATATGAGCTAATATTTCCTTTTTTTTCTTCAATTTTTATACATTCTTAAAAGTCCCAGCGGCAATCACTATTCTTCTATCTATCTCATGCCGCACATCACCAGTATCTCTTACATACTTCCCAAGATAATTACACTGAGACACTTGAACAAGGGGGGCGGGGATGGCTCAGTCGGTAGCGCGCCAGGTCGTAATCTGTAGTTCCCAGGTTCGAGTCCCAGCTGGGTCAGCGTTGAGATTTATCTCCGCAAAATTCCCCGCCCTGCCCACGGTCAGTAGGGGACACCGATGGGCTTGGAAAGGCCGCCGTCCGTCGGATGGGACGTTAAGACGTGGCCCCGTGTGCGGGAGACCATACCCTGTGCACGTTAAAGAACACGCTGGATGGCGTTGACGGGAGGCTACCATCTGTCTCCCAACAGCTGTTCCAGTGGGTCCCCTCCCTCAACCTTCTCTGAGCCTTCGGGGTCCATGTGACCTAGCCATTTAGCCCATGGTGTGCAAAAAAGTGCCGCTCAGAGGTAAAACAACCCAACAACTTGAACAAGCATGTAGCCATTCAAAGCACGCCACCGCTTCTTCGAAAATCCATTCATCTTCTACGAAATCTCAAATTTGTCTACAGTCGCTTTAAAATATATCCGAAAACTATGGTTGATTACAGAATTCGAAAAAAATATCTGCCAACGATTTTTTTAGAAATTAGTGATCTGGCAACCTTCGTGTACGTACACCTGGTGGGCTGAAAATAAAATTATAAAGCTGTGGGGCTGAAAATAAAATTATAAAGCTGTGGGGCTGAAATAAAATTATGAAAAAACAACTCTTTTGGATTTCAAAGCAGGTACAATCGCTCAAAAAAATATCCGAACACTATGATTGATTACAGAATTCAAAAAAATATCTGGCAACGATTTTTTTAGAACTTTGTGATCTCGAAATCTTCATGTACGCACACTGGTGGGCTGAAAATGAAACTATAAAGCTGTGGGGCTGAAATAAAATTATAAAAAAAACTGTTTTGGATTTCAAAGTAGGTTCAGTTGCTCAAAAAAATATCCGAACATTATGATTCATTACAGATTTCAAAAAAAATATATGTGGCAACGTTTTTTTCAGGAATTTGTGATCTGGCAACCTTCGTGTACGTACACCTGGTGGGCTAAAAGTAAAATTATAAAGCTGTGGGGTTGAAATAAAATTATAAAAAAACAATTCTTTTGGATTTCAAAGCAGGTACAATCGCTGAAAAAAATATCCGAACTCTGCGATTGATTATAGAATTCAGAAAAAATATCTGGCCACTATTTGTTTTAGAAATTTCTGATCTGGCAACCGTTGTGTACGTACACCTGGTGGGCTGAAAATGAAATTATAAAGCTGTGGGGCTGAAATAAAATTATAAAAACAAACTCTTTTGGATTTTAAAGCAGGTACAATCACTCAAAAAAATATCCGAACACTATGATTGATTACAGAATTCAAAGAAAAAACTGGCAACGATTTTTTTTTTAATTTGTGATCTTGCAATCTTCGTGTACGTACACCTGGTGGGCTGAAAATAAAATTATAAAGCTGTGGGCCTGAAATAAAATTATAAAAAACAACTCTTTTGGATTTCAAAGCAGGTTCAGTCGCTCAAAAAAATATCCGAACATTATAATTGATTAGAGATTTCAAAAAAAAATCTGGCAACGATTTTTTTAATGACACGAAGGTTGACAGATAATCACCATCATCATCATCATCATCCTCAAGCAGCCATGGGCTACGGAGGTCCAACCAGACAGTGCAATTTAGTTCTCCAAGCAAGTCTATCCTGAGCTACATCTACTGCATCTGGCCACTGTACACCAATTTTAACCAGGTCCTGTTTGACATTGTCTGCCCACCGCATCCTAGGTCTCCCCTTCTTTCTGAGGCCTTTAGGCACACTGTTCATAACCCTATTCGCCAATCTATAATTATTCATACGGGCAACATGGCCAAACCAACGGAGTCTCTCTCTGCACAATATGCTGCTTAAAGGAGGTTGCAAACTCCTTTGCCTAACCTCATCATTAGTTACAAAGTTGAACCACCTAATGCCCAAGATACTGCGTAAGCATCTGGAATCAAAAGCATCTAGTTTCCTGTTATCTTGTTTACAAAGTGTCCAAGTTTCACTACCATAACTAACCCTAGAAAGAACCAAACTATTATACAGTCTAATTTTAGTCTTTAGGTGTATACGCCTATTTCTCTACACTCTCCATAGATTCTTAAAAGCAATCCCTATTCGTCTGTTAATCTCATGCCGCACATCACCAGTATCTGTTACATAGCTCCCAAGATAATTAAACTGTGACACCTGCTCAAGACTGCAACCATTCAGATTAACTGAATCACTAATATCTAAAAAAAATCGTTGCCAGATATTTTTTCTGAATTCTGTAATCAACCTTAGTGTTCGGATACTTTTTTGAGCGACTGTACAAGAATTCAAGATCGAGATAAGAGTTCAGCCAGTGTGGACGTGATTTTATCAGCTCCGGAGATCGCCGATCACTTATCGCCTACAGTCTCCTGGAGATGTGTCGCCTTTGTTCGACGCCATATTGCCTATCACCTAAAAACGTATTTTTGAAGACTAAAGCAATGGAAAACGAAAATCTTCACGCTGTTTTCACGTATATCATCAGGATAATAATTTCATCGAAATTCTAGAAGAAACTCTTTATTCAACTCATCAGTAGTAAATAATCACAGGATAAGTCCTGTAGACATGGAACTCATGAATGAATTCTTTATTCAACTTTTCTTCCAAACTCATACATACAACTTTTTAATAAAAAAACATTACAATACGGCTAAAAACGAAAGAATACAACCTATCTAAATTGAGAATAAAACTAATTGTTTCTAACTTGAATTGTTCGTAATCTGAAATTTCTTTTAAAAAAATACCCCCTCAAGCAGCTGCTTGCCACAGAGGTCTGACAGAAACCTGTCAGTTTATATGCCATAGTAGAAGGTCTGAGAGGATGGCAGGACCTCAGCAGAAAAACGACACAAACAGCCATGCCTTACCCGGGGCTCGAACCCAGGTCCCTTAGATCAGTTGCCAAGCACGCTAACCACTCGGCCATGGGACGGCTAAATAAATACCCCCTCAAGCAGCTGCTTGCCACAGAGGTCTGACAGGAGCCTGTCAGTTTATATGCCATAGTAGAAGGTCTGAGAGAATGGCAGGACCTCAGCAGAAAAACGACACAAACAGCCATGCCTTACCCGGAGCTTGAACCCAGGTCCCTTTGATCAGTAGCCAAGCGTGCTAACCACTCGGCCATTTGAAAAAATTATTTCTCATTATTAGCAATGTCAAAATATTACGACTGGTTCTTGGGCTCCAGAAATTCAATAATTTATTCTCTATATATGCTGAAATATTAAACAATCCCTAATTAAAAATTTTCCTAACTGTACGTAACAATACAATACTGTTGTTTACATAATTACAGCTGAATATTTTAACGAACAGAAATCCTATAAATAATGAAATAATCGTTCTTGTTTATATTTCTGATAGTTATGTCTTAAGTACTGTGTACGTATAAATAAAAAATAAAAAAGTAGACTTGATATTCACAGAAAGAAGTTGCTATCATCTGCGTGAGTGTTGAAGTGGAAAGAGTGAGTTGGTAGTAGAGTCACAGGCGATGGGCTGCAGAATAGGTGGTACTTTGCGCAGTACAGTCGCTCAAAAAAAATTCTGGCAACCTTTGTGTACACAAAGGTTGCCAGATCACTAATTTCTAAAAAATATTGTTGCCATATATTTTTTCTGAATTCTGTAATCAACCATAGTGACGTACACAAAGGTTGCCAGATCACTAATTTCTAAAAAATCGTTGCCAGATACTAATTTCTAAAAAAATCGTTGCCGTATATTTTTTCTGAATTCTGTAATCAACCATAGTGACGTACACAAAGGTTGCCAGATCACTAATTTCTAAAAAATCGTTGCCAGATACTAATTTCTAAAAAATATCGTTGCCATATATTTTTTCTGAATTCTGTAATCAACCATAGTGACGTACACAAAGGTTGCCAGATCACTAATTTCTAAAAAATCGTTGCCAGATACTAATTTCTAAAAATATCGTTGCCATATATTTTTTCTGAATTCTGTAATCAACCATAGTGACGTACACAAAGGTTGCCAGATCACTAATTTCTAAAAAATCGTTGCCAGATACTAATTTCTAAAAATATCGTTGCCATATATTTTTTCTGAATTCTGTAATCAACCATAGTGACGTACACAAAGGTTGCCAGATCACTAATTTCTAAAAAATCGTTGCCAGATACTAATTTCTAAAAAAATCGTTGCCGTATATTTTTTCTGAATTCTGTAATCAACCATAGTGACGTACACAAAGGTTGCCAGATCACTAATTTCTAAAAAATCGTTGCCAGATACTAATTTCTAAAAAATATCGTTGCCATATATTTTTTCTGAATTCTGTAATCAACCATAGTGACGTACACAAAGGTTGCCAGATCACTAATTTCTAAAAAATCGTTGCCAGATACTAATTTCTAAAAATATCGTTGCCATATATTTTTTCTGAATTCTGTAATCAACCATAGTGACGTACACAAAGGTTGCCAGATCACTAATTTCTAAAAAATCGTTGCCAGATACTAATTTCTAAAAATATCGTTGCCATATATTTTTTCTGAATTCTGTAATCAACCATAGTGACGTACACAAAGGTTGCCAGATCACTAATTTCTAAAAAATCGTTGCCAGATACTAATTTCTAAAAATATCCTTGCCATATATTTTTTATGAATTCTGTAATCAACCATAGTGACGCACACGAAGGTTGCCAGATCACTAATTTCAAAAAAAAAAAATCGTTACCAGATATTTTTTCTGAATTCTTTAATCAACCATAACGTTCGGATACTTTTTTGAGCGACTATACAACGTGTCGACTCTCATGACTACTATATTAAATCAATAGCACTCGTCTGCATAAAAATCCTCCCTCAGAAAAATGGGTGTACTTTATAGGATTGAGGATGCTGCATCCGAATCTGGCATCCAAATGTTTATATCAGGCACTATTTTCGCGGGAAGGAGTTTTTGGAAAAAATGACGATTTTTGTGAATTTTTCACATTCACGCCTGATTGAATCGGTCTCGGATGAGCACGCAGAAAGGTTCCATCAACACATATCCGAAATGGAAAAACGATATAACGGCAATTGGAACGAGAGTATGTTGGCGGACTACTGTTGGGTCCTGCAATTTAAACTCCGCCCCAGTCACAAGACTTAAGTTGCAGATCGTATAGGAGCTGTATCAACATTCCCAGCAAAATATTTCCAGGAGTTGGGTTGGGTTGTTTTACCACTAAGCGACACTTTTTTGCACACCATGGGCTAAATGGCCAGGTCACATGGACCCCAAAGGCTCAGAGAAGGTTGGGGGAGGGGACCTACTGGAACAGCTGTTGGGAGACAGATGGTAGCCTCCCGTCAAAGCCATCCAGCGTGTTCTTTAACGTTGAGTTGTTTTACCACTGAGCGGCACTTTTTTGCACACCATAGGCTAAATGGCCAGGTCACATGGACCCCGAAGGCTCAGAGAAGGTTGGGGGAGGGGACCCACTGGAACAGCTGTTGGGAGACAGATGGTAGCCTCCCGTCAAGGCCATCCAGCGTGTTCTTTAACGTTGAGTTGTTTTACCTCTGAGCGGCACTTTTTTGCACACCATAGGCTAAATGGCCAGGTCACATGGACCCCGAAGGCTCAGAGAAGGTTGGGGGAGGGGACCCACTGGAACAGCTGTTGGGAGACAGATGGTAGCCTCCCGTCAAGGCCATCCAGCGTGTTCTTTAACGTTGAGTTGTTTTACCTCTGAGCGGCACTTTTTTGCACACCATAGGCTAAATGGCCAGGTCACATGGACCCCGAAGGCTCAGAGAAGGTTGGGGGAGGGGACCCACTGGAACAGCTGTTGGGAGACAGATGGTAGCCTCCCGTCAAGGCCATCCAGCGTGTTCTTTAACGTTGAGTTGTTTTACCTCTGAGCGGCACTTTTTTGCACACCATAGGCTAAATGGCCAGGTCACATGGACCCCGAAGGCTCAGAGAAGGTTGGGGGAGGGGACCCACTGGAACAGCTGTTGGGAGACAGATGGTAGCCTCCCGTCAAGGCCATCCAGCGTGTTCTTTAACGTTGAGTTGTTTTACCTCTGAGCGGCACTTTTTTGCACACCATGTGCTAAATGGCCAGGTCACATGGACCCCAAAGGCTCAGAGAAGGTTGGGGGAGGGGACCCACTGGAACAGCTGTTGGGAGACAGATTTTAGCCTCCCATCAAGGCCATCCAACGTGTTCTTTAACGTGCACAGGGTATGTCTCTCACGCACACGGAGAAACGGCTTAACGTCCCATCCGACGGACGGCGGCCTTTCCAAGCCCATCGGTGTCCCCTACTGACCGTGGGCAGGGCGGGGAGTTTTGCGGAGATAAATCTCAACGCTGACCCAGCTGGGACTCGAACCTGGGAACTAGAGATTACGAGCCTGGCGCGCTAAAGACTGAGACACTTCCAGGAGTTGTGCTGTCACTTGGACTACATGCTGGCGGATTGTGCAGAAGAATGCCGGGAACTGAGCAAGAGGCAATGACTCTCTTGCAGTTGAGGATGGATGATGCTGAACCTCCTGCCAAGAGAAACTTACTCACCACATAATCTTATGAGATTGTTTCCACTCTGCTTAACTGATGAAGTCTCTTATCATATAGCTGTTTAATGTCCTCTGCGTTGCAGCGCAAAGCTCCGTAAGATTCGAATGCATGTGTTTGGGATTACGTTGCATGTTAATTTCCTGTGCCTGCGTCATCGGATATTACTTATTGAATAGCCCACATAAAACTGATATTGGAAATTTATCGAAAATGAATTTTTGCAGGAAACCACTAAAATATTTGCAAATAATATTATTTTTCTTTTAATCATATTTATTTGGTTTAAAATAAGGAGCAAAATTCAGTTGTAATTCTCACAGAAGAATTTGGGTTGTTTTACCTCTAAGTGGCACTTTTTTTGCACACCATGGCTAAATGGCCAGGTCACATGAACCCTGAAGGCTCAGAGAAGGTTGGGGGAGGGGATCCACTGGAACAGCTGTTCGAAGACAGATGATAACCTCCCGTCAAGGCCATCCAATGTGTTCTTTAACGTGCACAGTGTATGGCTCTCCCGCACACGGCGCCACGGCTTAACGTCCCATCCGACGGACGGCGGCCTTTCCAAACCCATTGGTGTCCCCTACTGACCGTGGGCAGGGCGGGAAATCTTGCGGAGATAAATCTCAACGCTGATCCAGCTGGGACTCGAACCTGGGAACTACAGATTATGAGCCTGGTGCGCTACCGACTGAGCCATCCCCGCCCCAGTGGTAATCAAAATATTGAATTTGATAAAATACAAGATTTGATTTTCATTCAAAGTTTAACTTTTGGCACTTAAAGGATTAGGTTGTTTTTACCTCTGAGCGTCATTTTTTTCATACAGTGGTCTAAATAACCAGGTGACAAGGGTTGGGTTGGGTTGTTTTACCTCTGAGCGGCACTTTTTTGCACACCATGGGCTAAATGGCCAGGTCACATGGACCCTGAAGGCTCAGAGAAGGTTGAGGGAGGGGACCCACTGGAACAGCTGTTGGGAGACAGATGGTAGCCTCCCGTCAAGGCCATCCAGCGTGTTCTTTAACGTGCACAGGGTATGTCTCTCCCGCACACGGAGCCACGGCTTAACGTCCCATCCGACGGACGGCGGCCTTTCCGAGCCCATCGGTGTCTCCTACTGACCGTGAGCAGGACGGGTGAATTTTGCGGAGATAAATCTCAACGCTGACCCAGCTGGGACTCGAACCTGGGAACTACAGATTACGAGCCTGGCGCGCTACCCACTGAGCCACCCCCGCCCATCAGGGACAAGGACTCAGAGGGCTCAGAGAAGGTTGGGAGAAGAGACAGAGCAGCTTTTAGATGACAGATCGAGTCCATTCAGTGTGGTCTTTAACTTACACGGAACCACGGCTTATCTCCCCATCCGAACGACGACTGACTTTCTAAGCCCGTCGGTGTTCCATACTTAACCGAAAATAGGGTTAGCAGTTTTGCGGAAATAAATCTCGACGCTCCGCCATCTGGGACTCGAATCTGGGAAATTCAGATTACGATCGTAGTGAGCTATCGACTGAGCCCTCCACCTCGGCCCTTCTTTGGCTGTTATAAATTTTCAGAGTTCGAAATCTGTACGAGACGAAATCAAACTCGAATCTTGTAAAAATCATTAGAAAAAGAAGGATTTAAATTCAAAAGAGAATAAAAGTTCAATTTCTCATATTTTCTATTTCATTGAGAAATTCGACCAAAGTAAAAACTCTCTACATTCAGAGAATATGTTGTGTGTAAATATTCCTTTGACCAAGAGAAACTCTAAATATGATTTTCTCGTCTGCAGAGTAGCGAAGGTTTGGAACCATCTGCAGGCGAAAATGGTGATTTCGCCAATAAAGTTTCGGCACAAAATTGAGAGAAGTGAACCTGTCACCATTTCTTCGACATTTCAGATTTTACGAATCGTAATAAACTCTATTGCAGCACACAGAGCCGGATTTAAACTATATGAGGCCCTAGGCACACATTAGATTCGAGGCCCCTTAGTTAACTTTTTTGAGGACCTAGGCACACATTAGATTCGATGCCCCTTAGTTAACTTTTTTGAAGAACTAGGTGCACATTAGATTCGAGGCCCTTTAGTTAACTTTTTTGAGGCCTTAGGCACACATTAGATTCGAGGCCCCTTAGTTAACTTTCTTGAAGAACTAGGCACACATTAGAATCGAGACTCCTTAGTTAACTTTTTTGAGGACCTGGGCACACATTAGATTTGAGGCCCCTTGGTTAACTTTTTTGAGGCCCTAGGCGCACATTGGATTCGAGGCCCCTTAGTTAACTTTTTTGAAGAACTGGTGCACATTAGATTCGAGGCCCTTTAGTTAACTTTTTGAGGCCTTAGGCACACATTAGATTCGAGGCCCCTTAGTTAACTTTCTTGAAGAACTAGGCACACATTAGATTCGAGACCCCTTAGTTAAGTTTTTGAGGACCTAGGCACACATTAGATTTGAGGCCCCTGGTTAACTTTTTTGAGGCCCTAGGCGCACATTAGATTCGAGGCCCCTTAGTTAACTTTTTGAGGCCCTAGGACACATTAGATTCGAGGCCCCTTAGTTAACTTTTTTGAGGACCTAGGCACACATTAGATTCGAGGCCCCTTAGTTAATTTTTTGGGGCCCTAGACGCACATTAGAATCGAGGCCCCTTGGTTAACTTTTTTGAGGCCCTAGGCATACATTAGATTCGAGGCCCCTTAGTTAACTATTTTGAGGACCTAGTCACACATTAGATTCGAGGCCCCTTAGTTAACTTTTTTGAGGACCTAGGCATACATTAGATTCGAGGCCCCTTGGTTAACTTTTTTTGAGGACTTAGGCACACATTAGATTCGAGGCCCCTTAGTTAACTTTTCTGAGGCCCTAGGCACACATTAGATTCGATGCCCCTGACTTAGTTTTTTTGCAATAATTAGTGTTTTGTTCAAGCAAAATAGTTTTAAAAAATTTATTTAAAGATTTGTAGAAAAATAATCACAGAAATATAATTCAATCCGAGTAAACAAAAAGTATAGACATTACTAATAAATATTAAAATATTTTGGGATGAATTGCCGTTTACTACCAAATTATAATATTAAACATTTCTTGACAAGCATTTAACTAAAAACTTTTCAATCAAAATGTATCAAAGGGTTTTATTGCGAGCTTTCTCTTTGGCGAATATCGGCATTTTAATCGAAAAAAGACATTAACACGTTGACTGCCACAATGTAAAAATTTTTTCGAGTCCTCGGGTCACAGGTCTTTTTTTTTTTGTTAAATCAACTAAAATCGGTCTTAAATTGCTATATAACATCAGTTTATATAGTTTTCATAAATTTTTTGCTTAAAAAAAAACTTTGAAAGTGTGAATCACGTGTGCTTTACTCTGCCAGAGCACACTTTTTTTATCTATAGGCCGTGTGATAGAAGGAAATAATAGAAAATATGCAGCTTCCAAAGCAACACAGACTTCCTGGAAATGTGTCCAATGCGACACATATTATTGTGTTCCTTGTTTTACTGTTGTACAGAATGCACTTTATAAATTTTATTATTCGAATATTCTTCACATATGTGAAGTAAAATGACAATACATGTTATATTTCTATGTTTTTAGTTTTAGAATGTTTGCTTTCGTTTGAGATTGCATCTTCAGAATACACTGTTTTGTTTAGTAAATAAACTGTATTTTCTTATTTTATTTAGCACCGCAATTCAATAAAGTAACTACAAAATGTCAGACTATTTCATTGACCCCTACAATACAATTTAGTTGAAATTTCGCCGCGCTAAAGACCACGGATTTGTTCCTGAGTCCAATATTAAAAGTCCACAATCCTGTATTACCCATAAGCAATACATTCTAGTTTGAAGCACAACTGATTCACGAGCCCTGATCTACAAAAGGGGCGGGGGTGGCTCAGTCGGTAGCGCGCCAGGCTCGTAATCTGTAGTTCCCAGGTTCGAGTCCCAGCTGGGTAAGCGTTGAGATTTATCTCCGCAAAATTCCCCGCCCTGCCCACGGTCAGTAGAGGACATCGATGGGCTTGGAAAGGCCGCCGTCCGTCGGATGGGACGTTAAGCCGTGGCCCCGTGTGCGGGAGAGCCATACCCTGTGCACGCTAAAGTAACACGCTGGATGGCCTTGATGGGAGGCTACCATCTGTCTCCCAACAGCTGTTCCAGTGGGTTCCTCCCCCCACCTTCTCTGAGCCTTCGGGGTCCATGTGACCTGGCCATTTAGCCCATGGTGTGCAAAAAAGTGCCGCTCAGAGGTAAAACAACCCAACCCTGATCTACAAATTTATACGTGAAGCACGGACGATTCACGGGGCCTCAGGATCAAATTAAGTGTGAATCGTATATGATTCATACGTCAGTCAACGTGTTAAACATATTTGATACATTTTCATATACTGTAATCGTCGATTTAGTTTTGTATTCAGTGTGTCGCAAATAACGTTAACTGTATTAACTATAAATAAATTTTTGCCACACAAAATTGCATCGATTTCCGATTCATCGTCAAACAGAATTTTGCGTTTTTTCATTCGGCATTGATCGCTTTAAGTGTTTTTTTTTTATATGACGCCTTTTAATAGATTTATTTTTGAGTCCTGTAAACATTTACTTGTAGCATTTACAGTCCTTTAGAATCTAATCGGCATTCTGGCTTTTCGTTTTGGCAATGATGCCATTTTAATCAGAACATTTTTAAATGCATTTATTACAAGTAGTAAAGAATCACAGAATTATGTCCTGTAGACATGGAACTCAACTCATGAAATAAGCTGAAAAAAATTGGTTTTTGCCATGAGTGGGATTCGAACCCACGTCTCCAGGAAACATGACTGTTATGCTACCACTACACCACCAATGGCTAACCTTTTCTTAGCTTCTGTGACCTTATAAACTTTCCGGATTTTTTTTCATTTGATTCGCACAGTGGCGCCATCTGGTGCTTTGGAGATCGTTGTTTTAAAGTGACTGTCAGAAACTTTTGATTGTTGGGTTGTTTTACCTCTGAGCGGCACTTTTTTGCACACCATGGGCTAAATGGCCAGGTCACATGGACCCCGAAGGCTCAGAGAAGGTTGGGGGAGGGGATTGGTTTTTGTCATGAGTGGGATTCGAACCCACGTCTCCAGGAAACATGCCTGTTATGCTACCACTACACCACCAATGGCTAACCTTTTCTTAGCTTCTGTGACCTTATAAACTTTCCGGATTTTTTTTTCATTTGATTCGCACAGTGGCGCCATCTATCCGGGAAGTGGACAACTCTCTTGCCTCATGCAGATGAAAATGATATTTTTCACTCACGCTCATAGCCTTAAATCAGTAGTAAAGAATCACAGGATATGTTTCCTGGAGACGTGGGTTCGAATCCCCCTCATGGCAAAAACCAATTTTTTTTCAGCTTATTTTTTCATGCATTCGTTAAAAAAAAATAAAACAAATACCCCCTCAAGCAGCTGCTTGCCACAGAGGTCTGACAGGAGCCTGTCAGTTTATATGCCAGAGTAGAAGGTCTGAGAGGATGACAGGACCTCAGCAGAAAAACAACACACACATCCATGCCTTACCCAGGGCTCGAACCCAGGTCCTTTAGATCACTAGCCAAGCGTGCTAACCACTCGGCCATGGGACGGCATGCATTCGTTACCATTTTTCAATTCCAATATAGCATCAATCCTAGGTGGCCATCTTGTATCACTTATTCTTTTAATGATAAAGATTCAAGTGGTAGGCATTCATTCAGAATGTCCAATCGTCACGTTCACTTGGGAAACAAAGTGGGTAAACAATCTACAAAGTCAAAGAATCGTACTGCATTAGGACAGGATTCTGCTGCGTAGTTTCCAATTAAATTTAGAAAGTGATTTTTAAGACTGGTTTGTAATTCTGTATCCAGCTATATTAGCAAAATTATCATAAATCTGTCCCATTCATTTTTAATATCTATTGATAAGTTTTATTGTGTTTATTACTATTTTTTCTGAATATGCTTGGGGCGGGGGTGGCTCAGTCGGTAGCGCGCCAGGCTCGTAATCTGTAGTTCACAGGTTCGAGTCCCAGATGGGTCAGCGTTGAGATTTATCTCCGTAAAATTCCCCGCCTTGCCCACGGTCAGTAGGGGACACCGATGGACTTGGAAAGGCCGCCGTCCGTCGGATGTGACGTTAAGCCGTGGCCCCGTGTGCGGGAGAGCCATACCCTGTGCACGTTCAAGAACACGCTGGATATGGCCTTGACGGGAGGCTACCATCTGTCTCACAACAGCTATTCCAGTGGGTCCCCTTCCCCAACCTTCTCTGAGCCTTCGGGGTCCATGTGACCTGGCCATTTAGTCCCCGCCCTGCCCACGGTCAGTAGGGGACACTGACGGGCTTGGAAAGGCCGCCGTCCGTCGGATGGGACGTTAAGCCGTGGCCCCGTGTGCGGGAGAGCCATACCCTGTGCACGTTAAAGAACGCGCTGGATGGCCTTGACGGGAGGCTACCATCTGTCTCCCTACAGCTATTCCAGTGGGTCCCCTCCCCCAACCTTCTCTGAGCCATCGGGTTCCATGTGACCTGGCCATTTAGCCCATGGCGTGCAAAAAAGTGCCGTTCAGAGCTAAAACAACCCAACTCTAAATATGCAACTTTATGCTCTTCAATGGGCAAAAACTAAAGAAACCATTCTTTAATTTCTCCATCGTTTGTAATATATCTGATCGTAAAAACAAGTTGACAATGTGGAAAATCTCAGGAGTAAAGTCAAGAATTATAGAAAAATATGTGACTTCTTTTACTTCAGATATTATTTTATCTTTTACTTTTTTACCCGTTAACTGAATAAATTCATCACGTGTTTGATGAGATAAATAATTTGTCTTGTCCGCAATTCCCATAAATTTCTAAATGACGCTTTAAGGACAAATCATATGCACTCAGATATTCTAAGCAACTTAGAATGTTTCCTTTTCTTCCTGCTGTATACTCTCATTGGGTTGTTGGGTTGTTTTACCTCTGAGCGGCACTTTTTTGCACACCATGGGCTAAATGGCCAGGTCACATGGACCCCGAAGGCTCAGAGAAGGTTGGAGGAGGGGACCCACTGGAACAGCTGTTGGGAGACAGATGGTAGCCTCCCGTCAAGGCCATCCAGCGTGTTCTTTAACGTTGGGTTGTTTTACCTCTGAACGGCACTTTTTGCACACCATGGGATAAATGACCAGGTCACAAGGATCCCGAAGGCTCAGAGAAGGTTGGAGGAGGGGACCCACTGGAACAGCTGTTGGGAGACAGATGGTAGCCTCCCGTCAAGGCCATCCAGCGTGTTCTTTAACGTTGGGTTGTTTTACCTCTGAACGGCACTTTTTGCACACCATGGGATAAATGACCAGGTCACAAGGATCCCGAAGGCTCAGAGAAGGTTGGAGGAGGGGACCCACTGGAACAGCTGTTGGGAGACAGATGGTAGCCTCCCGTCAAGGCCATCCAGCGTGTTCTTTAACGTTCGGTTGTTTTACCTCTGAACGGCACTTTTTTGCACACCATGGGCTAAATGACCAGGTCACAAGGACCCCGAAGGCTCAGAGAAGGTTGGGGGAGGGGACCCACTGGAACAGCTGTTGGGAGACAGATGGTAGCCTCCCGTCAAATCCATCCAGCGTATTCTTTAACGTTGGGTTGTTTTTCCTCTGAGCGGCACTTTTTTGCACACCATGGGCTAAATGGCCAGGTCACATGGACCCCGAAGGCTCAGAGAAGGTTGGGGGAGGGGACCCACTGGAACAGCTGTTGGGAGACAGATGGTAGCCTCCCGTCAAGGCCATCCAGCGTGTTCTTTAACGTTGGGTTGTTTTACCTCTGAGCGGCACTTTTTTGCACACCATGGGCTAAATGACCAGGTCACAAGGACCCCGAAGGCTCAGAGAAGGTTGGGGGAGGGGACCCACTGGAACAGCTGCTGGGAGACAGATGGTAGCCTCCCGTCAAATCCATCCAGCGTATTCTTTAACGTTGGGTTGTTTTTCCTCTGAGCGGCACTTTTTTGCACACCATGGGCTAAATGGCCAGGTCACATGGACCCCGAAGGCTCAGAGAAGGTTGGGGGAGGGGACCCACTGGAACAGCTGTTGGGAGACAGATGGTAGCCTCCCGTCAAGGCCATCCAGCGTGTTCTTTAACGTTGGGTTGTTTTACCTCTGAACGGCACTTTTTTGCACACCATGGGCTAAATGACCAGGTCACAAGGACCCCGAAGGCTCAGAGAAGGTTGGGGGAGGGGACCCACTGGAACAGCTGTTGGGAAACAGATGGTACCCTCCCGTCAAGGATATCCAGCGTGTTCTTTAACGTTGGGTTGTTTTACCTCTGAGCGGCACTTTTTTGCACACCATGGGCTAAACGGCCAGGTCACATGGACCCCGAAGGCTCAGAGAAGGTTGAGGGAGGGGACCCACTGGAACAGCTGTTGGGAGACAGATGGTAGCCTCCCGTCTAGGCCATCCAGTGTGTTCTTTAACGTGCACAGTGTGGCTCTCCCGCACACGGGGCCACAGCTTCACGTTCCATCCGACGGACGGCGGCCTTTCCAAACCCATCGGTGTCCCCTACTGACCGTGGGCAGGGCGGGGAATTTTTACGGAAATAAATCTCAACGCTTACTCAGCTGGGACTCGAACCTGGGAACTACAGATTACGAGCCTGGCGCGCTACCGACTGAGCCACCCCCGCCCCTGAAAGGATGTACCTGCAATGATATTTAGGTAGGTGGTAGACATTATAGTTTCCGCACACGAATGATTGGATCCGTGGTTTCCCAGCAGAACATTGCCCAAAGCATTACACTTCCTCCACTGGCTTGTTTCCTGTGCCAACACTTCCTCCACTGGCTTGTTTCCTGTGCCAACACTTCCCCAGGTAAATGATATCCACGTACCCGACCGTCCACATGGTTCAACAGGAAACGAGATTCATAGGACCAAACTACCTTCTTCCAATCATTCAAAATCCCGTTTTGATGCTCGCAGTAGTATCATGCCATTATACGAATCCCTCTTTGCACAGTGCTTTCCCCCTATAACGTCACCGACCACGCCCCCTATGACGTCACCGACTACGCCCACTTCCGCCCCTCCCCTATGGCGCAACATGACGTAATCATTACATAATCATTACGTAACCGGTCACGCCCCCTTATTCTTAATTTCCCCCCTCCCCCCTCACTGTCAACAGGTGGCGCCACTGAGGGGGAGGGGGGGGAATTATGAATAAGGGGGCGTGGCCGGTTACGTAATGATTATGTAATGATTACGTCATGTTGCGTCATAGGTGAGGGGGCGGAAGTGGGCGTGGTCGGTGACGTCATAGGGGAAAGCACTGTGCAACGGGGGATTCATATAATGGCATGATACTACTGCTCGCATGCCCATTGTAGGCGCTTTCGACGGTGAACTGAGGTTAGCATGAGCACTGGGAGTGGCCTGCGGCTACGCAACCCCATTTTCAGCAGGGTTCGATATATTTGTGTGTTGTGACACATTACTCCCGTCACCAGCATTCAAATTACGGGCCAGATGCGCCACAGTATCCCTTCTTTTCGTTCGTCTCATACGGGATAGCCTTCGCTCACCTCTAGCATCCATGCGCCGTGGTGGGCCCACACCTTGCCTGCGGTTCGTGGTTTTTCCCTCTTCTGACCACTTTTTGAAGGTAGTAACTACGGCTGGCCGTCCCTTGGTCGAGTGGTTAGCACGCTTCGCTACTGATCTAAGGGATCTGGGTTTGAGCCCCGGGTAAAGCATGGATGTGTGTGGACCCCGAAGACTCAGAGAAGGTTGGGGGAGGGGACCCACTGGAACAGCTGTTGGGAGACAGATGGTAGCCTCCCGTCAAGGCCATCCAGCGTGTTCTTTAACATGCACAGGGTATGGCTCTCCCACACACGGGCCACGGCTTAACGTCCCATCCGACGGACGGCGGCCTTTCCAAGTCCATCGTTGTCCCCTACTGACCGTGGGCAGGGCGGGGAATTTTGCGGAGATAAATCTCGACGCTGACCCTGCATTCTGCTGAGGTCCTGCCATCCTCACAGATCTTCTACTATGGCACATAAACTGACAGGCTCCTGTCAGACCTCTGCGGCAAGCAGCTGCTTGAGGGGGTATTTATTATTATTGTAACCACGGCTGACCATGAGTACCCCACAAGCCTTGCCGTCTCTGAAATGCTCTGACCCAATCTGGCCATTATAATTATGCCTTTGTCAAACTCATTTAAGACCGCTGCCTTTCCCATCTGAAGAACAAGAATAACACTGATTAACAGAGCTCAGTATCAGGTGTTATTTATACAGTTTCATGACCTGCATACGTGCCGTCGTTTATATGAAATTGCTTCCATTTACATAAAGACGCACTGGTCGTAATGTTTTGCCTCTTCGATGTATCTGTCAGTGAAAATAGTGTCGTCTTATACTATGGTGCATTTTTATTTCATTTTCTTACACGAAATATAGCACAGCACGTCGGAAGTACACCTAAACACCGGTGTAAAATCCCACGAATCTCTGGTTTCACGTAGGATAACGGATGAATAGTAATTAATGGAACTATTAAATGCCCTCGAATTAATTGCCTCTACGTCCATGACAGACTGCTTAACGCATATCTGTCATGGACGTAGAGGTCGAACTTCTTTTGTCCTCTACGTCCATGACCGATATGCTTTTACAAGCAGGGTTCACCGAGTGGTAACTACCGCCATCTGGGGGGTATTTGTTTAAGTTTTAACGAGAAATAAATTATCGCAGTGGCTCTCAACCTTTTATGCTTCACGTACCCCCTGGAAATGTGTATGTAACTGGCGTAACCCATGTATAGATAGATAAAACTATAGTTATAGTATAACAATGGGAATAAAATAAAACATATATACTAGCGACTTTTGAGATCTCGGGGCGGGGGTGGCTCAGTCGGTAGCGAGCCAGGCTCGTAATCTGTAGTTCCCAGGTTCGAGTCCCAGCTGGGTCAGCGTTGAGATTTCTCTCCGCAAAATTCCCCGCCCTGCCCACGGTCAGTAGGGGACACCGATGGGTTTGGAAAGGTCGCCGTCCGTCGGATGGGACGTTAAGCCGTGGCCCCGTGTGCGGGAGAGCCATACCTGTGCACGTTAAAAAACACGCTGGATGGCCTTGACGGGAGGCTACCATCTATCACCCAACAGCTGTTCCAGTGGGTCCCCTCCCCCAACCTTCTCTGAGCCTTCGGGGTCCATGTGACCTGGCCATTTAGCCCATGGTGTGCAAAAAAGTGCCGCTCAGAGGTAAAACAACCCAACCCAACTTTGAGATCTCATCGCGTACCGCAAAAAAATTTTAACGCCACGTTTTACCCCCATGTTGAGAACCCCTAAATTATCGAATGGTTAGATTAACATATTTATGCCTTCAATAGTAAAGTATGACAGGAGATATCCTGTAAACATTAGACTCCTGAAGAGTTAGACGAATAAAATTAGTTTCGCTCTGGTTGCATTTCGAGTTATCTTGAGTTGTTTTACTTCTGAGCGGCGCTTTTTTGCATACAATGGACTAAATGACCAAATCACAGGGACCCAAGAGCTTAGAGAAGTTTGAGGAAGTGGACCCACTGGAGAGCTGTTAGTAGACAGATGGTAGCTGCTGCGTTCCCTTGTCCGGAGTGATAAGAGTAGACGTCGTTAAACATTTAATATTTATTTCAAGATTCGCAGATTATTCAATCCGATGCCAGGTGTCGTAGAGTAACCGACCCAAGATTCAATAAATTTGTCCAATTCGATGTAGCTTTCCGGAGAGATGTATTTCCCAAAACTATATAGTCTCTTTTGGCTAACCAACAAATTAGCAGACAATTATTGAGAAATTTAACATGGAGTTTATTATTTCCCTATGATCAGTGCTGTCGTTCTGTTGTTGGGGTGGAGGTGGCTCAGTCGGTAGCGCGCCAGGCTCGTAATCTGTAGTTCCCAGGTTCGAGTCCCAGCTGGGTCAGCGTCGAGATTTATCTCCGCAAAATTCCCCGCCCTGCCCACGGTCAGTAGGGGACACCGATGGGCTTGGAAAGGCCGCCGTCCGTCGGATGGGACGTTAGCCGTGGCCCCGTGTGCAGGAGAGCCATACCCTGTGCACGTTAAAGAACACGCTGGATGGCCTTGACGGGAGGCTACCATCTGTCTCCCAACAGCTGTTCCAGTGGGTCCCCTCTCCCAACCTTCTCTGAGCCTTCGGGGTCCATGTGACCTGGCCATTTAGCCCATGGTGTGCAAAAAAGTGCCGCTCAGAGGTAAAACATCCCAACATCGTTCTGTTGTTGTGATACGCCTTAGGAGGTTGACAATTTATCGTTTCTTAATGACAGCTTTAGAGCTCTGTATTCACACAGATTGAATAACCTTTGGTCACAGAGACTACTGAATATGAATGTGATTGGCCACACAGACATCTGCTACATATGGTCACACCGACGGGATTCGAAAGGACACTGTCCGTCGGATGGGATGTAATCTGTGGCCCAGTACTCGGGAGAGCCATACCATTTGCACATTAAATAACATACTCGATGGCTTTGACATCTATCTCCCAACAGCTATCCAGAGAGTCCATTTCCCCAACCTTCTCTGAGCCCTCGGGGTCCTTGTGGCCTGGCCATTTAGACTATTGTATTCCAAAAAGAGCCGTCCATCTTCGTAATGTTTCACTGTACGCATTGACATCGTTCAAGTGTAGGTGACTCCGATAATGTGACAAAATGTTCTTTCTTTCCCTGACAGCTGACTGCAGTTTCCTGTTAGCCAACGCCCAAATCGTCGACTTTCCGATCGTTTATTGTTCGGAATCCTTCTGCAAGATTTCCGGATACAACAGAGCAGAAGTGATGCAGAAATCTTGCCGAGGCTCCTTCATGTACGGCGATCTGACGGATCGGGCAACCATCACCAAAGTGAAGCAAGGACTTGAGAATCACAACCAGATACAAATTGAGATTCTGCTCTACAAGAAAAACCGTGAGTTAAAATTTATTCATCAATTTTTCTTTTCCTTTTACTACTCATTTCTTTTTTTCGTTCCAATTATGTTAGTTAATCGGTTTTATGTTTCGTTTTTTCTCGCAAAAAATTAATGTGCACTGTTCTTTTCGTGAATGGTTGGAAAGTGGAAATGTGGAAGATTAACGAACAACTGGATCGTTATAATAATCGTAATCATGTTGGTTATAATCTGGCCGGGATCTAGAAAAAAACAATCATCTTCGTGTGCCTTCGTGTGCCGTTGGGGGAGAGGGGAGACTTCCTTTACGTTCTACAGGTCTTTAAAACATTCTTGAAAAAGCATGAGATATAAAAAAGTTAAATCATTTTTTTTGCCTCTGCTACCCTTATTAATATTCTGAAAGAGGGTATGGTCCTTTGCCCTCCCCCCAGATCTAGTAGGGGACACCGATGGGCTTGGAAAGGCCGCCGTCCGTCGGATGGGACGTTAAGCCGTGGCCCCGTGTGCGGGAGAGCCATACCCTGTGCACGTTAAAGAACACGCTGGATGGCCTTGACGGGAGGCTACCATCTGTCTCCCAACAGCTGTTCCAGTGGGTCCCCTCCCCCAACCTTCTCTGAGCCTTCGGGGTCCATGTGACCTGGCCATTTAGCCCATGGTGTGCAAAAAAGTGCCGCTCAGAGGTAAAACAACCCAACAACCCAACCCCCCAGATCTGGTTGTAATATAATGACCCTGGCTATAATATAATGAGCAAACTAGTTCATTTGGTTTTTCGTATATGGTAATGTACCGATTTTACCTTTCACATTATAGGTGAAACTTATTAAGCAGATACGGTACCAGTGTTAGCCAATGCCATCCGACATCCAAGTTATAAATCTTTATGTGATGGCTTTGAATGAAGCAGTTGCCGATAGGTTTGTTAAGTGCACGGATTTTGACATTCGTCAAGTGTGAAAATACGTATAAAATGCAATTATATTTTAGGTATTTACATTTATATTAAGGACATTATACTTCATTTGTATTATCATTGTTTTTCATTGCATTTTTATTTCGACTAAGGCTTGAGCACAAGATTTTGCCTACTGTATATTTGGTTTCTGTAAAAATATTTCTCATGCAGTCGACAGATTCATCTAACCGGAAATTCCCACTCCTCATATATGCCGGAAACGGAAGTTTACTGCACATAGAAAATATTTCTCATGTGAAGCAATAAAGGAGATGAAAATTTAAAAGTGTTTCGGAGTTATTATTGACAGTAAATTAACTTGAAATGAAAATATTAATGAAGTAATAAAAGAGATTAATAGAGCAATATGTAAAGTTTATTGTATTAGGAATTTCCTTCATATTTTGGGGGGGCGGGGGTGGCTCAGTCGGTAGCGCGCCAGGCTCGTAATCTGTAGTTCCCAGGTTCGAGTCCCAGCTGGGTCAGCGTTGAGATTTATCTCCGCAAAATTCCCCGCCCTGCCCACGGTCAGTAGGGGACACCGATGGGCTTGGAAAGGCCGTCGTCCGTCGGATGGGACGTTGAGCCGTGGCCCCGTGTGCGGGAGAGCCATACCCTGTGCACGTTAAAGAACACGCTGGATGGCCTTGACGGGAGGCTACCATCTGTCTCCCAACAGCTGTTCCAGTGGGTCCCCTCCCCCAACCTTCTCTGAGCCTTCGGGGTCCATGTGACCTGGCCATTTAGCCCATGGTGTGCAAAAAAGTGCCGCTCAGAGGTAAAACAACCCAACCCAACCCTTCATATTTTGACTTTGAAAATCATTCATAAAGTTTAGATTAGCTAATACTATCTTAACTATAAAATAGAAAGTTTACAAAAATTAACAGGCTATGACATTAGAAAGATGTCTGCCGGATGGTTTAGTGCAAAGCTCTGACGCCACGTCAAGGCACCATCCATGTCAGAGTGTTTTGCTCTAACCCGGAGAAAACCCCTCCACACGTAGGCAGTCAGTGTGGAAGGAAAAAGAGGTTCAAGATTCCAAAAAACATCCATTAAAGCCTCAAACAGAATTTATATTTTGTTGAGCAAATTTAATGGAAATGTTTTGTAGAATCTTGCATTAAATTAAAATTTTTTTAAAACTTTCTCCCATCGATAGAATCCTCCTTTAAAACACCTTCTCTTCTCTGTAAGAAACTTTCCCATAGAGCAGATTTTGACATTCTGTTATTCCCGATGTACTTTACCGAAAGGTCATAAATTTCGAAGGCGGATTCCCCCTGCCTGTCCCCATGTTTGGTTAGAAAATCAAGTCCCTAACTTCAATGGAACGCCTAAATAATGCCTTTGGAAATGTGGGGAATCTGGCAACGGCAGCAGATTTAAATGCTATTTTAACTCTTTACTTTCACAGTTAGGGAGCAATAAATGGCAACAATAGATTTCATTTCCCGTAATAATAGCATGGTACATAACTTTGCCTCTAGCAAGCCCCCCTTTTGGACGTTCGACTTGATATTTGGCATTGCAACCGGACCACAGTCAGCAATATTATCTTAAAATTTGCAGCCTCTACGTTGAATTCCCGATGAGTTATGGCTGCCACAGGCACAACAGACACCTGCTTTTGTTATATAGATTTAAATGGGCAAATAAAATTGGGAAATTTTTTAAAATCCACGACCCTCCTATACAACAGGCTTTTATTTGGTAGTTAGCATGTTGCTAGTGGTCAACATCTCAGAAGAACCATTTTGACAAACATGCAGAACTGAAAAATCAACAAATGATGAACGAAAACTGTAAGAAAATTAAATGTGAAAGATTTATTGAAAACTACCATTCGATTTATAATAAAATTTAATTGAAATATATTCATTTCGTTAGATCACAAACGCACTTAACCGTATAAAGTAGTACATCACAGATATATCTTTACGATATATCTAAAATTAAAGAAAAATAGATTTTATTTCGAATGTATCAATCGTACATTCCTACATTCCCTAGTGCAGGGGTGGCCAACCCGCGGCCCGCCTTGAACATTTTACCGGCCCGCGAGATGCATTACACTTTTACAAAATATATTTATTTTATAATGGCCAAAGTAGTGAAAACAACCCGCGGCCCGCCTAGAACATTTTTCCGGCCCGCGAGATTCATCACACTTTTACAAAATATATTTATTTTATAATGGCCAAAGTAGTGAAAAACCAATGTATTAAAAAAATACATTATTTGTGCATCCATATATTCAAAAATTAACTGTCGAAATTATGAGAAAAAATTAACTTTGATTTTAAAATAATATTCTTGCGAATATATGACAGATATTGCCTGTTTTATCTATGAGTTTACAGTTATGAGTTCGCAGAATAATTAAATTATATTCTGCGAACTCATGATGTTTCACTCTTAAGTGACCTCAGTGACAATAATAATAACTCATTATGTTTCAATTTTTCACTCCAAAAAAATGTCTATAGTGGGTCTAAATCTAATATGGGGATATATAATTTTATATGCGGCCCGCGGAGTTATGATGCATTTCCAAAGTGGCCCGCAAGATCATTTGGGTTGGCCACCCCTGCCCTAGTGAATGCATGATGGTCTCATATAACTAATAGCTGATATGGAAAATAACAAGGGGATAGAAAAAAGTGCAAGTTGTGTGGCATGGTAAAAGAAAGACGTCACATTCAGTCGCACGAGATTGCAAAATTGGTTCAGCTGAATCATGGCCCAGTTCTCGACACTTATTTATTTTGTTTTAGAAGTGTTTCATCTGAATGTGATGTGACTTCTATGTTTATAATGTGCAATTATATTAATAAAACAACAAAATTTTTTATGTATTTTAATTACTAATTGTAATGAATCAGTTATATAAAAAATTTATTTAAAGAATATTATTAATCTTTTTCCCAATATAACATTCTAAGTATAGGGTTCAGTAAAGAATTCTTAAAGTTTGAAAAAATTAAGTTTTAAATTTACGATGGATGCGATGCCACCATCATGAGTCTCACCGCACTCCTGCTAAATGAGAGACAATTTCTCCCTGGGACTTATAAGGATTTTAAAGTTTCTTAAAGACAAAACGTAATACCCTACTTAATGAAACTAAAATTCAAAAGAATTAGTTTCACTTACCTCATTCCTTAATAGACTTACCTTAATCCGGGAGGGGGGGTCTGTCAGTAACTACACGTTCATAATTGTAGTCCCTAGGTCCGAATCCCTCCACTGATAGCGTTGCGAATCGGATTGAAAAATGAGCCGCCGCTACTGATGAAGGAGGCCATACTTTCTGCACTTTAGCGAACACTGGATGACCTTGACGGGAGGCTTCAATCTGTCTCCTAACAGGTGACATCTGCCGCTGCTTACGAGAATCACTAATACAACTTGGTCGAAAAAATACCCTTCCCCAACCTGACCTGATCTTGGGGGTCTTTTTTGATTCACATCTACTCCTAACAATGGATGTGTTTGTTTAGCAAAAATCACTTCTAACAATAATTTTTATTACTCGAAATAATCTTTCTGCAATCGAATAATGAAATTCTTTAACATTGTTTTTTCTTAATTTTTTCGTAACAATTGTTGTTGGGAGGAAATTAGTGGATTGAAGCGGAAACGTAGCAGAACGCACTTCCTGTAAAATTTTTTTATATTTCCAAAATAATTTTGGCCGATTGCTGATTTTACAATTCACGGATTCGATAGCTTGTTTAAAATATTTTGAGACCCTGTCTCGTCTATGTATTGTGCACGTATCGAAAAACACATTATTCCAGACAACAGTCTTGGAATAAATTTTCTTTAATTTTCGTTTAAGATTATCCCTTAAATTTGAATCAGAATTAACGTAAGGAAGCCTTTGCATGTCTTATTAAGAGCTCCTTTGAAGACGTAAGAATGGGAGCATCAAATTCGGTATCAGAGTCCTCTTCTTTTAACTAAAACGACACAAGCATTTGTCTACATCAATTCTTCCCCAACAGCCCATAAACAAAAGTTGTGTTGGTGATTCTTCTAATCGACGATAGATGGCACCAACAAATTCTGTAAAAAGGGGGTGGGGGTGGGCGGACGTTGACTCAATCGGTAACGTGCCAGTTTCTTAATCTTCAGTTACCAGGTTCGAATCCCAAGTGCTCTAGAGTTGAGATTTCTCTCCTCTTCCCTCTCCTCTTGCTCTCGGTGAAATAGAAGACACCGACAGGCGTCGAAAGTCTGTCTTTTCTCAGAAGGGATATTGAAGCCTTCTCAGAAGGGATATTGAAGCCTTCTCAGAAGGGATATTGATCCCGTGTGCAATAGAGCCATATCCTGAGCACTTTAAAGTGAGTACACTGGATGGCCTTGGTGTGAGGCTTAGATATGTCTTTTAACATCTGTCCAGTGGGGGCTTATAGGTAGTTCCCCCATCTTTCTCTAAGTCCTTGGCGTACTTATGATGTGGCCATTTAGCCTTTGTGTGCAAAGAAAGGTGCCGTCAAACGCAAACAAATCTAAACGGTATACAGCTTCATCTTATCGTCAGTTAAAGCAATGCAATAATTCTGCCCAAAAAGTTTTTCCTTCCTTCCTGAAATGTAAAAACATCCTGGAATAAGTCCTACTAAATTATAAAAGCTAAGATAGCCCAACTCGTTATACAGCTTCTTTTCATCGTAACTTTATAATTTGTAGTTCCCAGGTTCGAGTCCCAGCTGGGTCAGCGTTGAGATTTATCTCCGCAAAATTCCCCGCCCTGCCCACGGTCAGTAGGGGACACCGATGGGATTGGAAAGGCTGCCGTCCGTCGGATAGGACGTTAAGCCGTGGTCCCGTGTGCGGGAGAGCCATACCCTTTGCACGTTAAAGAACACGCTGGATGGTCTTGACGGGAGGCTACCATCTGTCTCCCAACAGCTGTTCCAGTGGGTCCCCCCCCTACCTTCTCTGAGCCTTCGGGGTCCATGTGACCTGGCCATTTAGCCCATGGTGTACAAAAAAGTGCCGCTCAGAGGTAAAATAACCCAACCCATCGTAACTTTAATTACCTTGAGGGCTGGATTAGGGTTCAATCCTTCCTTTATTCCTTCCCCCTGAAAAAAACCATAAGGGGGGATGAATTCACCTAAAAGGTAAGAAATAATAGAATGCCGTACTTTGATTAAACTTATCAAAACTTAAAAAAATGATGTCGAAACTTTAGGGCTACGGCGCTACTTCATTAAATAATAAATAAATACATCCTCAAGCAGCTGCTTTCCACAGAGTTCTGACAGCAGCATGTCAGTTTATACGCCATAGTAGAAAGCGATATCTCAGCAGATAGACTGCACAAACATCCATGCCTTACTCGGGACTCGAACCCAAGTATCTTTGATCAGTAGCCAAGTGCGAAAACCTCTCGGCCATGGGATGTCAGGGCGCTGCTTAATGTAGCGGAAACTCACCGAGCGCTTCTTCCCTCCCATAACTGGGTGAAACTGATTTTGGGTTGTTTTACCTCTGAACGGCACTTTTTTGCACACCATGGGCTAAATGGCCAGGTCACATGGACCCCGAAGGCTCAGAGAAGGTTGGGGCAGGGGACCCACTGGAACAGCTGTTGGGAGACAGATGGTAGTCTCCCGTCAAGGCCATCCAGCGTGTTCTTTAACGTTGGGTTGTTTTATCTATGAGCTGCACTTTTTTGCACACCATGGGCTAAATGGCCAGGTCACAAGGATCCCGAAGGCTCAGAGAAGGTTAGGGGAGGGGACCCACTGGAACAGCTGTTGGGAGACAGATGGTAGCCTCCCGTCAAGGCCATCCAGCGTGTTCTTTAACGTTGGGTTGTTTTACCTCTGAGCTGCACTTTTTTGCACACCATGGGCTAAATGGCCAGGTCACATGGACCCCGAAGGCTCAGAGAAGGTTGGGGGAGGGGACCCACTGGAACAGCTGTTGGGAGACAGATGGTAGCCTCCCGTCAAGGCCATCCAGTGTGTTCTTTAACGTGCACAGGGTATGGCTCTCCCGCACAAGGGGCCACGGCTTAACGTCCCATCCGACGGACGGCGGCCTTTCCAAGGCCATCGGTGTCCCCTACTGACCGTGGGCAGGGTGGGGAAATTTTGCGGAGATAAATCTCAACGCTGACCCAGCTTGGACTCGAACCTGAGAACTACAGATTACGAGCCTGGCGCGCTACCGACTGAGCCACCCCCGCCCCATAGGGTGAAACTGATAAGTCATATATGGAAGAAAAGCTTCATAAAAGTTTTCGGAGTGTCATTATTTGGGCATTTAAAGAATTAAAGAGTATTATGCTTAAGGTATTTATTACTGTTATTTCTATAAAGTACTCGGAGAAGATTGAGGGAAGGGGACTCACTGGACAGCTGTTAAGAGACAGATGGAAATCTCCCATCAAGGCCATCCAGCGTAATTTTAACGTGCACAGGGTATAGCTCCCTCGTGCACGGTTGGGTTGGGTTGTTTTACCTCTGAGCGGCACTTTTTTGCACACCATGGGCTAAATGGCCAGGTCACATGGACCCCGAAGGCTCAGAGAAGGTTGAGGGAGGGGACCCACTGGAACAGCTGTTGGGAGACAGATGGTAGTCTCCCGTCAAGGCCATCCAGCGTGTTCTTTAACGTGCACAGGGTATGGCTCTCCCGCACACGGGGCCACGGCTTAACGTCCCATCCGACGGACCGCGGCCTTTCCAAACCCATCGGTGTCCCCTACTGACCGTGGGCAGGGCGGGGAATTTTGCGGAGATAAATCTCAACGCTCACCCAACTGGGACTCGAACCTGGGAACCTTGTGCACGGTGCCACAGTTTAATTTCCCATCCTTTGGATGGCAGACGTTCCAAGCACTTCGGTGTATCCTTTCTCCAATGACACTCATTTTATGATGAAATGAGAAATTCGAAGTTAGAAATCTTCTAATATTTTTTTAGCTAAACAGCGATTTTTCGTTAAGGGAGAAGCAGACTTTTCGCAAATGTCTAAAATATACTTTTCCTAAATAGTTTCACCGATGAGTGGGACTCGAACCCACACCTCCCAATTACATGCCAGGTATGTTAAGTAATAAACTATCACTAGTTCTGTCATTCAACTTTGAAATTTAAATATTCCCGACCTTCTCGTTCATTACGCGCACTCTATGGCCGGGAAAAGCAACTTCCCCATATGTATTGTTCAGTATGGAAGTCACTCACACTAGAGTGTTGTTAATGCAATAATCACTCAGTAGTAAAGACACAGATTACATATTTTTCAACTATATTATTTCAGCAATTAATATATGTATTTATCATATTCTGTCATGGCTAGGTGGGCTGAGCATTTCAGTGATGTTATAAACAATGTAGTTAGTTCTACTCCCATTGTTTGCAATGATGATAGATGCATTGGTGGCTTTAATGTTGGCCCTATAACACAATCTGAAGTTATTTTGGCTGTTTCTAAACTTAAACTTCATAAATCCCCAGGGGTAGATGAAATTACTACGGAAATGCTTAGAGCTGGGAATGTTTCGGTTACCACTTGGATGACTGAAATTCTGAATATCTTTTATGATAAAGGCATGGTTTCTAAGGATTTTACCAGAGCTATTGTTATCCCTATTTTCAAAAAAGGTGATCGCAGTTCTTGTGATAACTATAGGGGTATCAGCCTACTCTCTGTTCCAGGTAAAGTTCTTTCCATGATTGTGCTTAATAGAATTAAGAATCTGGTTGACAGTCAATTGCGTGATGAGCAATGTGGATTCAGAAGTGGTAGGGGATGTGTGGATCAGATATTTTCACTTAGGCAGATTCTTGAGAAATGTTTAGAGTTTCAGAAACCTTTGGTTGCTAGCTTTGTTGATTTCAAAAAGGCTTTAGACTCTGTTGATCGTCATAATTTGTGGTTGATTGTGAGATCATATGGTATACCAGACAAGTTAGTTAACATAATGAAAGCTCTCTATAATAATGTTACGACAGAAGGAATCTGGCAACCGAAAGCAAAAAGTTTCAGCCAACGAATAAGAACTTTGGGAGAATTTGGAGAAGAAGAGTGGAGCGTTAACGGTCGTTTTGTATTGTAACGGTTGTGTGTTGTAACGGTCGGTGAGTTCGAAAATGGACGGTGAGCTGTTCTGAGACAGTGCGCGTAAGTATCAAGAAGTAACTTGATGTGTTGTGTATACGCGGAAGGATAAAAGTGGGATCTTTTATCGTTAAGTATCAAGAAGTAACTTGATGTGTTGTGTATACGCGGAAGTATAAAAGTGGGAACTTTTATGGCTAACTTCGAATGTCTACACGGACTGTCTTTTTGTTCGGCTAGTGTGTGAAAAGTTATTAGCACAGGACGAGAATTGGTTTACGAGTGAAGATCTTCGGGTGACCTGGTAAATCAAGTAAAAGGTAGTATTTAGTAAAATACACAGAGCTGATATTGTGTGCTCTACGCAGGAAGATTGATGACTTGTGCATGTTAATAGTTGATTTGTTAATAAGATACTTCATCCATATTTCCTTTGTAACAATTTACCTTGTATTGAATTTGGTTTTGAAATATAGCTTTTAATACTCACGCTCAGTGGCTATCCATTTTTGTGATTCGCAACAATAACACTGAGTCGTGTGTGAGAGTTGGTAAGTCTTGTAGCAATTGGTTTAGCATTACTTCTGGTGTTCGACAAGGGTGCATTTTGTCTCCTTTTCTCTTTAGCTTAATTATTGATTATGTTATGCGAAATTCACTTCAAGGGAAAGATTTTGGCCTTAAATGGGCTGGAGATGCGAAAATTTCTGATTTAGATTATGCTGATGATTTAGCCCTTTTGGCAAATGATGTTGATGAGATAAACTCTTTCATTCGAGCTGTTGATGAGACTGGTAGTAGAGTAGGTTTGGTTATAAACAGAGAGAAAACTAAAGTGATGAAAATTGGTCAGGCAGGCTGTGATTCAGTTAAGCTGAATGGTTGCAGTCTTGAGCAGGTGTCACAGTTTAATTACCTTGGGAGCTATGTAACAGATACTGGTGATGTGCGGCATGAGATTAACAGACGAATAGAGATTGCTGCCGGGACTTTTAAGAACCTGTGGAGAGTGTGGAGAAATAGGCGTATACACCTAAAGACTAAAATTAGATTGTATAATAGTTTGGTTCTTTCTAGGGTTAGTTATGGTAGTGAAACTTGGACACTTTGTAAACAAGATAACAGGAAACTAGATGCTTTTGATTCCAGATGCTTACGCAGTATCTTGGGCATTAGGTGGTTCAACTTTGTAACTAATGATGAGGTTAGGCAAAGGAGTTTGCAACCTCCTTTAAGCAGCATATTGTGCAGAGAGAGACTCCGTTGGTTTGGCCATGTTGCCCGTATGAATAATTATAGATTGGCGAATAGGGTTATGAACAGTGTGCCTAAAGGCCTCAGAAAGAAGGGGAGACCTAGGATGCGGTGGGCAGACAATGTCAAACAGGACCTTGTTAGAATTGGTGTGCAGTGGCCAGATGCAGTAGATGTAGCTCAGGATAGACTTGCTTGGAGAACTAAATTGCACGGTCTGGTTGGACCTCCATAGCCCATGGCTGCTTGAGGATGATGATGAGGATGATTTATCATTCTCTATTTGTTTTTCGTTAAATATCTCTTTAGAATGCGTGACGTCAATCTCTCAATATTAGAAAGTTGCCTTTCTCGATCATAGATGGCGCCATGAGGGAGAAGGTCGTATATAGGTAGAGGTCCTGTATAGTTAGAGTCTAACATCCTTCTTTAAAAACTGGACCATTTTGTAAAAGGGACCTTGGCCCCTTTATCATCTGGTCCAAATGTATAGTTAGAGGCTGGTCATCTCGGTGATTCACTGCCATTGGTTGATCGAGTCACGTGGTTTATGGGCGTCATGTTTTGTCGTACCGTGAGACGAAAGCCTATGGGATAGTGTATGCACCAAGTTAAAACTTCTCAGTTGTTATACTTTTATACATTTCTACCACTTTTTTTTGTCTGTAAAAGCTGTCATATTTTATGAATGCCTTACTGCGCTGCATCTGAGTGTAAATTTCACTGGAAGAAATAAATTAATGAAGACTTTTTGTTCCGAGAAACTCCATCAGAAGACGGCAATCAGCTGCAAAAGATGAACTAACTGTAAACCAACAAACAATTCTTTTAGGTTCGTTTGAAAAACGAAGCTAATATTTCCACTTTGTTGTCTGCTTATGCCAATATTTGTCCGTCTCTCTGTTAACTGCTGTCTGTCCATCTGTCTTTCCACCTGTCTGTCCGTCTATAGAAAATCAATTTTTTACCTTTAGAGCTAAATGAAATATTCTTTTTGGGTTGGATAGGTGTCGAACAAATGTTGCGATTCGCAATTTTGAAAACTTTCAATAGCTTTAATAGCGCCCTCTAGCGATGGGAAAAGATGGAAAATGCTAAAATTTCAAACGAATATTACGAACTATTTACACTGGAAATCTGAAATTTTGGTAGTAGAGTGTTATGGACAGAAGGTTTACAATGACAACAAGGCTTTGTTGCCTTAACCAAAAGGGTGTGCGAAAACGAAACTTTTTTTAAAGAGATAAACGAAACAAAATATAGATGTTTTACAGACACTGATAAAATATTAATGATTCAAACAATATTTGATAATCTCAGCGTTATCTGTAGAGGTTCAATCATCTAAAAATCAATAAACGTTTTTCTGAAAAAATCCGGCATTCGTTCAACAGGCTAGAATACTCTGACATGTTTCTGGAGAGATGCGTGTTCGAATCCCTTATGTCGGCGAAATTTTTCCCCACAAAAATATTATTATTTACGTTTTTCGAATCCCCCATCAGTGGAATTTCCAGTGTTAGAGAATGCTAAAGGCGGTAAATAAAAACTCGAAAGGCGACCTCTAGCGGGGAAAAAAGCTAGAAAATACCAAATCTTTAAATAAATATTGCAAACGATCTGTTTTTGCTAGAAACTTAAATTTCTGGTCATAGAGTGTAATGGTCATGTGGTTTACACTAATAGTAATGATTTGTCCCGTTGGTAAAATGCAACTTTTCTGCTTTAAGTGATAAATGAAAACTTTTTTGCACGTTACAGGTACTAATAAAATATTAATAGTTTATTTTCTCAATTATACAGTAGTTCGAATTTTCACTGTCATAGGGTAATAAAAGTGTAAAATAACTAGAAGAACGGATATCGCAACTGGCGCATATAGGAATCTTATTTTCAAAGAGAATGAAGTTCTTCCTTTACCTACTTTTTCACTCCTTAAAAGTTTTAATTATGGATTTTCGTATTGTTTTTCTGCTGAGGTTCCACCATCCTCATGGACCTTCTACTATGGCTTATAAATTGACAGGCTCCTGTCAGACCTCTGTACAAGCAGCTGTTTGAGGTTTTTTTATTTTTTAATGTATGACGGGGAAATGCACCTAGTAGTATTTAATTAGTAATTATAAAACATAAAAAGTATTTGTCTGTTAGTTCTTAAATTTAAAATGTTACTTTTCTCTCGCTCCTCTGAAAATACTGGGCAGATCATTGCTGTCAGTGGAATTTGTACCGAAACAGTACTCTACATGCCGAAATTTCTACTACAAACAGATCACTTGAAACATTCGTTAAAAGTTTTGCAGTTTCGATATTTAGTGATCTGTAATGATATAAATTAAAACTATCTTTGAAAATGCGAATTTCATTTCATTAGTAACCAACTAAGAAAGAGATTTCCAATTTTCTCTTAAAACACAACCGTTCCGTTTCTTACCTACCTTGGGCGTAGAGTAAACTCATTGTTATCAGTGGAATTTTCAAGACTGTCACTTCTACTACCAAAATTTTAAATTTCTAGCATAACTACATCGTTTGCAATATTCTTTTTAAATTTTGGGATTTTTCAATTTTTTTCCCACCGTTAGAGGGCGCAATTATAGCTTTTGTAAAATTTGCAAAATACAAATTGTAATATTTTATCAATACCTGTCCAACCCAAAAAGAATTTTTAATTAATATCTGAAAACATACACTCTTCTGTTAAAACAAAAAAAGTTGCATTCACCTCCCCCCTGGGTCTAAATGGTCAAGTGATTGTTTGCCAATGGTAACTTCGTAACCTGCATATTTCAACACCAAAATTTCAAACTTCTAGCATAACAATATCGTTTGGAATATCGTTGATACATTGGAATTTTCAAAATTTTCCACCGTTAGATGGCGCAGTTATAGCTTTTGGGAGATTCGAAAAATGCAAATCGTAATATATCATTAATTCCTATCTAACACAAAAATAATTTTTTATTTATCTGTATAAACAAAAAAGTCCGATGTCTGCAAACGGACAGACAACAAAGCGAAATTATATCTTTTCATATAAAAAAAAAGCCCTTAACTTTACTTTTCCTTTTTTAGCTGTTTTCTAAAGTGCTTCCAATCATGAACACTGAAATCTGTATCAAATATTTCCCTATCCTTTTCCGGAATCCATAAGTAGCGTGCAATACCATTCAGCTATGCATGCTAAACAATCCGAGCGACGACAAAACATGGCGTCCAAATTTGAGATGGCCAACCTCTACCTATATAGGGACTCTAGGTAGAGTTTGGCCATCTCAAAATTGGACGCCATGTTTTGTCGTCTCTCGGATTGTTTAGTGTGCATAGCTGAATGGTATTACAAGGATACTTATGGATTCCGGAAAAGTGTAAGGAAATATTTGATACAGATTTCAGTGTTCATGATTGGAAGCATTTTAGAAAACGTATAAAAAAGGAAAAGTAAATTTTACACCTTTTTTTATATAAAAAGTATAATTTCGCTTTGTTGTCTGTCCGTCTGTAGACATCGAACTTTTTTGTTCATAAAGATAAATAAAAAATTTTTTTGTCACATAGGTATTAATGATATATTACGATTTGCATTTTTCGAATCTCCCAAAAGTTACCACAAGCGCCCTCTAACGGTGGAAAATTTTGAAAATTCCAAAATATGAAACTAATATTCAAAGTGATGTAGTTATGTCAGAAGTTTGAAATTTTGGTGTTGAAATGTGAAGGCTACGAAGTTACCATTTGCAACAATCACTTGACCCTTTAAACCCAGGGGGGAGGTGAATGCAACTTTTTTTTTTGTTTTAACAGAAAAGTATGTTTTTAGAGGTAAATTAAAATTTATTTTTGGGTTAGACAGGTATTCATGAAATATTGCATTTTGGAAATTTTTCCAAAAGCTACAATTGCGCCCTCTAACGGAGGGGAAAAAATTGAAAAATCCCAAAATTTAAAACTAATATTGCAAACGATGTAGTCATGCTAGAAATTTGAAATTGTGACAGTCTTGAAAATTCCACTGACAACAATGAGTTGACACTAAGCCCAAGGTCCGTTCCGTTCCTTACCTACCTTGGGCTTAGGGTCAACTCATTAATTATTTAATTAAGTAATTCTTACCTACCTTTATAATTAATTAATTAATTAGGTAATTCTTACCTACCTATATATCTTGCAAAAGCTACAAACGCTTCCTTAAAAGCTAGAAAAATTGAAAATTTCATTATATTTAAGCGATATTTCGAACGAAGCGTTTATACTAGAGAGTTAATTTTAGTGGTGCAATGTGAAGGTCATGAAATTTTTATTGGCAATAATCCCTTACCGCACGAGGGGGGGGGGGGGGGGATGAACTCAAATTTTATGTTTCAAGTTTTTTTGTTTTAGATAATTAATATTTCGGTGGATAAGTGTTGGACAAATATTACGAATTGCACTCTCTGAATCTCACAAAAACGATAATAGCGTCTTTTGACCGGTGGAAAAAAAATCGAAAATTGCAAAATCATGACGAGATTTTTAAATGATGTATTTATGCTAGAATTTTGGAATTTCGTTGGTGGAATGTTAAAAGTTAATACGTTTCCATTGTCTGCAATGAGTTGATCCCTTATGCCCAGGGTGGTTGGGAAATGGAACTGTATTTTTCCAGAGATAATTGGAAAACTCCTTTTTAATTGGATTGGTACTAATGAAATATTCGGGGCGGGGGTGGCTCAGTCGGTAGTGCGCCAGGCTCGTAATCTGTATTCCCAGGTTCGAGTCCCAGCTGGGTCAGCGTTGAGATTTATCTCCGCAAAATTCCCCGCCCTGCCCACGGTCAGTAGGGGACACCGATAGGCTTGGAAAGACCGCCGTCCGTCGGATGGGACGTTAAGCCGTGGCCCCGTATGCGGGAGAGCCATACCCTGTGCACGTTAAAGAACAGGCGGGATGGCCTTGACGGGAGGCTACCATCTGTCTCCCAACAGCTGTTCCAGTGGGTCCCCTCCCCAACCTTCTCTGAGTCTTCGGGGGCCATGTGACCTGGTCATTTAGCCCATGGTGTGCAAAAAAGTGCCGCTCAGAGGTAAAACAACCCAACCTAATGAAATATTATAAATCGCAATTTTTCAAATCTTAGGTACTTTTAATTTATATCGTTGGAGATCACTAAATATGAACACGGTGGATCTTGTTTCCAATGTAGTAAGTGATATATTTATGGTAGAAATTAGAAATTGCGTTTCTAGAATGTCGAGAGATTATTCCGCTGAGGGATTTTGATTTTCTACAGGGCTGTGAGAAAAGTCACTTTTTAATTTAAAGAAAAAAGAAATATATTTGTTTTTATAAGTAGCAATAAAAACACTGCTCTTAGCGTTTGCCCCATTATTCATAAGCTCGAATTAAAACTTTTAAGGAGTGAGAAATTAGGCAAACAAAAATTTCAATCTATTTATAAATGAGATTCCCATGTGAGCCAGAAGTGATAGGATTTCTTCTTTTAACTCTGATTTGTACAGCAATCATTTCTTATTTTAGCATTTTAAATCATTTCGGAATGCCTTTTAATAGCTTAAATGTTTGTGTTTCTCTTTTTTCCAAACCTACAACAGCGATTAATTTTCTAAAAGCAAATTATTACTAATTATGTTATTTGCAGGTTCAAAACACTTGTGACCTGAATTTAACGCTGAACTCAAATTTGCAACTTTTACTTAAAGTTTCAAATCATGTTTATTTCACTATGTCTTAAAAATATACAGATTGAAATATTATATTATGCTTTTTTTTTCTAAAATAATTTAGCTGAAGTACTGATATTTTTTTCTCAAACTTCCTCCAATTTTCATATTTTATCAACTACCAGGGAAATAGTTAAGAAAATATTTATATAAATATATCTAATTCAATTATTTGTTAGGTTTATTTTAGGGTTATAAAACTATGTTCTAGAAAGGTTTCCGCTGAAGTCAGAGCGGAAGTTAATGTAACGTAAACTTTATAAAATAGTATCTAGTTCAGAACTTCTCAAGCAAACTTGGTGAAGTCAACCAGTTTAAAATTACATATTTAAAGAGAAAATGTTTTAAGGAATCATTAAAATTACATCATTAAAAAACGTTAATGAGTACCATATATCGCCAAATCGATTAATTTTGCAGTTTTGTTTATTAAATCAAAAACGAAAAAGGAATAGATAAACTTAAGTTTTTCTTTTGTGTTGGTCTCGGGCAAAATAAACAAACTCTCCCAAAAGAAACAATACCCCCTCAAAGCAGCTGCTTGCCACAGAGGTCTGACAGGAGCCTGTCAGTGTATATGCCACAGTAGAAGATCTGAGAGGATGGCAGGACCTCAGCAGAAAAACAACACGAACATCCATGCCTTACCCGGGGCTCTGAACCCAGGTCCCGTAGATCAGTAGCCAAGCGCGCTAACCACTCGGCCACGGGGCGTCTTCCTATCTTACTATACAGATTCTTTAACCATTTGACCAATTAGGGCTGACTTAATATATTAATTAAATATGTTTGATCAAAAAATTGGCAGAAATAAGCCATTAAATAATATTCTGGAAGCATTAAGTTTTGATTATCCATGAGACTGGAATGCATATTTCTTTAGGATCATGCCAGAGAGTTCTAACCACTTGAATGTTTCATTTTCCATGAAATGCAGGAATACTTTTGGTGATATAGTTTATGCCTTTTCGTTATTTTTTTTAGTAAGTGATATCCCCTATTTGGTGATATAGTTTATGCCTTAACGTACTATTTTTTGAAATATTTTAAGCGGGGAGATTCTATCTCACTGACTTTCTCAGCGATTTTAAAAGTGAATGAACTGAGGAAAACTCAGTACCTCAAAACTTTAATGTAATTCTTTAGTTGAAGTTCGGATGAGGTTAGGCAATATTAAATTTGGATTAATTTGGTAAAGTTTTAAAATATGTCTTACTATGACGAGTTGGGTTGGGTTACCTCTGAGCGGCACTTTTTTGCACACCATGGGCTAAATGGCCAGGTCACATGGACCCCGAAGGCTCAGAGAAGGTTAGGGGAGGGGACCCACTGGAACAGCTGTTGGAAGACAGATGGTAGCCTCCCGTCAAGGCCATCCAGCGCGTTCTTTAATGTGCAGAGGGTATGGCTCTCCCGCACACGGAACCACGGTTTAACATCCCATCCTACGGACGGAGGCTTTTCCAAGCCCATCGGTGTCCCCTACTGACCGTGGTCAAGGCGGGGAGTTTTGCGGAGATAAATCTCAACGCTGATCCAGCAGGGACTCGAACCTGGGAACTGCAGATTACGAACCTGGCGCTCTACCGACTGAGCCACCCCCGCCCCTATTATGACAAGTGTATTGTCAGCAAGTATAGACAGGAAAATACGCAAAAATTGAAACGGGACAAATTATCAACCAACCAACTAAATCAGGTCAGTCACACATGTGTTTCACTACTCATAGAACTCGTAAAACCAATCATCATTGTACTGAATTTCGCTTATTTAAATAATAGAAACAGGGCGTTACCTGCATACACAGGAGATAATGAATAATAAAAATAGCATTGTGAAAAATATTAGTTTTGTCGATCATCGGTAATAAAATCCAATAATGGAAGAGTGATAGAAGCAATTTTAGTTTAGTGGTTATAACACGCTGGCATGAATCTGGAAAAAAGTGGATTTCTGATCTGAAATCGATAAAATTCATTTCTTTCATAAACATATTTTCTGGGTTATTTCTTCGCAATTTTAATCAACTATACTTAGGAAAAGTATTTAATGACCCCTAACTGCTGGCCGTCCCGTGGCCGAGTGGTTCGCACGCTTGGCTACTGATCTAAGGGACCTGGGTTCGAGCCCCGGGTAAGGCATGGATGTGTGTGTCGTTTTTCTGCTGAGGTCCTGCCATCCTCTCAGACCTTCTACTATGGCATATAAACTGACAGGCTCCTGTCAGACCTCTGTGGCAAGCAGCTGCTTGAGGGGGTATTTATTTTTATTTATTAACTGCTGTAGTGCGTAAGAAACCTAACAATTAGAACAGCGGCACAAATTTCTATCCCCCATTCGGGGTGGGGGATCGAGATTTCTCGTTCGGGAGGAAGGGGGCGATGCATGAGAACAGGAAATGTTAAACTGATATTCTATATTGAATGACACTTTATAGCTATTTTTTAAGTCATTTTTAGTGTCGGACAAAACATATGAGGCAAAAATAAAATTATACAAAGAAAACTATTTCCGATTTCAAAGGAGGTACATAGAGAAGTTTGATATTTCGTATAAAGAGAGAGCATTATCGGGTTTAACGATCTTGCCAATACATTGTAGTCATTAAATAGTTGGTTTTGTTTTTTAATTTTCATGATTTCTTAAAAATATTTCTCTTTAAATATACAGTGTTTATACGTTAGCTGTTCGTCAATTTTGCTTCGAGCGTGATTGAATTAGACACTATTTTCAAAATATGAATTTCCGCTCCAATGTTTTGCAGAAACCTTCCTAGAAGTATCCAAATGAATGATTGTTCATATAGGTAAAAAATAAAAGATTCTCTTATAGAATTATTTTCTTAATATTTATCCTGGTTGCTAAAGACAGTTTAAAAAGCAAATATCAGTATTTAAAATAAAAATCTTCAAAATAAAGGCGTTGTACATGGCTTAATATGTATATTTTTAACACACATTAGGAAACATGTTTCACAGATCTCTGAATCAAATTAACCGATTTGGCGATATATGGTACTCATTAACGTTTTTTAATGATGTAATTTTAATGATTCCTTAAAACATTTTCTCTTTAAATATGTAATTTTAAACTGGTTGACCTTCACCAAGTTTGCTTGAGAAGTTCTGAACTAGATACTATTTTATAAAGTTTACGTTATGTTAACTTCTGCTCTGACTTCAGCGGAAACCTTTCTAGAACATAGTTTGAAGTAAATACTTTCGGAAATCAATGATAGATTTTAGGCGAAACTTAAAATGATATTACCGACATTTGAACCTAGACAGAATTGAAGTAATTATATGCCAAATGGAAATAGCCAAATGGAAAATTTTTCACTATCCCTCGTTTTATTTTTACTGAGAAAAAGATCTCCGAATAAGCTGGACAACCGCAGTCAATGAGATGGGTCATTAAGCCGTGGGTCTGTGTACAGGTGTGCCATACCCTATACACATTAAGAAACGGGCTAGATAACCAGGACATGAAACGTCCATCAACTTCTCTGTCCCCTATGGCCTGAGTTGTCTACTGGATCAACTTCTCCAACTTTATCTTAACTATTGAGGTCCTTGTGACCAGGGGGGCGGGGGTGGCTCAGTCGGTAGCGCGCCAGGCTCGTAATCTGTAGTTCCCAGGTTCGAGTCTCAGCTGGGTCAGCGTTGAGATTTATCTCCGCAAAATTTCCCCAGCCCTGCCCACGGTCAGTAGGGGACACCGCTGGGCTTGGAAAGGCCGCCGTCCGTCGGATGGGACGTTAAGCCGTGGCCCCGTGTGCGGGAGAGCCATACCCTGTGCACGTTAAAGAACACGCTGGATGGGCTTGACGGGAGGCTACCATCTGTCTCCCAACAGCTGTTCCAGTGGGTCCCCTCCCCCAACCTTCTCTGAGCCTTCGGGGTCCATGTGACCTGGCCATTTAGCCCATGGTGTGCAAAAAAGTGCCGCTCAGAGGTAAAACAATCCAATCCAATCCTTGTGACCAGGACATTTAATCCACTGAGCCACATAGTGTTATGAGTGTGCAAAATGTGCCACTCAGGACTAAGAACTACCAACCCAAATATAGATATTCAAATTTTGTCTTTAAGGAACAAATAATTTTTTTTCTCCTTCTTGAGTAGCTGCTGATTAAAGTTCACTATTCACATTTTCCGGATCTTCCATTAGTTTTAATTTTCACCATTATAGAACGCTAATAATTAGCGAAAAAATATTTGTCAAAAATATTAACAATTTATTCATTGGAATATTTAGGTGATATGAGGTAATCGTCGAGGGGTTAGTGTTCACAACCGTGATTTAAGAGTTTAGTATAATCCTTACGGTTATAAGCCGTAGACTGTCATCATTACCCTTTAGGTTTAGGTAATTTGTAGCATCATAAATGAAATAAACAAGAATGTACAATATGCAAATGTTGACGATGGTGTTTCAGATTCTATTAAGTTGGTGCAGATGAAATGTCCGCTTTCAGCGGGTGGACATGTTCGTCTCCCCTCCAGCGGATTGGTTCATTCAGAAACGTCATGTTGCATACGTCACAAGGTCAGTATATATCTGGTGTACGAGTTAGGTGCCTCATTTCTTGACGAGGTTCAACCACGAGTGCACAGGCTTCGACCAAAACGGATCTTTCTGTATGAGTTCAAACTCGGACACTCCGCGGGTATTGCGGCCCAAAACATTACGACATTTGGGCACGGTACCGCAAATGAACGTACCATACGCCGATGGTTCGAAAATTCCAAGCAATAGACACCTCCCATGAAAATGAGCCACGTAGTCATCCGCTATTAGCCGTAACAGATGAGGAGGTGAAGAATATCGTGGAAGCTGGCCAGTGTCGTGTCCGTGTCCAGTATCGTGTCCATGGAACGTGTGTCGTGTCCGTGTCCAGTATCGTGTCCGTGGAATATCGTGGAAGCTGGCCCATTGCAAAATGTCTGTGAGATCGTAGCGAAGATCCGTGTGCATCATTCGACCATGGGAAAGGTAAAAAAACTGGATGTCTGGGTGCCACACGAAATGACAGCAGAGAACAGGATACGCCGTCTGGAGGTGTACAGTCGCTCAAAAAAGTATCCGAACACTATGGTTGATTACAGAATTCAGGAAAAATATCTGGCAACGATTTTTTTAGAAATTAGTGATCTGGCAACTTCGTGTCACGTGACACGAAGTTGCCAGATCACTAATTTCTAAAAAAATCGTTGCCAGATATTTTTCCTGAATTCTGTAATCAACCATAGTGTTCGGATACTTTTTTGAGCGACTGTACATTTCTCCAATTTTCTGGAACAAATGGGACAGATCGTAATCTGCGATGAAAAGTGGGTCCTCTACGACAATCGTGATCGATCAGCGCAGTGGTTGGATACCACGGAGCAGCCATAACATTGTCCAAAGCCTATCCTACACCCGTACAAAGCGCTCGTTCTCGTATGGTGATCTGCAGCCGGCGTGATCCATCATTCTTTACTCCGACCAAGTCAGACCATTAATTCGCAGTGCTATTGTCTTGAAATGTTGCAGATGAACGGAAGGCTCCGTACCAAACAGACAGTTTTCATCAACACACATGGGGTCATCCTGTTGCATGACAATGTCCTCCCGCATCCCTTATAAAGGATTGTCCAACAAATCCACCTTGGACTATGAAGCACTGCCTCACCCTGCATGTTGCCCTGACCTTGTTCCAAAGGATTATCACCTCTTCCAGCATCTGGACCATTTCCTCGCGGAGAAGACCTTTTTAAACGACCGAGCTGTATGTCAGTCAACCCTTGCCAACTTTTTCCCCCCTCACAGGGGCGGGGGTGGCTCAGTCGGTAGCGCGCCAGGCTCGTAATCTGTAGTTCCCAGGTTCGAGTCCCAGCTGGGTCAGCGTTGAGATTTATCTCCGCAAAATTCCCCACCCTGCCCACGGTCAGTAGGGGACACCGATGGGCTTGGAAAGGCCGCCGTCCGTCGGATGGGACGTTAAGCCGTGGCCCCGTGTGCGGGAGAGCCATACCCTGTGCACGTTAAAGAACACGCTGGATGGCCTTGACGGGAGGCTACCATCTGTCTCCCAACAGCTGTTCCAGTGGGTCCCCTCCCCCAACCTTCCCTGAGCCTTCGGGGTCCATGTGACCTGGCCATTTAGCCCATGGTGTGCAAAAAAGTGCCGCTCAGAGGTAAAACAACCCAACCCAACCCCCCTCACAGACTCCGGAGTTTTCTCGCCGTGGAATCCATATCCTCGTAGCCCGTTGGCAGAAATGTGTCGATGCCGGTGGGGGCGGTAACTATTTGGACTAGGCAGATAACTGATTCCTATTTTTATGAGGGATTGCAAGTGACACTCTCATTTCTCACATTTCATGTGCACCAATCCAATATGAAAGAAAAAAAAAATCTGGTGCAATGCAACTGACAGAAAATAAAATTCTAACGAAAGGTTTTACTTGAATTTAAGCACAAAAATCACCAAATCCTTGGGACTTCGCGATTTAGTCCATTATGTGATAAGCATACAGCTCAGGGGTAAAATAATCCAAACCAACTGTACTCAAAAGGGAATAATTTACACTCACTATAAAGTCGAGGTTAATGTGTGTGACTTTGTTCGTTTGAAATTCATTATATTAAGAACTGTATTACGGAAATATAGGTTCTAGGTGACTTCAATGCCAAAGTTAGCACTGAATCTGACCTTTGAGGAGGGGTAATAGGCCCTTTTGGTATTGGTAGCTGCAATGGGCAACGTCTCCTACAGGTAAGTATACTCAATGGTTTCAGAATAACTAACACTTATTACAAACACCGCGACATACATAAGTACACATGGGTTTCACCTGATGGGCTGCATAAGAATATGATTGATTACATATTAATTAACAGCAAATGGGCTAGTTCTGTTAGGAATATCAGGGCATATAGGGGAGCTGAAATTGGATCTGACCATTACCTTGTTAAAAGTGTGTTGCAACTTAAACTTAAAAAGTGTTGTGCTAGGGTTAAAAAATTTACTTTTAATACTGAAGCTCTGAAAGATCCAGTTATAGCCAAAGCTTACCATGATAGGTTACTTAGTCATTATGACAGTCATGGTTTGCTTACTACTGAAGTTGAGGAAGAATGGGACCATTTTAAACAGGCTTTTTTGGCAACTAACAATACTCTTTTAGGAAAAAGGGGCAAAGGAGGCAGAATTATTTGAGTGATAAGGCACTTGAGCTTATTTCAAAAAGAAAGAACTGCAGGAATGCCCTTAATCAATACCCTACTAGTCCTAACAGAAAGCATTACAGAGAGCTTAATAAACGTAAAGGATCATTTAGCTGCTGATAAGAATCTTTGGCTTGATGTCTAGGCTGACAAAGCCAAGGAAGCAGTTCGATAGCACAACAGCAGAGAGCTGTACCAGATAGTTAATGTTTTGTGTGGTAGAAAACGAACTGGTATGCAGGGATTGAAGGAAAAACAAGGTAAGGTTATAGAAGGGGAGGATGCTGTCATGGCTAGGTGGGCTGAGCATATTAGTGATGTTCTAATCCTTCATGTGGTAGTTCTACATCTATTGTTTGTTATGATGATTAATAGAATTAAGAATCTGGTTGACAGTCAATTGCGTGATGAGCAATGTGGATTCAGAAGTGGTAGGGGATGTGTGGATCAGATATTTTCACTTAGGCAGATTCTTGAGAAATGTTTAGAGTTTCAGAAACCTTTGGTTGCTAGCTTTGTTGATTTCAAAAAGGCTTTTGACTCTGTTGATCGTCATAATTTGTGGTTGATTGTGAGATCATATGGTATACCAGGGAAGGTAGTTAACATAATGAAAGCTCTCTATAATAACACCGAGTCGTGTGTGAGAGTTGGTAAGTCTTGTAGCAATTGGTTTAGCATTACTTCTGGTGTTCGACAAGGGTGCATTTTGTCTCCTTTTCTCTTTAGCTTGGTTATTGATTATGTTATGCGAAATTCACTTCAAGGGAAAGATTTTGGCCTTAAATGAGCTGGAGATACGAAAATTTCTGATTTAGATTATGCTGATGATTTAGCCCTTTTGGCAAATGATGTTGATGAGATGAACTCTTTCATTCGAGCTGTTGATGAGACTGGTAGTAGAGTAGGTTTGATTATAAACAGAGAGAAAACTAAAGTGATAAAATTGGTCTGGCAGGCTGTGATTCAATTAATTTGAATGGTTGCAGTCTTGAGCAGGTGTCACAGTTTAATTACCTTGGGAGTTATGTAACAGATACTGGTGATGAGAAATGTTTGACGAATGGGGATGACGAATAGGGATTGCTGCCGAGACTTTTAAAAATCTATGGAAAGAGTGGAGAAATAGGCATATGCACCTAAAGACTAAAATTGACTGTATAATAGTTTGGTTCTTTCTAGGGTTAGTTATGATAGTGAAACTTGGACACTTTGTAAACAAGATAACAGGAAACTAGATGCTTTTGATTCCAGATGCTTACGCAGTATCTTGGGCATTAGGTAGTTCAAATATGTAACTAATGATGAGGTTAGGAAAAGGAGTCGGCAACCTCCTTTAAACAGCATATTGTGCAGAGAGAGACTCCGCTGGTTTGGCCATGTTGCCCGTATGGATAATTATAGATTGGCGAATAGGGTTATGAAAATTATACATTAAGGACAGGTAAGTCCCTGTTGTACCGCAACATATGGCTGCACACCAACTATGGGGAGAATACCTTAATCTCCACTAACTCCGCCGGGGTAAGACAGTGCCACAAGGACACAGCTCATCCACGGCTACCTGTGGCGAACAATTCTGTAGAAGAAAGGTTTATCCATCGGTCAAAACATAAATTTAATCTGTTCCCCGGTTAGCCACAAACAAAGATATGTAAATCTAAGTTGACTCGGCTCCCGGGGTGAAGACTCTTAGTCTGGCTTTTTCATCGATAAGCCTGTCGACCGAGGATCTTTTCCAGTCGCAAGCCCTCAACTTCGTCTTCTCCATAGTGCCACGCACAGCTGCCCCCCAGAAGCAGTCTGTACTCGAACTTCACTTAGGCTGCACCGATGAGCCCACAAGACCGGGTTCCCCAAGCCCAGTCCCCAGTACTCTCAGCCACAGCCCCTCCATCGGGGCTTCAACCTAAATCTTCCCTGAGCAAGCCAATAAGCCTACTAGACTTGCCCCTCTCAAACCAGTCCGCAGACCCTCTCAGACTCTGCCACCAAAAGCTACATCCCATCGTGCAAATGAGGAAATAACGAGCCGTTACCCTACTTCACAGAGGCACCATTCAGCTCCCCCACCACGTCAAGGTGGTTCCCTATCGGGGGGATATGTTTATGAACAGTGTGCCTAATGGCCTCAGAAAGAGGGAGAGACCTAGGATGCAGTGGGCAGACAATGTCGAACAGCATCTTGGTGTGCAGTGAAAATTGGTGTGCAGTGACATGATGCAGCGGATGTAGCTCAGGACAGATATGCTTGGAGAAATAAACTGCACGGTCTGGTTGGAACTCCGTAGCCCATGGCTGCTTGAGGATGATGATGATGATGATTACTGTATTATTCACAATCAAATGGGGCGGGGGGGATGGCTCAGTCGGTAGCTCGCCAGGCTCGTAATCTGCATTTACCAGGTTCCAGTCCCATCTAGGTAAGTGTTGAGCTTTATCTCTGCAAAACTCAATCAGTATTGGACACTGATGGACTTCGAAATGTACCGTCCGTAGGATGGGACGTAAGCCGTGTGCTAAAGAATCATATCCTCCGTGCATCGAATACCATACTGGATGGCCTTAACAGGAGGTTACCATCTGTCACCTAATAGTTATCGAATGGGTCTTCTTTCCCTCAATCTTGTCTGATCCCTCGGAGTCCTTGTGATTATGGCCATTTAACCTTGGTGGTTGGGCTTGGAAAGGCCGCCGTATAATTATATATTTTAGGAAGATATTTCTTAAAAAAAATTCTAAAACGAAGACGCCAATGGTATATTGTAATGGAATTCGAGTCTGTTGCCATCTACTTCCGATATTTTAGTTCCTGCTCCAATACGTGCAAAAACCGTTCTAGATGCGCGGACGGTTAACTTTGTTTAATAATCAAAGATTATTATCATTTATCTAAATTTATATTTTTATATTACTGCTGGTAGTCATAATTTAAAACTATCTGTATTGCAAGAAATAATTCTCTTTAGCATAGAAATAGCATAGTTTTATAAAATTGCAGTTGTTAATCCTTATTTCAAAGTATGATTATTATAAGGTGCATATTATACTTTTAATAGTCGAAAAACCTTAAGAAAGTTTCAAACTGTGAAAAATAGTTAATCGGAGAATCAGAATATGCTTCAGATTTCAACTCAAAGTTGCAGATTATAAAAAACTCAAATTACTTTGCAGAGGAAAAAAAAAGGTTTCAGGGAGTTTATCGGTATGGGTTGTTCAAAAATAGATGAAACATTTAAGTTCTAAAAGGTGATTTATAATACAATGGACCCCCGATATAACGCGCATGTCGGGCGGGAAACAACACCCGCGTTATAAGGTGAACCGCGTTATACCGAGCGACGCGGTGGCGCACAATAAATTTCACACTGTAAGCTTTTCTTTTCCTCATCATGCATACAATAATTAAACACTATTCAAAATACATGCAGGAACTCAATACATACACAATTACTCAATACGCAGTAACAATAAAATGCGATACTCACTAACGCCGCACGGACCTGTATTAACATGTTTGAACTTATCGCGAACATCGCCCGCGCTATAACCGAGTGCGCGGTATAGCGAGCAGCGCTATAACGAAGGTCCACTGTACTGCAATTCAAAGAGCTTGAAATATTTTAATAGCTCATGGTTTCTGCTTAAAATAGAGCTGAAAAATGTTTCAGATATCCCTAGATACCCAAACCAACATATTACCTGAATTGAATCTGGCATTTATATCCGTTAGAAGTCACCCGTACTATCATTAAAAGGAAAATAATCCTCACACTAGACAGTATCTTCAACAGAATGCTCAAAAATCTAACAAAATTTGCTCAATCATTATTTGCAAAATATAATAATCTTTGTTAAAGAAATTATCAGTCAGGAACTGGAATCACATCTTTTTCATAAGGAACTCTCCAATCATGTCTGGCTCACTTGTGGAACGCCAGGCACGTAGCCTGATGTCGCATAGTTCTAGTTCCCAAAATACTGGGCGGCGGTGGCTCAGTCGGTAGCGCGCCAGGCTCGTAATCTGTAGTTCCCAGGTTCGAGTCCCAGCTGGGTCAGCGTTGAGATTTATCTCCGCAAAAATTCCCCGCCCTGCCCACGGTCAGTAGGGGACACCGATGGGCTTGTAAAGGCCGCCGTCCGTCGGATGGGACGTTAAGCCGTGGCCCCGTGTGCGGGAGAGCCATACCCTGTGCACGTTAAAGAACACGCTGGATGGCCTTGACGGGAGGCTACCATCTGTCTCCCAACAGCTGTTCCAGTGGGTCCCCTCCCCCAACCTTCTCTGAGCCTTCGGGGTCCATGTGACCTGGCCATTTAGCCCATAGTGTGCAAAAAAGTGCCGCTCAGAGGTAAAACAACCCAACCCAACCCAAAATACTGCGTTGAGATATACAGTAAATGGCATTCGCCAATTAAAAAGCTTTCGTTGGGAGAGAACGCATTACGATAGATCTCCTAGTCAAAAAAATTTTTCCCATTTTTATCTCTAAGTATATAGTAGTAGTATATAGTAGATGACACTCCTCCCATCACAAATTTACCTTTGTCATAGAACTCATTACGATAGATCCCCAAGTCAAAAATGTTCTTCTCCTCTTTTAGGAAGATTAGAAAATCTATAAAATATATAGTAGATGACTTTTTCTTCTATTACCTCTACTAGCATTATCAAGGGGGGAGAGGGATCATATTGCCCCTCTCCCCCAAAGATCAAGTCTGGTTTACATATAATACAATATTATAATCAATTAATATATAAAGATTGAGATATTCGCTCCCCGGTCTCTTATGTGGATAAAGGGGGAAAGGTGGGGGAGCAGCAAGAGACTGATTTTCCACTGTAGTGTGACATTTATCCCTCCGCTTTTGTAGGCATTAAAACATTTCGTGAATATTACATGAAATATTCCTGTGTTTAATTGTTTTCTTCCTCTATCATTATTATTAGAAATATCAAAAATTGGGGAGTCATGCCCCCCCCCACACACACACACACACTCACACAACGATCCTTCTCTGTCTTTATATGTAGAGTTAGATTCGTTCCTTTATAACGATTACTTTATGACGTCTGCCAATCAAAAATGTTTTTCCCCTCTTTTAGGGAGATTTAGAAATTCTATAAAAAACACAGTAGGTGATTTTTTTTCTTCTATTACCTTTACTATCTTTATCAAGGGGGACAGGGATCCCTTTGACGCTCTCCCCCAAAGATCAGACCTGGTTTACATATAAATAATATTATAATTAATTAATTTATAAAGATTGAGACATCCGTTCCCCGCTATCTCATATGGAAAAAGGGGGAAAGATGCAGGAGACTGGATTTCCACTGTAGTGTGACATTCACTCCTCCGCTTTTAGGGGCGGGGGTGGCTCAGTCGGTAGCGCGCCAGGCTCGTAATCTGTAGTTCCCAGGTTCGAGTCCCAGCTGGGTCAGCGTTGAGATTTATCTCCGCAAAATTCCCCGCCCTGCCCACGGTCAGTAGGGGACACCGATGGGCTTGGAAAGACCGCCGTCCGTCGGATGGGACGTTAAGCCGTGGCTCCGTGTGCGGGAGAGCCATACCCTGTGCACTTTAAAGAACACGCTGGATGGCCTTGACGGGAGGCTACCATCTGTCTCCCAACAGCTGTTCTAATGGGTCCCCTCCCCCAACCTTCTCTGAGCCTTCGGGGTCAATGTGACCTGGCCATTTAGCCCATGGTGTGCAAAAAAGTGCCGCGCAGAGGTAAAACAACCCAACCCACTCCTTCGCTTTTATAGGCATTAAAGCATTTCGTGAATATTACATGAACTTTATTTTAATTGTTTTCTTCTTCTCTCAGTATTATTAGAAATTTCAAAAATTGTGGAGTCATCCCGCTCCCCAAAGATCCTTCTCTGTCGTTTTATGTTAGACTTAGATTCGTTACTTTATATATTGGGGCGGGGGTGGCTCAGTGGTAGCGCGCCAGGCTCGTAATCTGTAGTTCCCAGGTTCGAGTCCCAGCTGGGTCAGCGTTGAGATTTATCTCCGCAAAATTCCCCGCCCTGCCCACGGTCAGTAGGGGACACCGATGGGCTTGGAAAGGCCGCCGTCCGTCGGATGGGACGTTAAGCCGTGGCCCCGTGTGCGGGAGAGCCATACACTGTGCACGTTAAAGAACACGCTGGATGGCCTTGACGGGAGGCTACCATCTGTCTCCCAACAGCTGTTCCAGTGGGTCCCCTCCCCCAACCTTCTCTGAGCCTTCGGGGTCCTTGTGACCTGGCCATTTAGCCCATGGTGTGCAAAAAAAGTGCCGCTCAGAGGTAAAACAACCCAACAACCCAAATCCTCAAGCAGCCATGGGCTACAGAGGTCCAACCAGACCGTGCAATTTAGGTCTCCAAGCATATCTGTCGTTAGTTACATCTCCTGCATCTGGCCACTGCATACTAATTCTAATAAGGTCCTGTTTCACATTGTCTGCCCACCGCATCCTTGATCTTCCCCTCTTTCTGAGGAGTTTAGGCACACTGTTCATAACCCTATTCACCAATCTATAATTATCCATAAGGGCAACATGACTAAACCAACAGAGTTTCTCTCTCAACAGTATGCTGCTTAAAGGAAGTTGTCGAATCCTTTGCCTAACCTCATCATTACTTACAAACTGGAACCACCTAATGACCAAGATACTGCGTAAGCTTCTAGTATCGAACGAATCTGGTTTACAGTTATCTTGTTTACAAAGCGTCCAAGTTTCACTACCATAACTAACTGTAGAAAGAATCAAACTATTATACAGTCTAATTTTAGTCTTTAGGTGCATATGCCCATTTCTCCACACTTTCCATAGATTTTTAAAACTCTCGGCAGCAATCCCTATTCGTCATGCCGCACATCACCAGTATCTGTTACATAGCTCCCAAGATAATTAAACTGTGACACCTGCTCAAGACTGCAACCATTCAGATTAACTGAATCACAGCCTGCCTGACCAATTTTCATCACTTTAGTTTTCTCTCTGTTTATAACCAAACCTACTCTACTACCAGTCTCATCAACAGCTCGAATGAAAGAGTTCATCAACATCATTTGCCAAAAGGGCTAAATCATCAGCATAATATAAATCAGAAATTTTCGTATCTCCAGCCCATTTAAGGCCAAAATCTTTCCCTTGAAGTGAATTTTGCATAACATAATCAATAACCAAACTAAAGAGAAAAGGATACAAAATGCACCCTTGTCGAACACAGAAGTAATGCTAAACGAATTGCTACAAGCATTAACAATTCTCACACATGACTCAGTGTTATTATAGAGAGCTTTCATTATGTTAACTAACTTGTCAGGTATACCATATGATCTCACAATCAACCACAAATTATGACGATCAACAGAGTCGAAAGCCTTTTTGAAATCAACAAAGCTAGCAACGAAAGGTTTCTGAAACTCTAAACATTTCTCAAGAATCTGCCTAATGAAAATATCTGATCTACACATCCCCTAACACTTCTGAATCCACTTTGCTCATCACGCAATTGACTGTCAACCAGATTCTTAATTCTATTAAGCACAATCATGGAAAGAACTTTACCTGGAACAGAGAGTAGGCTGATACCCCTATAGTTATCACAAGAACTGCGATCACCTTTTTTGAAAATAGGGATAACAATAGCTCTGGTAAAATCCTTAGGAACCATGCCTTTATCATAAAGCATATTCAAAATTTCAGTCATCGAAGTGGGAACTGAAACATTCCAAGCTCTAAGCATTTCCGTAGTAATTTCATCTACCTCTGGGGATTTATGACGTTTAAATTTAGAAATATTCAAAATAACTTCAGATTGTGATATAGGGCCAACATTAAAGCCACCAATGCATCTGTCATCGTTACAAACAATGGGAGTATCACTAACCACTTTGTTTAGAACATCACTGAAATGTCCCACCTAGTCATGACAGAGTCCTCACCTTCTATAACATTTCCTTGTTTATCCTTCAATCCCTGTATACCTGTCCGTTTTCTACCACACAAAACATTAACTATCTCGTACAACTCTCTGCTGTTGTGCTGTCTAACTTAATTCCACGGCTTTGTCAGCCAAGCCACCAAGCCAAAGATTCTTATCAGCAGCTAACTGTACCTTTACACGTTTATTAAGCTCTCTATAATGCTCTCTATTAGCAATACTAGGGCATTGATTAAGGACATTCCTACAGATCGTTCTTTCTGAAATAAGTTCAAGTGCCTTATCACTTAAATAATTCTGTCTCCTCTGCTCCTTTTTTCCTAAAAGAATACTGTTAGTTTCCAAAAAAACCTGTTTAAAATGATCCCATTCTTCCTCAACTTCAGTAGTAAGCATACCATGACTGTCATAATGACTAAGTAACCTATCATGGTAAGCTTTAGCTATAACTGGGCCTTTCAGAGCTTCAATATTAAAAATAAATTTTTTAACTTTAGCACAACACTTTTTAAGTTTAAGTTGCAAGACACTTTTAACAAGGTAATGGTCAGATCCAATTTCAGCTCCCCTATATGCCCTGGTATTTCTAACAGAACTAGCCCATTTGCTGTTAATTAATATATAATCAATCATATTCTTATGCAGCCCGTCAGGTTAAACCCATGTGTACTTATGTATGTCGCGGTGTTTGTAATAAGTGTTAGTTATTCTGAATACATTGAGTTTACTTACCTGTAGGAGACGTTGCCCATTGCCATTGCAGCTACCAATACCAAAAGGGCCTATTACTCCTTCCCAAAGGTCAGAGTCAGTACCAACTTTGGCATTGAAGTCACCAAGAACAAGGGTAATATCTCCTTTCTTGACAGAATTCAAAATATCCTGAAGTTGTTCATAAAACCTATCCTTCTCATCCTCATCGGCATCCTCAGTGGGGGCGTAACAGCAGATAACATTCAAGTCTTTAACGCTTGTCTGAAATTTTGCTGTAAGAAACCTTTCATTAATGCACTCATATCCTAGAAGAGCATCACTAGTATGTCTGCTGAGAAGCAGACCCACGCCTTGGTGATGCTTATTGTCGTCCCTCCCTGAAAAGAGAAATTTAAGATTTTTTTTAAGAATCTGACCTTTATCTGTCCATCTGGTCTCTTGCAAGCCGAGAATATCTAAATTATAATGGTGGAATTCTTGTGTGAGGACATCAAGAGAAAAAGCTCTGTGCAGAGTCCTCACATTCCAACTACCTATGGAGAGAAAATGGTTAGTGGGATGTTTAAAGAAACTATGTTTATTGAGAGAGGGAATGCCGACAATATCAAACAGCCCCCTAATCGCAGACATGGGGCAAAGACCCGTTCCCCCACCATTAAAGGCTGAAGCCATCTACACTGGAAGACTTCCTCCAATGCAGAATTTGACGATGCCAATAGAAGCAAAGAGTTCAGGTGCCTGCGATGACTTCTGCTCAGGATTATCCACCAGCTGATAAACATATCCTGTGAATCTATTCACTTCGGGCTCTCAACCCACAAACAAACAGAAAACACAGCGGAAGATTTTCGCTCCACAGAAGCCCACCAGTGCAGAAAAATCAGGATCCATAATCAAGCTCAGAGTAATATATCTGTCCAGTCCAGTGGGTTTATATGGTCAGCACCAGGACCCCGTGTGGTTGACCACTCTTCAGCAGGGTAGAAAAAAAAGAAAAGTAGCCATGTTGTCCAGATCCGTAGACCACACTAATCTGGCAGCCCTCCCCTTCCGTTCCCTTCCAAAAGAGAATATCTCTTTTAAAAGGTACTAACGGCCTACACCACGAGAAGGCTGGGTCGAACGTTAGGTGTTAGACCTGGCCTGTTCTGTGCATCATCACTGGGGATTGGTAAACAGCTCTCCTTCCAGTTTATGCCTAGCTACCATTTTATCCCCCGAAAAATGCAGAGAGGAGGATTCATCGCGTAAATTCACTGAGTTCTCTTTTGCTTTAGATGTTTATTTGATGAAAGTTTTGCCAGTGATTCCTGATCTTTAGGAGTATATTTTTAAAGAAATGTAGAAATAGGAGATTATAAAGAAATTGGATAAGGTACGAATGGGGAACATCTCACAAGACATTAGTTTTTAAAGGGAGAGGACGCTCTCTTGCTCAATCGGTAGCGCGCCAGGCTCGTAATCTGCAGTTCCCAGGTTCGAGTAACAACTTTGAGATTTATCTTCGTTAACCAACACCCTACCCTCAAAGAGATGGGCAGGGGCATAGTTCTTGGGAGAAACTACTCCCGAAAGTTAATCGGAGTTGACAAAATTTGAAGTGACTGTGTAAAATCAAGGTGAATCCTGAAACCTGGGATTATTTTATTTTTGTAAAATTAAGAGGAATTAGCAAAATCTAGAACTTGGCAAAATCTAAGGTAGTTGTCAAAATCGAGGTAACTTCAAAAACCATGGCGGTTGCTGAAATTCGAAATACTTGGTAAAAATACAGGCGAGTTTTCTTAATTAGAATTACTTGTGAAGTTAATGAGAGTTGAAGAAATCGAGGAGATTTGGAAAAATTTGAAGTGACTTAGCAAATTCAGGGCAATGCAACAATTGGTTTTTTTTTCTGAAAAATTATGGCGAGTTGGCAAAATCTAGGGGAGTTGGCAAAATCGAGGCAACATGACAAAATCTAGGGGAACTGAGAAAATCCGAAGCGACTTGATAAAATACAGGTGTAGTTGTAGAAAATGGAATTATTTTTGTGCAAGTAAGGAGAATTGCAGAAATCGAGGCAACTTGGCAAAATGTAGAGGAGTTGACAAAATTCGAAACGACTTGGTAAAATACAGGCATGTTTTGAAAATTAGGATTGTTTTTGTACAAATAAGAAGAGTTGGCAAAATTCGAAGTGATTAGACAAATTGTTGGCAGATGAAAATATTGGGATTTTTCCTAAAAAAAGTAATGGTGAGTTTAAATGGGTAAAGTAATGGTGAGTTTAAATGGGTAAAGTAATGGTGAGTTTAAATGGGTAAAGTAATGGTGAGTTTAAATGGGTAAAGTAATGGTGAGTTTAAATGGGTAAAGTAATGGTGAGTTTAAATGGGTAAAGTAATGGTGAGTTTAAATGGGTAAAGTAATGGTGAGTTTAAATGGGTAAAGTAATGGTGAGTTTAAATGGGTAAAGTAATGGTGAGTTTAAATGGGTAAAGTAATGGTGAGTTTAAATGGGTAAAGTAATGGTGAGTTTAAATGGGTAAAGTAATGGTGAGTTTAAATGGGTAAAGTAATGGTGAGTTTAAATGGGTAAAGTAATGGTGAGTTTAAATGGGTAAAGTAATGGTGAGTTTAAATGGGTAAAGTAATGGTGAGTTTGGAAATTCGAGGTGACTTGGCGAAACCTGGGGGAATTGTGAAAACCGAGGCAACTTCACCATTTCTGGGGCAATTGGCCAAAATCGAAGCAACTAGGTGAAACGCCGGTTAGTTGTGAAAATTGGGTTTGGTTTTGTAAACAGGCCGTCCCGTGGCCGAGTGGTTAGCACGCTTGGCTACTGATTTAAGGGACCTGGGTTCGAGCCCCGGAATTAGGCATGGATGTGTGTGTCGTTTTTCTGCTGAGGTCCTGCCATCCTCTCAGATCTCCTACTGTGGCATATAAACTGACAGGCTCCTGTCAGACCTCTGTGGCAAGCAGCTGCTTGAGGGGGTATTTATTTATTTTTTTTTTGTAAACATAAGGAGTGTTCACAAAATCGACCAAATTTGGCGAAATGTAGGGAAGTTGCCTAATTTGGAAGGGAGTTGTTAAAGTGAAAGGAGATTTGAAAGAAGGGAATTATTTTGTGTAAGTCAAGTCGAGGTTGCTAAAACGAGGTTCTTGGTAAAAAATAATGGAACGAAGTACTCTGTACGTCCCTGACATATACATCATTTATGCAATGGTTCTGTAGTTGGCAATATTTGATTCCCCAGATGGAAAATTTTCGTTCTTTCCCCCCTCCCAACCAGAGTACTTCGCCACGCCCCTGCGATGGGCTTAAAAACACTGTCGTCTGAGATCCGAAGCAGTGTTGCCGTGTGCAGGAGAACCAATCAGTTTCAAATTATTTATAAATATTTTGATATGGATAAATGATTTTATGTCATATAATTTAATAATAATCATATATATTTTAGTTGTAGATTACGCAAATTGTATCGTTTCCATTTCAATACATGTATATAATTTCCTTTTTTGCTTTTCTTTTTTTGGTCTGTTCAGGTCTGGTGTGTCAAGGAGGCTTTGGCCTCTCCCTCAGCCCCTTTTCATAATCCTAGTGTGGGGGGGGTATAAAGGAGGCGAAATGTTACTAATCTTGTGTATACTAATGCATTTTTCAAAAATATATTTAAGGAACTCTAAAATGAAAGGGGCAAAATGCTGTATTAAAATAGAATTTCTTTGTCTGTTCTCCATCAATATCCAGGCTCGTAATCTGTAGTTCCCAGGTTCGAGTCCCAGCTGTGTCAGCGTTGAGATTTATCTCCGCAAAAATTCCCCGCCCTGCCCACGGTCAGTAGGGGACACCGATGGGCTTGGAAAGGCCGCCGTCCGTCGGATGGGACGTTAAGCCGTGGCCCCGTGTGCGGGAGAGCCATACCCTGTGCACGTTAAAGAACACGCTGGATGGCCTTGACGGGAGGCTACCATCTGTCTTCCAACAGCTGTACCAGTGGGTCCCCTCCCCCAACCTTCTCTGAGCCTTCGGGGTCCTTGTGACCTGGTCATTTAGCCCATGGTGTGCAAAAAAGTGCCGCACAGAGGTAAAACAACCCAACCCAACCCTCCATCAATATTTATTTTTTACAGATCGATCGAAACAATAGTTCCCCCTTCTGCCACCTTATTTTCCACTCTGCTATTTCTGGGATTTTAGTTCCTGCTCCAATACGTGCAAGACACCGTTCTAGATGCACGGAAGATGAAATAAGTTATAAGAAAAAAAAATTATTATTATTATTATTATTCTTCATAAAAATTTATGTTTTTATATCACTGCCGGTAGTCATAATTGAAAACTATTTGTATTACAAGAAATAAATCTCTTTAGCATAGAAATAGTATATTTTAATAAAATTGCACTTCTTACTCCTTATTTGAGAGTATGATTATTATTACGTGCATATTATACTTATAATAATCGAAAAACCTTATAAAGAAAGTTTTAATCTGTGAAAAATAGTCAATCTGAGAATCAGAATATGCTTCAGATATAAACTCAAAGTTGAAGATAATTAAAATCTCAAATTACATTACAGAGAATAAAATATTGTTACGTGGAATTTATCAGTATGGGTTGTTCAGAAATAGATGAAACATTTCAGTTCTAGGAGGTGTTTATAATACTGCAATTCAAAGAGCTTGAAATCAATAACTCATGGTTTCTGTTTAAAAGAGATTTCAAAAAAGTTTCAGTTACCCTAGATACACAAACCAACAGATTACCTGAATCTGCCATTTATATCCGTTAGAAGTCACCCCTACTATCATTAAAAGGAAAATAATCCTTACACTAGACATTATCTTCAACAGAATGCTCAAAAATGCACCAAAATTTCATGAATTATTATTTGAAAAAAAAATAATAATCTCTGTTAACGAAATTATCAGTCAGGAACTGGAATCAACATCATTTTCATAAGGAACTCTCCAATTATGGGTGGCTCATTTGTGGTGTGCCCGGCACATAGCCTAATGTCGCTAGTTCTAATTTCCAATATACTGCATTGCCAATATACAGTAAATGGCATTCGCAAATTCAGAAGCTTTCGTTGGGAGAGAACTTTTTACGATAGTCAAAAACATTTTCCCTTTTTTTTTATGGAGGTGTGAAACTGTCTAAAATATATAGTAGATGACACTCCTCACATCACAAATTTACCTTTGTCATAGAACTCATTTGCGATAGATCCCCAGTCAAAAATGTTCTGCCCCTCTTTTAGGGAGATTTAGAAATTCTATAAACATATAGTTGATGATTTTTTTCTTCTATTGCCTTTACTAGCATTATCAAGGGGGAGAGGGATCCCTTTGACGCCCTCCCCCAAAGATCAGGTCTGGTTTACATATAACATAATATTATAATCAATTAATTTGTGAAGATTGAGGTATTCGCTCCCCGGTCTCTCACAGGGAAAAAGGGGGAAAGATGCAGGAGACTGGATTTCCTCTGTAGTTTGACATTCACCCCTTCGCTTTTATAGGCATTGAAACATTTCGTGAATATTACACGAATCTGTGTTTAACTGTTTTCGTCCTCTATCACTATTATTAGAAATCTCAAAAATTGGGGAGTCATCCCCCCCAAAGATCCTTCTCTGTCTTTACGTGTTAGACTTAGATTCGTTACTTTATAATGATTGCGATAAGCGGGCCCCTAGTGCTGACAGGAATAAAAAAACTTATTTTTAACATTAATATTTTTTTAAACATCATGTAAGAAATTGATTTGGATTGTTTTACCTCTGAGCGGCACTTTTTTGCACACAATGGGCTAAATGACCAGGTCACATGGACTCCAAAGGCTCAGATAAAGTTGGGGGAGAGGACCCACTGGTACAGCTGTTGGAAGACAGATGGTAGCCTCCCGTCAAGGCCATCCAGCGTGTTCTTTAACGTTGGGTTGTTTTACCTCTGAGCAGCACTTTTTTGCACACCATGGGCTAAATGACCAGGTTGCAAGGACCCCGAAGGCTCAGAGAAGGTTGGGGGAGGGGACCCACTGGAACAGCTGTTGGGAGACAGATGGCAGCCTCCCGTCAAGGCCATCCAGCGTGTTCTTTAACGTTGGGTTGTTTTACCTCTGAGCGGCACTTTTTTGCACACCATGGGCTAAATGACCAGGTCACAGGGACCCCGAAGGCTCAGAGAAGGTTGTGGAAGGGGACCCACTGGAACAGTTGTTGGAAGACAGATGGTAGCCTCCCGTCAAGGCAATCCAGCGTGTTCTTTAACGTTGGGTTGTTTTACCTCTGAGAAGCACTTTTTTGCACACCATGGGCTAAATGACCAGGTTGCAAGGACCCCGAAGGCTCAGAGAAGGTTGGGGGAGGGGACCCACTGGAACAGCTGTTGGGAGACAGATGGTAGCCTCCCGTCAAGGCCATCCAGCGTGTTCTTTAACGTTGGGTTGTTTTACCTCTGAGCGGCACTTTTTTGCACACCATGGGCTAAATGGCCAGGTCACATGGACCCCGAAGGCTCAGAGAAGGTTGGGGGAGGGGACCCACTGGAACAGCTGTTGGGAGACAGATGGTAGCCCCCCGTCAAAGCCATCCAGCGTGTTCGTTAACGTGCACAGGATATGGCTCTCCCGAACACTGAACCACGGCTTAACGTCAAATCCGATGAACGGTGGCCTTTCCAAGCCCATCGGTTTTCCCCTACTGACCGTGGGCAGGGCGGGGAATTTTGCGGAGATAAATCTCAACGCTCACCCAGCTGAGACTCGAACTTTGGAACTACAGATTACTAGCTTGGCGGGCTACCGACTGAGCCACCGCCATTCTGTACGAAATTGAAGAAAAACTATTTGAAGTGGTAAGCAAGAAATTTCGACAGAGTAAATATTGAAAACCTGCACAAAAAAATCGATATCATTTTATTTGTTTTCGTGGAGGACTCAAGGTGGCAGAGTGCCCTCCCTCCATAAAACAAAAGGTAATCAGAAATAATCATTCGGCAATTCCAATGAGTTTTTTTGTTTTGTTTTGCTATAAATGCGTGCCTAAAAAAGACAATCAGTCCAACTTCGATCTTTACGATTGTACTTTTAAGAAAATGTAGAAATAGAGAAAACAAAGAAATGGATGAGGAATGAAAAGGGAACACCTCACAAGATCGATCCATAGTAAATACACAGAATACCCGTAGAATAAGACTTCAACAATAGTTAAAATATCCGAAAAAAATTATCGGTGTTGGAAAAGTTGCCTCTTCTGAAGTAAAGATGGCGCAAGGTCCGCCACATCTCAGTAAAAGATTTATAGGGTTGTTGTTGGGTTGTTTTACCTCTGAGCGGCACTTTTTTGCACACCATGGGCTAAATGGCCAGGTCACATGGACCCCGAAGGCTCAGAGAAGGTTTGGGGGAGGGGACCCACTGGAACAGCTGTTGGGAGACAGATGGTAGCCTCCCGTCAAGGCCATCCAGCGTGTTCTTTAACGTGCAGAGGGTATGGCTCTCCCGCACACGGGGCCACGGCTTAACGTCCCATCCGAAGGACGGCGGCCTTTCCAAGCCCATCGGTGTCCCCTACTGACCGTGGGCAGGGCGGGGAATTTTGCGGAGATAAATCTCAACGCTGACCCAGCTGGGACTCGAACCTGGGAACTACAGATTACGAGCCTGGCGCGCTACCGTCTGAGCCACCCCCGCCCCAGATTTATAGGTCTTATGCTGGAAAAGTTTGGCGTCTGATGCTTGGTTTAATTGTTAGAGCTCTGTGGCATGTATCTAGAGAGTTGTGGGTTCGCTTCTCGCCGTGTGAGCGATAATCCTTTTTCAGATGTTTTAATCTCACCAGATATTATTGAAAAGGGATGGGAGTTGGATCAATCGTTAGAACGCCAGAGTCATAACCTACAGATTCCAAGGTCGAATCCTGTCTGGGACAGAATTGTGGAAAACCTTTCTAAACTTCACGTACGAACTCTGAAAAGAAATCAGAAATCTTGAGAAAGAACTAATTTTTTGATCGCAGCCTGCCCCCCAACCCCCCTCGCCTCCCATCTTCTACAACTGTGTATCTGAAAAACTTTAAACCTTTTCCCGGTCACGCAGCCGCCGTCCGTCGGGTAGGACGTCAAGCCGTACCCTGTGCACGTTAAAGAACACACTGTATAGCTTTGACGGGAGACTAGCATCTGTTCCAGTGAGCCCCCCTCCCCCAACTTTCTCCGAGCCTTCGGGGTCCTTGCGTTTGCTAGCATTTTCAGAGAGGTGTTCCTTCGGTTCCCTCCCTATATCAGGTCCTGTCTTCATACATTATAATCAATAATTTATAACGATTGAGTTACATGGTTTCCGGTCGCTCATACGGGAAAAGCACGTTTGTTTTTGCTTTGAAAAAGGTTTTTCGAAAAAGAAGTTCCATGAAATTTAGAAAACACTATTTTAAGCGGTAAGTATGAACTATAAATAGAATATGAATTGGAATGTCGTTAAAAAAATCGAAATGGCTCTTTTTTAATTCATTGGCAGTGTCAATGGGGGGGGGCGGGGGTAAAGGAGTGGTTACTCCCCCTAAAAATGCAAAGAGAACTAATTAGAGCTAATTATCGCGTAATTTCACTGAGTTCTCTTTTGCTTTAGCAGCTTACCTGATGAAAGTTTTGCCAGTAATCCCTGAACTTTAGAAGTGCATTTTTAAAGAAATATAGAAATAGGAGATTATAAAGAAATGGGATAAGGTACGAATGGGGAACATCTCACAAGTTTGGGTTGTTTTACCTCTGAGCGGCACTTTTTTGCACACCATGGGCTAAATGGCCAGGTCACATGGACCGCGAAGGCTCAGAGGTTGGGGGAGGGGACCCACTGGAACAGCTGTTAGGAAACAGACGGTAGCCTCCCGTCAAGGCCATCCAGCGTGTTCTTTAACGTGCACAGGGTATGGCTCTCCTACACACGGGGCCACGGCTTAACGTCCCATCCGACGGACGGCGGCCTTTCCAAGCCCATCGGTGATTGTGCATTACCTAAGCATTAGTCAGATTTAATTATTGAAATCTTTAAACATATATAATTTGCCTTCGGTCTTCTCTTCTTTCGTTAAACGGATGTCCGGGCCCGATGTATCCTACATGATTATATAGTCTTGCTCAATTAGTAGCAAGCCGAACTCGTATTCTGATGTTTGCTGGTTCGAACCCCCAATGTGGCTGTATTGGTGTTCAAGTGTTTAAAGAGTACGGGTAACTTTTTCGAATGCGAATAATGTATCCAAGTGTTTTGTTATTTTGGAAAGCTATTGCTTTAATATTTTAAAAAGGTTTTGGATATTATTTTTGAATTATATTTAAGTTTATGATATTTATAATTCCCTAAGACGACGAATTTCACATATTAATTCAATTGGTATCAAGTTCAACTTACCAGTTGTCTGTATTTAGCCTTGAACGTTCAAAAATGCTTTATTGCTTTATTGGAATTTGCTGCTTTAATGGAATCAAAAATTGTTCATAATATCATTTTATTCCGTATCTTAAAAAGGTAGTGATTAACCCTTTCAGGACCATACGGTTTCTAAGAGTAAATATTAGTATGTAACTGTTTATTTTAGTTTGTTTAGACGTAAAATAAATAAAAATCATAAGAAAAAGACATAACAATGTGTAATTTTTTTGGAATTTTATGGGAAATATTTTTCCCAATGGACTATAAAGGTAACACAAATTATAGTTAGGCTTATTATGCAATGTCTTTTATTTATTGGTTTATTATAACAAAATGTTAACTAAAATAATGCAAAATTATGAAATAAAATTACTATACAAAATGATGTGCTAATTATGATATTCTGCGAAGCAATTTCTTTTGGTAGTGAGGCAAAGATGGACATTGCACATAGTACATGTATTATGCGTCCTGACAGTTCTGTTTTTGTTTTCTAAACGTTCCCGTTTACGTAATTGCGTTCGGCATACATTCTATTTTGACATTCTGTATAAAAAATGCAGATAAGGTTATAATTAAATACGACAATCACCAATTTTAAAATGGGAAAAAATGTTTCCCTTAGTCGTGAAAGGGTTAAGGAATCAATAATGCTATTTCTTTAATTTACTACCTATTTATTTTCAACTCTATTTATTTTTTATATCTCGTTTAATTTTCAACCAAATTTTTTAATTCCATTTTAATGATTGATCATAAGCTTTTACTCTGTAATATGATCCAAAACCCCTAATACGAAGGAAAACCCCTAATACCCTCAGAGCTGACAGAAACAAGATAATACTGATGGTTTTCCTTTTTACGAAGGAAAACCCCTAATACCCCCAGAGATCAAATGACAGGCTGTTGCAAAGAATGTCGATTGCTAAATAATACATGACTTTATTTCATGGTAGGGAGCTTTCAATATAGCTTTGCGTTCACATAACATGGAAATGTCCCAATACTTTTGATTATTTAGTATAATTTGTTCATTCCCAGAGCAAAAAAAAAGAAAGGAAGGAAAATGTTCTAATATCAAGAACTTGATTTTTAAATTCAATTGCCTATTGAATTTAGGGTCTGTAAATGGTAGCAAGGTAGTCACTGGAAGGAGAGCTATGCACCAATCCCCTATGATGATGCATAGAACCGGCCAGGCCTAGCACCTAATGTCCGACCCCGCCTTCTCGTGGTGCAGACCGTTAGTACCTTTCAAAAGAGATACTCTCTTGTGGAAGTGAACGGAAGGGGAGGGCTGCCAGATTAGTGTGGCCTACTGACAACTATGGCTACTTTTCTTTTTTTTTTCTACCCTGCTGAGGAGTGGTCAACCACACGGGGTCCTGGTGCTGACCATATAAACCCACTGGACAGATATATGGCTCTGAGCTTGATTATGGATCCTGATTTTGCTGCACTGGTGAGCTTCTGTGGAGGGAAAATCTTCCGCTGTGTTTTCTGTTTGTTTGTGGGTTGACAGCCCCAAGTGAATAGATTCACAGGATATGTTTATCAGCAGGTGGATAATCCTGAGCAGAGGTCATCGCAGGCACCTGAACTCATTGCTTCTATTGGCATCGTCAAATTCTACATTGGAGGAAGTCTTCCAGTGTAGATGGCTTCAGCCTTTAGTGGTGGGGGAACGGGTCTTTGCCCCATGTCTGCGATTAGGGGGCTGTTTGATATTGTCGGCATTCCCTCTCTCAATAAACATAGTTTCTTTAAACATCCTACTAACCATTTTCTCTCCATAGGTAGTTGGAATCTGACGACTCTGCACAGAGCTTTTTCTCTTGATGTCCTCACACAAGAATTCCACCATTATAATTTAGATATTCTCGGCTTGCAAGACACCAGATGGACAGATAAAGGTCAGATTCTTAAAAATAATCTTAAATTTCTCTTTTCAGGGAGGGACGACAATAAGCATCACCAAGGCGTGGGTCTGCTTCTCAGCAGACATACTAGTGATGCTCTTCTAGGATATGAGTGCATTAATGAAAGGTTTCTTGCAGCAAAATTTCAGACAAGCGTTAAAGACTTGAATGTTATCTGCTGTTATGCCCCCACTGAGGATGCCGATGAGGATGAGAAGGATAGGTTTTATGAACAACTTCAGGATATTTTGAATTCTGTCATGAAAGGAGATATTACCCTTGTTCTTAGTGACTTCAATGCCAAAGTTGGTACTGACTCTGACCTTTGGGGAAGGGTGATAGGCCCTTTTGGTATTGGTAGCTGCAATTGCAATGGGCAACGTCTCCTACAGGTAAGTAAACTCAATGGATTCAGAATAACTAACACATATTACAAACACCGCAACATACATAAATACACATGGGTTTCACCTGATGGGCAGCATAGGAATATGATTCATTATATATTAATTAACAGCAAATTGACTAGTTCTGTTAGATACCAGGGCATATAGGGGAGCTGAAATTGGATCTGAACATTACCTTGTTAAAAGTGTGTTGCAACTTAAACTTAAAATGTGTTGTGCTAGGGTTAAAAAATTTGCTCTTAATACTGAAGCTCTGAAAGACCCAGTTATAGCCAAAGCTTACCATGATAGGTTACTTAGTCATTATGACAGTCATGGTATGCTTACTACTGAAGTTGAGGAGGAATGGGATCATTTTAAACAGGCTTTTTTTGGACACTAACAGTACTCTTTTAGGGAAAAAGGAGCAGAAGAGACAGAATTATCTGAGTGATAAGGCACTTGAGCTTATTTCGGAAAGAAAGAACTGCAGGAATGTCCTTAATCAATACCCTACTAGTACTAATAGAAAGCATTACAGAGAACTTAATAAACGTGTAAAAGATCAGTTAGCTGCTGATAAGAATCTTTGGCTTGATGGTTTGGCTGACAAAGCCGAGGAAGCAGTTAGACAGCACAACAGCAGAGAGCTGTACCAGATAGTTAATGTTTTGTGTGGTAGAAAATGGACAGGTATACAGGGATTGAAGGATAAACAAGTAAGGTTATAGAAGGAGAGGATTCTGTGATGGCTAGGTGGGCTGAGCATTTCAGTGATATTCCAAACAATGCGGTTAGTTCTATTCTCATTGTTTGCAATAATGATAGATGCATTGGTGGCTTTAATGTTGGCCCTATAACACAATCTGAAGTTATTTTGGCTGTTTCTAAACTTAAACTTCATAAATCCCCAGGGGTAGATGAAATTACTACAGAAATGCTTAGAGCTGGAAATGTTTCGGTTACCACTTGGATGACTGAAATTTTGAATAACTTTTATGATAAAGGCATGGCCAGAGCTATTATCCCTATTTTCAAAAAAGGTGATTGCGGTTCTTGTGATAACTATAAGGGTATCAAGCCTACTCTCTTTTCCAGGTAAAGTTCTTTCCATGATTGTGCTTAATAGAATTAAGAATCTGGTTGACAGTCAATTGCGTGATGGACAATGTGGATTCAGAAGTGGTAGGGGATGTGTGCATCAGATATTTTCACTTAGGCAGATTCTTGAGAAATGTTTAGAGTTTCAGAAACCTTTGGTTGCTAGCTTTGTTGATTTCAAAAAGGCTTTCGACTCTGTTGATCGTCATAATTTGTGGTTGATTGTGAAATCATATGGTCTACCAGGCAAGTTAGTTAACATAATGAAAGCTCTCTATAATAACACTGAGTCGTGTGTGAGAGTTGGTAAGTCTTGTAGCAATTGGTTTAGCATTACTTCTGGTGTTCGACAAGGGTGCATTTTCTCTCCTTTTCTCTTTAGTTTGGTTATTGATTATGTTATGCGAAATTCACTTCAAGGGAAAGATTTTGGCCTTAAATGGGCTGGAGATACGAAAATTTCTGATATAGATTATGCTGATGATTTAGCCCTTTTGGCAAATGATGTTGATGAGCAGTGCCGGATTTCTGTCTAGGCCTACAAGGCCCCGGCCTAGGGGCCCAGCCAGCCTAGGGGGCCCCTGACTTTCTTACGAAACTACATCGTTTGGAATCTAAAGACATCCGTGAAGGAGCAAGAAACCTTATAACTTTTTATCCGGGGGATTTGGGGGATTTGGATAGGACTTTGGAAAACGAGTGTCTGCACCTGCAAGCTCATTTTTCGTCGAATGATGAAGTTATGGAGTTATCGTCACTGAAGCTATACAAATACTTATCGGAAAAAGGCTTTTTGGACATTTATCCAAACGTAGGAATTGCGCTCCGAATGCTGTTGTGTACACCAGCGTCAAACTGCTCAGCAGAACGGTCGTTTTCAGCGCTAAAGAGAGTAAAGAATTGCTTAAGATCTAACATAGGAGAGAACAGGCTCAATTCACTCTCTGTAATGTACATAGAGTCAGAAATAATGCAGTCAATTGACTACGATGACGTCATTCGTTCTTTTGCACAGAAGAAAGTTCGTCGTATGATTCCATAAATTTTATAGAATAACGTAACTATAGTAACATAGACTGTATTATTCTGATGTTTATTAAAGTCATTAAAGTCGATTAAAAATTATATGTTCTGTACTAGTGCATTTAATTTGCTATATTTCCAAAATAGCTTCGAGATGGTGGGGGGGGCCCAAATGTCAAGTGCCTAGGGGCCCTGGGTCTCTAAGTCCGGGCCAGTTGATGAGATGAACTCTTTCATTCGAGCTGTTGATGAGACTGGTAGTAGCGTAGGTTTGGTTATAAACAGAGAGAAAACTAAAGTGATGAAAATTGGTCAGGCAGGCTGTGATTCAGTTAATCTGAATGGTTGCAGTCTTGAGCAGGTGTCACAGTTTAATTATCTTGGGAGCTATGAACAGATAATGGTGATGTGCGGCATGAGATTAACAGAAGAATAGGGATTGCTGCCGGGACTTTTAAGAATCTATCGAGAGTGTGGAGAAATAGGCGTAGACACCCTAAGGACTAAAATTAGGCTGTATAATAGTTTGGTTCTTTCTAGGGTTAGTTATGGTAGTGAAACTTGGACACTTTGTAAACAAGATAACAGGAAGCTAGATGCTTTTGATTCCAGATGCTTACGCAGTATCTTGGGCATTAGGTGGTTCAACTTTGTAACTAATGATGAGGTTAGGCAAAGGAGTTTGCAACCTCCTTTAAGCAGCATATTGTGCAGAGAGAGACTCCGTTGGTTTGGCCATGTTGCCCGTATGAATAATTATAGATTGGCGAATAGGGTTATGAACAGTGTGCCTAAAGGCCTCAGAAAGAAGGGGAGACCTAGGATGCGGTGGGCAAAGAATGTCAAACAGGACCTTGTTGGAATTGGTGTGCAGTGGCCAGATGCAGTAGATGTAGCTCAGGATAGACTTGCTTGGAGAACTAAATTGCACGGTCTGGTTGGACCTCTGTAGCCCATGGCTGCTTGAGGATGATGATGATTGAATTTAGTTACACAGCGCCAGGGCAAGAGTTTCATCACCATTTCCAGAACTTTAGTCCAATAGTTGACTTCGTTATGCTGTGTAGTTTCCGCTCCTCTGACAGTGTCTTATGTTCCTCCATTGATCGTATACCATGCAATAAGCAATATGGAGTGTAGTCTCCTCATGCAGTTTAACATTCTTTGAAATTTTGGTCCAATCTGGAATCCCGGTAACCCATGATACAATACAGTTTTTCCGCAAACAACAACAGGCTTAACAATATACTACATGAATCCCTACAGAGCATCAGAGCCATGTCCGTTTCATTCGTACTCCATCCTTATTCGTGGAATAATAATAAGCGTCTGAAAAGCACCTATTGTTCTGCTTTAGATCTTTAAGGAACTGGAAAACAGGTTGGCATGCCCATTACTGATAATCATTCGTTTCACGTCACTAGTAAGTTGATCTTCGAAATTAATTGTATTTTCGTCTTTCAGAATGTTTGAAATGTTGTTAGTACTGTTCGTGCCAGTATCATAGAAGTGTCATAAGTAATTGACATTAATTCGTCCATATCAGCTTTTTTCTCTTGGTCACAAGCGTTTGGTTTGAATAAATACCTTTACGAAAACTTCATCTTTATTTTTTTCTACTATCTGCTCAGTTTCACTTATTCGTACATTAGCATTCATTTCTCGGTCACCCATTGCAACATATGTTCTCAAGTCTCCTTCACAAGACTTAAAATAGTAGATGTTTTGCATATCTTTTTAACATTTTCTTCTTTTTCTTAATTTTTCTTTTTGTCGATCCATTAAGATACTTTGGTTTACAATTTTTTTCTGAAATGATGGAGCATAAATTAAGTAATTATTAAAAAAGGGAATCATACTCTCTCAAATTCAAATATTCACTATCAATAACATAAACTGGTAGATGACAATCTCATGTGGAACTAAAGAAATCTGAGAGAGAAAGACGACGTCAAAGACAGGCCTTCGTATTTTGTGTCCAATCAAAGCCCACCACAGTCATACAACTGTAAACACTATGTTTGTCCACATGTGAACCACTAAGTTCTGCATATTTCCTTTAACCTTTTCCAGTCAGCACTTCTCTGTGAATTTTCAACCTTCCGGATGGCACAAGTGCTCAAAATTCTCCCCGAACTTGAAAGATTTCCTTTATAAAACCCCTGATTCACACACAATACTTGCTTCTGCGCCATGCCAACCCTTATCTCCACTTTAATTACTAGGCAGGACACGTGAAAACCAATTGGTTTGGCCACTGATAGGACCTTCAAACACCCCTCATGGATATGGAAAGGACGGGCGGAGAGGGTGGAGGATAGCTGGAATAAAAGGATAAAGCTTTGCAGTCATCAAAATTGACAGCAAACGCTATCAACAGGTTCAGAGACTGAGAAGGTACGTAGATTGAAAATAGCAGTGTGGAAAAACATTTGTTTTATATCTTTTATATACTAGAAACGTAAAATTATTCCTTTTCCTTTTACGAATGTTTCTCCTGCTCCAAAAACTGATATGTAAAAATATTTGCAATCAATGCTTGTCTATTTTAAATGAAACGGTAAATGTTCTTGATTTTAATTTTGGGCACCCTTAAGCTCAGAGCCCTGATGCAACTGTACAGTCTTGCATCACTGGATGAGACGCCTCTGTCTTGAAGGATTTTTCATTCAACTGAAACTGAAAATTTTCTAGCGATTTCTTTAAAGAAGCACTAGAGCAGGTTGCAGAAGGCAGTTTGAAAACATTGATGCCATTGAAGTTTGCTTGCTTTGCGATTCAAATGCTGGAAATATACTACAAATTTTCCTTTATTTGGTCGAGAAGACTCAAAAAGTCACACTGATAAAAGACAGTCTTTTAATAATTCTTTTCAATAGTTTTATTTTATAAACTTGAATGCACCTCTTTTAAAACATATACATTCTGGTTTGAGTTTTATTAATAAAATAAGCTGCATTTTGCGTTTTTCTTGTTATTGCTCTTGACCCAATAAAATTATAATTTATAGCTCCAAAATTTATTGGTTTATTTTTTTTTTCAGGTTTAGATCGTGACCCCAAAACAGGTGGATTTAGTCCATTTTAAACCCTTTATATGTGGATTCAAACAGTATCCTTTAGATGTCGGACATTAAAAATGCTAATTTTCTCTTTTGAGGAAAGAAGTCAACAACTTTCTAACCAATTCTTTCGCACAGAGTCAGCGAGGGACAGAGTGTGTTCTTTTGGTGGTAACCTGCGAACGGTGAGTATGCAAGTTTTGGCTCTCGTAACTTTTAAATTTTTTTTTTTTGCGATTGGCCTTTATTAGAGGCAAATTTCACCATGAACTTCGAAAAGCATCTTCATTCTATAAAGTTACCCTTTCTAGTACGAATAAAAGTACTGTAAAATTAATACCGGATCCTGCTTTAGAAACGTGGTTTTAAACAAAGGATACGATTTTTACTTCAGCCGTTTGTTATATATTGAAAGCTGTTAAGGAGCATAACGTAAATGATTATAATACGACCAACGTATTCAATGAAAGGGTTAAATAAATAATATAAACAGCACAAATTGTACATATTCCACGTCGCTCAAAACGACAATTGCTAATTCAGCAGGGACGAGTAAGCAGATTAATGAATTTTTATGATAAATATTTAAAAGTACGTGAAACAAAATCATAATTCCAGTATTAAATATAAATTTTAATAGCAGATTGTATATTATTCATCTCCATTGTTTAAAAGCCTAATAATATGGTATCTGATACTAGGCATTATAAGTTACTATTTCCAATCTGATCAGAAGTGTGTAGAGCCTCAGCCGCCATCTTGTTTTCGTTTTGCCGCTGTGAAAAAGTCGATGGTAAAAGTGGTTCATTCCACATCTACCTTGAGATGCGTTTAGAGGATATATACATAAAACTTAAGGGCCACCCACTTATAATGCATACTTGGTAAAACGACATGTATCCTTGCCTACTGTTTTAGCTTCTACGGTATTTCCTGAAAGCTTATCAGGAATGGCTAGTCTGATGGTCCTTATGTTCAGTTTTCTAGCAAAGAGAAATTGCCATCTGGTGTGCAAATAATTATTTCTCATATTGTAGGGGAAAAAAAACCCAGATTTTGATGTGTGAAATGGCTACAAGAGAAAAAATTACATTCGGATGAATTTATTAAATGAACATCGTTTTTGCAACTATCGTAAATACTGAATCAGCGAGAAAACAAAAGGGTCACAGTACAAGATGGTGTTACAGAATAAATGTAAGAAGTGGGAATGTAACATATGACACAGTGGTTAGAGGTTTTACGAATGCTGCAAATTGGAAATGTTTTTAGCAATGCAGATTATATAGAAGGCTCCCAACGATCTGAAATTCTTCTATACAGTGGACACTTGTTAATAAGTGTATACAATTATTCTTTTATACACTTATTTCTTGATACTACCAATAGTGAAGTGCGCATTTTTATTTTATTTGAAAGTTGAATAAAAATATTTTCCTCATCTTTAAATGTGCATATTATTTTTTTTTTTTGATAAACCTTTACATGTTTTAAAGCTGTCAGCTTCACTGTGCATATATAAACAGGAAAGTGTATACATTTGCTTTTCTGAACAAAAAAAATCAAAAACAGTACTTCCTTTTCATAGTGGCCTTGGCAAGAAAGGGGAGTTGTAGTAGTTTTAGATGAATTGAGTGATTGTTAGTAGTTATATACAGGTAATAAAATGTAATTGTGACATGTTATAATAATTATACATTACAATAAATCACAATTATTATAGTGATATTGATTTTGTTAGATATTTAGATACTTTTCAGTTAACAGGGTGCCAGTCGTAATTGTGCACCACTCTTCATATCCAGGGAATCTGTCATCCGCATTATAAAAAATGCCCCGATTGAGCGAAGGCCAAGTGAGAATGAATCAGTGAAGTGGTTTTTTATTCGAGGTTGTCCAAAGAAAGTAAACGTCAACCAGATTGCAAAAAGTCATTAAAAGCTAGATATCACTGGCATGTTAACTGAAATGGATTTGACAAGTAGTAAAGTGAAATACTAGTATTCTAACTCAAATTGAGCAACCTCGAATAAAAAACACTTTACTGATTCATTCTCACTTGGCCTCCACTCAATCAGGGCGTTTTTATAATGTGGACAGATTCACTGGATACGAAGATTGACACACAATTGTGACTGGTGCCCTATTAACCAAAAACTACAGATATTTATTGCATTTTTTGTTATTAATGATTTATTGGGAGTATATATATATATGGAAGGATTTGGTGACTTTTTTTTACATAGAAATATTGGAGAGTTGTCTGAGTAAAAATCGCAGTTCATAATGGAGGCAGGATGATTAGTTATTCGGTTTTTTATTTTTGAGAAATGTTTTTTTTTAATGGATGGTTTTTTTCAATAGCTTAATTCAGTTTGGTTATGCTTTTTTTTTTTTGGTCAAAATTAACAAATATTGGTCCTTTTTATAGCAATTTCTCGCCAAGGCCACTATAAAAGGTACCTCAATAACTGTCAAAATGTTAAATTTATCTTACACATAATATGGGACTGTTTATTGCGTTGTATGAGTACTAGTCGCAGTTTTTTTGTTGTGGTATATGGGAGTCCACTGTAGGTGATATGCTTGTGCTAGAACAAGTGGTGTTGCTTTGGCATTGTTAAAGTGCTTAGGTGATTTTGGCTATTGAATCATGATACCGGATGCCATATGCAAACAGTTGTTTTAGGTCGTAAACAGAGAAATGTAACCTTAGCCATTAGCTGCTCAGGGACCCTATTTAGAACTTGGCCCCGGGGCTCCCAATTGCTTAATACGTCTACGATTGTTACCCTTCTTTGGTTGAATAGGAATACAGTTGAAGGCCGTGATCTATAATACAATCATTGGTTCTTTTGACGTTGGGGCGGGGGTGGTTCAGTCAATAGCACGCCAGTCTCATAATCTGTAGTTCCCAGTGGGGCAGTGCAAGTTGGTTCAATAAATGTCTTTTTTTTTGTATTTATTTTGGTTTTAATAAAATAATCGACTGGTGCCCTGTTAACCGAAAAGTACTGTTTTTTATATGTAATGCACCAGGTGTATAATGGTTGAAATGAATGCCTTCCATGAAAAACTGCAAAATGGCCAACAGGCAGGTTCTGTAGTGCGAATAATCTTACTGGTTTTTAACGTTCTAAGAAACTGCCTGCATTGTATGTTTAAAAGAAAACCAGAATCACGTACTTTATTTCCTTTTTATCATATAGGAGGTGAATAGCAATTGAATAAAATAATACCCATTACTATGTACAGTTTGAAAGGTTTTTCGGTAATTAATTAAATTAAGCATTTTTGGGCGAGTATTGCCAACACTAAGTTGTTTAAGCAACATTAGCAGTTCCATCAAGCATTTCAAGTGTCTTAAGTGACCGAGTAGTAATTTGGGAGAATTACCATTTTGTTCAATTTTATTCATTTTCAAGAAATCTCGGCAATGATTCAAAACCTTTTTTTGTGCAGTGTTTGCATGTCACCTAGCAAGATTTTATCATTGTTGGCTAAGGTACAGTTGCAATGTATCCATATGTGTAGGTTGAATTAACTGGCCTGATCAAATTTTGATCTTAGATTTTCATTAACCCTTCCCACGTCCAGCTATTTTTTTCATTCTGATCAAGAAATTACTTTAGATCTTTATTGCCAAATAACTAATGAAAGAAATTGTAGAATCACTGCTTTATTAACTAAATATTATGATTTTTTTTTTCTTTGGGTGTTGCAGTTTTGGTGGTCTTGTCTAAGTACAAAAGGTTTGCACCAAGAGTTGAGTGGCACAGTCAAGATAGAGTGGGGATTAAAGTTTATGTAAACACCCTAGAAACTTGTAATTTCTTTTTAAATGAAAATTTTCAGTGAGATTAGCTTGGGGGAAATAAAACATTCTTGAAATTGATCGATTTCCAAAGAAGTTTTTTGCTTCCATATCCAAAACCTCATTTATTTTCAAGATACAATACAAAATTTACATATTTTACTTCAGTAGAATTCATTAAATTCTCTTTAACTTGGTTATAACATTACCTATTTCTATTGAATAATTATTTATCTTAAAGTTGACTTGTTTATTGGATTGTGCAACAGGTCAACTTTTCTCAAAATATGTTATGAAAAGAAATGTTTAAGCCAAAATTTTGTAATTCAGAAATAGCCTTTCTACCAATGTGCATTAAAATCATTTCTGTATTAGTTTTTCAAATAAATTTTTTTACTGCAAGACTAAAAAAAAGTGATATAAAAACAAGTAGTCTTTTCACATTTTTATTTTCAGGAAATTCAGAATTAAATGCTGATTAATTTGGTATGTAACATGCCATAATTCTTTTCATTAGATATTTGACAAAAAAAAGTTCTGAATTAAATTTTTTTCGCTGAGCATAGGGAGAAAATAAGCATGGCCTCTTGGTGGAAACCAGTTTTTCAGGCTGGACACTAAAAGGGTTAAATAATGTAACGGCTGATAAATATTTTATCTTGAATTTAAAAAAAAACAATTTGGTATTGAATGTTTTGTGAATAAGATAATTTCTAAATGTGCTAAATGCATTTTAAGTACCAATAAGTTATAGTTACCAGAAATAGAATATACACCATTAAAATACAAATAGTGCAAATATGCGATTTGGTCTTGGGTACCTTTCACTTTCATAATGGCATAACTTTTGAATGGGCTCGTCCATTCAATGCTATTCCTTGCTCTTCACTACCTTCATTTTGGTCGAGACGCTTAAGAAAACAATCCAGATTAAAATCACATCAGATGCAGTTTAAACAAAAACCAATATATCTGTATTAACTACACGGATGGATATTATTGCAACTCGACAGTTTTGCACGCAAAAAGTCCTATAGGGTAGTAGAGTGCTCTACACTGCATTGTCAAATTAAAAACAAAAGTTGAGTTTAAAGAAATGACTAGTGAAGATGTTACTCTTAATGATAAATCAATAGGTACGAACGTTAATATTTTTAAAAGCCTTGCTGAGCAAACAGTTGTATCCGATATCAGTTAGTTTCCCAAACTACTCTTTCCTCTCAAACAGCTGCTTGCTATAGAGGACTGTGACAGTAACCACAGTTTATATGCCATAGGTTTGTGAGGGTGGTGGGGGCTCAGTAAAAACATCCATGGTGTACCTAGTGCTTGAACCCGGTTCCCTTAAATCAGTAGCAAAGCATGCTAACCACTTGGCCAAGTGACTGCTAATATACTTCATTCAGAGTTGTATATACTGTGATTATAGAATTATTTTTTTCTTATTAATTAAACATGAATTGTGAGTTGATTCCCTTTAGCTTCGCCTGATTGGGAAAATCCCTATTATGGCCACATAAGGGAAGATATTAAGTTTCTTCTGAAATTAGATTTTTTCAAATTAACTATAAAATGAAAAAAGTTCAGAAGAAAACAGTTTACAAGTTAACTTGAAAGACCATTTGCATCTAGCAAAAATGAATGCTTAAGAGATTTGTTTTCCATTTAGGTGCTTTAAGGCCTTCCAAGGTTGGATTTAAAATCAAAGATGCAGAAGAGAATCTTCTCTTGGGGTGCCTTGCCGCTCGGCACGGACGAATTTTCGAAGACTGCATTTTCTGGAGTCTAGTCAAGTCACTTCCTCTTTGCTAGTCATCGTGTGACTGCAGCTGGAATAGGTTCTATTCTCACTTTTTTTTAAACTTTAGCTGTTCTATTTGATGATAAGGAGATTGATTATTTTCACAAAGGAAGGCATCCCATAATAGCTTATGCGAGTAATGTTTTAGTATGATTTTAGTGTATTATAATTACTGTTTACGCTATGTAAGCAATGTTTTTCTGATATCCTGTGCTGAATATCAAACGAAATAAATTTATAAATATTTATGTTGCATACTACATTGCGTGGCACCTAGCAAGCCATACTACGTTGCATGTATATGCCTGTAGTGTAACAAATTATATGCAACACATTAGGCAGTTGGTGTGACCTTTAATAAAACAAAATACCCCCTCAAGCAGCTGCTTGCCACAGGTCTTTTTAAAAAGGAAATGGATTACCTATATTATATGCATATTACAGTAATCCTATTTAAAATTTTATGACAATAGAACAGTGTCCTTTGATCTTCATCATCCTCAAGCAGCCATGGGCTACGGAGGTCCAACCAGACTGTGCAATTTAGTTCTCCAAGCAAGTCTATCCTGAGCTGCATCTGGCCACTGCACACCAATTCTAACAAGGTCCTGTTTGACATTGTCTGCCCACTGCATCCTAGGTCTCCCCCTCTTTCTGAGGCCTTTAGGTACACTATTCATAACCCTATTCGCCAATCTATAATTATCTATATGGGCAACATGGCCAAACCAACGGAGTCTCTCTCTGCATGTGAAAATAGAAAAGTGAAAGAGATTCTGCAGTACCTACTCTCGTGATTTTGTTGCACTTTTCAGCTCCAAGTAGGACTTGTGTTCTATCTTGGCGTTCCCACTTGTGCAAGATTAACAGCTGTGTTGCTATATTCCAGTTCTTTGCATTTGATCTGTAATACGAAACATATCGACATTCAGTGCCTGTCTTGCATCGATTACTTTTTGTGATAATAGAAAAGTAAGAGATATTAACCCTAAAAAGAACCAAACTATTATAGTCTAATTTTAGTCTTTGTGGAGAAATAGGCATATACACCTAATCTCCACGGATTCTTAAAAGTCCCGGCAGCAATCCCTGTTCGTCTGTTAATCTCATGCCGCACATCACCATTATCTGTTACATAGCTCCCAAGATAATTAAACACAGCTCCCAAGATTGACACCTGCTCAAGACTGCAACCATTCAGATTAACTGAATCACAGCCTGCCTGACCAATTTTCATCACTTTTCTCTGTTTATAACCAAACCTACTCTACTACCAGTCTCATCAACAGCTCGAATGAAAGAGTTCATATCATCAGCTTAATCTAAATCTCAATGTTATTATAGAGAGCTTTCATTATGTTAACTAACTTGTCTGGTATACCATATGATTTCACAATCAACCACAAATTATGACGATGAACAGAGTCGAAAGCCTTTTTGAAATCAAAGCTAGCAACCAAAGGTTTCTGAAACTCTAAACATTTCTCAATAATCTGCCTAAGTGAAAATATCTGATCCACACATCCCCTACCACTTCTGAATCCACATTGCTCATCACGCAATTGACTGTCAACCAGATTCTTAATTCTATTAAGCACAATCATGGAAAGAACTTTACCTGGAACAGAGAGTAGGCTGATACCCCTATAGTTATCACAAGAACTGCGATCACCATTTTTGAAAATAGGGATAACAATAGCTCTGGTAAAATCCTTAGGAACCATGCCTTTATCATAAAAGATATTCAGAATTTCAGTCATCCAAGTGGTAACCGAAACATTCAAAGCTCTGAGCATTTTTGTAGTACCTTCCTATATCCCTGGGGATTTATGAAGTTTAGGTTTAGAAACAGCCAAAATAACTTCAGATTGTGTTATAGGGCCAATATTAAAGCCACCAATGCATCTATCATCATTGCAAACAATGGGAATAGAACTAACTGCATTGTTTAGAATATCACTGAAATGCTCAGCCCACCTAGCCATGACAGAATCCTCACGTTCTATAACCTTACCTTGTTTATCCTTCAATCCCTGTATACCTGTCTGTTGTCTAACTGCTTCCTCGGCTTTGTCAGCCAAAGATTCTTATCAGCAGCTAACTGATCTTTTACACATTTATTAAGTTCTCTGTAATGCTTTCTATTAGGACTAGTAGGGTATTAATTAAGGACATTCCTACAGTTCTTTCTTTCTGAAATAAGCTCAAGAGCCTTATCACTCAGATAATTTTGCCTCCTCTGCTCCTTTTTTCCTAAAAGAGTACTATTAGTGTCCAAAAAAGGCTTGTTTAAAATGATCGCATTCTTCCTCAACTTCAGTAGTAAGCAAACCATGACTGTCATAATGAGTAAGTAACCTATCATGGTAAGCTTTGGCTATAATTGGATCTTTCAGAGCTTCAGTATTAAAAGTAAATTTTTTAACCCTAGCACAACACTTTTTAAGTTTAAGTTGCAACACGCTTTTAACAAGGTAATGGTCAGATCCAATTTCAGCTCCCCTATATGCCCTGGTATTCCTAACAGAACTAGCCCATTTGCTGTTAATTAATATGTAATCAGTCATATTCATGCAGCCCATCAGGTGAAACCCATGTGTACTTATGTATGTCACTGTGTTTGTAATGGTTGGTTATTCTGAATCCATTGAGTTTACTTACCTGTAGGAGACATTGCCCATTGCCGCTACCAATACCAAAAGGGCTTATTACTCCTCCCCAAAGGTCATAGTTCCAACTTTGGCATTGAAGTCACCTAGAACAAGGGTAATATCTCCTTGACAGAATTCAAAATATCCTAAAGGTTGTCCATAAAACCTATCCTTATCCTCAGTGGGGGGCATAACAGCAGATAGCATTCAAGTCTTTAACGTTTGTCTGAAATTTTGTTTTAAGAAACCTTTCATTAATACACTCAAATCCTAGAAGAGCATCACTTAGCGTATCTGCTGAGAAGCAGACCCATGCCTTGGTGATGTTTATTATCATTCCTCCCTGAAAAGAGAAATTCAAGATTATTTTTAAGAATCTGAGCTTTATCTGTCCATCTGATCTCTTGCAAGCCGAGAATATCTAAATTATAACTTTTGAATTCTTGTGTGAGGACATCAAGAGAAAAAGCTCTGTGCAGAGTCGTCGCATTCCAACTATCTTTGGAGAGAAAGCGGTTAGTGGGATGTTTAAAGAAACTATGTTTATTGAGAGAGGGAATGCGGACAATATCAAACAGCCCCCTAATCACAGACACGGGGCAAAGACCCGTTCCCCCACTACTGAAGGCTGAAGCCATCTACACTAGATTTCCTCCAACGTAGAATTTGACAATGCCAATAGAAGCAAAGAGTTCAGGTGCCTGTGATACGACTTCTGCTCAGGATTATCCACCGGCTGATAAACATCCTGTGAATCTATTCACTTGGGGCTGTCAACCCACAAACAGAAAACACAGCGGAAGATTTTCCCTCCACAGAAGCCCACCTTTAAATAATAAAAAAAAATACCTCCTCAAGCAGCAGCTTGCCACAGAGGTCTGACAGGAGGATGGCAGACCCTCAGCAGAAAAACGACACAGCCATGCCTTACCTGGGGTTCGAACCCAAGTCCCTTAGATCAGTATCCAAGCGCGCTAACCACTCAGCCATGGGACGGCATTACTGGTAATTTAATAAGTTATTTTCATTTCGGTCCCCCACTGTGCAGTTGGATGGTTAACATAGGTAATGCATTTGCTGTTGAAATGCAACAAATTGAAAAAAAAATTTTAGGATCCTAAAAAATTGTGCTGATTGTCAGGGCTTTGGAGTCCATGTATGTTTATGGGATGCTTATTGTTGTAAAGTGTTTGTATTTGCAGTATTTAGAATGGCTTTTGCATTCATAATTTATTAAAGCATCCTTTAAATGTTCATCTACAAAAAAATATTGCAATAAGTAGAATGGTAAACTGATATACATCAGTGCATATGTTGTGGCTTACCTCCAGGTTGAAAGCAATGTAAAAATGTATTTAACTCCAATGTGAGTAGCTAAGAACAAAAAAGCACATTATTTTTCAAAATGTGCGAATGTCATCATGTCTCACCTCTTGTCAATTTCTGAGCTGAGAAAGTAATGTTTTAACATCACAAGTCTATTTCTTGAAAGAAATGCAGCAATGATGAAGTCTGTTCCCTGAAAAGAAAATGTTGATATTGTAGAGGCTGTTGCTGAGCTGCTTATTGTTGTGCGCACCTCATGGTTACAAGCAATTTTTCTAGTTGTGTGAAGTATAAAAAAAGTATTACCCAATTACGGAATCATTCCCTTAGATAATGAAGGCCACTATAATCCCAGGTCGTCTCCTTAGGGGAAGTTTTCTGGTGAATTCCAATGACACAGCTCATGTTTATTAAAAAGTACTTGGTGGGAAACAGTTAACTTCCACAACCAAATATTTATCTTAGAACATAAGATTAAAAGCAACTAAATGATCTATGGAATGCCTTTTTTAAATCTTAAACATAAAATTTAAGGTTAGCTACCTTTAAATCTAAGGGTAAGCATACCGTGTTATCCTTATTTTGTCTGACAGCGGTATGCTTATGTCGAACTGGGTCTGAAAAGGGGAATAGTAGTACATGCAATAAAAAAAACTTTGCTAGACTTTGGGTTAATAAAACCTGGCTGTAGAAACGGAACACTGAAGAATTCCCTAAGGTTTCATAAAATTTTATTTTGAAACGAATTTAGTCGATCTGTTTTTTTCTTAATTGAAAGCAACTAGATGTTTCCTTTGACTTGAAAAGTAATGATGAGACTTGGCAGTTCCTCTTTTCATCAACGTGTTATTCAGTGTTAATAGCCTGTTTTCATAGAACAATCTGCACAGCTGTGTCAAAACTTTGCTTGGAAGAACACACTTGAGAAAACCCTGGTATACATAATATAATAAATTGTATAGTAAATTTCCCCATTTCCCTTAACTTACAAAACTTCTGAATTATAAAACATTTCAGCTGGTGTTCATATATTATTAAGATTATTTTAAAACAGAAATCTTGGAGTACATGGTTTTCTAAAAATATTGGTGCTAATATCAGTGTAATTTCTCCCTTTGCTCACTCCCATATGAATTTATATATTCAATTGTGGTTTTTTTAAAAGGGAAAAAATAATAACTGCAGTAAAAAAACTTTGCTGGACACTGGACTAGTAAAACCTGGCTGCAGTAACAAACCTGTGTCAAGTTAACTGGGAATGGTTTCTTAGATTTTAACTTTTGTAGATGTTTCAGTTATGGTGATAGTTTCAATGTTTCAAAGTAATATTGGCAGTAATTTAACCTTGGCTACTAAAGTTCGTAGAAAATTTGCAAAAACAGCAAGCTTCTTAACTAAATCATATTGAAATTAAGTTGGAACATTGATTCTTTTAAACCTTTCGGTGGTTAGTGCACTTGGCTGCTGACCAAAGCGATCTTACCTGGGTAAGGCATGGATGTTTGTGATGCTTCTATGCTGAGGTTCCACCATCTTCCCAGACTTTGGTCACAAGCAGCTGCTTAATGGGGTATTTGATTCTTTTATTGAAGTTAAGTTACATGACATTGTTTTCAGTGGTATCAAAAATTTCATTATGCACCATCATTTAATCATGCTCCTGTTGGACAACAGACCCTACAAAACAGTAAAAAAAACCTTTAGTTGCATTAAAAATAAAAATCTGGGTCAATCAACTGAAAAGAACACTTATGATCAATGTGTAGTCACAATCACAGGTTGTGAACACCCCTGATTTATATTCTGTTCTTTGACAGTTTATTCTCAACAGGAATCATACACATGAAGCTTTAGTAATTAATTCCTCTTACTGTGACATAAAACCCAACTGCTGGGTTTTCTCCACAGTTGCCTTTGATATTGTAGAAGAAATAACTCATTATCAGGTGTTTCATTATATGACATTGATCATTCATGCAAAAACTTCACATAACACCAGTGAAAACCAGTGAAACTTCACATTTAAACTCTCAACAGGAACACTTCCTGTTGAGAGTTTAAAAATAGTTTCACTGGTGTTAATTGCAAATTGAAAAGTTTTTAAGTGATTTCATTTTACTGGTGTTTGAGACTAAGATCTTTAGTAAGCAACTATGCTTGTTAAAGCCAAATGTCTCAAAGATTAATAACTGACATATATCCCCAGTTTCCTTGTATGTTAAAGCTGGGTTTGCAGGTCAGCAACAGTTTTATATTAAACATGAAATGTATAATTCTGTTATTTGGGGAATGAGAAACTGGCATGGGCTGTATTGGTTGACTCTGGTTATGTATAATTTATGGAGAGCACCATGGTGTCAATTCCAATGATTTATATTTTTCCTATACAAGTTCAGATCTCATCCTCTGCTTAGTTACATTTATTACTAACCACACATATGGTTTGAGATAAGCTGGAATTTGGTTTACCTGTACTCAATGTCTACTAGCTTTGAAATCTGAAAGATGTCCAATTTTATTTTAGCCCATGTTATGTGGCAGGCATTAGTGGATTTAAGCAAGAATATTAACTTATCACCTCTGCTTGTTTCCAAACTTTGCATTTCTTACTAATGGGTGACTGAAAAATGAAAATATGATTAACACTGTACAACTCAAAAACAAATCTCATTTATCCCTTAAAATGAAAGAGTTTTTTCTCATCCCTAAGGTTTAAGAAGCAAATCACTCGGCGAAGAACTAAATTTATTTGTTATAAACACTGTAAAATAAATAGGAACTGGTCAATTTTTAACTTATAGTAATTTAATAACAAACAAATTAAACTTCTGTTATCTATTTGTTCTTGATCAACGCATTCTACCACCAGAATTTCTAGCATAAATATATCATTCTTAATATTAAAGTTTTACTTTTCGGAATATAAGTTAGCACCCTGACTACTGATCTAAGGGACCTGGGTTTGAGCCCCCGGGTAAGGCATGGATGTATGTCATTTATCTGCTGAGGTCCTGCCATCCTCTCAGACCTGCTGTGGTATGGTATATAAACTGACACTCCTGTCAGGCCTCTTGTGGCAAGCAGCTGCTTGAGGGGGCATTTATTTTTTTAGTGCACTTTGAACAGTGTAGATCATACGTATCCAACTTTTTTTGATTTCCCTGTGCCACACAAAATATGTAATATAGTTAATGTATATGAATAATAAAACATCATTTATTTTCTTACGTTTTTTATTATAAAATTAAAAAAAGCAACATGAAACTAGTGGGATATCAAAAACTTGCTGAAAATCGCATAATCATTAAAGCTTATGTTGTAAACACATAAACTTGACGATTTTGTGGGCCGTTTGCAGGCCAGGGGTTGGACACGCCTGGTGTAGAGGAAAGTACTTTGAAAGAGACCGATGCTGACAGCTGCTTGTCAAACAGCCCAGTGCTAGGTTCTATAGACATTGGACTGCAGAAGGCTGGAAAACCATCTGGTCAGATGAGGTGCATTTCTATCTAGTCCAATGATGAAAGGAAGGGTGCATGATAGGAGTAATTAAGCCTTGCATCTGGACTGTCCTGGGTATTTCTCAAAACTGGAGGTGGGTCTGGGGCCACTTTATGTTCCGTGAGGTACACATTGAGGTATCAACCCTTTTTAAATCAGGAAAGCTTATATACATATTCTGGATGTTGCATTTTGTGCTTCACGTGAAGAACAAACTCAACATTCACTTTGGTATTCCAGTGTATAACCAGGGCCAAAACTGACCGACATGAGGTAGCAATGGGACACTTTGTTGGCCTAAAGTCACTGGATGTAAATCCCATTGAAAATCTGTGGTACTATCTGCAATAGAGGGTGAAAGCCAAAATAGGTATCAATGAAATCTAGGTGAACTGCATGTGCTAATGTTGGAGGAGTGGACTAGAATTGCTGTAATTATATCCAACAACTGGTGGAGTCCATACTTAACAGGATTGTTGCTGTAATTCATGCAAAGGGAGGGGTTACACAGTATTAAGTGAGGAATTACATGTGACTAATTTTTTGTCCAGTGAGCTTATAATACAAATGTTTTTTCATATTTCATTTATCTGTATAGTTTATAATTGATCTATTTTGTGAACACTCTAATAAAAGAAATGTGCCTACTGTTATGTTTCTTTTTTCTGCCAAACTCGTACCACTGGTGTGAATATGCATTTCATATACTGATGCCTGTAATTTATGGAAATTCAAGACAATGATAAAATATTTATCGTTGTAATTGATGTTTTCCTATATCAATATCAGATCTCATCCTCTGACTGCATACATTGCTGATCAGACAGATGATCTGAAATAGTGTCTGAAAAGATTTTGATGCCTTTGTTCATGTTCAAATGTATGTTGAATGTACAGTGCCACCTCAATGTGAAGTGATGGGTATGTTCAGACTATTCAACTCTTTGCATTACTGGATTTCAAATGGAATTTTTTTTTGATACTGAAGTCATTTGTGCAAGATTACATATGGTTAAAATAGTCATCAATCTTCATATTCTTTTTATATGGTCACTCAACTGACAAAACTTAACCTTTCCAATGTCCACGTCGTCTGTACACGTTCGGAGAATCCGAAAAAATATGCGGACGACGTATACGCTCATTTTTAGTACAGCAAAAAAATATTTTTAAAAAATAAAAATTGCCGTTGTAATTTTTTGAAATATATATCTTATAAAAATATATAATTCAGGCTTGAAAAATAATATTTTGTTTTTTAATTTGCATATTTTATTAAATACAATATAAATAATTTTATAAAGTCATCTGATTGCCATTTCTTAGAAGCACTAAATGGTATTGCCGATTTGCTTGTTAATGTTATTTGCTGAAGCAACCTTGTGATTGAAGCTCACAAGTTTGAGCTATTATCAACAAATTTTTCCATAAATTTTCGAAAATCAAAAAAATGAACAAAAAAAGCTATTTTTAAAAAATGATAGATTTTGGAAGTAATTACAAAATACGGCTGGTTAAAAGTTGTTGCAGATATTTTAACACTCCATTAGGTTATATGTAATTTTTATTTTTTTTGGTAAAAAAAAATTAGCTTGTACGATTTTCTGGAATTGTGAATGTCTTGTATATGAAAGCAAAATAGACTTCCGTTGCTACGGAAATTGGCCACCATTTGGGAGGGCAATTCGTGAAGGGCTGGTTTTCTATTTCATAACCAGTTCAGAAGATTCTGTAAATGTGAAAAGGCCAAATCACATTGTATAACACTGGCGTATTTGAAATATATGTATCACATATTTTAAACGAGATGAGAAGAATTGTTAAAAGAAACAATCATATTTCTGGTTGAATATTATATTGGGAGGAAATTTCATTTTATAAATATATAATTATTTTTATTCAGCAGTTTTCCAAAATGAAGCCTTGTATAGTCAATTTTTTTTAACCATATCAATTGAAAAAGGCTTATTAAAATGAATATGCTTGCAAATTTCTTAATATTTAGTTTAATAAAATTCGCAATTAAATTCTATTTAATTTGATATATAACATGACCAATTTCCGTTGATTGGTTATTTTTACAAAAATTCTAAAGTTGGCTTGTTTATCTGATGGCACAGTTGGCTCAAAGTATGGTACCGAGAAAAAAAAATACAAAATGAGAAAAATACTTGCTTAAAACCAAAAAAGTAATTTTTTTTGTTATTCACGAATATATAGTCATTCTATTCATGTGCATTGTAATCATTTCTGTCTATTAGTTTTTATTAAATAAATTTTTATTTGTGTTGCCAAATGACTAAAAAAATCCTATTAAAATGAAACATATGGTCTTTTTTGTTAAATATAATTTTAGAAAATCCAGAATGAAATGATTAATTTGGCAAGCAACATGCCATAATTCCTTTCATTAGTTATTTGACCAAAAAGTTCTAAAGTTAGGTTTTTTTGGCTGAGCATAGGCAGAAAATGGCTTGGCCCCTGGATAGAAACCAGTTTTTCAGGCTGGACACTGGAAGGTTAAGAATACAATGGGTAACTAGATATGGCATCTTTGTTACTTGCTAATTTTTTGTCTTTTTTTTTCATCTGATTACATGCTGTATTTGTTTTGTTGCAAAACGCTTTCAATAATTTGATCATTCAACATTTGCACGATTCAAATTTGTATTCAGAGGCAGTGAGTCATAATCTTCCTCAAAATATTCATCACTTATTTTCTATTGAGACTTCGGTGTAGTGTATGTCATGCTTTGAATGGACAGGATCCATTTTTCAAGTTTACAGCATGCAGTAAAAGTTCCTTGTGATATTGTAATTAATTATATTACATCTTGGTCCATTGGTTCAAGCAGCAGTGTACAGTTTGGTGGTAGAAACAATTGTTATTCAATCATCACTTGGGTAACCTTGTATTACCTAAAATGCGCAAATCAGAATAAGTATATGATCTATGCTATTTCGTAATTTTTATAGGTAATGGGGAGATATGTATTTTTGAATACTCATAGGTGTCATCCATTATTTTAGACTAAGCTGAACTATGAGTGCGATTGGACTAGAATTGATGTAAACTGCATTAGTTTCCATAAATTAAGGGGGGGAATAGTCGTGACCAAAAATTGTGCAATCCCCACCAAACTTGTTTGTGTAACCGGTAAAGTAATGCTAGGTGAGCATATTTTGTGCAAATTAGTCTAGGTTGCGTCAATTTGCATAATCGCGGATAGCGGCATAAAAGCTGGTGTTTTGGATTGTTTTGTGTTGTAAATGTGAGTAAAAAATTTAAATCATTCATATGGTTTTTTATCGTAATTTTTCAAGTTTTCCTTTATTTACGGAAACCAGTGGTCAATACCTAACAGGATATTTAAGTGAGAAATTAGAAGTGAATTGTTTTTTGTCCAGTGAGCTTGAGATAATACCAATATGTTTATCCATATAGTTTAGAATTGCTCTATTTTGTGAACACTAATAAAAGAAATGTGCCTATTGTCATGTTTTTTTTTCTGCCTGATTCATACCATTGGTGTGAAATAATGCATATATTTTGTATTCTGATGTCTGTAATTTATGGAAATTCAAGGCAATGATAAAGTATATTTATCATTGTAATTGATATTCTCCTATATCAATATCAGATCTCATCCTCTGACTGCAAACATTGCTGAACGGACAGATGGTCTGAAATAAGTCTCTGAAAAGGTATTGATGTCTTTGTCCATACTTTATCAAATGCATGTTGATTCATTGCATACCCTGTGCACATTAAACAACACTTGATGGGAACACCCCCAAAAGCTGGCCAGTGGGTTCCTTCCCCCAACCCTCTCTGAGCCTTTGGAGTCCTTGTGACCTGGAGGAGGTAAGACAACCCAACATAGCTCTCTGGGACAGCTTGGAAATTTATCTGCAAAACTGCCTTTTCTCAGTAGGGTACACTGATGGGTACCTGTCAAGGTAGCAGGAAGGATGAATGATAACTTTTTTTGTTGATGGCAGAATATCCAATAAGATGCCTATTCAAAGCTTCTTAAGTGGGATAATTGCTTGGCCTCTATCCCTGCAAGTATGTCCTATTTTCCTTTGGAGTGAATATGTACTGACCATGTTTGGTGATGAAAATTGGTCAGCAGGCTGTGATTCTGGTGATGTATGGCACAAGAAGGGATTGATGTTGAGACTTGAGAATCTACATAGAGTGGAGAAGTAGGTACCTAAATTCTGAAATTAGATTCTTTCTAGGGTTTGCTATGGTAGGGCACATGGATGCTGTATGAGTATTAGGTGGTTCAACTTTGTAAGTAATGATGAGGTTAGACAAAAGAGTTGACAACCTCCTTTGATCAGCATATTATGAAGAAAGGGTTGGTTTGGCCATGTCCATATGCATAATAAGCGAATAGGGTTATGAACAGTGTGCCTGAAGGCCTAAGAAGAGGGGGGGGGAGACTTGGGATGTGGTGGGCACACAATGTCAAACAACACCTTGTTAGTATTGATGTGCAGTGTCCACATGCGGCAGATGTAACTCGGGACAGATTGTTTGGAGAACTAAACTACGTAGTTTGGTTGAACCTCCATAGTCCGTGGTTGCTTTTGAGGAGGATAGAAATGTTAACCGATTTCACTTTTAGAAGGTTTGCAGCTCAGATATCAGAGTTCATGCAAAATCATTTTTAACATTTTTTTGTTTTTGAGGCCACTGAAATTCTGGTTTTCACTTCATGGTGACTAGAAGTATGTTGTGTAACACTACTCAATTACCAGGACCTTTTAAAGAACACGCTTCAAAGCCTTGTTGGGAGGCTCCCAACAGCTATTCCAGTGGGTCCCCTCCCACCAACCTTCTGAGTCTTCAGGGTTTTTGTGACCTGGTCATTTGGCCCATTGCAAAGAAGTGCTGCTCAGAGCTAAAATAACCCAACCTTGTCAAATTCACCAAAATTTTGGGGGGCGAAAAGTTCACCCATCACATGATCATTGGCATAAATGTTAGATACACGTGTCGAATCATCCGAAGTATTTTGAGTCAAAAAATTTTGGTAAGTAGTTTAAAATCCTTTACCATAAGAAAATAAACAAATTGTGATTAAACTTTTTTTTTTCCTTGCTTCTGTGGATTGTTTACCAATGCAGATTATGATATTGTAATTTGCAGTGGATACGATCCTACATAAATATCCACCTAATGGCTTTCTCAGGTCCATTTTAGGTGGTAACAGGGCATGTTAATGTCATAGTAGCTAGATTTAAGGTCTTCAGATATTACTCTTCATTCTTCCTTTCATAGTTGACACTGGATTAAGGATATTTAACCCTCAAGTATTCAGGTGGAGGTCAAATTGCTATTGTCTCATAAGAAGTTAACAAAAATAACTTATTTTTAATTTAATCTGTTAGGTAAGAAAGCAGTTAAAAAGTTCATTAAGTGGTTTAATCCTTTGCTTCATTAAGTGGTTTAATCCTTTGCTTCAGTGCATTCAGTACAATTCTTTTAGGATATGCAAATGAAAGTTAACCTGTGGTCTGTTACTTGACCATTTTGCCTTACTAATTTACAGCTTGTGTTACAGCTAAATATACAAGTTGCATAAAGGTGAGGTTAAAACCATATGCTTTTGCTACTTCAACTTTATAATTGCACCTAAAAACTGATCAGATTGCTTGAAAATGTTTTATTTAATATAAAGCATATCCAAGAAGGAGAATGGACACTAATATCTTTTTCTAGGGCATGGTAATACAGATGACTAAAAACGGCTTCAAACTTCATTCTTATTGCGGTATTTCATATGCGAGTGTGAAGATTCCGTCCCTACTTGTCCTGGGAGCAGAAATCCTTTGCAAATGTGTGGTTCTGCAGTCAGCTACCTTGAAAGCTATGAAAGAACTGTTATAGATAATAAAAGAAAATTAGGCCTTTAATATCTGGTTTCTAAGTATAGACTCACTGTGGTTAACCCTTACGTGATAGACAGAAATGTGATGTACACCAAAAGATTCGTCATTTTGCCTAGCAATAGTGCCAATCTTACTGCTTTGATCAGCTATTCCACTTCTTAGATAAGTTATACTGTAACTGATATAGTATATACTTTATTGTTTGATATATGTGCACCAAAGAGCCAAAACACAATTGCCTGTCGATTGAATTGATGTTCTGGGGAATTTGGAGGCCAGGACAATACCTGAAAGTCTTCTTGATGTTCCACAATCCAAGCATTGTGGCATGGTGCATTATTATCCTGCTGAAAGAAGGCTCTACTATAGGTATATACAGTTTCCATGAAAGGATGTACCTGGTCTGCAATGATGATTTTGTAGGTGGTAGATATAGTTTCCTGCATATGAATGACTGGACTCAGGGTTTCTCAGCAGAACATTGCCCAAAGCATTACACTTCCTCCACCAGTTTGTTTTCATTCCACAGTGCATCCTGGTGCCAACACTTCCCCAGGTAAATGGGGCAACAGGATACGAGATTCATCAGACCAGACGACCTTCTTACAATCATTCAAGGTCCAATTTTGATGCTCACACTCATTATAGGTGGTGAAGCAAGGTTAGCATGGGCACTCAGAGCGGCATGTGGCTATGCATCTCCATTTTCAGCAGGGTTCGATGTACTGTGTTGATATTGCTCCCATCACTAGCATTCAAATTACGTCGATTAAGTTGTGCCACAGTATCCCTTCTATTGGTTCATACCATACGCTAGCATTAATGACACTACAGTTTCTGGTATCCGTGTTAATTTTGAGATTTTTTTGAAGGCATTCAATTGACAAGATCAATGTTATGGAAAAGGATGAGAATGTTGGGAATTCCAAACGATTTGGTTCAGCTCTTAAAGAAATGTTATGCCCCTAATAAATACTCATATATATATATAAGAATTTAATAAAATTATACCAGTTCGGAGTTAAATCCTTCCTGAGATTCAGTTCTTATAAAAGTACGGTATTAGCCTTACAGACTTCTATTAACTCTATAGAGATGATACTGAATTTTCAGTTTGGTTCAAATACAATTAATCTGGTGACAGAAATAAATGCCTTGGAATGTTATTTAAAACAGGAGCACATTCTTAAAACGAGGCTTTAAAGATGTATGGAAATTGTTAAAAATAAAGCAATGTGCTCCTGCAATCGTTTTGAATACTTTGGAAAAGTGTTACAATACGAGCCTTGACATATGCTAATGCAGTTTTAGTACTAAGCCAGGAGCTTGCAAATTCTTTTGAGGCAACTCAAAAGCATATTGGTGGATTTGCCATAAATTCAAGTTTCTTGGTACTTAATTGTGTTATTCAAAGGGTGATTGGCTGGAGCACCTTTGAACGCCGGGAAGCAGAAAGTAAATTGCTGTTCTATGAGAAGATTCTAGTTAAGAAGGTCTTTGATCTGGCACTGGTGCCAGATGGTTTAAGAGAACTTTATCTCTTAATCATAAGTACAACGTGGTACCAAGGCGAAGAGTAGAAAGATCCCAAGAAAACGAGCCTTGCAGGAACCTATAGCAGAAAGGGAATATGCGAAATTTACCTATTTTGATAATACCGTAAGCATCTACCTTCTATGTAAAGCCGTAGCATTGGAAACCTTCGTTTAGGCAAATTCCTTCGGATCTCAGTTTTGTATGTGGTTTGGTTGTAGTCTCTGTTGAGCATATTACTGTGCTCAGAGGTGAAACAAACCAAATTCTTTGCGACAAAAATGGCTGCTACAATAGTATATTTCTTCAACTTACAGGATATCAAATGAGGCATCTTTTCCTGTCTTGTTGTACGGTGGAGGGCTTCAAAGCTCTGCCGACCGTTGAATTTTTGCATTCATCCCAATGAGTGCAAATCTACGGACGTCAAGAACTTTTTTGTCCTCCGTAAAGTCGTTTCACGATATCTAGCTGTATTAGATTTAAAAAACGATGTTTTTACAACTTACCACGATCTAAGCATATTGCCTCTTGTGCAATATCCTGATTCGATCTATTCCAAGACAAGAAAATATATTACCAGCTCTAAACCCTGGTGACGGGGTGGCACGGACGAGTTGCTTTCAGATGTTACTCTTCGTGAGATTTCGATTTTTTTTTTTTTTTTTTTTTTTTTAATTTACTACAGCTGGATATCGTGAAAGATTAAAAATTGATGCAAGTATAGCTGTTGTTGAAATTGTTACTAATTCATTTTGCTTATGAATTATTAGTTAACTTCTGGGTCAGCTTTACAAATTACATGTTATTTTTAAATAAGATATTATTTTAAGGATTGCTTCCAAAAATTGTTCAATCTCTTAATTTTTACCACAGCTAATTCTGGAAAAATGTGAAAGAACATTGGGATATTTACAAGACTGTTTGATTGACCCTTTGCTAATGGAGTTTTGAATGATGCTTCATATAATAGGGTTGGTTTAACAGTTAAGCTTGCTTCCAATGTTTAAATTTTCGAAGAAAGAAGGCGAAAGCCCTGCAGAAATTAAACGACATTTAGATGCTATAGACGGTTAAATGGACTAAGGAAAACTGCTTAGGGAGAGATTAGATTGAAGATTAACCTCGTCAAGGCATACCTGCAGAAACACTCCAGAAACAATTACTCTGGTTCAGGAAGAGATGCTAAAGGATAGTTCAAGACGGGTCCCAAAACTAGAGTGCTGTCCAAAAACGACAGCGTGGAATGTTGTACTGAATTTTTAGCACTGTGAGGGGACAAGATTAAAGTGATGATTCAATTATCACTGGAGATGAAAATATTGTTCTGTACCATGATCCCCTGTCTAAACGGGAATTATGGAGTGGCGGCATCCTGGATCCCCACGGCCAAAAAAAACATGGCGCCAGAGCACATTTCAGTTACTGCGAAGGATGCTTATTCAGCAATGTGGTTTCCAGGAATTTAATCACCCACCGTACAGCCTCGACCTAACCAATAGCGACTTATTTTTTGTTTTAAAAATTGAAGTCTGATCTGCGTGGGAAAAAAATTTACAAGTGATGAAGTCATTTCTGCAGTTTTAGACCATTTTAAGAACAAAAATTCAGATTATTTTTTCAGTGGTATAGAAAAGTTAATTAGCCGTTCTAAAATATGTATTGAAATAAAGGGTTATGTTGAAAAATAGCCATACCTTACTACGTATATGGAGGTTGTCGACAGCAAGTAAAATGGCAGCCCAGAATGCCTTGCATCAGCTGACTGATCGTATGTACCAGAAACTTTTAGGAGCATGGCTTACCATAGTTACGTTTTTTACTTTTAAAGATCTGTTATTGAGAATTTTGATTTTTACCATTTTTTTTAATATGAAAAATTTTATTTTATTTTCAGGTGTAACCACTGGGTAAGAATTAAAGTTTAGAGGATGTCCTAGACAAGGGGTTGGGAACACTTGGCACGCCAACGACTTTTTTCCGGCACGCAACCCAGGGCTCACCATAAAAATTAAATATCCAACATATTCGCTGAGTTGAATATTTTAATGTAATAGAATACAATTTTATTAAGAAGAGTGATACCAAATAAAAATGCAATAAAGAAATACTCAACTATTTTAGTAATAACCTATTTCCAAGTCATCTATCTCCGCGATATACTGACCTACAAGTTTTGTCCCGTTCAGCTGTTGCATCATTCGCCGGACGTCGCGTGAATCTTTTACCATCATTTTATGTGTTTTTTCCTGTTTCGTAAAGAATTTATTGGTTTTCTAAAGTGTGTATATATGTGAATTTGGATTTAATTATATCATAAATCATTAAAATATGGACTGTATTTATTGTCAATTAATATTTAATTTATTAGATATAAATGCAAATTTTCTTTACATTGCCATAAATGTAAGTTATTGTTAAAGCTATGTGAAATGTATTATCAATATTCAGGATTACGGAGTGTTATCTGCACGTGATTAGATGGAATTCGTACCCTTCTTTCATTTGCATGTTTGTAGGTAGGCTTATAATTGTACTAATTTTTGGTTTGCTTAAACTTGGTAGGGGTATACAGAGAGATTATGATAAGATTTTAAGAGTCCAAATTTTAATTTTTGTCAGTGTCCACTTTATCCACAAAAAAAAGTTCTGAATTAAATTTTTTTCGCTGAGCATAGGGAGAAAATAAGCATGGCCTCTGGGTGGAAACCAGTTTTTCAGGCTGGACACTAAAAGGGTTAAATAATGTAACGGCTGATAAAATATTTTATCTTGAATTAAAAAAAAACAATTTGGTATTGAATGTTTTGTGAATAAGATAATTTCTAAATGTGCTAAATGCATTTTAAATACCAACCAGTTATAGTTACCAGAAATAAAATATACACCATTAAAATACAAATAGTGCAAATATGCGATTTCGTCTTGGGTACCTTTCACTTTCATAATGGCATAAATTTTGAATGGGCTCGTCCATTCAATGCTATTCCTTGCTCTTCACTACCTACATTTTGGTCGAGACACTTAAGAAAACAATCCAGATTAAAATCACATCAGATGCAGTTTAAACAGAAACCAATATATCTGTATTAACTACACAGATGGATATTATTGCAACTCGACAGTTTTGCACGCAAAAAGTCCTATAGGGTAGTAGAGTGCTCTACACTGCATTGTCAAATTAAAAACAAAAGTTGAGTTTAAAGAAATGACTAGTGAAGATGTTACTCTTAATGATAAATCAATAGGTACGAACATTAATATTTTTAAAAGCCTTGCTGAGCAAACAGTTGTATCCAATATCAGTCTCCCAAACACTAGGTACCCCATGGATGCCCAGTAAAATCATCCATGGCGTACCTAGTGCTTGAACCCAGTTCCCTTAAATCAGTAGCAAAACATGCTAACCACTTGGCCAAGTGACTGCTAATATACTTCATTCAGAGTTGTATATACTGTGATTATATAATTATTTTTTCTTATTAATTAAACATGAATTGATTCCCTTTAGCTTCGCCTGATTGGGAAAATCCCTATTATGGCCACATAAGGGAAGATATTAAGTTTCTTCTGAAATTAGATTTTTTCAAATTAACTATAAAATGAAAAAAAAAGTTCAGAAGAAAACAGTTTACAAGTTAACTTGAAAGACCATTTGCATCTAGCAAAAATGAATACTTAAGAGATTTGTTTTCCATTTAGGTGCTTTAGGGCCCTCCAAGGTTGGATTTAAAATCAAAGATGCAGAAGAGAACCTTTCTCTTGGGGTGCCTTGCCACTCGGCAAGGACGAATTTTCGAAGACTGCATTTTCTGGAGTCTAGTCTTCCTCTTTGCTAGTCATTGTGCGACTGCAGCTGGAATAGGTTCTATTCTCACTTTTTTTTAACTTTAGCTGTTCTATTTGATGATAAGGAGATTGATTATTTTCACAAAGGAAGGCATTCCATAATAGCTTATGCGAGTAATGTTTTGGTATGATTTTAGTGTATTATAATTACTGTTTACGCTATGTAAGCAATGTTTTTCTGATATCCTGTGCTGAATATCAAACTAAATAAATTTATAAATATTTATGTTGCATACTACATTGCATGGCACCTAGCAAGCCATACTACATTGCATGTATATGCCTGTAGTGTAACAAATTATATGCAACACATTAGGCAGTTGGTGTGGACCTTTAATAAAATACCCCCTCAAGCAGCTGCTTGCCACAGAGGTCTTTTTAAAAAGGAAATAGATTACCTATATTATATGCATATTACAGTAATCCTATTTAAAATTTTATGACAATAGGACAGTGTCCTTTGATCTTCATCATCCTCAAGCACATCTATCCTGAGCTGCATCTGGCCACTGCACACCAATTCTAACAAAGTCCTGTTTGACATTGACCACTGCATCCTAGGTCTCCCCCTCTTTCTGAGGCCTTTAGGCACACTGTTCATAACCCTATTCGCCAATTAATCTATACGGGCAACATGGCCAAACCAACGGAGTCTCTCTCTGCATGTGATAATAGAAAAGTGAAAGAGATTCTGCAGTACCTACTCCCTATTCGCCAATTAATCTATACGGGCAACATGGCCAAACCAACGGAGTCTCTCTCTGCATGTGATAATAGAAAAGTGAAAGAGATTCTGCAGTACCTACTCTCGTGATTTTGTTGCACTTTTCAGCTCCAAGTAGGACTTGTGTTCTATCTTGGCGTTCCCACTTGTGCAAGATTAACAGCTGTGTTGCTATATTCCAGTTCTTTGCATTTGATCTGTAATACGAAACATATCGACATTTAGTGCCTGTCTTGCATCGATTACTTTTGTGATAATAGAAAAGTAAGAGATGTTAACCCTAAAATGAACCAAACAATTATAGTCTAATTTTAGTCTTTAGAATCTTTGCCTGACCACTGCATCCTATTCTCCACACTCTCCATAGATTCTTAAGTCCCGGCAGCAATCCCTGTTTGTCTGGTAATCTCATGCTGCACATCACCATTATCTGTTACATAGCTCCCAAGATAATTAAACTGTGACACCTGCTCAAGACTGCAACCATTCAGATTAACTGAATCACAGCCTGCCTGACCAATTTTCATCACTTTAGTTTTCTCTCTGTTTATAACCAAACCTACTCTACTACCAGTCTCATCAACAGTTCGAATGAAAGAGTTCATCTCATCAACATCATTTGCCAAAAGGGCTAAATCATCAGCATAATCTAAATCAGAAATTTTCGTATCTCCAGCCTATTTAAGGCCAATATCTTTCCCTTGAAGTGAATTTCGCATAACATGATCAATAACCAAGTTTAAGAGAAAAGGAGACAAAATGCACCCTTGTCGAACATCAGAAGTAATGCTAAACCAATTGCTACAAGCCTTACCAACTCTCACACACGACTCAGTGTTATTATAGAGAGCTTTCATTATGTTAACTAACTTGTCTGGTATACAATACGATCTCACAATCAACCACAAATTATGACGATCAACAGAGTCGAAAGCCTTTTTGAAATCAACAAAGCTAGCAACCAAAGGTTTCTGAAACTCTAAACATTTCTCAAGAATCTGCCTAAGTGAAAATATCTGATCCACACATCCCCTACCACTTCTGAATCCACATTGCTCATCACGCAATTGACTGTCAACCAGATTCTTAATTCTATTAAGCACAATCATGGAAAGAACTTTACCTGGAACAGAGAGTAGGCTGATACCCCTATAGTTATCACAAGAACTGCGATCACCTTTTTTGAAAATAGGGATAACAATAGCTCTGGTAAAATCCTTAGAAACCATGCCTTTATCATAAAAGATATTCAGAATTTCAGTCATCCAAGTGGTAACCGAAACATTCCCAGCTCTAAGCATTTCCGTAGTAATTTCATCTACCCCTGGGATTTATGAAGTTTAAGTTTAGAAACAGCCAAAATAACTTCAGATTGTGTTATAGGGCCAACATTAAAGCCACCAATGCATCTATCATCATTGCAAACAATGGGAACAGAACTAACCGCATTGTTTAGAATATCAATGAAAAGCTCAACCCACCTAGCCATGACAGAATCCTCACCTTCTATAACCTTACCTTGTTTATCCTTCAATCCCTGTCCGTTTTCTATCTGTAACATTAACTATCTGGTACAGCTCTCTGCTGTTGAGCTGTCTAACTGCTTCCTTCGCCTTTGTCAGCCATACCATCAAGCCAAAGATTCTTATCAGCAGCTAACTGATCTTTTTCACATTTATTAAGTTCTCTGTAATGCTTTCTATTAGGACTAGTAGGGTATTGATTAAGGACATTCCTGCAGTTCTTTCTTTCCGAAATAAGCTCAAGTGCCTTATCACTCAGATAATTCTACCTCCTCTGCTCCTTTTTTCCTCAAAGAGTACTGTTAGTGTCCAAAAAAAGCTTGTTTAAAATGATCACATTCTTCCTCAACTTCAGTAGTAAGCAAACCATGACTGTCATAATGACTAACCTATCATGGTAAGCTTTGGCTATAACTGGATCTTTCAGAGCTTCAGTATTAAAAGTAAATTTTTTAACCCTAGCACAACACTTTTTAAGTTTAAGTTGCAACACACTTTTAACAAGGTAATAGTCAGATCCAATTTCAGCTCCCCTATATGCCCTGGTATTCCTAACAGAACTAGCCCATTTGCTGTTAATTAATATGTAATCAATCATATTCTTATGCAGCCCATCAGGTGAAACCCATGTGTACTTATGTATGTCGCGGTGTTTGTAATAAGTGTTAGTTATTCTGAATCCATTGAGTTTACTTACCTGTAGGAGACGTTGCCCATTGCCATTGCAGCTACCAATACCAAAAGGGCCTATTACTCCTCCCAAAGGTCAGAGTCAGTACCAACTTTGGCATTGAAGTCACCAAGAACAAGGGTAATATCTCCTTTCTTGACAGAATTCATAATATCCTGAAGTTGTTCATAAAACCTATCCTTCTGATCCTCATCGGCATCCTCAGTGGGGGCATAACAGCAGATAACATTCAAGTCTTTAACGCTTGTCTGAAATTTTGCTGTAAGAAACCTTTCATTAATGCACTCATATCCTAGAAGAGCATCGCTAGCGTGTCTGCTGAGAAGCAGACCCACGCCTTGGTGATGCTTATTGTCGTCCCTCCCTGAAAAGAGAAATTTAAGATTATTTTTAAGAACCTGACCTTTATCTGTCCATGTGGTCTATTGCAAGCCAAGAATATCTAAATTATAATGGTGGAATTCTTGTGTGAGGACATCAAGAGAAAAAGTTCTGTGCAGAGTCCTCACATTCCAACTACCTATGGAAAGAAAATAGTTAGTGGGATGTTTAAAGAAACTATGTTTATTGAGAGAGGGAATGCGGACAATATCAAACAGCCCCCTAATCGCAGACACGGGGCAAAGACCCGTTCCCCCACTACTAAAGGCTGAAGCCATCTACACTGGAAGATTTCCTCCAACGTAGAATTTGACAATGCCAATAGAAGCAAAGAGTTAAGGTGCCTGCGATATGACTTCTGCTCAGGATTATCCATCAGCTGATAAACATATCCTGTGAATCTATTCACTTGGGGCTGTCAACCCACAAACAGAAAACACAGCGGAAGATTTTCCCTCCACAGAAGCCCACCGAGCAGTAGCCAAGCGCGCTAACCACTCAGCCATGGGACGGCATTACTGGTAATTTAATAAATTAGTTTCATTTCGGTCCCCCACTGTGCAGTTGGATGGTTAACATAGGAAATGCATTTGCTGTTGAAATGCAACAAATTGAAAAACAAACTTTTAGGATCCTAAAAAATTGTGCTGATTGTCAGGGCTTTGGAGTCCATGTATGTTTATGGGATGCTTATTATTGTAAAGTGTTTGTATTTGCAGTATTTAGAATGGCTTTTGCATTCATAATTTATTAAAGCATCCTTTAAATGTTCATCTCCAAAAAAATATTGCAATAAGTAGAATGGTAAACTGATATACATATACATCAGTGCATATGTTGTGGCTTACCTCCAGGTTGAAAGCAATGTAAAAATGTATTTAACTCCAATGTGAGTAGCTAAGAACAAAAAAGCACATGATTTTTCAAAATGCACTAATGTTGACATGTCTCACCTCTTGCCAATTTCTGAGCTGAGAAAGTAATGTTTTAACATCACAAGTCTATTTCTTGAAAGTAATGCAGCAATGATGAAGTCTGTTCCCTGAAAAGAAAATGTTGATATTGTAGAGGCTGTTGCTGAGCTGCTTATTGTTGAATGCACCTCATGGTTACAAAATGGTGTGAAGTATAAAAAAAAGTATTGCCCAATTACGGAATCATTCCCTTAGATAATGAAGGCCACTATAATCCCAGGTCGTCTCCTTCGGGGAAGTTTTCTGGTGAATTCCAATGACAGCTCATGTTTATTAAAAACGGTAAAACATTAAATGAGAAGAAATAATTAAAAGTACTTGGTGGGAAACAGTTAATTTCCACAACCAAATATTTATCTTAGAACTTAAGATTAAATGCAACTAAATGATCTATGGAATGCCTTTTTTAAATCTTAAACATAAAATTTAAGGTTAGCTACCTTTAAATCTAAGGGTAAGCGTACCGTGTTGTCCTTATTTTGTCTGACAGCGGTATGCTTATGTCAACTGGGTCTGAAAAGGGGAATAGTAGTACATGCAATAAAAAAACTTTGCTGGACTTTGGGTTAATAAAACCTGGCTGTAGAAACGGAACACTGAAGAATTCCCTAAGGTTTCATAAAATTTTACTTTGAAACTGGAATTTAGTCTTGTTTTTTTTCTTAATTGAAAGCAACTAGATGTTTGCTTTGACTTGAAAAGTAATGATGAGACTTGGCAGTTCCTCTTTTCATCAATGTGTTATTCAGTGTTAATAGCCTGTTTTCATAGAACAATCTTCACAGCTGTGTCAAGAGTTTGCTTGGAAGAACACATGGGAGAAAACCCTGGATACATAATATAATAAATTGTATAGTAAATTTTCCCATTTCACTTAACTATTACAAAACTTCTGAATTATAAAACATTTCAGCTGGTGTTCATATATTAAGATTATTTTAAAACAGAAATCTTGGAGTACATGGTTTTCTAAAAAAATATTGGTACTAATATCAGAGTAATTTCTCCCTTTGCTCACTCCCATATGAATTTATATATTCAATTGTGGTTTTTTTTAAAGGGAAAAAATAATAACTGCAGTAAAAAAACTTTGCTGGACACTGGACTAGTAAAACCTGGCTGCAGTAACAAACCTGTGTCAAGTTGGAACCATTCCCAGTTGAATAACTGGGAATGGTTTCTTAGATTTTAACTTTTGTAGATGTTTCAGTTATGGTGATAGTTTCAATGTTTCAAAGTAATATTGGCAGTAATTTAACCTTGGCTACTAAAGTTCATAGAAAATTTGCAAAAACGGCAAGCTTCTTAACTAAATCATATTGAAATTAAGTTGGAACATTGATTCTTCTAAACCTTTCGGTGGTTAGTGCACTTGGCTGCTGACCAAAGCGACCTTACCCGGTTCAAGTCCTGGGTAAGGCATGGATGTTTGTGATTCTTCTATGCTGAGGTTCCACCATCTTCCCAGACTTTGGTCACAAGCAGCTGCTTAATGGGGTATTTGATTCTTTTATTGAAGTTAAGTTACATGACATTGTTTTCAGTGGTATCAAAAATTTCATTATACACCATCATTTAATCATGCTCAATCAGGTGTTCCTGTTGGACAACAATTACCCTACAAAACAGGGAAAAAACCCTTTAATTGCATTAAAAATATGAAAAAAAAAATCTGGGGACATTCAAGCAAAAAGAACACTTATGATCAATGTGTAGTCACAATCACAGGTTGTGAACACCCCTGATTTATATTCTGTTCTTTGACAGTTTATTCTCAACAGGAATCATACACATGAAGCTTTAGTAATTAATTCCACTTTACTGTGACATAAAATCCAACTACTGAGTTTTCTCCACAATTACCTTTGATATTGTAGAAGAAATAACTCATTATCAGGTGTTTCATTATATGACATTGATCATTCATGCAAAAACTTCACATGACACATTCCTGTTGAGAGTTTAAAAAAGTTTCACTGGTGTTAATAATTGCAAATTGAAAAGTTTTTAAGTGATTTCAGATTTCATTTTACTGGTGTTTGAGACAGATCTTTTGTAAGCAACTATGCTTGTTAAAGCCAAATGTCTCAAAGATTAATAACTGACATATATCCCCAGTTTCCTTGTATGTTAAAGCTGGGTTTGCAGGTCAGTAACAGTTTTATATTAAACATAAAATGTATAATTCTGTTATTTGGGGAATGAGAAACTGGCATGGGCTGTATTGATTGACTCTGGTTATGTATAATTTATGGAGAGCACCATTGTGTCAATTACAATGATTTATATTTCTCCGATAACAAGTTCAGATCTCATCCTCTGCTTAGTTACATTTATTACTAACCACACATATGGTTTGAGATAAGCTGGAATTTGGTTTTCCTGTACTCAATGTCTACTAGCTTTGAAATCTGAAAGAGATGTCTAATTTTATTTTAGCCCATGTTATATATGGCGGGCATTAGTAGATTTAAGCAAGAATATTAACTTATCACCTCTGCTTGTTTCCAAATTTTGCATTTCTACTGATGGATGACTGAAAAATGAAAATATGATTAACACTGTACAACTCAAAAACAATTCTCATTTATCCCTTAAAATGAAAGTTAGAATTTCTCATCCCTAAGGTTTAAGAAGCAAATCGCTCAGCGAAGAAATAAATTTATTTGTTATAAACACTGTAAAATAAATAGGAACTGGTCAATTTTTAACCTATAGTAATTTAATAACACAAACATAAATTGCACTTCTGTTATCTATTTGCTCTTGATCAACACATTCTACCACCAGAATTTCTAGCATAAATATATCATTCTCAATATTAAAGTTTTACTTTTTGAAATATAGGTTAGCACCCTGACTACTGAACTAAGGGATCTGGGTTCAAGCCCCGGGTAAGGCATGGATGTATGTTTTTTATTATAAAATTAAAAAAAGCAACATGAAACTAGTGGGATATCAAAAACTTGCTGAAAATAACATAATCATTAAATAAAGCTTATGTTGTAAACACGTAAACGTGACGATTTTGTGGTCCGTTTGCAGAAATACGAAAAAAATCTGGGGACAATCAATCGAAAAGAACACATGACCAATGTGTAGTCACAATCACAGGTTGTGAAGAGGTGTACCTGGTGTAGAGGAAAGTACTTTGAAAGAGACCCATGCTAACAGCTGCTTATCAAAAGCCAAGAGCTAGGTGCTATAGACATTGGACTGCAGAAGGCTGGAAAACCATCTGGTCAGATGAGGTGCATTTCTATCTAGCAAGGAAAGGGTGCATGATAGGAGTAATTAAGCCTTGCATCTGGACTGTCCCGGGTATTTCTCAAACTGGAGTTGGTTCTGGGGCCACTTTATGTACCATGAGGTAGACACATTTTTAAATCAGGAAAGCTATATACATATTCTAGATGACCAGTGTTGCGTTTTGTGCTTCACATGAAGAACAAACTCAACATTCACTTTGATATTCCAGTGTATAACCAGGGCCAAAACTGACCGACATGAGGTAGCATTGGGACACTTTGATTGGCCTAAAGTCACTGGATGTAAATCCCATTGAAAATCTGTGGGACTATCTGGAATAGAAGGTGAAAGCCGAAATAGGTATCAACGTAATCTAGGTGAACTGCATGTGCTAATGTTGAAGGAGTGGACTAGAATTGCTGTAATTATATCCAACAACTGGTGGAGTCCATACTTAACAGGATTGTTGCTGTAATTCATGCAAAGGGAGGGGTTACACAGTATTAGGTGAGGAATTACATGTGACTAATTTTTTGTCCGGTGAGCTTATAATACAAATGTTTTTTCATATTTCATTTATCTGTATAGTTTATAATTGCTCTATTTTGTGAACACACTAATAAAAGAAATGTGCCTACTGTTATGTTTCTTTTTTCTGCCAAACTCGTACCACTGGTGTGAATATGCATTTCATATACTGATGCCTGTAATTTATGGAAATTCACGACGATAATAATATATTTATCGTTGTAATTGATGTTTTCCTATATCAATATCAGATCTCATCCTCTGACTGCATACATTGCTGATCAGACAGATGGTCTGAAATAGTGTCTGAAAAGATTTTGATTCCTTTGTTCATGCATGTTGAATATACAGTGCCCCTCAATGTGAAGTGATGGGTATGTTCAGACTATTCAACTCTTTGCATTACTGGATTTCAAATGGAATTCTTTTTTGATACTGAAGCCATTTGTTTAAAATAATTTTAGGTACATTTTTGTTAACCAAAAATTTGTGCAAGATTACATATGGTTAAAATAGTCATCAATCTTCATATTCTTTTTATGTGGTCACTCAACTGACAAAACTTAACCCTTCCAATGTCCACGTCGTCTGTACATGTTCAGAGAATCCGAAAAAATATGCGGACGATGTATAAACATTTTTAGTACAACAAAAAAATCGATTTTTAAAAAATAAAAATTGCCTTTGTAATTTTTTAAAATATATATCATAAAAATATATAATTCAGGCTTGAAAAATATTTTGTTTTTTTTATTTGATGCATATTTTATTAAATACAATATAAATAATTTTATAGTCATCTGATTGCCATTTCTTAGAAGCAATAAACGGTATTACCGATTTGCTTGTTAATGTTCTTATTTGCTGAAGCAACCTTGTGATTGAAGCTCACAAGTTTGATTTGAGCTATTATCAACAAATTTTTCCATAAATTTTCGAAAATCCAAAAAATTAACAAAAAAAACTATTTTTAAATAATGATAGATTTTGGAAGTAATTACAAAATACAGCCGGTTAAAAGTTGTTGCAGATATTTTATTTAATATTCCATTAGGTTATATGTAATTTTGTTTTTTTTAGTAAAAAAAAGCTTATATGATTTTCTGAAATTGAATGTTTTGTATACAAAAGCAAAATAGACTTCCGTTACTACAGAAATTGGCCACCATTTGGGAGGGCAATTTCGTAAAGGACTGGTCCTTGTTGCAGAAGCTTTTCTGCACTTAGCACTTCAGCACAAAAAGAAAAAAATCATAATATTTAGTAAAAAATAAAGCACCCAAGGAAGTTTTTTTTCTATTTCATAACCAGTTCAGAAAATTCTGTAAATGTGAAGCCAAATCACATTGTATAACACTGTCGTATTTGAAATATATGTATCATATATTTTAAACAAAATGAGAAGAATCATTAAAAGAAATAAAAATCATATTTCTGGTTGAATATTATTTGGGAGGAAATTTCCTTTTATAAATATATAATTATTTTTCAGCAGTTTTCCAAAATGAAGCCTTAATTGAATAGTGCGTTTTTTTTTAACCATATCAATTGAAAAAGGCTTATTAAAATGAATATGCTTTCAAATTTCTTAATATTATATAGTTTCATAAAATTTGCAATTAAATTCTATTTAATTTGATATATAATATGACCAATTTCCGTTGATTGGTTATTTTTACAAAAAAATTCTAAAGTTGGCTTGTTTATCTGATGGCACAGTTGGCTCAAAGTATGGTACCGAGAAAAAACAATACAAAATGAGAAAAATATTTACTTAAAACCAAAAAAGTAATTTTTTTGTTATTCAGGAATATTATATAGTCATTCTATTCATGTGCATTGTAATCATTTCTGTCTATTAGTTTTTATTTGTGTTGCCAAATGACTGAAAAGTCATTAAAATGAAACATGGCCTTTTTTGTTAAATATAATTTTAGAAAATCCAGAATGAAATGATTAATTTGGCAAGCAACATGCCATAATTCCTTTCATTAGTTATTTGACCAAAAAGTTCTAAAGTTAGGTTTTTTTGGCTGAGCATAGACAGAAAATGGCTTGGCCCCTGGATAGAAACCAGTTTTTCAGGCTGGACACTGGAAGGGTGAAGAATACAATGGCTAACTAGATATGGCATCTTTGTTACTTGCTAATTTTTCCTGTCTTTTTTTTTTCTTCTGATTACATGCTGTATTTGTTTTGTTGCAAAACGCTTTCAATAATTTGATCATTCAACATTTGCACGATTCAAATTTGAATTCAGAGGCAGTAAGTCGTAATCTTCCTCAAAATATTCATCACTTATTTTCTATTGAGACTTCGGTGTAGTGTATGTCATGCTTTGAATGGGCAGGATCCATTTTTCAAGTTTGCAGCATGCAGTAAAAGTTTCTTGTGATATTGTAATTAATTATATTACTTTTTGGTCCATTCGTTCAAGCAGCAGTGTACAGTTTGGTGGTAGAAACAATTGTTATTCAATCATCACTTGGGTAACCTTGTATTACCTAAAATGCGCAAATCAGAATAAGTATATGATCTATGCTATTTCGTAATTTTTATAGGTAATGGGGAGATATGTATTTTTGAATACTCATAGATGTCATTATTTTAGACTAAGCTGAACTATGAGTGCGATTGGACTAGAATTGATGTAAACTGCACTGGTTTCCATAAATTAAGGGGGGAATAATCGCGACCAAAAAATGTGCAACCCTCACCAAACTTGTTCGTGTAACCGGTAAAGTAATGCCAGGTGAGCATATTTTGTGCAAATTAGTCTAGGTTGCGTCAATTTGCATAATCGGATAGCGGCATAAAAGCTGGTGTTTTTGATCATTGTTTTGTGTTGTAAATGTGAGTAAAAAATAATTTAAATCGTTCATATAGTTTTTTATCGTAATTTTTCTAGTTTTCCTTTATTTACGGAAACCAGTGGAGTCAATACCTAACAGGATATTTAAGTTAGAAATTAGAAGTGAATTGTTTTTTGTCCAGTGAGCTTGAGATAATACCAATATGTTTATCCATATAGTTTAGAATTGCTCTATTTTGTGAACACTAATAAAAGAAATGGGCCTATTGTCATGTTTTTTTTTTGTACCTGATTCATACCATTGGTGTGAATATATGTATATATTTTGTATTCTGATGTCTGTAATTTATGGAAATTCAAGGCAATGATAAAGTATATTTATCATTGTAATTGATATTCTCCTATATCAATATCAGATCTCATCCTCTGACTGCAAACATTGCTGAACGGACAGATGGTCTGAAATAAGTGTCTGAAAAGGTATTGATGTCTTTGTCCATACTTTATCAAATGCATGTTGATTCATTGCATACCCTGTGCACATTAAACAACACTTGATGGGAACACCCCCAAAAGCTGGCCAGTGGGTTCCTTCCCCCAACCCTCTCTGAGCCTTTGGAGTCCTTGTGACCTGGAGGAGGTAAGACAACCCAACAAAGCTCTCTGGAACAGCTTGGAAATTTATCTGCAAAACTGCCTTTCCTCAGTAGGGTACACTGATGGGTGTGGAAAGAGGTAAAACAGTCGAACCCTGTCAAGGTAGCAGGAAGGATGAATGATAACTTTTTTTGTTGATGGCAGAATATCCAATAAGATCCCTATTCAAAGCTTCTTAAGTGGGAAAATGGCTTGGCCTCTATCCCTGCAAGTATGTCATATTTTCCTTTGGAGTGAATACGTACTGACCATGTTTGGTGATGAAAATTGGTCAGACAGGCTGTGATTCTGGTGATGTATGGCACGAGATTAACAGACGAATAGGGATTGCTGTTGAGACTTGAATCTACGAAGAGTGGAGAAATAGGTACCTAAAGACTGAAATTAGACTAAGCTCAGTTTTTTCTAGGGTTCGCTATGGTAGGGCACATGGATGCTGTATGAGTATTAGGTGGTTCAACTTTGTAAGTAATGATGAGGTTAGACAAAAGAGTTGACAACCTCCTTTGATCAGCATATTATGAAGAAAGGGTTGGTTTGGCCATGTCCATATGCATAATTATAAGCGAATAGGGTTATCAACAGTGTGCCTGAAGGCCTAAGAAAGGGGGGGAGACTTGGGATGTGGTGGGCACACAATGTCAAACACCTTGTTAGTATTGACGTGCAGTGTCCACATGCGGCAGATGTAACTCGGGACAGATTGTTTGGAGAACTAAACTGCGTGGTCTGGTTGAACCTCCATAGTCCGTGGTTGCTTTTGAGGAGGATAGAAATGTTAACCGATTTCACTTTTAGAAGGTTGGCAGCTCAGATATTAGAGTTCATGCAAAATCATTTTTAACATTATTTTGTTTTTGAGGCCACTGAAATTCTGGTTTTCACTTCATGGTGACTAGAAGTATGTTGTGTAACACTGTTCTCAATTACCAGGACCGTTTAAAGAGCACGCTTCAAAGCCTTGTTGGGAGGCTCCCAACAGCTATTCCAGTGGGTTCCCTCCCCCCAACCTTCTGAATCTTCATGGTCTTTGTGACCTGGTCATTTGGCCCATTGCAAAGAAGTGCCGCTCAGAGGTAAAATAACCCAACCTTGTCAAATTCACCAAAATTTTGTAGGCGAAAAGTTCACCCATCAGATTTCAATGATCATTGGCATAAATGTTAGATACACATGTCGAATCATCCGAAATATTTTGAGTCAAAAGATTTTGGTAAGGTGTTTAAAATCCTTTACCATAAGGAGAAAATAAACAAATTGCAATTGTGATTAAACTTTTTTTCCTTGCTTCTGTGGATTGTTTACCAATGCAGATTATATGATATTGTAATTTGCAGTGGATACGATCCTACATAAATATCCACCTAATGGCTTTCTCAGGTCCATTTTGGGTGGTAACAGGGCATGTTAATGTCACAGTAGCTAGATTTAAGGTCTTCAGATATTACTCTTCATTCTTCCTTTCATAGTTGACACTGGATTAAGGATATTTAACCTTAAGTATTCAGGTGGAGGTCAAAATGCTATTGTCTCATAAGAAGTTAACAAAAATAATTTATTTTTAATTCAACCTGTTAGGTAAGAAAAGTCAAGCAGTGAAGAAGTTCCTTAAAGTGGTTTAATCCTTTGCTTCAGTGCATCTCTACTTGTAGATTTTACAATCCTTTTAGGATATGCAAATGAAAGTTAACCTGTGGTCTGTGTTACTTGATCATTTTGTCTTACTGATTTACAGCTTGTGTTACAGCTAAATATACAAGTTGCATAAAGGTGAGGTTAAAACCATATGCTTTTACTTCTTAAGCTTTATAATTGCACCTAAAAACTGATCAGATGGCTTGAAAATGTTTTATTTATATATAGTATATCCAAGAGGGAGAATGGACACTAATATCTTTTTCTAGAGCATGGTAATACAGATGACTAAAAACAGCTTCAAACTTCACATTCTTATTGTGGTATTTCATATGCAAGTGTGAAGATTCCGTCCCTACTTGTCCTGGGAGCAGAAATCCTTTGCAAATGTGTGGTTCTGCAGTCAGCTACCTTGAAAGCTATGAAAGAACTGTTATAGATAATAAAAGAAAATTAGGCCTTTAATATCTGGTTTCTAAGTATAGACTCACTGTGGTTAACCCTTACGTGATAGACAGAAATGTGATGTACACCAAAAGATTCGTCATTTTGACTAGCAATAGTGCCAATTTTACTGCTTTGATCAGCTATTCCACTTATATCAGATAAGTTTTACTGTAACTGATATAGTATATACTTTATTATTTGATGTATATGCACCAAAGAGCCAAAACATAATCGCCTGTCTAATATTGATGGTTCTCCATGTGCTCGATTGGATTGATGTTCTGGGGAATTTGGAGGCCAGGACAATACCTGAAATCTTCTTGATGTTCCACAATCCAAGCATTGTGGCATGGCACATTATCCTGCTGAAAGAAGGCTCTACTATAGGAATATAGTTTCCATACCTGGTCTGCAATGATGTTTTTGTAGGTGGTACAGTTTCCTGCATATGAATGACTGGACTCAGGGTTTCTCAGCAGAACATTGCCCAAAGCATGTTCCTCCACCAGTTTGGTATTCATCCTCCACCAGTTTGTTTTCATCCCACAGTGCATCCTGGTGCCAACACTTCCCCAGGTAAATGGTGCAACAGGATACGAGATTCATCAGACCAGAGGACCTTCTTACAATCATTCAAGGGCCAATTTTGATGCTCAGGAGCTCATTATAGGTGCTTTAGGTGATGAGGCAAGGTTAGCATGGGCACTCAGAGTGGCCTGTGGCTATGCATCTCCATTTTCAGCAGGGTTCGATGTACTGTGTTGATATTGCTCCCATCACTAGCATTCAAATTATGGGCGAGTTGTGCCACAGTATCCCTTCTATTGGTTCATACCATACGCTAGCATTAATGACACTATAAAGTTTCTGGTATCCGTGTTAATTTTGAGATTTTTTTGAGGGCATTCAATTGACAAGATCAATGATGTGGAAAAGTATGAGAATGTTGGGAATTCCAAACGATTTGGTTCAGCTCTTAAAGAAAATGTATGCCCCTAATAAATACTCATATATATATATATAAGAATTTAATAAAATTATACCAGTTTGGAGTTGAATCCTTCCTGAGATTCAGTTGTTATAAAAGTACGGTATTAGCCGTACAGACTTTTATTAACTCTATAGAGATGGTACGGAATTTTCAGTTTGGTTCAAATACAATTAATCTGGTGTCAGAAATAAATGCCTTGGAATGTTATTTAAAACAGGAAAAGATTTCTATCGACAGGAGCAGATTCTGAAAATGACTCTTTAAAGATGTATGGAAATTGTTAAAAAATAAAGCAATTTGCTCCTGCAATCGTTTTAAATACTTTGGAAAAGTGTTACAATACGAGCCTTGACATATGCTAATGCAGTTTTAGTACTAAGCCAGGAGCTTGCAAATTCTTTTGAGGCAACTCAAGCATATTGGTGGATTTGCCATAAATTCAAGTTTCTTGGTACTTAATTGTGTTGTGTTATTCCAAGTGTGATTGGCTGGAGCACCTTTTTGAACGCCGGGAAGCAGAAAGTAAATTGCTGTTCTATGAGAGTTGGTCTAACTTAGGAGAAATGCTAGTCAAGAAGGTCTTTCATCTGGCACTGGTGCCAGATGGTTTAAGAGAATGAATCATAAGTACAACGTGGTACCAAGGCGAAGAGTGGAAAGATCCCAAGAAAACGAGCCTTACAGGAACCTATAGTAGAAAAGGAATATGCGAAATTTACCTATTTTGATAATACCCTAGGCATCTACCTTCTATGTAAAGCCGTAGTATTGGAAACCTTCGTTTAGGCAAATTCCTTCAGATCTCAGTTTTGTATGTGGTTTGGTTGTAGTCTCTGTTGAGCATATTACTGTGGCTGTCGGTAGTGCGCCAGGCTTGTAATCTGCAGTTCCCAGGTGGGTCAGTGTTGAGATTTATCTCCGGAAAATTTCCCGCCCTGCCCACAGTCATTAGGGGACACCGATGGACTTGAAAAATCCGTCGGGTGGGACGTTATAAGTCGTGGCCCCGTGTGATGGAGACCCATACCCTCTGCACGTTAAAGAACACACTGTGGATGGCCTTGACGGGGGGCTACCATCTGTCTCAACAGCTGTTCCAGTGGGTCCCCTACCCCAACCTCCGAGCCTTCGGGGTCCATATGACCTGGCCATTTAGCCCATGGTGTGTAAAGAAAAGTACCGCTCAGAGGTAAAACAACCCAAGTTCTTTGCAACAAAAATGGTTGCATGAGGCATCTTTTCCTGTCTTGCTGTACGGTGGAGGGCTTCAAAGCTCTGCCGACCTTTGAATTTTTGCATTCATCCCAATGAGTGCAAATCTACGGACGTCAAGAACTTTTTTGTCCTCCGTAAAGTCGTTTCACGATATCTAGCTGTATTAGATTTAAAAAACGATGTTTTTACAACTTACCACGATCTAAGCATATTGCCTCTTGTGCAATATCCTGATTCGATCTATTCCAAGACAAGAAAATATATTACCAGCTCTAAACCCTGGTGACGGGGTGGCACGGACGAGTTGCTTTCAGATGTTACTCTTCGTGAGATTTCGATTTTTTTTTTTAATTTACTACAGCTGGATATCGTGAAAGATTAAAAATTGATGCAAGTATAGCTGTTGTTAAAATTGTTACTAATTCATTTTGCTTATGAATTATTAGTTAACTTCTGGGTCAGCTTTACAAATTACATGTTATTTTTAAATAAGATATTATTTTAAGGATTGCTTCCAAAAATTGTTCAATCTCTTAATTTTTACCACAGCTAATTCTGGAAAAATGGTGAAAGAACATTGGGATATTTTAAAGACTGTTTGATTGACCCTTTGCTAATGGAGTTTTGAATGATGCTTCATATAATAGGGTTGGTTTAACAGTTAAGCTTGCTTCCAATGTTCAAATTTTTGAAGAAAGAAGGCGAAAGCCCTGCAGAAATTAAACGACGTTTAGATGCCATAGACGGTTAAAATGGGCTAAGGAAAACTGCTTAGGGAGAGATTCGATTGAAGATTAACCTCGTCAAGGCATACCTGCAGAAACACTCCGGAAACAATTGCGCTCGTTCAGGAAGAGATGCTAAAGGATAGTTCAAGACGGGTCCCAAAACTAGAGTGCTGTCCAAAAACGACAGCATGGAATGCTGTACTGTATTTTTAGCACTCTGTGAGGGGACAAGATTAAAGTGATGATTCAATTATCACTGGAGATGAAAATATTGTTCTGTACCATGATCCCCTGTCTAAACGGGAATTATGGAGTGGCGGCATCCTGGATCCCCACGGCCAAAAAAAACATGGCGCCAGAGCACATTTCAGTTACTGCGAAGGATGCTTATTCAGCAATGTGGTTTCCAGGAATTTAATCACCCACCGTACAGCCTCGACCTAACCAATAGCGACTTATTTTTTGTTTTAAAAATTGAAGTCTGATCTGCGTGGGAAAAAAATTTACAAGTGATGAAGTCATTTCTGCAGTTTTAGACCATTTTAAGAACAAAAATTCAGATTATTTTTTCAGTGGTATAGAAAAGTTAATTAGCCGTTCTAAAATATGTATTGAAATAAAGGGTTATGTTGAAAAATAGCCATACCTTACTACGTATATGGAGGTTGTCGACAGCAAGTAAAATGGCAGCCCAGAATGCCTTGCATCAGCTGACTGATCGTATGTACCAGAAACTTTTAGGAGCATGGCTTACCATAGTTACGTTTTTTACTTTTAAAGATCTGTTATTGAGAATTTTGATTTTTACCATTTTTTTTAATATGAAAAATTTTATTTTATTTTCAGGTGTAACCACTGGGTAAGAAGTAAAGTTTAGAGGATGTCCTAGACAAGGGGTTGGGAACACTTGGCACGCCAACGACTTTTTTCCGGCACGCAACCCAGGGCTCACCATAAAAATTAAATATCCAACATATTCGCTGAGTTGAATATTTTAATGTAATAGAATACAATTTTATTAAGAAGAGTGATACCAAATAAAAATGCAATAAAGAAATACTCAACTATTTTAGTAATAACCTATTTCCAAGTCATCTATCTCCGCGATATACTGACCTACAAGTTTTGTCCCGTTCAGCTGTTGCATCATTCGCCGGACGTCGCGTGAATCTTTTACCATCATTTTATGGGTTTTTTCCTGTTTCGTAAAGAATTTATTGGTTTTCTAAAGTGTGTATATATGTGAATTTGGATTTAATTAAATCATAAGTCATTAAAATATGGACTGTATTTATTGTCAATTAATATTTAATTTATTAGATATAAATGCAAATTTTCTTTACATTGCCATAAATGTAAGTTATTGTTAAAGCTATGTGAAATGTATTATCAATATTCAGGATTACGGAGTGTTATCTGCACGTGATTAGATGGAATTCGTACCCTTCTTTCATTTGCATGTGTGTAGGTAGCCTTATAATTGTACTAATTTTTGGTTTGCTTAAACTTGGTAGGTGTATACAGAGAGATTATGATAAGATTTTACGAGTCCACATTTTAATTTTTGTCAGTGTCCATACGTCTTTATCCACATTTTTACCCCCCCCCCCCCCCCCCCGATCCGATTTTCATTCAAGTTGGAAGCTGTATGAAGAAAGCAATTATTTTTTGTATGTACCTTGATGTACAACTTTGGTCATTCAGTTGTAATTTACTTTTTGCCTTTCGCTTTATTCCCTTATTGACTTCCTTTCTTTCCTCCTTTTTTCTATTCAAATTTATGCTATATATAAATATATCATTATCATATATTTTTGTTTGCTTCCTGCCCTTTACAGATTGTACAGAATGTCAACCACCAGCAAAGAGGCGCACATTCAAAGGAAGAGGATATTAGACAATTTAAAGAATACTGGACTGAAAAATTTGGTATGATTATAAAGCATTATGCATTTTATGTTCCGAATCAGTTGTTTGTAGGACTTCTTCTGTAAAGAGACATTTTGAAACTGTTCATAAGAACTTGAGCGATAAAAGTGAGCAAGAGCAAAGAGAATTACTTTCTCGTGAAAGACAAAAACCAATCTGATACTTTGATGGAATTTATTTCAGGCAGGCTAGTTCCAACTTAGTTGCCGCTAATTTTGAGGTTTCAAAAGTTATTGCCCAACATGGAAAATTCAGTGATGGGGAGTATATTAAAGAAGCATGGCTACTATGTTCTCCTTTCCTTTTTGACGATCTTTCAGAAAAGGGAAAAATTATTCAGCGCATTAAAGATTTTTCTGTGAGTAGAAAAACAGTTAAGGATACGATACTTAAGTTGAAAAGGAACACAAAGAGTTGAGTGGCACAGTCAAGATAGAGTGGGGATTAAAGTTTATGTAAACACCCTAGAAACTTGTAATTTCTTTTTAAATGAAAAATTTCAGTGAGATTAGCTTGGGGGAAATAAAACATTCTTGAAATTGATCGATTTCCAAGGAAGTTTTTGCTTCCATATCCAAAACCTCATTTATTTTCAAGATACAATACAAAATTTACATATTTTACTTCAGTAGAATTCATTAAATTCTCTTTAACTTGGTTATAACATTACCTATTTCTGTTGAATAATTATTTATCTAAAAGTTGACTTGTTTATTGGATTGTGCAACAAGTCAACTTTTCACAAAATATGTTACGAAAAGAAATATCTAAGCCAAAATTTTTGTAATTCAGAAATAGCCTTACTACCAATGTGCATTAAAATCATTTCTGTATTGGTTTTTCAAATAAATCTTTTAACTACATGACTATAAAAAAGCCTTAAATAAAAACAGGTAGTCTTTTCACATTTTTATTTTCAGAAAATTCAGAATTAAATGCTTATTAATTTGGTATGTAACATGCCATAATTCTTTTCATTAGATATTTGACAAAAAAAGTTCTGAATTAAAATTTTTTTCGCTGAGCATAGGGAGAAAATAAGCATGGCCTCTGGGTGGAAACCAGTTTTTCAGGCTGGACACTAAAAGGGTTAAATAATGTAACGGCTGATAAAATATTTTATCTTGAATTAAAAAAAAAAAAATTTGGTATTGAATGTTTTGTGAATAAGATAATTTCTAAATGTGCTAAATGCATTTTAAATACCAACAAGTTATAGTTACCAGAAATAAAATATACACCATTAAAATACCAATAGTGCAAATATGCGATTTGGTCTTGGGTACCTTTCACTTTCATAATGGCATAAATTTTGAATGGGCTCGTCCATTCAATGCTATTCCTTGCTCTTCACTACCTACATTTTGGTCGAGACACTTAAGAAAACAATCCAGATTAAAATCACATCAGATGCAGTTTAAACAGAAACCAATATATCTGTATTAACTACACAGATGGATATTATTGCAACTCGACAGTTTTGCACGCAAAAAGTCCTATAGGGTAGTAGAGTGCTCTACACTGCATTGTCAAATTAAAAACAAAAGTTGAGTTTAAAGAAATGACTAGTGAAGATGTTACTCTTAATGATAAATCAATAGGTACGAACGTTAATATTTTTAAAAGCCTTGCTGAGCAAACAGTTGATCCGATATCAGTTAGTTTCCCAAACTACTCTTTCCTCTCAAACAGCTGCTTGCTATAGAGGACTGTGACAGTAACCACAGTTTATATGCCATAGGTTTGTGAGGGTGGTGGGGGCTCAGTAAAAACATCCATGGTGTACCTAGTGCTTGAACCCGGTTCCCTTAAATCAGTAGCAAAGCATGCTAACCACTTGGCCAAGTGACTGCTAATATACTTCATTCAGAGTTGTATATACTGTGATTATAGAATTATTTTTTTCTTATTAATTAAACATGAATTGTGAGTTGATTCCCTTTAGCTTCGCCTGATTGGGAAAATCCCTATTATGGCCACATAAGGGAAAATATTAAGTTTCTTCTGAAATTAGATTTTTTCAAATTAACTATAAAATGAAAAAAAAAGTTCAGAAGAAAACAGTTTACAAGTTAACTTGAAAGACCATTTGCATCTAGCAAAAATGAATGCTTAAGAGATTTGTTTTCCATTTAGGTGCTTTAGGGCCTTCCAAGGTTGGATTTAAAATCAAAGATGCAGAAGAGAATCGTCTCTTGGGGTGCCTTGCCACTCGGCAAGGACGAATTTTCGAAGACTGCATTTTCTGGAGTCTAGTCAAGTCACTTCCTCTTTGCTAGTCATCGTGTGACTGCAGCTGGAAGAGGTTCTATTCTCACTTTTTTTTAACTTTAGCTGTTCTATTTGATGATAAGGAGATTGATTATTTTCACAAAAGAAGGCATCCCAAAATAGCTTATGCGAGTAATGTTTTGGTATGATTTTAGTGTATTATAATTACTGTTTACGCTATGTAAGCAATGTTTTTCTGATATCCTGTGCTGAATATCAAACGAAATAAATTTATAAATATTTATGTTGCATACTACATTGCGTGGCACCTAGCAAGCCATACTACGTTGCATGTATATGCCTGTAGTGTAACAAATTATATGCAACACATTAGGCAGTTGGTGTGGACCTTTAGAAAATTTTTAAAAAGGAAATAGATTACCAATATTATATGCATATTACAGTAATCCTATTTAAAATTTTATGAAAATAGAACAGTGTCCTTTGATCATCATCAAGCAGCCATGGGCTACGGAGGTCCAACCAGACCGTGCAATTTAGTTCTCCAAGCAAGTCTATCCTGAGCTACATCTGCTGCATCTGGCCACTGCACACCAATTCTAACAAGGTCCTGTTTGACATTGTCTGCCCACCGCATCCTAGGTCTCCCCCTCTTTCTGAAGCCTTTAGGCACACTGTTCATAACCCTGTTCGCCAATCTATAATTATCTATACGGGCAACATGGCCAAACCAACGGAGTCTCTCTCTACATGTGATAATAGAAAAGTGAGAGATATTCTGCAGTACCTACTCTCGTGATTTTGTTGCACTTTTCAGCTCCAAGTAGGACTTGTGTTCTATCTTGGCGTTCCCACTTGTGCAAGATTAACAGCTGTGTTGCTATATTCCAGTTCTTTGCATTTGATCTGTAATACGAAACATATCGACATTTAGTGCCTGTCTTGCATCGATTACTTTTTGTGATAAATGAAAAGTAAGAGATATTAACCTTAGAAAGAACCAAACTATTATACAGTCTAATTTTAGTCTTTAAGTGTATATGCCTATTTCTCCACACTCTCCATAGGTTCTTAAAAGTCCAGGCAGCAATCCCTATTCGTCTGTTAATCTCATGCCGCACATCGCCATTATCTGTTACATAGCTCCCAAGATAATTAAACTGTGACACCTGCTCAAGACTGCAACCTTTCAGATTAACTGAATCACATCCTGCCTGACCAATTTTCATCACTTTAGTTTTCTCTCTGTTTATAACCAAACCTACTCTACTACCAGTCTCATCAACAGCTCGAATGAAAGAGTTCATCTCATCACCGTAATCTAAATCAGAAATTTTTGTATCTCTAGTCCATTTAAGGCCTAAATCTTTCCCTTGAAGTGAATTTCACATAACATAATCATTAACCAGGCTAAAGAGAAAAGGAGACAAAATGCACCCTTGTCGAACACCAGGCGTAATGCTAAACCAATTGCTACAAGCCTTACCAACTCTCATGCACGATTCAGTGTTATTATAGAGAGCTTTCATTATGTTAACTAACTTGTCTGGTATACCGTATGATCTCGCAATGAACCACAAATTATGACGATCAACAGAGTCGAAAGCCTTTTTGAAATCAACAAAGCTAGCAACCAAAGGTTTCTGAAACTCTAAACATTTCTCAAGAATCTGCCTAAGTGAAAATATCCGATCCACACATCCCCTACCACTTCTGAATCCACATTGCTCATCATGCAATTGATTGTCAACCAGATTCTTAATTCTATTAAGCACAATCATGGAAAGAACTTTACCTGGAACAGAGAGTAGGCTTGATACCCTTATAGTTATCACAAGAACTGCAATCACCTTTTTTGAAAATAGGGATAATAGCTCTGGCCATGCCTTTATCATAAGTTATTCAAAATTTCAGTCATCCAAGTGGTCACCGAAACATTCCCAGCTCTGAGCATTTTTGTAGTAACTTCATATATCCCTGGGGATTTATGAAGTTTAGGTTTAGAAACAACCAAAATAACTTCAGATTGTGTTATAGGGCCAACATTAAAGCCACCAATACATCTATCATCATTGCAGACAATGGGAATAGAACTAACTACATTGTTTAGAATATCACTGAAATGCTCAGCCCACCTAGCCATGACAGAATCCTCCCCTTCTATAACCTTACCTTGTTTATCCTTCAATCCCTGTATACCTGTCTGTTTTCTACCACACAAAACATTAACTATCTGGTACAGCTAACTGATCTTTTACACATTTATTAAGTTCTCTGTAATGCTTTCTATTAGGACTAGTAGGGTATTGATTAAGGACATTCCTGCAGTTCTTTCTTTCTGAAATAAGCTCAAGAGCCTTATCACTCAGATAATTCTGCCTCTGCTCATTTTTTTCCTAAAAGAGTACTGTTAGTGTCCAAAAAAAGCCTGTTTAAAATGATCGCATTCTTCCTCAACTTCAGTAGTAAGCATACCGTGACTGTCATAATGACTAACCTATCATGGTAAGCTTTAGCTATAACAGGGTCTTTCAGAGCTTCAGTATTAAAAGTAAATTTTTTAACCCTAGCACAACACTTTTTAAGTTTAAGTTGCAACAGACTTTTAACAAGGTAATGGTCAGATCCAATTTCAGCTCCCCTATATGCCCTGGTATTCCTAACAGAACTAGCCCATTTGCTGTTAATGTATAATCAATCATATTATGCAGCCCATCAGGTGAAACCCATGTGTACTTATGTATGCCGCGGTGTTTGTAATAAGTGTTAGTTATTCTGAATCCATTGAGTTTACTTACCTGTAGGAGACGTTGCCCATTGCAGCTACCAATACCAAAAGGGTCTATTACTCCTCCCCAAAGGTCAAAGTCAGTACCAACTTTGGCATTGAAGTCACCAAGAACAAGGGTAATATCTCCTTTCTTGACAGAATTCAAAATATCTTGAAGTTGTTCATAAAACCTATCCTTCTCATCCTCATTGGCATCCTCAGTGGGGGCATAACAGCAGATAACATTCAAGTCTTTAACGCTTGTCTGAAATTTTGCTGTAAGAAACCTTTCATTAATGCACTCATATCCTAGAAGAGCATCGCTAGCGTGTCTGCTGAGAAGCAGACCCACGCCTTGGTGATGCTTATTGTCGTCCCTCCCTGAAAAGAGAAATTTAAGATTATTTTTAAGAATCTGACCTTTATCTGTCCATCTGGTCTCTTGCAAGCAGAGAATATCTAAATTATAATGGTGGAATTCTTGTGTGAGGACATCAAGAGAAAAAGCTCTGTGCAGAGTCCTCACATTCCAACTACTTATGGAGAGAAAATGGTTAGTGGGATGTTTAAAGAAACTATGTTTATTGAGAGAGGGAATGCCGACAATATCAAACAGCCCCCTAATCGCAGACATGGGGCAAAGACCCGTTCCCCCACCACTAAAGGCTGAAGCCATCTACACTGGAAGACTTCCTCCAATGTAGAATTTGACGATGCCAATAGAAGCAATGAGTTCAGGTGCCTGCGATGACCTCTGCTCAGGATTATCCACCAGCTGATAAACATATCCTGTGAATCTATTCACTTGGGGCTGTCAACCCACAAACAGAAAACACCGGAAGATTTTCCCTCCACAGAAGCTCACCAGTGCAGCAAAATCAGGATCCATAATCAAGCTCAGAGCCATATATCTGTCCAGTGGGTTTATATGGTCAGCACCAGGACCCTGTGTGGTTGACCACTCCTCAGCATTGTAGACAAAAATAAGAGTAACCAGAGTTGTCCAGATCCGTAGACTACACTAATCTGGCAGCCCACCCCTTTCACTTCCACAAGAGAGTATCTCTTTTGAAAGGTACTAATGGTCTGCACCACGAGAAACCACTTCAAATGATGTTCAGTCATTGCTGTTAGTGCAATATCTCTTGATCTACCATTAAAATTCTACATAAATACGTCACTTGCAATATTCCTTTAAAATTTTGCAGAATTAACATTGTCTTAAACATGAAAACTACTACCTGAGGATTTGAAAATGTGAAATATGAATCATTTCATCAGTAACTATTCAACAATTTTTTCAAATAGTCTTTTGAAGCAAAAGGTTCTCCCCACCACTAACTTGAGATAATGTAGATAATCAACTCATGGCATTCATATTCCACCACCAAAATTCATCAGTCTTATCAAACCGTAAAGGAATTTTTAATTACTTCTACAAACAAAAAATGTTGACTGTCTACAGACAGTCCACAAATTATTGTTAGTACTAGTCTTCCACTCCAGCTGCAGAAATTGATTCCCACAATTTCTTTTGTATTAAATCACCAAAATATCTTTTAATTCGGCAGGTGTAACAGTGTCAGTCTCTTGAATATTTAGGTGTTTTTTCACATTTAATCCTTATCTTTTTTCTATCATTAAAAATCTTGACATGTTTTTATTACTATGCCTATTAGCCAAGGCAAGTAATATTAACTGTTTGTGAAAGAGCAAACTTCTTTTCTTGGACATGTTTGCTATTGAATGAAAAAAAATGTTAGAAAGCACGGTAGATCTTAGACAATAAAGCACACTTCCATTTGCAGCAAGAACCAATGAGCTTCTTTGTTGTAGACCTTGCATTTAGTGTAAAGGCCACCACCTGTTGCAGAGCAACAAGTGATGTCACAGTGCATTTGTGACGTGTCAAATGATAAGTGGAAAGACACCCTTACTCTTAGTGTTGTTTTAACATGCATTTTCTTAGACCATAGACATAAAATGCTAAATTCAGATTCTGTTGCATTTTCATGTTTATAAAAAAATTTCCAGTAATGGATTGGAGACAAGGTGTTAAAATTTTGACTCAGTTGTTTGCTTACTGCAATCAATCCTGCATACATTTTGTCTGAATGTGGCTAGCTAAGAGTTCAAAGCATGTTTTTTTTAAAATACTGGTAGTGCTGACTCATATCCATCAATTTTGCCCACAGCCATCAACTGATGATTGCTAGATGTAATCTTCAAAAACTACAGCTATTTATTCCTTTGTTGACTTTTTAAACTTAAGTCATCATAATCATAAAATGGCAAATTTATAGGACGTCAGAGAAACTAACGATAGTCCTGATATAGTGGAACAAAAAGTTTTTAGTTTAATATGTCTGCTCTGTAAAGTGTTTGTATTTGCAGTATTTAGAATGGCTTTTGCATTCATAATTTATTAAAGCATCCTTTAAATGTTCATCTACAAAAAATATTGCAATAAGTAGAATGGGAAACTGATATACATCAGTGCATATGTTGTGGCTTACCTCCAGGTTGAAAGCAATGTAAAAATGTATTTAACTCCAATGTGAGTAGCTAAGAACAAAAAAGCACATTATTTTTCAAAATGTGCTAATGTCATCATGTCTCACCTCCTGCCAATTTCTGAGCTGAGAAAGTAATGTTTTAACATCACAAGTCTATTTCTTGAAAGTTATGCAGCAATGATGAAGTCTGTTCCCTGAAAAGAAAATGTTGATATTGTAGAGGCTGTTGCTGAGCTGCTTATTGTTGTGTGCACCTCATGGTTACAAAATGGTGTGAAGTATAAAAAAAACAGTATCGCCCAATTACGGAATCATTCCCTTAGATAATGAAGGCCACTATAATCCCAGGTCGTCTCCTTCGGGGAAGAAGTTTTCAGGTGAATTCCAATGACAGCTCATGTTTATTAAAAACGGTAACATTAAATGAGAAAAAATAATTAAAAGTACTTGGTGGGAAACAGTTAATTTCCACAACCAAATATTTATCTTAGAACTTAAGATTAAAATGCAACTAAATGATCTATGGAATGCCTTTTTTAAATCTTAAACATAAAATTTAAGGTTAGCTACCTTTAAATCTAAGGGTAAGCATACCGTGTTATCCTTATTTTGTCTAACAGCGGTATGCTTATGTCGAACCGGTCTGAAAAGGGGAATAGTAGTACATGCAATAAAAAAAACTTTGCTAGACTTTGGGTTAATAAAACCTGGCTGTAGAAACGGAACACTGAAAAATTCCCTAAGGTTTCATAAAATTTTATTTTGAAACTGGAATTTAGTCTGTTTTTTTCTTAATTGAAAGCAACTAGATGTTTCCTTTGACTTGAAAAGTAATGATGAGACTTGGCAGTTCCTCTTTTCATCAATGTGTTATTCAGTGTTAATAGCCTGTTTTCATAGAACAATCTGCACAGCTGTGTCAAGAGTTTGCTTGGAAGAACACATGGGAGAAAACCCTGGTATACACAATATAGTAAATTGTATAGTAAATTTTCCCATTTCACTTAACTATTACAAAACTTCTGAATTATAAAACATTTCAGCTGGTGTTCATATATTAAGATTATTTTAAAACAGAAATCTTGGAGTACATGGTTTTCTAAAAAAAAATATTGGTACTAATATCAGAGTAATTTCTCCCTTTGCTCACTCCCATATGAATTTATATATTCAATTGTGGTTTTTTTTTTTAAAGGGAAAAAATAATAACCGCAGTAAAAAAACTTTGCTGGACACTGGACTAGTAAAACCTGGCTGCAGTAACAAACCTGTGTCAAGTTGGAACCATTCCCAGTTGAATAACTGGGAATGGTTTCTTAGATTTTAACTTTTGTAGATGTTTCAGTTATGGTGATAGTTTCAATGTTTCAAAGTAATATTGGCAGTAATTTAACCTTGGCTACTAAAGTTCATAGAAAATTTGCAAAAACGGCAAGCTTCTTAACTAAATCATATTGAAATTAAGTTGGAACATTGATTCTTCTAAACCTTTCGGTGGTTAGTGCACTTGGCGTCTGACCAAAGCGACCTTACCCGGTTCAAGTCCTGGGTAAGGCATGGATGTTTGATGCTTCTATGCTGAGGTTCCACCATCTTCCCAGACTTTGGTCACAAGCAGCTGCTTAATGGGGTATTTGATTCTTTTATTGAAGTTAAGTTACATGACATTGTTTTCAGTGGTATCAAAAATTTCATTATACACCATTTAATCATGCTCAATCAGGTGTTCCTGTTGGACAACAATTATGCTACAAAACAGGGAAAAAAGCCTTTAATTGCATTAAAAATATGAAAAAAAAATCTGGGGACATTCAACCAAAAAGAACACTTATGATCAATGTGTAGTCACAATCACAGTTTGTGAACACCCCTGATTTATATTCTGTTCTTTGACAGTTTATTCTCAACAGGAATCGTACACATGAAGCTTTAGTAATTAATTCCACTTTAATGTGACATAAAACCAAACTACTGGGTTTTCTCCACAGTTGCCTTATATATTGTAGAAGAAATAACTCATTATCAGGTGTTTCATTATTACATTGATTATTCATGCAAAAACTTCACATGACACACTTCCTTTTGAGAGTTTAAAAATAGTTTCACTGGTGTTAATAATTGCAAATTGAAAAGTTTTTAAGTGATTTCAGATTTCATTTTACTGGTGTTTGAGACTAAGATCTTTAGTAAGCAACCATGCTTGTTAAAGCCAAATGTCTCAAAGATTAATAACTGATATATATCCCCAGTTTCCTTGTATGTTAAAGCTGGGTTTGCAGGTCAGTAACAGTTTTATATTAAACATAAAATGTATAATTCTGTTATTTGGGGAATGAGAAACTGGCATGGGCTGTATTGATTGACTCTGGTTATGTATAATTTATGGAGAGCACCATGGTGTCAATTACAATGATTTATATTTCTCCGATAACAAGTTCAGATTATTACTAACCACACATGGTTTGAGATAAGCTGGAATTTGGTTTACCTGTTCTCAATGTCTACTAGCTTTGAAATCTGAAACAGATGTCTAATTTTATTTTAGCCCATGTTATATGGCAGGCATTAGTAGATTTAAGCAAGAATATTAACTTATCACCTCTGCTTGTTTCCAAACTTTGCATTTCTTACTAATGGGTGACTGAAAAATGGAAATATGATTAACACTGTACAACTCAAAAACAAGTCTCATTTTATCCCTTAAAATGAAAGAGTTGGGATTTCTCATCCCTAAGGTTTTAATAAGCAAATTGCTCAGCGAAGAACTAAATTTATTTGTTATAAACACTGTAAAATAAATAGGAACTGGTCAATTTTTAGCCTATAGTAATTTAGTAACACAAACATAAATTGCACTTCTGTTATCTATTTGTTCTTGATCAACACATTCTACCACCAGAATTTCTAGCATAAATATATCATTCTTAATATTAAAGTTTTACTTTTCGAAATATAAGTTAGCACCCTGACTACTGAACTAAGGGATCTGGGTTCGAGCCCCGGGTAAGGCATGGATGTATGTTTTTTATTATAAAATTAAAAAAAACATGAAACTAGTGGGATATCAAAAACTTGCTGAAAATAACATAATCATTAAATAAAGCTTATGTTGTAAACACGTAAACTTGACGATTTTGTGGTCCGTTTGCAGAAATACGAAAAAAATCTGGGGACAATCAATCGAAAAGAACACATGATCAATGTGTAGTCACAATCACAGGTTGTGAAGAGGTGTACCTGGTGTAGAGGAAAGTACTTTGAAAGAGACACATGCTAACAGCTGCTTATCAAAAACCAAGTGCTAGGTGCTACACATGAACAAACTCAACATTCACTTTGATATTCCAGTGTATAACCAGGGCCAAAACTGACCGACATGAGGTAGCATTGGGACACTTTGATTGGCCTAAAGTCACTGGATGTAAATCCCATTGAAAATCTGTGGGACTATCTGGAATAGAGGGTGAAAGCCGAAATAGGTATCAACATAATCTAGGTGAACTGCATGTGCTAATGTTGGAGGAGTGGACTAGAATTGCTGTAATTATATCCGACAACTGGTGGAGTCCATACTTAACAGGATTGTTACTGTAATTCATGCAAAGGGAGGGGTTACACAGTATTAGGTGAGGAATTACATGTGACTAATTTTTTGTCCGGTGAGCTTATAATACAAATGTTTTTTCATATTTCATTTACCTCTATAGTTTATAATTGCTCTATTTTGTGAACATACTAATAAAAGAAATGTTCCTATTGTTATGTTTCTTTTTTCTGCCAAACTCGTACCACTGGTGTGAATATGCATTTCATATACTGATGCCTATAATTTATGGAAATTCAAGCCAATGATACAATATTTATCGTTGTAATTGATGTTTTCCTATATCAATATCAGATCTCATCCTCTGACTGCATACATTGCTGATCAGACAGATGGTCTGAAATAGACATCAAAATCTTTTCAGACACTATGTTCAAATGCATGTTGAATATACAGTGCCACCTCAATGTGAAGTGATTGCATTACTGGATTCCAAATGGAATTTTTTTTTTTGATACTGAAGCCATTTGTTTAAAATTTTAGGTACATTTTTGTTTACCAAAAATGTGTGCAAGATTACATACGGTTAAAATAGTCATCAATCTTCATATTCTTTTTATATGGTCACTCAACTGACAAAACTTAACCCTTCCAATGTCCACGTCGTTTGTACACGTTCAGAGAATCCGAAAAAATATGTGGACGACGTTATACACATTTTTAGTACAACAAAAAAATCAATTTTAAAAAAATAAAAATTGCCTTTGTAATTTTTTTAAATATATATCTTATAAAAAAAAAATATATAATTCAGGCTTGAAAAATATTGTTTTTTAATTTGATGCATATTTTATTAAATACAATATAAATAATTTTATAAAGTCTGATTGCCATTTCTTAGAAGCACTAAACAGTATTGCCGATTTGCTTGTTAATGTTCTTTTTTGCTGAAGCAACCTTCTGATTGAAGCTCACAAGTTTGATTTGAGCTATTAACAAATTTTTCCATAAATTTTTGAAAATCTATAAAAATTAACGAAAGCTATTTTTTAAAAAATGATAGATTTTGCAAGTAATTACAAAATACGGTCGGTTAAAAGTTGTTGCAGATATTTTATTTAACATTCCATTAGGTTATATGTAATTTTTATTTGTTTTTAGTAAAAAAAAATTAGCTTGTACGATTTTCTGGAATTGAATGTCTTGTATACGAAAGCAAAATAGACTTCCGTTGCTACGGAAATTGGCCACCATTTGGGAAGGCAATTTCGTGAAGGGCTGGTCCTTGTTGCAGAAACTTTTCTGCACTTAACCAAGATCGTCAAACTTCAACACCCAAAGGAAAAATTCATAATATTTAGTAAAAAATAAAGCACCTAAGGAAGTTTTTTTTTTTTTTTTTCTATTTCATAACCAGTTCAGAAAATTCTGTAAATTTGAGAAGGCCAAATCACATTGTATAATACTGGCGTATTTGAAATATATGTATCGTATATTTTAAACAAAATGAGAAGAATCATTAAAAGAAATAAAAATCATATTTCTGGTTGAATATTATTTGGGAGGAAATTTCCATTCATAAATATATAATTATTTTTATTCAGCAGTTTTCTAAAATGAAGCCTTAATTATATAGTGAATTTTTTTTAACCATATCAATTGAAAAGGGCTTATTAAAATGAATATGCTTGCAAATTTCTTAACATTTAGTTTCATAAAATTCGCAATTAAATTCTATTTAATTTGATATATAACATGATCAATTTCTGTTGATTGGTTATTTTTACAAAAAATTCTAAAAGTTGGCTTGTTTATCTGATTGCACAGTTGGCTCAAAGTATGGTACCGAGAAAAAAAATTACAAAATGAGAAAAATATTTACTTAAAGCCAAAAAAGTAATTTATTTGTTATTCAGGAATATATAGTCATTCTATTCATGTGCATTGTAATCATTTCTGTCTATTAGTTTTTATTTGTGTTGCCAGATGACTAAAAAGTCCTATTAAAATGAAGCATATGGTCTTTTTTGTTAAATATAATTTTAGAAAATCCAGAATGAAATGATTAATTTGGCAAGCAACATGCCATAATTCCTTTCATTAGTTATTTGACCAAAAAGTTCTAAAGTTAGGTTTTTTTGGCTGAGCATAGGCAGAAAATGGCTTGGCCCCTGGATAGAAACCAGTTTTTCAGGCTGGACACTGGAAGGGTTAAGAATACAATGGGTAACTAGATATGGCATCTTTGTTACTTGCTAATTTTTCGTGTCTTCTTTTTTTTTTCATCTGATTACATGCTGTATTTGTTTCGTTGCAAAACGCTTTCAATAATTTGATCATTCAACATTTGCACGATTCAAATTTGTATTCAGAGGCAGTAAGTCGTAATCTTCCTCAAAATATTCATCACTTATTTTCTATTGAGACTTCGGTGTAGTGTATGTCATGCTTTGAATAGGCAGGATCCATTTTTCAAGTTTACAGCATGCAGTAAAAGTTTCTTGTGATATTGTAATTAATTATATTACATCTTGGTCCATTGGTTCAAGCAGCAGTGTACAGTTTGGTGGTAGAAACAATTATTATTCAATCATCACTTTGGTAACCTTGTATTACCTAAAATGCACAAATCAGAATAAGTATGATGATCTATGCTATTTCCTAATTTTTATAGGTAATGGGGAGATATGTATTTTTGAATACTCATAGATGTCTTATCCATTATTTCAGACTAAGCTGAACTATGAGTGCGATTGGACTAGAATTGACGTAAACTGCACTGGTTGCCATAAATTAAGGGGGTGAGCATATTTTGTGCAAATTAGTCTAGGTTGTGTCAATTTGCATAATCGGATAGCGGCATAAAAGCTGGTGTTTTTGATCATTGTTTTGTGTTGTAAATGTGAGTAAAAAATAATTTAAATCGTTCATATAGTTTTTTTATCGTAATTTTTCTAGTTTTCCTTTATTTACGGAAACCAGTGGAGTCAATACCTAACAGGATATTTAAGTTAGAAATTAGAAGTGAATTGTTTTTTGTCCAGCGAGCTTGAGATAATACCAATAAGTTTATCCATATAGTTTAGAATTGCTCTATTTTGTGAACACTAATAAAAGAAATGTGCCTATTGTCATGTTTTTTTTTCTACCTGATTCATACCATTGGTGTGAATATATGTATATATTTTGTATTCTGATGTCTGTAATTTATGGAAATTCAAGGCAATGATAAAGTATATTTATCATTGTAATTGATATTCTCCTATATCAATATCAGATCTCATCCTCTGACTGCAAACATTGCTGAACAGACAGATGGTCTGAAATAAGTGTCTGAAAAGGTAATGATGTCTTTGTCCATACTTTATCAAATGCATGTTGATTCATTGCATACCCTGTGCACATTAAACAACACTTGATGGGAACACCCCCAAAAGCTGGCCAGTGGGTTCCTTCCCCCAACCCTCTCTGAGCCTTTGGAGTCCTTGTGACCTGGCGTTAAGCCGTGGCCCCGTGTGCGGGAGAGCCATACCCTGTGCACGTTAAAGAACACGCTGGATGGCCTTGACGGGAGGCTACCATCTGTCTCCCAACAGCTGTTACAGTGGGTCTCCTCCCCCAACCTTCTCTGAGCCTTCAGGGTCCATGTGACCTGGCCATTTAGCCCATGGTGTGCAAAAAAGTGCCGCTCAGAAGTAAAACAACCCAACCCTTGTGACCTGGAGGAGGTAAGACAACCCAACATTGCTCTCTGGGACAGCTTGGAAATTTATCTGCAAAACTGCCTTTCCTCAGTAGGGTGCACTGATGGGTGTGAAAAGAGGTAAAACAGTCGAACCCTGTCAAGGTAGCAGGAAAGATGAATGATAACTTTTTTTGTTGATGGCAGAATATCCAATAAAATGCCTATTCAAAGCTTAAGTGGGATAATTGCTTGGCCTCTATCCCTGCAAGTATGTCCTATTTTCCTTTGGAGTGAATATGTACTGACCATGTTTGGTGATGAAAATTGGTTAGGCAGGCTGTGATTCTGGTGATGTATGGCACGAGATTAACAGACGAATAGGGATTGCTGTTGAGACTTGAGAATCTCTGTAGAGTGGAGAAGTAGGTACCTAAAGACAGATTAGACTAAGTTCAGTTCTTTCTAGGGTTTGCTATGGTAGTGGCACATGGATGCTGTATGAGTATTAGGTGGTTCAACTTTGTAAGTAATGATGAGGTTAGACAAAAGAGTTGACAACCTCCTTTGATCAGCATATTATGAAGAAAGGGTTGGTTTGGCCATGTCCATATGCATAATTATAAGCGAATAGGGTTATCAACAGTGTGCCTGAAGGCCTAAGCAAGTGGGGGGAGACTTGGGATGTGGTGGGCACACAATGTCAAACACCTTGTTAGTATTGATGTGCAGTGTCCACATGCGGCAGATGTAACTCGGGACAGATTGTTTGGAGAACTAAACTGCGTGGTCTGGTTGAACCTCCATAGTCCGTGGTTGCTTTTGAGGAGGATAGAAATGTTAACCGATTTCACTTTTAGAAGGTTGGCAGCTCAGATATTAAGAGTTCATGCAAAATGATTCATTACTTATGATTCATCACTTATGATTCAGTTACCAGGACTGTTTAAAGAACACGCTTCAAAGCCTTGATGGGAGGCTCCCAACAGCTATTCCAGTGGGTCCCCTCCCCCCAACCTTCTGAGTCTTCAGGGTTTTTGTGACCTGGTCATTTGGCCCATTGCAAAGAAGTGCTGCTCAGAGGTAAAATAACCCAACCTTGTCAAGTTCACCAAAATTTTGGCGGCGAAAATTCACCCATCACAGATTTCAATGATCATTGGCATAAATGTTAGATACACATGTCAACCCATCAGAAGTATTTTGAGTCAAATAGTTTTGGTTAGTAGTTTAAAATCCTTTACCATAAGGAGAGAATAAACAAATTGCAATTGTGATTAAACTTTTTTTTTTCCTTGCTTCTGTGGATTGTTTACCAATGCAGATTATACGATATTTTAATTTGCAGTGGATACGATCCTACATAAATATCCATCTAATGGCTTTCTCAGGTCCATTTTGGGTGGTAACAGGACGTTAATATCGCAGTAGCTAGATTTAAGGTCTTCAGATATTACTCTTCATTCTTCCTTACTGGATTAAGGATATTTAATCCTCAAGTATTCAGGTGGAGGTCAAAATGCTATTGTCTCATAAGAAGTTAACAAAAATAATTTTTTTAATTTAACCTGTTAGGTAAGAAAACCAGTTAAAAAGTTCATTAAGTGGTTTAATCCTTTGCTTCAGTGCATCTCTACTTGTGGATTTTACAATCCTTTTAGGATATGCAAATGAAAGTTAACCTGTGGTCTGTTACTTGATCATTTTGCCTTACTTATTTACAGCTTGTGTTACAGCTAAATATACAAGTTGCATAAAGGTGAGGTTAAAACCATATGCTTTTGCTACTTCAGCTTTATAATTGCACCTAGAAACTGATCAGATTGCTTGAAAATGTTTTATTTAATATGTAGTATAGCCAAGAGGGAGAATGGACACTAATATCTTTTTCTAGGGCATGGTAATACAGATGACTGAAAACAGCTTCAAGCTTCACATTCTTATTGCGGTATTTCATATGTGAGTGTGAAGATTCCGTCCCTACTTGTCCTGGGAGCAGAAATCCTTTGCAAATGTGTGGTTCTGCAGTCAGCTACCTTGAAAGCTATGAAAGAACTGTTATAGATAATAAAAGAAAATTAGATCTTTAATATCTGGTTTCTAAGTATAGACTCACTGTGGTGGACCCTTACGTGAAAGACAGAAATGTGATGTACACCAAAAAATTCTTCATTTTGCCTAGCAATAGTGCCAATTTTACTGCTTTGATCAGCTATTCCACTTCTTATATCAGATAAGTTATACTGTAACTGATATAGTATATACTTTATTATTTGATATATGTGCACCAAAGAGCCAAAACGTAATCACCTGTCTAATATTGATGATTCTCCACGTGCTCGATTGGATTGATGTTCTGGGGAATTTGGAGGCCAGGACAATACCTGAAAGTCTTGATGTTCTACAATCCAAGCATTGTGGCATGGTGCATTATCCTGCTGAAAGAAGGCTCTGCTATAGGGATATACAGTTTCCATGAAAGGATGTACCTGGTCTGCAATGATGTTTTTGCAGGTGGTAGACAGTTTCCTGCATATGAATGACTGGACTCAGGGTTTCTCAGCAGAACATTGCCCAAAGCATTACACTTCCTCCACCAGTTTGTTTTCATTCCACAGTGCATCCTGGTGCCAACACTTCCCCAGGTAAATGGGGCAACAGGATACGAGATTCATCAGACCAGACGACCTTACAATCATTCAAGGTCCAATTTTTGATGCTCACGAGCTCATTATAGGTGCTTTAGGTGGTGAAGCAAGGTTAGCATCGGCACTCAGAGCGGCAAGTGGCTATGCATCTCCATTTTCAGCAGGGTTCGATGTACTGTGTTGATATTGCTCCCATCACTAGCATTCAAATTACGGTCGATTAAGTTGTGCCACAGTATCCATTCTATTGGGCATTAATAACACTAAAGTTTCTGGTATCTGTGTTAATTTTGAGATTTTTTTGAAGGCATTCAATTGACAAGATCAATGTTATGGAAAAGGATGAGAATGTTGGGAATTCCAAACGATTTGGTTCAGCTCTTAAAGAAAATGGTATGCCCCTAATAAATACTCATATATATATATAAGAATTTAATAAAATTATACCAGTTCGGAGTTAAATCCTTCCTGAGATTCAGTTCTTATAAAAGTACGGTATTAGCCTTACAGACTTCTATTAACTCTATAGAGATGATACTGAATTTTCAGTTTGGTTCAAATACAATTAATCTGGTGTCAGAAATAAATGCCTTGGAATGTTATTTAAAACAGGAAAAGATGTCTATCGACAGGAAAAAATAAAGC